>CM038682.1:754037320-755266881 GCA_021605205.1 Aegilops longissima | reverse complement strand
GTTCGGACAAACCTAATATGCAGAGTAAAAAGGACCGGAAGGAGTACGTACAGTGACAGTAGGCCTCGTCAAACCACTGTTCCGCAATCAATCTAAGCATGCAGCAGCAGCAACCAAGCTGCAAGCAATGCCGTCGATGATGGTTGGTTAGTTAATTGGACAACAGTCAACAGTGCTGGGCTACAGGGCGAGGATTGGCGGCCGTGCCTACGCATTGAGATCGGCAGGCCCGGCCACACAGAACGGCAGAAGGGCCGTTCCAATTAACTCTCGGCCGGTTAAAGCTCCGGTCAAGAGCAACTAACAGAGGAGCGCTAGTTTGGGAGCCACACAGAACGGTAGAAGGGCCATTCCAATTATTCTCGGCCGGTTAAAGCTCCGGTCGAGAGCAACTAACTGAGTGAGGATCGCTCATTCGGGAGCCCCCCAAGGGTTATTTGTGATGGGCTGAGAGTACATCACTTTTTTTTAGAACGAAGGCTCGCGAAGAGTCCGGCTTTGAATTAACAAAGTCATTAATCGACCTGAAATAACAGACACACAACAGACCACATCGGCTCAACGATACAAAGGAGCATTCTAGGGAGCTTACAACTCAACACAGCGCACAAGCACGAAAGAAAAATAAAACAAAACCCATTGGTTGCACTAGCTGAAGACCGCAACAAACTGGTACCGAGGGTAGCAACCAACAAGCAGGATGAGGACATACTAAAACAGAGTGTGGGCATGAACTGGGCTGATGCCCAGGATGCAGAGATCTAAGCATCTTCCTCCTCTCGTGCCGCAGAGGGACCCTTCCCTCTCGCCTTGGATCGAAAGGCGTCGAACCAGCGGACCTGAGAAGTGCTCACCGTAGAGCAGAAGAGGTGCCGACCTCGAGACCCGGAGCAACCACAGAGCACAACGCTATGGCCAATGAGCACACAAAAACCAACATACTGCTGCAACTTAGGACACCAGTAAGCTGCAGGAAAGCCGCCGGGAGCAGCTGCTGAAGAAAGGCCAACAAGGACATCAAGGAGGATCGCAGAACGTCGAGGAGCAAGGCCCGTCCGACGTTGAAGAAGAGAACCGGGAGCCCACAGCCGAGACGTGTTGCCATTGCTGGGAAGGGGAACCCTATCCCCTACCGCCAGATCAAAGGCGCCGCACCGCCAGCCTTGTGACAAACATGCCGCAACCAGTGGGCTCCACCCATGAGGGGAAAGAAAACAATGCCAGCCAAGCAAATCCCGACGGAACCGCCGCCACCAAACAACCAGAGTCGCCCAAAGCTCCAACCTTTGACCCACCTCCCCCGAACACGATCCCTCCCTAGGCGGCACCTCCAAGGAGGAGCACGACACGAGACGCGCCGTGTCCGCCCAATCCTAGCCGGACTTTGGGCTTTCACCCGGGACGGGGGAACGAGGGTGGGAAGGGGAGGACCTTCGGCTGCACCTCCAAGGAGGAAGAACGGCGCCTATAGCGTCGCTGCCGCCTGGCCGGACATGCCAACCAGCGGTTTCCCGCAGTCCTAGACCTCACCACTGAGCACACACTAGCTCCAGATCCGGCACGCATGACACTAGAGACTGGAGACAGGGTGCAGAGGGAGTCAAAGTGGAGGGAGCCAGACCTCAGATCCGACGAGGAGGGGGAACTTCGCGCCGTAGCCAACCCCCGCCGGCGGCTCACCACCCGCGTGGTCGAGCACGCCAGCCAGAATCACCCGCAGCAGGCTCCAGCCGAGGAGGACGCCGTTGGCTCGCCAAGAAGGGCTGCCGCCGCAGATCCGAGAACCTCCGGCAGGAACGGAGCGTTAGAGGCCTCGCCGCCACCTTCCCGGGCGTCCGCGGGATAAAGCCCGGTGAGATCCTCAGGTGGCGGCGAGGGGAGAGCGGGTGAAGGGGGTGGCGGCGCGGGGGGAGCCCTAATCGCCACCCGAGTCGCCAAGGCGGACGACGCGGGGGCCGGGGGGGGGGGGTAAAAAAAGAGCACATCACTTGGCGCGCTCTCACGCTCTTGACGCTCCCTACAGTTTTTGATTTTTTATTTTTTCGTACGCGTTTTCAGCTTTTTAGATTAGTTTTATTTTCAGTTTTCACCGGTCTTTCTTAGCATTTTGACAAAAAATTGAAAAAAAATTCGGCACGAAAAACATGCTTTTTTTGTGCTTCCGCGAGAGGCACGGTTTTGCTTCCGCTAGAGGCACAGTTGTGCCTCTCGGAAATGGAGAAAGCGTTTTTTTCTTCTTCCACAAGAGGCACGTTTTTGCTTCCGCTAGATGCATGGTCGTGCCTCTCGGAAACGAAATAAATATGTCTTCTCTTTTTTTTCGTGAGAGGCACGGTTTTGCTTTCACGTGCCTCTCAGAAATGGAAAAAAAAATACGCTTTCTTTTTTCTTTCGCGAGAGGCACGGATTTGGTTCCGCGGGCCGTGCCTCTCGAAAATAAAAATAAATATGTTTTATTTATTTATTTCCTTCCGCAAGAGGCACATTTTTGTTCCCGTGGGAGGCACGGATTTGCTTCCGGAAGAGGCGCAACCGTGCCTCTCGGAAACGACTTTCAGACAGGGGAAAAAATGCTCCCAATGTGGTTTTTTTGTCTTGTTTTTTTCGTGAAAAGAAAGTTCGTCGAAACCTATTACTATGGATCTAGCTTTTAAAATCTCGACACGAGGAATCTAACAGGAAAAACGGTTCGAGATTTGTATGCACAATTAAAAAGATAAAATATTTTGAATAAACGAATCTATGAAAAAAAAGGAAAACTGTCAGGTTGTGTCAAATGACGCATATACAGCGTGTTACTCGTCCCAACCTGAAAAAGTTTAAGTGATTTTTGGAAGGAGTTCTCCTCTATTAAAGCTCCATCCCCACGCGCTGAATCATTGCTGTGTTGCGCAAGGGTCATGATCATGCAAAACATTCGAACTAGTGTTAGATTAAAGAGTGATTTTGGCCTGCCACAGGCGCGCGGAGTGGGCGCGGGCAAGCAGCGCGCGAGTGCGGGGCATCGGGAACTGGCGCAGGTTTGACCGTGGTCGCACCAATGGTGCAGCTGCCGGCCGGCCGGCCGGCCGGCTAGCCTTAGCGCGCAGGGTCATGTGTGCAGTATGCAGGGGTGATTGATGGACCACGAGCCATGGCTCCTGGCGCGCCGGGCGGGCTGCCGAACCCTAGCTGGTCCCGTGGTCGGTGGAGGTGGAGCGCGTGCAACGAAACGACGGCGGCACAAACCGTACAGTGCCGTCGTTAATAACCAGGAGAAAAGGCGACCGCCGTTGTGGCCCAGCAGAAGCACATGCGCGAGGTTGGCCGGTAGGCTCGAGCCCACGAGCCCACGATCGACGTCGCACCACGTTTTTATTTTCTGTGGCTCGGCCATAGGCCGTACTAACTCCGAAGAAAGAAAACGAGCAGGTAGCTCAAAAAAAAAAAAAAAAACGAGCAGGTGACACACACATTTGTAGCTAGGTCTATGTCGGAGCAGCTTCGCCTGGCTTTGGGTTCCCGCGCATGTGGACGTGGTGGTTGTTGCCGCACGGGCAGCCGCAACGAGAGCCGGCCCGCGCGCGGCAACGAGCAGTGGAGCGGCATGGCATGCACCGTTCTTCGTTCGTTTCTCCAATGATTAACGTGTTTCGGAATCGCAAGCCCATCAGCTTTTACCTATGCGCCCTTCTTCGTTCGTTTCTCCAATGATCGACGTGCTTTAGAATTGCAAGCCCAGCAGCTATTACCTATGCGCCCCGTGTTAGAGCATCTCCATTAGGGCCTCCAAGACGCCCTTCCAAAGTCTTCTTTTAGCGTCGGTGGACAAAAAACGCCCCACTCATCCACCAAGTCCTCATTTTTCTTCGGTAAAAGCAAAAAATAGCGCCAGCGGCCCCATATGCCACACCCAGCGCACCGGGGGGCTCCTGGGGGCCTAAATTCGCCGTTTTGTGGGCCAGCGCCTCCCCTGTCCCCTCACTTTTCTCACCCACGTGCTTCCTCCTCTCTCTCTCTCTCCCTCCACGCACATGTTTTGTGGGCAAGTTCTCTCCTCTCTCTCTCTCCCTCCCCGCCGCCTGGCACGGCCGCCTCAGCCGAGCCGTCGTGCTCCGGCCGCCCGGCCGCCTCAGCCTCGCGGCTCTTTCCTTTCTCTCTCCCTCCCCGCCGTCTCGCACGGCCGCTCGGCTGAGCCGCGGTGCTCCGGCCGCCCATGGACACTTGCGCTCGCGCTCGCGCCGAAGCTCGTCGAGGAGGCTGGAAGGTGCTCGAGAACAACCAGGTCCGGTACGTGGAGCGGATGAAGGTCATGGGGAACGGCGTGGAGCTCGCCGTGTTCGCCGGCAAGGAGCACGACTTCTTCTCCAGGGACCCGTGGTCGGAGACCAGCGACGAGGTCGTGCGAGTCGTCGGCCGGTTCATGGGCAGAGACGAGCGGACGGGCGAGCGAGCGTGACGCGGCAGTGTGCGGCCTGGGAACGCGGCCTAGGGTGCAACGAGTGAAAATTTCTTCACCCCTATGCCAAAAATGTCGCCGGCAGCCCCCCAAGCGGCGAAAAAAATGCCTCCTGAAAGGCTCAACGGCTGGAGATGCTCTTAGCTTTTCGACATGCAACGTACTAACCGGCAGCATCAGCATGCAATGCATAGTGAATGGCAGTGGCACCCAACAACAACACCACATTCACACTCCATAGCCCGAAGGCCTCAACAGAAAGAAAACCTCTCTGTACAGATGGTGACACGCACAGTTCCAAGCAGGAGCCTGCGAATTACGATGATGTTTACATGAGTCGCTCTACACCAAGCCTCTGGTACTCCATGCATATGCAGAGTTGATCTTTATATTTATTTTGTCGGACTCTGTTGAATAACTTAATAAAGATGGCTGCATGCATCATTTTAATGCAGAGCGGGGGTAATCTTCTTTTTGAGGTAGAGATTCTGGATTAAGTCAGGGCGCCACCATAACCAGAAGGCCGTGATACGTCGTTAGGGTCGGGAGGGCTTGATGATCTCGCCGCAACTTGGCCTGAAAAACCAGCAGCTTCAGCATCGCAGGACTTGCAGCTGCTAGCTGCTGAAAGGCACACACAGCTCCATAACTGTTGGGTGCTTCAGCTGCAAGTTTTTACCGGAGGATAGAATACAAATGGAACTGCTCTTGTCTTTGTCTTTGTCTCTGTCTCTCTTACCAGGCCGTCTTTCTCACCCCACGACGTCGTGAGAAGAGGACCACGGCGCGCTGCATGCAGGTCCATGGTGAGTGCTGTGGTGCGGCGAGAAATAATGGCGGCAGAGACTGAGTGATTGACGACTGAATCCCCGACCGGACCCGTCTTGGTCTTGGACCATGGTTGGTGAACTGGTGGTGGTTTCTACAGCGCGGCCATGCCTCCCCTGCCATGCGCACGCACCCGCCCATCCCTAACCTTGTGATCTTGGAATGGGATTATGCCGCCCCAGTCGATCGTGCTCTTCCCTGCCGTGCGTGCGTTGCATGCATCCATGATTTACCTACCTAGCTACCTAGCGAGGAGCAGCCAGCATGGCCAAGACACGTTGCCAACTTGCCATACCAGCACTCGTCTACCTCATGTTCTCCATCATGCAACAAAAGAGCAGCATACAAGATGCATGTGGATATATGGGCTCAAATGCGTCGACAACGGAAAGAGCTTTCGTTCTGAAGAAGAGACATGCACCGTCAGATACACAGATGTACGTAAGCATAAATCCAAGTCGTGGGCATGGAGGGAGACGGGATGATGCTCGACTGCCATGCTGTAGCTGGAGGGAGGCCCAGTAATGATGCCATGGCGATTGCAATGGCTGCTGCGCCCACCACAGGGTCTCCTCGTCTTTCTTGCCTTGCAGGGGAACGGGAGACAAGCGCCCCAGCCCAGCCCCAGGTGTGCACCCAGATTCATTTCAACCGGATCTTCCCAACATTTTGACCGTTGGTCCCTCTCCCTCCGCTCCCCCGTACTACCATGACCATCCACCACTCGAGCTCCTTGGGTCGCCGCTACTGTCACTTGAACGGGAGACACGGATTCCGTTGCCAACCCTGAGAGACAGCCTCCAGCCGGCGGCTAGGAATCACCACCGAGCAGCCCGGTGCAGCCTCAAGCGTCCGGAATTGGAGCTAGCTGCGCCTGCGCGCGCTTCACCTTTCAAGTGCCGTGCTGGATATTTTTCATAGGGAAAACTTTGTTTTTGCCGCTCTATCTTTTGCCAATTTTGCTTATGCCACTCTAAAATTTGACATCTCACTTTTGCCACTCTTTACTTTCGACAATACATCACAAATGCCATTCTGTGGCAAAAACGATAATTTTTCATTTCATTTTTGCCACTCTTAGCTTTTGACAATGTATCACAATTGCCATTCTATTTATTTTGCTTTTGCCACTGAATGGCAAAAGTGATATAATGTCAAAAGCTAAGAGTGGCAAAAGTGAAATGTCAAATTATAGAGTGACATAAGCAAAGTGGCAAAAACTAGAGTGGCAAAAACAAAGTTTTCCCTTTTTCATATGGGTGTGGCTAAATCTCAGCTCACTTAGTCAAGTGACAAAACATATAAAAAAGGAAAGAAAAAATTTAAAAGAATTTTGCAGGAATCCCCATGTAAGATCTCACGAATATAGCATTGACTAAGACTGGTTAAGTCCTAGTCGACCGAGATTTAGCAATCATATTTTCTTCATATAATACCATAATTTTAACATATTATTTCTTCTTAATTTGCATTATACACCGGTGGAGAGACAATTGTCCGAAAACTGCAGAAAAACATCAGCAAAGAAAATATTTTTCACAAAAAGTAAAATAAAATATGATTTGAAGTTTTTATGCGAGAAGCGTGCCAGGGGCCAAATCCCTCTTGGGGAGGTTCCTGTGCCGCTCACACTGCCTAGCCCTTGGGCGCATGGGACCCACAGGGACACAGCTTCGATGCCTTAAAGGCACCTAGCTTTGGGTCACTGACATATGGGCCAGTCACCTGTTGGGCCCATATGTCATAGACACAAAGGTAGATGCCTTAAGGCACCGAAGCATTGTCCGACCCACAGGGCAGCTTTCCAGCTCCTCTCGGCATCCTTCGTCTTATTTACACGGAAAACCCTACTTCTATCTGATGGAATTTTTCCACCATCATTTTTTTAAAACAACGAGCCTCCTTGTCGATTTCAATTAAAGAAACCAACACAAAGTTTTACAAGCAGAAACAAAGATTAAAAAGAAACAAAACTAGAAAAACAACAGTAGTTCAGTTTCCTCTAAATTTCGTAAAGAGATCACATTCATAGAAGTTTCGGAGAAAAAAACAAGCAGCCCAAAATGCTTTCAAAATGACCTTTTTCCAGAGTACTGATTTTGTTTTCTTCTCTGAGCACATCGAATGTTATTTCTTCATTGAATTTTGCACGGGATAAAACATTCTTACATTTCTTTTGTAAAAATATTTCAGATATTTAAAATTTATTTGACTATTTTTCCGCATTTATTGTTCATCCGGGTGCTTAAATACTTCATGTACGTACACACTTATTTATGGTTGCGCGTTGTATCCCATGTACCGCGTCATTGCTAGCCCCCGGTGTTCTTTCCTCTTTCAGTTAAGAAGAAAAATAATGGTGCAGAAGACAGTCATGGGACATTGAGAGTGTGTTTGGTAGGCTGCAGGCAGCCCAACCAGACCCGCACGGTGCAAGAATGTGGCATTTGGTAGGCTGGGTTGCATGCGTTTCTCAGGCTGCACAGAACTTAAAGCAGAATCGGGCCAGACTGAGGGGGAACGGCCAATTCGGCCGTTTTTCATGAGCTAGACTCACTCAAGCCACGCGTGCTCCTCGCCTGCACGCATTGGGAAGCGCAGGAGACGACGTGACGTATCATAACTCCTGCCCTCTCTCGAGTCACCGGGTGGCAGATCGATCACTAACCGGTAAAAAAAACATGACTCACTCAAGAGCCTCAAACGTCCGGTTGTCCGGCACCCCTCATATATCCAGCCTAAATGTAGGGCGGATATCAGGATATGGGTGCACCCGGGCGTGTCCGCCACGTCAGCTCAGCCCATCGCTGGCCCATCATGACCCCACTCCGTCGCCATAAAATCCCCGTCTGGAGCAAACCCTAGCCTCACTTCACTTCGCCCCGGTCTCCTTATCTTCTCCAATCCATCACCTCCCGATCTCCATTCACCATGTTTGGCATCGGCAGCCACTCCAGCAAATCTGGCGACGACTAGGATGCATTCCTCCGCGAGGCGGACGGTGACCAGGACGAGCTCGCCCTTCGCATCGCATTGGAGCGGTCGTTGGGGGACACAAGCGGCAACTCCGGATTTGCTCTGTCGTCTTTCACAGCCCGCGCCACCAAGCCGATGCCAGAGCTGGCCCTTTCCGCCCCACCCGCAGCTCCGTGCGTTATGCTCTCTGTGTGTCGCCTTTCTGTCGACCTCCTCCCCCTCCAGCTACTGCTCCTTAAGGGCAGCGGTGGGTTTTTGTGCCCGCTCCGCCGGTGCCGCGGACGCGCACGCCCGAATCGGAGTCGTGCGCCGCCCGCCACGAGAGATTGCATGCAGAGGAGAGTGTGGCCGCGTCAGAGGCGGTCGTATAGTCCTCCCGCCACGGCCGCGAGGTGCCGGCGGAGCCCGGCGAGGAGGAGCGGCTCCTCGTGTGGGTCTACCGCCTTTCACTTACAATGGCGGAGACAGACGATCGCCGGCTCCGGAGAAAAAACACGAAGGCGCTCCGGCTGAGCCCGGAAGAGCTCCACGCTCGAGGCAACGAGAGTGGCCAAGATCAAGCGGAAGCTGGACCGCATTGTCCGAAGGATGAATGGATAGATCGTCTCCTCCTCTTCCTCCGATGTCACCGACGGCTCCGACGACTCCCCTTCCCTCCTGCCACGGACGCCTACAACTATGTCGGTGACCGGAAGGGCAAAGGCCCGGCGAAGAAGTGGTGAAGAAGCTCTGCCCTCCATTTTATATTATCGTTTCTTAGTTATTTCACTTTAGTACCTGTCCGGCGATGAACTGTGGTGATATTTTTATTGATGTGCATTTCTATGTCCGTCTGCTGCCGATTTCTATGTCCTGAATGTCTATCTGTATCATTGATGATCTATGTAGACTATCTTTACGTTGCATATCGGAGATCAGGTACGTAGTTGTGCGGGCACGTCCGCAGATGTAGATGCTCTCCCAAGCTATGTAGCACTAGGGCAGGGATGAGTGTCACAACTCTGAACTTCCCATCTAGAGACTGTTGCTCCTACCACATCCATAACCTGACCAGCTGCATGCGACCGGTCTCACCGCAACCCAACGAACTGGCACCAGCCGATGAGATGGAACTGCATGACCAGCTGCAGGGATGAGGCATGGTGCGGTATGGACAGGGTAAAGTAAGGCCAACTCCACCGCGCGACCCCTAACGGACGTCCGGTTTGGCCGGATTTTGTTCCTTTGAGGTGCCTATGGGTTCGTTCGTGTCCGGTCTTGTACGTTGGGTAGTGCGTGCGCCCATCACGTGGCCACACCCCAAATCACGTCCGCGTTCGACATGATTTAAAGAAACAGAAAAACGTAAATAAAATGACTAAAAAAAGTAAATAAGCGCAGTTTAATAAACATAAAACTTAGTTAGGGTCGCCACGGCCACAAAACGGCCCAGTTTCACGTCTAACTTGACATAATTAAACATAAAAAAGAAAATAAAAAATGGCCGCCGCCAGCGCGCTCCTGCCCGTGCCCGTCGATACAGTCGCCTCGCCGTCTTCAGTGGCCGCCGGCGTCGTCGTCGTCGCTGACGAGGTCCACGTAGGCCGGCGGCGTCCAGAGGTGGGCAGGCGGTGCGTGGTAGACGGGGGCGGGCTGGACGGCGGGAGGTGCCTGCACGACCTCCTCCCGTGGCGACGCCTCCCGCTCCGGTGACCGCGGCGGCGTGGGGCACTAGTTCACGCCCCCACGGCGTCGGCCATTTCCAGTGCGGTGCACGACCAGCTCCATTGCTGGCCCACCAGGCCGGGGTGGAACGCGGCCACCGGCTCCGCCTCCATCGCCTCCCCTGTCCTCTCCTCCTCCTTGACGGCCACCATCTCCATCTCGGGGAAGGCGACGTCACCAGCGGCAGAGAGTGCCATCGCCTCCTCCAGGCCATGCCATTGGCGCTCGTCGTGCGTGTTCATGGAGTCCTCCATGACACGCTGCATGAGCCGGGCCTCCTCCTCCGCTGTCAAGCGAGGAGCTGGAGGTGGTGACAGAGACGGGGAAGGCGACGGCGTGGGCGTGAGGCCGTGCACCCGCGTACGCCCGCGCACCTCTCAACGTGGCCGCCGCGGCCCCAACACCGTCTTGCCGGGCGGCGCAGGACGCGCGCGCAGTCGTGCTCGCCCCGGAGCCATGTGTCCCGTGAGCAGTAGTCGGGCCGCACTGCCGCCGCGTACTACAGGTCGTCGGGGAGGAGGCGGCGGCGGCGCTCGATCTCATCGCGGAGCGCACGGCCGCTCGCTGGCACCAGCGGGATCGGCACACGGTCGGCGCTGAGGTGCCATCCGTTGGGGAGGTGGACGTCGCTCCACGGGACCGGCGTCCTCGTATCCCAGTACCGCTGGCACACATCCGCCGCGAGGTACTGCCGGTCACGCTCTCCGGCTGGCCTAGGGTTGATGGTGAAGGGGGCCGGCGCGGGGGCTCGACGGGAGGAGCGCGGTGGTGACGCGGGCTCCTCCTTCTTCACGGAGCCGCGGCGGCGCCCCGAGGAGGAGCCGGCCTCACGGTCGTGCTTCCCCTTGCGGTTCCAGAAGCCCATGGCTTCGAGGTGGCCGGCCGGCGAGCTCGAGGACAAGGGAGGGCTAGGGTTTGGCGCTGTCGGGTTTCAAGGAAGCCGCAGGGTGGCGTGGGGCAGTGTGGACGACGACCGGTCCACGGTTCCCACTTAAAGAAGGACGGCGACCTTTCGATGTGCGGATGACAGGTGGGGGTGCCCGTTCGTGCGCATTGATGTGGGCGGGTGGGAGGTAGGTGGCCGCCTGCCACGCGGCCCCGAAGCGGACTAGGCGCACGTCCGTTTGGTGTCCGCCGTGACCCAAACCCGGCGCAAGTTTGCGCTCGAAATGGGTCGGCCCGGACACAAAACAAACAAGATGGGTACGGGCCATCGCGCGCTGGGCCGCCTGGTTTGTCCCTTTTACCCCCAAACGGACGGGGCCGGATAGGATGGGGTCGCGCGGTGGAGTTGGCCTAAGCCGTCGTGGATCGTCGTACTTCCCTGTTTTGTTTGTCCGAGAGAGATAAAAGAAACGATGGAAGAGAGCAGTTGTGGTTGTACGCTAGCGTGGGCGCAGACGCAGTAACGGGGACAAGCGCTTATCTGGCTCAACTGAACGACCCTCGCGTCGCCTCGTCTGGCGACTCGGGGGTAAAAATACCCTAGCGCCGCTACCCTCTTACCCTTCCCCCCAGCCGTCTTGCCGCCGCCAGAGGACGCCCCCGGCGAAGCTCGGGCCGGCCCCAAGGAAGGCGGTGGCGGGGCGCTGTTGGGGAACGTAGTAATTTCAAAAAATTTCCTACGCACACGCAAGATCATGGTGATGGCATAGCAACGAGAGGGGAGAGTGTATGTCCACGTACCCTCGTGAGACCGTGGCGAAGCGTTATAACAACGCTGTTGATGTAGTCGACGCCTTCACGATCCGACCGATCCAAGTACCGAACGCATGGCACCTCCGAGTTCAGCACACGCTCAGCTCGATGACGATCCCAGGCTCCGATCCAGCAAAGCGTCGGGGATGAGTTCCACAAGACGACGGCGTGGTGACGATGATGATGCTCCACCGGCGCATGGCTTCGCCTAAGCTCATGACGATATGACCGAAGTGGAATATGGTGGAGGGGCACCGACACGGCTAAGGAACGATCCGTAGATCAACTTGTGTGTTCTGGGTGCCCCCTGCCCTCAGATATAAAGGAGCAGGGGGGTGCGGCCAACCCTAGGAGGAGGCGGCGAGGAGTCCTACTCCCACCGGAGTAGGACTCCCCCTTCCTAGTTGTATTAGGACTTGGGGTGAGGGAAAGAGAGGGGGCCCCTTCCTTGTCCTATTCGGACTAGGGGGGGAGGGGGCGCGCGGCCTGCCCTGGCCGGCCCTCCTCTTCTCCCTCATGGCCCACTAGGGCCCATTAACCCCCGGGAGGGTTCCGGTAAAATCCCGATTTCACCCGGAACTATTCCGAAGTCCAAACATAGGCTTCCAATATATCAATCTTTATGTCTCGACCATTTCGAGACTCCTCGTCATGTCCGTGATCACATCCGGGACTCCGAACAAACTTTGGTACATCAAAACTTATAAACTCATAATAAACTGTCATCGTAACGTTAAGTGTGCGGACCCTACGGGTTCGAGAACTATGTAGACATGACCTAGAACTATTCTCGTCAATAACCAATAGCGGAACCTGGATGCCCATATTGGTTCCTACATATTCTTCAAGATCTTTATCGGTCAAACCGCATAACGACATACGTTGTTCCTTTGTCATCGGTATGTTACTTACCCGAGATTCGATCGTCGGTATCCAATACCTAGTTCAATCTCGTTACCGCAAGTCTCTTTACTCGTTCCGAATACGTCATCTCACAACTAACTTATTAGTTGCAATGCTTGCAAGGCTTATCTGATGTGTATTACCGAGAAGGCCTAGAGATACCTCTCCGACAATCGGAGTGACAAAACCTAATCTCAAATACGCCAACCCAACATGTACCTTTGGAGACACCTGTAGTACTCCTTTATAATCACCCGATTACGCTGTGACGTTTGGTAGCACCAAAGTGTTCCTCCGAAAACGGAGTTGCATAATCTCATAGTTACAGGAACATGTATAGGTCATGAAGAAAGCAATAGCAATATACTAAACGATCAAGTGCTAAGCTAACGGAATGGGTCATGTCAATCACATCATTCTCCTAATGATGTGATCCCATTAATCAAATAACAACACATGTCTATGGTTAGGAAACATAACCATCTTTGATTAATGAGCTAGTCAAGTAGAGGCATACTAGTGACTGTATGTTTGTCTATATATTCACACATGTATTATGTTTCCGGTTAATACAATTCTAGCATGAATAATAAACATTTATCATGATATGAGGAAATAAATAATAACTTTATTATTGCCTCTAGGGCATATTTCCTTCAGCCTCCCACTTGCACTAGAGTCAATAATCTAGATTACACAAGAATGATTCTAACACCCATGGAGTCTTGGTGCTGATCATGTTTTGCTCGTGGAAGAGGCTTAGTCAACGGTCTGCAACATTCAGATCCGTATGTATCTTGCAAATCTCTATGTCTCCCACTTGGACTTGGTCTCGAATGGAATTGAAGCGCCTCTTGATATGCTTGGTCCTCTTGTGAAATCTGGATTCCTTTGCCAAGGCAATTGCACCAAGATTGTCACGAGAAGATCTTCATTGGTCCCGATGCACTAGGTATGACACCTAGATCGAAATGAACTCTTTCATCCAGACTCCTTCATTTGCTGCTTCCAAGCAGCTATGTACTCCGCTTCACATGTAGATCCCGCCACGACGCTTTGTTTAGAACTGCACCAACCGACAGCTCCACCGCTTAATAAAAACACGATCCGGTTTGCGATTTAGAATCGTCCGGATCAGTGTCAAAGCTTGCATCGACGTAACCATTTACGACTAGCTCTTTGTCACCTCCATATACGAGAAACATATCCTTAGTCCTTTTCAGGTATTTCATGATGTTCTTGACCGCTGTTCAGTGATCCACTCCTAGATTACTTTGGTACCTTCCTGCTAAGCTTATTGCTAAACATACGTCAGGTCTGGTACACAGCATTGCATACATGATAGAGCCTATGGCTGAAGCATAGGGAACATCTTTCATTTTCTCTCTATCTTCTGCTGTGGTCGGGCATTGAGTCTGACTCAATTTCACACCTTGTAACACAGGCAAAAATCCTTTCTTTGTCTGATCCATTTTGAAATTTTTCAAAACTTTATCAAGGTATGTGCTTTGTGAAAGTCCAATTAAGCGTCTTGATCTATCTCTATAGATCTTGATGCCCAATATGTAAGCAGCTTCACCGAGGTCTTTCATTGAAAAACTTTTATTCAAGTATCCTTTTATGCTATCCAGAAATTCTATATCATTTCCAATCAATAATATGTCATCCACATATAATATCAAAAATGCTACAGAGCTCCCACTCACTTTCTTGTAAATACAGGCTTCTCCAAAAGTCTGTATAAAACCATATGCTTTGATCACACTATCAAAGCATTTATTCCAACTCCGAGAGGCTTGCACCAGACCATAAATTGATCGCTGCAGCTTGCACACTTTGTTAGCACCTTTTGGATCAACAAAACCTTCTGGTTGCATCATATACAACTCTTCTTCTAGAAATCTATTCAAGAATGCAGTTTTTACATCCATTTGCCAAATTTCATAATCATAAAATGCAGCAATTGCTAACATGATTCGGACAGACTTAAGCATCGCTACGGGTGAGAAAGTCTCATCGTAGTCAACCCCTTGAACTTGTCGAAAACCTTTCGCAACAAGTCGAGCTTTATAGACAGTTACATTACCATCAGCGTCAGTCTTCTTCTTAAAGATCCATTTATTCTCAATGGCTTGCCGATCATCGGGCAAGTCAACCAAAGTCCATACTTTGTTCTCATACATGGATCCCATCTCAAATTTCATGGCTTCCAGCCATTTTGCGGAATCTGGGCTCACCATCGCTTCTTCATAGTTTGTAGGTTCGCCATGGTCAAGTAACATGACTTCCAGAATAGGATTACCGTACCACTCAGTGCGGATCTTACTCTGGTTGACCTCGAAGTTCAAGAGAAACTTGATCTGAAGTTTCATGATCAATATCATTAGTTTCCTCACTAATTGATGTAGTTGTCACAGAACCGTTTCTTGTGATGAACTACTTTCCAATAAAGGAGCAGATACAGGTTATCTCATCAAGTTCTACTTTCCTCCCACTCACTTCTTTCGAGAGAAACTCTTTTCTAGAAAGGATCCGAATTTAGCAACGAAAATCTTGCCTTCAGATCTGTGATAGAAGGTGTACCCAACAGTCTCCTTTGGGTATCCTATGAAGACACATTTCTCCGATTTGGGTTCGAGCTTATCTGGTTGAAGTTTCTTCACATAAGCATCGCAGCCCCAAACTTTAAGAAACGACAACTTTGGTTTCTTGCCAAACCACAGTTCATGAGGTGTCGCCTCAACGGATTTTGATGGTGCCCTATTTAACGTGAATGCGCCGTCTCTAAAGCATAACCCCAAAACGATAGCGGTAAATCAGTAAGAGACATCATAGATCGCACCATATCTAGTAAAGTACGATTCGACGTTCGGACACACCATTTCGTTGTGGTGTTCGGGTGGCGTGAGTTGCTAAACTATTCCACATTGTTTCAAATGTAAACCAAACTCAGAACTCAAATATTCTCCTCCAAGATCAGATCGTAGAAATATTATTTTCTTGTTATGATGATTTTCCACTTCACTCTGAAATTCTTTGAACTTTTCAAATGTTTCATATTTGTGTTTCATTAAGTAGATATACCCATATCTGCTCAAATCATCTGTGAAGGTGAGAAAATAACGATACCGCCACGTGCCTCAACATTCATTGGACCACAAACATCGGTATGTATGATTTCCAACAAATCAGTTGCACGCTCCATAGTTCCGGAGAACGGCGTTTTAGTCATCTTGCCCATGAGGCACGGTTCGCAAGTACCAAGTGATTCATAATCAAGTGATTCCAAAAGCCCATCGGTATGGAGTTTCTTCATGCGTTTTACTCCGATATGACCCAAACGGCAGTGCCACAAATAAGTTGCACTATCATTATCAACTCTGCATCTTTTGGTTTCAACACTATGAATATGTGTATTACTACTATCAAGATTTAATAAAAATAGACCACTCTTCAAGGGTGCATGACCATAAAAGATATTATTCATATAAATAGAACAACCATTATTCTCTGACTTAAATGAATAACCGTCTCGCATCAAACAAGATCCAGATATAATGTTCATGCTTAACGCTGGCACCAAATAGCAATTATTTAGGTCTAAAACTAATCCCGATGGTAGATGTAGAGGTAGCGTGCCGACCGCGATCACATCGACTTTGGAACCATTTCCCACGCGCGCCGTCACCTCGTCCTTAGCCAATCTTCGCTAATCCGTAGTTCTGTTTGAGTTGCAAATATTAGCAATGAACCAGTATCAAATACCTAGGTACTACTGCGAGTATTAGTAAGGTACACATCAATAACATGTATATCACATATACCTTTGTTCACCTTGCCATCCTTCTTATCCGCCAAATACTTGGGGCAGTTCCGCTTCCAGTGTCCAGTCTGCTTGCAGTAGAAGCACTCAGTTTCAGGCTTAGGTCCAGACTTGGGTTTCTTCTCTTGAGCAGCAACTTGTTTGCTGTTCTTCTTGAAGTTCCCCTTCTTCTTCCCTTTGCCCTTTTTCTTGAAACTGGTGGTCTTGTTAACCATCAACACTTGATGCTCCTTTTGATTTCTACCTCCGCGCTTTTAGCATTGCGAAGAGCTCGAATAGACTTGTCCATCCCTTGCATATTATAGTTCATCACGAAGCTCTTGTAGCTTGGTGGCTGTGATTGAAGAATTCTGTCAATGACACTATCATCGGAAGATTAACTCCCAGCTTGAATCAAGTGATTATTATACCCGACATTTTGAGTATGTGTTCACCGACGAACTATTTTCCTCCATCTTGCAGCTATAGAACTTATTGGAGACTTCATATCTCTCAATCCGGCATTTGCTTGAAATATTAACTTCAACTCCTGGAACATCTCATCTGCTCCATGACGCTCAAAACGTCGTTGAAGACCCGTTCTAAGCCGTAAAGCATGGCACACTGAACTATCGAGTAGTCATCAGCTTTGCTCGCCAGACGTTCTTAACGTCGTCGGTTGCAGTATCAGCAGAGGCACTGGCACCTAGCGGTGCTTCCAGGACGTAATTCTTCTGTGCAGCAATGAGGATAATCCTCAGGTTACGGACCCAGTCCGTGTAATTGCTACCATCATCTTTCAACTTTGCTTTCTCAAGGAACGCATTAAAATTCAACGGAACAACAGCACGAGCCATCTATCTACAGTAAACATAGACAAGCAAAATACTATCAGGTACTAAGTTCATGATAAATTTAAGTTCAATTAATCATATTACTTTAGAACTCCCACTTAGATAGACATCCCTCTAATCTTCTAAGTGATTACGTGATCCATATTAACTACACCATGTCCGATCGTCACGTGAGATGGAGTAGTTTCAACGGTGAACATCAATATGTTGATCATATCTACTATATGATTCACGCTCGACCTTTCGGTCTCCGTGTTCCGAGGCCATATCTGTTATATGCTAGGCTCGTCAAGTTTAACCTGAGTATTCCGTGTGCGCAACTGTTTTGCACCCGTTGTATTTGAACGTAGAGCCTATCACACCCGATCATCACGTGGTGTCTCAAAGACGAAGAACTTTCGCAACGGTGCATACTCAGGGAGAACACTTCTTGATAATTTTAGTGAGAGATCATCTTATAATGCTACCGTCAATCAAAGCAAGATAAGATGCATAAAGGATAAACACCACATGCAATCAATATAAGTGATATGATATGGCCATCATCATCTTGTGCTTGTGATCTCCATCTCCGAAGCACCGTCATGATCACCATCGTCACCGGCGCGACACCATGATCTCCATCGTAGCATCGTTGTCGTCTCGCCAACTATTGTTTCTACGACTATTGCTACCGCTTAGTGATAAAGTAAAGCAATTACATGGCTTTTGCATTTCATACAACAAAACGACAACCATATGGCTCCTGCCAGTTGCCGATAACTTGGTTACAAAACATGATCATCTCATACAATAAAATATAGCATCACGTCTTGACCATATCACATCACAACATGCCCTGCAAAAACAAGTTAGACGTCCTCTACTTTGTTGTTGCAAGTTTTACGTGGCTGCTACGGGCTGAGCAAGAACCGTTCTTACCTACGCATCAAAACCACAGCGATAGTTTGTCAAGTTGGTGCTGTTTTAACCTTCGCAAGGACCGGCGTAGCCACACTCGGTTCAACTAAAGTGAGAGAGCAGACACCCGCCGATCACCTTTAAGCAACGAGTGCTCGAAGCGGTGAAACCAGTCTCGCGTAAGCGTCTGCGTAATGTCGGTCCGGCCGCTTCATCTCACAATACCGCCAACCAAAGTATGACATGCTGGTAAGCAGTATGACTTATATCGCCCACAACTCACTTGTGTTCTACTCGTGCATATGACATCAACGCATAAAACCAGGCTCGGATGCCACTGTTGGGGAACCTAGTAATTTCAAAAAATTTCCTACGCACACGCAAGATCATGGTGATGGCATAGCAACGAGAGGAGAGTGTATGTCCACGCACCCTCGTGAGACCGTGGCGGAAGCGTAATAACAACGCAGTTGATGTAGTCGTACGTCTTCACGATCCGACCGATCCAAGTACCGAACGCACGGCACCTCCGAGTTCAGCACACGTTCAGCTCGATGATGATCCCCGGGCTCCGATCCAACAAAGCGTCGGGGATGAGTTCCACAAGACGACGTGCAGGACGATGATGATGCTCCACCGGCGCAGGGCTTCGCCTAAGCTCATGACGATATGACCAAGTGGAATATGGTGGAGGGGGCACCGCACACGCTAAGGAACGATCCGTAGATCAACTTGTGTGCAGGGGTGCCCCCCTGCCCCGTATATAAAGGAGCAAGGGGGTGCGGCCAGCCCTAGGAGGAGGCGCGCCGAGGAGTCCTACTCCCACCGGAGTAGGACTCCCCCTTCCTAGTTGGATTAGGACTTGGGGAGGGAAGAGAGGGGAGCCCCCTTCCTTTCCTATTCGGACTAGGGGAGGGGGCGCGCGGCCTGCCCTCCTCTTCTCCCTCATGGCCCACTAAGGCCCATTAACCCCCGGGAGGGTTCCGGTAAAATCCCGATTTCACCCGGAACTATTCCGAAGTCCAAACATAGGCTTCCAATATATCAATATTTATGTCTCGACCATTTCGAGACTCCTCGTCATGTCCGTGATCACATCCGGGACTCCGAACAAACTTCGGTACATCAAAACTTATAAACTCATAATAAACTGTCATCGTAACGTTAAGTGTGCGGACCCTACGGGTTCGAGAACTATGTAGACATGACCTAGAACTATTCTCGGTCAATAACCAATAGCGGAACCTGGATGCCCATATTGGTTCCTACATATTCTTCAAGATCTTTATCGGTCAAACCGCATAACGACATACGTTGTTCCCTTTGTCATCGGTATGTTACTTACCCGAGATTCGATCGTCGGTATCCAATACCTAGTTCAATCTCGTTACCGGCAAGTCTCTTTACTCGTTCCGTAATACGTCATCTCACAACTAACTTATTAGTTGCAATGCTTGCAAGGCTTATCTGATGTGTATTACCGAGAACTATTACCGAGAAGGCCTAGAGATACCTCTCCGACAATCGGAGTGACAAAACCTAATCTCGAAATACGCCAACCCAACATGTACCTTTGGAGACACCTGTAGTACTCCTTTATAATCACCCGATTACGTTGTGACGTTTGGTAGCACCAAAGTGTTCCTCCGTAAACAGGAGTTGCATAATCTCATAGTTACAGGAACATGTATAGGTCATGAAGAAAGCAATAGCAATATACTAAACGATCAAGTGCTAAGCTAACGGAATGGGTCATGTCAATCACATCATTGTCCTAATGATGTGATCCCATTAATCAAATAACAACACATGTCTATGGTTAGGAAACATAACCATCTTTGATTAATGAGCTAGTCAAGTAGAGGCATACTAGTGACTGTATGTTTGTCTATATATTCACACATGTATTATGTTTCCGGTTAATACAATTCTAGCATGAATAATAAACATTTATCATGATATGAGGAAATAAATAATAACTTTATTATTGCCTCTAGGGCATATTTCCTTCAGGCGCCAGTTCCTGGTCTCGGAAAGGAGATCCACTACGAGGCAGCGGCAGAAGGAGGCGCGGCGAGGCGCGAGGTTGGCGGCTTGCTGCTGGACCCGATCTGGGGTTCCGCGCGCCCGGCGACGCTGGCTGTCAGAGGCCCAGCGTGCACGGCGAGGCCGCTTCGAGCGACGCGTGGCGCGCGGGGGGATTTCCCCAGAGCCGATCTGCTGGGGTTGGCCTTCCCCCTGTGGCGCGGCTCTCCTCTCCCGCGGGGCCCGCGGCTTGCGGCCCGCCTGCGGCTCAGATCAATGGCGGCGCAACTTGGCGGCGGGCGGCGCCGGCGTGGACAGGTGGGCCACTTCCCTGGCCATGTGGATGGCGGGGAGGTGGTGGGCTTCGGCTGCGGCGGCGGTTCCTCGCTGGATGTTTGTGGCCATGGTGATGTTCGTCCTCGACCCCGATCTACTCCGATCTGCAGCGGATCCGGCCCTTGGTGGCTTCGGTCACCGTTTTTGGGTGCTGGCCTTGCAGATCCAGTGGCTGGAAGGGTTCCGAGGGAATCTCTTGGCCGGCGTGGCGGCCACTCCGATGGTAGTGCCTTTGGGTGTTGCTTCCCTCGTTGGAGGCTTCGGTGAGGACCTCCTTCCTTCCACCCCTCCCGGAGCTCGGTGAAAACCTCGGACCCCCCTGTTCCAGCGGCAGCGACACCATGGTGGCGTCTTGCTTCTGAAAGCGTTGCTTGGGGCTGCTCAAGCGGCGGTGGAAGTGGCGGCGGTTCGGTGTCGACATATGCATTCTGGTCAGCTTCATCTTGGAGGCGGCGGCGACGTAGGCGACGCTCGTCTGGTGGAGCTACTACCAATAGGGCATCGTCGGCAGTCTGCGCCATCAGGTTCGGGATGCTCAGGGGGAAACCCCAGATCTGGGTCTTCCGGATCGGATGATCATGGCGTTCTATCGCTTTCCCTTCTGGGGGCATCATCTTGGAGCAAGTGCTAGCTGGAGGGATGGTGGAGCGGTGTTTCATCTCACACATTGATGACGGCGGAGATCGATGGCATGGCGCTGTGGAGACTCGGCGTCCGATCGCGGAGATGGGCTCATGCGAGGAGGAGGTTCTTTGTCTGGCGTCATGGTGGCGTTGATGGCGAGTGGCGGACAAGGTAGAAGCCTCAATATGATCTGAAGACCTGTGGAAGATGGCGGCGACGACACACGAGTGCGTCTGACCGGATTGTGCCCCAGACCCGGTATGTGGCTCAGCTGGGGCTTCAGAATAAGTTTCGGCTTCCGGCTTTTGATGTTAGGCTTAGGTGAGTGGTTTGGGTAGTGGCCCAGCTAGCACCCCATCATCATTTTGGATAGGAGTAGCGGTATATGTTGCCAAGATAATAGATTCAGGCACATTGTTATAATACTTTGTAAGGTCCTCGAGAATAATCAATAAAGTGGCCGTATGCATCTCCCAGATACAGAAGCCAGGGGTCATCCTCCTTTTCTAAGAAAAAAAGTAACGGGGCTCTGTTACGGTATGGGGATAACTGGACTGGACAGGGCGCTCCATTGTGCTCTTTGTCATGCCGCCTTGTCCGTCCTATGAAATCTCAGCCATGTATGCAGATGTAGCGCAAACCCTACTCATGTTTCTGTACGCATATGTATAACAATACGGTTCAAGGGCATCTACACACCCGAGGTCACCCAATACGGTCCCTCAAACGCCCGCAGACACGTTTGTGAACACTGACCGGGCACTTTTTAATTTGTGTCCTCCACATCTACACCTCATATCCGATACTCTTATTTATAAACATGAACATAAATTATGTAGATCATCGCACGGACTATGAAACGGACATAGATATACACATTTCAATCACCAAAAAATCACAAAGGGATCTCCAAAAGCTACTCAAAGTTTACATAATCCACATACGACGGACAAGTTCTAACTTGAGATATAAGTAACTAGAAATTAGCGATGGAGACAGTGAAGATTCATCACTTCCTCGCCGGGCCTTTGCCCTTATGGTCGCCATCGCAACTGTAGGCGTAAGCGGCAGGTGGCGGATCATCGGAGTCGTTGGAGGTGGAGTTGTGGTCATCTGTCGTCGGAGGAGGAGAGGACGATGAGCCCCTTCATCCGCAGGACGACCCTGTCCTGTTGCTGCTTGAGCTTGGCCACCGGAGCGCCTCCAACGCCTCGCGCTCTGACTGCTTCATGGCAAGCTGGAGCGCCTTGGTGTTCTTCCTCCGTAGCCGGCTAGCTTCATCAACAATCGATGGCAGGCCCAAGCGAGGAGCCGCTCGTCCGTGAAGGTGCAGATGCGGTAAAAAGGAGACCACATTAAAGCTAGGTAAGTATAACTTTAAAGAAGGACCCTGATAAGCGCTTAACGTCATGTACACGCACACAATAACTTTGAATGTTTTCGATGACAAATTTAGTTACGCAAGGATAGCAACTTTAGTTAGTAAACATGACAACTTTAATGCTTTAATTTATTTTTGATAGAAACTTGCCATGTGTGACCAGAATTTGCCATCTTTACGTCATAGAAATTGCCATTGAAAAACGTCCGCGCCGAAGTGCCACACATCTACGTGGGTGACACTTATCATTTGGAGGGACAAGTGTTGTTTCTTCAAAATGAAATAATTTGTGGTCTTTGAAGCTTCCATCGAAAGTCTGCATTTTTCTTTGGCGACTGTCCCATGATAGTTTACCGACACGTATGAATATAAAGCGAAAGCATGTCGATCTGCACACTTTGTGCCCTGTTTGTTCAAGGCTTGACGAGGATGGTGGCCATCTGTTTTTGAAGTGCAAATTCGTTAAGCGAGTATGGCGGGGTTTGGAGCTGGAAGCGATCAGGCTGGATCTTATTACACAGCCCTCTGCTAGAACCATGGTCGAAGCTATTTGCCAACTTAGTTCAGATGTCCGAAACACGGTATGCGTGTTGTTATGGGAACGGTGGACGATCCGTAATAAAGTAAATGCTGGTGAGAAGGGGAAATCGACGGAGGAAGTGTGTTTCATTATTCGGCGGTATTTGCAGGAATCTATAAAGGAACCAGAGATTAATCAGGCCCGAGTACTGGCGTTCAGAGATGGGAGCCGCCGTGTGCCGATCTCGTAAAGATCAATTTTGATGCAGCTTTCCATGAGAAAGGAGATGGCATGTGGGTATGTGGTGCGATCTGAACTAGGAGATGTCATAGCGGCTGGAGCAGGGAAGTTGAATAATGTTAAGAACGCACTTCATGCGAAAACGCTTGCTTGTTTAGCTGCTCTAGAGGGATCAGCTGGGATTGGTGTGCATCAAGTCTTGGTGGAATCAGACTCCCTGAGTCTTATTAGAGATTCAGATTTGTCAGAGATTGGGGTCCTGATTAGAGAAGCAAGGAGTCGTTGTTTTTTGTCTTTTGAGTGCTTTCATTTTCAGCATTGTCGTCGTATGTGCAATAGTGTAGCGCATGTTCTTGCGAGGTATGGTTATGGTTTGGCCGAGGCCCCTGTTGTTTGGGGTGAGTTTGTGCCGGAGTTTGTTTCTGTTCTGGTAGCCAACGATATTGCTGGGTCCACTTGAGGGAGTCCTAAATTAAGGGGTCCTCGGACGTCCGGGCTGTGTGACATGGGCCGGACTAATGGGCCGTAAAGGTACAAGACAGAAGACTTCCTTCCGTGTCCGGATGGGACTCCTTTGCGTGGAAGGCAAGCTTGGCGCTCGGATATGAAGATTCCTTTCTCTATAAACCGACTATGTACAACTCTAGTCCCCTCCGGTGTCTATATAAACCGGAGGGTTTAGTCCGTAAAGGCAATCATAACCATACAGGCTAGACATCTAGGGTTTAGTCATTACGATCTCGAGGTAGATCAACTCTTGTAAACCCCATATTCATCCAAGATAATCAAGCAGGAAGTAAGGTATTACCTCCATCAAGAGGGCCCGAACCTGGGTAAACATCGTTTCCCTGTCTCCTGTTACCTTCGATCCTCAGACGCACAGTTCGGGACCTCCTACCCGAGATCCACCGATTTTGACAACGACATTGGTGCTTTCATTGAGAGTTCCGCTGTGTCATCGTCAGAAGGTTCGATGGCTCTATCAGTCATCTACAACAATGCTGCCCTGAGGGAGGTCTTTCTCCCCGGCCAGATCTTTGTGTTCGGCGGCTTCGCACTGCGGGCCAACTCGATTGGCTATCTAGAGCAGATCGACAACTACGCCCCAGGTCACCAGATTAGTTTTGGATCTGGATTATGTCACTGATATCCGAGGAGACTTGATCTTCCAAGGGTTTGCGACCCCAACCTCTGCTCTGGCCTTAGACCCGGAGCACACTACCAGGTCCGAAGACGGGATCCTCGAGCCCGCCGGACTCTCTGCGGCTATTGAGCCTAGTATGGGAGAGCCGGAGGAAGTAGTGTCACCGGCAATCTTCATGAGGTCGGACCCTTCTCCAAACACTGGCTCCGAACCCTCAGAGTCAGCATCGTGTGAGCTCGGCCAAGGAGCTTCCTTCCCGTCGTACTCCATGGACTCTCCTCTTCCTCGCCAAAGCTCGCCTTTAATCGACGCTCTGGACTTAATGCGATCCCTCCCTCATCATTACAGAGGGGCAACGTCCGAATTGCAACCAGCCCGGACTAGGGGCTGAGAGCGGGAAATTTTACGTCCCACCCACCACCCACTTCATAGCCACTGTCGAAGACTTAACTGACATGCTCGATTACGGCTCCGAAGACATCGACGGTATGGACGACGATGCCGGAGAAGAGCAGGCCCAAAACCCGCTGTTTACCGGACGCTGGACGGCCACCTCTTCGTATGACGTGTACATGGTGGATATACCCAAGGAGGGTAACGGTGATAACGAGAAAAATCCAGTTGAGGATAAACCTCCTGAGATACAACCAAAGCGCCGATGTCAGCGGCGCCGCTCCAAATCACGCCGCGAAAAAGACAGCAATACCGGCACCAGAAACAACAATACTCTGGACGACGCCAAAGACCAAGAAGACCCCGTCGAGCCAACCTCTGAATAGGACGATCGGGAAGATGGACAAGTTAGCTCTGATGAACAGGATGTAAACGAATACTCGGAGGATAGTAATTACCTTCCACTCTCCAAAGATGAGGTGAGCCTCGGCAACGAAGAGTTTATCGTGCCTGAAGAACCCCTCGAACAGGAGCGCTTTAAGTGTGGGCTAATAGCCACCGCAAAGAGCCTGAAGAAGAAGCAGCAGCAACTTCAAGCTGATCAAGATCTGCTTAACGATAGGTGGACTAATATTCCTGGCAGCTGAGGAATTACGGTATCGGGCGCCCAACCAAGAGTTACCCAAAGCGTAAACTGCTACCTCAATTCGACGACGAGGCGCTGAGCCCGTACCATCAGCGCGTAACGCGGCCGACCGTCCACCACGTGTCCATGACAAAACGGCAACTCAAGCTGAACACTAGCCCGTATTACCTCGCCATAAAGGTAGAGACACAATAGCTCGGG
Organism: Aegilops longissima; assembly: GCA_021605205.1. Taxonomy (NCBI): domain Eukaryota; kingdom Viridiplantae; phylum Streptophyta; class Magnoliopsida; order Poales; family Poaceae; genus Aegilops; species Aegilops longissima. Next base: position 755,241,268 of record CM038682.1, on the reverse strand, counting down.
GATATACATATGACCTGTGACAGGACCTGGAAAATAGAGCAGGTCAGACCAGATCGATCTAGGGATCGCGGGGGCGTGCCCCGGCGCGCGACGACGGCTATCTAGCCGGACTTGACAAGCATAACCACGTCCAGGCCAAAAACCGTAGACGGACTCCTTCCGAGCTGCGTCGCGACTTGGCCCGATATAGAGGCACCGCACGCCCCCTCTGCTTCACTGATGAAGTAATGGAGCACGAATTCCCAGAAGGATTAAACCCGTGAATATCGAATCATATGATGGAACAACAGATCCCGCAGTATGGATTGAGGACTTTCTTCTCCATATTCACATGGCACGCGGTGACGATCTTCATGCCATCAAATACCTCCCGCTAAATCTCAAGGGACCAGCTCAGCACTTGTTAAACTGCCTGCCGGAAAACTCCATTGGCAGCTGGGAGGACTTGGAAGACGCCTTCCGCGACACTTCCAGGGTACATACGTCCGACCTCCGGATGCTGATGACTTAAGTCTCATAGTTCAACAGCCCGGAGAGTCGGCTACGAAATTCTGGACTAGGTTCCTAATTAAAAAGAACCAAATTGTCGAATGTCCGGATGCCGAAGCCCTAGCGGCCTTTAAGCACAGCATTCGCGACGAATGGCTCGCCCGACACCTAGGTCAAGAAAAGCCAAGGTCCATGGCAGCCCTCACGACACTTATGACCCGCTTTTGCGCAGGCGAAGATAGTTGGCTAGCCCGTAGCAGCAACAGTGCAAGCGAACCTGGCACCTCTGAAGCCAGAAATAGCAACGACAAGCCCAGGCAACAGGCACAAGCGTCGAAGCTACGGTGACAATACCGATGACACGACGGTCAACGCCGGATTCAGTGGCTCCAAGTCCGGTCAGCGGAAGAAGCCATTTAAAAGAAGTAATCCGGGCTCATCTAGCTTGGATCGAATACTCGATCGACCATGTCAGATCCACGGTGTCGTGGTTCTAAGTCTGACAGTGGAATATGGGGGTAGGAATGTAGAGGCAAGATCCTAGCTATGGAGAAGTTGTACACGCGAGTTTTACGAGTTCAGGCCCTTCTCGGGGGAAGTAACCGCCCTACGTCTCGGTGCCCTGAGGCGGTCGATTGAATTGTATGCGTGTGTGTTATAGGGGGTGCGAACCCTTATCATTGAGGAGGGGGTGGCTTATATAGAGTTTGCCAACCCTCAGTTACACAGGGTTTAAAGTACATTAAGACGGGGCGTTACTGGTAACGCTAAGAATAAAGTGACATAATGATCATTAAAGCTACATAATGACCGACCGTTGCCATGCGGAGTGGCTTTAGATCTTCTGGCGATCGAGTGACAGTCTTCATGGTCGAGTGACTTCAAGTCTGTCGAGTGGAACGCTTCATGGTCGATTGAATGATGATTCTTCTTCGAATGCTTCTGGTGGTAAAGTGATGTCCTTGGTGAGGGTATCTAGGTCAGGCCTGTGACCCTACCCTAGGTACATGTCCTCATCATTAGCCCCCAAATGGATCGGGGTTTGAGTGGAGAAGGAGTTGAAAAATACTCCCGACTCATTTTTTTGCACTTTGGGTGTGTCTTGTTTTGGATCAACGAACCGAGGCGGTGACACCAACTTCTTTTTCAATCGCCTTGATCCATTCATGTTTGTGTCGAGTGAACTTTTACTGGAAGAGGTCCGAGTGCCAATGTGGAGGATATCTTCCGTCTGACAAGTTGTTCTGTTGTCTGCGGATTTTGCGGGATTCGAATTTTGGGAAGCGCGCAGGGCGGAGGAGACCGCAGTAATCGGGCTGGATAAGGCAGGGACGCCTCGATTTATGCGCCACCTTTTTCGCCATGTATCGCGCCTGCGACTGTTGCGGGATTTGATAAGATTGCCCGGGCCTACAGGTCAGTCACTCGGAAGCGACTCCATATAAGGCGCGGGGTCAGGGTTTTTGAACAGTGCGTCTCCATTGTTCTCTTTTCCTCTCAGTTTTCTCCGCTGCATCTGCTCCTAGACCAGCGCCGCCGCCGTCCCTTTCGAGCTCTGCTTGCCACGATGGGGAAGGAGAAGACCGTGGCACTGGAGCGCGCAAAGAAGGCGACAGTGAAGGCGAAGGGGAAAAAGTCCAGCCGGGGCGGATCCTCGTCGCGGTCCGGTTTGCCGCGCGGCTGGATCCAGGCGACTGGATCCGGTCGACGATCCGCCAGGACGACCTCGACGATCTGGCGGAGGAGGGGCTGATTCCTCACGGATCGGCACGACTCCCAGAGGATGGGGCCGAACCTTGACCACGGGAGGGTGAGTACGTCCTCCTCGCCACCCACGTCGATCGTGGATTTTCCTTGCCTCCGCATCCTTTTTTCCGTGCTTTCTTGAATTTCTTTGGAGCACAACTTCACCACTTTACCCCCAACACCATCATATATCTTGCTGCTTTCTTGTCTCTGTGCGAAAACTTCTTGGGTTGTCGACCGCACTGGGGTCACTTCAAGCACATTTTCACGTGTCGCTCCCAATCGGTTAAAAAGGCTAACTCGAGTGACGAGAGGACCCAAATGATCCAGATGTGTGGTGTCTCAGGGTTCAGATGAGGGGTAAGAGCTCTTTCCCAACCATAGTTCCCCCTGAGTCGGTTCGAGGGTGGCAGTCGACCTGGCTTTACTGTAAAGACCAGCCAACTCCAGGCCAGTCGACTGGACTTCCTCCTTTTTCTATGGCTCGCGTAGAGAAGCCCGCCACCTTAAAAGTGACTCCGGGGCAAAAAGCGGAAGTGAAAGTGCTGGTTGAGCGAGTAGTTTATCTCATCCATGAGGGCGTAACTGGAATGGATCTGCTGGAAGTCTTCCTCAGGCGACGCATTCAGCCGCTACAAGCTCGAGACCATCCGATGTGGATGTATTCGGGCATTGAAGATCCACTCGGGTTCATCCAGAAGAAAGTCGACGAGGATACAGTAGAGAAGTGGTTGAGGAGTATCACTAGCAACAAGGATAACCCCAGGGGGGCCAGTAGAATCCCTCCACTCGACCAATCCTACGAACCAGACAAGGTCCAACTCTGAATTACCGAGTGTTGTCTTGTTTTAACATGCAACTGTTTATGCTTCTCCGACTGACTTTGTCTTGCCTGTTTTCTTCTAGGCCTTTACTGAAATGTATTCGATGCCCAACGGAGAGCAAGAGCAAGACCTGGAGGGGGAGGCAAGCGGAGGTGAAAGCGGAGAGTGGCATTCCGACGGAGAGGGAGACGAGGAGAGCGACGACCAAAGTGATGAAGAAGAGGTCGACTTTCCTCCCCGTAGGGAAAGGCGATCCAAGCTTACTCACGACCAGGCGAGCGCCCGTGACAAGGCGACAGTTCCGGCCGGGCAGTCGTCAAAAGCGTCCTCGGACATCCTCTCCGGCACTGACTGAAAAGGCCCCAAAGCAGTCCAAGGTTGTCGTGCAGAAGACTCGGAAGGCGCTGCCGAGAATCAAAATTGACGTTCCCGTTGCTTCTGCGTGAGTGTTCTTCCTTCACTTTTACTCGACGTTCTGTGCTATTTATTTTTTCCTTGGTTTGACCGAATGAATCTTGAAACTAATAGTGCCGCTACCTCTGGGACCTCTGCCTATAAGAACGAGGATGAGGAAATGGAAGATGCGGTCACCTCCAATCCAGGTATAATCTTCATGATTTTGTCTTTGTTTTGTCGATTGAACTGTGATATATCCAATCGGGGGATGAAATTTTGGCAACTGATCTTTTTTACAGATCTCAATGTCATTGACCTCCCCGGCGACGATGAGGACGATCCACCGAGGCCCTTGGGGAGAAGAAACAGGAAAACGTCCGCTGGCAAGACGCTTTAGTCGACGCCAGTGGCGGAACCGGTAGTTCAAGACGCCGGTGATGCCAATCGGACTTCTGAATCCTTCACCATACCACTGTCGAGTGCTCGGCCTTCTGCGTCAACTGCACAGGATCCCGCCGATCCACCATCACTTTTTTCTACACATCATGTCCCAGAGGACCAGGTGGGTGCTGCGAAAGGAGCTATACACCAGGCAGGCATTATGATGGAGAAGATGAAGATGGTGCGGGAAGCCAGTCAAGCTGCCTATGATGCCAGCTCCGCTCTCCAGAGCAACGTCCAGGTTAGCAGATCGCCTACCGACTCTTTTGGCTTGTTTTGTTAGGATATGGTACCTGAAAACTTTCTTTCAAAGAATCTTTTCATCTGTCTGCGCTTCGCATCTGTACACCCACTGGGTGTTTTGATTTGTCACTGAACAAATTCGCACTTTGAGCTGATGATGTCGTTGTCGATTAGATCTTTTGACCGGTGGGGGCACGCTGAGTGCACCCACTGGGTGTAGTCCCCGAGACTATAATTGACTGTGGACAGTCGACTATGGTCTGAGCGTCAGAATTTGAATTTCTTCACTCGGTCTGGTCTGGCCATGTCAAGTGGAATGTAAACCGAACCAGTGGGGGCACGCTGAGTGCACCCACTGGGTGTAGTCCCCGAGACCGTGGTCGACTGCTTGCAGTCGACTATGTTCTGAAGACTCTGTTTGTTTCTCTCTTCTGTTTTTTTGCACCCGCGCTGGACAGGCCTTGTTGAGTGTAAATTGAACCAGTGGGGGCACGCTAAGTGCACCCACTTGGTGTAGTCCCCGAGACTACTGGTGGATGTTTGATTCGGCAGTAGTCTTAGAATTTGTTGGCTTTATCCTTATACCTCTCCGAAATAACCAATCTTTTCACCAGTCGACTGACCTGTTTTTTGGTTGCAGAAATCTTGTGACCTTGGTGCTCGTTTTGCTGACCTGGAGAAGCAGCAGATTCAACTCAACCTCGATTTGGAGTTGGCCAAGACAGAACTGCAGAAAGCCAAGGATGACGCCACTAGTAAGGAAGGTCTGTCGACTGGGTTATCTCTGAACCGGATTTAATTCTGCTTTTTCTGAATCCAACATTATCTCTTTCAGAGAAACTGAACCAAGCTTTGGCGAAAAAGGATCAAGATTTGGCGGCCGCGCAGAAAAAAGCTGATGAGAAAGCCGCGCTCGCTGAACAGAAGTTGGCTTCAGTCGGCAAATTGGAGGAAGAAAACTCCAGGCTGAAAACTGCCCTTGACGAAGCCAATAAGGAAGCGACTCGCCTGAAGAAGGACAAGGAAAATATGAATGAGAAGATGGAAGGTATTGCCCGCAGGAGGAACAATCTGAAGAGTTATCTGGGAAGCCTTGCTAAGAAGTTGTTCGTCATGCTTGAAGGTGTTTTCCTTGACCCGACTGGTTTGTTCTTGTCAACTCGACATATGATCATTGACTTATCCTTGAATTGTGCATGCAGAATTTTGCCGGGACTTCGAGGAGGAGACCGGACGAATCGAACCAAGCTTGGACCCGATCAACTCTCCAGTGAAGGATGAAGCTGACATGAATGTGCTTCGACTGGAATCCCGCATCACTGGTGTTGTTGATTATCTTGCCCGATTGAAAGTCACGATGTCGCGGATTGACACAGCTCTCTGGCCTATGGCAACACTTGAAAATGACCTCGAGTCTATGATGGCTCGACTCAATGAAGTTCCCAGTCGAATTCAAGAACGGAAGAAGTCTTCTGCCCGGTGCGGCGCTGATGTGGCTCTATCTCTAGTTCGCGTCCACTGTCACGAAGCTCGGGAAGAGAAGCTGGCGGCAATTAAAGTTGCTAACACCAAGAGGCACGACTTCCAGTCTTTCATGGAGACTTTCATCGCTGCCGCCACTAGGATTGCTGATGGGATCGACCTGGATGAATTCGTCGAGCCTGCCAGTCCTCCTCCTGCAGAGTGAATAAACTTTTATGCCCTGCCTTAAATTTGCCTCGGAATGCCGAGTGGTTTTGTAACCGTTAAACTCCTTCGGGCTGAATGCCCAAGTACTTTGATCCGTGGTCTTGAACTTTAGAATTTATCTGAACTTGATTTATCTCTGAATATGCTTGCATTTTCCTTCGAGTGGAATTTGTTCTCCACACGGAATAATCTTTGTGCTTGAGATGCAGCTCTAGGGTGGATACTCCAGTCGACTCGCACCTCGTCGTCTTTGCGGATGGGGATGGAGCGCACATTGTATTTGTGGCGCGGCTCCAAAGGAGAAGGTTGCAGTCGACCTGCACCTCGTCGTCCTTGCGGATAGAGATGGAGCGCACATTGTACGTGTGGCGCAACTCAGAAGGAGAAGGTTGCAGTCGACCTGCACCTCGTCGTCCTTGCGGATAGGGATGGACTTCAAACTTAGGCGAGTACTGGACTGCAGCTAAGCCCCCGAGTGGGAGGATTACTCACCACTCGGTAGGATTTCTCAAACTTAGGCGAGTACTGGACTGCAGCTAAGCCCCCGAGTGGGAGGATTGCTCACCACTCGGTAGGATTTTTCAAACTTAATTAGGCGAGTACTGGACTGCGGCTAAGCCCCCAAGTGGGAGGATTGCTCATCACTCGGTAGGATTTTTCAAACTTAGGCGATTACTGGACTGCAGCTAAGCCCCCGAGTGGGAGGATTGCTCACCACTCGGTAGGATTTTTCAAACTTAGGCGCGTACTGGACTGCAGCTAAGCCTCCGAGTGGGAGGATTGCTCACCACTCGGTAGGATTTTTCAAACTTAGGCGAGTACTGGACTATAGCTAAGCCCCCGAGTGGGAGGATTGCTCACCACTCGGTAGGATTTTTCAAACTTAGGCGAGTACTGGACTGCAGCTAAGCCCCCGAGTGGGAGGATTGCTCACCACTCGGTAGGATTTTTCAAACATAGGTGAGTACTGGACTGCAGCTAAGCCCCCGAGTGGGAGGATTGCTCACCACTCGGTAGGATTTTCAAACTTAGGCGAGTACTGGACTGCAGCTAAGTATCCTCTTGGATGCTCTAGACCATGACGCCTAACCGTCTGGAAGAAGCACAGTCTTCAAAGGTAACAAGCGTCGGATCCACGCAGGATCAATCTCTTCAGTGATGCTCAATCACTTTGGGTTTGTAGGGGTTTGGTTTTGGGTTTTCCTCACTCGATGATTTTCGCTCAAAGTCCTCGGAGGATGGGTTGCTCTCAAATGACAAGTGTCAAGTTCTCTCGGGCAGCCAACCAGCTAGTGGTTGTAGGGGCGGCTATTTATAGCCTAGGGAGCAGCCCGACATGATAAGACATAAATGCCCTTCAATGATATGACCGTTAGGTGGATAAGATATTTTGGGACAGCTGGCGCGCAGCATAACAACGGTCGGAAATTTGACTCTCAAATTCCTCAGGGCTATCATGTTCCTCACTGTGTAGGCAATCCGCACTGGCGAATTCCTAACTCCTCGGTCGTAACAAATTCTCAAATGACGGTAAGAACTTCGTCTCATTCTTGAAGAAATTGGTGAGCTGTATGAGATTTCAAAGGCTTCACTCGAAGGGATTGGTAGGTGTAGGATTTTGAGTTGAGCATCACATGGAAATTTTTCCTTAGTATTTCCTCGACCCCTTTAACAAGACGGTGTTTCCTATGACTCAAGAAAGAGAAAATGACACTACGAAAACAAAAGTCTTCACGCTTCATGTTCCTCAAATGAATACCAAGTCTTCAAGGTCACACCAATTTCTTCACTTTCAAAGTCTTCAGAAATTCTTCAGAATATCAAAGTCTTCAATCGAAGAACTTCATTTTTAGGGGTCGACCTTTTCTATAAATATCAAACTCCTCATAGACTTATAGACCTGTGTACACTCATAAACACATTATTCCCTTAACCTATAAGTCTTCAATACACCAAAATCAGTAAGGGGCACTAGATGCACTTACAGATTGCTTCACCGCTCAGTAGGATTTTTCAAACTTAGGCGAGTACTGGACTGCACCTAAGCCCCCGAGTGGGAGGATTGCTCACCACTCGGTAGGATTTTTCAAACTTAGGCGAGTACTGGACTGCAGCTAAGCCCCCGAGTGGGAGGATTTCTCACCACTTGGTAGGATTTTTCAAACTTAGGCGAGTACTGGACTGCAGCTAAGCCCCCGAGTGGGAGGATTGCTCACCACTCGGTAGGATTTTCAAACTTAGGCGAGTACTGGACTGCAGCTAAGTCTCCGAGTGCGAGGATTGCTCACCACTCGGTAGGATTTTATAAACTTCGGTAAAACGGATTCGCAACTAAGCCCCCGAGTGAGAGGCTTGCTCACCACTCGGTAGGATTTTTCAAACTTCGGCGAAACGGATTCGCAGCAAAGTCACCCACTGGGGGATTTCAGACGTACAAAGAAGCAACAACAATCGTTTTAAGGAGACTGTAAAGCTCTTGTCTTTGATAAACAAACTACAAAGGTATTTCTTATTACATCTCATCCGAATGAGTACTTAGGTATAAAAGGGGCGGAGCAGCTCCGCATTCCAAGCCCGTGGCTCGTCTTTCTGATGCTCGACATTGTAAAGATGGTATGCTCCATTGTGGAGAACTCTGGTGACGATGAAGGGGCCCTCCCAAGCAGGGGCGAGCTTGTGTGGTTTCTGCTGATCCACGCGAAGAACCAAGTCTCCCTCTTGAAAGGCTCGACCCCTCACGTTTCTGGCGTGGAATCGACGCAAATCTTGCTGATAAATGGTCGATCGGATTAAGGCCATCTCTCTTTCCTCCTCTAAGAGATCGACTGCATCATGCCGGGCCTGTTCTGCTTCGTCTTCAGAGAAAAGCTCGACTCGGGGTGCATTGCAAAGCAGGTCACTCGGTAGAACAGCTTCAGCTCCATAGACCAAGAAGAATGGAGTTCGGCCAGTCGACCGATTGGGAGTTGTCCTCAATCCCTAAAGATCCGATGGAAGTTCATCGACCCAGGCGCCTGCTGCGTGCTTGAGGTCACGCATCAATCGGGGTTTCAGTCCTTTGAGAATCAAGCCATTTGCTCTTTCTGCTTGTCCATTCGACTAGGGGTGGGCGACTGAAGCATAGTCGACTCATGTGCCTTGGGAAGCACAGAAGGCTCTGAACTCATCAGAATCGAAGTTCGACCCGTTGTCAGTGATGATTCTTTGCGGAGCCCCATATCTAAATGTCAACTCTCCGATGAAGCTGACAGCAGTACTGGCTTCAAGATTCTTGATAGGTTTGGCTTCAATCCATTTAGTAAACTTGTCGACTGCTACTAGCACATGAGTGAAGCCGCTCCTGTCGGTCCTCAGCGGTCCAACCATATCCAATCCCCACACATCAAAGGGCCAGATGAGCGGAATGGTCTTCAGGGCTGACGCAGGCTTGTGGGACATATTGGAGTAAAACTGACAGCCTTCACATTTATCAACTATATCCTTCGCCATCTCATTTGCTCTTGGCCAATAAAATCCAGCTTGGTATGCTTTGGCCACAATGGTCCGAGAGGACGCATGGTGGCCACAGGTCCCCGAATGGATATCGTGGAGGATCACTCGACCTTCTTCTGGCGTTATGCATTTCTAGCTGACTCCAATCACACTTTCTCTGAACTGCTGTCCTCTTATCACAGTAAAGGCTTTGGACCGACGGACGATCTGTCGAGCCTCTTCTTCATCCTCTGGGAGTTCCTTCCTGAGGATATACGCAATATATGGCACTGTCCAATCAGGAGTGATGACTAAAACCTCCATGATCAGGTCGACCATGGCTGGGACCTCGACTTCAGTCGGGTCCGTAGCACTCTTAGGCTGCGGGGGTTCTTCAGTGAAAGGATCTTCTTGAACTGAAGGTGTATGAATGTGTTACAAAAACACATTGCTGGGAATGGCTTCTCTCTTGGAACCCATCTTTGCCAAATCATCGGCTACTTGATTTTTCAGTCGGGGTATATGATGGAGCTCTAACCCCTCAAAACTTCTTTTCCAACTTCCTCACCGCATTGCAGGAACCAGTCATAGCTGGGCTTCTGACGTCCTACTCCTTCATCACTTGATTGACCACCAAATCTGAATCACCGTAGACCATGAGGCAACAGACGCCGAGTGAGATGGCCATGCGCAACCCATATAAGAGTGCTTCATATTCTGCTTCGTTATTGGAGGAATCAAAGTGAATCTGGAGAACATATCTGAGCTTGTCTCCTCGGGGGGATATCAGTACCACTCCAGCACCAGAACAAGCATCTTGGAGCCATCAAAGAACATGGTCCAGTGCTCCGAGTGGACTTGAGTCGGCAATTGCTGCTCGATCCACTCGGCGAGGAAATCTGCTATTTCTTGGGACTTGATAGCTTTATTTGCCTCGAACTTGATATCCAGAGGAAGGAGTTCAATCACCCACTTTGCCACTCGACCAGTTGCATCTCTGTTGTTCAGAATCTTTGATAATGGAGCGTGGCTGACGACTGTAATGGAGTGGTTAGAGAAATAGTGTGCAACCTTCTTCGTGGTCATATAAATCCCATAAACAAGTTTCTGATAATGTGGATATCTTTGCTTTGATGGAGTCAAAACTTCAGAAACATAATATACTGGACGCTGAACTTTATAGGCTTTCCCTTCTTCTTCCCGCTCGACCGTAAGTACTGTACTGATGACTTATCCAGTGGCTGCAATGTAAAGCAGTAAAGGCTCTTTGCTGATTGGGGCAACAAGCACCGACTGGGTGGAAAGCAGGGCTTTAAGCTCTGCAAATGCTGCATCAGCTTCAGGAGTCCACTCGAACTTATTTGACTTCTTCATCAGTCGGTAAAGAGGCAGCGCCTTTTCACCGAGGCAAGAAATGAATCGACTTAAGGCGGCCAAGAAACCAGTAAGCTTCTGGACATCATGCACACGCACAGGGCGTTTCATCCGGAGTATGGCACCCACTTTCTCTGGGTTAGCATCGATCCCTCGTTCGGAAACGAGAAAACCGAGTAATTTTCCGCCCGGAACTCCGAATGTGCACATTAATGGATTAAGCTTGATATCATACCTTCTGAGGTTGGCAAAAGTTTCAGCAAGGTCAACCAGTAGGTCGGAACCTTGACGTGACTTGACCACAATGTCATCCATGTATGCTTCCACATTCCGACTGATTTGAGTGAGTAAAAACTTCTGAATCATCCTCATGAATGTGGCTCCAGCATTCTTCAAGCCGAATGGCATGGTGACATAACAGAAGCACCCAAATGGGGTGATGAAAGCTGTTTTTATCTCATCGGGTCCATACAGTCGAATCTGATGATACCCGGAATAAGCGTCCAAAAAGGACAAGCGCTCACACCCCGCAGTCGAGTCGACTATTTGGTCGATGCGAGGGAGAGGAAAGTGATCTTTCGGGCAGGCCCGATTGATATGCTTGAAGTCAATGCACATGCGAAGCGAATCGTCCTTCTTAGGGACCATGACAACATTAGCTAGCCACTCGGAGTGGTAAATCTCTTGGATAAATTCAGCCGCTAGGAGCCAAGCTACCTCTTCTCCGATTGCTTTTCTCTTTTGTACGGTGGACCGTCGAAGATGTTCTTTGACTGGTTTCACTTTTGGGTCGACCCACAAACGGGGCTCAGCCAACCCCCTGGGAACACCCGACATGTCAGAAGGCTTCCATGCAAAGATGTCCCAGTTCTCACGGAGGAACTGGATGAGCGCTTCTTCCTATTTGGAGTCGAGTGTTGTTGAAATGTGGGTCGGAGCAGCATTGGGATCAGTCGGGTGAATATGAATCGGCTTCGTCTCACCAGACGACTAAAATGCTGAATCTGTGGCAGGCTTCTTAGCTCGTAATAAATCACTCGGATCTGCATGCTTTTGGTACTCCTGCAATTCCACTACTGCCATTTGTGCATCGGTGATCTTTGAGCCCTTCTGGAAGCACTCTTCTGCCTTCTTCCGATTGCCAGTGATAGTGATCACTCCTTTAGGACCGGGCATTTTCAGTTTGAGATACACGTAACATGGTCGAGCCATAAAATGTGCATAAGCCGGCCTGCCCAGAATAGCATGATAAGCACTCTGGAAATCCACGACTTCAAATGTCAACTTTTCTTTGCGGTAATTCTTGGAATCACCGAAAACCACATCAAGGGCGATCTGGCCGAGTGACTCAGCCTTCTTGCCAGGAATAACTCCATGGAAACTCATATTACTTTCAATGAGTCTGGACATCGGAATGCCCATTCCTTTCAAGGTTTTTGCATACAGTATATTCAGGCCACTGCCACCATCCATCAGGACCTTAGTCAACCGAGTGCCCTCGACGACTGGGTCGACCACCAATGCTTGCCTCCCAGGGGTGGCTATGTGTGTCGGGTGATCAGACTGGTCGAATGTAATGGCGGTCTGAGACCACTTCAAATAACTGGGTGTCGCCAGAGCGACCATGTTCACTTCTCTGTTGATGACTTTCAGTCGACTCTTGCTCTCAACATCAGCAAAAATCATCAGAGTGGAATTGACATGGGGGTAACCGTCATCGTCCTCTTCCTTATCCTCAACTTTGTCCGACTCTTTCTCCTTTTCCTTGGGCTGTCAAGTGGTATGCTTAGGATAGATGAAATTACCCTCTTCATCTTTTTTACTGTGAATGTGGCACGGCAAATCCAACACATCGTTCCCATCTTGATCTTTTACTTTCTTGAGGTTCCATGGCCCTTTGGGCTTCCCCTTGAATTTTCCTTGAGACACGGCTAAGGCTTCTCCAGGAGCAGCTGGCTCGGCTTTGCGCTTCTGCTTCCGACTGGAGTTCCCTCCTCCGGTTTCGTGGGCGACTGATACGCCTCCATCGTATCTACTTTTCCGAACACTTTTGCCCTTGTTCTGGACTCTAACTTGCATGATTTGAATGAAACTAACCTGGACTGACGCTGTTTTCAGCAGAATTGCCGTGGTGTTATTTATGTGCAGAAACAAAAGTTCTCGGAATGACCTAAAACTCCACGGAACGTCTAGTTGAAAATAATAAAAAAATCCTTGCCAAAGATGAAGACCCCGGGGGCCCACACCCTGTCCACGAGGGTGGGGGGGGGGGGCCCTAGGGCGCGCCCCCTACCTCGTGGGCCCCCTGGAGCTCCTCCGACGCCAACTCCAACTCTATATATTTGCTTTCGGGGAGAGAAAAAATAAAGGAGAAGAAATCATCGCGTTTTTACGACGGACGGAGCCACCGCCAAGCCCTAAAACCTCTCGGCAGGGCTGATCTGGAGTCCGTTCGGGGCTCCGGATAGGGGGATTCGTCGCCGTCGTCATCATCAACCATCCTCCATCACCAATTTCATGATGCTCACCGCCGTGCGTGAGTAATTCCATCGTAGGCTTGCTGGACGGTGATGGGTTGGATGAGATATATCATGTAATCGAGTAAGTTTTGTTAGGGTTTGATCCCTAGTATCCGCTATGTTCTGAGATTGATGTTGCTATGACTTTGCTATGCTTAATGCTTGTCACTAGGGCCCGAGTGCCATTGTCGGTGTCAAATCCGGCGGATCTCGGGTAGGGGGTCCCGAACTGTGGGTCTAGGCGGATGGTAACAGGAGACAAGGGATACGATGTTTTTACCCAGGTTCGGGCCCTCTCGATGGAAGTAAAACCCTACTCCTGCTTGATTAATATTGATGATATGGGTAGTACAAGAGTAGATCTACCACGAGATCAGAGAGGCTAAACCCTAGAAGCTAGCCTATGGTATGATTGTTGTTCGTCCTACGGACTAAAACCCTCCGGTTTATATAGACACCGGAGAGGGCTAGGGTTACACAGAGTCGGTTACAATGGGAGGAGATCTACATATCCGTGTCGCCAAGCTTGCCTTCCACGCCAAGGAAAGTCCCATCCGGACACGGGACGAAGTCTTCAATCTTGTATCTTCATAGTCCAGGAGTCCGACCAAAGGTTATAGTCCGGCTATCCGGACACCCCCTAATTCAGGACTCCCTCAGTAGCCCCTGAACCAGGCTTCAATGATGACGAGTCTGGCACGCAGATTGTCTTCGGCATTGCAAGGCGGGTTCCTCCTCCGAATACTTCATAGAAGATTTTGAACACAAGGATAGTGTCCGGCTCTGCAAAATAAGTTCCACATACCACAGTAGAGAGAATAATATTTACACAAATCCAATCTGCTGACGTATTCCGCGGCGTGACACCACATCGGCCAAGCCTTTATTCAATCGTTTCTTGTCCCACCTCAAGTAGCGTTTAGAGGCGGTTTCCTTGGCACGTCCTGTCGAAGCAGAGATCGTGTCCCCTTATTCCGGGATTCTCATCAATACGGGCATGGGTAACCCAACCGTGCCATTAATTTAGGGCGCTTGGGAGATAAGCGAGTTTTACCAGGCTGGTGGGGGCACATAGTTTGTCCGCCCATATAAGGGGATAATGATCCACCTTTTTCATGTACGCCTTCTTCCGCCTTTGCTTATCCATTTTCGCGCACTCGAGCTCCAGCACCCAAGTCCTTATATCCCACCTCAACCTTCTCCAGCCATGTCTGAATCGAGAGGCAAGTGGATGGTCTCCTCCGTTACGGAGGGACACATCAAGAAGCTGAGGAAAGCCGGATACTTGTCCAATGACATCGCGCACCGGCTCCCAGATGAGGGGCAGCTCATTCCCACCCCCAGGCCCCATGAGAGGGTGGTGTTCCTCACCCATTTCCTCCGCGGACTAGGTTTCCCACTTCACCCATTTGTCCGGGGGCTCATGTTCTACTACGGCCTGGATTTCCACGATCTGGCCCCGAACTTCATCCTCAACATCTCGGCGTTCATCGTCGTGTGCGAGGCCTTCCTCTGCATCCAGCCCCACTTCGGCTTATGGCTGAAGACCTTCAATGTCAAGCCGAAGGTAGTGGGCGGCCGCCAAGCGGAGTGCGGAGGTGCCATGGTGGGCAAGATGCCCAACGTCCTATGGCTTGAGGGCTCCTTCGTAGAGACCATAAAGCAGTGGCAATCGGGGTGGTTCTACATCACCGAGCCGCGTGACCCTGAATGGGCAGCGGCCCCCGAATTCCGATCTGGCATCCCCACGCGGCTCACCTCCTGGAAAGAGAAGGGCCTGTCGTGGGGTAATTCGGAAGAGCTGACCGGACTCCAAACCTGCGTCCAAAACCTGGTGAGCAAGAAGCTCAAACTCGTCAACGTAGTCCAGGTCATGCTCATCCGCCGGATCCTCCCATGCCAACAACGGGCTTTCAGCTTGTGGGAGTTTAATCCGGCAGAGCACCGAACTCTGAGCAGGCTCTTCGACACTACGTACGAAGATGCCTGGAAGGTGCTGTTCAAGGGCGCCGAGGCTCCCGCATCCGCTACCGAGGATCGCGGATTCAGCGCGCAGCATCAAGCCAACGCGGTAAGCTATTTTACCCTTTACGGGATACTTGTTTTTCATAGTTTGACCCTATGCGGGATCTAAACTCCCTTACCTTTGACAGGATTGGCAGAAGACGTCCGGGCAGATCAACTGTCCGGCTCCCTTGCCCGAAAACCCAGCGGACGCCTGCTTGACGGGGCTGCTGGTTCCGGCACCTTACGTGGTGCCGGAGAAGAAGGCCAAGAAGAAGGCCACGGGAACTCGAAAGAGTTCCAGGCGCCTAGTGGTGTCGGACTCATCGTCCGATGACTCCAAGGCGGACTCCTCTCACAAAAACGAGGAGGAGGAAAGAGAGGTCTCTCCCCGGCGAAGAGAGAAAAGGAAGGCCGCCCCAACTGGGGGGGCGGAGGGTCCAAGAAGGGGAGGACCCTTCCTCCGGACTACTCCACCAACGCCAACGACGTCGAAGAGGAGTGGCCATCCAGGGCCAAGCCCCTGGCAAAATCGTAAGTTTCCGGATACTAGAATAACTCATGGTGTTCCTTTGTTGCACAGTATCTTCTGACGCCGAATATAATCATGCAGTCCGCCCCGAGCCCAGGTCGGCGTGTCGTCGAGCGGCTCCTTAAGCCCGTCGGATGTGAATATCACTTCACTTCCGCCCGCCTCCTCCCCTCGCGCTGATGATGCCGAGGTGGAGTCCCAAAAGGGTCGGTCCTGGAGGCGCCGCAAGGTGACCTCCCGGACTCCAGGCGCAAAGGGGACAAAACCCCCAAGGGCTCCAAGTCCGGCACTGGGCCGGACACCACAACGGAACCTTCAGTGGTTCCGGAGCCCGGCAAGCGCCCCCCTAGTAAGAATGGCAAGCCTACGACACCGGTGACCTCCGTCCAACCGGAGGCACCGGATAATCTGCTGGAGGTGCTTAACGGCGCCTCTATCGACGAGGAGCACCGCACTATTATGAGTGCAGTGATCCAGAAGGTTCAGTCCGCCAAGAGCGGGCTGACTAAAGCCTGTGCCAACCTTCTAACAGGCTTTGAGGTATGTATTTAAGATATGTAAAAATATTACCGCATAGACAGTAGCCCCTGATGCTCAGTTTGGTGTTCGGAAAGAAAAGCCGAGCTTAGGATCAAAAAGATATACGCAGGAGTCTAATATAAGTATGTCAATATGGGAATGCAGGTTGCGCTGCTGACCTCTGCCGCACTGTCTGCGGAGGTTGATGCATTGAAGCAGAGCCTCGAGCGGTCCGAGAACGAGCTCGGCCTTGCCATGAAGCAGCTCGAGGACAAGGAAGGTAAGTAATACCTTATGTAAGTATATAAAAAAGATGTGGTTGGAAAAAATGACAGGACCAATGTGAGTATTACGAGGCCACAACCTGTGGCAACCACAAGGAAGCGCTGTCCAAGGCCGAAGAAAATGCGGCCGTGGAGCGTATCGAGCGAGAAAAGCAGGAGGCGCGGGTGGCGGAGGTGCAGCAGGAGCTCCAGGCTCTCATGAAAAAACACGAGAGTTTGGAGCTTGACTCAAAGACTCGAGAGTCCGAGCTTGCCTCTGCTCTTGAGAGCGCCAAATCTGCCAAGGCCGAAGCCCAAAAAGTCCTCCAGGAAATTGAGGCGATGAAGAAGATAGCGGCGGGTAAGTCATTCTTTATGCAAAGCAAGCACGTGAAAGTGAATTACTTGTTACTTACCCGAGTCCGGAGATCTCCAGGAGCATTCGCAATCTGCCCTGCAGTGTGTCCGATGCTGCCGTCTGCTACCTGGCCGAGGAGGGGAGGTCGACGGAGAAGGTGTCCTGGTCTCAGTATGCTGAGGCCGGACACCCGGTGCCCTTGAGCGACCAGCTGAAGCAGCTGGTCGAGCTCCATAAGGTGGCCGAACAGGCCATGAAGGGCCTTATAGTCCGGCTATGGCCTGGGGAGGTCATGCCTGGGAGCTACTTTGGGCTGGTGAGGCGGCTGGCGGATGCCTGTCCACGGCTTGAAGTCATCAAGCGCTCCGTATGCATCGAAGGCGCCCGTAGGGCCCTTGCCCGTGTTAAAGTGCACTGGGGCAAGATGGATGCTGAGAAGCTGGTGACAGATGGGCCACCGCAGGGCAAGGAGCATCGCAAGCCCGAGATGTATTATGAGGGCGTCCTGAAGGGTGCCCGCCTTGTGGCGGGTGAATGTTCCAATGATGTAATTTTTGAGTAAACTCGCTCATGTTATCCTGTGCGCTGAAACCTTGTTCATACGCGCTAAGCAACGCTTGTTGAATTTAAAATATTACCTTCTGTGCGTCCGTTTATTAAATCTGAGAGATGGCGAGTCGTCGGCTTCTGCCCCCATGCCACGAGTGCTGGGGTGTTCGGGATAAACCTGAGCGCTCTTGTTCCCATTATTGGGTCCTTCGAGGGAGGCGCTCAGCACAACGAACAAGGAAATCAGACTATAATGATTTATCACTCTCACTTAGCCATAGAATTCTATAATTTTAAATTTCGGCGAAGCCCCTAGTATTCGGAAGACCGAGTTCGGGGCGCTATCCACGCCTAGGCCGGACAAAGCCAACTCCTCGCTCTAAGTGGCATAAGTCTTTAGGGACTCGAAACCTCTCGAACAGCGACCAGCTCTCGCCCTATCATGACGGTCAGTTTTAGCTTTCTCTACTGAGGTGCTTAATCTAGCTCAACCGGGGCACAATCGCAGTAGTTCTCCCAGCGCTACCTTAGCCGATATAACGGAACGTAAGGTACCAAAACATGGGAGCCGGGCAAAACCAACTATTGACCCAAGACATGATTCGGAGCCGATGCATATAATGCTATAAGTTCGGGGTGCCGCACTCGTGAGAGTGTTCGGACCTCTCACACCATATTCTGGGGTACTTAAGCCCCTGGTGTATTGGCCGTACCAAAGTGTACGGTTGCATAATGTCATAACTGAACATATTTACATAAAAAAGGAGTGCAATAATATACAAAAGCTATGTATTGTTTATTCGAAAAGTCTGCGGTAAAAGCAGAATGATACAAATAGTGCGATAAGCAGAGATGGGACTATTTGACATGTCCCCCTCCAGGGGCGAGCTGCGGGATGATATGTGTAACAAGTATACTGCTCGTTATAGAGACCACCTGGACACTCGACGTAGCTTTCGCCTCCTGGCTGTTGCATCGTGTTCGGCGATTATCTTGCCGGACAGGCCTTCCAGAGTGGAGTCCTGAAGTAAGAAAAAAGAATGACAAAATTGGGAGCCCTAGTGCGGTTGAGCGCATTTTGGGCATCCGTGGTCGTGCCCTCCCCTATGCCCATGGTATTTCCAGAGCGTAATTATGTACGCGTAGTACTGGTTTCGCAATTTCGGGAGGGCTGGGGTTGGGGTCGCATTGCTACGCGTGCTCGGAACGTGCCAGGCGGTCTTGCTGTAGGTTACTCCGGGCGGGCTTGACGGTGTCCGGACGTTTAATAGCCGGACTCGAGAATTGCCTTGAGAGGCTACTTTGTACTTCCGCCGCGAGGGCCGCCGTATGCTCCTCCATTCGGAGAGAGCGTTCGGTGTTTCCATTGACCGTAATGACTCCTCGAGGGCCTGGCATCTTGATCTTGAGGTATGCATAGTGTGGCACCGCATTGAACTTTGCAAATGCGGTTCGTCCGAAAGCAAAGGCGCGATAGCCATCATGAACGGGACTATGTCAAGATTAACTCCTCGCTCGAAATTATCCGGGATCCAAGACCACCTCAAGTGTAATCGAGCCTGTACAGTTGGCCTCTACACCCGGTATGACGCCTTTAAAGGTCGTCTTTGTGGGTTTAATCCTTGAGGATCTATGCCCATTTTTGCCTTCGTATCCCGATAAAGCAGTTCAGGCTTGCTGCCGCCGTCCATAAGGACTCTAGTGAGGTGAAATCCGTCAATGATTGGGTCTAGAACCAATGCGCGAATCCGCCATGGCGGATGCTAGTGGGTGGTCCTTCGGTCAAAAGTGATCGGGCAGGAGGACCATGGGTTGAACTTTGGGGCGATGGCTCCAACGCATATCGTCCCTCGAGTGCACGCCGCTCCCTTTTGGGTATGTGGGTTGCGTATATCATGTTCACCGTCCGCACTTGTGGGGGGAAGCCCTTCTGTCCCCTATTGTTCGGCGGCCGGGGCTCCTCCTCGTTATTGCTATGCAGCCCCTTGTCACTGTTTTCGGTATTTAACTTGCCTGCCTACTTGAACCCCCAACAATCCCTGTTGGTGTGGTTGGCTGGTTTTTCGGGGGTGCCGTGTATCTGGCACGAGCGATCGAGTATTCGGTCCAAACTGGACGGGCCCGGAGTATTTCTTTTGAATGGCTTTTTCCGCTGACCGGGTTTAGAGCCTCTAAATCCGGCATTAACTGCCGTATCCTCAGCATTATCGTTGTTAATGCGGCGCTTGTGCTTGTTGCGATGCAACCTGCCATTGCTGTCCTTGGTATCCGAATTACCATGGCTCTTGGTCATGTTATTACTATGAGCTAGCCAACTGTCTTCTCCCGCGCAAAAGCGGGTCATGAGTGTTGTGAGGGCTGCCATGGATTTCGGCTTTTCCTGTCCTAGGTGACGGGCAAGCCATTCGTCACAAATGTTATGTTTGAAGGCTGTGAGGGCCTCTGCATCCGGACAGTCGACTATTTGATTTTTCTTTGTCAGGAACCGTGTCCAGAATTGTCTGGCTGATTCCTCTGGCTGCTGAATTATGTGGCTTAGGTCATCGGCGTCTGGTGGTCGCACATAGGTGCCCTGGAAATTGTCGAGAATGCGGCTTCCAGGTCCTCCCAGCAACCAATTGACTCTGCTGGCAAGCTGTTAAGCCAATGCCGAGCTGGTCCTTTAAGCTTGAGTGGGAGGTATTTGATGGCGTGTAGATCATCACCGCGGGCCATGTGGATATGAAGGAGATAATCCTCGATCCATACCGCAGGATCTGTTGTGCCATCGTATGATTCGATGTTTACGGGTTTGAAACCCTCGGGGATTTGATGATCCATTACTTCATCTGTGAAGCATAATGGGTGTCTGGCGCCTCAGATCGGGCTATATCACGACGTAGCTCGAATGAGCTTTGTCTACTGTGTTCGACCCGGCCGGATTTGCCATATCCGGCATGACGGTTATCGTCACACGTCGTGGGGCACCCACGCGATCCATAGATCGATCTTGTTTGCCTTGCCTTGTCCTCCAATATATCTCGCAGGTCCGCGCGATTTCCCGTGCCTTGATATTCTTTGAGCGACGCTGGTGCGGCTTGAGTGGAGGGCCGAGAGCCTCTTCGTCGCTGCCACGAGGTGGCGGTGGGCGCGTCGTGCGCTGGTGATGTAGGTTTAGGTGCTTCCTCCTCTAATCGGGGTAGAAGCCTGCGCTTTGGGTAGCTCTTGGAGGGGCGTTCGAGTTCGTACTCTTCGGCCGCAAGGACTTCACTCCATCTGTCGGCTAGCAAGTCTTGGTCAGCTCTAAGTTGTTGTTGTTTTTCTTGAGGCTGCTCACCGTGGCCATAAGCCTGCGTTTGAAACGCTCTTGTTCGACGGGATCCTCAGGCACGACAAATTCGTCGTCGTCGAGGCTTGCCTCGTCTTCGGAGGGAGGCATGTAATTATCGTCATCTACCTCTTTGTCTGCCGCTCTCTCATGAGGGCTGGCTTCTCCATCCTCCTGTGCTGTATCCTGCTAGAGGGGGTTGTCTTCGGCACTGTCCGGGATGTTATTATCTCCCGTGCCAAAATCGCCGTTTTTGCTTTGGCGGGATTTAGAGCGGCGCCGCTGACGCTGGCGCTTAGGCTGCTTCTTGGAGGGGTCATCCTCCGTTGTTCCATCGCCCTTCCCTTCTTTTGGGGTGTCCACCATGTATATGTTATACGACGAGGTGACCTTCCAGTGCCCTATAGGCGCTGGTTCTTGGTCGTCTCCTGCATCGGCGTCCATACCGTCGATGTCTTCGGAGTCGAAGTCGAGCATGTCGGTTAAATCATCGACAGTGGCTACAAAGTGGGTGGTGGGTGGGCTTTGAATTTCTTCGTCGCCAGATCCCAACCTTGCCGACCATAATACGCCAGGCTCTCCGATAAAGAGAGAGACTTTAGTGAATTCAGGATGTCGCCAAGGGCGAAGTGCCGAAAATGTCCGCAGCGGCGAACTCCATGATCGGCGCCCAATCAGATTCGATTGGCGGGGCGCGAAGGTTCGGAGTCCGAGAGGAGTCCGCACCTTGAGTCACGAAGCCAAAGGACAAGGCTGGTGTTCGGCTCGATCGCCGTAGAGATTGCAGCCCCCGAGGCGGTGTCCAGCCACCCGTCCTCGATTGTCGCAGTCGGCTCCAAGCTAAGAGTCGGAGCGGACACTGGTGCGGCCTTCAGGGCACTGTTCGGCGGCAGAGCTAGATCATGACCATCGTGAGAGTGCGGCGTGCTCGGCTGTGGCTCGAACCCGTCGAAGATCAAGTCTCCGCGGACGTCGGCCGTGTAGTTCAAACTTCCAAATCTGACCTGATGGCGGGGCGTAGCTTCGATCGCACTGGATGGCCAGCTTAATTGCCCGCAGATGCAAAGCCACCGAATCTGAAGATCTGTCCGGGAGAAAAGTCTCACCGGACCGCGTCGTTGTTGATGATCGAGGAGCCATCGGGCCTAAAGATGACGACACGAGGAACTCTCAATGAAAGCACCAATGCCGTGTCAAAACCGGCGGATCTCGAGTAGGGGTCCCGACTGTGCGTCTAGGCGGATGGTAACAGGAGACAAGGGACACGACGTTTTTACCCAGGTTCGGTCCTCTTGATGGAGGTAAAACCCTACTCCTGCTTGATTAATATTGATGATATGGGTAGTACAAGAGTAGATCTACCACGAGATCAGAGAGGCTAAACCCTAGAAGCTAGCCTATGGTATGATTGTTGTTCGTCCTACGGACTAAAACCCTCCGGTTTATATAGACACCGGAGAGGGCTAGGGTTACACAGAGTCGGTTACAATGGGAGGAGATCTACATATCCGTATCGCCAACCTTGCCTTCCACGCCAAGGAAAGTCCCATCCGGACACGGGACGAAGTCTTCAATCTTGTATCTTCATATCCAGGAGTCCAGCCAAAGGTTATAGTCCGGCTAGCCGGACACCCCCTAATCCAGGACTCCCTCAGCCATGATTCAGATCTGGACCTATTATGTTTTCATGAATATATGTGTGTTCTTGATCCTATCTTGCAAGTCTATAGTCACCTACTATGTGTTATGATCCGGCAACCCCGAAGTGATAATAATCGGGACCACTCCCGATGATGACCATAGTTTGAGGTGTTCATGTATTCACTATGTGCTAATGGTTTGTTCCGGTTCTCTATTAAAAGGAGGCCTTAATATACCTTAGTTTCCATTAGGACCCCGCTGCCACGGGAGGGTAGGACAAAAGATGTCATGCAAGTACATGGGAGCACACGGCGGCCCTGGCGGCGGAAGTACAGGGCGGCCTTACCAAGCAGAACATCAATACGGCGGCCAAGCCCCCGGACACTATTACACGAGTCCGGACTACTCCATAGCAGGACAGTCCAGCTCGTCAGGAGTTCGACTAGCAATTCGGCCACTGTCTCAGTCCTGATCAAATTGCGGCGTACGTACCGCGCGTACATAACTAAACACTAAAAATACCGTGGGCAAATACGGAGGCATAACTCTACGACGGTCCACAATACGGCTCGACCTCCTCTGGACACTCATATTTTACCTTTCCTTTCTATCCTTTTTAGGTTTCTTTTCCACGGGCCCCTATCGAAGGCCCGATCGTCGATCCTTTCGAAGGATCACATACCAAGGAGGAAAGCAGCATAGATGTGTGGTGGAATATCCAGATGATCTTCTTGATGATCACTTTACCTGTTCTCAGGAGCCACACGCAGCTTCCCCTTAGTCTCGGCATGTTAAATAGCCCCGTTGCTTATCGCATTATTTGTACAAATACGCTTTGACGTATCAATCAGACTATAATAGAAACAGTTTCCAGCCCAATATATGTGGCACTGATTTACTCCTTCTTTATGTTTCACTATTTTCATCGATGGCACCCGTCCCCTTTGGTACGACTTAACTCGCCAGGGGGTGCTCCATAAGTTTACAACAAGCTCCTAGAGCATGGTATAAATGTTTGACCAAATTCCTTATTGAAAAAGGCTTTGAAATCGGAAAATTTGATTCTACTATTTTTACTAAAAGGGTCAACGGAGAACTATGTGTGTGCCAAATCTATGTTGATGATATTATATTTGGTTCTACTAACCCTCATTTTAGTGAAAAGTTTGGAAAACTAATGTCGGAGAAGTTTGAGATGTCTATCATGAGTGAACTCAAATTTTTTCTTGGTTTGCAAATCAAGCAAACTAAGGAAGGTACCTTTGTCTCTCAAACAAAGTACACCAAAGACTTATTCAAGAAGTTCAATATGCAAGAATGCAAAGGTATGACTACACCCATGCCTACTAGTGGACATCTTGATTTGACCAAAGATGGTGAACCGGTCGATCAAAAGGTTTATCGCTCTATGATTGGTTCATTGTTATATCTATGTGCTTCACGTCCCGATATCATGCTAAGTGTGTGCATCTATGCACGATATCAAGCTGCTCCTAAAGAATGTCATCTTAAGGCCGTGAAAAGGATAGTGAGATACTTAATCCATACACCAAATTTTGGCATTTGGTATCCTAAGAGGGCCTCTTTCGATCTTATTGGCTACTCCGACTCGGACAATGCCGGTGACAAGGTTGATAGAAAGTCCACTTCGGGTACTTGTCAATTTCTTGGCAGATCTCTTGTGTCTTGGTCTTCCAAGAAACAAAACTCAGTATCCTTATCCACCGCCGAAGCGGAATACATCGCTGCTGGTTCATGTTGTGCTCAATTACTTTGGATGACCCAAACTCTTAAAGATTATGGGATATATGTGAAACATGTTCCATTACTTTGTGACAATGAAAGTGCTATCAATATTGCTCACAATCCCGTGCAACACTCTCGAACTAAACATATTGAAGTTCGTCATCATTTCATTCGAGATCATGTTGCTAAGGGTGACATTAATCTTAAGCATGTTTGCACCGAAAAGCAATTAGCGGATATATTCACTAAACCACTTGATGATAAAGTGTTTTGCGGGTTAAGAGGTGAATTGAACATCATTGATGCTTCAAACTTGGAGTAGGAACTCCATTGGGTACATGCAAGACATGAGCTTATGACTAATCCTTGATATTTCTCTTATGATGATAACCTTATATCTTGGATATATTTGCACCTTGCATGTTATCTAACCCTTGTAGGTACTTGGATGAATCTAAGTCTATGAGATTGCAACTCACTCACTTCTTGAGCGATCTCTACATCACCAAGTCTCTACACAATGGTGGTTGAAGACAAGGAAGCACGAAACCATTCAAACATATCCTTTGACAGATTCTATGTTGAGTTTCATGATTGTCATTTTCGATACACAAGTGATCTTCCTTGCAAGAACTAACCCATGTAGGTAGATGAACTCAAATTCCAAGTGGTGCTTCCAACTCTTGATGAGCTACATCACCTTGAGCAACCCACACAAGTTCAACTACATGATCACGATCAACACCACCACCCAAGGTATGTCATTCCATCTTAGAGAAGCTTTACTCCAAGACATGAGTCAAAGCAACTCGACAAGATGTGAATACATCAAGATGCTTAAACGAAAAATGGTAACCCCATTTTGAGCTTAAACGACGGGTATGACATATGATCAAGTGATCTCACTTGACTCCTAACTCAATATACTCTAACATAGGTGACTTTGTCACCGCCCAATTCTAGACGAAGTTCTCTTGTGTTTCCTTTTGCATTTGTCTCATGCATATTTGTTTCCCCTTTCAAAAAAAACTTCATCTAGATTTCTTTTCTTTTCTTTTTCTTTTCTTTTCTATTTTGTTCTGCATTCCCTGCATCCAATTCATTGCAAATCTTTCAGTTAATTCCTTGCAAATCCTTTTGAGATCTTACTTGTCTAGTGAGCTGAGGTGACAAGTGTTTTCTCTGTGATGAACTCGGTCCAGCCGGTTTCTTGTCTTCGGTCTAACCGAAATCATTCGGTGCAACCGAAGCATACCACTCGGTGCCACCGATTTCACTATAGGAAAAACATTTTGCCACTTATTACTGCATTACTATTGATCCAGCTCCACTCCATGAATCTTTTCCTCTACAAGCATCACATTTTTATCAGTGCTTTATGCTGTGACTCAAGGACCAAACCCATTCACGACAAATTCCAGAAGGCCCTTCTTGGAAATTGATGTCAAAGGGGGAGAGAGAGATCACATCAAAGCTTATCACTTCAACAGGGGGAGAAAGATATCTCCAGGGAGAGAATACTCAAGAAGAGAGTAATCTTCAAGGATCCCAGATGCTTGGTGTTCAAGAGGAGAGATGCCACATGTCTTCTTGAGGGGAAAGACATGTTCATATATGCTTATTTGCATTAGCTCTGTTCATTTGTTTCTTTGAGCTCTGATTCTCTATTCCCTATCTTCTCCTAGTATCCCATGCTAGATTCAGGGGGAGCAAGACATCTAAGGGAAAGAAACTCTTTAAATTCATTGCACATCTTTACCCTTGGGGACATGTCTATATTCAATGTGGTACTTAGTACTCACTCTCTACATGTCATCCCAGTCTTGGTACTCTTTTGGCTTCTTTTGCTTGCTCTGGCCCGTAGGTGTATCTGTGTTATCTAACCTTGTTTGCGCAGGTTCATTCTATCCTAAGCCAACTCAAGACCACAAGGTAAGTATATGCATCACAGTCATGTGTATGAGGAATTCTTGCTGATGTACATACTGTTTGCAAGAAGGACTCTTGAGCATGAAGGTACATTTTCCATATTCACATCATTTGCTCTGATGCATATAGCCAAGATACATGTAACACATTTCTTACTCTGTCATGGTTATGCTCTCACATGCCTCTATATTCCATATTCACATGATTGCATACATGTAGGGGGAGCCTATGCATGTTACATGTCTTTCCAAAGCTTTACTCGCTACTCTTTATATCTTTATCTAAAGCTTTGATGTATGTCGTCATCAATTACCAAAAAGGGGGGGGGGGGGATTGAAAGCACAAGTGCTCCCTAGGTGATTTTGGTAATTAATGTCAACATATCTCTTGTTGGACTAACACTTTTATCTAGTATGTTTCAGACAAGTTCAACAATGAAGTGGCATGGACTAGAGGATGTGGAACCCCTTCAAGATGCTAAGGACAAAGGATTGGCTCAAGCCTCAAGATCAAGACTCTACACTTTCTATTTTAGTGATCCAAGGTCACATTGAGTCTATAGGAAAAGCCAATACTATCAAGAGGGATGAGGTGTTGCTTAATGAGTTTCTTGCTCTACAGTGCTTAGTGATATGCTCCAAAGCCCTCAACTACTTTCTCACATCCACATATGTCCTAAACCAAAAGTCAAACTCGGCCCTACCGATTCTTTCTATCCGGCGCCACCGAGTTCAGATGTCTTAGCCACTGCCACAAACCCTAGGCAAATCGGTTGCACCAATAGGGATCTCGGTCTCACCGAGATGGGATTGTAATCTCTCTGTGTATGTCCATTACCAAATTCGGTCTCACCGAGTTTAAGTAATCGGTACTACCGAGATTACAATGCAAACTCTCTGGTTAGCTTATTACCAAAATCGGTCTCACCGAGTTTGTGTAATCGGTCTCACCGAGTTTTCCTGACCAACTCTCTGGTTAGCTTATTACCAAAATCGGTCTCAACGAGTTTGTGTAATCGGTCTCACTGAGAGTACGTTATGCCCTAACCCTAACCATATCAGTCCTACTGAGTTGCATGTCGTTCCCACCGAAAATCCTAACGGTCACTAGATTTGCTAAATCGGTCCGACCGAGTTTTTCAATTCGGTCCCACCGAGATTGGTAAATTGTGTGTAACGGTTAGTTTTTGTGTGGAGCCTATATATACCCCTCCACCCACTCTTCATTCGTGGAGAGAGCCATCAGAACAAACCTACACTTCTAGCATCCATTTTCTGAGAGAGAACCACCTACTCATGTGTTGAGGCCAAGATATTCCATTCCTACCATATGAATCTTGATCTCTAGCCTTCCCCAAGTTGCTTTCCACTCAAATCTTCTTTCCACCAAATCCAAATCCCGTGAGAGAGAGTTGAGTGTTGGGGAGACTATCATTTGAAGCACAAGAGCAAGGAGTTCATCATCAACACACCATTTGTTACTTCTTGGAGAGTGGTGTCTCTTAGATTGGCTAGGTGTCACTTGGGAGCCTTCGACAAGATTGTGGAGTTGAACCAAGGAGTTTGTAAGGGCAAGGAGATCGCCTACTTCGTGAAGATCTACCGCTAGTGAGGCAAGTCCTTCGTGGGCGACGACCATGGTGGGATAGACAAGGTTGCTTCTTCGTGGACCCTTCTTGGGTGGAGCCTCCGTGGACTCGCAAGAACGTTACCCTTCGTGGGTTGAAGTCTCCATCAACGTGGATGTACGATAGCACCACCTATCGGAACCACGACAAAAACATCCGTGTCTCCAATTGCGTTTGAATCCTCCAAACCCTTCCCTTTACATTCTTGCAAGTTGCATGCTTTACTTTCCGCTGCTCATAAATCTTTGCATGCTTGCTCGAATTATGTGTTGTGTTTGTTAAACTTGTGCCAAAACTCCACTTGAACCTAAAAGGTTAAAAACTGCAACTTTTACCACTTGGTGTCTAATCACCCCCCTCTAGACACCTCTTCTCGATCCCTTTCACTGCTGAACCTTCCCGACCCTTGACTCGTGTTTTTTGCGGGCGGCTTGTTCCTTCTCCGCTTTCTTCTAGGCCTTGGCCAGCGCGTTCTTGAGGGACTCCACCTCGGCCGCCGCTCCTATGAAATATCATGATAACATGATCAACACAAACAATTCATATCATTCTAGATCTGACTAGGCAATTGCATACCTTGCTTGTCCTCTACTTGTTTTTTGACACGGCCGAGCTCTTCATCGGCCTGCTCCACCATCTGCTTCAGTTCGGAGACTTCGGCAGAATGGGAGGTCGCAGCGAGCATCGACGCCTGCTTATCACACATGATTAGTCTCCTGCGAATTTATTTGATCCTCTGCTCGGCTTTTCTTTCCGAACACCGGACAGAGTCTCAGGGGCTACTGTCTATACTACAACATTCTTTTTGCATAATTCAGTCACATACCTCAAAGCCTGTTAGAAGGCTGACGCAGGCTTCGGTCAGTCCACTCTTAGTGGACTGAACCCTCTCAACTACCGAACCCATAAGGATACGGTGTTCTTCCACAATGGAAGCACCTTGAAGCGCTTCCAGTAAAGTATCCGGCGCCTCTGGGTGGACAGAGGTCACCGACGGAATAGGTGCACCTCCCTCTTTCGAAGGAGGCTGCTTAACTGATTCCGGAGCCGTATGGGCTTCCGGAATTGTATTTGGCTGGGGGCCGAATTGGGTATGGCTCCCATCGCCAGTTTCCAGGGGGATCTATTCCCCCATGTGTCCGGTGGCCGAGGTCTCACCCTCTTGCGCCACCTGGACGGCCGCCTGTACCTCTCCCTGGAAAGGGGGGGGGGTCCATCGGGACAACACTTCGGCGTCGCCCGTAATCTTGGGGGAGGAGGCCGGCGGAGGCGACTCGCTGTCCATCACATTCGGATCCAGCGAATTCCCTGAAGATGAGGATCGCTGTGGGTGGGCGTGAGCCGGACTGCAGCGCATGATTCAGCATGTTAAAAACCATGAAGTAAAGAAGTTGGATACATGTGTGCATAAGTGCCTTTGAATACTTACGATTCGGCCAGGGGCTTCGGCCTGGGACGCCACTCAGAGCTACTATCGGTGTCCAATGCGCAATTATCCGCAAGGGAGACCTTCCCTCTCTTGGACGCCTCCGCCTCTGCCTCCAGATCCGTGGAGGTCGCCCTTTTCTTCCTTCCCCCCTCGGGGGCAGAATTGCTTTCCTCCTCCTCGTCGTCGTTCTCGACGGGGGAGGCGTGGGTTTCAGTGTCTTCGAACGTCGTTTATGAAGTACCTTTACGGTGGAGGCCGCTTCTTGCCTCCTTGGCCTTCTCCTTGGCCTTCTTCTCCGGCGCCTTGTAGGGCGCCGGAACCAGCATCTTCGTCAGAAGTGGGAGCCGGACACTGGATCCGCTCCGCCTTCTTTGTCCAGCCCTGAAAAGACAAATGGAGAAGTTTGACATCTTCCTTGAATATACAGGTAGAGGATACACCTCGAAATATGGAGAAATCATCGAACTGGCTGGATGAGTCAGGTCATGACCGCGGTCCTCGGTCGTCTTTGGCCACGTTTGATTTTCCTTGAATAGCACCTTCCAGATACATTCTTGCGTGGCGCCGAAGAATCGTTGCAAGGTCTGGTGCTTGGCCGGATCAAACTCCCACAAATGGCAAGTACGGCGTTGGCAAGGAAGGATCCGGTGAACAAGCATCACCTGGATCACGTTGACGAGCTTGATGTTCTTGTCCACCATGCTCTTTATGCGCGTCTGCAGCGCCGACACCTCGTCCGATGATGCCCAGTCCGGGCCCTTCTTTAGCCAGGAGGTGAGCCGCACTGGGGGCCCGGACTTGAATTCGGGAGCCGCGGCCCAGGTGGTGTCGCGGGGCTCTGTGACATAGAACCACTATTGTTGCCACCCTTTGACGGTCTCCACAAAGGTGCATGTGGGCCATGTGATGTTCGACAGTTTGCTCACCATGGCGCCTTCCGCACTTCGCATGTTGACCATCCACCACTTTCGGCTTCACATTGAAGATTTTTAGCCATAATCCGAAGTGGGGTGGGATGCGGAGGAAGGCCTCGCACACGACAATGAATGTCGAGATGTTGAGGAAGAAATTCAGGGCTAGATCGTGGAAATCTAGCCTGTAGTAGAACATGAGTCCGCGGACGAAGGGAAGGATGGGAAATCCTAACCCGCGGACAAAGTAAGGGATGAATACCACCCTCTCGTTGGGCTCCGGGGTGGGGACGATCTGCCCCTTGGCCGGGAGCCGGTGGGCGATTTCCTGGGCCAAGTACCCCGCATCCCGGAGCTCCGTGATGTTCTCCTCCGTCACGGAGGAGGCCATCCACTTGCCCTGCGCTCCAGATCCGGACATGGTCGGAGTGCTTTTTGGGGGCGGAAAGGATGGAAGCTTGGGCGCTGGAGCTCGAGAGCGGACGGGCAGAAGAAGGCGTGGGTGAAAGAATGGATACTTATCCTCTTATAAAGGCAACGAATATCAAGCGCCTCCCCACTCGCCTTAAAACTCGCCTATTCCCCAAGGGTCGTGCGGACGGCGCGGCTGGATTACCCACGCCCGTATTGATGAGAATCCCGTGATAAGGGGACATGATCTCTGCTTCGACAAGACGTGCCAATGAAAATTGCATCTCGAAACATGGAGCGGGAGGCTAAAAAAGGTTCGAAATAATGACCGGGCAGGGACGTAACATCTCACCGCAAAAGTTGTCAGTATATGGGACTTGTTAAATATTATACCCTCTTGTGGTTGTGTGTGGTGTCTGTTCCGCAGAGCCGAACACATTTTCTGTGATCGAGGACTACTTTGAAGTATTCGGAGGAGGAACCCGTCTTGCAATGCCGAAGACAATCAGCGCGCCGGACATGTCGTCATTGAAGCCTGGTTCAGGGGCTACTGAGGGAGTCCTAGATTAAGAGGTCCTCGGGCGACCGGCCTGTGTGACGTGGGTTGGACTAATGGGCCGTGAAGATACAAGACAAAAGACTTCCTCCCGTGTTCGGATGGGAATCTCCTTTGCGTGGAAGGCAAGCTTGGCGTTCGGATATGCAGATTTCTTTCTCTGTAAACCAACTATGTACAACCCTAGTCCCCTCCGGTGTCTATATAAACCGAAGGGTTTAGTCCATAGAGGCAATCATAACCATACATGCTAGACATCTAGGGTTTAGCCATTACGATCTTGAGGTAGATCAACTCTTGTAAACCCCATATTCATCCAAGATAATCAAGCAGGAAGTAGGGTATTACCTCCATCAAGAGGGCTCGAACCTGGGTAAACATCGTGTCCCTGTCTCCTGTTACCATCGATCCTCAGACGCACAGTTCGGGACCCCTACCCGAGATTTGCCGATTTTGACACTGACACCAGTGTTTAAATGAAAAAAAAATCACTGTTAAAAAAAAAGAATCCCCCCACTCCCACAATTTTTTGGTCCAGAAAAACTAAGAAAGAGGAAAATGGCTTGGCTCAGTTGGGATAAAATGCGTCTTCCAAAGTCTAAGCGTGGTATGTGGTTCAGAGATATACCCGCATTTAATCAAGCCCTGTTAGCTAAACAGACTTGGCGATTAAATGGAACTCCGGATAGTTTGTGTGCTCTCCTGCTTCGGGCGATATATTATCTGAATGGAAATCTTCTGGACACGGTATTTTCAGGTAATTCTTCGGCTGTTTGGAAAGGTATTGAATATGGCCTTCAACTAGTGAAAAGGGTTTTTATTTGGAGAATCAGTAACGACTGTATGGTGCGTACATGGCGTGATCCT
The DNA here is from genome assembly GCA_021605205.1 of Aegilops longissima. Classification (NCBI taxonomy): domain Eukaryota; kingdom Viridiplantae; phylum Streptophyta; class Magnoliopsida; order Poales; family Poaceae; genus Aegilops; species Aegilops longissima. Next base: position 755,209,427 of record CM038682.1, on the reverse strand, counting down.
TGGATCCCAAGAGGTAATGATCTTAGACCGATTACTCTGAAAAGGAATTGTCGCTTTAATCATGTTTCAGACTTTCTGTTCAGCCATGGTGGATTGAACATGGAGCGTCTCCAACAGCATTTTTGGATGTAGATGTGCAGCAAATTCTGAGAATACGTAAATCTCCGAGAGGTCGGGAAGATTTTATTGCCTGGTTTCCGGAAAAGTCTGGACAATTTACTGTTAAGAGTGCCTACAAACTCGCTACTAGAGAACATGACAATTCATTTGCAGGAAGGACTTCAAGTATGTGTCCAGAGGGAGATCGATCCATATGGAATTATGTTTGGCGGGCTAAAGTTCCTCTTAAATTGTGTATTATAGCTTGGAAGGCCGCGTCAGGTGCTCTTGCCACTGATCAAAACAAGTTATACCGACATGTTGGTACTTCTGATTGTTGCGTGGTGTGCGGCCGGGAGAGGGAAAGTTCTTACCATGGCCTAGTTGCATGCCCTCAAGCACGACTTGTGTGGCAGAGGATGCGAGAGTTATGGCCATTGCCAACTGATGATGTGTTACTAGATGATGGTAAAGAGTGGCTATTGCATGTGCTTGCTGCATGTGATAATAAGGTACGTGATATGGTCATTCTACTTATGGAGAATTTAGCAACTTCGCAATGATGTTGTGCATGGCAAGGAAGTGCCACCGGTTGATGTTACTGTGGAATTTCTGGATAGCTATTGTAAGTCCCTGGATCTAGCCTGGAATTATAGCATGGAAGAAATCGTAAAAGGGAAGATGTTGGCACAGGAGGAGGTTATTCGTATTTGTATTTAGCAGGCCGCGGCTCTTGTTCCTTGGCCACCACCTCCAGCAAATTGGGTTGCGCTGTTTGTTGATGGATCTTTCTTAGCTCATGATGGCAAGGCAGGTGCTGGTATGATCTTATGTCATGATGATGGCTCTATTATCTTTGCTGCTTACCGCGTTATATTTAATTGCAATGAAGTGCTCAAGGCGGAGATACATGCAATAATGCAAGGGATGGCCCTTGCTCTATCAGTTAAGGTGCAATCTGATTCCTGTAATGCACTTTCGATACTCTCTGGTGATAGTATGTCCCGATCGGGTTATGGTCATCTAGTAGCAGAGATTAAATTTTGTATGGATGAGAGGGAGTTTGTTCCACACAAAAAATAGGGTAGCAAATTGTATGGTAAATTATAGCCGTACCAAGTCTTGTACTGCGGTATGGATGAGCAGATGTCCTCCATGTTGTGAGAACTTATTGCCTTTCGACTGTAACCCTGTGACTTTGGAATAAAATTTCCGTATTATTTGCAAAAAAAAAAGGTAACATCCAGACTGGAGCGAGGGGTTGACGGGACTCAACCATGGCACGATCTCCGAAACCCCTCCTTGCTTCATCAGGGCAAGGCCAACGCGTAGCCTCAAACCAGATGCCCCGTAAGCCAGCTAGGTTCGGACTCCACCGTGGAGCAAAACCAGCAGCCTCACGGGTGTCGGTGCTGCTTCTGCAAGAGGCGGGTTCTCAAGGGAGAAAGAGCAGTGGTCCTCCATGCAAAAGTGAGGAAAAGCAAAAAGGGAGAGAGAGAAAGGGAAATACACTTTGGTCTATGGGTGTATATACAGCCTATATGGGATTTTTTTTTATTATTATTTTAATAAAAAGTCAAAATAGGTAAGAACTATTTTGACAAAACACTTGACTTACTTTTGCACTAGTAAATAAATCTGGATGAAAAAAAAAACAAAAGTTGACCTCATAGCAAAAAAGACAAAATTTATTTGCTATTATAGGTCACTATTCACACTTTCTTAGCCAAAAATTTATCTTTTTTGAAAAGAAGTCAAAGGGATATTTTTTTTGTGGATTTATTTTCTCATGAGTACAATAGAAGGTCAAGTTTATTTCAAAAATATTTTCATGAATTTTCGACTTTTGGTTGAATTACTAATTTTTTTTGCATATAGGGTGTATATACACCCATAGACCAAAATTTCCCTCCAAGAGAGAAATTGCTTGGTTACTCGTCATGGGAGAGGCAGCACGTCAGAGGGACACGGGGTAGCTTCAGATTTTAGCAATGGGGGATGAAAACTCCATACCATAGCCTCACACCTTTTGGTCTAGCTGGATGCACGGGGCATCACCTTAGGGCTGCCCCATCGATCGATCGATCGGCGGGGAATACAAGAGGAGGAGGAGCAGCAAGAAAAGACGTGTACTACTCCTGCTACTACCACCGCAGTGCAGCGGCCACCCTAGCTGCTACGCAGTACATGGTTGTATAGCTTGGCAAACAGTCTCCATGGACGTGGCCTCTGCCCCTCCCTCTATCTAGCCAGCCACTGTTGGGGTCACGTCACGCGCACTGTTGCGGGCACGCCAGGTCTCGTCACGGCCCCACCGGTTAGTTACTGGCATGCATGCATGTTGGGCCGCCCCGTCCTCGTGCTTGGACTGGTCCGTGCCTTTTCCGGGCGCGCGTAGGTGCATACGTGGGCGTTTTCTGAGGGGTGGACGCTGCATGCGCCATGGCCGGAGCATGTGCGCGAGGACGGCGCGGCGGCCGGTGTTTTAACGTGGCGCTGCTGGCCTACGGTTTGTCACGTCGGAGATGGGTGGGTGGCTAGGTTCGCATCGATTGATCCCGTAGGCGTAGCATGCATATGCATGCACAGGCGAGGCAGGACAGGAGGTCCGGTCAATCTTTTCACCCCACGTGATCGCCCAATATCTGATCCACGACCGACCGTGAAGAATGCACTTCTAGTTACGGCACGTTTATTCCGTTTGTACTGAAACTAGCTAGCACTCCCCGTAATAGAGTAGCTAATCGAAGTGTGCCGGAGGCTACCCTACCGGCCGCCGGCCGGTCTGCACTGTACCCGTCCCGTGCAACGGAACGAGAAGCCTGTTGTTTGGTGGAGCTTCTTGTCACGGCTCGCCCACTGTTACGGGCATCATCATCATCATATCATACAGTAACAAGCAACAGTAGGGCTCGTCAAACAACTGTTCCGCGATCAATCCAGGCAGCAACCAAGCTGCATCTGCATGCAGTGCCGTCGGTCGATGGTGGTTAGTTAACCGGCCAACAGTGTGAGGATCGACGGTACGCATCGAGCCCTTGACGGTTTCATCGATCCAGCCATGATACTACGTGGGAGCCCGGGTTTTGCACTGTGCACCTGTGGCCAAACAAGGCCTGCGCGCGATCTGATCTGAAGCCCCGGCCCTAGCTAGCTAGGCCAAACCAACGGTTGGCCTGCACATGCAACAGTTGCTCCGTAATGCTTGCGTATAGTTTCAGGGAAAACCTGTGTGCCTGTACATGGGAGCATCGCCATAAAAAAAAAAGCACAGCGGATTACCAGGGCCCAGCCGACAGGCGACGCACACTTGCTGCCGGTGCCAGAAGAAAAGGTGATACGCGTACGTATGCTTTGCTCGCAGAAGGCGAAAAGAAAACAAGCGACACGCACATTTGTAGCTAGACCTAGTACAGTAGTATGTCGGAGCAGCTCTCCACGGTGGTTCTCTTCTCGCCGATCTCGGACGGACGGGCAGCCGCAACGACCGCCGGCAAGGAGGAGCGAGCGGCATGGCAGGCACCGATCTCGGACGGACGGGCAGCCGCAACGACCGCCGGCAAGGAGGAGCGAGCGGCATGGCAGGCACCGTTCTTCGTCCGTTTCGTACTCGAGTGATGATTGACGCAAGCCCAGCAGCCTGCCCGCTCCGGTGTCCTCGCCTGGCCTCAACACATGCGGCATCTATCACGACCAGAGCAGTGGCCACAGCTCCGGATCCAGTCAGCACATCATGCCGCGCGCAACTTGGCATGAGAAACCAGCAGCCTTGCAGGCGCGCACAGCTCCAAAACTGTTGGGTGTCTCGGGAACGAAGTTTTTACCGGAGGATAGACACAGGACTGCTCTCGTCCTCGTCCTCGTCCTCGTCCCTGTCCCTCTCGCCAGGCTTTCATGCTCGCCCCACGACGCCGTGAGGCGAGGAGAGGACCACGGCGCGCTGCGTGCAGGGCAGGTCCGGTCCAGTCCATCCATGGCGAGTGCGGTGGTGCGGCGAGGAATAATGGCGGGAGAGACCGGTGAGTGAGTGAGTGATTGACGAGTGGATCCCCGACCGGACCCGTCCTGGTCCTGGGCCACGGGCGCATCGGGTGGCGGTGCTTCTCCGGGGCGCGGCCGTGTCTCCCGTGCCACACGCACCTGCCCAAATGTGCTCCAGTCGGTCGTGCCCTTTGACCGTGCCTGGACGCACGCGTGATTTACGGCTAAGTAGTAGAGGTGGCCGGAGAGAGGCCCAATAATGCGATAGTGAAGATGATGATGAAGGGGGGGAGGCACAAGGAGGTGGTCCAATGGGCTTGCGATGGCGATGGCGATGGCCGGTCTTTCTTTCCTGTCTGTCTTGCGGGGGAAAGGGAGACAAGCGCCCCGGCCCAGCCCAGCCCCAGCTGTGCACTCAGATTCGTTCCAGCCGGATCTTGCCAACATTTTGACCGTTGGTCCCTCCCTCCCCTCCCAGTACCATGGACCATCCACCAACACTCGAGCTCCTCGGGTGATTGGCTCCTCTCTCCCCGTTACTGACGCTTGAACGGGAGACACGCACGGACCCCGTTGCCAACCCTCGGGAGACAGCCTCCAGCCGGCGGCTACGAGTCACCGGCCAGCTGCTGGGCAATGATCCGAATGGCAGGCAGGCCGACGCTATGGGGGCTTATCTCTATTTAGGCATGCCGTGGAAACTACAACCAATCCGACATCGCGAGGGTGTCGGTAGCACAGAACAACTTCTAATTCAACCAAGTGTGAACACAGCTGAAGGATCTCAGATGGCTGTAATGCTTTGATACGTACGTACGAAACAAACAGCATGCAGCAGCGGTACCACCGTGGTTCAAATATATCTTCTTTCTGTGGTACTGTAACATATACTCTGCATAATTCATCCAACTGCATTAGGTATTGGGACACACACGATATGTCTAGCAAGAACGGGACATAAGAAACTGGAGTCGCAGAAGCCACATGATGCTTTGGCACTGACCATTTCAGCACCAGGCACTAGATGCCCAGTTAAACAGTTAGACCAGGTCTTCACTAGTGCTCTGCTCAATGTTCAGTTGCATGGCATCCATCTTCTCAATTACATACTCCAGCTTTTTGCAACATATCTTGTTAGCGATCCTAGCGCTCTAGTCACACTTCTCAAAGGGACGATATTCACAAGCACTTTTTATTTCCTCGCGCAATGTAGTTTGAATTTCCTGCTCCAGACACAGTATACAGGTAATTTATCATGCGTGATTCATGGTGAATATATCGTGTCTAATAAAAATTCAATACCGAGAAAGTTATAGGAGTGCCAAGGATTAATAAGTTCACATATCTGGCTAATATTTACTCCCTCCGTCCCATAATATAGGACGTTTTTTTACACTAGTGTAGTGTCAAAAAAATGTCTTACATTGTGGGACGGAGGGAGTAGGCCAGAGCAGAATGTTCCATGACACCCTTAACAATCAGTTTCCAGACAGTCCTGATTTTGCGACAACCAAAGAAGGAGCGCAGACAGACAGACAGACAACATTAGACACAAGAATATTACTACCTAACACCAGAAGCTATTGTTTGAGTCAGCAAAGGTTTCAGATTTTTGTGCAACATACAGGCATGGAAAAAGAATGATTAAGCATGTCAAACGACATGGAGCAATTTTCCATGGAAACTGAAAGAAGAATTATCCAATGGAACTAGTCACTGATTTGCAGTTCAGAACACTAGCACTCTAGCAAGCAGAAGGCGATAAGCAATTCACTTATAAAAGGAATAAAGGGGGCACACAAAAATAGCAATGCAACATGTGTAGTTCTTCTATCTGTATCGGCGGCACGATACCTCACAGAGCATGGCATGCTCCCATTGATAATGGGGAGTAATCCACAAGCAAGCAATTTAAAGCAAACTCCTCGCACCTAGTCAGGCATGTTCTGCTAGTAGACCTCCAAGATGTTTGTCAAGTGCATAAAGAGCTAGTGAGCTACAATAAAACATAATTTCACATGTGAAACCAGTGCCATGGCTTCAATCTGCTGAATCTTCTTTCCCCAACCCCTAATCAAATTTCTGTTCGTCCAAGGTTCGAACTTCAAAAATCCATCCCTTACGGCCTAACCACATGAAAATCAGATACAGGAAAAACCTACAGATTAGTGCAACAGGCCAACAGCAGTTCCTTCTGAAGATGAAACAGCCTATGCACTGCTGCATACGGAGATGTTCTTGTGCGACCACGCTTCAGGCCTTTCGACATGACTCAAGTGGACGCGAGCAATCCTAGAGCTAGATTAACATTTTGTACAACCTCCTAGATCAATCACTGAAGTCGAACATTACGGTTTCCAGAGTATGTTGAACAAAGCATTGCGCAGTTGCGCCCGGGCTAAGTAAAAAAAAAAGGGCAGCCCGGTGCATGTACCTCCCACTTGCGCAGGGTCCGGGGAAGGGGCTAAGTAAAAGTGTAAATTAATGCATGTTTCCTAGTCTGGTAATTGCTTGCTAAGCTCCTAATTCATGTTACATTTGGCAATGAATAGTGCAAAGAAGAACATGAAGACCAAAGCTTGACGATAGCCAAAACATGCGGGCGCTGGAGCCAAACTTCAAAGAGCATGAAGAGTCACACGATAGTCAAACTTCAAAGTTCTGCCCATTATAAAATGGCATAGCCAAAACGTGCAACGAGGCAAACCTCATGGGTCCATTGGCCGTTGGGTAACGATCTGGATGGCAGACTTACACTATGGGGGTTTATCTCTATTTAGGTATGCCTTGAAAGTTATAGCCAATCTGACACTGCAAGGGTGTCAACGGTACAGAAGAAGTTTGAAATGAAGTAAGTGGAAACACAACTGAAGGATCTGAAATAGCTGTAATGACGTGATATATATGAAACAAACAGCATATGCAGCAGTAGTAGTTGAAATACATCTTCTTTCTGGGATATTGCAACTTATACCCTACATAATTCATTCACTACATTAAGCCATGGGATGCATGCGATATGTATAGCAAGAATGGAACATAAGATACTGGAGTTAGGGAAGCCACATGATGCTTTGGCACTAACCATTTCACTACCAGGAACTAGATAGCCAGTTAAACTAGCTAAACTTCATTGGTGCTGGGCTCAATGTCCAGTTGCATGGCATCCATCTTCTCAATCACATACTCCAGCTTTTTGCAACAAATCTCGTTCGCAATCCTTTGCACTGTAGTCACACATCTCAAATGGCCGGTATTCACAAGCACTTTTTATTTCCTCACGCAATGTAGTTTGAATTTCCTGCTCCAGCCACAATATAGAATTAATTTATCATGCATGATTCATGGCGAATATAACGTGTCAAAAAAAATTTAGAACTGAGAAAGTCATATGAATGCCATGGATTAATCAGTTCACATAAGGCAAGTATTTTGGTTGAAGGGATGTATCATTGGATCGGATCAGAATTTGACATGAGACCCTTAATGATAGGTTTCCAAAAAGAACCTGATTTTACAACAACCAAAGGAGGGTGCACACAGGCAGACAACATTCAATTCAAAAACAACACTACTTTCACATCAGAAGCACTTGTTTCAATGAGCAAAGGTTGCAAATTTTCCTGCAATGTGCAGGCATGAAAAATAATGGTTGAGCATGTCAAGCAATATGGGGCAATGTGCTTCATGGAAGCTAAAAGATGAATTGTCTAATAGAGCTGTCCGATTGCGGTTCAGAGCACTAGCACTCCAACAATAAGAAGGCAATAAGCTCATATCAGAAGGAATCGGGTGGACACACAAAAATAGCAGTGCATCATGTATAGTATTATTGGCGGCAGGATACCTCGCAAAGCATAGCATTCCCCCATTGATAAGTGACAGCAATCCATCAGCAAGCAATTTAAAGCAAACTCCTGAAACGGTGGTCACACATGCTCTGCTAGTGTACCACCCAGATGCTTGCAGCCACAAATCCATCCATTCCCCCTGTTTTTCAAGCCAGGAGCATGGGGCGAAGAGATCTGTGGACGGGGATGGTGGATGGATGAGGGAGGGGTACCTTCATGTAGAGCATGAACTCGCGGCAGTGGGCGACGACGGCCTCGCCGCGGGGACCCTGCGAGTTTCCCAGCTCCTCCATGACCGCCCCCGCCAGCTCCAGCACCCGCACTATCCGCTGCACAGGAACGAACAAACGCGTAGCCGCGTCAAGATTCAAGAACCTAATCGACAACCCGGGGAGAGAGAGAGAGAGAGAGAGAGAGATCGGGCGGCCAAAGTGGTAAGGCGAGAGTGGGGGTGAGCGGGTAACCTTCTCGACGTGGTGGAGGCGCTCGAGCGAGCTGCTCTGGACAAGGGAAGACATCGCCGCAGGCGAGGATGGAGGCGGCGGGCTGGTCGTGGGGGGTGGCGGCGCCGGCTGACGGGGGGGAAGTCTGAGGTTTGGATCAGGGTGAGGTTTTTTTTTTTTTGAGGGATTGAGGAAAGTCGTGAGAGCCTGAGAGGGGGCTGGCGGCGTGTTGGGCCGGCCTGTTGGTTTATGGAGGTGTTTCTAGCGAGCTCGTTTTCTGTTAGTTTCATGTGTTTTTGTTTTTTGCTTTCGTTTCGTACTTTTGTTTATACTTTCAAATATTCTAAAGGAAAATATACTTAAAAATCACTCTACATAAAACAATTGAAAAAGGTAGACAAAGCATTTGAAAAATGTTAAATGTGTATAGAGAAAATGTTTATCACGTATGCGAGAAATGTATACAAAAAACTAAAATGTGTCTGGAAAAAATTGATCATGTGTTTAAAAACAATTAATCAAGCATTTGAAAAAATGTTGAACAAGTTTTGGAAAAATGTTAAGCAAGCATTTTGGAAATGTTAAATGTGTAGAAAGAGTGTTGATCATGTATGAAAAATGATTAAACAAAATTGACCAGGTCTATAAAATGTTAATAAAGCATTGAAAAAATGTTGAACAAGTCTTTAGAAATGTTAAATGTGTATAGAATTTATTTATCATATATTAGAAAATGATGAATATTTTCGATCATGTATATTAAAATGTTAATCAAGCTGTTCAAAATATTTTGAACAAGTATTTGAAAATGTCAATCAAGCATTTGAAAAATGTAAATGTTGATCATATATTAGAAAATGATGAATATTTTTTATCATGTATATAAAATGTTAATCAAGCTTTTCAAAATATTTTGAACAAGTATTTGAAAATGTCAATCAAGCATTTAAAATGTTAAATGTGTTTAAAAAGATGTAGATCTCGTGTTAATAAATATTAATATTTAATTTTCTAAAAGTTAATCAAGCATTTGAAAAATGTAAATGTTTATAGAAAAATGTTCACTATGTGTTAAAAATGTGAAACAAGTATTAAAAAATATTATTGACATAAGAAACAATGGAGAATTAAACCAAAAGAAACAAAGATAACCAAAAATTAAAACCAAAAAGAAACAAAATTAACCAGAGGAAAAAAGAAAACGAAAAAATAGAAAAAACTAATGCAAAAAGTATAAAAAGAGAGAAGAGAAAAGGAAAAACAAAAGGAAAGGAAAAAAACAAAAAGAAACCGAAGAAAACCAAATAGTAAAAGAGAAGGAATGGAGAAAGAACATATAAAAATCAATAAAAATGGAGAAAGAAACAAAGGATAACCAAGGAAAAACAAAGAAAAAACACGGAAAAAAGTAAAAATTGACTCTTTTCCCTATAAGTAGACTGTGCCCTGTTATTAAACGTGAATGTCGGGCTTGCCAAGTGGCTAGCTTCGCACTGGGATCTCTCTTTTTCTCTTCTATTTTTTCCTTTAAAGGTGCGCTAACGGGCCATCAGCGGGAGTTCTCGCTTAATGCGAGACATTGCTCTCATGAGTGGCGGGCCCAAAATAAAAACAAATTGTCACCTAATAATCTATAAAAGATTATTACCCTAATTCATATAAGGGAAATTCAAATTCATATTTGGAAAAGTACCATATAAATAGAAAAGGAATTCATGTGAATAGATTTTAACGCATTTAATTTAAATTTCAGAATTCTAAAAATCCATAATTTTAAAAAGCTTCTCGGAATAAAATCCAATTGCACCGTTGAAATCCTCGCGATGTGCTCTTCAAAACTAGATCCATCATGGCTACGTTTCGACGAGCTATTTTTGTGCAATTTAGTCCCTGTTTGGTGCAACAGCATATCTGTCGATGTGCAACTTTTTTTCTACTCATGGACGTGCAGTTTTCACTTATGGCACCTCCAAACCAAACTACCCCCTATTAGTTAAATGTGCAACTTCGTCTGTTGCCTCGGCCAACTGCCTATTAGTTGATGTGCAACTTTTCTTGTGTCCGTAGATGTCAGTTTTCACCGTTTTGCAGAGACCGCCAACTACCTAGCTGTGGATGTGCAACTTCGGGTGCTGCATCGGCCAACTGCCTAACAATAGGTGTGCAACTTTTTCTTGTACCCATGGATGTGTAGTTTTTGTTGGGAACCTAGTAATTCAAAAAAAATTCCTACTGAAAGTGCGTTATATTGACTAGAGGGGGGGTGAATAGGCGATTTTTATGAATTCTTCACTGAGGAATTTGCCGGTGAGGAAATTCCTTAGCGAAGAACTACTTGCAGCGGAATAAGTACTCAGAAGTAAGCATAACAGAATACACACATGGTCATCATGATGAAATGAAGACTAGCATAGAGTATAGAAAGCGTAATCACAGGATAACACAAGATGAAGACAAACAGACTGAAGAAATTGAACTGAGGAAATTGAGAAAGGCTTCACCAAAGTCTTCAAACACAGATATGAACAAACACTCAACACAAGAATGAGGAAATGAAAGGGTTGAGGAAATAGAACCAGTTAGGTTGGTGAAGACAATGATTTGGTAGACCAGTTCCAACTCGCTGTCTCAGCTTATACGTCCTGTTGGAGCGGCCGAGTATTTAAACGCGAGGACACACAGTCCCGGACACCCACCACTTGAGCACGCAGCTCAGACACCAAGTCCTCACCGATTCTCCTTGAACTAAGGTCACACAGACTCGTCCCAATCACTCGTGGTAAGTCTTCAGCGACTTCCAAACCTTCACAGACTTGGTCACTCGGCGATCCACAATTCCTCTTGGATGCTCTAGACCATGACGCCTAACCGTCTGGAAGAAGCACAGTCTTCAAAGGTAATAAGCGTCGGATCCACGCAGGATCAATTTCTTCTGATGCTCAATCACTTTGGGTTTGTAGGAGTTTGGTTTTGGGTTTTCCTCACTCGATGATTTTCGCCAAAGTCCTCGTGAGGATGGGTTGCTCTCAAATGACAAGTGTCAAGTTCTCTTGGAGCAGCCAACCAGCTAGTGGTTGTAGGGGGCGGCTATTTATAGCCTAGGAGCAGCCCGACATGATAAGACATAAATGCCCTTCAATGATATGACCGTTAGGTGGATAAGTTATTTTGGGACAGGTGGCGCGAGCACAAGAACGGTCGGAAATTTGAACATCAAATTCCTCGGGGCTATCATGTTCCTCATCGTAGGTAATCCATGGCTGGCGAATTCCTAACTCCTCGGTCGAGAAATTCTCAAATACTGTAAGAACTTCGCCTCTCACATCAAGAAATTGACTGAATCTGTATGAGATTTCCAAAGGCTTCACTCAAGGGATTGGTAGGTGTAGGATTTTGAGTTGAGCATCACATGGAAATTTTTCCTTAGTATTTCCTCGACCCCCTTTAACAATGACGGTGTTTCCTATGACTCAAGAAAGAGAAAATGAAACTACGAAAACAAAAGTCTTCACGCTTCATGTTCCTCAAATGAATACCAAGTCTTCAAGGTCACACCAATATCTTCACTTTCAAAGTCTTCGAAAGTCTTCGAATATCAAAGTCTTCATTGAAGAACTTCATTTTAGGGTCGACTTTCTCTGTAAATATCAAACTCCTCATAGACTTATAGACCTGTGTACACTCACAAACACATTAGTTCCTTAACCTATAAGTCTTCAATACACCAAAATCACTAAGGGCACTAGATGCACTTACAATCTCCCCTTTTGGTGATTGATGACAATATAGGTTAAGTTTTCAACGGGATAAACATATGAATTGTAAATACCGATAATGAGGAATTTGATTGCAAGATATAGAAGAACTCCCCAAAGATGTGCATAGTGAGGAATTTGCTTTGAGGCAATGCACATTTGAAGAATTGAATCATGGAGATCTCCCCTATATCTTGTAATTCATACACGATTTGACATATAATATGAAGAATTTGAAATGCATGATGAAATATGGTGCTTGATGTTATTCAGAGTATGCAAAATAACGCATCAAGAGTATCAGAGCCCAAATCAATTTGTTATGAAGATTTTCAAGGAGCTCACGAGAATCAGAACATAGTGCAAGAGCATAATGCATCAAAAGTATCAAAGCACCATCGGGTTTAAGATTACAACTCGATCCAATAAAAAGTTTCGAAGAACGAGAGTTGTAACTTAACAAGAATAAATTATCAGATATAGGCAATAAACTAGACCCGCTTGAAGACTAACTCAAATTTCTCCCCTTTGTCATCAAATGACCAAAAGGATCGAATCGAGGACTAACGCCCTGAAGAATGTCAAGTTGAAGACGGAGCGCCAAAGATTGTTGGGGTTGTTTGTTGAAGTAGGACCAGCCGCCATGTGTCTTCCAAGTCTTCATTTTCATCGATTGTCGCGAGATGAGGAATAGGAGCTGGCCACCAAGGAAGGAACTTTGACCTTCTTGAATTTCTTCTGAGGAGGTGCGCACCAGTCAAATTCTTCCTTGAGTCCCATGGACGCCGGTTCTTCTTCATCAGAGACATGTGAAAGAACAGCCAGTGCGCTTGAAGGTTTCATGGAGGTAGTAGTGGTTTTTCTTCACCGCATTGTGTGTTGAGGTCATGTTGTGAAGATAAGTACCAAACCGACGTTTGACCCATTTATGATTACGATCAACCTTCCGATGAAGACCGAGGAGTAACTCACGATCACCATCACCACAGGTGCGATAGCTTGAGGACTTTGCTTGACTGAGGTATTTGCGGCTGAGTCATGTGTGGCAGAGTCATCATTGGTGGAGTAGGATGCTGCTTTGTGAAACTGTCCATCCAATGGACGAATGCCTTCATCGATCACAACAGTAGCCTTGCCCTTCTCATCATCTGAGGTAAATGTCCGTTTGAGGACTTCAATCGGAGGCAAGTAGCTGTAGTGGTTCAAAGTATCGCCTTGTAATTGAGTGAAGACCTTGTCCCGATGAGTCTCATAATCCAAGGCGATAAGGCTTCAGCTCAAATGGTGACATAGCTATGTTTGCCGAGTCCTCATGAAGAAATCATGGAAGTTGACGGAACGCCATGGATGATGTTGAAAAGCATATTCTTCATGATGCCAACGACTTATTCATCGCTCGAAGTCGTGGCCTTTGATAGGACTCATTGTCTTCGCTGAATCCGATAGACAGTCCGAGGCACATATAGTAATTCCTTGACGAGGAATTTGGTTCTTGGGGCCTGCCTTGGTTTCAAAGGCTTCATCAAGACTTGCATATAGTGATCTGAAAGTTCGGTTCGTCAGAGATACAACATGCACCATCAAGTGGAGGATCGAGTGGTAGGGCACGAAGCAATTCAGTTGTTGGTGCCTTGTAGTGAGTATTTTCAGTCATCCAATCTAAGACCCATGAGTTCACGCCTTCACGTCTCCGTGATGTGCAGCGTTGCATAAAATCAAGAATTAGTTCTTCATTCCATCCACGATATCGGTGCAGAAATTTAGAAGACCTGCGTCGTGAAGAACACCGAGGACTGGCTCAAAGCTCGCAGCGATTCCATGTCCACATGAGGAATATGAGCATGATCAAGATTTTATCCTTGTTGAAGAGCACCGAGGAATAGAAGTTGGCTTGGTGGCAGTCCGTAAACGCCTCTTCCTAATGCGAGCGTAATCATATGGATTATAGTCGATGAAGAACACGTGCTCGGCAAAGAAATCTTCAGCCTTGAACCTTTGCTTGCTTGAGAACGGATTCTTTGCTTGGGCAGAGGGGTGTCGATGAGTTGCATCACCACCTCGTGAATCGCAAGTTCAGTTCTTCAGTGAGGAATTTCTTGTTCCTCAACAGATGCGATCCGAGGATCAGCAGCAGCAGTTTCATCAAGACTAGTGGCTGGAATTTCTTCATGCACGTAACCAGTGGGTTGAGTTTCTTCAGAGTCCACTCGGACTGTTTGTGTAGGGACCGAGGAATCTGTTGGAGCGGGTGAAGAGAGGAGTATTGGGATGCGACTTTCCCAAAAGTCATCATTTATCACCGATGTGGTGCATCCAATATCCACATCTTCATCTTCACTTCTCAACACCAGCCTCTTCACCGTGAACCGAGGCATAGGTGAGGAATGATCGGGGTTGAAGGGATTGCATCCACTTCAATTTCTTCATCAATCTGCTCGACGAAGCGGCGAATGATGTTCTTCATCGATCCGATTGGGATCTCATAGTCTTCTCCAAAAGGAACAACGCCCTTTGATGGTATGGAGGAAATTGGAACAGCATCAATTGGATTTTCGTATGAGCTGGTCATAGGCCTCATTTTCTTCGCAGTCAAGAATCTGACGCACTGATGCTTTCCTTTTCTTCACAAAGAGCTCGCTCAGCAGCCTTGGTTTTCTTCACATCGAGGCGATGGAAGAATTGGAGTTGGAGTTGGCGCAGGAGGAGCTGAGGAATGTGGTTCGTTTCTTGCGCAATCGATGCAGCTTGTTCTGCCTTGAGCAGCTTTCTTCAGCGCACCACTAGTGGGTGCCCGGCAATTTCTTCAATGGGCTGGAATGGGATCATCAGCCTCGAACTAGCATTTTCATCAGCAGGTTGAACGTCATCACGGTGCTTGCATGTTCTTCACGGTTGAGCCGAGGCTTCACTGAGGAATTTCTGTTGCAATCGGGCTGCAACATTTGTGAATTTCTTCGTCAGTTCACAAATCTGACCTTGGCTCCTTGCCAATCAGCATAATATGAATCGAAGTTTTTGCTGAGGTCTTGAATTTCAGTCTGAACATTGAGAAGCTCCTCAGGTGTCATCTTGACAACGTTTTTCTTCAGGTATTTCTCCTTCCTGTATTGAGCCTTTTTGATTTCCCTTGCCTTCTCAAACTTCCATTTTTCTTCAGCTATGAAGTGAGTCAACATATGACTTTGTCCAGTGTCGATGAAGGTCGCATAGGGGTATTGGGATCCTTGTGCCGAGATCAATATAGTCGAGGATTTTCTTCGATCCAACAGCGGGGCACAAATGTGCCTTTGGCTCTAGCGGCCTTTTCTTGACGGTCTCGATGATTTCCGCAAGTTCATCATCGATGCCTCATCATCGAAGGCACATGGAATGCAACCTGTTTCTTCCTTGGCTAGGCCGAGGACCTCGCCCACTGTTGCTTTGGTCTTCACCGAGTCGGGCCGATTGAAGAAATGGGAGCGGCCGAGAACTTGCGTAAACGCTGAGGCAATTGAGAAGCCAGCAGTCCTTTGACATGTAGCCAGGTGCACAGGAACTGAAGACTTTGACGGAGCTGTTGAGGACTTTGGTGGAGTAGCAGAAGAGTGAGGAATTTGCTTGGAGGGTGCTGCTGAGGAACTTGGCCGTGAGGGCGCAGATGATGAAGCACTTGGCTTATGAGCAGGCTTCTTTTGCATGGATTTCCTCGGTTTGACCGAGACCTCTGTGGCAGTAGTAGCGGCAGAATCCTCATTGAATTTCTTCACTGCCTCCTTTGCTTGCTTTGCCAATTTTGCTTGGCGTTTAGCCCATTCATCAGGAAAGTCCTCACCTCGTTTGATGCTTGTGGGATCAGCTACTTGGCCAGTGCCAAAGGAGCTCTTGGGCATGGAGGATTAAGAGCGAATTTCTTCATGTACTTAGGAGTTACATATCTGTATTCCCTCCATTCCCGTGCCCATCTCCGTTCAATCTTCTGAATACGCACCTTGCGTTGATTTTTGTTTTCTTCATCCGGTGTGCAGAGTCGCATAGATTTCCTCGTGGATTTCAAACGCAGTCATAACCTCAGGTTTCTTTCCTCCTTTCGTGGCTTCTTACTGCTCGCCATGTTCTTCAGCTTGAGGAATTTGAACAATTGAGTTCTCTCAAGAAGTATGCAGTTTTTCTTCGAGGAACGCTGCAAATGAGTTAAGTTGATGAGAACCTAGGGATTCAGCAATGGACATTTGTACCGTGAACAGAGTATAGTTGCGAGGAATTTGGAGAGGTCATATGTTCTCGTAAGGTTTTTCAAAAAGAACAGGTTTTGAGGATTTTGACCAGATGAGCCTTGAGGAATTTCACTAAGCGTTCTTTGTCTTAGGTTCCAGAGTTGTATAGATCGAGGATCCACACAATTGAGGAATCTTGAAGAAAATCATTGCTTAGAGAAACGAATCAAGAGATTTGAGGTGTTCATATGTGTGAAGATTTGAAGAATAAACACCTTTGAAGATTTTCAAGAAGATTTGAGAATCAAAGCGAGTAATAAAAGTAACTTTTAATTACCCGAAGTGAAGAACACGACGAACTGAGAAGAACAGTTGGGAAGTTCGTCTGTTCAGATCTTCCACGCCCTAACTTGGCAGAGGAAGACAGCTACGGCGACGGCGGAGTGAAGATTTCCGCGGTCGGCGCGAGTACGTCGGCGACGAGGTCGAGGTAGTGAAGCTTTTCCTCACCGGCGACGATGGGGTAGCGGCGGCGCTAGGGTTTCAGGAGCTCGAGCGGGAGAGAGATGTCGAGCGAGTAAAAGAGGAAGGAAGAGGGTATTTATAGACACGGTGAAAAACGGATCGCCGAAGATTTAGGGATTTAACATGCCTCGACCATTTCCTTCTCACGACATGTGTCACCCACGCATCGTAGTGGAGATCGTGTAACGATCGTGGGTGAATAGAATAATGCATCGTGGGATGGGAACGGTTTGAGCGGCAAAACGAAGGTTTGATAAGATCAGTTTTAACGTTCGCTGCAATTTCTTCAGCTGTCAAGGACACAAGAAGATTTTGAACGAGTTTCAAAATAGAACGCATATGAAGAATTTGTGAATGGATTGGGTTGAGTATAGCATAGAGGGGGAAGGGTCCGATCACATTCACTTAGCAGAAAAAGCGACTTGAAGAAATAGCCATAAGTGAATGCTGTAGAGGACATAAACTCATATATATATATAGCCAATGAAGAAAGACGACGGAAACAGTGAAGATTTTGCAAAGTTGAAGAATTTGAAAACTGAAGAATTTCAAAACTGAGGAAAACTCAAATTGAATATTTTCAACTTTGGTGGTGGCGTGACCCATCAGATAAGAAAGATGATTTCAGACACCGCGTACAATTGTCGAGGGTTCTACGAGAATCAAATTCTTCATTAATTTCTTCACACTAAGAGTGCTATTCTTCATTGATTGAAGAAAACGCTTTCTTCATGTGTTGCACACCTAAGTCATCAATTTTGCATAAGTGTTAGGATGTGTGTCTTTTTCAAAGAACGCTCAAGATTCTAAGATATTTAGCTCACACCGCAACTTGCTAAATCTCTTCTCATCCAAGGGCTTAGTGAAGATATCAGCTAGCTGTTCTTCGCCTTCACGTGCTCGATGGAGATGTCGCCTTCAACACATGATCACGAAGAAAATGATGACGAATTTGAATGTGCTTTGTCTTCGAGTGCTGAACTGGGTTGTGAGCAGTCTTGATGGCACTCTCATTGTCACAATAGAGAGGCACATTCTTCACGTTGATGCCGTAGTCCTTGAGAGTTTGCTTTATCCATAGCAATTGAGCACAACACGAGCCAGCAGCAATGTATTCAGCTTCCGATGAGACAAGTGATACACAGTTCTGCTTCTTCGAGGACCAACAGGACCAAAGATCGTCCGAGGAAATGACAAGTACCAGATGTTGACTTGCGGTCCACACGATCACCAAAGATAGTCGAGTCGAATATCCAATGAGATCAAAAGTAGAGCCCTTGGGGTACCATAATCCTAGTGTTGGTGTGTGAGCTAGATATCAAGAATATGCTTCACAGCCTTATGGTGTGATTCCTTTGGTGTAGCTTGAAATCGGGCACACATGCAAACACTAAGCATTATATCTGGCCTAGATGCACATAAGTACAATAAAGAACCAATCATGGAGCGGTATACCTTGTGATCGAAGTCAATACCATTTTCATCAGTGCATAGATGGCCATTTGTGGGCATAGGAATTTTGACACCTTTGCAATCTTGCATGCCGAATTTCTTCAGGACATCTTTGAGGTATTCCTCCTGAGATATGAATATGCCATTGTGTTGTTGACGAATTTGAAGACCTAAGAAGAATTTCAACTCTCCCATCATAGACATTTGATATTCTTCACTCATCATGTAGGCAAATTCATCACTATAACGTTGGTCAGTACAGCCAAAGATAATATCATCAACATATATTTGGCACACAAAAAGTTCACCATCATAAGATTTAGTAAAGATAGTAGGGTCGAGTGAACCGGGTGTGAAGCCATTCTTCACAAAGAATTCCTTCAATGTATCATACCACGCTGAGGGGCTTGCTTGAGGCCATAGAGGGCCTTATTGAGTCTCAAGACTTTGTCGATTCTTTGGATCTTCAAACCAGGGGTTGAGCAACATATACTTCTTCCTCAAGATTACCATTGAGGAATGCACTTTTCACATCCATTTGATATAAAGTGATATTGTGATGGTTAGCATAGGCGAGTAATATGTGAATAGACTCAAGTCTAGCAACGGGTGCAAAAGTTTCATCGAAATCAATTCCTTCAACCTCGTGTAGCCTTGAGCTACTAGTCGTGCCTTATTCCTCACCACAAGACCATTTTCATCTTGCTTGTTGCGATAGATCCACTTTGTGCCAATGATATTATGCTTGCGAGGATCTGGACGCTTGACCAGTTCCTGACATTGTTGAGCTCGAATCGATGTAATTCTTCTTGCATGGCCTGAATCCACTCGGCCCGTAAATGCTTCATCTACCTTAGGGGCTCTGTGATAGAGACAAAAGCATAGTGCCCACAAAAGTTAGATAAATGTGAAGCTTTTGAGCGTGTGAGAGGACTGGCGCTTTAATGTCATCGATGATCTTCTCCACTTGCACTTCTTTTGCAACGCGAGGATGAGCTGGTTGTCGCCGAGGAATTTGATCATTTTCCTCAGCACCATTTTCTTCAAAGATTATCTTCAGTGCATCACTCGACGTTCTTCACAGACAGAATGAATTCTTCAGCAGTTTCTTCAAGAGGAATGACATCCTCGGTTGCCTTGAACCTGATAGAATCCTCGGTGCTGGTTCGCCTAACACGAAGGTAGGTGCTCTCTTTGCGAGCCATTAGTTTCATCGAACCGCACATCTACAAGGTCAACAATCTTGTGTAGAGTGATGTTGAAGACTCAGAGGTGTGCGAGTCCTTTCCGTAACCAAGCATAAAACCTTCATGTGCTTTCGTGCAAATTTAGAGTTGTGATGAGGATCTCTAATCCAGCATTTAGCATCAAGACTTTAAAATAACTTACATTAGGTTTCTTGTCGTTGAGGAGTTCATAGGCAGTCTTCTTGAAGAATTTGTGAAGATATACTCTGTTGATGATGTGGCACGCAAATGTCGATTGCTTCAATCCGTAAACGACTAGGCGCTTTTGTATTCATCAAGCATAGTGCGAGCCATCTCGACCAGAGTTCTGTTCTTGCGCCCACGACGCCATTTTGCCGAGGAGTATAAGGAGCAGATAACTCATGAGTAATACCAAGTTCATCAAGATAGTCATCAAGACCGAATTCTTGAACTCAGTTCCATTGTCACACCCGATGTGCTTGATCTTCACACCAAAGTTAGTTGAAGCCCTCGAGGAAAATCGTTTGAAGACTTCCTGCACTTGATTTTTGTAAGTAACAATGTGTACCCATGTGTAACGAGAGTAATCATCAACAATAACAAAGCCATATAGAGATGCATCATTAACGACAGCTGAATAATGATTGGGACCAAAGAGGTCCATGTGAAGCAATTCAAGGACGAGTAGTGGTCATGATAGTCTTCACTGGATGCTTGGCCTTGGTCATTTTTCCAGCTTCACAGGCTCTGCATAAGTGATCCTTGAGGAATTTGACATTCTCAATGCCAATGACATGCTTCTTCTTTGCAAGAGTGTGCAAATTCCTCATGCCTGCGTGACCAAGTCGCCGATGCCATAGCCAGCCTTCTGAAGCTTTTGCAAGTAGACACACGGCTGGTTGTGGTCCTGTGGAAAAGTCAACAATGTACAAGTCTCCTCTCCTAAAGCCTTTGAAGACTTTGGAATTGTCAGCTTCCATAATCACAACACAACGATACTTGCCAAAGATAACAACCATATCAAGATCACAAAGCATTGAGACTGACATGAGGTTGTATCCTAAGGACTCAACAAGCATGACTTTGTCCATGTGCATGTCCTTAGAGATAGCAACCTTACCAAGACCCAATACTTGACTTTTGCCTTTGTCAGCAAAGATGATATGCTTCATATGTGACGGTGATAAGGAGCATCCATCAATAGATTCTTATCACCACCATGTGATTTGTACATCCACTATCGAGAACCCACTCGGTGGCTTTGGGTTGATTATCCTGCAGATGAATTAGTATTAACTTACGATCTCATATACTTCATCGATGAAGAATATGATATCAATTTCATCGATTTAATTTCATCACCAAGATAACAGATAAGCAAGATGAGGACGTGTGAAATGAAGGTTCATTTCATCATGATTAGCTGCGTCCCTTTCGCATTTTGTCGTGCCCCAAAGAAATTCTTCAGACGTTAAGGCACGCCCGAGACCTGACCCTGCAGAAGAGATTAGTTCTTTTCTTCACCACCCACATCTGAAGGGGTGGCAAAGAGTTCATCACTCATGAAGCACCATACGAGAATGGTGGCATGGAAGTCAAACCATTTCGCTTTCACATAAGAGGGGTTAGGGTAAGCATATGAATAAGCAGAGAAATTCTTCGAGGACATATGAACATATTTGTTTGAGGAATAATGCACATATTCATAGCCCTTATCTCTACCCTGCGAAACAGAGTTTTTAGCACGATGATAATCATATGAGTACTTTGATCCTTTTGAGGAATTTGATCCACGTGAGGAATTTGGTCCGTATGAGGACTTGGATCCATATGAAGAATTTGGTCCATATGAAGAATTTGATCTGGGGTTCCTATTCTTCACTGGTGGTGTCATGAGGACATTCACCTGAAGACTTTCAAGGCACTTCTTGGGAACCCAGATTTTCTTCATAGGGGAACCGTTCCTGCAGTTAGTGCCAACATATCTAGCAAATACTTCACCATTCTGATTTTTGAACAGTTTATAGTTTGAGTCAAATGACTCATCGCAGAATGAGGAAATTCGCATGTAAAGTCAGATAAGGTAGATGGATCAATCGGAGGTTCCTTTGCAGCAACCCATGAGGTTTTGGGATACCGCTCAAAGCTTCCAAAGATGTTCCATCAGCATTTAGTTTCCTCTCAAAGGCGATATACCCTCTTTCCTAGGGTTCTGTTGAGGATCTGCTTTTAAGCACATCACAAAGAGTCTGATGCCCTTTGAGGCTTTTGTACATGCTGTCATGTACAATTCCTTCAGCCCTGCATCGGTGATACTAGCAATGTCCTCGATGAGGAATTAGTGATAGCCGAGGCAGGTGAAGAATTTGTAACAGTTGAAGCATTTGAACATTCAGTGAAGAATTAGCGCTTCACGCTCAATGCACTTTAAGCATGGAGGAACAAATTCTTCTTGAGAAGCGCTGATTTGTTGAGCAAGTAATGAATCGCGCTCCTTCAAGATCTTCATGACTCTCTTAGCTTCTCAAGATCTTGCTTTCTTTGAAGAAATTCATAAGAAAGTTTCTCATGATCGATAGGAGAGTGTTATGATGACCTTGAAGGCTGTCAAGCCTAGATCAAGTCTCTGAAGATTTTCACCGTAGGCTTTAGTGCGATCCATTTCTTCACCCAACATATCATCACTTTTGTCTAGTATGTTTTGAACCTTTTCAAAAGCCCTTTGTTGTTTTATAGCAATCTTAGCAAGTTTAGAGTAGCTGGGCTTGAGATCCTCATCAGATTCATTTTCACTAGATTCAGAGGAGGTGAAATTCAGTACCTTGGCACCTTTTGCCATGAAGCAATAGGTGGGAGCGTAGTCATCATTATCCTCATCAGGCTTGTCGGCGGAGTCAGTTTCTTCAGTGTTGAAGATGGACTTGCTAACAAAAGCAGTAGCAAGAGCCAGACTAGCCACACCAGATTCGGATTCTTCAGACTCCTCCTCTTCCTCATGTTCCTCAGATTCAGCTTCAGAGTCCATTTCCTTGCCAATGAATGCCCGAGCCTTTTTGGAGCTGCTCTTCTTGTGAGAAGAAAGCTTTGAGGATTTTGATGATGAAGATTTCGATGATTTCTTCTTCTTCTTCGCGTCATCAGAACTGTAATCCTTGTATTTCTTCTTCTTTAATTCCTTTTCCCACTAAGGACAATCTTGGATGTAGTGACCAGGTTTCTTGCATTTGTGACAAAGTCTTCTCTTATAGTCACTAGATGAGGAATCACCGCTTCTTGAGGATTTTCCAAAGCGACCACGCCTTGAGAATTTCTGAATTTCTTCACGAGCGGTGCTAGCTCCTGGCCTAATTCTTCAGATCTCCAAGGCTACTACCGAGTCTTCACACTCAGATTCGGACACAGCCTTGGCCTTCGTGGCACGTGTTTTTCCATAGCCGTAACCATAGAGATCTCTTTTCAGCAAGCTGGAACTCGTGAGTATTTAGCCTTCGAGGATATCGGCAGGATCAAAAGACTTGTAGTCAGCTCGTTCTTGTATCATCGATGCGAGTATCAAATGAGGAATCAGCGATCTTAATAATTTCTTCACCACCTCATGGTCGGTGATGTCAAGGCGCCAAGTGCTTGAAGCTCATTTGAGATGTCGATGAGGCGATCAAGGTTTGTTGAACATTTTCGTTGTCGAGTCTTTTGAAGCGGTTGAAGAGATTCCAAGAACATCAACTCGAGAGTCACGCTGAGTTGAGACACCTTCATTTACTTTGGACAGCCTGTCCAAGATGAGCTTGGCAGATTCCAAAGCACTCACTCTTCCATATTGACCTTTGCTCAGATGGCCACATATGATATTCTTCGCTTGAGAATTGAGTTGCTTGAATCTCTTCACATCATCAAGATTCGGAGAAGGTGTGACCGAGGAACACCATTTTCTACAACATACCAGAGATCGTTGTCAATTGCTTCAAGATGCATTCGCATCTTGTTCTTCCAGTAGGGGTAGTCCGTCCTATCAAAGGTAGGACACCCTGCTGAGACCTTGATCATACCTGCGGTCGACATAAATAAAACTCCGTGTGGTTAAACTAAAATCACACGTAACAAGGGAGTACCTTGCTCGATACCAATTGAAAGTGCATTATATCGACTAGAGGGGGTGAATAGGCGATTTTATGAATTCTTCATCGAGGAATTTGCGGTGAGGAAATTCCTTAGCGAAGAACTACTTGCAGCGGAATAAGTACTCGAAGTAAGCATAACAGAATCGCGCATGGTCATCATGATGAAATGAAGACTAGCATAGAGTATGTAAAGCGTAATCACAGGATAACACAAGATGAAGACAAACAGATCAAGAAATTGAACTGAGGAAATTGAGAAAGGCTTCACCAAAGTCTTCAAACACAGATATGAACAAAAACTCAACACAAGAATGAGGAAATGAAAGGGTTGAGGAAATAGAACCAGTTAGGTTGGTGAAGACAATGATTTGGTAGACCAGTTCCAACTGCTGTCTCGGTTGTACGTCTGGTTGGAGCGGCTGAGTATTTAAACTCGAGGACACACAGTCCGGACACCCGATCATCGAGCACGCAGCTCAGACACCAAGTCCTCACCGTATTCTCCTTGAACTAAGGTCACAGACCTCGCCCAATCACTGTGGTAAGTCTTCAGCGACTTCCAAACCTTCACAGACTTGGTCACTCGGCGATCCACAATTCCTCTTGATGCTCTAGACCATGACGCCTAACCGTCTGGAAGAAGCACAGTCTTCAAAGGTAATAAGCGCCGGATCCACGCAGGATCAATTTCTTCATGATGCTCAATCACTTTGGGTTTGTAGGGTTTGGTTTTGGGTTTTTCCTCACTCGATGATTTTCGCCAAAGTCCTCGGAGGATGGGTTGCTCTCAAATGACAAATGTCAAGTTCTCTCGAGCAGCCAACCAGCTAGTGGTTGTAGGGGCGGCTATTTATAGCCTAGGGAGCAGCCCGACATGATAAGACATAAATGCCCTTCAATGATATGACCGTTAGGTGGATAAGTTATTTTGGGACAGCCGGGCGCGAGCATAGTAACGGTCGGAAATTTGAACATCAAATTCCTCGGGGCTATCATGTTCTCATCGTAGGTAATCCGATCAAGCGAATTCCTAACTCCTCGGTCGAGAAATTCTCAACACTGTAAGAACTTCGTCTCACATCAAGAAATTGACTGAACTGTATGAGATTTCCAAAGGCTTCACTCAAGGATTGGTAGGTGTAGGATTTTGAGTTGAGCATCACATGGAAATTTTTCCTTAGTTTTTCCTCAACCCCTTTAACAATGACGGTGTTTCCTATGACTCAAGAAAGAGAAAATGAAACTACGAAAACAAAAGTCTTCACGCTTCATGTTCCTCAAATGAATACCAAGTCTTCAAGGTCACACCAATTTCTTCACTTTCAAAGTCTTCGAAAGTCTTCGAATATCAAAGTCTTCATTGAAGAACTTCATTTTAGGGTCGACTTTCTCTCAGAATATCAAACTCCTCATAGACTTATAGACCTGTGTACACTCACAAACACATTAGTTCCTTAACCTATAAGTCTTCAATACACCAAAATCACTAAGGGGCACTAGATGCACTTACACCTACGCACACGCAGGATCATGGTGATGCATAGAAACGAGAGGGGAGAGTGTGTCCACGTACCCTCGTGGACCAAAAGCGGAAGCGTTATGACAACGCGGTTGATGTAGTCGTACGTCTTCACGATCCGGCCGATCCAAGTACCGAACGCACGACACCTCCGAGTTCAGCATACGTTCAGCTCGATGACGTCCCACGAACTCCGATCCAGCAGAGCCTTGCAGGAGAGTTTCGTCAGCACGATGGCGTGATAACGGTGTTGATGATGCTACCGACGCAGGGCTTCACCTAAGCACCGCTACGATATTACCGAGGTGGAATATGGTGGAGGGGGGCACCGCACACGGCTAAGAGATCAATGATCAATTGTTGTGTCTATGGGGTGCCCCCGTATATAAAGGAGTGGAGGAGGGGGAGGGCCGGCCCTCTCTATGGCGCGTCCTAGGGGAGTCCTACTCCCACCGGGAGTAGGATTCCCCCTTTCCTAGTAGGACAAGGAGGCCTTCCAAGTAGTAGGAGTAGGAGAGAAGGAAAGGGAAAAGAGAAGAGAAGGAAGGAGGGGGCGCCGCCCCTCCCCCTAGTCCAATTCGGACTAAGCCTTGGGGGGGGGGGCGCAGCCTCCCCTCTCTCTTTCCCCGAAAGCCCAATAAGGCCCATATATTCCCCGGCGAATTCGCGTAACTCTCCGGTACTCCGAAAAATACCCGAATCACTCGGAACCTTTCCGATGTCCGAATATAGTCGTCCAATATATCGATATTTATGTCTCGACCATTTTGAGACTCCTCGTCATGTCCCCGATCTCATCCGGGACTCCGAACTACCTTCGGTACATCAAAATACATAAACTCATAATACCGATCGTCACCGAACTTTAAGCATGCGGACCCTACGGGTTCGAGAACTATGTAGACATGACCGAGACACGTCTCCGGTCAATAACCAATAGCGGAACCTGGATGCTCATATTGGCTCCCAAATATTCTACGAAAATCTTTATCCGTCAAACCGCATAACAACTTACGTTGTCCCCTTTGTCATCGGTATGTTACTTGCTCGAGATTCGATCGTCGGTATCTCAATACCTAGTTCAATCTCGTTACCGGCAAGTCTCTTTACTCATTCCGTAATACATCATCTCACAACTAACTCATTAGTTACAATGCTTGCAAGGCTTATAGTGATGTGCATTACCGAGTGGGCCCAGAGATACCTCTCCGACAATCGGAGTGACAAATCCTAATCTCGAAATACGCCAACCCAACAAGCACCTTCGGAGACACCTGAGAGCACCTTTATAATCACCCAGTTACGCCAGACGCTTTGTAGCACACAAAGTGTTCCTTCGATAAACGGAGTTGCATAATCTCATAGTCATAGGAACATGTATAAGTCATGAAGAAAGCAATAGCAACATACTAAACGATCAAGTGCTAAGCTAACGGAATGAGTCAAGTCAATCACATCATTCTCCTAATGATGTGATCCCGTTAATCAAATGACAACTCATGTCCATGGCTAGGAAACTCAACCATCTTTGGTCAACGAGCTAGTAAAGTAGAGGCATACTAGTGACACTATGTTTGTCTATGTATTCACACATGTATTATATTTCCGGTTAATACAATTCTAGCATGAATAATAAACATTTATCATGATATAAGGAAATAAATAATAACTTTATTATTGCCTCTAGGGCATATTTCCTTCAGTCTCCCACTTGCACTAGAGTTAATAATCTAGATCACATCGCCATGTGATTTAACATCAATAGTTCACATCACCATGTGATTAACACCCATAGTTCACATCGTCATGTGACCAACACCCAAAGGGTTTACTAGAGTCTCCAATCTAGTTCACATTGCCATGTGATTAACACCCAAAGAGTACAAAGGTGTGATCATGTTTTGCTTGTGAGAGAAGTTTAGTCAACGGGTCTGCCAAATTCAGATCCGTATGTATTTTGGAAATTTCTATGTCAACAATGCTCTTCATGGAGCTACTCTAGCTAATTGCTCCCACTTTCAGTATCTATCCAGATTGAGATATAGAGTCATCTGGATCAGTGCCAAAACTTGCATCGACGTAACCCTTTACGATGAACTTTTTGTCACCTCCATAACCGAGAAGCATATCCTTATTCCACTAAGGATAATTTTGACCAATGTCCAGTGATCTACTCCTAAATCACTATTTTACTCCCTTGCCAAACTCAGGGCAGGGTATACAATAGGTCTGGTACATAGCATGGCATACTTTATAGAACCTATAGCTGAGGCATAGGGAATGACTTTCATTCTCTCTCTATCTTCTGTCGTGGTCGGGTTTTGAGTCTTACTCAACTTCACACCTTGCAACACAGGCAAGAACTCTTTCTTTGACTATTCCATTTTGAACTACTTCAAAAACTTGTCAAGGTATGTACTCATTGAAATTTTTTATCAAGCTATGCTCAATATGTAAGCAGCTTCACCAAGGTATTTCTTTGAAAAATTCCTTTCAAACACTCCTTTATGCTTTACAGAAAATTCTACATCATTTCCGATCGACAATATGTCATTCACATATATTTATCGAAAAGGCTGTAGTGCTCCCACTCACTTTCTTGTAAATACAGCTTCACCACAAGTTCAGATAAAACTATATGCTTTGATCAACTCATCAAAGCATATATTCCAACTCTGAGATGCTTGCACCAGTCCATAGATGGATCGCTGGAGCTTGCACATTCTGTTAGCACCTTTAGGATCGACAAAACCTTCTGGTTGCATCATATACAACTCTTCTTTAAGAAATCCATTAAGGAATGTAGTTTTGACATCCATTTGCCAGATTTAATAAAATGTGGCAATTTGCTAACATGATTCGGACAGACTTAAGCATCGCTACGAGTGAGAAAATCTCATCGTAGTCAACACCTTGAACTTTGTCAAAATCCTTTTTCAACAAGTCTAGCTTTGTAGATATTAACACTACTATCAGCGTATGTCTTCCTCTTGAAGATCCATTTATTTTCTATGGCTTGCCGATCATCGGGCAAGTCAACCAAAGTCCACACTTTGTTCTCATACATGGATCCCATCTCATATTTCATGGCCTCAAGCCATTTCGCGGAATCTGGGCTCATCATCGCTTCCTCATAGTCCGTAGGTTCGTCATGGTCTATACCTCCAGAACAGGATTACCGTACCACTCTGGTGCGGATCTCACTCTGGTTGACCTACGAGGTTCGGTAGTAACTTGATCTGAAGTTACATGATCGTCATCATTAGCTTCCTCACTAATTGGTGTGGAGTCACAGAACAGATTTCGTGATGAACTACTTTCCAATAAGGGAGCAGTACAGATTACCTCATCAAGTTCTACTTTCCTCCCACTCACTTCTTTCGAGAGAAACTCCTTCTCTAGAAAGGATCCATTCTTAGCTACGAATGTCTTGCCTTTGGATCTGTGATAGAAGGTGTACCCAACATTTCTTTTGGGTATCCTATGAAGACGCACTTCTCCGATTTGGGTTCGAGCTTATCAGGTTGAAACCTTTTCACATAAGCATGTATCCCCAAACTTTAAGAAATGACAGCTTAGGTTTCTTGCTAAAACATAGCTCATACGGTGTCGTCTCAATGGATTAGACGGTGCCCTATTTAATGTGAATGTAGCTGTCTCTAATGCATAACCCCAGAAAGATAGTGGTAAATCGGTAAGAGACATCATAGATTGCACTATATCCAATAAAGTACGGTTATGACGTTCGGACACACCATTATGCTGTGGTGTTCCAGGTGGCATGAGTTTGTGAAACTATTCCACATTGTTTTAATTGAAGGCCAAACTTGTAACTCAAATATTCATCTCCGCGATCAAATCGCAGAAAAACTTTTATTTTCTTGTTACAATGATTCTCCACTTCACTCTGAAATCCTTTGAACTTTTCAACTGTTTCAGTTTCATTAAGTAGATATACCCATATCTGCTCAAATCATCTGTGAAGGTCAGGAAATAACGATACCCGCCGCGAGCCTCAACACTCATCGGTCCGCATACACCGGTATGTATTATTTTCAATAAGTCAGTAGCTCGCTCCATTGTTCCGGAGAACGGAGTCTTAGTCATCTTACCCATGAGGCATGGTTCGCAAGCATCAACTGATTCATAATCAAGTGATTCCAAAAGCCCATCAGCATGGATTTTCTTCATGCGCTTTACACCAATATGACCTAAACGGCACTGCCACAAATAGGTTGCACTATCATTATTATCTTTGCATCTTTTGGCTTCAATATTATGAATATGTGTATCATTATGATCGAGATCCAACAAACCATTTTCATTGGGTGTATGACCATAGAAGGTTTTATTTATGTAAACAGAACAACAATTATTATCTAACTTAAATGAATAACCGTATTGCAATAAACATGATCAAATCATATTCATGCTCAACGCAAACACCAAATAACACTTATTTAGGTTCAACACTAATCCTGAAAGTATAGGGAGTGTGCGATGATGATCATATCAATCTTGGAACTACTTCCAACACACATCGTCACTTCACCCTTAACTAGTCTCTGTTCATTCTGCAACTCCCGTTTCGATTTACTAATCTTAGCAACTGAACTAGTATCAAATACTAAGGGTTTGCTATAAACACTAGTAAAGTACACATCAATAACATGTATATCAAATATACCTTTGTTCACTATGCCATTGATACGTCTCCAACGTATCTACAATTTTTGATTGCTCCATGCTATATTATTTACTGTTTTGGGCAATATTGGGCTTTATTATCCACTTTTATATTATTTTTGGGACTAACCTATTAACCGGAGGCCCAGCCCAGATTTGCTGTTTTATGCCTATTTCAGTGTTTCGAGGAAAAGGAATATCAGACGGAGTCAAAACGGAACGAAATCAACTGGAGGAGTTATTTTTGGAAGGAAACCTACCAGATAGACTTGGACCCTACGTCAGGAGATGAGGGAGGTGCTCACGAGGGTGGGGGCGCGCCCCCCTGCCTCGTGGTCCCCCCGTAGCTCCACCGACGTACCCCTTGCACCCATATATACCTACTTATCGTAAAACTTCCAGAACAGAGATTAGATCGGGAGTTCCGCCGCCGCAAGCCTCCAGAGCCATCAAAAACCAATCGGGACCTTGTTCTGACACCCTGCCGGAGGGGGGAACCCTCACCGGTGGCCATCTTCATCATCCCGACGCTCTCCATGACGAGGAGGGAGTAGTTCACCCTCGGGGCTGAGGGTATGTACCAGTAGCTCTGTGTTTGATCTCTCACCCTCGTGTTCTTGATTTGGCACGATCTTGATGTATCGCGAGCTTTGCTATTATAGTTGGATCTTATGTTTCTTCTCCCCCTCTACTCTCTTGTAATGAATTGAGTTTTCCCTTTGAGTAATCTTATCGGATTGAGTCTTTAAAGATTTGAGAACACTTGATGTATGTCTTGCCATGCGTATCTGTGGTGACAATGGGATATCACGTGATTCACTTGATGTTTGTTTTGGTGATCAACTTGCGGGTTCCGCCCATGAACCTATGCATAGGGGTTGGCACACGTTTTCGTCGTGATTCTCCGGTAGAAACTTTGGGGCACTTTTTGAGGTTCTATGTGTTGGTTGAATAGATGAATCTGAGATTGTGTGATGCATATCGTATAATCATGCCCACGGATACTTGAGGTGACATTGGAGTATCTAGGTGACATTAGGGTTTTGGTTGATTTGTATCTTAAGGTGTTATTCTAGTACGAACTCTAGGGCTGTTTGTGACACTTATAGGAATTGATTGGACAGAATAACTTTGAGGTGGTTTCGTACCCTACCATAATCTCTTCATTTGTTCTTCACTATTAGTGACTTTGGAGTGACTCTTTGTTGCATGTTGAGGGATAGTTATGTGATCCAATTATGTTATTATTGTTGAGAGAACTTGCAGTAGTGAAAGTATGAACCCTAGGCCTTGTTTCCTAGCATTGCAATACCGTTTACGCTCACTTTTACCACTTGTTACCTTGCTGTTTTTATATTTTCAGATTACAAAAACCTATATCTACCATCCATATTGCACTTGTATCACCATCTCTTCGCCGAACTAGTGCACCTATACAATTTACCATTGTATTGGGTGTGTTGGGGACACAAGAGACTCTTTGTTATTTGGTTGCAGGGTTGCTTGAGAGAGACCATCTTCATCCTACACCTCCCACAGATTGATAAACCTTAGGTCATCCACTTGAGGGAAATTTGCTACTGTCCTACAAACCTCTGCACTTGGGGGCCCAACAACGTCTACAAGAAGAAGGTTGCGTAGCAGACATCAAGCTCTTTTCTGGCGCCGTTGCCGGGGAGGTTAGTGCTTGAAGGTATATCTTTAGATCTTGCAATCGAATCTTTTTGTTTCTTGTTTTAGCACTAGTTTAGTTTATAAAAGAAAACTACAAAAAAATGGAATTGAGTTTGTCTCATATGCTTCATCTTTTTAATATCTTTCGTGAGTATGATGGAAAGGAAAATTGTGCCAAAGTGTTAGAAGAAGAATGCATTAAAATATTTGGCACTAAATATTTGAATGATGAGCATGATTGAAATGTTGTTAGTATGAATTCCTTGAATATCCATGATGCTAATGATATGCAAAGCCACAAGCTTGGGGAAGCTATGTTTGATGAAGATGATATTTTTTGTCCCCCAAGCTTTGATGAGCAAATTTACTATGATGAAAGCATGCCTCCTATCTATGATGATTATTGTGATGACACGTATGCTTTAAAGAATAATGATAACCATGAAACCTGTCATCTTGATCTTAATTTTCAATCACATGATAGTTGTTTTGTTGAGTTTTCTCCCACTATTATTCATGAGAAGAATTTTGCTTATGAGGAGAGTAATAAAATTTTTATGCTAGTAGATCATGAAAAGAATTCTTTAGGTGCTGGTTATATTGTTGAATTCATTCATGATGCTACTGAAAATTATTATGAGGGAGGAATATATGTTTGTAGGAATTGCAATAATATCAAGTTTCCTCTCTATGTGCTTAAAATCTTGAAGTTATGCTTGTTTTACCTTCCTATGCAAGTTGATTATTGTTCCCATAAGTTGTTTGCTCACAAAATCCCTATGCATAGGAAGTGGGTTAGACTTAAATGTGCTAGTCGTATTCTTCATGATGCTCTCTTTATGTTTCAATTCTTATCTTTTATGTGAGCATCATTGAAATCATAATGCCTAGCTAGGGGCGTTAAACGTTAGCGCTTGTTGGGAGGCAACCCAATTTTATTTTAGTTTCTTGAATTTTGGTTCTTTTTAGGAATAAATAATCCATCTAGATTCTGTTTAGATGTGGTTTTATGTTTTAATTAGTGTTTGTGCCAAGTAGAACCTTTGGGAAGACTTGGGTGAAGTCTTTATGATCATGCTGTAAAAAACAGAAACTTTAGCGCTCACGAGATTAGCTTCAACTTTTTACTACAGAGTGCTATTTAGTTGATTATTTTTGCAGATGATTACTATACAAATTCCTCATGTCCACCAATTTATTTTAGAATTTTTGGAGTTCCAGAAGTTTGCGTTAGTTACAGATTACTACAGACTGTTCTGTTTTTGACAGATTCTGTTTTCATTGTGTTGTTTGCTTATTTTGATGAATCTATGGCTAGTAAAATAGTTTATAAACCATAGATAAGTTGGAATACAGTAGGTTTAACACCAATATAAATAAATAATGAGTTCATTACAGTACCTTGAAGTGGTGTTTTGTTTTCTTTCGCTAACGGAGCTTACGAGTTTTCTGTTAAGTTTTGTGTTGTGAAGTTTTCAAGTTTTGGGTAAAGATTCGATGGACTATGGAATAAGGAGTGGCAAGAGCCTAAGCTTGGGGATTCCCAAGGCACCCCAAGGTAATATTCAAGGAAAACCAAGATCCTAAGCTTGGGGATGCCCCGGATGGCATCCCCTCTTTCGTCTTCGTTCATCGGTAACTTTACTTGGAGCTATATTTTTATTCGCCACATGATATGTGTTTTGCTTGGAGCGTCATTTTATTTTGTTAGTATTTGCTTGCTGTTATTTATAATAATGTTTTGCATCTTTAGTTTCAATAAAAAAGTCAAGGATAGCCTTTGCCATGCTTATTTTGCTACTATACATGTTGCTGTTTGAAAACAGAAAGTTTACCGCTGTTGCAAAAATTCCCTAGAAAAGTCAGAGAGTGGTATAATGTTGAATATTCTTTCATATTGAGCTCTGATAAATTTATTACAGTGGGAATTTTAGTTCATAATTTTTGGAGTTAGGGAAGTATGATGAATCTTGCATTCTTTACAGACTGTACTGTTTTGGTAGATTGCTGTTATGTTTGCATTGTTTGCATATGTTTGCTTGTTTAATGATTATATTTGAGGATAGGAGTATTAAATATGCAGAGGCATTTAGTATGCATTGTTGAATAATAATTTTATTGATTTTCTACAGTAGAAAATGATAAGGTTTTGCATTGGTTTATACTAACCTATCTCACGAGTTCTTGTTAAGTTTGGTCTGGATGAAGCTTTTGATAAAAAGAGAAACCATGATATGAGAGGAATTAAGGAGACACAAAAGTTCAAGATTGGGGATGCCCAAGGCACCCCAAGATAATATTTTAAGAAGTCTCAAGCATCTAAGCTTGGGGATGCCCCGGTAGGCATCCCACCTTTCTTCTTCAACAACTATCGGTTAGTATCGGTTGAGCCTAAGTTTTTGCTTCTTCACATGAGTCGTGCTATCCTTGCAATGTCATTTTATTTTGTTTTTCTTTCTGTTTGAATACAATATCAAGATCAGAAATTCTTAAAAGGGAGAGTCTTCACATAGTTGCGTAATTATCCGACTACTCATTGATCTTCACTTATATCTTTCGGAGTAGTTTGTCATTTGCTCTAGTGCTTCACTTATATCTTTCAGAGCATGGTGGTAGTTTTATTTTGAAGAAATAGATGAACTCTCATAATTCACTTATATTATTTTGAGAGTCTTAAATAGCACGGTAATTTGCTTAAATAATCCTTATATGCTAAGCATACAAGATTTGTAAGGATTCTTATGAGTGTGTTGAATACTAAGAGAAGTTTGATGCTTGATGATTGTTTTGAGACATGAAGATGGTGATATTAGAGTCATGCTAGTTGAGTAGTTGTGAATTTGAGAGATACTTGTGTTAAAGTTTGTGATTCCCGTAGCATGCACGTATGGTGAACCGTTATGTGATGAAGTCGGAGCATGATTTATTTATTGATTGTCTTCCTTATGAGTGGCGGTCGGGGACGAGCGATGGTCTTTTCCTACCAATCTATCCCCCTAGGAGCATGCGCGTAATACTTTGCTTTGATAACTTCTAGATTTTTGCAATAAGTATATGAGTTCTTTATGACTAATGTTGAGTCCATGGATTATACACACTTTTTCCCATCCTTCCACCATTGCTAGCCTCTCTAAATACCGCGCACCTTTCGCCGGTATCATACACCCACCATATACCTTCCTCAAAACAGCCACCATACCTACCTATCATGGCATTTCCATAGCCATTCCGAGATATATTGCCATGCAACTTTCCACCGTTCCGTTTATTATGACACGCTCCATCATTGTCATATTGCTAGCATGATCATGTAGTTGACATCGTATTTGTGGCAAAGCCACCATTCATAATTCTTTCATACATGTCACTCATGTTTCATTGCATATCCCGGTACACCGCCGGAGGCATTCATATAGAGTCATATTTTGTTCTAAGTATCGAGTTGTAATTCTTGAGTTGTAAGAAAAATAAGAGTGTGAAGATCATCATTATTAGAGCATTGTCCCAAGTGAGGAAAGGATGATGGAGACTATGATTCCCCCACAAGTCGGTATGAGACTCCGGACGAAAATAAAAATAAAAAAAGAGGCCATAAAAAAAAGAAGAAAAGGCCCAAAAAAATAAAAAAATGAGAGAAAAAGAGAGAAGGGGCAATGCTACTATCCTTTTACCACACTTGTGATTCAAAGTAGCACCATGATCTTCATGATAGAGAGTCTCTCATTTTGTCACTTTCATATACTAGTGGGAATTTTTCATTATAGAACTTGGCTTGTATATTCCAATGATGGGTTTCCTCAAAATGCCCTAGGTCTTCGGGAGCAAGCGAGTTGGATGCACACCCACTTAGTTTCTTTTGTTGAGCTTTCATATGCTTATAGATCTAGTGCATCCGTTGCATGGCAATCCCTACTCACTCACATTGATACCTATTGATGGGCATCTCCATAGCCCGTTGATACGCCTAGTTGATGTGAGACTATCTTCTCCTTTTTGTCTTCTCCACAACCACCATTCTATTCCACCTATAGTGCTATGTCCATAGCTCGCGCTCATGTATTGCGTGAAGATTGAAAAAGTTTTGAGAATGTCAAAAGTATGAAACAATTGCTTGGCTTGTCATCGGGGTTGTGCATGATTTAAATATTTTGTGTGGGGAAGATGGAGCATAGCCAGACTATATGATTTTGTAGGGATAACTTTCTTTGGCCATGTTATTTTGAAAAGACATAATTGCTTTGTTAGTATGCTTGAAGTATTAATATTTTTATGTCAATATTAAACTTTTGTCTTGAATCTTTCGAATCTGAATATTCATACCACAATTAAGAAGATTTACATTGAAATTATGCCAAGTAGCACTCCGCATCAAAAATTATGTTTTTTATCATTTACCTACTCGATGACGAGTAGGAACTAAGCTTGGGGATGCTTGATACGTCTCCAACGTATCTATAATTTTTGATTGCTCCATGCTATATTATCTACTGTTTTGGGCAATATTGGGCTTTATTATCCACTTTTATATTATTTTTGGGACTAAGCTATTAACCGGAGGCCCAGCCAGATTTGTTGTTTTATGCCTATTTCAAAGTTTGAGGAAAAGGAATATCGACGGAGTCAAACGGAACGAAATCAACTGGAGAAGTTATTTTTGGAAGGAAACCTACTAGATAGACTTGGACCCTACGTCAGGAGATGAGGGAGGTGCTCACGAGGGTGGGGGCGCGCCCACCCCCCTAGGGCGCGCCCCCTGCCTCGTGGGGCCCCCGTAGCTCCACCGACATACCCCTTGCACCCATATATACCTACGTATCGTAAAACTTCCAGAACAGAGATTAGATCGGGAGTTCCGCCGCCGCAAGTCTCCAGAGCCATCAAAAACCAATCGGGACCCTGTTCCGGCATCCTGCCGGAGGGGGGAACCCTCACCGGTGGCCATCTTCATCATCCCGGCGCTCTCCATGATGAGGAGGGATTAGTTCACCCTCGGGGCTGAGGGTATGTACCAGTAGCTATGTGTTCGATCTCTCTCTCTCTCTTGTGTTCTTGATTTGGCATGATCTTGATGTATCGCGAGCTTTGCTATTATAGTTGGATCTTATGTTTCTTCTCCCCCTCTACTCTCTTGTAATGAATTGAGTTTTCCCTTTGAGTAATCTTATCGGATTGAGTGTTTAAAGATTTGAGAACACTTGATGTATGTCTTGCCATGCGTATCTGTGGTGACAATGGGATATCACGTGATTCACTTGATGTATGTTTTGGTGATCAACTTGCGGGTTCCGCCCATGAACCAATGCATAGGGGTTGGCACACGTTTTCATCGTGATTCCCCGGTAGAAACTTTGGGGCACTTTTTGAGGTTCTATGTGTTGGTTGAATAGATGAATCTAAGATTGTGTGATGCATATCGTATAATTATGCCCACGGATACTTGAGGTGACATTGGAGTATCTAGGTGACATTAGGGTTTTGGTTGATTTGTATCTTAAGGTGTTATTCTAGTACGAACTCTAGGGCTGTTTGTGACACTTATAGGAATAGCCCAACAGATTGATTGGAAAGAATAACTTTGAGGTGGTTTCGTACCCTACCATAATCTTTTCGTTTGTTCTCCACTATTGCTGACTTTGGAGTGACTCTTTGTTGCATGCTGAGGGATAGTTATGTGATCCAATT
Source organism: Aegilops longissima (assembly GCA_021605205.1). Classification (NCBI taxonomy): domain Eukaryota; kingdom Viridiplantae; phylum Streptophyta; class Magnoliopsida; order Poales; family Poaceae; genus Aegilops; species Aegilops longissima. Next base: position 755,172,241 of record CM038682.1, on the reverse strand, counting down.
ATGTTATTATTGTTGAGAGAACTTGCACTAGTGAAAGTATGAACCCTAGGCCTTGTTTTCTAGCATTGCAATACCGTTTACGCTCACTTTTACCACTTGTTACCTTGCTGTTTTTATATTTTCAGATTACAAAAACCTATATCTACCATCCATATTGCACTTGTATCACCATCTCTTCGCCGAACTAGTGCACCTATACAATTTACCATTGTATTGGGTGTGTTGGGGACACAAGAGACTCTTTGTTATTTGGTTGCAGGGTTGCTTGAGAGAGACCATCTTCATCCTACACCTCCCACGGATTGATAAACCTTAGGTCATCGACTTGAGGGAAATTTTCTACTGTCCTACAAACCTCTGCACTTGGAGGCCCAACAATGTCTACAAGAAGAAGATTGCATAGTAGACATCAGCCATACCTTGCATATTATAGTTCGTCATGAAGTTCTAGTAACTTGGTGATAGTGACTAGAGAACTCTGTCAATCACTATCTTATCTGGAAGATTAACTCCCACTTGATTCAAGTGATTGTAGTACTCAGGCATTCTGAGTACATGCTCACTAGCTGAGCAATTCTCCTCCATCTTGTAGGCAAAGTACTGTCAGAGGTCTCATACCTATCTCGACACGGGCATGAGTATGAAATACTAATTTCAACTCTTGGAACATCTCATATGCTCCTGCAATCGGTCTATCACCTAGTGGTGCATCAAGGACATAATTCTTCTGTGCAGCAATGAGGATAATCCTCAGATCACGGATGCAATCCGTATCATTGCTACTAACATCTTTCAACTTAGTTTTCTCTAGGAACATATCAAAAATAAAACAGGGGAGCTAAACGCGAGCAATTGATCTACAACATAGATATGCTAATACTACCAGGACTAAGTTCATGATAAATTAAAGTTCTATTAATCATATTACTTAAGAACTCCCGCTTAGATAGACATCCCTCTAATCATCTAAGTGATCACGTGATTCAAATCAACGAAACCATGTTCGATCATCACGTGAGATGGAGTAGTTTTCAATGGTGAACATCACTATGTTGATCATATCTTCTATATGATTCACGCTCGAACTTTCGGTCTCCAGTGTTCCGAGGCCATATCTGCATATGCTAGGCTCGTCAAGTTTAACCCGAGTATTCTGCGTGTGCAAAACTGGCTTGCACCCGTTGTAGATGAACGTAGAGCTTATCACACCCGATCATCACGTGGTGTCTCGGCACGACGAACTTTGGCAACGGTGCAAACTCAGGGAGAACACTTTTATCTTTAAATTTAGTGAGAGATCATCTTATAATGCTACCGTCAATCAGAGCAAAATAAGATGCATAAAAGATAAACATCACATGCAATCAATATAAGTGATATGATATGGCCATCATCATCTTGTGCTTGTGATCTCCATCTCCGAAGCACCGCCATGATCACCATCGTCACCGGTAGCGACACCTTGATCTCCATCATAGCATCGTTGTCGTCTCGCCAACTATTGCTTCTCGACTATCGCTACCGCTTAGTGATAAAGTAAAGCAATTACAGGCGATTGCATTGCATACAATAAGCGACAACCATATGGCTCCTGCCAGATTGTCGATAACTTGGTTACAAAACATGATCATCTCATACAATGAAATATAGCATCATGCCTTGACCATATCACATCACAACATGCCCTGCAAAAACAAGTTAGACGTCCTCTACTTTGTTGTTGCAAGTTTTACGTGGCTGCTACGGGCTGAGCAAGAACCGTTCTTACCTACGCATCAAAACCACAACGATAGTTCGTCAAGTTAGTGCTGTTTTAACCTTCACAAGGACCGGGCGTAGCCACACTCGGTTCAACTAAAGTTGGAGAAACAGACACCCGCCAGCCACCTGTGTGCAAAGCACGTCGGTAGAACCGGTCTCACGTAAGCGTGCGCGTAATGTCGGTCCGGGCCGCTTCATCCAACAATACCGCCGAACCAAAGTATGACATGCTGGTAAGCAGTATGAATTGTATCGCCCACAACTTACTTGTGTTCTACTCGTGCATACAACATCTACGCATAAACCTGGCTCGGATGCCACTGTTGGGGAACGTAGTAATTTCAAAAAAATTCCTGCGCACACGCAGGATCATGGTGATGCATAGCAACGAGAGGGGAGAGTGTGTCCACGCACCCTCGTAGACCGAAAGCAGAAGCGTTATGACAACGCGGTTGATGTAGTCGTACGTCTTCACGATCCGACCGATCCAAGTACTGAACGCGCGGCACCTCCGAGTTCAGCACACGTTCAGCTCGATGACGTCTCACAACTTCGATCCAGCAGAGCTTTGCAGGAGAGTTCCGTCAGCACGACGGCGTGATGACGGTGTTAATGATGCTACCGACGCAGGGCTTTGCCTAAGCACCGCTACGATATTACCGAGGTGGAATATGGTGGAGGGGGGCACCGCACACGGCTAAGAGATCAATGATAAATTGTTGTGTCTATGGGGTGCCCCCTCCCCCGTATATAAAGGAGTGGAGGAGGGGGAGGGCCGGCCCTCTCTATGGAACGCCCTAGGGGAGTCCTACTCCCACCGGGAGTAGGATTCCCCTTTCCTAGTAGAACTAGGAGCCCTTCCAAGTAGTAGGAGTAGGAGAGAAGGAAAGGGAAAAGAGAAGAGAATGAAGGAGGGGGCGCCACCCCTCCCCCTAGTCCAATTCGGACTAAGCCTTGGGGGGAGCGCAGCCTCCCCTCTCTCTTTCCCCTAAAGCCCAATAAGGCCCATATACTCCTCGGCGAATTCCCGTAACTCTCCAGTACTCCGAAAAATACCCGAATCACTCGGAACCTTTCCGATATCCGAATATAGTCGTCCAATTTATTGATCTTTACGTCTCGACCATTTCGAGACTCCTCGTCATGTCCCCAGTCTCATCCAGGACTCCGAACTACCTTCGGTACATCAAAACACATAAACTCATAATACCGATCGTCATCGAACTTTAAGCGTGCGGACCCTACGGGTTTGAGAACTATGTAGACATGACCGAGACACGTCTCCGGTCAATAACCAATAGCGGAATCTGGATGCTCATATTGGCTCCCACATATTCTACGAAGACTGAGGGAGTCCTGGATTAGGGGGTGTCCGGATAGCCGAACTATCATCACTGCCGGACTCCAAGACTATGAAGATACAAGATTGAAGACTTCGTCCCGTGTCCGGATGGGACTTTCCTTGGCGTGGAAGGCAAGCTTGGCGATGCGGATATGTAGATCTCCTACCATTGTAACCGACTCTGTGTAACCCTAACCTATCCGGTGTCTATATAAACCGGAGGGTTTTAGTTTGTAGGACGAACAACAATCATACCATAGGCTAGCTTCTAGGGTTTAGCCTCCTTGATCTCGTGGTAGATCTACTCTTGTACTACCCATATTATCAATATTAATCAAGAAGGAGTAGGGTATTACCTCCATCGAGAGGGCCCGAACCTGGGTAAAAACATCGTGTCCCTTGTCTCCTGTTACCATCCGCCTAGACGCACATTCGGGACCCCTACCGAGATCCACGGTTTTGACACCGACATTGGTGCTTTCATTGAGAGTTCCTCGTGTCGTCACCTATAGGCCTGATGGCTCCTTCGATCATCAACAACGACACGGTCCAGGTGAGACTTTTCTCCCGGACAGATCTTCGTATTCGGCGGCTTTGCATGCGGGCCAATTCACTTGGCCATCTGGAGCAGATCGAAGCTACGCCCCGGCCATCGGTCAGATTTGGAAGCTTGATTATCGGCCGACATCCGCGGAGACTTGATCTTCGACGGATTCGAGCCACAACCAAGCGCCGCCGCCGCCTCGATGGGCATGATCTAACTCTGCCGCCGAGCAGGTGTCACGGAGGTCGCATTAGTGTCCGCTCCGAACATTGATTCGGAGCCGATCTCGCCGATTGAGGATGGTTGGTTGGACACCACCTCGGGGGCTGAAATCTCTACGGCGATTTAGCCGAACACAATCCCTGTCCTTTGCGAAGACCGTGACTCCCAAGTGCCGGACTCCTCTCCGGACTCCGAACCCTCCGTGCCCCTGCCAATCGAATCCGATCGGGCGCTGGTCATGAAGTTCACTGCCGCGGACATCTTTCAGCACTCGCCCTTTTGCGACATCCTGAATTCACTAAAGTCTCTCTCTTTATCCGGAGAGCCATGGCCGGACTACGGTCAGGAAGGTTGGGATGCGGACGATGAAGAAATTCAACGCCCACCCACCACCCACTTCGTAGCCACTGTCGAAAGCTTACACGACGTGCTCGATTTCGACTCAAGACATCGGCGGTATGGGCGGCGATGTAGGAGACAACCATGAACCAGCGCCTATAGGATGTTGGACAACCACCTCATCCCATGATGTATACATGGTGGATACACCTAAAGGAAATGAAGACGAGGAACAACGGGGCGCTACGAAGGATAAATCCCTCGGCAAGCAGTCAAAGCGGCAGCGTAAGCGCCAACCAAGTCCCGCCTCAACAAAGACCCAGCCATAGAGCAGGGCGAACCGGTGGACAACGAACATGCTATCGAGCAATCGTCTGAACAAGACAACTTGGATAAACAACCCGTCCACGGCGAAGATAACAGTCCGGACGATCTCATGCCGGACAAATTGTTGGAGCAGAATAACCTCCACAAAAGGCTCGTCGCCCTTTGCGCGTAGCCTGAAAAAGCGAAGCGAAGCTCAAAACAGCGGAAGATGCACTCGAGAATCAGATGGAGCAAAGTATTCAACACCATGAGACAAATCGGCGACGATCGCCGAACAAAGAGCTATCAAAGAGAAAGCTACTGCCAATTTCATGAGGCCATAGAGCCCCACAATCAAAAAGTAAGAAGGCCACCGGTCGGATGGGCGACCCACGACAAAAGGAGAGCGGCAAATGGCGCCGCACACAAGCCGATACGCGATCCGCATAATGATTCACATCAACAGGATGGCCCAGTTAGGTCCATCTATGGGCCGAGAAATCAAGCTCTTCAAAGCAATGCAACACGCCAAATATCCGAACATCACGGCACACCCAAATACAGGGGCGCCGAACATCCCCTATGTTTCACCGATGAGGTGCTGGATCATGAATTTCCAGTGGGATTCAAACCCGTAAACATAGAGGCATATGACGGAACAACAGACCCTGGAGTCTGGATTGAGGATTACATCCTCCACATACACATGGCTAGAGGAGATGATCTCCACGCCATAAAATACTTACCCCTCAAACTCAAAGGGCCAGCTCGACATTGGCTTAAAAGCCTCCCCGAAAATACCATTGGAAGCTGGGAAGAGCTCGAGGATGCCTTTCGGGCAAATTTTCATGGGACCTATGTCCGCCCTCCGGATGTAGACGATCTAAGTCACATAACTCAACAGCCCGGAGAGTTAGCCCGGAAATTCTGGAACAGGTTCCTTACTAAAAAGAACCAAATAGTCGACTGTCCGGACGCCGAAGCCTTAGCAGCCTTCAAACACAACGTCCGAGATTTAATGGCTCGCATGAGACACCTCGGCCAAGAGAAGCCGAGAACCATGGCTGCATTAACAAGCCTCATGACCCGCTTTTGCGCGGGAGAGGATAGCTGGCTAGCAAGATGCAGCACCAGCGACCCAAGTACATCCAAAGTCAGGGATGGAAATGGGAAACCACGGCGCAATAAGGACCAGCGTGGTATTAAGGGGAATGGTCCAAAGAGCTCGACAGTCAACGCCGGATTCAAAAGCTCACGGCAGAACAATAAAAAACTGCCCCTTAAGGACAATAGCGATGAGCTATCAAACCTAAACAAAATCTTGGACAAGATATGTCAAATCCACAGTACTCCCGGGAGGCCTGCAAACCATACCCACAGAAATTGCTGAGTCTTCAAACAGTCCGGCAGACTCAATGCCGAACACAAGGGGCTCGACACACCATGTGAAGATGATGACGAGCACCACAAGCAGAGCCCTGGAAAGCAAAAGAATTTCCCACAAGAGGATAAAACAGTAAACTCACTTCACGTGATCAAAGGGAAAAACAGAGCGCGCCCACTAAAATGCGCTGCACAAACTACCTAGCGGAGTACCAACACTGGTTGTCAAAACCAATCACCTTCGACCATCGGGACTATTCGAAAGTATCCGGAGCGCAGGATGGACTGCCTTGATATTGGATCCTATAATTGACGGATTCCAATTTACACAAGTCCTCATGGATGGCGGCAGTGACATAAACCTGATATATCAGGACACAATCCGCAGCGTGGGGATAGACCCAACCAAAATTCTCCATAGCAACACCTCCTTCAAAGGGGTAATGCCCGGCCCGTATGCCCATTGTACGGGCTCCCTTCTACTAGAAGTTGTGTTCGGCTCATCCCACAACTTCCGCCGCGAAAAGTTAACATTCCACATCGCCCCATTCGACAGTAGCTATCAAGCACTACGGGGGCGTGAAGCTTTCGCCCGCTTTAACGCAATACCGCATTATGCATCTCTTACACTTAAAATGCCCGGTCCACACGGCATCATCTCATTAAAAGGGAGTATTAAGTGTTACTCGAGCACGGAGGAACGTGAGACTGCCTTGACAGCCCCACACCTATCCGGCTCCGCTAGTCAAATAACCTGAATAGGTCATTCAAACCCCGGACACGGCTAGACGAGTCCGGCGCCTACTAGCGGCATACCCCCATACAAGGGGCTGCATGCATGTACAACAAGAGACAATAAAGCTCAATTTTATTCACTTATTCGAATCGTACTCTGTTTATTTAATATAAAGTACATCTTTCGCACGATCTTTTTTCTTTTAAACTAAGTTCCTCTCTTTTACAGATGAACAACATGCTACACCCGTCCAGGATACAGCACAATCGAGACACAGGCGCAGACGTGTAGTAGGGACCCGTTGCAAGGATTCTTTTCAGATTAAGACCCTGCGTAAACCTTTTTTACTGCCTCTTGTTGATATACATCCCCCAGTTTCTTACTATAACCGAGGAGGAGGCGGCGTTTTGGCATTGGCCGCACCAGAATTTTTGCGCTGCACGGACACGGGGCTTAGGGCATTATTCTGCCCGTTTTATAAAGACCGAATACTTTAGGGAGTATTCGCGTCTCGAGATTAGGCCTTATATGCATCAGCTCGAATCATGTCTTTGGTCAAATTTTGGGTTTGCCCGCTCCTGTGTTTTGCTGCCTTACGTTCCGTTCTATCGGCTAACGCGACACCGGAGAACTATCGCGATTGTGCCGGTTCGCCGGGCGAGCACCTCGATGAAAGCCGAAACTGACTGTCATGATATAGCGAGAGACTGGTCAACCACTCGATGACTCACGGAATGTTTAGAATTCCTCCGCATTAACGAAGGACCATTTTTCGTCAGCACATACGCACTCGAATTCGGAGAGTGCGGTGCCCTGAAACTATATAGTAGCCCCACCCTCGAACTCCTATGGCTAAGTGAAAATGATAAAGCATTATAGTCCGGTTGCCTAGTTTGCTACGCTACCACCTCCTTAACAGGACCAAGGCGTTGGATTAAGTGTGAAAAGCGCCTTCTTTGCAAACACCCCGCACTATGTGCGTGGGGGCTAAACCAAGGACTGCCATCTTCGAGGTTATATATACATATACATCAACGGCCGCACAGGAGTAGTTTACTACTTGAACACACAAGTATAAAAAGCTCTTATATTATATTGAAACATTGTTTTCACAAATCATACATGTCATTTAAACATAATATCCTTGAGCACTGCGTCTCTATTAAGCGAGCGCCTGCTGAACTTCCTCAAAATAGTGCTCAGCAGTACTCGCTTCTGTCCGAATCTTGGGATGCAACGTCGGTGGCCTTCATCTCCGCCCGGATGTCTTGACACGGGCGAGCCATCCGCGCTCCCTCAATACACGCCGACCGCTTCATTGCGTCGTCGCGATACCGCACCAAGGAACTGCTGCACTAAACCAAAATAACTCTTGGTGAGGGTCCGCTGGCCACAAATGAGTCATGACATGCTTCATGGCAAATCCGGATAATCGATTCAGCTCGGCCCATTCGGCCAACCGATCGGTTAATCGAAGAGGACGCCCGGACTATGGAATTGCGACCAATATAGCTCTTCCCTCAGTGCCCCTTCGGCCTCGGAAGTGCTCAATCGCGTCCATGGCTTCGCCGCTAAGTCCAGATAAGCATCCTCCGAACTCCACAACTTGTCCAACTGAGCATACTTCGGATCCGTATATTTCTTCCGCAGGAGAAACGGTTTTCCAGCCGCAATAGCCCCGGCCTGACTCAGCTCCTCCTTGGCAGCTCTCAAAGCGGAACGGGCATCCTTGGATTCGGCGGTGGCCTTTTTAGGCCCTTTTGCTCCGGTTGCCGTTCTTTTTCAAGAACCACGCAACGGTCGGTAGTATTCTTCAACTTCATGGCCATATCGGCCATTTCCTCTTTGCTTCGGCAGTGAGCAGCCCGTTCGGCTTTTAGCTCTTCGGTCGCCCTTAAAGCGGCCGCATTACTATTTCTGACTTGCTCTTTCGCTCGGGCAAGTTCCGCCCGCAGCTCCTCCACAGCAGCGGCACCACCTGCATTAAGCATACAAGTAGTAAGGCATGGGCGTCAAGCTCCCTTACCAGGTGTCCGCGTAGAAGTCGCATACCTTGTGACTCGTCAAACCGTTTATTGACCAGCGCGATGTCCGCATCCGCCTCGCCAAGTTGCCGCTTTAGTTCGGCATATTCATCAGTCCGGCTGGCCACCGGACGCCCCGCCACCTATTGAGGAGCGGCGATATGTTATAACTGAGATTATGATCCTCGGCACGCTGTCAATTTTGACAACATATCGAGTCTCAGGGCTACTATCTATACAGGCGCATTCTATATGCATAACTGTCGGAAGGTACATCATTTTTATGTACCTCAAACCCGTCGATAAACTTCGGCAGCTTCATGCAATCCGCTCTCAGCGGATGCAATTCTTTCAATCACCATACCCATTAGAAACACGGTGATCTTACGAGATAGCCGCTTCGCCCGAGCAGATCCTTCAGCTCCTCCGACCGCCGCCCGATTGGCGCGGACCTTCCGCCCCGCCGACTTGGGGAACCCTCGCGGCGACACCTCAGGGTCGTCCGCCTCGCATGAGGGTGCGACAGGTGGAGGCGTTTCACTCTCCATCATCTCCGAAAGAAGATCCCCCGAAGATGTGCTCTGCTGAGAAGGGCTGAGATCCGAACTACAAGGTACAATTTTGGTTATCTTTAGAAATAAATACAGGGACGTTCCTTATTTACAAGACCCCTTCTTTTTTACTTACGGCTCGCTGCAGGGCTGATCCCCTTGGGGAAATAGTGCGGCTGGGATACTTCCCAGTGCCGGACTCTCTGACAAAGATTTCTTTCCCCTATTTGAGGCCTTGACCTCCGGTTCTTCCGAAGTGGTCCTCTTCTCTCCTTGGAGGGTGGGACTTTTGATCCCTCCTTCCTCAGAAGCCTCCTTCGTGGAGGCAGTTGCTTCCCTGCTCCCCCCTTCGCCTTCTTTAAAAGGCGCGGCCTTCAACATCTTGGTCAGCATGGGATCTGGTGTGGTCTCTGGGAGGGGAGCCGGACACCTTATCAACTTTGCCTTCGCTATCCACTCCTGTTCAAGAAACATCTCCTTTAAGGGAAAGTTTACGATAAATGAACGGACAGCCTGTCCGGGTACAGGACTACTTACTTGAGTATCTGGGCGATTGCAGCTCAGTCCTGTGTCCTCAGTCAGGTCCGAACACTTCTCTTGTGATCCGAAGAACAGTTTATACATCTCCACGGGCGCCGTACCCATAAAATGTTGGAGAGCTCGTGGTCCCTCCGGATTAAATCCCCACAGGCGGAGGCGGCGTTGCAGGCGTAGGCGCCGAATCAACATAACCTGCGCCATCGCAACCAGATTGATCTCTCTTTCTTGGAGGTCTCGAATACGGTCCTGCAACAAAGGAACGTCCTTGGACGACCCCCAGTCGAGCCCCTTGTTGACCCATGACGCCACCCGCTGTGGTGGACTGAGCGAAAGGCGGAAGCGCCACCCATTTGGTGCCCACAGGGCGGTGATATAAAACCACTCCCGTTGCCACAAACCAAGCTCCTCTTGAAAAGAGCCCTCGGGCCACGGAGCATCAGCACACTTGCTTATGACCGCCCCTCCGCACTTTCTGCTTGTTGCCCTCGATCGTCTTTGGCTCCACCTTGAAGGTCTTGAGCCACAATCCAAAGTGAGGGTAATATGGAGGAAGGCCTCACATCGACAATGAATGACGAGATATGGAGGATGGACTCAGATTCAAGTCATGGAAATCCAGCCCATAATAAAACATGAGCCCCGCACAAAGGGATCCGTCGGAAGCCTAAACCCGAAGGAAGTGTGACACAAACACCACGCCTCGTCGGGCTCGGGAGTGGGAATGACCTGCCACAAGCAGGCAGCCTATCGAAATCTCGCCGGTTAAATACCGGCGTCTTGCAGCTTTAGCACATCTTCTTACTCGTGGACGGAAGAAGCCATCCATCGCCAAGCTGGTCGGAGCCGGACATCGTCGAAGGTCCGAAGCGCCTAAATCTGAAGCTTTGGGTCTTAGAACTCGAAGCGCGAGGCGAACTCGATGGAGGGTGTAAAAAAGAAGGTGTCCTTGGTCTCATTATAAAGAGGTTGAATACCAAGAGCCCTCCCCGTGGTCGATTAGGACTCGCCTCGATAGAGGAGGCGTGCCAACGGGCACGGTTGGGTTACCCACGTCCGTATTGATGAGAATCCCGGAATAAGGGGGCATGATCTATGCTTTGATAAGACGTGCCAAGGAAACCGCCTCGCTAAAGGCGCTGAGGTGGGACATATAAAGGCCTGGCCGTGGTGTGATGTCACGCCGCGGAATACGTCAGCAGATCTGTGCAAAAGTTATTCTCTCTACGGTGGTATGTGGAACTTGTTTTGCAGAACCGGACACTGTTTTTGTGTTCAAAACCTTCTATGAAGTATTCGGAGGAGGAACCCGCCTTGCAATGCCGAAGACAATATGCGCGCCGGACTCGTCGTCATTGAAGCCTGGTTCAGGGACTCTTGAGGAGTCTGGATTAGGGGTGTCCGGATAGCCGAACTATCATCACTGCCGGACTCCAAGACTATGAAGATACAAGATTGAAGACTTCGTCCCGTGTCCGGATGGGACTTTCCTTGGCATGGAAGGCAAGCTTGGCGATGCGGATATGTAGATCTCCTACCATTGTAACCGACTCTGTGTAACCCTAACCTATCCGGTGTCTATATAAACTGGAGGGTTTTAGTCCGTAGGACGAACAACAATCATACCATAGGCTAGCTTCTAGGGTTTAGCCTCCTTGATCTCGTGGTAGATCTACTCTTGTACTACCCATATTATCAATATTAATCAAGCAGGAGTAGGGTATTACCTCCATCGAGAGGGCCCGAACCTGGGTAAAAACATCGTGTCCCTTGTCTCCTGTTACCATCCGCCTAGACGCACAGTTCGGGACCCCCTACCCGAGATCCGCCGGTTTTGACACCGACAAAGATCTTTATCGGTCAAACCGCATAACAACATACATTGTTCCCTTTGTCATCGGTATGTTACTTGCCCGAGATTCGATCGTCGGTATCTCAATACCTAGTTCAATCTCGTTACCGGCAAGTCTCTTTACTCGTTCCGTAATACATCATCTCGCAACTAACTCATTAGTTACAATGCTTGCAAGGCTTATAGTGATGTGTATTACCGAGTGGGCCCAGAGATACCTCTCCGACAACCGAAGTGACAAATCCTAATCTCGAAATACGCCAACCCAACAAGCACCTTCGGAGACACCTATAGAGCACCTTTATAATCACCCAGTTATGTTGTGACGTTTGGTAGCACACAAAGTGTTCCTTCGGTAAACGGGAGTTGCATAATCTCATAGTCATAGGAACATGTATAAGTCATGAAGAAAGCAATATCAACATGCTAAACGATCAAGTGCTAAGCTAACGGAATGGGTCAAGTCAATCACATCATTCTTCTAATGATGTGATCCCGTTAATCAAATGACAACTCATGTCCATGGCTAGGAAACTCAACCATCTTTGATCAACGAGCTAGTCAAGTATAGGCATACTAGTGACACTATGTTTGTCTATGTATTCACACATGTATTATGTTTTCAGTTAATACAATTCTAGCATGAATAATAAATATTTATCATGATATAAGGAAATTAATAGTAACTTTATTATTGCCTCTAGGGCATATTTCCTTCAGTTTTCGCTGCTAGCACCCCGTCTCAACCACCACTGCTAATGAGATGTGCAGCTTTAGGGCCCCTCATAGGCAACTTTGCTCTACCCTGGTAGATGTGTAGTTTTTCATCATCTAACAATCCTTGTGAGGGAGATGTGCAACTTTGTATGTTGCCCCGGCCAAATGCCTAGATGGCTATGTGCAACTTTATCGGTTGCCCCTGCCAACTAAAACTAAACATCCACAAATAGAAAGGGAAAAGAGTTGCACATCGAGTACTAGCCAGTTGACTTCTGTAAAAACGCGGAAACTGTAAAAATTCGGCGACTATACTTGTTTGGCCCATTTTTTGGGCCAGACCAGAGCCCGTATAGTCACCCTGGCCCGTAAAGCTTTTACAGTGGCCCGGAAATAAAAAACCTTGCACAGTATAACTACAGGTTCGCAGCCGCGATACGGGTCAAAACCTATCTCCCCATCGCCGCGGTTTCCCAATCCCCTCTCCGATTTCTCGCCGCCGGTTAGCTACATCCGCCGCCCCGCCCACCGATCTGCGACGATTTGGGTGGGATGTGGAGCTCTGGCCGGCGCGGTGGCGGCAAAGACCCGGAGCGCAAGTGTTGTGTCATCGCTGACATGGTGCGCAAGCGCTCGGCCAAATGGTACACCAACTACGGGATCGAGGTGCCGGCCTCCCTCCTCCTCCGCAAGACGGAGGTGTACGACTGCCGCCATGCGCGACACTTCGACGCGGGGAGCTCTTCCGACGCGCCACTGCTTTCAGTGAAGAGGGAGCCCGAGGAGATTCCTCCGCTACGTACTGTCAAGGAGATGGGGAAGGAGCCGCGCGGCCACAGCGTCATCGGCTTGGAGGACTACCTCGTCGGCCCCGAAGCGGACACCCTCAAAGCGGCGCTCGCCGAGCGCAGTGCGCGCGAGCAGGAGGAGGAGGACGTGCGTCGCCGGCGGGACGAGGAGCTCAGTGATATCCTCTATGAGCAGGCGCTTGCCGCCGCGCGCGAGTTTGATGCCAAGCAGACAGGGTGGCGCCGCGAAGCAGATGAGCAAGACAAGATGTACATCGATCTTGTCTCATCCTCCGACAACGAGTGAGCGCCGCCACCGCCGCCGCATCGCTGCCGCACCCGGAGAGCTCCGATTTTGGCTAGTTTTAGGGTAGGGCGGCATCGCGATGTAAAATAACTTTCCAAATGTAGCGATGATCAAACTATGTATATAGTATGTGTTCTTCATTTCGCCCGGGAATGCTTTTTTTTTAAATTTACGATTTCAATTGAGGGCTCTGTTCGGCCGCATCCGATTTTGTCCCTCAAACCTCTGATTCCTCGGCCCATATCCGCATATAAGGGCCGCTGATATACAGGGTTTGTTAGAGATGCTCTAAATTGCACATATCCAAGGTCTGCCAATTGTGAAAAGTACACATGCACGAGTAGGGAGGGGGTTGTACATCGACTACTAGGTAGTTGCCTAGGTAGTAGACTAGTTGCACATCATAAAAAGTTGGTTATCATGGTTGCTAAGTTGCGTACTCATAGGAAGTTGGATCATGCAGCTCCAAAATTGATTTTAAAAAAAGTTGCACCATATAGCATCAAAGTTGGCATCGAATTTTTTTCGTCAAAACATACGCATGCGGGATCTAATTTCAAATATCTCACCGCAAGGATTCCAGTGATGAAAACGGATTTGAATTTAGATGTGCGGTTTAAAAGACATGACTTTTTAAAATTTTGAAAATCTAAATAAGTGCACATACGCATCCATAGTGATGTTGTCCACGTGAGCTTCGAACAGTACGTGCCATGTCACTCATGAAGATAAATTTAGACCCGCATGCATGCATGTCTTGAGCGCCAGCTCGATTCTCTGAAACAGTGCATACACATTTTTTAGGATTTGGCTTTGTTTATTCAGACCAAATAAGTACCACAAATTCTAGAAAAAGACGCTCATCCCACATATTGAAAGAAATTACCACAAAAGAAAGGAGAATGAACTGACTGTAATCAATGCAAAAACTCATCAAAGAATACAACCACCCCTAAAAAACCCAAAAGGCCAAAGAATACGATCGAGCACCTCCACCGTTAGATTGCACCCTTGTCACTCATTTTGCACGCAAACGATGCAATTTTATCGATTCAAAATGGATAGTAGAGCAATCTCTCAAATGTTCGTTGGATGTGGCTTGGGATTCATCCAAAATAGGAATTGAAAGAAACAACATGAAAGTTGTTGTTAAGCACCACTGGAAGCCACCTGATGCAAATACTATCAAAATCAGTGTCGATGATGCCTTCTCTAAAGCAAACCACCGATGACGTACTGGCTTGGACTCCGAGATCATGAGGGGGGCTGATAAGGGTGCAAGCATGGTTGTATAATGCAGCTGCTAGTGCACTTGCATTGGAAACTCTTGCAACTAGAGACGACGTTCGACTCGCCTCGGACTTGGGATTTCACAAGGTTGTTGTGGAAACTAATGCTCTACATGTGGTGAATCTGTGGAACAATATATGCCCGTCAACTGTTCTCAGGTTGCTGCAGCGCTCTATGAAATTCATGAGATTCCTGTGAATTTTGAAGCTTTCCAGCTCAAGTTTACGAAACGAGAAGCAAATAAGCATGTGCATCTTTGTGCTGAGCATGCTAGTCCGGGTAGAAGGAGATGTCTAGGGATAAACTTTGTTCCTAAATTTCTTATATATTGCATTAGCAAGGACTCAAAACGTGCTTAATTAATACAAGATCTTTTCCCCTAAAAAACAAATGAGCTATAACACACGCGGTAAAAAATATCCATGATATATCTAGTTATATCAAAGACTTTCTACCACTTCCATCATATTTTGCAATATTCCACCAAAGCTACCGAAGACGACCAAACATATGCAAACTCATTCAATCTCATATGTTAGTTTTTCTTTCTTGGAGAGAAGGAGCCTCGCTCTCCAATTTCTTTTCTGAAATTGATCAAGTGACAACAAAGTATCGAACCTCGACCACCTCTATGTCAGGTTTTGATTGCATCACATTTCGCTGACAATCACACAAAACCAACAATCCCAAAACAATTAAACCTTCATCCCAGTATCACCTCACATGGCTGTGAAGCACACATACCAACTCTATAGCAGCACAACACAACAAAGCAAAATCCCAACACCACTTCACACAAGAGGGCACCAACTCTAAAGCAATGCAACAGAACGCAAAGCTATTTGAGTTGCCTCCCAATATGTGAGAACCCATTAGTGTGTTATTGCTACAGTATTACATGGGAAGCAATGATGTGTTTATTCATTGTCATACCGAGGAACAAGTCTAGCGGCAAGAATGTAGCATGATAAAAAATGATCAAATAAAACTTGTCATGACCACCTCTTACACATGTTGAAGCATCGATATACAAATCATCAAATCCATGGTGATCTCTAGGACCAAAAGCAAAATGGACTCTCCGGTGTTGGTCGTATGAAATACAATGACTACACTAACATAGGAATTGAGCCGCAAGACTATTCCATTGAAAACCACATCTACCTTTGAAATGCCGCCTCAAAATACACCCACCTCAACATCAAATATTTTGAAAAATTAACATTTCTTCTTCTTGCCGTGATACCATTTCAGCTACCGGAGACGTTGTGAATCGATGGCAACAAAGCATTGCCTCAAGGGCAAATAGATTTTCCCTCTACTCTTGTAATTTGATAAGTTGAGAAATAGCATGAGCTACATACTGAGCGGGCAGATATGGGCTCGCGACATGCCCCTGCAACCTCACTCATATGCCCGTGGTGCACCCTGCTGCAATAAGCGAGGTTAGGCACTACCCAGTCCAATATGACGCCGACTGGTGGAGATAAAAGTCTTGATATCGCACAGGTGGCTACTTTACCTTCGAGAAATGTATCTATGCTCGTGGTGCAATAGATGCAAACACAGTCTAAGATTTGGCACAAAATATGCAAATAGGTTACCACACGAATATAACATGCATGTATCATGCCATGCAATTTCAAATCAAACCACAAATTGGAAAACAAATAACAAAATACACACTGACCATGTTAATGGACCAAATTCGTAGTCCAAGTTGGAATAACAACTATTTTTCTGAATCGAATCTAAATTCATAACTTAACGACTGGTTACATACCGCTCAAAATTATTTTCGGATTTCGCTCCCTGGTCTTTTGGACCTTTTTGGTTTACCTCGGGCCGATTGTGCCCGTTACACGGCACACCGTCCAGTTAGAGCATCTACAGCTAGGCATCCCAAACCCTCCTCAAATGATCAGGCGAACGACCCGGTCACTCGCCGCTTAAAGAAAACCGACCCAGACGGGCGCCTCAAACGCGGGACAGCCCGGGCGTTTGAGGATAGTTTAAGGTCCCGTCTGGGTCGGTTTTTCACGACCGGGCCGTTTGTCCGGGTGTTTGGGGTGCCTATGTTCTCTCCTCCCGTCCGCAACCACCGGCGTGCGCGCCCAAATTAACGTGGGGATCCCGGGCGGTGGCGGCACGCTACAGCTCCTCGATCGATCGTGGCACGTACGCCGAAGGACGCAGGTACGGCGCGGCGCCGGCGCCCAAACGTGTTGCTTCTTGTCGATCGGCGCCGTGCCGTGTATGGAGCGTCCGCGCTGTGCAGACGCTGTACATGGTTTGCGACCACGTGTACGGGCCACGGGACGGACAATCGCGATCAAACAACTGTGCTGTGTAAAGAGCTACTAGTACATATGCATAGTATAAGAACACGATTAGTAGTGAGTAGTCATCCGACGAAAAATAGAGAGCGGTGTACATCACTAGGTACACAGCGTGGTACGGCTGTGGCATTCCGTCAGCATCGATCGATTCATTCAACGACGCCATTCCTGGGAGCGACTGGACGCATGCACGAGAAATGAAACGGAGCTAGCTGATTAGCAGTTGCGCATCAGCGATTACGTACGCAGGTAGGGTTGAGTTGTCGCCGCGACCCGCTCCCCCGGTCCATGCCTTCAGCGCCAAGATCCCTAGTATCGTAGGGGTGTTGGACTGTTGGTGGCTAGGACATGCATGCATGCGCAGCGTCACAAATTCCGTCGCTGCTTCCTTCCTTCCCAAGAATCCCAGCTAAGCTAAGCTAAACTAAGATGATAGCGCCCCCCTCCTCCGTCCAGTCCAGTTGGTCTAGCCGAGGCTTATCCTCAGCTGATCCTACCACATTCCATGCATCACGAACTACACTTAATTAGAACCAGCTGAGCAGAGCAGATAGAGGAGACTGTGGCCACGTGAGAGAAGGTGGCCGGCGGCCGGAGCATGCAGCCAAATCTGTCAACGGCCTGACCGGGTCGCGCAGCGGCGTCACCACACACGTCAGAGGACCCCGGCCCAGCCCTGCTCGCTTGACTGCTTCTAGACGTGGCCTCATCCGGGGCACATGGTCGCCGCATTTTTTACCCGGAAAAGCCGAGCGAATCAGCCGAGTGAATCGGCGCCATGTGGGGGCGTGCTTCTTCTTCCCTCCGGAAGATTTTGTGCCTCCGAAAGAGATCGAGGATTCGAGGGCACGCACCTGCTCGTTACGGAAAGGAGACGTTCGAAGATGGGATGTGAGTCTTTTTGTTTTTGTTTTACAGCAGATCGATGAAATGTTTAACGACACAGCTTTCGGTCTCGTGCATAAATTTCAGAATCCTGCGCACCGGGATCGTCCGTGTTAGACTGTATATTTATACATGGACCCCTTGTACACATATGTAATTGTATTGTATCTTTTGGTACTCCTATATAATGAGATGTCCGTGTTAGACTGTATATCTATACATGGACCCCTTTACACATATGTAATTGTATTGTACCTTTTGGTACTCCTATATAATGAGATAGCCACACCCCGTTTA
Organism: Aegilops longissima; assembly: GCA_021605205.1. Classification (NCBI taxonomy): domain Eukaryota; kingdom Viridiplantae; phylum Streptophyta; class Magnoliopsida; order Poales; family Poaceae; genus Aegilops; species Aegilops longissima. The sequence continues at coordinate 755,154,021 of CM038682.1, read as the reverse complement.
AGGTGTCGAGCAGTTTCCCAAACTCTATGTTTTACATGGTATCAGTTTAGGGTTTCGATGTCTTCCGCTGCCCCTCACGCCGCCGCCGCCTCGGCCCCTGCCACCGCCGACTCCTCGGCTGCTGCCATCGCTGACGCTGCGTCGGCCCAAGCGCTCGCTTCCTCGTCGCCCTTCATGGCCTCCGCCCCAGCTACGGCACGGCGCTGGCGGCAACCGCTGCGGCCTTCCCGATCGGGTCGGCGGGACGGGCGACCTGCCCCCGCCGATCCCATCTGGCGGGTCCTCCTCGGTCGTCGCCACTGGGCCGCCGGGGTTCCGCGGCCCTGCACCTACGTATGGCGCCCCTGCCTCACCTCTCGGCGCCGCGCCTCCGTCGTCACTCTATGGAGCCCCTTGGTTCGGCGCCCCTGCCTCAACCCTCGGCGCCGCGCCTTCGTCATCGTCCGCCTGGCCGCTGCCCTACGGCGCGTCGCCGGCGCCTGGCTACGCTGGGGCGTCACATCCCCAGCCCTACGGGGTGCAGCCGCCAGCGCTGCTTCACGGGGCTGCGCCCTTTGTGCCCCCTGGAGCTCCGGCTGGCTCGGGCATTGGCTCCGCCCCTGCAGGCGCCTACTCCGCATCGCCATATGCTGGTGCACAACTGGCGCTCGCCCCCAACCCGGAGACGGACCCGATGATGGGCTGCTACGCGCCACCGGCACAGCCTCATGCGGATCACATGTCCGCACCAACGCCGTTTTACTTCTCACACCTCCTTCCGGTGAAGCTTACGCCGGATAATTATTTGTCCTGGCAGGCTCAGGTGCTACCTCTCCTTCGAAGCCGCTACCTGGAGGGGTATGTCGATGGCTCCATCCCATGCCCGCCGCCGTACCATCCGGCGTACCATGTGTGGGTGGCTCAGGATCAGGCGATTCTCTCCGCTATCCAGTCGTCGCTCACTCCGAGCGTGTCGTCGCTGGTCATCTTCGCCGCGACGTCCCGAGATGCTTGGTCGGCACTTCACAACAGTTTCGCCTCGCAGTCTACGGCACGTGCTCATGCCATACGCACCGAGTTGGGGGAGACTAAACTTGATGGTCTCTCTATCACCGAGTACTTTAACAAGATGTCGGGTCTCACGGACACATTGGCCTCGATTGGTCAGCCTCTTGGAGATGAGGAATTCAGCACCCACGTGCTCAATGGTCTTGACGATGATTATGACAATCTCGTCGAGAATATTCATGGTCGTGAGGCGCCACTTCCGCCATGAGAGCTATATGCACGTCTTCTCGGTCGTGAGCAGCGCATCAAAGCGCGTCATGCCTCCCCGAGCTTCATATCTGCCAACGCCGCGACCCGCGGTAAGCCGCAGAAGCTGTCACCATCGCCTGGCGGGAAACCGGCGGCCTCGTCCTCGCAGGCCCGCGCTGCCCCGCCCTCCATCACTGGCGGCACTCGTCTGGTGGCTTGCTGCCCTTGCTGCGGTGCTCAGCAGGCTTGCCAGCTGTGTGGCCTTGAGCGTCACATTGCCTCTCGGTGCCATCGACACTACAAGCAAGATTTCCTCGGCCTGGGTAATAATGGCAAGGGGAATGAAAAACAGGCTGCTGCGGTGACGAGTCATGATCATGGGCGCACCCCGTCCTACTCCATCGATCCTACGTGGTATATGGACACGGGGGCCACGAACCACCTCACCAACGAGATGGCCAAGCTTTCCACCAAGGAACCATATCGCGGTCATGATCAGGTGCACACAGCCAATGGAGCAGGTATGCACATCTCCCATATTGGTCAGGCCTCACTCCTCACACATAACTTTCGCAAACTGCATCTTTCTAATGTTCTTCGTGTTCCCACTGCTACACGTAGTTTGTTGTCTATTCCTCAACTTACTCGTGATAATAATGTCCTTGCTGAGTTTCACCCTTTTCATTTCTTTATCAAGGATCGGGACACGAGGGCCGTTTTGCTTAGTGGCCGTCTTCGCCATGGTTTATATGCACTTGACGTGCCGCCTACATCTCCTATGCAGTCCTCTCCTCAGCCGTTCAGCGGCATTCGTGTGTCGTCTACACATTGGCATGCACGCCTGGGTCACCCTGCTGCTCCTATAGTTCGTCATGTGCTACATCGTCATGAACTACCAGTTGTGTCCAATAAAACTGCTGAAACAATTTGTGATGCCTGTCAGCAGGGCAAGAGTCACCAACTTCCGTTTTCAGAGTCTAGTCGTGTTGTGAACCATCCTCTTGAGCTTGTGTTTTCTGATGTATGGGGTCATGCCCAAACATCCGTTAGTGGCCATAATTATTATGTCAGCTTCATTGATGCTTATAGCCGGTTTACTTGGCTTTATCTTATTAAGAGAAAATCTGATGTGTTCGATGTTTTTATTCAGTTTCAAGCACATGTTGAGCGTCTCCTTAAGCAGAAAATTATTCATGTCCAATCCGACTGGGGGTGAATATCACAACCTCAACACTTTTTTCAACAAGCTTGGGATCTCGCACCGTGTGTCTTGTCCTCATACACATCAGCAGAATGGCACCGCCGAACGTAAGCATCGTCATCTTGTAGAAACTGGCCTTACTTTGCTAGCTCATGCCTCCGTTCCATTTCGGTTTTGGAGTGATGCCTTCTCCACCGTTTGTTTCTTGATAAACAGGCTACCCTCACGACTCCTGAATATGAAAACTCCTCTTGAACTCTTGCTCAACGAAATCCCAGATTACACTTTCCTCAAAGTGTTTGGGTGTGCATGTTGGCCCCATTTGCGTCCATACAACAAACGTAAGTTAGAGTTTCGGTCTAAAAAGTGTGTTTTTCTTGGGTATAGTTCCCTTCACAAAGGGTACAAATGCCTACACGTTCCCACCAATCGCGTCTACATTTCTCGTGATGTCGTCTTTGATGAGAATGTTTTCCCTTTTCATGCACTTCCGAATAACTCTGAAACTCCTATGCCACATGTCCACTCTTCCGTACCTGTGCCTCATCAATTTGTGGATGTTGCAAATGCTCCTGTGTTGCTTCCTAATCATGCTGCAGGTATTGGACATTGGACGTGGTGCTCGTCTTGAGCTACTTGATGAACAGGTGCCAGATAAAGATGATCCGGAGCAGGACGTGGATCTGCATGGGACATGCATATCGGGTGCAGCCGCCCCGCGGGTGCTGCCCTCGCCCTCACCCGACCCGCGGGCGCCGCCCTCACCCGCCTCGCGGGTGCCGTCCTCGCCGCCTCATGGCGTCGCTCGTCTTCGGCCTGGCTGGGCCGTCGCGCGACCCCTAGCCCAGCCGATGGGCCTCCTGCGCCGACTGGGCTGGCCTCACCCGGCCCAACGCCGGATCTGGCTCGGCTGGCCATGCACGGCCCGGCCGCTCCCCTCCGGAGCCAGCGCCTGACATCGGATTGGGCGCTAGCTCGCCGGCTGATGCCTCGCCTCTGCAGTCACCTGTGCCGAGCCCAACCACGTCGCCACAGCCGGCTGCCGCTGTTCTTTGTCCTCACACGCGCAGTCAGACATGGGTTTTTCAGCCTAAGAAACGCACTGACGGGACTATCGCGTGGCTTGCCGCTTGCATGGCTCATATTGCTGCAGATCCCACTGCTGAGCCTCGCCATTTTCAAGCTGCACTGGGCATACCTCATTGGCGGGCTGCGATGGAACAGGATTTTCAGGCTCTGCTTCAGAATAACACTTGGCATCTTGTTCCCCCGACGTCTGGTGTTAATATTATTGATTCCAAGTGGGTTTTTAAAGTCAAGAGACATGCTGATGGTTCTATTGAGCGCTACAAAGCACGGCTTGTTGCTAAGGGTTTCAAACAGAGGTATGGTCTTGACTATGAACACACATTCAGTCCATTTATCAAGCCTACTACCATTCGTTTGCTGTTGTCTCTAGCTGTTACCCGAGGATGGTTTCTTCGTCAGCTTGATATGCAGAATGCTTTTCTGCATGGCGTTCTGGAGGAAGACGTTTATATGCGTCAGCCACCAGGGTTTGTGGATCCTGCACGTCCTCATCATCTTTGTCGTCTTGATAAGGCGCTATATGGACTTAAACAGGCTCCCCGTGCGTGGCATGCACGCCTCGGATCTGTTCTTTGGGCTCTTGGTTTTCTTCCCTCCACTGCTGACACATCCTTGTTCCTTCTTCAGCGTCCTGAGGTTACGATGTATCTCCTGGTTTATGTTGATGACATCATCCTCATCAGTTCCTCTGTTGCTGCTGCGGATCGTCTTGTGGCTGCTTTGAGTGGGGATTTTGCTGTCAAGGACTTAGGTGCTCTACATTTTTTCCTTGGTCTGGAGGTCTCACGATCTTCTGCTGGGTTGACTCTTACTCAGAAGAAGTATTCTCTGGATCTATTGCGTCATGCTGGCATGCTGAAGTGTAAACATGCGATCACTCCGATGTCTGCTACTGATCGGTTGTCTGCCCTGGATGGAGATCTTCTTTCACCTGATGATGCTACTAAGTATCGTAGTCTTGTTGGTGGTCTGCAGTATCTTGCTATCACCAGACCAGATGTCTCTTATGCGGTCAACCGTGTCTGTCAGTATCTTCATGCGCCTAGGACGTCTCATTGGTCAGCTGCGAAACGCATCCTGCGTTATATCGATTTCACTGCCTCTTATGCTTTACTTCTCCAGCCTGCACCATCTTATGAGATCTCATCCTTTTCGGATGCAGATTGGGCCGGGTGTCCTGATGACAGGTGATCCACGGGGGGATCTGCAGTGTTCCTTGGTCCTAATTTGATCGCCTGGAATGCTCGTAAGCAGGCTACGGTTTCTCGCAGCAGTACTGAAGCTGAGTACAAAGCAGTTGCTGATGCAACTGCTGAGGTCATATGGGTTCAGTCCTTGTTGAGAGAATTGAGAGTTCCTCCTGCTCGTTCTCCAGTGCTTTGGTGTGACAACATTGGTGCTACCTATCTCTCATCTAATCCGGTGTTTCATGCTCGGACGAAACACATTGAGGTGGACTATCATTTTGTTCGAGAACGTGTTGCACGGAAGCTCCTCAGTATCAAGTTCATCTCATCAAAAGATCAACTTGCTGTCATCTTCACGAAGCCTCTTCCACAACCACAGTTTGTAGGTTGTAGGCGCAATCTTAACTTACTTTGTACTTCAGGCTATAGTTAAGATTGAGGGAGGGTGTTAGACTGTATATCTATACGTGGACCCCTTATACACATATGTAATTGTATTGTACCCTTTGGTACTCCTAAATGAGATAGACACACCCCGTTTAGGGTGTCGAGCAGTTTCCCAAACTCTATGTTTTACAGTCCGAATGAGGACCATGAGCATCTCGTTGATCTGCGGTGCGCATTTTTCAACTGGTAGTGTGTGCGTTCTGTTTTGTGTACTTTTGCGCATCTCCAACGAAGCCCGTAAATTTCTTTCCACATTCGTCCACGGACAGGGGAGACAAGTCCGCGGACATAGATGCGGGAGGCCTTCATCCAACGTTGTCTGCATACATTTCAAGTCGGGTTTCGACTTAGCGGACATAGCGCAAATCATCCAGGCATAGCATGTAAATGAGTCTAGTGTATCAAATTCGGCGCCCAACAAGTTTTTCAACGGATCATGTCATCCCACACACACCGCCCCTTCAGTTTCATTCAACAATGTGTGTAAGTAAATGATCGTCCCCTGTCCTGTGATACATCACGGCAGCGCGTATGGGCTACACAATGTGTAGAGCAACATTGAGTAAATGAATGATCCAATCAACAAATTAAGGAAGAAGAAACAAAACTTACGATCTCCTCCTCTGCCGCATGCAATGACCACATTGCCTTCAGCTGAACAACTACGTGACAAAACTTGGTGACGATGGTCTGGATGGCGTACCATCAGTACGATAATGACCTCACACTGCGATCATGGATGATGTGCATGTCGTAGGGTGAATGTGCTTTCGCGCGTGAAAGGATTCATGCACTTGTTGCCAGAATGTTCCTCCTCTGCTCCTGCCTACGAAATCCAAGGTTACGGCCAACCACACATCGCACAACACTCATCCTCCATGGTCGAGTACCCTGTCATCCTTCTTACTCTGAAAAAATGACATGGCGTCCGAAAATAAGCTCAATGGCATTTGATTGAACACCCGTCGGGCGTGGTGGCCGCTATGGAGGTCGTCGACAGGGTGATGGAGTTTACCTTGGTAAAAACGGCTCTAGAGTGGACAGCGCCGTCGTAAAAGGCAAGCGGGCGTGTCGATGCTGGTCGCGAACGTCCGACAATGCATGTGTGGTGGACGCAGAGGTACAGTGGCGGCGGTGGAGGTGGAGGTAGCAGATGCAAAGGAAAGGAAAAGAAGTGGCAGAGCGGAAGAAAATGGGGCCGGGAGGGTGGATTCGGTGCGCCTGGGGTGTCAGAGTCCAACGTGGCTGCTGTCCGGACTCCTGCAACCCCCCTCCACCTTTATCTCCACTTTGCGGGAGAAAGTGCGTCCCGACTGCCGAGCGAAACGATACAGGCCCGCGTTGGATAGCTTCCGTGGCTCGGACATATCCAGGAGGTTTGGGGATCTCCTTTGGAGATGCCCTAAGAGCATCTCTAGTAGACCCCTTAAAACCCCAACCCTTAAACCCCGGATAAGGGCCGAGAAAACCGCGGTTTAAAGGCCGAAATAGCCTGCTGCGGAACAGAGCCCGCAAACCCGGGCAGTGATGAGAATATCCCCCGAGATCCTCGCTGCGCCGCCCACCCACGCTTCAGGTTGTGCCAGCAGCTCGCTCGCCCGGCGTCGCAAGACTACTCGCCCGCGCCCACCGACCGCTGGCCACACGCGCGCCGCCGTGAGAAATTGGACGGGGCACTCTCGAGCTGGTTAGGATTGAGGCGAGGAAACATAAAGAGAAGGACAGACTTCGCTGGAGCCGCAAGAAATCGATGGCTGGAGCCCTCTGGTATGGACGGCGACACGCGTGGAGAGCGGAGAATTTCGGTAAGTTCCGGCCAGTTTGTAGCCTGTATAGTGCCCTCCAGATGGTATAATATAGGTTTGAGGCTCGCATTTTCGGTGGCCTGTAAAATGTTTACGGTTCCGGGAATTTTTACAGGATCTGTCCTGGACACAAAATTGATCCGAAATCATAATCCCGCCGGAATTTTACAGGTTTGGCGTTTCTAAGGGGCCTGCTAGAGATGCTCTAAGGGCATCTCCACCATGGACCCTCAATCCGCCACATACGTTCGGACTGCGTGGAGCATGGTTTGCAAAGTGTTCGACATCCGCTTTCTGGTAAATCCGAGACAAACTTGGGGGAGCTTTGCCGAAGACCAACACAAAGTCTTCACCTGGCCCTACTCTTTTTTTTCTCTCTCTCTCTCTCAACATGCATGGTCTCCTCTTCTCTCTCTCCTCTCAACCTGACACCACACATGCATGACCCCCTCTACTCTCTTTCCTTCTAACCGGATTAATTTGTGAATATAGTTGGATGACTCTCTTCGGTATCATGTCCACAGCCACGTCTGGACATAAATATAGGCATTTGCCGTGTCCATTCACGGGTCAACGTTGGAGATGTCCTTACATCATTTTCAAGTTCATAACATTTACTACCTCCGTACATTTGTTTATAGAGGGGGTACTTACATGATGTGTGTGTGTGTGCGCGCGTGCGTGTCGTGTGGTGCGTGTGTGTGTGTGTGTGTGTGTGTGTGTAACATTGGCTTATGTGTATAAATTAAAGGGTAGGGCTATGTCTCAATCAAGTGACATAGCATATAAACAAGAAGAAAAAAATAAAAGAAATTTTATACGGATTTTCACATAGGATCCTATGAATATAACAACGATTAAGATTTGGTTAAGTCTTAGTCGACTGAGATTTAATAATCCTGTAAATTAAATGGTGTTAATTCACTTGAAGTTTCTTTTCTCGAGGCGATCTATATGTATATACGAGGTGCACTTAAAGAAGAGATAGACATCACTTTAAGGACACTATAGGCAGACGTAGCCAGGCAGGTCGATTTCTATTTGACCTGTAGTTGCGTCAAATAAGAGACGTGTCAGTTGAAGCTAGCAATTAATGGTGGACCTTCTTAGCATGAATGATGCAAATCGCTCCCATAAAAGCAAGACAAATATGTAGCTTACCTGAGTGTATTTGAGTAGCTTTCGGCCTTTAAGGTTAACTGACATAACAAACAAGATATATGATATATGATGTATTGTTGGCAAAGAACAATAAGCAAAAGCATACATATATGAAACTTTTCGGGCGCATCGCGGGCTCTTTATTTCCATTCGAATACTACCATGGATTCCGGTTCACTACCAAAAATTGTGAAACAAGGACGGGGAGATTGTTTTGAGGAACGATTCACTAGATAGTGTTGTAGGAAATCATCTTGTGGAGGCCGGCTAGTGCTTATTAGTCTAGTGTCAAGGAGTCTATGGTTTTATGACGTCCATTTTTAACAGATGTGGTTTTTTGGGGAATCTGATCATCAATCAAGAGAAAATATTGACTAGCAAAATGGAGCACCTTATTTATTTATTTTTTTTTTTTTTTTGCAGTTGAAGAGCATCTTATTGTTGACCAATACACCGAAGAGGGTTGGGCATTCAAGATTTAGACGTTAAAGACAAATGTCTGCTTCGTAAATGCCTTCTTAAACTACCGACTGAGGATGTGATATAGAAATCACTTATGCGGAATAAAGACTTGGGTGGCAGCTTACACCCTATGTTTGGTCAAAGTCAAAGAAATACTCACGATTTTGGAAGAGTCTTATGGAGGCCCGGGAACCTTCTCTACTTTGGCATGTTTCGGGCAAATAACGAAGAATGGGTTCACCATGTGCGGGCGTGGTGAGCAACCTTCAAATCTCTGCCATTAATCTCTATTACTTAAAATGAACGTAAGATTCCCATTTCATCTTTCTTTTCACCACCCCTTCATCCAACCTTTCATGTATATGATAATCAATCACATTAATTTACTTACCTTCTGAACCAATTCCGCTTTAATTTACTTACCAAACTTCTAATCAAAATATAAGGTAATTCACGGTCAGAATTTGATGAACATTTATTTACACAATCGTTTTATTATTGACAGGTAAATCACAAGCTAACGTACTAGAATATTTGTATCCGTTTGCAACACACATGCATTGTTCTAATCATTAAAAAGAATGGAGAATGTGTTCTGTTTTGGGAAGATAAAATGTACCAGATATCCGACACCTGGTCGCACGTTTTTGGCTAATGGCTTTGTGGGGCCGCATAAGTCTCTCGGGTCTATCATACATGTAGGGGTAGCAACAATGTTTTTGTTCATTTGATTGGTTCGTAATGATGAAGTTGTCTTTGACGAAAAAGACTAGATTTTTACCGAATGCGTTTCTTTTGGTAGTCTAACCAACGCCGAAAAAACATTGTCTAGCAAAACCGAGTATCTTATTGTTCTCCAATACACCATAGAGGGTTGGGCATTCAAGATTTGGATGATAAAAACAAATGCCTGCTTTGTAAGTGGGTTTTGAAAAAACTGAATGAGGACGGGATATAGCAATCACTTATGTGGAATAAATACTATGTCGGCATACCACGCTACCTTCAGTCATAGTCAAACCAATGGACTCCCATTTTTTGAATGGTCTTATGAGGGCCAAGGGAACCTTCCTTCGGTACGTCGAATAGATGATGGAGAGTCTGTTTGGTCGTGGGAAGATAAAATGACCCGATTACACCCCCCATCATTTACTAGATATCTCAGACTTGGTGCAAACTTCACCTAGGCATTAATAGATGTTAGAAATGATATGCAATTGTTGTTTTAGTACTAGAACTGGTCGTGGAATTCTTTCCTCAAATGAGTTAAACCTGAGCCCAGTTGTGTGTTTTAACATTTCCAGAAATGAAAGTTAGGAGAGATGCTCCTTAACTCGAAAAACTCGACCTCGAAGTATGTCACACATTGTTTGGCTCGTGGCTTTGTGTGGGTGGACAAGTCTCTACGGTCTCTCGTACTTGTAGGGGTAGCAGCAGTGTTTTCATTTGGTTGGGTCATAATGAAGACGTTGTCTTTGACAGACAAGACAAGATTTTTACCGGCTGCGTTTCTTTTGGTAGTTTGACCAACACTGAAAGAAACATTGACTATCAAAGATGGAGTATCTTATTGTTCTCCAATACACCATAGAAGGTTGGGCATTCAAGATTTAGATGATAAAACCTAATGCCTACTTTGTAAGTGTATTTCGAGGACAGATATAACAACCAATTATGCGGAATAAATACTTTGTCGATAAATTTCACCATATGCGTGCAAATGTTGTTCTTGTGTATCAATTGGTTGCAAACATGCATGGGTTGTACCACGATGGGCAAAACACTAGGAGCCGATGGAGTTATTACCAGAAATTTTGTATCCCTAGTTTGGATGATGTGCATGTAATAGGTTGGCCGCCATCTAGATGTATGCAGCAAAATGTGTTTCATCACATTTTTACTCATTCTATCCCATAATATAAGAACATTTTTGACACTACACTAGTAACCGAGGGAGTACATGAGGCTAAATGATATCTTGGGTGTAACTGCAACAGTGGTTGTAAACTTGTAATCATTTGGCTATATGCATCAGATCAGAGTGGGGGTAATGTAATACAAGCCCCCACTGAAAAAACATGCATGATGAAACGCTGAGTGATTTTGTAGTGAGTTGTTATTTTAAAAAGGGAAAAACGGACAGATGAGTTTTTACATGATTCTCCGGCAGGTCATTCTCTGAGATAGGTGAACGGCCCAACCTGAACGCGATGCGACCACGGTCTCCAAGGTGGATACTGACAGTGATCCATCCGTCTCCCCCGAGGTGAAATGGCGCACGTGCCGAAATTCACGTGGGCTCTTCCCTCCACCCAAAACGGATTCGCCTCGCCGGCCGTCTCCATCCGTTGTCCGTTCCTCTCTTCCCAGTTTCCACCGAAGGTTCCTTCGTTCGTTCCCGGCAAAGTACAAAAAAGTTCCGTCGATCACGACCTCCGGCGCGGCGGAGCTCCGGCGAAGTGGGCCCAGCCGGGCGCGCGCACGTGGCTCGCGCGGGTCCACAGGTTGGTGGGCCGCGACCTAGCAGGGACGACGGATCAACGACGCTTCCCGGAAGGTGGAAAGCGTCTCACGGGGGCCGGTCAGACGGGCCACCTTCGCGACCGCGACGCGCCGGCCGATCCCGACCGTCCGTCTCGCGTCCTCGAGGATCCGACGGCTGGTACACGCTGTGGTGCTCCGTTTCGCTATAAATCGGGCGCCGCTCCGCCGGTCTCGAGCTCTCCCTAGCTCCCACGACGCTGGCCGAGCAGAGGAAAGAAGAGCAGAGCACCCTCCTCCGGCCGGCTGACCCACTGCTGCCATGGCGATGAGTGACACTGGCTCGAGCTTCGCCTACTGGACCGACGACCTCTACCGCTACGACACTCCCGGCCTGGGCGGCGCGGCGGACTCGACGATCGTCGCCTCCACCGCCGCAAACGCGACACCCACGAGCCCGGCGTCGGCGGGGTCCGGCGACGGGAGCCCGTCCCGGGCGGCGGGCGGGCCCCTGGGCCCGCGGGTGATGGCGGGCAAGCCGGCGGCGAGGAAGCGGGCCCGCGCGTCGCGCCGCGCGCCCGTGACGCTGCTCAACACGGACGCCAGCAACTTCCGCGCCATGGTGCAGCAGTTCACCGGCATCCCCTCGGCCCCCGCCGGCCCGTACGGGGGCGCGCCCGTCATCAACTTCGGCGGGGTCTCCGGCTACGGCTTCGCGCCGCAGCAGCAGCCGGCGGCGGCCGCGGTGTCCTTCGACCACCACCTCCACCTCCACCAGCGGCAGCAGCAGTACACCGGCGCGGCATTCGGCTACGGCGGCAGCAGCCACCTGCAGCAGGCCCTCGGCGGCGGCGACGCGTTCGCGCACGGGCTCGGCGCGGCGGAGGACAGGATGCTGCTGCAGAGCATGCAGGCGGCCCAGATGCCCGGGGCGCGCACCGCTAACAACGCCGCTAATGGCTACTTCGCTTGATCGATCAAGTGATTATTAACTAAGTTGCATGCACGGAGTGAAAGATCTTAGAAACGCAGGGATCAATTGGCGTTCCATCGAGCTTCCGTTTTGAATTTCTTGGCTTGTTTGTTCATGGTAGTTTCATCCATCACCTGCAGCTATGTAAATATTTGAACGGATATTTGGATTTTGCCTGTGATTTTGTCACTCTCGCGCCGGGACGCAGCTCCTCTGACGTACGGCCTCGCGCCGCGCGTGGCTCCTGTGGATTATGATGCTCATTAATGGGAGAAACCGATGGATGCCTTGCATCTATCAAAGTGATAGGAAGTGATAGGTGGGTGGATGGATTGTTTTACAAGCAAGGTCTCGCGGCCACGGCGTGGGCTACGTTGCCGACGGAACCGATTGGCCGGCGGGGGAGGAAGCGGGTCCCGCCGACGGTACGGGACATAATTGCATGCGTGCGAGCGTGACGAGGACATGACGATCAGAAGTCAAAGTCAGATTTGTCATGCTCCGTGCAAAATACATACAGTGAAACGGATCGTAGAAATACCCTGTCATATACCCCCGGATCATATAAATACCGTGTCATATACTCCCTCAGTTGGTAAATATAAGTCTTTTTAGAGATTCCAGTAAGGGACTACATACGGAGCAAAATGAGTGAATCTGCACTCTAAAATTTGTCTATATACATCCGTATATAGTCCACAGTGAAATCTATAAAAGAGGCATATATTTAGGAATGGAGGGAGTGTATACATCTTAATTTTTTTACTCTAAAGAATAATTAAAGAAAATACCGCTAGTAGGGAGTATTTAACCAAAAAAGCAACCACATTCCATTGAGAAAATTTACACTGGTGCAGAACGATTTGGTACCGCAACTCGAGAAACGCTCTGATACGGTGACAGAAGGGGTGAAAGATACACGGATGGGCCCCAATACAGCAGATGAAGTGAGAAAGACCTCATTTGCTATCGGCAATCTAAAGACCCCAGGGCCGGGCGACCTACGTGCTATTTTCTATAAAAGGTTCTGGCCAATGCTTGGCAATGATGTGGTTAATGAGGTCATGAATGCAATTAATTCTCAAGTTATGCCCCAGGGTTGGAATGACACCATGGCTAGTACTTGCCGATATACCCAACTGGCATTAATCAAGTTTCATGATCAAGATGTATATTGTATTTATCCCACGGAGCGAGAGACCCCGCTAACTAGAGGCCCAATGAAAAAGCCGCCCTTTACTAGTATGCCTTCACAAATTTGAAAAGGTGGCCCAACGAAAGTGCAAACTAGGTTAGACAGGCAACTAGCAACGAAAGTCCAAAATGAAGGTCTTAATTGCTAAATGCAACAGAGTGGTTCTCATTTTGGATTGTTTGGAGGAGTTGAGGCCCCTATTCAGGCATGAATTCAACTTCAGAAATCTTGTTAAGTTGCATCTGGAGCATCTCCTACACCTACAGTATCTATATTGGAGGAAAAGATGTACTATTAGATCCATTAAAGTGGGGGAGGAGAACACTAAATTTTTCCATGCCATGGCTTCTGAAAGATATAGGCATAACTCAATTTCTTCCTTAAGGCTGGAGGATGGCTCTTTGGTGTCTGACCATGAACAAATGGCTGCTGCTCTATGGCTTAATTTCAAGAACAGAATGGGCACTAGTCATGGGATTGAAATGTGTTTTGATCTTTCCTCTATTTTGGATAGGGTGGAGGGTTTGGATTCCTTGACTAAAGTGTTCTCCAAGGAGGAGATGGATAACACTGTTAAGAACATGCCTATTGATAAGTCACCTGGCCCTGATGGATTTAATGGCTTGTTTTTCAAAAAGTGTTGGCATATAATCAGCAAGGATTTCTATGCTTTGGCTGCTGCTTTTCATGAAGGGTCTGCTAATCTTGAAAATATCAACTATTCATACATCACTCTGGTACCAAAGAAGAGGTCTCCTGAATCTGTCAATGACTTTAGACCTATCTCTCTGTTGGAGAACGTTGCAGAAAATTAAAATTTTTCTACGGTTTCACCAAGATCTATCTATGAGTTCATCTAAGCAACGAGTTACGAGAGAGAGTTTGCATCTACATACCACTTGTAGATCGAGTACGGAAGCGTTCGAGGGAGTGGTGATGATGAAGACGTTCCCAACGTGATTCCGATCACCGATGACCAAGTGCTGAACGGACAGCACCTCCGCGCTCAACACACGTGACGGACGGGCGTCTCCTTCGCCTTGATCCAGAAGGAGGAAGGAGAGGTTGAGGAAGACCACTCCAATGGCAGCACGACGGCGTGATGCAGATGGAGTGACTGATCTCCGGCAGGCTTCGCCAAGCTCACGCGGAGGAGGAGAGGTGTTGGGAGGGAGGGCTGCGCCTTCAATGGTGTGTGCAGCCTCCCTCCACCCCTCTATTTATAGGGGAAGGAGGAGGGCGGCCCCTCTAGATGCATCTAGAGGGGGGGCGGCCAGGGGAGGGGGCTTGCCCCCAAGCAAGGGGCGCCTTTAGGTTCCCCCTCAACCCTAGGCGCATGGGCCAAGGGAGGGTGCGCCCAGCCCAACAGGGGCTGGCTGCCTCCCAAGCAGCCCAAGTGGCCCCCCAAAAGGGGTGGCCCCTCCCGGTGGTCCTCCGGAACCTTTCCGGTGGACCCTCCATAAAACCGATATGACCCGAAACTTTTCCGGTGTCCGTTTGACGACTTCCCATATATAAATCTTTACCTCCGGACCATTCCGAACTCCTCGTGACGTCCGGGATCTCATCCGGACTCAACAACATTCGGTAATCACATACAAGTCTTCCTATTAACCCTAGCGCCACCGAACCTTAAGTGTAGACCCTACGGGTTCGGAGACATGCGACATGACCGACGCTCAGTCAATAACCAACAGCGGATCTGGATACCCATGTTGGTTCCCACACGCCTCGATGTTGTCATCGGATGAACCACGATGTCGAGGGTTCAAGCAACCCCAGATGCTATTCCCTTTGTCGACGGTATGTTACTTGCCCGAGACTCGATCGTCGGTATCCCAATACCTCATTTAGTCTCGTTACGCAAGTCACTTTACTCGCATCAGTAATGCATGATCCCGTGACCAGACACTTGATCACTTTGAGCTCATTATGATGATGCATTACCGAGTGGGCCCAGTGATACCTCTCCGTCATACGGAGTGACAAATCCTCGCCTCGATCCGTGTCAACCCAATGACACTTTCGGAGATACCGTAATGCACCTTTATAGTCACCCGATTCGCCAGGCGCTTTGGTACACCCAAAGCATTCCTACGGTATCCGGAGTTACACGATCTCACGGTCTAAGGAAGAGATACTTGACATTGGAAAAGCTCTAGCAAAACGAACTACACGATCTTTGTGCTATGCTTAGGATTGGTGTTGTCCATCACGCCATTCTCCTAATGACGTGATCCCGTTATCAATGACATCCGATGTCCATAGTCGAAACCATGACTATCTGTTGACCAACGAGCTAGTCAACTAGAGGCTTACTAGGGACGATTGTAGTCTATGTATTCACACGTGTATTACGATTTCCGGATAATACAGTTGTAGCATGAATAAAAGACAATTATCATGAACAAGGAAATATAATAATAATGCTTTTATTATTGCCTCTAGGGCATATTTCCAACAGTCTCCCACTTGCACTAGAGTCAATAATCTAGTCACATTGTGATGAATCGAACACCCATAGAGTTCGGTGTTGATCATGTTTTGCCCATGAAGAGGTTTAGTCAACGGATCTGCGACATTCAGATCCGTATGCACTTTACAAATTTCTATGTCTCCATCTTGAACATTTTCACGGATGGAGTTGAAGCGACGCTGATGTGCTCTGGTCTTCTTGTGAAACCTGGCTCCTTGGCAAGGGCAATAGCTCCAGTGTTGTCACAGAAGAGTTTGATCGGCCCGACGCATTGGGTATGACTCCTAGGTCGGTGATGAACTCCTTCACCCAAATTGCTTCATGCGCTGCCTCCGAGGCTGCCATGTACTCCGCTTCACATGTAGATCCCGCCACGACGCTCGCTTGCAGCTGCACCAGCCATCGCTCCACCATTCAACATATACACGTATCCGGTTTGTGACTTTGAGTCATCAGATCTGTGTCGAAGCTAGCATCGACGTAACCCTTCTGACGAGCTCTTCGTCACCTCCATAAACGAGAAACATGTCCTTTGTCCTTTTCGTACTTCAGGATATTCTTGACCGTTGTCCAAAGTGTTCCTTGCGGGATTACTTTGGTACCTTCCTACCAAACTTACGGCAAGGTTTACATCAGTCCCGTACACAGATGGCATACATAATAGATCCTATGGCTGAGGCATAGGGATGACACTCATCTCTTTTTTATCTTTTGCCGTGGTCGGGCATTGAGCTGAGCTCAATCTCACACCTTGCAATACAGGCAAGAACCCTTTCTTGGACTGATCCATTTTGAACTTCTTCAAAATCTTATCAAGGTATGTGCTTTGTGAAAGACCTATGAGGCGCCTCGATCTATCTCTATAGATCTTGATGCCTAATATATAAGCAGCTTCTCCAAGGTCCTTCATTGAAAACACTTGTTCAAGTAGGCCTTAATGCTGTCCAAGAATTCTATATCATTTCCCATCAAAAGTATGTCATCTACATATAATATGAGAAATGCTACTGAGCTCCCACTCACTTTCTTGTAAACGCAGGCTTCTCCATAAGTCTCATATAAACCCAAACGCTTTGATCATTTCATCAAAGCGAATGTTCCAACTCCGAGATGCTTGCACCAGTCCATAAATGGATCACTGGAGCTTGCATACTTTGTTAGCATTCTTAGGATCGACAAAACCCTCCGGCTGCATCATATACAGCTCTTCCTTAAGATATCCGTTAAGGAACGCTGTTTTGACGTCCATCTGCCATATCTCATAATCATAGTATGCGGCAATTGCTAACATGATTCAGACGGACTTAAGCTTCGCTACGGGAGAGAAAGTCTCATCGTAGTCAATCCCTTGAACTTGCCGATAACCCTTAGCGACAAGTCGAGCTTTATAGATGGTGACATTACCATCCGCGTCCGTCTTCTTCTTAAAGATCCATTTGTTTTCTATCGCTCGCCGATCATCGGGCAAGTCAGTCAAAGTCCACACTTTGTTTTCATACATGGATTCTATCTCGGATTTCATGGCTTCTAGCCATTTGTTGGAATCTGGGCCCGCCATCGCTTCTTCATATTTCGAAGGTTCACCGTTGTCTAACAACATGATTTCCGTGACAGGGTTGCCGTACCACTGCAGTGCGGAACGTGTCCTTGTGGACCTCACGAGGTTCAAGAGCAACTTGATCCAAGTACCTTGATCATCATCATTAATTTCCTCTTGGTTGGTGTAGGCATCACAGAACACTTTCCCGAGCTGCACTACCATCCTGTTCAAGAGGTAGTACTTCATCGAGTTCTACTTTCCTCCCACTTACTTCTTTCGAGAGAAACTCTTTTTCCAGAAAGGTTCCGTTCTTGGCAACAAAGATCTTGCCCTCGGATCTTAAGTAGAAGGTATACCCAATGGTTTCTTTAGGGTATCCTATGAAGACACATTTTCCGACTTGGGTTCGAGCTTTTCAGGTTGAAGTTTCTTGACATAAGCATCGCATCCCCAAACTTTTAGAAACGATACTTAGGTTTCTTCCCAAACCATAATTCATACGGTGTCGCCTCAACGGACTTAGACGGTGCCCTATTTAAAGTGAATGTAGCTGTCTCTAGAGTGTATCCCCAAAATGATAGCGGCAAATCGGTAAGAGACATCATAGACCGCACCATATCCAATAGAGTGCGACACGACGCTCGGACACACCGTTCTGTTGAGGTGTTCCAGCGGCGTTAGTTGTGAAACGATTCCACATTTTCTTAAGTGTGTACCAAATTCGTGACTTAAATATTCTCCTCCACGATCTGATCGTAAGAATTTTATCTTTCGGTCACGTTGATTCTCTACTTCATTCTGAAATTCCTTGAACTTTTCAAAGGTCTCGGACTTGTGTTTCATCAAGTAGACATAACCATATCTACTCAAGTCATCCGTGAGAGTGAGAACATAACGATATCCTCCGCGAGCCTCAACGCTCATTGGACCGCACACATCGGTATGTATGATTTCCAACAAGTTGGTTGCTCGCTCCATTGTTCCGGAGAACGGAGTCTTGGTCATCTTGCCCATGAGGCATGGTTCGCATGTGTCAAATGATTCATAATCTAAAGACTCCAAAAGTCCATCAGCATGGAGCTTCTTCATGCGCTTGACACCAATGTGACCAAGGCGGCAGTGCCACAAGTATGTGGGACTATCGTTATCAACTTTACATCTTTTGGTATTCACGCTATAAACATGTGTAATACTATGCTCGAGATTCATTAAGAATAAACCATTGACCATCGGAGCATGACCATAAAACATATCTCTCATATAAATAGAACAACCATTATTCTCGGATTTAAATGAGTAGCCATCTCGTATTAAACGAGATCCAGATACAATATTCATGCTCAAACTTGGCACCAAATAACAATTATTAAGGTTCATAACTAATCCGTAGGTAAATGAAGAGGTAGCGTGCGACGGCGATCACGTCGACTCTGAACCATTCCCGACGCCGCGCCGTCACCTCGTCCTTTGCCGCCTCCGCTTATTCCGCAGCTCCTGCTGTGAGTTACAAATATGAGCAACGGCACCGTATCAAATACCCAGGAGTTACTACGAGTATCGGTAAAGTACGATCAATTACATGTATATCAAATATACCTTTGGTGTTGTCGGCCTTCTTGTCCGCTAAGAATTTGGGGCAGTTCCGCTTCGAGGACCCCTCCCTTGCAATAAAAGCACTCAGTCTCGGGTTTGGGTCCATTCTTTGACTTCTTCCGGCAACTTGCTTACGGGCGCCGCAACCTCCTTGCCGTCCTTCTTGAAGTTCTTCTTGCCCTTGCCCTTCTTGAACTTAGTGGTCTTATTGACCATCAACACTTGATGTTCTTTCTTGATTTCAACCTCAGCTGACTTCAGATAGAGAACACTTCAGAATGGTCTTTACCATCCCCTGCATGTTGTAGTTCATCACAAAGCTCTTGTAGCTTGGTGGGAGCGATCGAGGATTCTGTCAATGACCGCCTCATCGTGGAGGTTAATATTCAGTGGGTCATACGGTTGTGCAACCTGACATCTTCGAATGTGCTCACCGATGTAACTGTTTTCCTCCATCTTACAACTATAGAACTTGTCGGAGATGTCATATCTCTCGACCGGCGTGAGCTTGGAAAACAAGTTTCAGCTCCTTGAACATCTCATATGCTCCGTGATGCTCAAAACGCTTTTGGAGCCCCGGTTCTAAGCGTAAAGCATGCCGCACCGAACGAGGGAGTAATCATCAAGACGAGACTGCCAAGCATTCATAATGTCTTGGTTCTCTGGGACGGAGCGCCACCTAGCGGTCCTTCTAGGACATATTGTTTCTGGCAGCTATGAGGATGATCTCAAGTTCCGGACCCAGTCCGTATTGCTGCCGCCATCTTTCAGCTTGGTTTTCTAGGAACGCGTTGAAGTTCAAGTTGACATGAGCGTTGGCCATTTGATCTACAAGACATATCATTCAAAAGTTTTAGACTAAGTTCATGATAATTAAGTTCATCTAATCAAATTATTTAAATGAACTCCCACTCAGATTAGACATCCTCTAGTCATCTAAGTGTTACACGATCCGAGTCGACTAGGCCGTGTCCGATCATCACGTGAGACGGACTAGTCTCGTCGGTGAACATTCTCATGTTGATCGTATCTTCCATACGAATCGTGTTCGACCTTTCGGTCTCCGTGTTCGAGGCCATGTCTGTACATGCTAGGCTCGTCAAGTAAACCCTAAGTGTTTTCGTGTGTAAATCTGTCTTAGACCCGTTGTATGTGAACGTAAGAATCCATCACACCCGATCATCACGTGGTGCTTAGAAGCGACGAACTTTGGCAACGGTGCACGTTAGGGAAACACTTCTTGAAATTGTTGTAAGGATCATCTTATTTACTACCGTCGTTCTAAGTAAACAAGATGTATTAACATAATAAACATCACATGCAATTATATAGTAGTGACATGATATGGCCATTATCATAAAGCTCCATTGATCTCCATCTTCGAGGCTCCATGATCATCTTGTCACCGGCATGACATCATGATCTCCATCATCATGATCTCCATCATAGTGCCTCCATGAAGTTGTCACGCCAACGACTACTTCTACTTCTATGGCTAACGCGTTTAGCAATAAAGTAAAGTAAGTTACATGGCGTTCTTCAATGACACGCAGGTCATACAAAATAAAGACAACTCCTATGGCTCCTGCCGGTTGTCATACTCATCGACATGCAAGTCGTGATTCCTATTACAAGAACATGATCTCATACATCACAATATGTCATTCATCATTCATCACAACTTGGCCATATCACATCACATGACAATTGCTGCAAAAACAAGTTAGACGCCCTCTAATTGTTGTTGCATCTTTTACGTGGCTGCAATTGGGTTCTAGCAAGAACGTTTTCTTACCTACGAATAACCACAACGTGATCTTGTCAACTTCTATTTACCCTTCATAAGGACCCTTTTCATCGAATCCGCTCCAACTAAAGTAGGAGAGACAGACACCCGCCAGCCACCTTATGCAACTAGTGCATGTTAATCGGTGGAACCGGTCTCACGTAAGTGTACGTGTAAGGTTGGTCCGGGCCGCTTCATCCCACAATACCGCGGAAGCAAGATAAGACTAGTAGCGGCAAGTAAATTGACAAGATCCACGCCCACAACTAAATTGTGTTCTACTCGTGCAAAGAGAACTACGCATAGACCTAGCTCATGATGCCACCGTTGAGAACGTTGCAGAAAATTAAAATTTTCTACGGTTTCACCAAGATCTATCTATGAGTTCATCTAAGCAACGAGTTACGAGAGAGAGTTTGCATCTACATACCACTTGTAGATCGAGTACGGAAGCGTTCGAGGGAGTGGTGATGATGAAGACGTTCCCAACGTGATTCCGATCACCGATGACCAAGTGCTGAACGGACAGCACCTCCGCGTTCAACACACGTACGGGACGACGGCGCTCTCCTCGCCTTGATCCAGGAAGGAGGAAGGAGAGGTTGAGGAAGACCACTCCAATGGCAGCACGACGGTGTGATGCAGATGGAGTGACTGATCTCCGGCAGGGCTTCGCCAAGCTCACGCGGAGGAGGAGAGGTGTTGGGAAGGGGAGGGGCTGCGCCTTCAATGGTGTGTGCAGCCCTCCCCTCCACCACTCTATTTATAGGGGAAGGGAGGAGGGCGGCCCCTCTAGATGCATCTAGAGGGGGGGCGGCGAGGGAGGGGGGCTTGCCCCCAAGCAAGGGGCGCCCCTTTAGGGTTCCC
Source organism: Aegilops longissima (assembly GCA_021605205.1). Classification (NCBI taxonomy): domain Eukaryota; kingdom Viridiplantae; phylum Streptophyta; class Magnoliopsida; order Poales; family Poaceae; genus Aegilops; species Aegilops longissima. The sequence goes on along the minus strand of CM038682.1, from coordinate 755,132,522 downwards.
CCTCAACCCTAGGCGCATGGGCCAAGGGAGGGGTGCGCCCAGCCCATCAGGCTGGCTGCCTCCCAAGCAGCCCAAGTGGCCCCCAAAGGGGTGGCCCCTCCCGTGGTCCTCCTGAACCTTTCGGTGGACCCTCCATAAAACCGATATGACCCAAACTTTTCCTGTGTGTTTGACGACTTCCCATATATAAATCTTTACCTCCGGACCATTCCGAACTCCTCGTGACGTCCGGGATCTCATCCGGACTCAACAACATTCGTAATCACATACAAGTCTTCCTATTAACCCTAGCGCCACCGAACCTTATGTGTAGACCCTACGGGTTCGGAGACATGCGAACATGACCGACGCTCAGTCAATAACCAACAGCGGATCTGGATACCCATGTTGGTTCCCACACGCCTCGATGTTGTCATCGGATGAACCACGATGTCGAGGGTTCAAGCAACCCCGATGCTATTCCCTTTGTCGACGGTATGTTACTTGCCCGAGACTCGATCGTCGGTATCCCAATACCTCGCTTAGTCTCGTTACCGCAAGTCACTTTACTCGTATCGTAATGCATGATCCCGTGACCAGACACTTGATCACTTTGAGCTCATTATGATGATGCATTACCGAGTGGGCCCAAGTGATACCTCTCCGTCATACGGAGTGACAAATCCTCGCCTCGATCCGTGTCAACCCAATGAGACACTTTCGGAGATACCTGTAATGCACCTTTATAGTCACCCGATTCGCCAGGACGCTTTGGTACACCCAAAGCATTCCTACGGTATCCGGAGTTACACGATCTCACGGTCTAAGGAAGAGATACTTGACATTGGAAAAGCTCTAGCAAAACGAACTACACGATCTTTTGTGCTATGCTTAGGATTGGGTCTTGTCCATCACGTCATTCTCCTAATGACGTGATCCAGTTCTCAATGACATCTGATGTCCATAGTCAGGAAACCATGACTATCTATTGACCAACGAGCTAGTCAACTAGAGGCTTACTAGGGACGTATTGTAGTCTATGTATTCACACGTGTATTACGATTTCCGGATAATACAGTTGTAGCATGAATAAAAGACAATTATCATGAACAAGGAAATATAATAATAATGCTTTTATTATTGCCTCTAGGGCATATTTCCAACACTCTCTTACTGGTATGGGTGTTAAGTTTCTTTCAAAAATGGCTGCAAACAGGCTTCAGTTGGATATCATGAGATGTTTGCATAAAAACCAACATGGTTTTATAAAGTCAAGAACAATCCAGGACTGTGTGGCTTGGACACTTGAATACTTGCATCAATGCCACCAGTCTAAAAGGCCTATTGTCATCCTTAAGCTAGACTTTGAGAAAGCTTTTGATTCAATTGAGCATGAGGCTATTTTTCAGATTCTGAGACACAAGGGTTTCAATGACAAATGGATTTCCTGGGTTAAGCAGTTCCTTGCTTCTGATACTTCTTCTGTTTTGCTTAATGGAGTACCTGGTAAGCAATTTACCTGCAAGAAAGGTGTTAGGCAGGGTGACCCTCTCTCTCCACTCCTGTTTGCAATTGCTGCTGATTTGTTGCAATCAGTTGTTAATGATATGTTTCAGAAGGGACTTTTGGAGCTTCCAATTCCCTGTCATGACAGGGACTACCCCATTATTCAGTATGCTGATGACACCTTAATTATTTTGCCTGCTAAGGAACCGCAATTTGTTGCTCTGAAGGAGATGTTACTTCTGTTCTCCAAGTCGACTGGGCTGCATGTCAACTATCATAAGTCTTCTATGCTTCCTATCAATGTTGATTCAATGGAGATAGCTAGGCTGGCTTCAGTCTTTGGTTGTGTGGTTGGCTCTCTGCCTTTTACCTATCTTGGGCTACCTGTGGGAATCAACAAACCCAAGATTCTGGACTTAATGCCTTTGGTGGATAGTATGGAGAGGAAACTTTCAGAAGCTCCTCCTTCCTTGCTCATGGAGGAAGACTACAAGATTTGATCTCTGCTCTCTCTTGGTTCCTATTTTTTCCTCTGTAGTTTGGACCTGCCTCCTGGTATTTTAAAGCAATCTGGAGAGAATCCAGAGGCAAGGCCTTTGGAGAAAGTATGGACAGGAGTCCAGTGGGTCTTTGGTTGCTTGGAGCTTGGTCTGCAGACCAAAAAATAAAGGTGGGCTGGGTATTTTGAATTTGGGGCTGCAGAATGAAGCCCTCCTTCTCAAACATGTTAGTAAGTTCTACAATAAAGTTGATGTTCCCTGGGTGCATTTGATTTGGACTACTTACTATCATGGTAGAGTCCCCCATGCTACAACCATTTGTGGTTCCTTCTGGTGGAGGGATATTTGCAAATTAATGGATAAATTCAGGATGGTTTGTGCTGTGCATGTTCATAGGGGTGACACAGTTCTATTTTGGTCTGATTCTTGGTCTTTGGGAGATTCCAGTGTACCACTTGATCAAAGATTTGCAAGACTATTCTCCTTTGTCATTGACCCTCTTATTTCTGCTGCTGAGGTTTTTGACATGTCTGAGCTATCTCCTTTATTTCATTTACCACTCTCTGAGAGAGCTTTTGATGAGTTGCAGTCATTGCAATCCTTGCTTGGAAATTCAAATGTTAATCACCAGTTGAATGATGTTTGGGTCTGGAAAGAGGATGGAAAGGATTACTCTGCCAAGAAATATTATACCTTCTTGCATAAGCACATTGTGTCAAACCCAATATTGTCCTGGATTTGGGCTAGTTGTTGCACCTTGAGGATTAAGTTCTTTGCTTGGATGTTGATCATGGATCGGTTGAACACACAAGATATGCTGGAGAGAAGGCACTGGAATGTCTCTGACTCAAATTTGTGTGTGTTGTGTCCCACGCACACCAAGGAGGACAGGGATCATCTATTCTTCAAGTGTAACTTTAGTTGCAGGGTCTGGAACTACCTTTAAATCAGCTGGCCTGCTGGAGATGAATGACTGACATTGCTATCCATGCTAGAAGGGCTTTTGCAAGGCCTTTCTTCTCTGAAGTTGTTTTTCTAGCTTGCTGGAATATCTGGAATGTTAGAAATGACAGGGTTTTCAGGAATATCAAACCATCTTTTCGTAGGTGGAGAGCTTCTTTTATTTTGGACGTTTCTCTTTTAGTTCATAGGATTAAACCTAAATTCAAAGATGATCTGATTAGATGGATCTCTTTTTTGCCTCCTTGAGGTTAGCTTTTTCATCTTGCCTTTTCTCTTTTAGGGTCTCCCTGACCTTGTAAATTACTGCACATATGTATTTTTGTTTGGAGTAATAAAATTGCTGTGGGGCCAAAGCCCTACAGTTTCAGGTCAAAAAAAATATCATAAAATTCGACATCGAGAGCACACATGGCATGAGAGAGTTAGAAATGGGCTCAACTTTTTGTGTGGCATAAGCTGCCACACTCTCAATGGAAAAGGCCATTTTGATTCAAGGCTAAACAAATAACATGACTAGGGAATGTAAATAAAACCAGTGAAGTAGCTATATAATATGATCTAAAATATAGAAGACCAAAGCCTGATAATGGATTGAAAAAATAAGCTTTTTAGTTTTCTTTTCCTTTTGTGTGCGCTTTTCGCTTGAAGTTGGAAGGGGTCACAATTTTTTTTCCTTGTTAAGAGATTAAAAAAAATTGCCAATGTTTCAGTTCTCTTTCTTCAAATTTTCATTCCAAAATATCAGTTTTGCGCCTCCCAAATTTTCTAACTTCAAGAACACATTATATATAGCATGCCTCAGCTTCAACACTTCCTTTATGTTCTAAGCTTGTTATGTTTCCATGGTTGCTAGTTTTGTTCGATACCATATACTGTTGATTGTTGGTTTCAGTGTTGATAGTTTTGTTCTATACCTCCAATAGGGTGGCCACTTTGCAATTGCATTAATTGGAGTGTTAGGAATTAGCACACAAATGCACATGTGGTTAACTGAAAACTGCAGCGGAAATAAGTAATCTTAGCACCACATCATGTACTAATTCAAGGATAGCACGGAAGGAAACATATGCAGCAGCATATATGGAGGCAGAAAATGTTACTCAGCAGGCAAGACACTCCTCGGCCTAGTGTCTTGTGGTAGGAGTAAGTTTCTGGACAGCACCAAGCATCAACAAAGAGACACCAGATTTTTATGTGGAAAACCCCTCAACTTGAGGGGAAAAACCACGGGCCAAAGCCACCCAAATCCTCTTCCACTATTATCAAATGTGGGATACAACAAGTTCTTCTCTAGATAGCACTAGAGGATCTCATATATCAAGATTTCTGAAACTTGGATGAACACAACAAGATTTGGGGCTCAAGAACTAGGGATTGTAACAATTTCACCAAAGATGGTGGTGTCGTGGTTCTAAATCTGACAGTAATGTAGGGGGGGGGTAGGAATGGAGAGGCAAGATCTTAGCTATGGAGCAGTTGTATACACACGAGGTTTACGAGTTCAGGCCCTTCTCGGAGGAAGTAACAACCCTACGTCTCGGAGCCCGGAGGCGGTCGACTGGATTATGTGTGTATGGATTACAGGGGTGCGAACCCTTTACACTGAGGAGGGGGGTGGCTTATATAGAGTCCGCCAGACCCCTCTGGCCCTCAGTTATGCAGGGTTAAAGGTACATTAAGGTCGGGCGTTACTGGTAACGCCACTATAAAGTGCTATAATGACCATGAAAGCTACTTAATGATCGACCGTTTGCGTACAGAGTGACTTATCATCTCATGGCTGTCGAGTGGTTGGCTTCATGGTCGAGTGTCTTCGAGTCCGTCGAGTGGAACACTTCTGAGTCGATTGAAAGGTGGTTCCTTCTAGAGATGTCCTTGGGGAGGGTAGTTTGGACAGGCCCATGACCCTACCCTAGGTACATAGCTTCATCATTAGCCCCCGAATGGATCGAGGTTTGAGTGGGGAAAGAGTTGAACATACTTCCGACCCGTTTTTTGTGTTACGAGTATAGCTTGCTCTGGATCAATGAACCTAGGTGACGAAACCAACTTCTTTTTAAGTTGCCTTGATCCATTCTTTGTTCCTGTCGAGTGAGTTTCTTTACTTGAAGAGCTCCGAGTGACAGAGCGGAGGAGATCTTCCGTCTGACAAGTTGTTCTGCAGCCCACGGATTTCGCGGGATTTGAATTTCAAGAAGTGCGCGGGGCGGAGGAGGCCGCAGTACTCGGATGGGATAAGGCAGGGATGCCTCGATCTCCGCGCCACCTTTTTCACCACGTATCGCGCGTGCGACTGTTGCGGGATTTGATAGGACCGTCTGGGCCTACAGGTCAGTCACTCGGAGGCGACTCCATATAAGCCGCTAGCCCAGGGCTTTTGAACAGTGCGCCTTCATTTTTCCCCTTTCTTCTCGCATTCCGCCGCCACCTCTGCTCTCGTCCCGGTGCCGTCGGTCTGTTCGAGCCTCGTCTGCGGCAATGGTGAAGGAGAAGACGGCGGCCCTGGAGCGCGCGAAAAAAGCGACAACGCAGGCAAAGGCGAAGAAGTCCGGTCGGGGCGGATCTTCCTCGAGGTCTGCCTTGCCGCCGGGCTGGATCCAGGGAGATTGGATGCCCTCGGCGATTCGACAGGACAACATCGATGACCTGACCGAGGGGGGATTCATTCCTCACAAATCTGCGCGCCTCCCGGGGAATGAGATCGAGCCGCAACCTCGCGAGGGTGAGTGCGTCCTTGTCGCCACCCACGTCGATCGCGGATTCTCGCTGCCTTCTCATCCTTTTTTCCGGAGTTTCTTGAACTTTTTCGGAGTGCAACTCCATCACTTTACCCCGAATTCCATCGTGTATCTTGCTGCCTTCGTGTCTTTATGCGAGAATTTCTTGGGTTGCCATCCTCATTGGGGCCTCTTCAAGCACATTTTCACTTGTCGTTCTTAGTCGGTTAAGAAAGCTAAGTCGAGTGACGATAAGACACAAGTGATTCAGATGTGCAGCGGGATGCATATGAGAAGCAAAAGTTCTTTCCCAGCTATGACTCTTCCTGACTCAGTCCGCGGGTGGCAGTCGACCTGGTTCTACTGCAGAGACCAGGCGACTCCAGGACAGGCGACGGGTCTTCCCCCTTTCTCCCTGAACGGAGCAGAAAAACCTTCTTCTCTGAAAGTGACACCGGAAGAGAAGGCACAAGTCAAAGTGTTGGTCAGTCGAGTGGTTCAGCTTGTCCGCGACGGGGTGACTGGTATGGATTTGCTAGAGGTCTTCCTCCGGAGACGTATCCAACCGCTCCAAGCTCGTGACCATCCGATGTGGATGTATTCGGGTCTCGATGACACCACTCGGATTCAACCGGAGGAGGTCGACGAGGCTACGTTGGAGGGGTGGTTGTCAAGTATCACAGGGAACAAAGACAACCCCCTAGGAGCCAGGAGGATTCCTCCACTCGACCAATCATACGAAGTAGACCAGGTCCAACTCTGCATCTCTGACCGTGACCTTGTTTTCTTCATTCTGTCTGCTTACAATCAGTCGATTGATTTTTATCTTGTTTGTTGTCTTATAGACTATTACCGAGATGTACTCGATGCCCAATGGGGCTCAAGAACAGGCTGATGAGGGGGAGGCGAGCGGAGGTGAAAGTGAAGAAGAGTGGCAATCTGATGGTGAGGGGGAAGAGGATGACGACGGCTCCAGTGGAGAGGGAGAGGAGGAGAAAGTCGATCCTCCTCGCACGGAAGGGCGATCCAAGCTCAGCCACGACCCAGCTGGCGACTCTGCAAAGCGATCATACTGTTGGGGGCGTCGTCAAACGCCCTCGGACGGCTTCTCCGGTGCCGACTGAAAAAGTGTCAAAGCAGCCCAAAGTTGCAGCGCAAAGGCCTCGGAAGGCGTTACCGAAGATTAAGATTGACATCCCCGTTGCTTCTGCGTGAGTGCCTCCCTTTGTATTCACTCTCTATACTATTCATTTTTTCCTTGATTTGACCAGATAAACTTTGGAACTGGCAGCGCTCTGGGACTTCGGCCTATAGGGATGAAGATGAGGCAATGGAGGATGCAATCACCTCCAATCCGGGTATGATTTCTGTCGTTCTGTCTTTATTTGGTCGACTCAACTGCAATATATACCATTGGGTGATGCAAATTTGGGCGACTGATCTTTGAGCAGCTCCTAACGTTATTGACCTCCCCGACGATGACGAAGAAGAGCCCGAGAGGCCTTTGTCAAGGAAAAATAGGAAAACTCCTGCAGACAAGGTGCCACAGTCGACGCCGATAGCTGAACCAGTCGTTCAGGACGCTGGTGACGCCAATCGGGCTTCTGTTACTTTCACTGTACCGCTGTCGAGTGCTCGACCTTCTTCATCGACTGCTCAAGCTCCTGCCGACCCACCTTCGGTTTTTGTTACCCACCACGTCCCAGAAGACGAAGTGAATGCTGCCAAGGAAGCCATACGCCAAGCAGGTATCATGATGGAGAAGATGAAGATGGTGCGGGTTGTCAGTCAAGCCGCCTATGATGCCAGCTCGGCTCTCCAAAGCAACGTTCAGGTCAGCAACACGTCGACTGATTTTCTTGGCTTGCTCTGTTAGGGTATGCTACCTGAAAGCTCTCTTTCCAAAGATCTTTGCATCTGTGCACCCACTGGGTGTTTCGACTTGTCATTAAGCAAATCCATACTTTGAGCTGAAATTTTGTTATTGAAGTTTTGGACTAGTGGGCACCCACTGGGTGTAGTCCCCGAGACTACGGTGGACTGCGGGCAGTCGACTGTAGTCTTGATATGTTAATTCATTCACTCGGTCTGGTCTGGCCATGTCGAGTGTAAACTGAACCAATGGGGGTATGCTAAGTGCACCCACTGGGTGTAGTCCCCGAGACCGTGGTCGACTGCTGGCAGTCGACTATGGTCTGAAGAACTTGTTTGCTGCTGTCTCTTTTTTTTACACACACACACACTCGCGCCGAAAAGGTCTCGTCGAGTGCTAACTAAACCAGTGGGGGCACGCTAAGTGCACCCACTGGGTGTAGTCCCCGAGACTATGGTGGACTGCGGGCAGTCGACCGTAGTCTTAGTGTTTACTGTCTTTGTCATTTTTCTCTGAAAAATAACTCATCCTTTCTGTCTGCAGAAATCTTGTGACCTTGGAGCTCGCTTTGCCGACTTGGAGAAGCAGCAAATTCAACTCAATCTTGATCCGAGTTGGCCAAGTCGAGCTGCGAGAGGCCAAAGACGACGCCAATGGTAAGGAAGCTTTGTCGATCGGTTCGCTTTAGATCTGGATTTCATTATGCTCTTCCTCAATCGAAACCTTCGCTTTTTTCGAGAAACTGAACCAGGCTCGCAAAGAAGGATCAAGATCTGGCTGCTGCTCAAAAGAAGGCCGACGATCAAACTGCTCTAGCGTAGCAGTGAGCTGGCTTCAATGGCAGATCGGAGGAGGAGAATGCGAAGATGAAATCCGCTCTGGACGAAGCCAACAAGGAGGTAACCCGCTTGAAGAAGGACAAGGTTAGCCTGAATGAGAAGATGGACAGCATTGCTTGCCGGAGGGACGATCTGGAACGCTATCTGAGGAGCCTCGCCAAGAAGTTATTCATCAAGCTTGAAGGTACATATCTCGTTCCGACTGGTTCATCTTTGTCGACTCGGCATACGAATATTGACTCATCCTTGGACTGTGCATGCAGAGCTTTGCCGAGACTTCGAGGAGGATACTGGCCGGATCGAACCGAATTTGGACCCTATCAATTCTCCTGTGAAGGACGAAACTGCTATGAACCTGCTCCGACTGGAATCCCGCATCGACGGCGTTGTTGACTATCTGGCTCGACTGAAAGTCGCCACGTCGCGGATCGACTCAGCACTTTGGCCAAGGGCAACACTCCAGAACGATCTCGAGTCCCTGATGACTCGACTTAACGAGATCCCTGGTCGAGTGCAGGAGTGGAAGAAGTCTTCTGCTCGGTGCAGTGCTGATGTGGCTCTGTCTTTGGTTTGTGTCCACTGTAAGGAGGCGCGAGAAGATAAGTTGGCAGCTATCTGTTGGGGAACGTTGCAGAAAATTAAAATTTTTCCTACGGTTTCACCAAGATCCATCTATGAGTTCATCTAAGCAACGAGTCATGGGAGATGCATCTACATACCACTTTGTAGATCGCGAGCGGAAGCGCTCAAAAGAACGGGGTTGAGGTAGTTGTACACGCCGTGATCCAATCACCGGAGATCCTAGCGCGAACGGACGGCACCTCCGCGCTCAACACACGTGCGGTCAGCGTGGCGTCTCCTCCTTCTTGATCCAGCAAGGGGAAGGAGAGGTTGATGAAGATCCAGCAAGACGACGGCGTGGTGGTGGATGCAGCAGGATCCGTAGGGCTTCGCCAAGCGCGTCAAGGGGAGGAGGAGGTGTAGCAAGGGGAAGGAGGTGCCAAGATGCGGGTCTTGCTGCCCTTCCTCCCTCCACTATATATAGGGGCTAGGGGGCGATGCCCTTGGAGATCCCATCTAGATGGGGGGCGGCCCGGGCAACGGCCCTTAGGGTTTCAACCAGGGGCGATGCCCCTCGGGGGCAACGCCCCTTAGGGTTTCCAACCGGGGCGATGCCCCTCTGGGCAACGGTCCCCTAGGGTTTCCAACCCTAGGCGCTTTGGGCCCTTGGGTGGGCGCACCAGCCCACCAGGCTGGTTCCCACGCCACTTCAGCTCATGGGGCCCTCCGGATAGGTGGCCCCACCGGTGGACCTCGGGACCCTTCCGGTGGTCCCAGACAATACCGTGACCCCAAAACTTTCCGGTGGCGGCTGGACTTCCTATATATAAATCTTTACCTCCGGACCATTCCGAACTCCTCGTGACGTCCGGGATCTCATCCGGACTCAACAACTTTCGGGTTATTGCATACTAATATCTCTACAACCCTAGCGCCACCGAACCTTATGTGTAGACCCTACGGGTTCGGAGATATCTGAACATGACCGAGATGCCTCTCCGTCAATAACCAACAGCGGATCTGGATACCCATGTTGGCTCCCACATACTCCTCGATGATCTCATCGGATGAACCACGATGTCGAGGATTCAATCAAACCCCGTATACAATTCCCTTTGTCAATCGGTACGTTACTTGCCCGAGACTCGATCGTCGGTATCCCAATACCTTGTTCAGTCTCGTTACCGCAAGTCACTTTACTCGCATCAGAATGCATGATCCCGTGACTAACCACTTAGTCACTTTGAGCTCATTATGATGATGCATTACCGAGTGGGCCAGAGATACCTCTCCGTCATACGGAGTGACAAATCCCGCCTCGATCCGTGTCAACCCAATGACACTTTCGGAGATACCTGTAGTGCACTTTATAGTCACCCGATTCGTTGTGACGTTTGGTACACCCAAAGCACTCTTACGGTATCCGGGAGTTACACGATCTCATGGTCTAAGGAAGAGATACTTGACATTGGAAAAGCTCTAGCAAAACGAACTACACGATCTTGTGCTATGCTTAGGATTGGGTCTTGTCCATCACATCATTCTCCTAATGATGTGATCCCGTTGTCAATGACATCCAATGTCCATAGTCGAAACCATGACTATCTGTTGACCAACGAGCTAGTCAACTAGAGGCTCACTAGGGACATGTTATGGTCTATGTATTCACACGTGTATCACGATTTCCGGATAATACAGCTTATAGCATGAATAAAAGACAATCATCATGAACAAAGAAATATAATAATAACACTTTTATTATTGCCTCTAGGGCATATTTCCAACAGTCTCCCACTTGCACTAGAGTCAATAATCTAGTTACATTGTGATGAATCGAACACCCATAGAGTTCGGTGTTGATCATGTTTTGCTCATGAGAGAGTTTAGTCAACGGATCTGCGACATTCAGATCCGTATGTACTTTGCAAATTTCTATGTCTCCATCCTGAACGTTTTCACGGATGGAGTTGAAGCGACGCTGATGTGCCTGGTCTTCTTGTGAAACCTGGCTCCTTGGCAAGTGCAATAGCTCCAGTGTTGTCACGAAGAGTTTGATCGGCCCGACGCATTGGGTATGACTCCTAGGTCGGTGATGAACTCCTTCACCCAAATTGCTTCATGCGCTGCCTTCGAGGCTGCCATGTACTCCGCTTCACATGTAGATCCCGCCACGACGCTCGCTTGCAGCTGCACCAGCTTCTCGCTCCACCATTCAACATATACACGATCCGGTTTGTGACTTAGAGTCATCGGATCTGTGTCGGCTAGCGTCGACGTAACCCGTTCTGACGAGCTCTTCGTCACCTCCATAAACGAAAACATGTCCTTTGTCCTTTTCGGTACTTCAGGATATTCTTGACCGCTGTCCAGTGTTCCTTGCCGGATTACTTTGGTACCTTCCTACCAAACTTACGGCAAGGTTTACATCAGGTCCGTACACAGATGGCATACATAATAGATCCTATGGCTGAGGCATAGGGATGACACTCATCTCTTCTTTATCTTTTGCCGTGGTCGGGCATTGAGCTGAGCTCAATCTCACACCTTGCAATACAGGCAAGAACCCTTCTTGGACTGATCCATTTTGAACTTCTTCAAAATCTTATCAAGGTATGTGCTTTGTGAAAGACCTATGAGGCGCCTCGATCTATCTCTATAGATCTTGATGCCTAATATATAAGCAGCTTCTCCAAGGTCCTTCATTGAAAAACACTTATTCAAGTAGGCCTTAATGCTGTCCAAGAATTCTATATCATTTCCCATCAGAAGTATGTCATCTACATATAATATGAGAAATGCTACAGAGCTCCCACTCACTTTCTTGTAAACGCAGGCTTCTCCATAAGTCTGCATAAACCCAAACGCTTTGATCATCTCATCAAAGCGAATGTTCCAACTCCGAGATGCTTGCACCAGCCCATAAATGGATCGTTGGAGCTTGCATACTTTGTTAGCGTTCTTAGGATCGACAAAACCCTTCGGCTGCATCATATACAGCTCTTCCTTAAGATATCCGTTAAGGAACGCTGTTTTGACGTCCATCTGCCATATCTCATAATCATAGTATGCGGCAATTGCTAACATGATTCGGACGGACTTAAGCTTCGCTCACGGAGAGAAAGTCTCATCGTAGTCAATCCCTTGAACTTGCCGATAACCCTTAGCGACAAGTCGAGCTTTATAGATGGTGACATTACCATCCGCGTCCGTCTTCCTCTTAAAGATCCATTTGTTTTCTATCGCTCACCGATCATCGGGCAAGTCACTCAAAGTCCACACTTTGTTTTCATACATGGATTCTATCTCGGACTTCATGGCTTCTAGCCATTTGTTGGAATCTGGGCCCGCCATCGCTTCTTCATAGTTCAAGGTTCATTGTTGTCTAACAACATGATTTCCAAGACAGGGTTGCCGCACCACCTGGTGCGGAACGTGTCCTAGTGGACCTCGGAAGTTCAAGAGCAACTTGATCCGGTACCTTGATCATCATCATGAATTTCCTCTTCGTTGGTGTAGGCATCACAGAACATTTTCCCGAGCTGCACTACTATCCTATTCAAGAGGTAGTACTTCATCGAGTTCTACTTTCCTCCCACTTACTTCTTTCGAGAGAAACTCTTTTTCCAGAAAGGATCCGTTCTTGGCAACAAAGATCTTGCCCTCGGATCTTAAGTAGAAGGTATACCCTACGGTTTCCTTAGGGTATCCTATGAAGACGCATTTTTCCGACTTGGGTTCGAGCTTTTCAGTTGAAGTTTCTTGACATAAGCATCGCATCCCCAAACTTTTAGAAACGACAGCTTAGGTTTCTTCCCAAACCATAATTCATACGGTGTCGTCTCAACGGACTTAGACGGTGCCCTATTTAAAGTGAATGTAGCTGTCTCTAGAGCGTATCCCCAAAATGATAGCGGTAAATCAGTAAGAGACATCATAGACCGCACCATATCCAATAGAGTGCGATTCACGACGTTCGGACACACCGTTCGCTGAGGTGTTCCAGCGGCGTTAGTTGTGAAACGATTCCACATTTTCTTAAGTGTGTACCAAATTCGTGACTTAAATATTCTCCTCCACGATCCGATCGTAAGAATTTTATCTTTCGGTCACGTTGATTCTCTACTTCATTCTGAAATTCCTTGAACTTTTCAAAGGTCTCAGACTTGTGTTTCATCAAGTAGACATACCCATATCTACTCAAGTCATCTGTGAGAGTGAGAACATAACGATATCCTCCATGAGCCTCAACGCTCATTGGACCGCACACATCGGTATGTATGATTTCCAACAAGTTGGTTGCTCGCTCCATTGTTCCGAGAATGGAGTCTTGGTCATCTTGCCCATGAGGCATGGTTCGCATGTGTCAAATGATTCATAATCAAGAGACTCCAAAAGTCCATCAGCATGGAGCTTCTTCATGCGCTTGACACCAATGTGACCAAGGCGGCGATGCCACAAGTATGTGGGACTATCGTTATCAACTTTACATCTTTTGGTATTCACGCTATGAACATGTGTAATACTACGCCGAGATTCATTAAGAATAAACCATTGACCATCGGAGCATGACCATAAAACATATCTCTCATATAAATAGAACAACCATTATTCTCGGATTTAAATGAGTAGCCATCTCGCATTAAAGAGATCCAGATACAATATTCATGCTCAAACTTGGCACCAAATAACAATTATTAAGGTTTATAACTAATCCTGTGGGTAAATGAAGAGGTAGCGTGCGACGGCGATCACATCGACTCTGAACCATTCCCGACGCGCATCGTCACCTCGTCCTTCGCCAGTCTCCGCTTATTCCGCAGCTCCTGCTGTGAGTTACAAATATGAGCAACGGCACGGTATCAAATACCGGGAGTTACTACGAGTATCGGTAAGGTACACATCAATTACATGTATATCAAATATACCTTTGGTGTTGCCGGCCTTCTTGTCCGCTAAGTATTTGGGGCAGTTCCGCTTCGAGGACCCTTCCCTTGCAATAAAAGCACTCGGTCTCGTGCTTGGGTCCATTCTTTGACTTCTTCCGGCAACTTGCTTATCGGGCGCAGCAACCTCCTTGCCGTCCTTCTTGAAGTTCTTCTTGCCCTTGCCCTTCTTAAACTTAGTGGTCTTATTGACCATCAACACTTGATGTTCTTTCTTGATTTCAACCTCGGTGACTTCAGATAGAGAATACTTCAGAATGGTCTTTACCATCCCCTACATATTGTAGTTCATCACAAAGCTCTTGTAGCTTGGTGGAAGCGATCGGAGGATTCTCAAATGACCGCCTCATCGGGGAGGTTAATATTCAGCTGGGTCATACGGTTGTGCAACCTGACATATCTTGAGAATGTGCTCACCGATGAACTATTTTCCTCCATCTTACAACTGTAGAACTTGTCGGAGATGTCATATCTCTCGACCGGCGTGAGCTTGGAAAACAAGTTTCAGCTCCTCGAACATCTCATATGCTCCGTGATGCTCAAAACGCTTTTGGAGCCCGGTTCTAAGTCGTAAAGCATGCCGCCTTGAGCGAGGGAGTAATCATCAAGACGAGACTGCCAAGCATTCATAATGTCTTGGTTCTGCAGGGACGGAGCGTCACCTAGCGGTCCTTCTAGGACATATTGTTTCTGGCAGCTATGAGGATGATCCTCAAGTTCGGACCCAGTCCATATAGTTGCTGCCGTCATCTTTCAGCTTGGTTTTCTCTAGGAGCGCGTTGAAGTTCAAGTTGACATGAGCGTTGGCCATTTGATCTACAAGACATATCATTCAAAAGTTTTAGACTAAGTTCATGATAATTAAGTTCATCTAATCAAATTATTACAATGAACTCCCACTCAGATTAGACATCCCTCTAGTCATCTAAGTGATACACGATCCGAGTCGACTAGGCCGTGTCCGATCATCACGTGAGACGGACTAGTCATCGTCGGTGAACATTCTCATGTTGATCGTATCTTCTATCGACTCGTGTTCGACCTTTTGGTCTCCGTGTTCGAGGCCATGTCTGTACATGCTAGGCTCGTCAAGTTAACCCTAAGTGTTTTGCGTGTGTAAATCTGTCTTACACCCATTGTATGTGAACATAAGAATCCATCACACCCGATCATCACGTGGTGCTTAGAAGCGACGAACTTTAGCAACGGTGCACAGTTAGGGGAGAACACTTCTTGAAATTGCTGTAAGGATCATCTTATTTACTACCGTCGTTCTAAGTAAACAAGATGTATAAACATAATAAACATCACATGCAATTATATAGTAGTGACATGATATGGCCAATATCATAAAACTCCATTGATCTCCATCTTCGGGGCTCCATGATCATCTTGTCACCGGCATGACACCATGATCTCCATCATCATGATCTCCATCATTGTGCCTCCATGAAGTTGTCACGCCAACGACTACTTCTACTTCTATGGCTAACGCGTTTAGCAATAAAGTAAAGTAAATTACATGGCGTTCTTGAATGAGACGCAGGTCATAAAAATAAAGACAACTCCTATGGCTCCTGCCGGTTGTCATACTCATCGACATGCAAGTCGTGATTCCTATTACAAGAACATGATCTCATACATCACAATATGTCATTCATCATTCATCACAACTTGGCCATATCACATCACATGTCAATTGCTGCAAAAACAAGTTAGACGTCCTCTAATTGTTGTTGCATCTTTTACGTGGCTGCAATTGGGTTCTAGCAAGAACTTTTTCTTACCTACGAATAACCACAACGTGATCTTGTCAACTTCTATTTACCCTTCATAAGGACCCTTTTCATCGAATCCGCTCAACCTAAAGTAGGAGAGACAGACACCCGCCAGCCACCTTATGCAACTAGTGCATGTTAGTCGGTGGAACCGGTCTCACGTAAGCGTCACGTGTAAGGTTGGTCCGGCCGCTTCATCCCACAATACCGCGGAAGCAAGATAAGATTAGTAGCGGCAAGTAAGTTGACAAGATCCACGCCCACAACTAAATTGTGTTCTACTCGTGCAAAGAGAACTACGATAGACCTAGCTCATGATGCCACTTTGTTGGGGAACGTTGCGAGAAAATTAAATTTTTCCTACGGTTTCACCAAGATCCATCTATGAGTTCATCTAAGCAACGAGTCATGGGAGATGCATCTACATACCACTTTGTAGATCGCGGCGAAGCGTTCAAAAGAACGGGGTTGAGGTAGTTGTACACGTCGTGATCCAATCACCGGAGATCCTAGCGCCGAGCAGACGGCACCTCCGCGTTCAACACACGTCACGGTCAGCGTGGCGTCTCCTCCTTCTTGATCCAGCAAGGGGAAGGAGAGGTTGAAGAAGATCCAGCAGCACGACGGCGTGGTGGTGGATGCAGCAGGATCCGCAGGGCTTCGCCAAGCGTCTGCGGGAGGAGGAGGTGTAGCAAGGGGAAGGAGGTGCCAAGATGCGGGTCTTGCTGCCCTTCCTCCCTCCACTATATATTGGGGCTAGGGGCGCATGCCCCTGGAGATCCCATCTAGATGGGGCGGCGGCCCCGGGCAACGGCCCCTTAGGGTTTCAACCAGGGGCGCATGCCCCTCGGGGGCAACGGCCCTAGGGTTTCAACCGGGCGCGATGCCCGTCGGGGCAACGGTCCCCTAGGGTTTCCAACCCTAGGCGCCTTGGGCCCTTGGGTGGGCGCACCAGCCCACCAGGCTGGTTCCCACGCCACTTCAGCCCATGGGGCCCTCCGGATAGGTGGCCCCACCGGTGGACCCTCGACCCTTCCGTGGTCCCAGACAATACCGTGACCCCAAAACTTTCCGGTGGCGAAACTGGACTTCCTATATATAAATCTTTACCTCCGACCATTCCGAACTCCTCGTGACGTCCGGGATCTCATCCGGACTCAACAACTTTCGGGTTACTGCATACTAATATCTCTACAACCCTAGCGCCACCGAACCTTATGTGTAGACCCTACGGGTTCGGAGATATGCGACATGACCGAGATGCCTCTCCGGTCAATAACCAACAGCGGATCTGGATACCCATGTTGGCTCCCACATACTCCTCGATGATCTCATCGGATGAACCACGATGTCGAGGATTCAATCAAACCCAGTATACAATTCCCTTTGTCAATCGATGCGTTACTTGCCCGAGACTCGATCGTCGGTATCCCAATACCTTGTTCAGTCTCGTTACGGCAAGTCACTTTACTCAATACTCAGTAATGCATGATCCCGTGACTAACCACTTAGTCACTTTGAGCTCATTATGATGATGCATTACCGAGTGGGCCCAGAGATACCTCTCCGTCATACGGAGTGACAAATCCCAGCCTCGATCCGTGTCAATCCAATGACACTTTCGGAGATACCTGTAGTGCACTTTTATAGTCACCCAGTTACGTTGTGACGTTTGGTACACCCAAAGCACTCTTACGGTATCCGGGAGTTACACGATCTCATGGTCTAAGGAAGAGATACTTGACATTGGAAAAGCTCTAGCAAAACGAACTACACGATCTTGTGCTATGCTTAGGATTGGGTCTTGTCCATCACATCATTCTCCTAATGATGTGATCCCGTTGTCAATGACATCCAATGTCCATAGTCAGGAAACCATGACTATCTGTTGACCAACGAGCTAGTCAACTAGAGGCTCACTAGGGACATGTTATGGTCTATGTATTCACACGTGTATCACGATTTCCGGATAATACAGTTATAGCATGAATAAAAGACAATCATCATGAACAAAGAAATATAATAATAACACTTTTATTATTGCCTCTAGGGCATATTTCCAACACTATCAAGGTCGCCAACACCAAGAAGCATGATTTTCGATCCTTTATGGAGACTTTCATTGCTGCTGCCACTCTGATCGCCGATGGTGTCGACCTGTACGAGTTTGTCGAGCCTGCCAGTCCTCCTCCCGCGGAGTGAACAAACTTTCATGCCCCACCTTGAATTTGCCTCGGAATGCCGAGTGGATTTTGTAATGGTTAAACTCTTTCGGGTTGAGAACCCGAGTACTTTGATCTGCGGTTTGGAACCTTCGAGATTTATCTGAACTTGCTTTACTTCTGAATATCCTTGCACTTGCCTTCGAGTGGCTTTTACTCTTCACGCGGAATAGTCTTTGTGTTTTTGATGCAGCTCAGAGGTGGAAGATCCAGTTGACTTGTACCTCGTCATCCTTGCGGATCGGAATAGCACGTACGTTGTACTTGTGGCGTAGCTCCGAGGGAGAAGGTAGTAGTCGACCTGCACCTCGTCGTCCTTGCGGATCGGGATGGAGCGCATGTTGTACTTGTGGCGTAGCTCCGAAGGAGAAGGTAGCAGTCGACCTGCACGTCGTCGTCCTTGCGGGTCGGGATGGAGCATACGTTGTACTTGTGGCGTAGCTCCGAAGGAGAAGGTAGCAGTCGACCTGCACCTCGTCTTCCTTGCGGATTGGGATGGTTTCGAACTTAGGCGAGTACTTGGACTGCAGCTAAGCCCCCGAGTGAGAGGATTGCTCTTCACTCGGTAGGATTTTTTAAACTTTGGCGAGTACTGGACTGCAGCTAAGCCTCCCAGTGAGAGGATTGCTCTTCACTCGGTAGGATTTTTCAAACTTTGGCGAGTACTTGGACTGAAGCTAAGCCCCCGAGTGAGAGGATTGCTCTTCACTCGGTAGGATTTTTTAAACTTAGGCGAGTACTGGACTGCAGCTAAGCCTCCGAGTGGGAGGCTGGCTCACCACTCGGTAGGATTTTTCAAACTTAGGCGAGTACTTGGACTACAGCTAAGCCCCCGAGTGAGAGGATTGCTTGTCACTCGGTAGGATTTTTCAAACATAGGAGAGTACTTGGACTGCAGCTAAGCCCCCGAGTGAGATGATTTCTCTTCACTCGGTAGGATTTTTTAAACTTAGGCGAGTACTGGACTGCAGCTAAGCCTCCGAGTGGGAGGCTTGCTCTTCACTCGGTAGGATTTTTTAAACTTAGGCGAGTACTGGACTGCAGCTAAGCCTCTGAGTGGGAGGCTGGCTCACCACTCGGTAGGATTTTTTAAACTTAGGCGAGCACTTGGGCTGCAGCTAAGCCTCCGAGTGGGAGGCAGGCTCACCACTCGGTAGGATTTTTTAAACTTAGGCGAGCACTTGGGCTGCAACTAAGCCTCCGAGTGGGAGGCAGGCTCACCACTCGGTAGGATTTTTCAAACTTAGGCGAGCACTTGGGCTGCAGCTAAGCCTCCGAGTGGGAGGCAGGCTCACCACTCGGTAGGATTTTTTTTAAACTTAGGCGAAATGGATTCGCAGCTAAGCCTCCGAGTGAGAGGCTTGCTCATCACTCGGTAGGAATTTTTTTACAAACTTAGGCGAAACGGATTCGCAACCAAGCCACCCACTGGGGGAGTTTCTCACGTAAACAAAAGCAACAACAATCACTGGGAAAATTATAACACTCTTGTCTTTGATTAGTAAACTACAAAGGTATTTCTTATTACATCTCATCCGAGTGAGTTCTTAAGTATAAAAGGGGCGGAGCAGCTCCGCATTCCAAGCTCGAGGCTCATCAATCTGGCGATCGATGTTGTAAAGATAGTATGCTCCATTGTGGAGAACTCTGGTGACGATGAAGGGGCCTTCCCAAGTGGGAGCGATCTTGTGTGGTTTCTGTTGATCCACTCGGAGGACCAAGTCTCCTTCTTGGAAGGCTCGACTCTTCACATTTCTGGCATGGAATCGATGCAAGTCTTGCTGATAGATAGTCGAGCGGATCAGGGCCATCTCTCTTTCCTCTTCTAGGAGGTCGACTGCATCCTGCCGGGCTTTTTCTGCTTCATCTTCAGAGTAGAGCTCGACTCGGGGCGCATTGTGAAGCAAGTCACTCGGCAGAACTGCTTCAGCTCCATAGACCAGAAAGAATGGAGTTCGTCCAGTTGACCGATTAGGGGTAGTCCTCAATCCCCAAAGAACTGACGGAAGTTCGTCGACCCATGCGCCTGCTGCGTGCTTGAGATCGCGCATCAGTCGGGGTTTCAGTCCTTTGAGAATTAGACCGTTTGCTCTTTCCGCTTGTCCATTCGACTGGGGGTGAGCGACTGAAGCGTAGTCGACTCATGTGCCTTGAGAGGCGCAAAAGGCTTTGAATTTGTCAGAATCGAAGTTTGACCCATTGTCAGTGATGATGCTAGGCGGGACTCCATATCTGAATATCAACTCTCTGATGAAACTGATAGCAGTGCACGCATCGAGATTCTTGATAGGCTTAGCTTCGATCCATTTAGTAAATTTGTCGACTGCCACTAGTACGTGAGTGAAGCCGCTCCTGACAGGTCTCAGTGGTCCAATCATATCCAATCCCCAAACAGCGAAGGGCCAGACGAGTGGAATGGTCTTCAAAGCTGACGCGGGTTTGTGTGACATATTGGAGTAAAACTGACATCCTTCACACTTGTCGACTATCTCTTTCGCCATTTCATTTGCTCTTGGCCAGTAAAATCCCGCTCGGTATGCTTTGGCCACAATGGTCCGAGAGGACGCATGATGACCACAGGTCCCCGAGTGGATATCATCAAGAATTATCTGACCTTCTGGTGTTATACACTTCTGTCCGACTCCAGTCGCGCTTTCTCTGTATAGCTGTCCCTTTATCACAGTAAAGGCCTTGGATTGACGGACGATCTGTCGAGCCTCTTCTTCATTCTCTGGGAGTTCTTTCCTTAGGATGTATGCGATGTACGACACCGTCCAGTCAGGAGTTTTGACCAAGACTTCCATGATCAGGTCGACCACCACTGGAACCTCAACCTCAGTCGGATCCGTGGCACTTTTTGGTTGCGGAACTTCTTTAGTGAAAGGGTCCTCTTGAACTGATGGTGAGTGGATGTGTTCCAAAAACACATTGCTGGGAATGGCTTCTCTCTTGGAACCTATTTTTGCTAAATCATCAGCTGCTTGATTTTTCAGTCGGGGTATATGATGAAGCTCTAACCCCTCGAATTTCTTCTCCAGCTTTCTCATTGCATTGCAGTAACCAGTCATGGCCGGACTTCTGACATCCCATTCCTTCATCACTTGATTAACCACTAGATTTGAGTCACCATAGACCATGAGGCGACGGACGCCGAGTGAAATGGCCATACGCAACCTATACAAAAGTGCTTCGTACTCTGCTTCGTTGTTGGAGGAATCAAAGTGAATTTGGAGAACATATCTGAGCTTATCTCCTCGGGGGGAAACTAACACAACCCCAGCACCGGAACCATTCAGCATCTTGGAACCGTCAAAGAACATGGTCCAGTGCTCCGAGTGAACTTGAGTCGGCAGTTGTTGTTCAATCCACTCGCCATTTAAATCTGCTATTGCTTGGGACTTGATGGCTTTCTTTGCCTCAAACTTGATATCTAGGGGAAGGAGTTCAATCGCCCATTTTGCCACTCGACCAGTTGCATCTCTGTTGTGCAGAATCTCTGACAATGGAGCGTCGCTGACGACTGTAATGGAGTGGTCAGAGAAGTAATGAGCAACCTTCTTCGTGGTCATATAAATCCCATATACAAGCTTTTGATAATGAGGGTATCTTTGCTTTGATGGGGTCAAAACTTCAGAAACATAATATACCGGGCGCTGAACTTTGAAGGCTTTTCCTTCTTCTTCCCGCTCGACCGTAAGTACTGTACTGACAACTTGTCTTGTGGCTGCAATGTATAGCAGCAAAGGCTCTTTGCTGATTGGGGCAGCAAGCACCGGCTGGGTGGAGAGCAGAGTTTTTAACTCTGCAAACGTTGCATCAGCTTCAGGAGTCCACTCGAACTTGTCTGACTTCTTCATCAGTCGGTAAAGAGGCAATGCCTTTTCACCGAGTCGAGAGATGAATCGACTTAAAGCGGCCAAGCAACCAGTAAGCTTCCGGACATCATGCACACGCACAGGACGTTTCATTCGGAGTATAGTACCAACTTTTTCCGGATTGGCATCGATTCCTCGTTCAGAAACGAGAAAACCGAGTAACTTTCCGCCAGGAACTCCGAATGTGCACTTTGATGGATTAAGCTTGATATCATACCTCCTGAGGTTGGCAAATGTCTCAGCAATGTCAGTCAGCAGGTCGAAAACCTTCCGTGACTTGACCATGATATCATCCATGTATGCTTCCACATTCCGACTGATTTGAGTGAGCAAACACTTCTGAATCATCCTCATGAACGTGGCTCCGGCATTCTTGAGGCCGAATGGCATGGTGACATAGCAGAAGCACCCGAATGGAGTGATGAAAGCTGTTTTGATTTCGTCGGGTCCATACAGACGGATCTGATGGTAACCAGAATAGGCATCTAAAAAAGACAGGCGATCACATCCCGCAGTCGAGTCGACTATTTGGTCGATGCGGGGGAGAGGAAAATGATCTTTCGGGCAGGCCCGATTGATATGTTTGAAGTCAATGCACATGCGAAGTGACTTGTCCTTCTTGGGGACCATGACAACATTGGCGAGCCACTCGGAGTGGTAAATTTCTCGGATAAACTCCGCTGCAAGGAGTCGAGCCACTTCCTCGCCAATGGCCTTTCCTTTCTGGACGGCGGACCGTCGAAGATGTTCTTTGACAGGTTTAACTTTTGGGTCGACTCGTAGACGGTGCTCAGCCAGCCCCCTGGGAACACCCGACATGTCAGAAGGTTTCCATGCGAAGATGTCCCAGTTCTCACGGAGGAACTGGATGAGCGCTTCTTCCTATTTGGAGTCGAGTGTTGTAGAGATATGAGTCGGAGCAGCATCGGGGTCGGTCGGGTGAATGTGAATCGGCTTTGTCTTACCGGACGACTGAAACGCTGATTCCGTAGCGGGCTTCTTGGCTCGCAACAAATCACTCGGGTCTACAGTTTTCTGGTACTCCTGCAGCTCTACCACTGCCATCTGAGCATCGGCGATCTTCAAGCCTTTCTGGAAACACTCTTCCGCTTTCTTCCGATTGCCGGTGACAGTGATCACACCTTTGGGGCCTGGCATCTTCAGCTTAAGGTATACATAACATGGTCGGGCCATGAAACGTGCATACGCTGGCCTTCCCAGAATAGCGTGATAAGCACTCTGGAAATCCACGACCTCAAACGTCAACTTTTCTTTACGAAAATTCTTGGAATCACCGAAAACCACATCAAGAGCAATTTGGCCGAGTGACTCAGCCTTCTTTCCGGAATGACTCCATGGAAGCTCATGTTGTCGGTAATCGAGTCTGGACATCGGAATGCCCATCCCATTCAACGTCTCTGCAAACAGTATATTCAGGCCACTGCCACCATCCATCAAAGTTTAGTTAGTCGAGTGCCTTCGACGACTGGGTCGACCACCAAAGCTTGGCTCCCAGGGGTGGCTATGTGCGCCGGGTGGTCGACCGGTCGAATGTGATGGCGATCCGAGACCATTTCAAATAACTGGGTGTCGCCGGAGCGACCATATTCACTTCTCGGTTGATAACTTTCAATCGACTTTTACTTTCAACATCAGCAAAAATCATCAGGGTGGAATTGACCTGGGGGGGTACCCACCATCACTATCTTCCTTGTCCTCAACTTTGTCCGACTCCTTTTCCTTATCCTTGGGCGGCTTCCCCTGGAACTGCTGGATCAAGAGCCGACACTGTCAAGTGGTATGCTTCGGGTAAATGAGCTTACCCTCTTCATCTTTCTTTGTGTGAATGTGGCATGGCAAGTCCAATACATCATTTCCGTCTTGATCCTTCACTTTTTTGGGGTTCCAAGGCCCCTTGGGCTTCCCCTTAAACTTTCCTTGAGTTACAGCCAAGGCTTCTCCAGGAGCAGCTGGCTCGGCTTTCCTCTTCTGCTTCCGACTGGAATTTCCTCCGGTTTCATGGGCGACTGACTTGTGCTTGCCACTCCGGAGCCGATCCTCCTCTTCTCCATTGGCGTACTTGGTGGCAATCTCCATCATTCGACTCAGAGTCATGTCTCTGGTTCGACCGAATTTCAGATTCAATTCTCTGTACTTAACGCCTTCCTTGAAGGCACAAACTGCCTGGTGATCCGACACGTTTTCCACTGTGTGATGCAATGTGATCCATCTCTGGATGTAATCCCTCAAAATTTCATTTGTCTTCTGCACATAGGTTTGCAATTCTGTCAACCCTGCTGGTCGCTTGCAGGTTCCTTCAAATGTTTTGACAAACACTCGGGAAAGATCTTCCCAAGTGTAAATGCTGCTGGGTGCTAACTGGTTCAGCCATGCTCTGGCCGAGCCCTCCAACATAAGAGGCAGGTGTTTCATGGCCACTTCCTTATTGCCGCCACCAATCTGAACAACCACTCGGTAGTTCTCAAGCCAAGTATCAGGTTTGGACTCACCGGTGAACTTACTGACTCCAGTCGCCAACCTGAAGTTGGGAGGA
This sequence comes from Aegilops longissima, assembly GCA_021605205.1. Taxonomy (NCBI): domain Eukaryota; kingdom Viridiplantae; phylum Streptophyta; class Magnoliopsida; order Poales; family Poaceae; genus Aegilops; species Aegilops longissima. The sequence continues at coordinate 755,108,212 of CM038682.1, read as the reverse complement.
ATCATGCGCCCACGATGGCCTCGCCAAGCACTCGTCCCGAGACGTGCACTCTCTGCTGGAAGGGCATCTCTGTCATGACCTCCTCGGTGAGCTCTGTTCCTGTCGACCAAACCCTGAACGAGAATGGATCTCGCGTCAAAGCCTGGTTCTCTGGGGTCGAATGGAATCCTTCGCCCAGCACTGTGAGGGCGTCTGTCATCCTGCTGCCAGACACGTATGACCCACTCCTCGGGGAGGGGTAGGCACTCAACGTCGATCATCGCGATCGAATCAGTGATCATACTGCTCACTGTTCCTATACTGATCTCGCCGGTCTTCACGCCTCGGGGGCGATCTTGGGCTGTGAGCCGACTGAACTGTATCTGCAACAACGGATTTACTGTGAATCCTGTTCCGCGACTGTGATACGGTTAAATTCTAGTTTCCTGCTGCCTGGAGTAAGTCTCTGATCTGCAACAAGCCTCTGCCAGCCTCGGACTGGGAAGGCTGAATCGACTCTGCTATACGGGCCGCAGCTGCTAAATTTTGAATCGGAGTTCGATATACCTTAGTCGGTGGCTGAAAGAGCTGACGTCGACTAGATGACGGGACTCGTTGTCGCGCTCGTTCGTCGAGTACTCGCTGGAGATTCTCCAGTCGAGTGCGCTCAGCCAAGTGGGCCAACCACGCGTCTTCCAAGGCACGGGCCTCGGGGGTTTCTCAGACGATAGGAGTGTGAAGTGCTTCCATGTTCCGGCGGCGAAGTTCCTCCCTCTGCAGCGAAGTGAGTGGCTCGGGCAGGTACTCCTCATGGGCTTGCGACGGATCGTCCTTCCCGTCACCACCGTCGGCGCGGGAAAAGCTGGGAGGACTGCTGCGCGGTCCATCGACCATCAGGACTTCCGCCGCTGGATCACTGTTGTCGCACTCGGATGCAGTCTCTGCGGAGCCAGTCGTCGGGTCGAACAGGCCGTAGAGAGATTCGTCGGGCTCGATCGCCGCGACTTGGGGGGTGGCTGACTGGCGAGCCACCGCGTGCCTCACCCACCACTGAAGCCTCGACCGACCGGAACGCTTGCGCCCGGTGATCGACGGGAGGAGAGGACGCCGCGAGAGCCGACCAATCTCGGGTCGACGGTCGTCGCAAAAGGACGCCACGGATGCACGCGAAAAGTCGTTGCCCATGAGACGGAAGCGCGTCGATGTCGAGTGGTGCCTCCTGAAGCCAAGCGGAGTCATCGGCGACGAACACGAGCGCGCCGAGACGGATCTCGCGGCCCTCAACCAAACCTCCGCCTGAAACCATGATGAAGGGGATCGGAAAAATTGCAACTTCTCCAACAAGTCGCTAAGACACCTACCCCCACGGTGGGCGCCAACTGTCATGGTTCTAAGTCTGACAGTAATGTAGGGGGGTAGGAATGGAGAGGCAAGATCTTAGCTATGGAGCAGTTGTATACACACGAGGTTTACGAGTTCAAGCCCTTCTCGGAGGAAGTAACAGCCCTACGTCTCGGAGCCCGGAGGCGGTTGCTACGTCTCGAGCTTGCGTTGGATTTCCCCGAAGAGGAGAGGATGATGCAGCACAGTAGCGTAAGTATTTCCCTCAGTTTTTGAGAACCAAGGTATCAATCCAGTAGGAGACCATGCGCAAGTCCCTCATACCTGCACAAAACGATAGCTACTCACAACCAACGCTTAGGGGTTGTCAATCCCTTCACGGTCACTTACGAGGGTGAGATCTGATAGAGATAATATTTTTGGTATGTTTGGTATAAAGATGCAAACTAAAAAGTAAAAGCAAAAACAAGTAAATAAATTGATGGAGATTGATATGATGAGAATAGACCCGGGGGCCATAGGTTTCACTAGTGGCTTCTCTCAAGAGCATAGATATTCTACGGTGGGTGAACAAATTACTGTTGAGCAATTGACAGAATTGAGCACAGTTATGAGGTTATCCAGGCAATGATCATGTATATAGGCATCACGTCCGTGACAAGTAGACCGAAACGATTCTGCATCTACTACTATTACTCCACTCATCGACCGCTATCCAGCATGCGATCTAGAGTATTAAGTTAAAAAAGAGTAACGCCTTAAGCAAGATGACATGATGTAGAGGAATAAATTCATGCAATATGATAAATACCCCATCTTGTTATCCTAGATGGCAACAATACAATACGTGCCTTGCAACCCTTGCTGTCACCGGGTAAGGTCACCGCAAGATTGAACCCAAAGCTAAGCACTTCTCCCATTGCAAGAATTACCAATCTAGTTGGCCAAACCAAACGGATAATTCGAAGAGACTTGCAAATATAACTTAATCATACATAAAAGAATTCAGAGAAGATTCAAATATTTTCCATAGATAAGCTGGATCATAAACCCACAATTCATCGGTCTCAACAAACACACCGCAAAAAGAAGATTACATCGAATAGATCTCCACGAGAGAGGGGGAGAACATTGTATTGAGATCCAAAAAGAGAGAAGAAGCCATCTAGCTACTAGCTATGGACCCGAAGGTCTGAAGTAAACTACTCACACTTCATCGGAGGGGCTATGGTGTTGATGTAGAAGCCCTCCGTGGTGGATGCCCCTCGGGGAGCTCGGAACAGGCCCCAAGATGGGATCTCGTGGATACAGGAAGGTACGGCGGTGGAATTAGGTTTTTGGCTCCGTCCCGATCTGTTGGGGGTACGTAGGTATATATAGGAGGAAGGAGTACGTCGGTGGAGCGTCAGGGGGCCCACGAGGCAGGCGCGCCTGGGGGGGCGCGCCCCACCTCGTGACCGCCTCTGCACTCCTCGGAGTAGGGTCCAAGTCTCTGGATCACGCTCGGTGAGAAAATCACGTTCGAAGGTTTCATTCCGTTTGGACTCTGTTTGATATTCCGCTTCTTGAAACACTGAAATAAGCAAAAAACAGCAATTACAGGCTGGGCCTCCGGTTAATAGGTTAGTCCCAAAAGTAATATAAAAGTGGAAAATAAAGCCCATTATAGTCCAAAACAATAGATAAAGTAGCATGGAGCAATCAAAAATTATAGATACGTTGGAGACGTATCAGGCATCCCCAAGCTTTATTCCTGCTCGTCCTCGAGTAGGTAAATGATAAAAAGAGAATTTTTGATGCAGAGTGATACTTTGGCATAATTTCAATGTAAATCTTCTTAATTGTGATATGAATATTCAGATCCGAAAGATTCAAGACAAAAGTTCATATTGGCATAAAAATAATAATACTTCAAGCATACTAATCAAAATAATTATGTCATCTCAAAATAACATGGCCAAAGAAGCTTCACCCCTACAAAATCATATAGTTAGGCTATGCTTCATTTTCGTCACACAAAGATGTTCCCAACTTCTATACCCCCGATGACAAGCCAAGCAATTTTTTCATAATTAAATAATCTCAAACTTTTTCAACCTTCACGCGATACATGAGCGTGAGCCATGGATATAGCACTATGGGTGGAATAGAATATGATGATGGGGATTGTGTGGAGAAGACAAAAAAGGAGAAAGTCTCATATTCACGAGGATAATCAATGGGCTATGGAGATGCCCATCAATTGATGTCAACATGAGGAGTAGGGATTGCCATGCAACGGATGCACTAGAGCTATGAATGCTCAACAAAAGAAAACTAGTGGGTGTGAATTCCCACTAGTATGAAAAAGACAACTTATGAGACTCACTATATGAAAAACATGGTGCTACTTTTAAGCAATATATATGAGACTCACTACATGAAGAACGAGGTGCTATTTTGAAGCAAAAAATATGAGACTTATTACATGAAGAACAAGGTGCTACTTTGAAGCACAAGTGTGGAAAAAGAGATAGTAGCATTGCCCTTTTCTTTTTTTTGGGCCTTTCTTTTTTTTATTTTGGCCTTTCTCTCTCTTTTTTTATTTTTTTATTTGGGCAATGCTCTAATAATGATGATCATCACACTTCTATTGATTACAACATGAGGATTACAACTCAAACTAGAACAAGGTATGACTCTATATGAATGCCTCCGCGTGTACGGGATGGTGCAATGAATCAAGAGTGACATGTATGAAAAATAATGCATGGTGGCTTTGCCACAAATACGATGTCAACTCCATGATCATGCAATGGCAATATGACAAAAGTAATGTATGTCATGATAATGATGGTGGAAATTGCATGGCAATATATCTCAGAATGGCTAGGTATGGTGGCTGTTTTGAGGAATATATAGGGAGGTTTATGTGTGATAGAGCGTAGCATATCACGGGGTTTGGATGCACTGGCGAAGTTTGCGCCAACTCTCAATGTGAGAAAGGGCAATGCACGGTACCGAAGAGGCTAGCAATGGCGGAAAGGTAAGAGTGCGTATAATCCATGGACTCAACATTAGTCAAAAGAACTCATATACTTATTGCAAAAATTTAGAAGTCATCAAAAATTCAAGTACTACGCGCATGCTCCTAGGGGGATAGATTGGTAGGAAAAGACCATCGCTCGTCCCCGACCGCCACTCATAAGGATGCACAAGCCAGGTACACTTCATGCTTCAAATTTGTTACACAACTTTAACCATACGTGCATGCTACGGGACTTACAAACTTCAACTCAAGAGTTTCTCAAATTCACAACTACTCAACCAGCATGACTTTGATATTATTACCTCCATATCCCAAAACAATTATCAAGCATCAAACTTATCTTAGTATTCAACGCACTCAAAAGAAAGTTTCACATATCTTGAACACCAAGTATATTAACATTAAGCAAATTACCATGCTATTAACGACTCTCAAAATAATCTAAGTGAAGCATGAGAGATCAAGCTTCTTTAAAACAAATCCACCACCATGCTCTAAAAGATCTAAGTGAAGCACTAGAGCAAAAATTATCACGCTCAAAAAGATATAAGTGAAGCACTATGAGCCAATTATCAAGCTCAAAAGATATAAGTGAAGCACATAGAATATTCTATCAAATTTCAGTTCATATATGGCTCTCTCAAAAGGTGTGTACAGCAAGGATGATTGTGGTAAACTAACAAGCAAAGACGCAAATAATACAAGACGCTCCAAGCAAAACACATATCATGTTGGTGAATAAAAATATAGCTCCAAGTAAATTACCGATGGAAGTGGATTTAAAGAGGGATGCCTTCCGGGCATCCCCAAGCTTTGACTTTTTGGTGTCCTTGGATTATCTTGGGGGGTGCCATGGGCATCCCCAAGCTTAGGCTCTTGCCACTCCTTGTTCCATAATCCATCAAAAGAATTCACCCAAAACTTGAAAACTTCACAACACAAAACTCAATAGAAATCTCGTGAGCTCTGTTAGAGAAAGAAAACAAAAGGTTACTTTAAAGTACTGTAATGAACTCGTTCTTTATTTATATTGGTGTTAAACCTACTTTATTACAACTTCTCTATGGTTCATAAACTATTTTACTCGCCATAGATTCATCAAAATAAGCAAACGACACACGCAAAACAGAATCTGTCAAAAACAGAACAGTCTGTAGTAATCTGTAGCTAACGCAAACTTCTGGAACCCAAAAAATTGTACCCAAATTAGACGACCTGGAAAATTTGTTTATTGATCAGCAGCAATTGGAATCACTATTTTATCATGTTCTGATGATTTTTAACAATTCGGGCACTGAGCACAAAGATTCTGGAAATTACAGCAAGATCAAATAACTATCATCCAAGAAGATCCAATAGGTCCAACTTGGCACAAACACTAATTAAAAGATAAATCACATATAAACAGAGTCTAGATGGATTATTTTATTCCTAAACAGAACCAAAAACAAAAAACACAAAATATAATTGGGTTGCCTCCCAACAAGCGCTATCGTTTAACGCCCCTAGCTAGGCATAAAAGCAAGGATAGATCTAGGTATTGCCATCTTTGGTAGGCAATCCATAAGTGGCTCTCATGATAGATTCATATGGTAATTTTATTTTCTTTCTAGGAAAGTGTTCCATGCCTTTCTTTAATGGAAATTGGAATCTAATATTCCCTTCCTTCATATCAATAATTGCACCAATCGTTCTAAGGAAAGGTCTACCAAGAATAATAGGACATGAAGGATTGCAATCTATATCAAGAACGATAAAATCTACGGGCACATAATTCCTATTTGCAACAATAAGAACACCATTAATTCTTCCCATAGGCTTTTTAATAGTGGAATCCGCAAGATGCAAGCTTAGAGAGCAATCATCAAAATCACGGAAATTTAGCAAATCACACAAAGTTTTGGGAATAGTAGAGACACTAGCACCCAAATCACACAAAGCATGAAACTCATAATTTTTAATTTTAATTTTAATAGTAGGTTCCCACTCATCATGGAGTTTCCTAGGGATAGAAATTTTCAACTCAAGCTTTTCTTCATAAGATTGCATCAAGGCATCAACAATGTACTCGGTAAAAGCCTTATTTTGACTATAAGCATGAGGAGAATTTAGCACGGATTGCAACAAGGAAATACAATCAATTAAAGAGCAATTTTCATAATTAAATTCCTTGAGATCCAATATAGTGGGTTTAGCAACATCTCGATTTCTATTTCTTTCAATCCCACTTTTATCAATTTCATCATTAAGATCTAAAAACTCCGAATTCTTAGAACGCCTTCTAGGTAAAGGAAGATCATATTCAGTTTCATCAAGATTCATATTGCAAAACAAAGATTTAATAGAGGACGTATCAATAACTTTTAGATATTCATCTTGATTTTCATAGGAATTAGAAGAACACGCTTTAATAAAGGCATCTTTGGAAGCACGCATCCTAGCGGTTCTTTCTTTGCACTCATCAATGGAAATTCTCATAGCTTTGAGAGACTCATTGATATCACGATTAGGAGGAATAGATCTAAGCTTTAAAGAATCAACATCAAGAGAAATTCTATCAACGTTCCTAGCCAAATCATCAACTTTAAGTAATTTCTCTTCAAGCAAAGCATTAAAATTCTTTTGTGAATTCATAAACTCTTTAACACTACTCTCAAATTCAGAGGGCATCCTATTAAAATTTCAATAAGAGTTGTTGTAGGAATTTCCATAATTATTAGAAGGATTACTAGGATAAGGCCTAGGATTAAAATTCCCTCTATACACGTTGTTTTCAAAACTATTCCTACCAACAAAATTCACATCCATAGATTCATTATTATTCTCAATCAAGGTAGATAAAGGCATATTATTGGGATCAGAAGAAACACTCTTAGCAAATAAATTCATAAGTTCATCCATCTTTCCACTCAAAACATTGATTTCTTCTATAGCATGCAGTTTTTTATTAGTAGATCTTTCAAGTATGCCATTGAGAATAATTAACCATAATATTATCTAGGAGTTTAGTAGCATCTCTAAAAGTGATTTCCATAAAAGTGCCTCCATGGCCGAATCTAAAAGATTTTAGAAGCAAAATTCAATCCAGCATAAATTTTTGTATAATCATCCATAAGTTCAAACCATGAGTAGGACAATTACGTAGCATTAATTTCATTCTCTCCCAAGCTTGTGCAACATGTTCATGATCAAGTTGCTTAAAATTCATAATATCGTTCCTAATAGAGATAATCTTAGCGGGAGGAAAATACTTAGAGATAAAAGCATCTTTGCACTTGTTCCAAGAATCAATACTATTTTTAGGCAAAGATGAAAACCACGCTTTAGCACAATCTCTAAGCGAAAAAGGAAATAGCTTCAACTTAACGACATCATTATCGACATCTTTTTTCTTTTGCATATCACATAGATCAACGAAGCCATTCAGATGAGTAGCGGCATCTTCGCTAGGAAGGCCGGCGAATTGATCTTTCATAACAAGATTCAACAAAGCAGTATTGATTTCACAAGATTCAGTATTGGCAAGAGGAGCAATCGGAGTGCTAAGGAAATCATTATTATTGGTATTGGTGAAGCCACACAATTTGGTGGCATCTTGAGCCATCGCGACAAGCAAGCAAACTAACACACGAGCAAACAAAAGGCAAAGGGAAAAAGAGGAGGAGATTGGGAAAGAGAAGGCGAATAAAACGGCAAGGGTAAAGTGGGGGAGAGGAAAACGAGAGGAAAATGGCAAATAATGTAATGCGAGAGATAGGGATTGTGATGGGTACTTGGTATGTTGACTTTTGCGTAAGCCTCCCCGGCAACGGCGCCAGAAATTCTTCTTGCTACGTCTCGAGCTTGCGTTGGATTTCCCCGAAGAGGAGATGATGATGCAGCGCAGTAGCGTAAGTATTTCCCTCAGTTTTGAGAACCAAGGTATCAATCCAAGAGGAGACCACGCGCAAGTCCCTCGTACCTGCACAAAGCGATAGCTACTCGCAACCAACGCTTAGGGGTTGTCAATCCCTTCACGGTCACTTACGAGGTGAGATCTGATAGAGATAATATTTTGGTATTTTTGGTATAAAGATGCAAAGTAAAAAGTAAAAGCAAAAGCAAGTAAATAAAGTGATGGAGATTGATATGATGAGAATAGACCCGGGGGCCATAGGTTTCACTAGTGGCTTCTCTCAAGAGCATAGATATTCTACGGTGGGTGAACAAATTACTGTTGAGCAATTGATGAATTGAGCATAGTTATGAGGTTATCCAGCAATGATCATGTATATAGGCATCACGTCCGTGACAAGTAGACCAAACGATTCTGCATCTAATACTATTACTCCACTCATCGACCGCTATCCAGCATGCATCTAGAGTATTAAGTTAAAAACAGAGTAACGCCTTAAGCAAGATGACATGATGTAGAGGGTAAATTCATGCAATATGATAAATACCCCATCTTGTTATCCTCGATGGCAAAAATACAATCGTGCCTTGCAACCCTTTACATCACTTTGGGTAAGGTCACCGCAAGATTGAACCCAAAGCTAAGCACTTCTCCCATTGCAAGAACTACCAATCTAGTTGGCCAAACCAAACGGATAATTCGAAGAGACTTGCAAAGATAACTTAATCATACATAAAAGAATTCAGAGAAGATTCAAATATTTTCCATAGATAAGCTGGATCATAAACCCACAATTCATCGGTCTCAACAAACACACCGCAAAAAGAAGATTACATCGAATAGATCTCCACGAGAGAGGGGGAGAACATTGTATTGAGATTGTCGGAGTAATGGGCCACGGGTAGGCAAACCCGAGCCCCCGGACCTTTCAAAACATCGGGGCAGGCTGCGCCCCTCAAGACCCCAAGACGAAGAGCCGCCTTCTGAGAGTCGGCGGCAGAGCTGCCGACTGCCCCTCACGGCCGAGACCCAGAGACGGCTTTGAGATAAGCCGACTCCAAACTGGCGGCTTCCAGAGAAGCCGACTATGCGGAGTCGGCCCGCGACTCCCACCACCTCCTGCCTATGCAACTACAGACGGGATGGGGTGCGGCCGCCATGCGGCCCATCCCTGCCCCGTTCACGTAGGGCAGGCATGGCCACAGTGCGCCGTACTGACGGAGATCTCCGTCCGACGCGGCACTATTGCCACACCGGCCCTGACATCAGCCCCGTGGGCGGCGCCCTGAGCCCACGACGGCCTGTCTGTATGACCCGAAGACGGCGGGACCCACCTGTCGGCAGGGGTGCACAAGGCGGCGAGAGCGCCACGAGACGGACCCGTTGGGAGTCGGCCCCCAAGAGTCGGCCGTCCCCTCCCACGGGCCCCGCACGCCATTAACCAGACAAGACAGGGAATGGCAACAGTGATCGCGCGTCAGGCGGCGGCACTGTTGCCATGACCCCATGACCAAGCCCGCGTCATTAGAGGCGCGGCTGCAGTAATTCGCAGCCGGCAAGACCCGCCCGCGGCGGACAAGGCTTGTCGGCCCCATGCTGGGCCGTCGGCGGGGCCCACTAGACGGCGGGCCCCAGCAGTCGGCGGAGAAGACGGCGACCTGAGAGACAGACAGGTGGGACCCGCGCCCAGCCAGATTACCATTGTACCCCCGGGGGGTAGGCCTATATAAACCCCCCGGGGCACCCATGTAAGAGGTTGGACCCTAATAGCTTTAGACACACATAGAGGGAAGAGAAGAGCTAGCCGTGCCCTTCTCCTTCCTCACCCCGAACAGCTCAAGGAGCAACCTTGTACCCACTTTGCCATAGTGATCATGCGGAGACCCAGCAGAGCAGCGAGAGGGTATTATCTCCACGGAGAGTCCCGAAGCTGGGTAAGATCTGCGGCGAGCATGCCTCGCCTCATCCTGCTTCGAGGCACCGCGACGTTCTACTCGCCCCACCATGATAAGCCATCCTTTGGCATATGTCGCACCCAACCCATTTACATTTGGCGCCCACCGGGGCTAGGTGCACCGTCGTCCGGAGACCTGCTCGACGGGAACCATTTTCCTCCCTGGCGAGCGCAGCCAGCCCGGCATGCCAGACGGAGTCTGCGCCGACGCGCTGCACGACGCTGAGATCGCCTGCGCGGCCAGCTGCCTCGCCGAACTTGTCGGCGAGGTTCACCTCTCCAACGAGCCTGCTTCCGACGCAGGCACGGGCGGCCCCGAGAGCCTTCTCGCGGGCCTCCTCGACCAACTCCGCGTCACCGGCGAGCCTGCCACAGACTTGGAGTCCGTAGGCTCCACCGACCCGATGCTGGTCGACTCCGACACCGCGTTGCTCGACGCGTTCCCCACCAACGTGGTGGTCTACGACGAGCCGCTCCCTCACGCCGAGAGCGGCGGAAGCACCGTCACAGAGGTGCTCGTCATCGGTCATGGCGAGCATTCCGGCGAACGAGCTCATGACCCTCTCGATGCGGCTCTGCAAGACCTAACCGCGCCTATTCCGGAAGATGCAGATGCCGAGATGCTGGAGGCGCGCCGCCTTTAGCTCGTCGAAGGCGCGAGGAAGCTGGTAAGCATGAGACGCTTGTCAGAAGCCTACCAGCGCGAGATGGATCGCGCTGTGGGCGGCTCGTCGGCCCCGACCGGGCCTAGCCGCCTAGGCGCGGTCCAACAGCGCGGCGGCCATCGCCAACCTTTTTGGGGCCAATTGCCCTGTGTACGCCACGCCTGCGGAGAACATCCGCGCCGCCCAGGCGGCGGCGGACGAGCTGGACAATTTCTATGGTGAGGAGCGCCGCCTGATGACGGAGCGAGTCCAGCAGCTCCTCGACGCGGCTGCCGCGCAGAACGAGGCCGGCTGCCGCACAGAGGCGCCGCAACGACAAAACGATGACCTGCCTCCCCGCCGAGATCAAGGCGCGACGTCTCGGACGTCGACTTGCGGCGTCCACGGAAGAAAAAACAAGGATCCGGCTGTCAGCCACAGTCGGACTCATATCTCCATCGAGCGCGACCAAGACGGCCGCCCCAGAGCAGTGGAGCGGCGGGACGACTATCTGCCTCCTCCTCCTCGCAAAGAAAGGCGAGTCTCCCCGCCACCCGTCGAGCATCCGACTCTCGGCGACCGCCTTGGCCGCCGAGAGGGGGTCGGAGAAAATGACGCCCGCCACCGGATCGACCGACTCCACTGATCCTTGGCGCTGGAAGAAGAAGACGAGTTCTGTCTGCCCTGTTTCGGACCTCGCATCCGAGACGAGCCCTTTCCCAGAGGGTTCACGCTCCCCCGAGATACGCCCAAGTACACCGGCTCCGTGAAGCCGGAAGACTGGCTGGTCGACTACTCCACGGCCGTCAACATAGCGAACGACAACAAGCGTGTTGCCGTAAAGTACGTTCCTCTCATGCTCGAGGGCACGGCCCGGACATGGTTGAACAGCCTGAAGCCCCACAGCATCAACAGCTGGGTCGACTTCACCGAAGCCTTCGTCCGCAACTTCACAAGGACATACAAGCGACCTCCCAAGCCTCGCCAACTTTCCTTGTGCGTGCAAGGCCCCAACGAGTCGACTCGCGACTACCTCACGCGCTGGGCCGAGCTTCGGAACTCCTGCGAGGGCGTGCACGAGGTGCAAGCTATCGAGTACTTCACCGCCGGGTGCAGAGAAGGCACACTCCTCAAGCACAAGCTCCTTTGCGACGAGCCGGAGACCCTCGACGAGCTGCTGATCATAGCAGACAAGTACGCTACAGCCGACTCCTCCATGAAGGAGGAGATTGAAGTCAGCGCGACCGGCAAAGTGGCTACTCAGGCTCCCAGAACTCCGGCTGGAGACACCAGTCGGCGGCAGCAACAGAATAATCATAAGCGCAAGGCCCCACAGCCGGCTTCCAGTAGCCGGCAGGTTGCGACAGTTGAAGACCAACAGCCGGAGGGGCAGCCTCCGGCCAAGCGGCAGAAAGGTGGCAAGTCCAACTGGTTGCCGGCCTTCTCTTACGAGCAGACTCTAGATGGTCCCTGCAAGTTCCATAGCGACGCGAAGCCGTCAAACCACACCACCCGGAAGTGCCACTGGCTCACCAGGATCGCCAAGGGAGACGGCCTCCTACCTCCCCCGCCTGCTGGGCAGCCGCCTCCACCACCGCCCGAGCAGCCGGCTGTCAGGCCAGTCGGCGCAGTGCAAGACAAGTACCCAGAAGAGCACAGAGCCTATGTGGTGTTCACCAGTGTGGCCGACGATCGATGCAGCAAGCGGCTGCAGCAGCAAGAAGTAAATGCAGTAGCATCAGATACTCCAGAGTTCATGCACTGGTCCGACAGGCCTATCAGTTGGAGCAGAGCTGATCACCCAGAGGTGATGCCGAATCCAGGCTCCTACTCCCTATTCTTGGGAGCCACCCTTTCCGCGGATAGGCGGGCCGCTCGCTTCTCGCGAGTGCTGATAGACGGAGGCAGTAGCATCAACATCCTGTACAAGGACACAATGGAGAAGTTAGGAATCAAGCAAAGACAGCTTGAGCAGCGGACTGTGTTCCACGGCATTGTACACAGCCTTTCCTGCTCACCGATTGGCAAGATCCGATAGATGTCCTCTTTGGGGACAAAGATCATTTCCGCCGAGAGCCAGTTTGGTTTGAAGTGGTGGACCTCGAAGTCCGTACCACGCTCGCTTGGCCGACCTGCTTTGGCCAAGTTCATGGCGGTCCCCACTACGCCTACCTCAAGATGAAGATGCCGAGTTCAAAGGATTCGACCGTGGCGCGACTAAAGTCGTCGTCCAGTGCAGCTGAAAGCGATCGGCTAGCCGAGTCCCAGTGATCGCAAATGAGAAGCTTCTTGATCGGGTTGTGGCGATGGCGGCAAGCAGCCCGAATATCGCCCAACCCCAAGGAGTCGGAAGTGAGGGCTCGTTTAAGCCGCCAAAGAAACGAAGAAGATACCCTTGGACCCGGAGCACCGGAGAGGTACGTCGTCAGAGGTGCAAACCTTGACAGCAAATAGGAAGGCGAGCTCGTCGATTTCCTCCGTGAGAATCGGGACATTTTCATGGTCCCTAAAGACATGCCAGTGTACCGACGAATTCGCCGAGCACAAGTTACATGTCCGATCTGATGTGAAGCCCGTCGAGCAGCCCTTGCGCCGCTGTCGGAAAAGAGAAGAGTTGTTGGAGAAGAGATAGCCCGGCTCCTAGCAGCGGTTTCATCATGGAAGTGTTCTTTCCAGAATGGTTAGCAAACCCGGTCCTGGTACTGAAGAAGAACAAGCAGTGGCGGATGTGTATTGACTACACAAGCCTCAACAAATCTTGCCCCAAGGACCCGTTCGCTCTGCCGAGAATTGACCAGGTGATAGACTCCACAGCCGGATGCGAGCTGTTGAGCTTCTTAGATGCATATTCAGGATATCACCAGATAAAGCTGAACCCGGTTGACAGACTGAAGACCGCCTTCATCACGCCGTTTGGAGCCTTCTGCTACTTGACCATGACGTTCGGCTTGAGGAATGCCGGCGCCACCTTTCAGCGTTGCATGCAGAAGTGCCTCCTCAAGAAGCTCGGCAGAAACGCCCACGTCTACGTGGACGATGTGGTGGTGAAGACGGAAAAACGAGGGACACTGCTGGAAGACCTCAAGGAAACCTTTGAGAACCTGCGCCGATTCCAGATCAAGCTCAACCCTGAGAAGTGCGTCTTCGGAGTACCAGCCGGCCAACTCCTTGGTTTCCTGGTCTCTGAACGCGGCATAGAGTGCAACCCTGTGAAGATCAAGGCCATCAAGAGGATGGAAGTACCCCGCCGACTGCTAGATGTGCAAAAGTTCACCGACTGCTTGGCGTCCATCAGCCGATTCATCAGTCGGTTGGGCGAGAAAGCTCTCCCTTTATACCAGCTCATGAAGAAGACCACCTTCTTCGAATGGAACCACAAGGCGAATGCTTTTCTCCGCTTGAAGAAAATGCTGACTACTCCCCGTCTTTGGCGGCCCCGACTCTTAAAGAGCCCATGCTCCAGACATTGCCGCCACCAGCCGGTAGTCAAGACATCATTGTAGTTGAGCGCAAGGAGGAAGGCAAGGCGCTACTGCTAGAGACCAAGATATTACCCGAGCGAATCATCGTCGACCTCCAAGCAGAACTACCCCACTACTGGAAGATGTGCTACGGTGTGCACTTTGCCGCCAAGAAATGGAAGCCTTACTTTCAAGAGCATCCAATCACTGTGGTCTATATAGCCCCACTAGCCGAGATCATCGGAAGCCGAGATGCTTCTGGCCGAGTGGCCAAATGGGCCATAGAGCTGGCCCCCTACACCATCTATTACCAGCCCCGCTCCGCCATCAAGTCACAAGCACTGGCCGACTTCCTCGTCGACTGGGCCGAGACCCAGTACCTGCCGCCAGCGCCCGACTCCACCCATTGGCGGATGCATTTCGATGGCTCCAAGATGCGCACCGGCTTGGGAGCCGGTGTTGTCCTCACTTCCCCCAAAGGCAACAAGCTCAAGTATGCGCTGCAAATCCATTTCGCCGCCTCCAACAACGTCGCCGAATACGAGGCGCTCATTCACGGACTCCGGCTTGCCAAAGAACTTGGCATTCGCCGGATCCTGTGTTATGGCGACTCCGACTTGGTGGTCCAGCAGTCATCTGGCGATTGGGACGCCAAAGATGCAAACATGGCGAGCTACCGTTTCCTGGTACAGCAACTCAGTGGATATTTTGAGGGGTGCGAGTTCCTTCACGTTCCAAGAAATGACAACGACCAAGCAGACACCCTGGCACGAATCGGCTCCACCCGCCAGGAAATACCATCCGGCGTCGCCCTTCAGTGCCTCTTCAAGCCATCTGTCAAGCCTTCACCAGAATCAGATTCCATTTTTGTGCCGGCTCCCCCCGAAGAAGTCGGATCCGACTCAAGAGCCTCAGCAGACGGCACGAGAATTCTTACAGATGGCTCCAAGAATGCCACAGTCGAAGCCAGCCCGGGGACTTCAGAACCCGGCCCGGGGACTGCAGCAACCATTGCGAAGACCCTGAACTCGCCCGGGACTGCACCCGGTCGGCTCGGGACTTCATCAACTCAGCAAGCGTCATGATTCCAGCCCGCCGCCTCCCAGCCCAGCCGCCTCGTCCAAGTAGCAGTATTGTCAGTTGAAGAAATAGCAGCACCCTCATGGGCCCAGCCATCCTGAAGTTCCTAGTGAGCAGAGAGCTACGAACCGATGAAATCTTGGCTCGGCAAGTACAACACCGAGCGGTAGCCTACACCATAGTCAACAGAGAGCTGGTCAGCGCAGCGTTCTATCGGTGTCTACCAGCGCTCGGCCGAGCGAGCAAGGCCAAGCGATTCTCGAAGACATTCATCAAGGCGAGTGCGGTCACCATGCGGCCTCAAGAGCACTCGTCGCCAAAGCCTTCCGACACGGGTTCTTCTGGCCAACTGCCCTAGAAGAGGCCAAGGAATTAGTGCAAAAATGCAAGGGGTGCTAGATGTTCCGCTCCAAGCCGTATCAGCCGACTTCCACACTCAAGACTATCCCCATCGCCTGGCCCTTTGCTGTTTGGGGCCTGGACATGGTAGGACCATTCAAAGCAGCACGAGGAGGCCTAACTCATTTACTTGTCGCGGTGGACAAGTTCACCAAGTGGATAGAAGTAAAGCCCATCAAGAAATTGAATGGTCCAACTGCAGTGACTTTCATCGCCGACATCACGACTCGATACGGTGTACCACACAGCATCATCACCGACAATGGCACAAATTTTGCCAAAGGCGCCCTGGCCCGTTTCTGCGCGACACAAGGCATCCGACTGGACTTAGCGTCCGTTGCCCATCCGCAGTCAAACGGCCAGGTGGAGCGAGCAAACGGCCTCATCCTGTCTGGCATCAAGCCTCGACTGGTCAAACCACTGGAGCGTTCGGCCGGCTGTTCGATTGAGGAGTTGCCAGCCGTCCTCTGGAGTTTGCGCTCGACTCCAAACAAGTCAACCGGCTTCACACCTTTCTTCCTCGTCTACGGTGCTGAAGCCGTCATCCCAATGGACATAGAGTTCGACTCCTCACGAGTCACCATGTACACCGAGGAGGAAGCAGAAGAAGCACGTCAAGACGGCGTCGATCTGCTGGAAGAGGGCCGGCTGTTGGCACTCAGCCGGTCCAACATCTATCAGCAGAGCCTGCGCCGCTACTACAACAAGAAGGTCAAGCCGAGATCTTTCCAAGAGGGCGACCTTGTGCTCCGGCTGATCCAGCGAACAGCCGACCAGCACAAGTTTTCTGCGCCTTGGGAAGGCCCCTTCATTATCAGCAAAGTGTTGGGCAACGACTCCTACTACCTGATCGACGCTCAGAAGCCCCGAGCACGCAAGAGGGACGACTCCGCAAAGAGACGAAACGGCCATGGAATGCAAATCTTCTCCGAAGATTTTACAGTTAATGTAGTATGTACCACCCTACCTTTTGTGTTAAAGTACCAAGACTTCGGGCCCCCCGAGACGAGCTCGGGGAATGCCCTTTTTTGTTATCTGTATGATAAGAATTATGCCTTCGAGTATATTACTCTTTGTTCTGCCGCTTGGCACCGGTTTCGACTAGTCGACCCGAGGACTCGCCGCCTCGCGCTATGGAATGCTTCCTGCAGTCGGACAAGTAATGTGTGGTGCCTAAGCGGTCTCCTGTCAGAAGCCGCAGCTCGCAGAGCGACTGTTTGGTGGGCAGGAGTAAGGAAGAATGGGCGCCCACATTAAAAATGGCTAAGGACCCAAAGCACAAACATAGCTTAAGCCGGCTTCCAGCCTCTCTTCGCAAAGCCGACTCTTGAGTAGTCAGCTTGCCGCTTTCTATCTAACTTGTTAAAAAGACTCTAAAAAATGGCCAAGTACTTACCTTCCCAAGAGTAGCCAAGCACTTGATCCAAACGGCAGTCCACAGAGCGGTTGTCCGACTGGCAAGGCGGCGACTAAGGGAAGGCGGCAAAGGAAAAAGCCATAGGAGCAATGTGCAAGGAAAGATAGAATTAGGATAATATTTACACAGCATAGGCCCTTGGCCGAATCTTCGAGCAGAAGTTCAAAATACACCCCGCGGGTGGAATTGTGCGAATTAACAAGTTTTTTAAAGACTATCAAAGCAGATAAAATAAAGGCAAGACGGCAGCCTAGGAAGCGGCAGACGGGTTTGGAGGGCCGGAGGAGACGGCGGTGTCAGGCGCCGGGGCGGCCGGCTAGACAGTCTCGACTTGATCATCTCTGGCCGCAGCCGGCCCAGACGGGCGCGACTCGTTGCTGGAGGCGTGGTCGAGCTGGGGCTGGTCGCCCGCTCCGTCTTCTGGCGCCTCCGTCTCATCTCCGTCCTCCGCCTCGCCTTCCTCCTCGGCGCTGGAGCCGATCACCTCCGCTGAGTCCTCGTCATGATCCGGGTTCATCCCGAACCACTCCGGCGGCGCCTCCCCGCCGTCCTCAGCCCGCTCAGGGACGAAGAAGCTGGTGTCCGAGTAGTCGGTGATCGCCACCGCACGCTCGACAAGGGCGTCTTCCGCAGCCAGCAGCTCCGCCTGGGCCTCTGACCGGAACGCAGCCAGCCGGTCCAGATCCAGCCCTGGATACCATGCCTTGACGAATTCCAAGGCCCGGCGCGCTCCAGCCGGGCGCGGAACCCTTCCAGGCCTCAAGACGGCCAGCCATGACCTCCGGCCGGTCGGCAGTCCGACCGGAGGCGCAGAATCGGCATGTCCGCCATAGGGCAGCATCGCCACGCCGACGCGTTGAAGCCGGCGTAGCATCCGATGGGCCGGCCGCAGACGAGCCTCGATGCTCAGAAGCTACTCGTCAAGGGTCCGGGGGCGTTGGCAGCAATCTCCGCACCATTTGCCCTCCGCGCCTCGCGATCAGCCTCGATGGCTTGATTGGCCGCCTACGTGTGGCCGGGGAAGAAGTCTGCTAGACGAAAAAGAAGCAAGTCAAAAAACCAGGAGTCAGCCCGACCTATAGGCAGCGGCTCAAAGAAGGAAAGTAAAGAAACTCACCGTCGACGATGTCCTCGATTTCATGGAAGCCGGAGGTCAGCTGTGCCTCCTTGTCGGTCCAGGAGGAGCGCTCGCTTTCGAACTCGGCCAGGAGAGACGACTTACCACAGGCGGGGGGTTGGCGCGCGAGTATGGCTCCTTGCCGAACTGCCAATCCGCCGTGAGATTGCAGTTCGTCATGTAGTTCACCGTGTCCGCCACCTCCACGTGGGGCATGTCCTTCGACCACAGCCGACTGGGGTCCCGGTGGCCGCTCATCTGACAGATCATATGAGGTCGGCCTTGGAGCGGAAGGACTCGGCGCGCCACGAAGGCGGCCAGCAGGTCGGCCCCGGTCAAGCCCTCCGACTGCGTCAGCACTCGGAGTCGCGCGATGGCGGCGGCGCCAGCAGGAGTCAGCGTCCTGGCCCGGTGGGACCAGCTGGGGAGCCTCCCCACCAGTCGCCTTCTGGAGCGACGTTCTGGAGCGACGTTCTGGAGCGACTGGACCTTCTGGGTCAATCTGCCAGCTTCGTAAGGCGGCAGATTGACCCAGTCGCCTTCTGGAGCGACGTTCTTCACATAGAAGTAGGATCGCTGCCACATCTTCACCGACTTGATCAGCGAGATGGTGGGAAACGGGTTGTTGGCCACCGGTCTCCGCATCACGATGCAGGTGCTGCACAGAGCAGGCACGCCAGCGACGTGCATGCCGAGCTTGGACTGGAAGAATTCCCCCCACAGCTCGATGGTGGGGAGAACGCCGAGGAATCCTTCGCACAAGGCGGCGAAGGCAGCCAGCAGCACCACCGTATTCGGAGTGAGGTGGTGCGGCTGGAGCCCGTGGAACTCCAAGAAGGCGCGGAAGAAGCCGCTCGCCGGCAGCCCTAGGCCGCGCATGAGGTGCGAGTGGAATACGACCCGCTCGCCCTCCTCCGGCGCCGGCGTTATTTCACCCGCCGGCGCAGCGCGGGTCCGCACTAGGATCTTGCCGGGGAGGCGGCGTGTCTGGCGGAGGAATTCAATGTGGTCGTCGTCCACCTCGGAGCCGTCCCACACGCCGGAGCGTGCGGCAGGAGGTGCAGCGGCGGAGGAAGAGCTCATCGCCGCGGTGTGGCGTGGTTCGGCGCGGCGGCGGCAAGAGGAAGAAGAAGCAAGAGGGAGAAGAAGCAAGAGGAAGCGGGGGAAGCAGGGAGATGGGTGCGTGTGCTTCGCCGCCCCCCTCCTCCCGCCTACTTATAGGCTCATGGGCTGAGAAGCCGATGGGGCAGGCGTGGGATTAACTACGCCCAGGACCCCACGCCACCCATGATTTAACCCACGAAGTTACTGCGCGCAGTAACGACGTGGGAACCCCAACCTCCCGCACGGCCGCAACGGATCTGTTCGCTTGCCGAGGCACGGTAGTGGTGGGTCCCGCCTGACGGCCTGTCTTGTCACGCGCGTGGATGGGCAGACTGACCGTGCCGCGTGGCGTCACGCGACGGGCCCGCAATGGGCAGTTGCCTGGAAGCTTATCAGGCACGCTGCCTGGATCCCACTACGACTTTCAAACCCTTTAAGGAGCAAGACGGCCTCCTGCAAGTCCGACTCCAGCTAGTCGGCCTAGAGGAAGACGGCGAGCAAGGCCCAATTCTTCCACCGAGAGGATGAAACTGTTGAGGCTCCTCGACCGTCGCCTCGGCGCCTCACCAGCCTTCGGGACTCTGTCGGAGTAATGGGCCACGGTAGGCAAACCCGGCCCCGCACCTTTCAAAACATCGGGCAGGCTGCCCTCAAGACCCCAAGACGAAGAGCCGCTTTCTGAGAGTCGGCGGCAGAGCCGCCTACTGCCCCTCACGGCCGAGTCCCAGAGACGGCTTCGAGATAAGCTGACTCCCAACTGGCGCCTTTCAGAGAAGCCGGCTATAGGGAGTCGGCCCACGACTCCCACCACCTCCTGCCTACGCAACTACGGACGGGATGGGGTGCGGCCGCCGCGCGGCCCATCCCTGCCCCGTTCGCAGAGGGCAGGCATGGGCACAATGCACCGTACCGACGGAGATCTCCATCCGACGCGGCACTGTTGCCATGATGGCCCTGACATCAGCCCCATGGGCGGCGCCCTGAGCCCACGACGACCTGTCTGTACGACCCAGAGACGGCGGGACCCGCCTGTCGGCTGGGGTGCAGAAGACGGCGAGAGCGCCACAAGCCGGATCCGTTGGGAGTCGGCCCCCAGGAATCGGCCGGCCCCTCCCACGGGCCCCGCACGCCATTAACCAGACGAGACAGGGAATGGCAACAGTGATCGCCCGTCAGGCGGCGGCACTGTTTCCATGACCCCATGACCAAGCCAGCGTCATGACAGGCGCGGCTACAGTAATCCGCAGCCGGCAAGACCCGCCCGCGGCGGACAAGGCCTGTCGGCCCCATGCTGGGCCCGTCGGCGGGCCCCAACAGTCGGCGGAGAAGACAGCGACCTGAGAGACAGACGGCTGGGACCCGCGCCCAGCCAGATTACCATTGTACCCCCGGGGGGTAGTCCTATATAAACCCCCCGGGGCACCCATGCACAGGTTGGACTCTAAGAACTTTAGACACACATAGAGGGAAGAGAAGAGCTAGCCGTGCCCTTCTCCTTCCTCACCCCAAACAGCTCAAGGAGCAACCTTGTACCCACTTTGCCATAGTGATCATGCGGAGACCCCGCAGAGCAGCAGTAGGGGTATTATCTTCACGGAGAGCCCTGAAGCTGGGTAAGATCCGTCGGCGTGCATGCCTTCGCCTCATCCCGTTTCCAGGCACCGGCAACGTTCTACTCGCCCCCACCATGATAAGCCATCCTTTGGCATATGTCGCACCCAACCCCCGACAAATGCAGTATTCACATCAAGTTGTTCAATTTACAAGTCCATGGTGGCAGCCATGCCAAGCACAACTCGGATCAAAGACATCTTGACCACTGGAGAGAATATTTCACTATAATCAATGCCCTTTTTCTAACTGAATCCTTTCACAACCAATCTGGCCTTGTACCGTGGATGTGAGGTGTTTTATTCAGTCTTCACTCTGTACACCCACTTGTTCTTGAGTGCTTTCTTGCCTTTTGGCAGATTCACCAACTCAAAGGTATCATTTTCATACAGGGAATTCATCTCATCATGCATGGCTTCTGACTATTCTTCTTTGTTCTCATCAGACATTGCCTCCTCATAGCATGAGGGCTCACCTGCATCTGTCATCAACACAAAGGTATCTTTGATATGGTGGATATTTAGAAGAAGGAATGTGAACTCTTTCACTTCTTCTTTGCTACTGCACTGGTGGTGAATCAGGTGGATTTTCGTTGGCATCATCATTACCAACTTCATCATCATCATCACTTGATGGCTGCTTGTCACTTTGACTTGTACTTCCTTGATCAGTTGCATCTCCACTGTCTGCAGTGTCATCATCTCCCCCATGATTGTCATGCACGAGAGGAGGACGGATTGGATCCATGTCAACCTGAGGTGTGTTCGTCATTGGCTTCTCTGGTTTCCCAATATCTTCTATTGTTTCATCTTAAAAGAACACCACATCTCGGCTTCTCACAATCTTTCTATTGGCTGGATCCCACGACCTGTAGCCAAACTCTTCACTTGGTTGGCTGAGGTAGATGCACTGCTTTGTCTTGCTATCAAGCTTGGATCTCTCATCCCTTGAAACACGTACAAATGCCCTGCAACCAGAGACCTTCAAGTGCTTGTATGATACCTCCTTCCCTGACCAAACTCTTAGAGGAATATCACCTGCAAGAGGAACTGAGCATGAGAGAGCATAGTTGTGGCTCTCTCTGTGAGTGTCCTGTTCATTCTCTCTGCAAGACCATTAAGCTGAGGTGTCTTTGGTGGACTCTTCTCAAGCCTGATGCCAAACTTTCTGCAATACCTTTCAAAAGGACCTCTGTATTCATCACCATTGTCTGATCTCACGCACTTTAATTTCCTGTCAGTTTCTCTTTCAACCTTGGCATGGAACTCCTTGAAGGCTTCAAGCGTCTGGTATTTGTGTTTCAGCACATACACAAAAACCTTTCTGGAATGGTCATCAATAAAAGTCACAAAGTATAATGCTCCACCATGAGATTTTTTCGTCATGGAGCAAACATCAGTGTGCACAATATCAAGAACATTTTCTGCACGATGTGGAGGGAGTGTACAAAATGCAGCCCTATGTTGTTTGCTAGCAAAACAATGTGCACAGGGTTTCAAGGATATACCTTTCAACTCAGGGAGGTACTCCATGCGAGCAAGAGCATGCATGCCCCTCTCACTCATATGCCCAAGCTTCTTGTGCCACAATTCAATCGAAGTGTCTTTTTCAGCAATGTTCAACACCTCATTGCACAACTTGGTTTTAGTCACATAGAGGTTACCTTGCTTACTTCCTCGAGCCACAATCAAAGAGCCTTTGGTGAGCTTCCATTTTCCTTCACCAAAATAACTAGGATGTTTGATATCATCAAACTTGCCCACTGACAAAAAATTCAGCCTTATGTCGGGAACATGCCTCACATCATCGAGCACCAATCTGTAACTTGTGTTTGTTTCAATGCATATAGAGCCCTTGCCAACATTTGCTGACGAACCACTATTTCCCATCCTCACTTGGCCAGCAATACCACTAGTGTAAGATGTGAAATACTCCTTGTGTGATGTGATGTGGAAGGACGCACCTGAATCCACAACCCAACTCATGGCATCATCACGAACAACACTATAACAATCTTCATCTTCAATGACTAGATAGTCCTCATCTGTTGCGGTCATGGCTGAACTGCTCTTAGCCTTTTGCTCGGGTTTCTTTCTGAGTTTCCCCTCTGCAAGCTCTCTTTTGTACTTCCCGCACTCGCTCTTTATGTGTCCCGGATTGCCACAATGAAAGCAAGTAATATCTTTCTCTGTTTTGACTTTGATCTCCCACTAGATTTGCTTTTGCCTTGCTGAAATCTTGTATTGCTGCGTCCACGGTTCTCATTCTTCCCATGGGTTTCAGCCACATACGCATCAGAAGAAGAGGCATTGATGTCTACTACACAACCTTCTTCTTGTAGACGTTGCTGGGCCTGCAAGTGCACAGGTTTGTAGGACAGTAGCAAATTTCGCTCAAGTGGATGACCTAATGTTTATCAATCCGTGGGAGATGTAGGATGAAGATGGTCTCTCTCAAGCAACCCTGCAACCAAATAACAAAGAGTCTCTTGTGTCCCCAACACACCCAATATAATGGTAAATTGTATAGGTGCACTAGTTCGGCGAAGAGATGGTGATACAAGTGCAATATGGATGGTAGATAAAGGTTTTTGTAATCTGAAAATAATAAAAACAGCAAGGTAACAAGTGGTAAAAGTGAGCGTAAACGGTATTGCAATGATAGGAAACAAGGCCTAGGGTTCATACTTTCGCTAGTGCAAGTTCTCTCAACAAGAATAACATAGATAGATCATATAACAAGCCCTTAACATGGAACAAAGAGTCACTCCAAAGCCACTAATAGCGGAGAACAAACGTAGAGATTATGGTAGGGTACGAAACCACCTCAAAGTTATTCTTTCAGATCAATCTATAAAAGAGTTCGTACTAGAATAACACCTTAAGACACAAATCAACCAAAACCCTAATGTCACCTAGATACTCCATTGTCACCTCAAGTATCCGTGGGCATGATTATACGACATGCATCACACAATCTCAGATTTATCCAACCAACATAAAAGTACTTCAAAGAGTGCCCCAAAGTTTCTACCGGAGAATCAAGAACGTGTGCCAACCCCTATGCATAGGTTCCCAATGTCACGAAACCCGCAAGTTGATCACCAAAACATACATCAAGTGGCACATGATATCCCATTGTCACCATAGATAATCACGGCAAGACATACATCAAATGTTCTCGTAAAGACTCAATCCGATAAGATAACTTCAAAGGGGAAACTCAATTCATCACAAGAGAGTAGAGGGGGAGAAACATCATAAGATCCAACTACAATAGCAAAGCTCGGGATACATCAAGATCGTGCCATAGATTGGAACACGAGAGAGAGAGATCAAACACATAGCTACTGGTACATACCCTCAGCCCCGAGGGTGAACTACTCCTCCTCGTCATGGAGAGCGCCGAGATGATGAAGATGGCCACGGAGATGGATCCCTCCCAGCAGGTACCGGAAAGGGGTCCCGATTGGTTTTCGTGGCTCGAGGCTTGCGGCGCGAACTCCGATCTATCTTCTGTTCGGAAGTTTTAGGGTGCGACGGTATATATGGGTGAAAGGAGTGCGTCGGTGGAGCTACGTGGGCCCCACGAGGCAGGGGCGCGCCTGGGAGGCGCCCCACCCTCGTGAGCACCTCCCGTATCTTCGACGTGGGGTCCAAGTCCATCAGTGGGTTTCCTTCCAAAATAACTTCTCTAGTTGATTTCGTTCCGTTTTGACTCCGTCTGATATTCCTTTTCCTCGAAACACTGAAATAGGCATAAAACAGCAAATCTGGGCTAGGCCTCCGGTTAATAGGTTATTCCCAAAAATATTATAAAAGTGGATAATAGAGCCCAATATTGCCTAAAAAAGTAGATAAAGTTGCATGGAGCAATCAAAAATTATAGATACGTTGGAGATGTATCAAGCATCCCCAAGCTTAATTCCTGCTCGTCCTCGAGTAGGTAAATGATAAAAAAGATAATTTTTGATGTGGAATGCTAGATGGCATAATTTCAATGTAATTCTTATTACTTGTGATATGAATATTCAGATCCGAAAGATTCAAGACAAAAGTTCATATTGACATAAAAATAATAATACTTCAAGCATACTAATCAAAGCAATCATGTCTTCTCAAAATAGAATGGCAAAAGAAAGTTCATCCCTACAAAATCATATAGTTAGGCTATGCTTCATTTTCGTCACACAAAGATGTTCCCAACTTCTATACCCCCGATGACAAGCCAAGCAATTGTTTCATACTTAAATAATCTCAAACTTTTTCAACCTTCACACAATACATGAGCGTGAGCCATGGATATAGCACTATGGGTGGAATAGAATATGATGATGGGGATTGTGTGGCTTAGACAAAAAGGAGAAAGTCTCACATTGACGAGGATAATCAACGGGCTATGGAGATGCCCATCAATTGATGTCAACATGAGGAGTAGGGATTGCCATGCAACAGATGCACTAGAGCTATGAATGCTCAACAAAAGAAAACTAGTGGGTGTGCATCCAACTTGCTTGCTCATGAAGACCTAGGGCATTTGAGGAAGCCCATCGTAGGAATATACAAGCCAAGTTCTATAATGAAAAATTCCCACTAGTATAAAAGGACAACTTATGAGACTCACTATATGAAAAACATGGTGCTACTTTGAAGCACAATATATGAGGCTCACTACATGAAGAACATGGTGCTACTTTGAAGCACAAGTGTGGAAAAAAGGATAGTAGCATTGCCCCTTTTTTTTGGGCCTTCTTTTTTCTTTGGCCTTTCTCTTTTTTTTTGGGGAACAATGCTCTATTGAATGATGATCATCACACTTCTATTTATTTACAACTCAATGATTACAACTCGATACTAGAACATAGTATGACTCTATATGAATGCCTCCGGCGGTGTACCGGGATGGTGCAATGAATCAAGAGTGACATGTATGAAAATTATGCATGGTGGCTTTGCCACAAATACGATCTCAACTACATGATCATGCAATGGCAATATGACAAAAGTAAAGTATGTCATGATGATGATGAACGGAACGGTGGAAAGTTGCATGGCAATATATCTCGGAATGGCTATGGAAATGCCATAATAGGTAAGTATGGTGGCTGTTTTGAGGAAGATATAGGGAGTTTTATGTGTGATAGAGCGTATCATATCACGGGGTTTGGATGCACCGGTGAAGTTTGCACCAACTCTCAAGGTGAGAAAGGGCAATGCACGGTACCGAAGAGGCTAGCAAAGGCGGAAAGGTAAAAGTGTGTATAACCCATGGACTCAACATTAGTCAAAAGAACTCATATACTTATTGCAAAAATTTAGAAGTCATCAAAAATCAAGTACTACGCGCATGCTCCTAGGGGGGTAGATTGGTAGGAAACGACCATCACTCGTCCCCGACCGCCACTCATAAGGATGCACAAGCCAGGTACACTTCATGTTTCAAATTTGTTACACAACTTTAACCATACGTGCATGCTACTGGACTTGCTAACTTCAACACAAGCATCTCTCAAATTCACAACTACTCAACTAGCATGACCTTAATATCACTACCTCCATATCTCAAAACAATTATCAAGCATCAAACTTTTCTTAGTATCCAACACACTCATAAGAATTATTACAAATCTTGTATGCTTAGCATATTATGATTATTTAAGCAAATTACCATGCTATTTAAGACTCTCAAAATAATATAAGTGAAGCATGAGAGTTCATCTATTTCTTCAAAATAAAACCACCGCCGTGCTCTAAAAGATATAAGTGAAGTACTAGAGCAAATGACAAACTACTCCGAAAGATATAAGTGAAGATCAATGAGTAGTAGAATAATTATGCTACTATGTGAAGACTCTCCCATTAAAGAATTTCAGATCTTGATACTTTATTCAAACAGCAAGCAAAGATAAATAAAACTACATTGCAAGGATAGCACAACTCATGTGAAGAAGCAAAAACTTAGGCTCAACCGATACTAACCGATAGTTGTTGAAGAAGAAAGGTGGGATGCCAACGGGGGCATCCCCAAGCTTAGATGCTTGAGACTTCTTGAAATATTATCTTGGGGTGCCTTGTGCATCCCCAAGCTTGAGCTTTTATGTCTCCTTAGTTCCTCTCATATCATGGTTTCTCTTTTTATCAGAAGCTTCATTCACAACAAACTCAACAAGAACTCGTGAGATAGGTTAGTATAAACCAATGCAAAACCTTATCATTTTCTACTGTAACAAATCACTAAAATTATTATTCAACATTTCATACTAAATGCCTCTGCATATTTAATACTCCTATCCTCAAATAGAATCATTAAACAAGCAAACATGTGCAAACAACGCAAACATAACAGCAATCTGCCAAAACAGTACAGTCTGTAAAGAATGCAAGATTCATCATACTTCCCTAGCTCCAAAAATTATGAAATAAAATTCCCACTGTAATAAATTTATCAGAGCTCAATATGCAAAAAGTTTCAACATTATACCATTCTCTTACTTTTCTAAGGAATTTTTGCAACAGCGGTAAACTTTCTGTTTTCAAACAGCAACATGTATACTAGCAAAATAAGCATGGCAAAGGCTATCCTTGACTTTTTTTATTGAAACTAAAGATGCAAAACATTAAGCTAATTAACGTCAAGCAAATACTAGCAAGAGTGACGCTCCAAGAAAAACACATATCATGTGGTGAATAAAAATATAGCTCCAAGTAAAGTTACCGATGAACGAAGACGAAAGAGGGGATGCCTTCCGGGGCATCCCCAAGCTTAGGCTCTTGGTTGTCCTTGAATATTACCTTGCGGTGCCTTGGGCATCCCCAAGCTTAGGCTCTTGCCACTCCTTATTCCGTAATCCATCGAATCTTTACCCAAAACTTGAAAACTTCACAACACAAAACTTAACAGAAAACTCGCGAGCTCCGTTAGCGAAAGAAAACAAAACGCCACTTCAAGGTACTGTAATTAACTCATTCTTTATTTATATTGGTGTTAAACCTACTGTATTCCAACTTATTTATGGTTTATAAACTATTTTACTAGCCATAGATTCATCAAAATAAGCAAACAACACAATGAAAACAGAATCTGTCAAAAACAGAACAGTCTGTAGTAATCTGTAACTAACGCAACCTTCTGGAACTTCAAAAATTCTAAAATAAATTGGTGGACCTGAGGAATTTGTCTAGTAATCATCTTCAAAAATAATCAATTAAATATCACTCTCCAGTAAAAAGTTAAAGCTAATCTCGTGAGCGCTAAAGTTTCTGTTTTTTACAACATGATCATAAAGACTTCACCCAAGTCTTCCCAAAGGTTCTACTTGGCACAAACACTAATTAAAACATAAAACCACATCTAAACAGAGTCTAGATGGATTATTTATTACTAAACAGAACCAAAAAGCAATAAACTAAAATAAAATTGGGTTGCCTCCCAACAAGCGCTATCGTTTAACGCCCCTAGCTAGGCATTATGATTTCAATGATGCTCACATAAAAGATAAGAATTGAAACATAAAGAGAACATCATGAAGAATATGACTAGCACATTTAAGCCTAACCCACTTCCTATGCATAGGGATTTTATGAGCAAACAACTTATGGGAACAATAATCAACAAGCATAGGAAGACAAAACAAGCATAACTTTTAAACTTTAAGCACATAGAGAGGAAACTTGATATTATTGCAATTCCTAGAAGCATATGTTCCTCCCTCATAATAATTTTCAGTAGCATCATGAATGAATTCAACAATATAACCAGCACCTAAAGCATTCTTTTCATGATCTACTTGCATAGAAATTTTATTACTCTCCACATAAGCAAAATTCTTCTCATGAATAGTAGTGGGAGCAAACTCAATGAAATAACTATCATATGATTGAGCATTAAGATCAAGATGACAAGTTTCATGGTTATCATTATTCTTTATAGCATACGTGTCATCACAATAATCATCATAGATAGTAGGCATGCTTTCATCATAGTGAATTTGCTCATCAAAGCTTGGGGGACAAAAAATATCATCTTCATCAAACATAGCATCCCCAAGCTTGTGGCTTTGCATATCATTAGCATCATGTATATTCAAGGAATTCATACTAACAACATTGCAATCATGCTCATCATTCAAGTATTTAATGCCAAACATTCTAAGTAATTCTTCTTCTAGTACTTTGGCACAATTTTCTTTTCCATCATACTCACGAAAGATATTAAAAAGATGAAGCGTATGAGACAAACTCAATTCCATTTTTTTGTAGTTTTCTTTTATAAACTAACTAGTGCTAAAACAAGAAACAAAAAGATTCGACTGCAAGATCTAAAGATATACCTTCACTTACCTAGCCTCCCTGGCAACGGCGCCAGAAAAGAGCTTGATGTCTACTACACAACCTTCTTCTTGTAGACGTTGTTGGGCCTGCAAGTGCACAGGTTTGTAGGATAGTAGCAAATTTCCCTCAAGTGGATGACCTGAGGTTTATCAATCCGTGGGAAGCGTAGGATGAAGATGGTCTCTCTCAAGCAACCCTGCAACCAAATAACAAAGAGTCTCTTGTGTCCCCAACACACCCAATACAATGGTAAATTGTATAGGTGCACTAGTTCGGCGAAGAGATGGTGATACAAGTGCAATATGGATGGTAGATAAAGGTTTTTGTAATCTGAAAATAATAAAAACAGCAAGGTAACAAGTGGTAAAAGTGAGCGTAAACGGTATTGCAATGATAGGAAACAAGGCCTAGGGTTCATACTTTCGCTAGTGCAAGTTCTCTCAACAATAATAACATAGATAGATCATATAACAAGCCCTCAACATGCAACAAAGAGTCACTCCAAAGCCACTAATAGCGGAGAACAAACGTAGAGATTATGGTAGGGTACGAAAACACCTCAAAGTTATTCTTTCAGATCAATCTATAAAAGAGTTCGTACTAGAATAACACCTTAAGACACAAATCAACCAAAACCCTAATGTCACCTAGATACTCCATTGTCACCTCAAGTATCCGTGGGCATGATTATACGATATGCATCACACAATCTCAGATTTATCCAACCAACATAAAAGTACTTCAAAGAGTGCCCCAAAGTTTCTACCGGAGAATCAAGAACGTGTGCCAACCCCTATGCATAGGTTCCGAATGTCACGAAACCCGCAAGTTGATCACCAAAACATACATCAAGTGGCACATGATATCCCATTGTCACCACAGATAATCACGACAAGACATACATCAAGTGTTCTCATAAAGACTCAATCCGATAAGATAACTTCAAAGGGGAAATCAATTCATCACAAGAGAGTAGAGGGGGAGAAACATCATAAGATCCAACTACAATAGCAAAGCTCGGGATACATCAAGATCGTGCCATAGATTGGAACACGAGAGAGAACACGAGAGAGAGAGATCAAACACATAGCTACTGGTACATACCCTCAGCCCCGAGGGTAAACTACTCCCTCCTCGTCATGGAGAGCGCCGGGATGATGAAGATGGCCACCGGATATGGATCCCCCCTCCGGCAGGGTACTTGAAAGGGGTCCCGATTGGTTTTTTGTGGCTCTGGAGGCTTGCGGCGGCGGAACTCCCGATCTATCTTCTGTTCTGAAAGTTTTACGGTACGACGATATATATGGGTGAAAGGAGTACGTCGGTGGAGCTACGGGGGCCCCACGAGGCAGGGGGCGCACCCGGGGGGGGGGGGAGGGAGGGCGCGCCCACCCTCGTGAGCACCTCCCGTATCTTCTGACGTGGGGTCCAAGTCCATCAGGTGGGTTTCCTTCCAAAAATAACTTCTCCAGTTGATTTCGTTCCGTTTTGACTCCGTCTTTCAGGCATAAAACAGCAAATCTAGGCTGGGCCTCCGGCTAATAGGTTAGTCCCAAAAAAATATAAAAATGGATAATAAAGCCCAATATTGCCTACAACAGTAGATAAAGTTGCATGGAGCAATAAAAAATTATAGATACGTTGGAGACGTATCAGGCATCACCCTTTTCCTTCTTTCTGGCTTCTTCATTCAGCATACTGTTCTTCACCATCTCCAAAGTCAGCTTCCCATCCGGAGCTGAATTGCTAAGTGACACAACAAGCGTGTTCCAACTATCAGGCATGGAACTCAGCGGCAACAATGCTTGCACTTCATCCTCAAAGTTGATCTTCATGGCCGAAAGTTGATTTATATGGCA
Organism: Aegilops longissima; assembly: GCA_021605205.1. Taxonomy (NCBI): domain Eukaryota; kingdom Viridiplantae; phylum Streptophyta; class Magnoliopsida; order Poales; family Poaceae; genus Aegilops; species Aegilops longissima. The sequence goes on along the minus strand of CM038682.1, from coordinate 755,076,993 downwards.
TTGGAAGACATTCAAATGCTCAATCACACTTGTGCCATCTCGGTACTCAAGCTTTGCAAGTCTTTTGATCACCGAGGCTTTGTTCATTGATGTCTTCCTCTCATACATAGACTTCAACTTCTGCCACATCTCATAAGCGTTTGTGTCATTTGCAACATGGTGGAAAATATTGTGGTGATATACAACCGAATCATTCCTACTGCCTTTCTGTGCAACACTCTCCATTCTTCTTCCGTGACACCTGTGGGTACAAATCCTCCCAAATTTTCTAACTTCAAGAACACATTATATATAGCATGCCTCAGCTTCAACACTTCCTTTATGTTGTAAGCTTGTTATGTTTCCATGGTTGCTAGTTTTGTTCGATACCATATGCTGTTGATTGTTGGTTTCAGTGTTGATAGTTTTGTTCTATACCTCCAATAGGGTGGCCACTTTGCGATTGCATTAATTGGAGTGTTGGGAATTAGCACACAAATGTACTTGTGGTTAACTAAAAACTGCAGCGGAAACAAGTAATCTCAGCACCACATCATGTACTAATTCAAGGATCGTTGCTTAACACGGAAGGAAACATATGCAGCAGCATATATGGAGGCAGAAAATGTTACTCAGCAGGCAAGACACTCCTCAGCCTAGTGTCTTGTGGTAGGAGTAAGTTGCTGGACAACACCAAGCATCAACAAAGAGACACCAGATTTTTACGTGGAAAACCCCTCAACTTGAGGGGGAAAACGACGGGCCGAAGCCACCCAAATCCTCTTCCACTATTATCAAATGTGGGATACAACAAGTTCTTCTCTAGACAACACTAGAGGATCTCATACATCAAGATTTCTGAATCTTGGATGAACACAACAAGATTTGGGGCTCAAGAACTAGGGATTGGAACAATCTCATCAAAGATGGTGGAACCGAAGCTTGAAGGAGATAAGGTAGCGGATCTGGACAATCACAACCTTAGGGACGAGCTCCCTTTTCTTCTTCATTCAATCTTCCTCTTCTTCCCTTGCTCTCTTGGTTTTCTCTCTTCTTCTCTCTTGGAGGATGAACTGATTCTCGTCACCCTTGGTGGTGGCTGCTGGATGGAGGGTAAAGCATCCCCATCCACTCATGTGCAAAGTCCAAAATGATCCTAGGTCATAACCCTAATGGATAGTGGGCTTCTGCACCTCTTTGGGCTGCCAAAAGGCCTTTAAATGGTCATCTCCTCACAACCCACATGAGGAGGATATCCCAACATGGAGAACCTTCCAGTGTTACAACTCTAAGAAAAATTAATTGGGAATAAAATTTAGTAGATTTTTTTCACTGTTCTATTTTAATTGACCCTTTGCTCCTTTAGCACACTATAATTTTGTTGTTGATTTGCATAACTTAGAAATAATGCTTGAATCCAAATATAATTGGGATACAATATTCCCTTCATGTATGGTATGAACACTACCATTTGAAGAAAATAATGTTTAAACCAATACACTACTTTCACGTGTGACCAACATTCTTGTAGAAGTCACAAATAACAAATGCTAAAACTAGAATCCCACTCAAAACCACGCTCATGGTTTTAGTTTATCTACGGAACCAACTCTTCCAGTAATATATCATAGCATAAAAGGGTGAACAAACTTATATTTCCAACACGACAATAGACCTCATTGTCCCACCAGATTAACGATTTGGTGCAGTCCCCTGTCTAATGCTTCCTAATACCTATCCGTTCGTGTTTCATCATTTGAAATGTGGCAAATCAAATCTTGCATAGGCCCTGCAATGGTCGCTTAAGATTCTTCAATGTCTGATGCATGGAAATCTCTGCTCGTCTCTTTGCTTCTTTAATCATGAACTGGACAGTAGCCACGGGACACCAACGGCTTTTGACAATCTCCTAAGCCTGTGGCCTAACTAATATTTTTTTGGCTTAGTAGCAATGCACATACATCTGTGTATGTAATCTACAGACTCAAATGAACCAAAAAAGAAGCAATGGCAAGTCATGGTAAATATAGTATGGCAAAGGATTGTTTTCTTATCACCAAGAAACACAGACCAATAGTTTTATTGTGTAATTCCAAATGCAAAAAAACCCTCTGAACCTTACACTGAATAGTTGAAATAGAAAACACGTCTCTTCATTTTTTTTCCTTTATGTATTATTTGGTCCGTAAAACCGGCTGTATTAAACAAAATCCTCCCTCCCCACTTTATATATTATCCGACCAGCAAAACAAAAATTATGTATTATTATTCCCAGCTCTAACAATAGCCATGATCAATTAACAGAAATGCATTACCACAAAAAGAAATATACCTGCGAACTGAGCGTAGCTCAAATGGTTAGGTTCCTCGTGGTGAAACCCACCTACCATGATTCAACCACATGACACATGTGATAAACAATCTAAACTATTTAAAAAAGAAAAAAACCACCAGGGTTGAAAGCCTACACTTGTCAATGGTGTTAAGTGGGACGAGACGTTCCACTCGACGTGTGCATTTATAGGGGCGAATCTATGAGCGTATGTGTATGTCTTAGCGTCTGGGTCTGTACCATGCTAAAAAAGAGCCCGATGGACGCGAACCGTAAGAACGGCTGTCACGAGTATACATTTTTTTAAAGGAAAACGAGTATACATTCATCATATTCTTGACACGGCAACGGGAGCCATACCACGATCGATCTCCCTGGCCGCAGAAATTCTTATTCCACGCCCATTGCATGCAATAAACCATGTAAAGCGCACCCCAGAGGTACTGGCCCAAACCACTTCTCCTCTTTCTTTTAAGGTTCTTCATTTTTTTATAGTTCCTTTTTAATCTATTTTCATGTGATGATTTATGTTTTTTTACACTTTATTTTTATTTTCCTTTATATATTTTCTACAAAAATATATATTTTCATAAAAAATGAACAACCTTTTTAAAAGATGAATATTATTACTACTACATGTATAGCATATGAACATTCTTTTAACATGAAATTTTAAAAAATATGTGAGTATTATTTCTCAAATACATGACTTTTATAAATGTGAAAATTTGAAAATACATTAATCTTTGTTATGTATGACTTTCTTAAACATGAGGCAAACAATTTATTCAAATACACTAAAATTTTATTTTTGCAAAAAATGTATATTAAATAAATTTTAATAATATATTTTCAAATTCTGCAAGATTTTTTCCATTGGGAGAGAGGACCAACGAATTTGTTTTCGGAAGGCTTTTTTCAAGTGCAACTGTTATTTCTGACTAGAAGCCGACATAAGTTATTGGGCCGCCGTTAGCACGTTAGGGGGTGCGCTGGGTTGGAGATGAAAAACATGCATCCCATCCCTGGCCTGCCTCCCCATGGCCTGCCCATTTAGCATTTAGATTCTTCTCAAAAAGAAATTAGCATTTAGATTTCAGTTTTTCCTTTGACGTATTTTAAGTTAACAATAGAGAGGAAAGAAATACTTTGACCATTCTATAAAGGACTTTGCTAACGTCCAGTCGACTGGACGTTTAGCTACATATCCGCACGATCGTAACCCACCCTCCTCTCACGACCCGCACGCTTGATTCCACCGATTTTTTTTCTTCTCTCGAAAACCGTATATGTCAATAGTAAACCGCTAGTGGTTTTTCTGGTTTTTGGCTACACAATATAAAAAGAAAATAAAAATGGTAGAAAGGGGACTTGAACCCAGGTCTATTCATTAGACTTTGAGCCCAATAACCAACTAAGCCACCTTTGATTGTTGTCTATTGTATATAAACAAGGTTATTTGAACCTTTCTTTTTTCTATCATATCAGTGATAATAATATTTTTTGCTTGATAACTTTGGCATGACCAGCGTGATAACTATGACTTGAGCAACATGATAGCTATACTACGATAAGCCTGATAACTATAATATGAGAAGGTTAATGACTATACCATGAGAAGCATGCTAACTTTAGCATGGGTTAGTGGTAAGTTCACACTGGGGTATGTTTCGACAAAAAAAAGTTGCCGGGGCATGTTTCAGTAATGTTTTTCACATGGGTAAAAAGTTATCAATGTGTTGTATGTAAGTTATTGGGTGTCTGGTGCGTAAACTACCATGCTAGTTGCACTAGGTTATCTGGGCACATTTCAAGAACTTTTCGCCCAAGTTGAAAAGTTATCAATGCGTTTATATGTAAGTTATCAGGTTAATTATACGCAAGTTATCATCTTATTTACACAAAAGTTACCAGAGGTATATTTTAACAACTTTTTCACCTCAGATGGTCAAAAAAGTGGTATTTTATTTGAATTTGTTAGGAGCCAAGTAGTGGGTGAGTTGGCTAGTGTGTTAAGATCTCAATATGGAAGTCTTGAGTTCAATTCTCAGTATTAGCATGATTTTTTAGGCTATAATGAAAACTACTAGCATCAAGATTTGTTTCCAACATTTTTTTGCCCCAAAAATTATCAGGCCTGCGATGTGTGAGTTATCAAGCCATTCGCACAAAAAAACGAGGGTATTTCATCAACGTGCCTTCCTCCACCTGGTCGCCAAATTTACCAAGACCTAGGTACATAAGTTATCAGGTCAGCGACGTGTGAGTTACCGTGATATTCACAAAAAAGTTACCGGGGGTATATTTCATCACCTCTATTCGCCAAAGTTATCAGGACTAGGTTGCGTAAGTTATCATGTCTCTGATGTATGAGTTACCATGATATTCGCACCAAAGTTATCGGGGCATATTTCATCCACATCCACCCTTACATCAAAGTTATCGGGATTGAATTATACAAGTTATCAGGTCTGTGATATGTGAGCTACCCTAATATTCACACAAAAGTGACAGGGGAGTATCCGGCCCCCTGGTCGGCAAAATTACCACGGTGTCATCAACTCTAGATGAGTTGGTAAAATAGTCTACTTAAGTGCAGAAAAGATTGGACATTGCATTAACTATCATGTGGTTAGCATTGTCCGTATTGACGGGAGCGGTATTGGGCCGTGAATCTCTTTCTCGATCGGTTAAAATTCTTGTAGGTTAAAATAGTTTTGTTTTCATCCTTTGGAAAGTAATGATGGTTGGATTAGTTGGTTATATCATGGCATGCACACGTTGCTGCAGTCAGGAGACCACAGTTCGAATCTTGGTGCTGGAGTTTTTTTAATGCAGGCAAAACGTCAACTAGCAGATGCATGCGGCGTGGTTCAGTTCTCATGAAAAAAAATCAACCGGTCTACGTCACGAGAGGAGAGAGCGGACAAGAGAAAATCGGGAGAAGGGAATCGTGGGAAGTGCGGCCTCGAGAGAAAATCGGGAGAAGCGAAACCGTGCGATGCAAAACCAACGTCGAAGGAGTCGTGCGGATGTGTTGCAAACGTCCAGCCGGCAGGAAAATAGTTTTACCGTTCTATAAAATTAATTTATTAAAAAATCTAAAATGGGGAACAAATATTGTGGAAGAACATATTGATGTACACAAAAGAATGTTTGCATAGGTGCAATAAAATATTCACTGCCTAACTAAAAATTTCCATTGATGAAAAAACATATTATATTAATAGAAAATTATTTGTATAGTTTTATAGAAAATCATCGATTTTAAATTATCTTTTAATATATGAAAAAATGTTCATTCAATAGTTATTAATTGTTCATATATACAAAAAGTCATATTGGTACATTAGAAAAAGTTAGCTGTTTTAAAATAAAATTGTAGATGTTAAAAAAGTTCTCCCCCCGCATTAGTCAGGAGGGACACATGGGAGGGCGCGATCGGTGCCTGTGAAGGCCTCGGAGGCTCAGGTGCGGCTGATTGGGAGGGTCCGGACGGACCGGATCCTCCCCCCGCATTAGCCAGGAGGGCCACCTACTCCTGGTCTTCAGTGACCGAGGCGTTTGACGGTGTCTTGAACTAGGAGGTACTCACCACGTTGTCTCCTGACCAGTGGATTGGGCCGAGGACCCCCATGATGATTCACTAATGGGCCACTTCGGGCAGCCCATGCCGAATACAAGGAGGATTCCACAAGACTTGACGCACAAGACAAGGACTCCTCTAAACCCTAGGCCTACGGTGCATATATAAACCAAGGCCAGGCTAGTAAATAGACAATTTCATATTCATTACTACAATCTCGTGGTAGATACCTGTACTATGTACTATCCTCATATCAATACAATCAAAAGCAGGACGTAAGGTTTAATCTCCTTGAGAGAGCCCGAACCTGGGTAAAATCCTGTGTCCATGTTACCATCGCTTCAAGACGCCTAGCTTAGGACCCCTACTACGAGATTCGCCGGTTTTGACACCGGCATTGGTGCTTTCATTGAGAGCCTGCTAGGTCATCACCGCGGAATGATGGGATGATCAGGTGCTATTTCTTCAGTCAGATCAATTCCATGTGAATTGTTTTTTCTTTTAGATTTGTTGTTGCCGGCTTGTGCAATCTTTGTTTGCAGAAACTGAGCTCGGAAGAAAAAATTATGCGTCCGTCTTCATACGCGGAGCAGGCGAGCGCATAGATCGCGGGCAGGGCCGGCGTAAGGAGCAGCCTTCCTGACCGAAGACTCCCGGGCGGAGGCATGCATACTAGCGCAGCAGGCCGAGCACAGGCAACGCGCTCCATCCTATTTTCTTTTCGCGAATACGCAAAAGTGCGTATCATTTCATTGATAGGAAGGGGAATACAACAAGTAAGGGGGGGGGGGTGCGAGCTCAAAGCCTTGTATGCAAAGGCAAGGCATGGAGCCGCAGAGCATTGGTGGCGGGGTGCTCGGCCTGTTACAAGAGAGGACCTATGCTATCAAAGCGCCAAGTCCGCGCGCGCCTCCTCCTGGATCGATGTGATGAGTCGCGAGGAGGAGGGGTTCTCGCCAAATGGACCACGCCGTGAGCACCGCCAACGTGGCGAGGCCCTTGCGGTGGCCGATGGGGGATCCCCTGATTGTGGCCGAGCACCTGGGAAGGAAGGCATCGTCTCCAGAAGGGGGTGGGTGAAAGATCGTGGATGTCGCCTAGAGGGGGGGGGGGGTTGAATAGGTGCTTTAAAATAATTACGGTGGAGGGTTGAACAAATGCGGAATAAACCTCGCTGTTAATTTGTCAAGCACAAAACCTACAACAACTAGGCTCACCTATGTGCACCAACAACTTATGCTAAGTAAGAAAAACTACTTAGGTGATAGCAAGATATATGACAAGAAACAATATGGCTGTCACAAAGTAAAGTGCATAAGTAAAGGGCTCGGTTAAGAGATAACCGAGGCACGCGGAGACGACGATGTATCCCGAAGTTCACACCCTTGCGGATGCTAATCTCCGTTCGGAGCGGTGTGGAGGCACAATGCTCCCCAAGAAGCCACTGGGGCCACCGTAATCTCCTCACGCCCTCGCACAATGCAAGATGTCGTGTTTCCACTAAGGGACCCTTGAGGGCGGTCACCGAACCCGTACAAATGGCAACCCTTGGGGGCGGTCACCGAACCCGTACGTTTTGGCAACCCTTGGGGGCGGTCACCGGTACCCGTCAAATTGCTCGGGGCGATCTCCACAACCTAATTGGAGACCCCGACGCTTGCACGGAGCTTTACACCACAATGATTGAGCTCCGAACACCACCAACCGTCTAGGGCGCCCAAGCACCCAAGTGGAACAAGCTCAAGGGTACCAAGCACCCAAGAGTAATAAGCTTCTCAACTTGTAACTTCCATGTATCACCGTGGAGAACTGAAACCGATGCACCAAATGCAATGGCAAGGGCACATGGAGTGCCCAAGTCCTTCTCTCTCAAATCCCACCGAAGCAACTAATGCTAGGGAGGAAAATGAGAGGAAGACAAGAAGGAGAACACCAAGAACTCCAAGATCTAGATCCAAGGGGTTCCCCTCACATAGAGGAGAAAGTGATTGGTGGAAATGTGGATCTAGATCTCCTCTTTCTTTTCCCTCAAAAACTAGCAAGAATCCATGGAGGGATTGAGAGTTAGCAAGCTCGAAGAAGGTCAACAATGGGGGAAGAACACGAGCTCAAAGGATAAAGTTCATTGGGGAAGAAGACCCCCTTTTATAGGCGGGAAAAATCCAACCGTTATGCTCACAGCCTGCACAGAGCGGTACTACCGCTTGTCCTCATGGTACTACTGCTAGGGGTAGCGGTACTACCGCTTGTCCTCATGGTACTACTGCTAGGGGTAGCGGTACTACCGCTAAGGGTAGCGGTACTACTGCTTGCGAGCGGCACTAAAAAAATACATCCGTGCCTACCACCGCTGGACTTGTGACGAGTTTTTGGTCCGAAGCGGAAGTAGCGACAGAAGTAGCCGCGGTAGTACCGCTCCAAGCGATAGTACCGCTCCCAAGAGCGGTAGTAAAAAATTACATCCGCTCCTGTCCGCGGTAGTACCGCAGCAGCCTTTTCAGAACACCAAAACTACCACAACTTCTGCAAACGGACTCCGAATTCGACGAAACCAAGTTTGTTGGAAAGCTAGCGACAAGGGATAACACAATCTTGATAGAAATAACAATAAGAAGCAAATTAGAAAAGGCCCACGAGAAAATGGTGAGAACCCTTCCTTGAATAAGACCGGTAAAACCTCCAACAACGAAAACATCATAGAAGACGGATGCGAACTCCGTTATCGATGAACTCAAGCTTGTCATCAAGATGACCATAAGCTTTAAGACTCACAAAGAGAATCAAACAAGAACCAAGAAACATGATGCAAGGATGCAATGGTTTGAGCTCTCTACTAACGATACGATCAAGCTACCAACCTGAGAGCCCCCCTTGATAGTACGGCAAATGATCCTATAACCCGGTCTCCCAACTACCACCATGAGACCGGTAAAATAGAAAACCTATCAAGGGCAAACGTTTGCCTTGCACATGGTCCACTTGAGCTAGATGATGACGATCTTGACTCCCTCAAGTTGGACCACCTTTATTGATTGCGTTGGCTCGATGAAGACTAGATGATTGCTCCCCCATACTCCACTATGGGTGAGCCACTCTTCGGCACATCTTCACAAGTCCATTGACACCACAATGGATGGCAAGCTTCAAGCACTTGATCTCTTCGTGATGCTTCACCTGAACTTGCACACGACAATCTTGATGACGATCACCACTTGATGTCATCCTTTCCATGGGTTGTATGCTATCTTCCCCTTGACGCAAGCCCATGGGCACGTACCTAACCCCACATAGAACTCTCACATAGACCATGGGTTAGTACACAAAGTGCAATGGACAATGCTTACCATACCATGGGATCACTTGATCCCGCTCGGTACATCCTTTACGCTTTGTGAGTTGATCAACTTGATTCACTCTTGACTTAGTCTTGATCAACCTTGAATCTTTCCAACTCTCTTCGTTTGGATGATGTCTTGAAGGTAAACATGAATGATCACACAATCTTCTTCTTTAAGACATGCTTGCAATAAGCTCAACACTCACATGACCAATCTTTGGATAATTCCTTAATAACACCTTGGTCAACACATAAACTCCTTGAAACCAACACATGGACTTCAAGAAATGCCTATGGACAAAACCTTCAAATATAACTCAAGGCAACCATTAGTCCATAGAGATTGTCATCAATTACTAAAACCAAACATGGGGGCACCGCATGTTCTTTCAGTGGGGTAGTAGCACGAACCCAGGCAAGTATGTCATGCCAAATCTACCCAGAGAAAGGGCAGCCAATGATGATGTGCTGCATGGTCTCCTCGGCCTGGTCGCACAGGGCACAACGATCATTGTGCGGCAGACCATGCCGAGCGAGTCTAGCGGAGGTCCAGCAGCAGTCAAGGTCGGGGAGCCAAGTGAAAATCTTGACGCGGAGGGGAGCCCAACACCTCCAGGTGAGGCGCCAGAATGGCGCAGTAGTAGATCTGGTGTAAAGTGCTTGATAGCAGGATTTGGCCGAGTACTTGGCGTTGGCAGTCCATCGCCAAAGAAGGCGGTCTGGGTGGTTGGAGAGAGTAGTGAACCGAAGCAACCTCCAGAGCTGGACGTACTCGGTCAGAGCGGTGGGGTTGAGCGCGCCGCGGAGGTCGGCGATCCAGCGGCGGTCCTGAAGGGCGTCGGCGACTGTGCGTTTTCGCAGGCGCCACAACATAAGGGGGAGTAGAGACGGTGCCAGGTCCAAGATGGTGTGACCGTTGAGCCAGTGGTCGGTCCAGAAGACACAAGTCCGGCCGTCGCCGACGGCCCAGGTTGTGGAAGCCCGGAAGATGGAAGAGACGTCGTGGTCGCTCGGAAGGTGAAGATGCGCCCAAGGCTTGGAGGGGTCCGTGTGCTGCAAACCAAAGCCAACGAACTCGCAGGGCAATGCCCTGGCAGTGGAGGTCCTGAATGCCAAGTCTGCCCAACTCAAGAGGGCGGCAAACGCGTTGCCAGTTGACGGGACCATGGCCGTTTCGGGTTTCCTTTCTGCCATACCAAAGGAACTCGCGGATGGTGCGGTTGATCTGCTTGAGAATCGGCGGGCAGATGGTGATGGCCACCATGATGTGAGAAGGGATCGCGTAGAGAACATGACGTACCAGGGCGAGGCGCTCGCCACGGGAGAGGAGGGCAGCGCGCCAAGTGGAGAGCTTCCTCGCGAGCCTCTCGACGATCGGCAGCAGGGAGGAGGCCGAGGGTTTCCTAACCGACAATGGAATGCCCAAGTAGGTGATGGGAAAGTCGAGGACAGCGCAGGCAAGCTCTGCGTTGATGCACGCGATCTCCGTGTCACCACAACGGATGGGCATAGCCGAGCATTTGGCGAAGTTGGTGCAGAGTCCGGAAGCCACGCCAAAAACGCGTAACAGCTCGCGGATGACTTGGAGGTCGTGGCTGGATGGGTTAAATCCGGGCAGATCCGATCAACCTTTGGGGAATTTAATGGGCTTTCTCAAAATTACAAATACTATTGTTGCTACTATGTGGTGCGTTGCAGGTTAAAGTAACCCAAATTTTGGAGCTATTGGCACGTAATTGTAGTGTCAGCCTGGTGTAAAATGAAGAAGGAAAGTTAGGTACTATTAGTACATAGTTAATAGATTGTTTAGTGTTGATATTACTATATATATAAATAATTTAAATTTAATTTTATTTCACCATCAATTTGTTTGCACGTAATTACTATAAATGTATACGGTAGATCATCAATTTGCAAATTAATTTAAATTATTTTAGCCATAATCATTCGAATAGAAAGAAGGAAAATTAGAGTATTGTAGCTTCTCTAACATTTTTTCTCAATGTTAGAGGATCCGGTTCCACGAGACGGCTGCTAGAATAATTATAGTGCTACCACTGGTAGTATTAATTGCAAGCGCTTCTCCCGAGGTTTGATTGATCAACTCAGTTATCCCATACGGAGATCGTCTGGCGACCGGCTTTGCCGTTTACCATCTGTGATCCGGCTAACTCCGCTTCTACGGCCGGAATTTTTTTTATCAGACTTCATTTCGTCTGTCTTTTATTTGGCTAGCCACTCATATTACTGCCAGACAGTTAATGTGTGGCAACAAGGATGTCGTCTTGCGAGTTCGTGTTTCGCCACTATGCTGCATGGATGTCGTCCTTCCACGGACGACCTGTGGTTTTCGACCAGCGCGGTGTTTTCACCTCGTCACTCCATCGAGCCGATGTCAACCACGCCGTGTCACCGCCCAGGCCATTATTTCTTTAAACAATATATTTGCATAAATTAATTATGTAAAGATGTTTATCATCATCATTATTAGTTTTGGCTTGCGCAATTTACATATGGGCAGGAAATCTACTTTGCATGCGCCACCTCAGCGAGCATCACTGCCGCGTCGTCTATTTTGTTTGCAGTTAGATAGGGGTCAAGAAACTTACGACGGTGAAGCCTGCCGTCTGGCGGTACGTCAGATCCGAACTCTGCCACGGCGACGAGCAGCACACCTAACTCGCGGGGACTTTCTACCCCGCGCATCTTGGAAATTCTTGGAGAAGCGGGTAATCCAGCCGAGGAGACCATGCATGCGTAGTAATGCGCCCACGAAAATTGAGCTCAATGGCAACACACATCTGGGAGATTCCTTTCTTTTCCTCCTTTTTAATTCGGCACCTAGTCGGCAGTTGATCCTCTATTACTTTTCCTGGAGTATCTTATATTTACTAATTGAAGGCACCTTTCATGATCTCTCATTAATCCATATCATCAAAATTAATTAAACCGTCAGATTGTAAAATATACGGTCAGGATAAAAGGAAAACTTGCGTAATGCAAATGATCCCGTCCTACAAAAAACGCATTTGTCACAAGTCCAAAATTAGTAAAACAAGACAAGTAAAACCTCACGTAACCACCACGTATCGAAGCGCTAAGGCGACAGGGTGGGCGATCGCTTGGCGACAGCGACCTTGTGCTAGGGTTAGGGCTTCGACTGACGGGGGCGGCGTGGATTCGGTGGTGCTTCGGGAGGCGACTGCGCAGCCCGGGAGTACAGACCGACGCTGGTTTCTCTCTTCGCTAGGCGGCGGTGCTGATGGCGGAGAGAACGGAAGGAAAGAAGACGAGCGACCCGGTGAAGATGGCATCTGACAAGTCAACGGCGACTCCGACACACAAGATGGCGACCTCGTCTGCATCGGCGGCGGGGACTGCCAGCAACCAGAAGGCGCCGAACCCAACCACTGGGGAGGGTTTGGCGGCCACGCCCTTGACTAAAAGGACAGATGCATCTACCAGTAGGGTTTCACCCAAATCTCCTGCAGAGAGCAAGACCCCGGATCCAACCTCGAGTCTTTCTGCGAGAATGGGGGGGATGGTGTTAATGGACAAGGAAGCTGACGGCTTTGTCTTCGAGGATCCAGAGCCGAGGATGCAAGTCTTATCCAGGTGGGCGGCGGTAGGGAAAGTGTGGTCACCACGACCGATAAACAAGACAACCCTGGAACGATCAATGCAAAGAGCTCGGGGTCTTCACAAGCCCGCCAAGTTTAGAGATATGGGGGGCAATATCTTTGGTGTACACTTTGGAAGTGAAGGTGATTGGAAGCATGCATTGAATAATGGGCCTTGGCAATTTGATTTCAGTGTGCTGATCCTTAAAGAGTATGAGGGGAATGTTAGGCCGTCGGAGATGGTTTTTGACAAAGTGGACATTTGGGTGAGGATCACAGACCTCCCCCCGGACAAGCGAACGAGGGCCTTTGGTGAGGCGATTGGGAATTGGTTGGGGGAGGTAGTGCGAGTTGATGTGGATAAAGAAGGGCTGGCGAGGGGTCAGCAGTTACGTGTCAGAACAAAAATTTCAGTTTTTGAGCCATTGGTACGTGGATTCTATCTCAAAGCTTCTCCACATGAAAAGGAACAGACTTGGTTTGATTTCTATTATGAGAAGGTTCCCCATTTTTGCTTCGAGTGTGGCAGATTAGTTCATGTGGGGGGTGTGTGTGATCCACCAGTTGACTCGACTTCTCAATGGGGGAGTTGGCTGAGGGCATCTCCGGGACGTAGCAATGGTGGCAAGGAGAAGTCTATGGGGGCGTCTGAGAACAGCAGGAATAGTGAAGACTTTACAAGAGCTGGGGGAAGTGAAGGGTACAATCATGGGCATAATACAAAGGCCCCAGCCAAACGAAACCTGCAGGAGGAGTTTTCTCGTTCGGCAAATTCGCACACTGGTGCGGGTCAGAGGCCGAAGGGAAGGGAAGTTACGAGCCCAGCCAAAGAAAGTCGTGCTAAGGAGAGAACTAAAGAAAATGACTTGCGTGTCAACCTTGAGAGGAGGCGGGAGAGGGAGTTTCGAAACTCTTTACTGCAGCAAAAGCAGCAAGGGGAGGCATTACGCGACACGAACTGGGAAAGGAAAGGGAAGGAGGACGTGCAGGTGAACAACAGGGTGCATGTGGAGGAAGCAAACAACTCAGATGAACGTGCTAACTTGCAGGTGAGAGGATTGGGAGAAATGCGGCAGGGCTACTATGTGAGAAAACCTCGGCCTGCCTATTATTCAGCACAGTCAGGAGCAGATTTAAGGGATGATTTAGAGAGCAAAAAGAGAAGACCGAAACAGATGTGGATCCCGAAGGATGGTTCGTACAGGCAAGTTCCTAATGATGCTTTCATTCGCGGCACGAGGCGTAAAACCTCCACGGTGTTTGATCGCATCTCAGAGAAGAATGGTGAATCGGCGGACCCCGGGAGACGGGGCCGCCGGACGCCATGAATATCTTGGCCTGGAACTGTCGGGGGTTGGGATTGACCTCGACAGTTGGCGAATTAAGGGACCTGATTAGGTCACACAATCCAGCGGTGGTGTTTTTATGTGAGACCTTAAAGAAAAGCAAGGCAATGGAGAGGTTAAAGTGGAGTCTAGGCTTCCAACATGGGGTCGCTGTGGACTGTGCTGGGAGGAGTGGTGGTCTAGCTCTGTGGTGGAGGGATGAGGTCAAAGTGACAGTTAGGCCATGGTGCCAATACTTCATTGATGCGGAGATGGTGTGGGAGGGCAAATCCTTTAGATTCACTGGTTTCTATGGGGAGCCCAAGACGGAACTGCGTAAGAAATCATGGGATGCCATTCGGTATCTTCGAGCACAGGATGATCTTCCTTGGATCTGTGCCGGGGATTACAATGAAGCATTATTTCATACTGACCAAAAAGGAGGCAATTTGAGGAGTTTCAATCAAATGGAGGATTTTAGGGTATGTCTTGCGGAGTGTGGGCTTGCTGATCTGGGCTTCTCGGGCTACCAATACACGTGGGACAACAAGAGGGATGGAGGAGACAACATTCATGTACGGTTGGACAGAGCCACGTGCAATGGGAAATTCTTAGACATCTTCCCGGAAACGCTGGTTGAACATATCATGACGGAGGAATCCGATCATCAAGCACTGCTGGTGAGAGCCTTGGAGACAGCTCCCAGGGCACGCCAAGCTGGGGAACGGCAGTTCCGGTTTGAGGAGGCATGGACGAAGCATGCGCAATATGATCAGATGGTGGCGGAGGCATGGGAAGCGAGCGGATCGGGAGACCGGTCGCTGACGGCAGTTTGGCAACGGTTTAGCCTGCTGACAGGTAGCATGCAAAAGTGGGCTCGCGAGGTGTTCGGTTCGATTCGGCGGAAGATAGCTAAGTTGAAAGGACAGCTTGTTGACGCCAAAGGAAGAGCAGGAATGACCGGACACTCACTGGAGGTCCGTGATATAGAGGAGCAGCTGCAGGAGGTCTACGAGCAGGAGGAAGTTATGTACAGACAACGATCAAGAATAGATTGGCTACAAGCGGGAGACATGAACACGAAGTACTTCCAAAGTAGAGCCTCCCATCGTAAAAGGAAAAATACGGTTCGAGCTCTTCGCAGAGAAGATGGGACGAGATGTGTTGTGGAGGAGGAGATGCGTGAGATGGCAGCGTCTTTTTATGAGAAACTCTTCAAGTCTGAAGGTTCGGTGGGGGCTAATGCGTTGCTGGAGAACATTGCTCAAGTCATCACGGGGGAGATGAATGCGAAATTAACAGCGCCTATTACTAATGATGAGATTAAGCAGGCTCTCTTTCAAATGGGACCTACTAAAGCTCCAGGGCCTGATGGATTGCCGGCCTTATTTTACCAAAGACACTGGTCATTGGTAGGTAATGACGTTTGTTCTGCTGTGCGTGATTTTTTGCAAGGGGCTGCAACTCCGGAGGCCTTCAATGCGACAGTCATTGTCATGATCCCTAAGATATGTTCACCGGAGTTGTTGTCTCAATTCAGGCCAATAAGCCTTTGTAATGTGTTATATAAAGTGGCAACAAAGGTGCTAGCAAATAGGCTCAAGGAGATGTTACCTGTGTTGATTTCTGAGGAGCAAAGTGCGTTTGTACCTGGACGCTTAATTACGGATAATGTGTTAGTAGCCTATGAGTGTGTTCATGCAATACAAACCAGAAAGAGGAAGAAGAGTTTATGTGCAGTCAAGTTGGATATGATGAAGGCATATGATCGAGTGGAATGGGGTTTTCTTGAGCAGATGTTGTCACGATATGGTTTCGACCCTAACTGGACTGCTATGATTATGAGGTGTGTCACCACGGCGAGATTCTCCGTTAAGCTCAATGGTGGATGCTCTAGGCTTTTTCTTCCATCTCGTGGTCTGAGACAAGGTGACCCGCTGTCCCCCTACCTTTTTCTGTTTTGTGTGGAAGGCTTCTCAGCTCTTATAAAAAAGGCACAACATGATGGTATGATCAGAGGGATAGCTTTCGGGGGCACTGGCCCCCACGTCACGCACCTCTTATTTGCGGATGATAGTATTGTTTTTCTGGAGGGGTCTAGTGAGAACATGGAGGCCCTAAAGGAAATTTTGGTTACATACGAAAGAGCTTCGGGGCAAAAAGTAAACTTGGATAAATCTTCTATCTTCTTTGGAAAGGGGTGTCAGGAGGAGGTCAAATCTGAATTGAAAAATGTCTTGGGTGTTCAGTCTGAGGCGCTGAGTGAGAAGTATCTTGGTCTACCAACACTGGTTGGTAGGTCAAAGGAGGGGACTTTTAAGTATGTAACAGAAAGTGCTAAAGGAAAAGTGACGGGCATGAAGGGACAAGGATTGTCAAAAGCTGCAAGGGAAGTGCTTGTTAAGTCGGGCCTCCAAGCTACACCTACTTTTACCATGAGTTGTTTTCACCTCACAAAGAAAACGTGCCGGAACCTGACTTCGATCTCTTCGAACTTCTGGTGGGGTGAAACTAATGGCGAAAGGAAAGTGCATTGGATCTCTTGGGAGAAAATGTGCGCACCAAAGAGAGATGGAGGAATTGGCTTTCGAGACCCGGTGGCGTTCA
This sequence comes from Aegilops longissima, assembly GCA_021605205.1. Classification (NCBI taxonomy): domain Eukaryota; kingdom Viridiplantae; phylum Streptophyta; class Magnoliopsida; order Poales; family Poaceae; genus Aegilops; species Aegilops longissima. Next base: position 755,060,207 of record CM038682.1, on the reverse strand, counting down.
ACCAAGCACTCTTGGCAAAGCAAGCTTGGCGGATCCTTACGGTCCCGGAGTCTTTGGTGGCTAGGGTTCTCAAGGCTAGATACTTCAGGGACAATACAATTCTAACAGCCACCTGCCCGTCTAATGTATCCTTTTTCAGGAGTGTGTTACATGGGCGTGACTTGCTACGGAATGGACTCATTTGGAGAATTGGAGATGGGTCAAAGGTTATGATCCATCATGACAACTGGATACCCAGGAAAGGGGAGTTGAAGCCGCTGGGACAAGTGTATGTTCCCGGCATGTTCATGGTTGCGGACTTGATGGATGAATCGGGCTCTTTATGGGATAATACAAAAGTTGATACCATGTTCACGCCTTCGGATGCGCATGATATAAAACAGATTGCCAGCGGGGGACCTCACACGGAGGACTACTTAGCTTGGAATTATACAAAAAATGGTGTGTTCAACGTGAGGTCAGCTTATCATTTGTGCATGGCAATGAGGAAGGGGAGGTCTGGACAGCCAGAACCTTCTAACTCAGTGAACAAACACAAGGGTTTCTTGGCACTTTGGGATACAAATGCGCCGGGGAAGGCGAAGATTCATGTTTGGAGAATGATGAGAAATGGCTTGGCAGTGGGGTCAGAGTTGCATCGTCGTCGTACCAAACCTGGAGTTTTTTGTGTTGCTTGCGGGAGAGAAGAAACAATTTATCATCGCTTTTGGGCTTGTCAACATTCCATACAATTCTGGCAGATGTTGTGCTCGGAAAAGGGTGTCTCGGTGGCCTCCCACCGATCCCGATGGACTCGAGGCGCTTTATCTCGCTGGTTATTGGACTGGTTCTCGGGCGTCCGGCGAGAAGGAAGCTATGGTGCACGCTGTCTATGGTCTTTGGTTGGCGCGAAATGAGACAAGGGATGGTAGAAGAATCGCTCCCCCACATGAAATAGTGGAGTCTGTGTGCGCTTATATGACTGAATGGAAACAGGCTCATGAGCCAAGGCCTCGCCAGGGAAACCCTACCATCAACCAGAGTTGGATGCCGCCTGAAGAGGGATGGATCAAAGTCAATTCGGATGGAGCTGTGGCGACACATGGAGACAAGGGCGGGGGAGGCGTGGTGTTGCGAGATCACCAGGGGGCGTTCATTGCTGCAGCATGCAGCGTGTTCCCGTCTCAGGTTGATCCAGAAGCTGTTGAGATCTTGGCTTGTAGGGAGGCGCTGAAGCTGGCTGTGGACAGAGGTGTTGACAAAGTCCATGTGGAATTGGATAATCAGGCGGTGGTGCACATGCTTAATGATCCGAAACAAAACATGGCTGCCGTAGGTCCGTGGATACAAGATCTAAAGGAGGTATTGCAATCTTTTGATAGTTTCAGGGTAGAGTGGATCAGACGATCTGCTAATGTTGCCGCGCATAAGTTAGCTAAGGTAGGTGTTGGTGATAGTCTTTGTAAGGTTTGGATTGGGGATCCCCCAGACTTTATTCTTGATGTAATTCCGGATGACATTCCGAGCTACAGTTAAATAAAGCGGCAACATTAACCTAAAAAAAAAAACCTCACGTAAAAGAAAATCCTCATAGCAAAGTTAAAGGGAAAAACCTCCACCCGTCCCCATAAATTAAGGAGGAAAACCTATAAGAAAATAAGACGATCCTTCAGAAATTACTAAAACAAAATAAGTAAAGCCTCACGTAAAAGAAATCCTCATGGCAAAGGAAAGGGAAAAAAGCTCTACCCGTCCCCATTAATTAAGGAGGACAGCCTATAAAATAAATGATCCTGTCCAAGGAAAAAACGCAGCTGACATGAGTCCATGTTTTTTAGGATAGCGCGAGTCCAAAATTAGTAAATCAGAACAAGGAAAGCCTCACGTAAGAAAAAAACAAGGCAATCCTGACGTAAAACAAAAAGGAAAGCCTCCACCTGTTGCCATAATAATAAATTAAGAAAGGAAAGCCTATAAAAACGCATCTGACAGGTCCAAATTTTTTTAGATAAGACACGCCTAATATTAGTAAAACGAAACAAGGAAAGGCTCGCCTGAAAAATAGGAAATCCTCACATCAAAAGACCAAAGAAATGAAAGCATCCATTCATTCCCATAAATTAAGAAGAAAAGAAAAAAGAAGGAAAGGCTGACATAAAAAACATGGAAAGCCTCAACCCGTCCCCACAATTTAGGAAAGAAAGCCTAAGCCTCCATCAATCCAATATTCTGATGCATTCTAAATAATAATATTGCGCCCATTAAAATCTGCGTGGACTCCTCTATACCGCTGCCTCCCCTCTTCTTCGATCCTGCTCTGTGTTTTGTTTGTGTAGGTAGCGCAGGGTGCAAGGTAGTCATATCGTAAAGAGCGCTATATGCAGACAACATATTTTGCACGACGTTTGCCCGACGTGGCATCTGAGCCTTGCATGCATCAGGCCAAGTCAAGGGAGTCCGCTGGATATTGAATCGTGTTGTGATCGTTCATGTAATTTTCGTCTGCGGAGTACTTCTGTATCGTAAAAGTTTAGTCAAGATGTTAAATCAGATCGGCGTGGATTGTTATTATTATGGTACAAACAAGAACTTGAAACCCGAATAATCTGTCACACAATTCCCTGCCAATCATAAAAGATTTTCATTAAGAATTTATTTGTTAAGATAAGACAAGAACATAACGTACGAATAACTTATGGTTCTTAATGTAGACTAGTAATCATGCACGTGCAACGCACGTATAATCGCAAAAAGAAAATTTCCAATTTATCCTAGTTAGGAGACAATTATTTCAATAAAATGATCAAGTGCAATAATGTAACTCCAATCTTAATTTGAGCTAAATATAGCTTTGCAGATATAGTTCTTTCCATATGAGCACCATGTCTTCCGCCGAACATGCACACGCAATGGACTTCTCAACTATACAGACAGACTTAACAAAAACACATTACATACAACAACACCTTAGTCAATTTCGTCACACAGATTGATAGTCAAGTAACACACAGACAGAAACTTGGTCATAGGCTCTGGATCCATATTATACAACAAAATGTGAAAGTAAGTTAGACATGAAATCTCAAAACTGTACCAAACTAAGTGCATAGACATGAAAAAAAAATGCTTTGCTCCAAACATGTGTGATTGAGTTACATGTTCAGAGTAGGTTACACATCCCAAGCAATAAAACTCCAGGTCCCTACTTGGTTTCAAGGAAACAAAACTGCATACTGTTAATACTATACTAACTAATATGAAATAACAACAGTGCCGGATTGTAGCACCATTATGCACATTATTATGGTTCAAGAATAATCTATAGTTCCATGTCATTTTTGCAAGGAATACAAATTATAAATCGGGAAGGAAAATAAAACTGTATTGTGTTTGTTGTGTAAAGAACAATTATTATGGACCAGATACATTTTACTGCTGACCTTGGCTCAAAAATTGGAAGAGAATAAATAAGAGTACAAAATAAAACACTGGGGGCTTAGTGACCTAAGTGCCATGTCATAACCTATGTAATGCTTTTGGAAGTATACCAGAGTGTTCCTTTTGTGAGAGCAGGGGAACTTGCAAAGAATGTTTTCATGTAAATGAACGAAATTGATCTTGTTCCTAATTATAAAATATTTTTAAACATTTTGCCCTTTTTAACATGCTATATACTCAGTACCCAAACAAAATCATGTAGCAACCGAAAAGGTATAGGCAGAACACGTACTCTATCAGAAGCGAACTTTGGTTCCGACAAAATCTAGGTTGAGGCTTTGAGTACATTTGCAAGAACACACGCATATCCAGAATGTTTAGCTGATATATCATTTCAGAGAAAATCTGCACCACTGGGGAAATAGCAAGCTATCTGATGGATATAATTTTTGCTCAGCCAAATATTAGACAAAATCTGAAGTAATAACTGAAATTGAGAAGGCTATAAGAAATCACTGTGCAGCTACATCTTCAACTATACACATAACATAGCAATATTGGGCACTACAGGCAAAGATATGATAAGATGAACATGCTCCTCTGATCGTCTGAACTGACAAGCTGACATATAACAGTCACTTTTTATTTGAGAAAATTTAATAGATGCACATCACTGCAAAAAGATTGGGAAATTTAATAGGTCGACAAAAAATTCTGAAAAAAAACAGTCAATAAAATATGCATATGTCAAGGTTATTTGCATCAACATAACAAAGATATACCATCAAAAACATCATCTCAAATATCAAATATGTAAGCTTCACAAATTGCCTATGCAAGTATATACACCAATAAGTTTGTTCGCATGATCCAGCATCACGTCTTTGTACAATAATGCCATACAACGATGTCATTTAACCAAATACATTAATTTCAAGAGAGTTCGAAAATTTGGTATTTTTGCATTTGTTTTTGGCACAAATCTCTCTCTGACTGAAAAAATCACGCAATGATCATTATCAAATAGGCGTTGCAAACTCACTCCAATAGCATTACCAAAATACCAAAAATATTCCTAGCAATCCTTGAAGATAGAGGGGGCATTTCATCATGTCACAATCTAGTCGTTGGAATCAGTTCTTCAATAAGACAGTAGCGATAATTGTTGTAGATAAAGTAGACATTTCTCCAAGGAATTTTCATGTATTTTGAAAATGAAGCGTCCAATGGAATAGTGAAAAACAAGGAAACCACACCTTGACGTTCCAGATCTAGGAATCATTAGATGTAGTGGTTTGATTGCAAGTAGATAACCGTTGCAGTACAGTGTGAATAAAAAATAGACAGAAAAATCTTATTATTTATGAACCGTGGTTCCACTTCCTTCCCTATAGTAGCAAGCATGATGAAGTACCTTTGATGGAAAGAAAAGATGTCTTCAGTAAGTTTTGTTGTATTGTCAGTTTATTATTTGCAAATTACACGAAATCCGATAAACCATGCAAGAGACCACTACATAGTTGAAGCTTATCATCAGTAAACCTCGCATTCGATTTCTCACTATCAATTGCACAGGAGAGTATAATCCACAGAAATTTCGAAAGTGAAGGAAATCAGTGAGCGGAGATGGGGGTGGAGAGCTGACCGACAGTGGAAGAGGCCTTTGAGATTGGTGTGGCTCACGCGGAGGAGCATATCTTCCTGAATGTAAAATTAATAAAAGCCTAGTCAACCCAATTGCACAATGCAAACCAATCTCCTTTTTTCAGATGGTAGATGTCAATAGCATCTCATTCAACTTGACAGGAAATGGCACTTCTGAAGAATGTCAAACAATACGCATGCCTAGCACTACTTCTGAAGAATGTCAAACAATACGCATGCCTGTAATTGACAGTTCCCATTTCAGACCCCCGTTCACCATATTTAGTGATAAGAACGTCTGACCTGGACGGATCCTCTAATAAAACCAACGCCAGCTTCCAATTCCTTCACCAAAGGCATGCCACCTCCAAGATGTTATTAGCAGAGAAAAGCAACTGCGTACCTCTGGAACAATTAGATCAAAATATCACTGCACGATTCGGAGCGGTTTGCCTGACGCATTCGGAGCGGGAGGCACTGCTTGGTGCCGACGTCGATGCGCGGCACGATGTCCATGAGCGGATCCGGTAGCAGGCGGGGCGACCTCTCTGCGGCGACCTCGTCCTCCTCCCCCGCATCTGACAGGGCTATCAGGAGAGACCACAGAGGAGCGGCAGGCGTCGACCTGCGACACACGCGTAAGGAGAGGCCGCCGGCTAGAGGTGTGTGGTGACGGCGTGCGTGGGGCGGCGGCAGATAGGAGGAGCGGCGGTGAAGGTGGCGTCGAGGAGGGCCGGCAGTGGGGCAGCGCAGGTCGCTGGCTTGAGAGCATGCTCCGGCGGGCGACGCACCGGTGCGACGGCGGATAGGAGGAGCGGTGGTGAAGATGGCGTCCAGGAGGGCCGGCGGTGGGGCGGCGCAGGTCGCCGACGTGAGAGCATGCTTGGCGGCGACGACGTCGCGGCGCAGCAGCAGCGCGGGCGGCCGGTCGGACGGACGACGGCAGCGGGCGACGGAGAGAAATGGGAGAGGAGAGGGAGGCGTTTGGGTGGACAGCCGGCAGCGCCGGCGACGCGTGGTCTAGGCGAGGCCCAACGGCGGCGGACGGTGCCAGATCGGGCAAGCAAGCCTGGCGCTCCGGAGGAGAAGATGAGATTAATTGGGAGGGAGATCGAGCGTGAGGCCTGGAGCAGAGGAATTAGCGGGATAAACAGCTCGTCAACGCGATTCGGGTGGAATCAATCCGGGACGCGGAGCGCTAGGACAATTGGCAGACCGCGGCGTCGGCTCGGCAGAACATCTGATCTAAGCCGTTGATCTGGCTGGCAGACCATTTACATAATATGGACAGTAGGATATGTTTAATTTGATTTGATTGGAGGGTCCTGCTTATCCCGTGTATAATTTGTTGTGTGGCTTTAGGGGAGTTTATGTTTTCTCTTTTAATAGTAGTATAGATAGATTGGTGAAATTAGTTCTCTGCTCTCTTTCTAGGGGAGGACATCAGTGTAGATGTTGCACACATATAAAATCTAATCCACACATTGTTTTAAGATCAAATTCTAGCATGCTTCTATGCCAAAAGTAAAGATGTATGTTTTTTGCTAGGGGAAATAAAGGATGATATATGCTACAAAAGGGCACCTAATCTTATAATCATGAATGCATGATCAATGAAACAATGTTTACATTTGTAACCATGTTGTCTACTCGCCCCATTCCACATTATTGGCCTTAGAGTACAAATCACGATATCAAAGGGATGCCTACTTAAGTGCTAGACAAGATATTAATACTACATGCATGTACCTCTCACTTTATGCATTGGTTGATTCTACTTGAGAACAAAATTCAAAGGAATTTAATGTGGGCATAAAATATTTGCGTATTCCAAGACAATGAGCTTTTCAAAGGAAAGTTCTTTCATATGGCCTCTGAACGGAAAGGAAGGAAGTATCAATGTAATACTACTTTAACTAATAGTAATAATAATTACTATTATAACAATAATGATGGTAATGATAATAATAGTAATGTTATAGTTATAATACAAATAATACATAACAACATATTCATGTTACTGTCCGACATTTCTAATTCTTACCAAATTTGTCGTATCTAATATTAGAAGTGCTAGCCTGTGCAGATGCACGGGTTGATGACTAGTTAGTACTAACCCAGTTGAGTACTTTGTGTAGCACGGTACCTATACCTACCCAGTGGATTCTAGTAATTAAACTACTAGTACTGCTACTTCACGTACTAGTGAATCATTATGCAAAGATTATTTGATTCTCGTTGCTAGTACAGATCAGTTCGGCTATTCTCATCGATCTGCTACAGTTGTCACCATCAAACAGGTTTTATTTTTCTTAACTATTCGGTTAGCTCCTAACATTATTGCACGCAGAATATTTTCTGTTGTTTTGCACTGCATTATTTTTACAGAGGTATTCTTTTTTAACTTTTTCAATTAGATCGGTATTACATAAATTATCTTTTTCGCAAATCATTGCCGCCGGGTCATGCTATTCTGTTTATCAAGAAAATTTCAGCGGCGGCCCAGGGCCGCCTGGTTACACATTGGATCTGAGGTCCGCTATGACGGATTAGTAACATACATGACTTGTGAGGATATGCTGCGCATCATGGGAGATCCTGAACGGCTGCATCCCAGCCGAGCACGCCCACACAACATCAAGCTAGCGCTGACACTAGTCTATTACTAGATACAAATCCATGAACGCCCGCATGTGTCTCTTTGGATCGCTACAACAAATAAACCAGGTGTTATTAATCTTACTATTCTTTTGCTCGCCTGGGCTTATTTTTCCCGAGGAATATTACTCTGTTTGGCGAGCGCCGCATTGGGAACTCGGAACGCCCTGCGAATTCAGGTTTTGTCACGCCTTCACCGCATCACGCCGATGCCCTGCATCGACATTGACTTCAACGCTAGGCCACATCTCTTTAAAAAAATACTTTGCTTTAATTATGCGAGATTTTTTTCTATATTATTATTTTTGGACTGCACTATTTTACGTGTGTAGGTAATTGACTTCGACTGCGTCACGCGGTCAATTCGGCAAGCCGACGTTGTTGTCCCAATCGGCATAAGTTGGCTCGCGTGACCACCTTGTTGGTCGAATTGCATACCGACATGTTCGGTTGCCTCGAGGACTTCGGTATCACCGAAAGAGCTCTACCTCGGCGGATGTTCGGCGCACGGGCCATATTTCTATTATCATTCTCTTTGCTTAGATTACTAATTATGCAACGAATTTTTTACTTTATGATTATTCCTTCTGCCTTGCACTATTTTATGTGTGTAGATAATTAAACTTTAATTTTGCTGCGTCACACAGTCACCTCGGTGTATGGAGTCGTCCTCTCGCCTCCATCAACCAAAGTCCACCGTCACCATGGTGTGATACCCTGTGTCGCCATTATCGCGTCGTCGCTTCATCAAACTGATTTCCACCATGCCGGCCTATTTCGACACGTCGACTGATGTGGGGGCTTCATTGTCACGTTGCTGAACTACTCTGTTTCCTCAACTGGACCGGGGGCTTCGCCTCGGCACTTCGGCACTGTCGTCCTATCACTTCATCAAGCCGAGCTCTTCGCTCGGGTACGTCAAGAACAGGTTGGGACCTTGAGACGCTACATGTTTGGCCCACGTCACACCGAGAACATTAGCCAGCTAAGTCGCTTTCATGCTAAAAAACTTTCAGTTTTAAATTTTGTTCGGTCCGATCAAGCATTATACTTTTTTTTGACAAAAAGTCGTTTGCGAGAAACTTTCTTTGTCAAAACCTTGTTTGTTACAAACAAATTCAAATACCCCATTTACTTGGGGGCTTCCTTTATGAAGCCATTCTTCTTGCATATGATTATTAATGTATCGCACCATTCCATGTTCGTGTATTATACCAAAATATGCATCATGTTGACTTCAGTGTTCCGCAAAGCTGGGTTGCCTGGCTCCTGTGCTTACCCCTACGTTCCCGATTGATTGACTAGGGAGTAAGGGGAGCACCTCTGTGATTGTTACGACCGGGTCATCCGAACTCGTTCCTCAGAGGGATGAAGCCGAAAGCTAGCACTCTTATTGTTTTCAACTATAGTCGGCACACGAGGAACTCACGCGTACACAAACCTATTGCACAAATCTCATATTAATCATGAGCAACCAAAGAAAGGTACCGTTGGGGGCACTATTTTCTTTGAAGATGCTTCTTATGTTACATAAGTAATATAACATAAGTTCCCTGGGCACACTTTGTCTGTTACAGCCTCATGGCCTCATTGCCTGGTTATCCGGAACACCGCAGATATTCTCGGTAGGTGGAGTAGATAACACTTTTCGGCCCTTGGCCGAAGATGGAGAAGCCGACGGTCGGTTAAGACGCGTTCAAAGTTCAGGCTGACATAGATATTATATAAGTACTTCGGTACATATAATCATTATACATAAAATTCTTTTACCCAAGTCACTTGGGGGCTCTTAAATTACTATGAGCCGTTTTATAATAGATGTTTTCTTCTTAGTCGCTGCAAAGTCTTTTTCTACCACTCCTTTCTCGACTCAGGCGTATGATCAATAGCCGGGTAGCCTGGTTTCTCTCTAAAGCCGCTTGCGTTTAGTTCGCTAAAGTGGCCTGAGAAACACTCCGCCTTCGGGATAGGGAGGTTGAAGCCGAAGGTTAACCCACTTGAAGTCTAGAGATCGGATGTGTCATATCAAAGCCCGACGGAAGTACAATTTTAAGACCAATTTTGTATTGGCACCAAAACAGCTTGATTCAATCTAGACGTAAAGTTTTTTGCGCATGTTTTTTGGTCTTTTGAGCCTATAACATCTTTCTCCTATTTTATGTTTTCCTTTCAGGAAGCGGAACATTCTCTTGGTTGAGGTGTTCGGCGTGAAACTCTTTTCTAAAACTACTGTTCGGCATCTTTCCTGCTGAAATCCACCTCGGTATTGTCAAAATATACATGACAGTTGAACTACTTCCCGAGGGGGTATGATCCTAGGGTCGGCCATGTTGCCCAACCCAATTCTTGAGGGCTACTGCATTGACAATCCAATGCAGAAAATTTAAGTGCAATATAGTTTCCGAGGAGATTATGATCCTCAGGTTGGTCGGCCGCACCCAACTTGAGTCTCGAGGACTGTGCACACCACTTTTTGTGTCCCGAAGTATTCTGCCGAGCTAGGAGTTGATCCTCAGGCCGGTTTTGCGAATCAACCTGAGTCTCAAGGGCTACTGGGATCAGCGGTCTTATGTCATCCTTCAGGTGCATCTCGGGTTTTAGACCGACACACACCTTGAGGGCTACTGGCTATATAACTCGGCAGAGAACAAATTGCACCAATCGAAAATACTCACAAAAAATCAGCCCGCAGTCGGGGTGGTGCACCACCTCGAAAGCAGTCCGACCTAAAGCTCGGACACCAGTGGCTGGCTCCATAGAGGGCATTTCCGGCATTAAGCTCGGCTGAATTCGTTCAATCTTTTAAAGACCAAGGTAGTATATGACACCTCGGACACTGACTATCGTTAGAGCTCGGATGCAGTTTGGCGTTGGAGCTCGGAAGCGGTCCGACATAAAGCTCGGATTCGAATGGCTCGTTCCATAAAAGACTACTCCGACATTTAAGCTCGGATGAACTCATTCAAATTTTCAGAGGTCAAGGTAATCTACGATACCTCGGTTGCCGACCATCATCGGAGCTCAGCTGTGAAAAGACGCCTCAGATTTAGTTCGGCGTTGGTGTTGGGTAACCCAGCAGTAAACAAAAATTTTCTGACCTACGCACCAGCCCAGGACCACTATGGATACTGCATACATGGTTTGATCTTTTTCGTTACCGACTCGCAGCGCAGCGGAAGTAGAGTCGATGACGAACGGTGGTGCAAATCCCCGCAGCTAGGATTTACACCCTCCCAACCGCGAGGATGTATACCCCCATCCTCCCCACGGACAGTCCTCCGGGAGGTGGTCGGACAGTCCCTCGGACTGTTTCGCGGACAGCCCTTCGGGAGGACCCTCAAAACTCGGACGGTCACTCGGACAGCACTTCGGGAGGACTCACAGAACTCGGACCGTCACTTGGACAGCCCTTCGGGAGGCACTCTCAAAACAGCCCCTCGGGCAAAATGATTGAAACTATGACCTCTCTACGGGGTTGCACACATACAATGTCATCTATCCGGCAGGGCTTCGCCGTCCAGAACTAGTTCCCACCGGAACCCAGACAACCTTTCGGCTCTACAAAACTATTTCTCTGGGAGGGAGAGAGAAGCCAGATCATGCATGGCACTTGTATGTGAGAAAGAGTGTGTCTTTAGGTAGCCCCCTCCACCCCTATTTATAGGCCAAGCCCAAGGGTGGCTTCTCCAAGAAGCGAAGCAAAAAGCACTTTCACTATTCATGAAGACATTTTTCAACGTCCGTTCGAACTGAAAATATTTATGTGGGCTCAGAACATTTCCAGTACCCACTAAAACAATTTTCAACGTGTTCCGAAACAATTTCGGTTTAGTGATTTTCATCTGCGAAAAGCAAACAAGAATGCATTTTCACTATTCATGAAGACAATTTTTCGCGTCCATTAAATCCGAAAATATTTCTGTGGGTCTTAGAATAATTCCATTACCCACTAAAATGATTTTGGATTAGTTCCAAAACAATTTCAGATAAGTGAATTTCATCTGCGAAAAACAACCAAAGCGGTACTGGCAGCTCCGGAACATTTCCGGTTTTTATCCCGAAAAATTCCCAGAAGTTTCCAGAATAATTCTGGCACCCTCCAAAAATTATCAGGCGAGTCCCGAAACCCATTTGACTTCATGGTATATCCCGAAACAACTTTTCGGTTTTACGAAACTATTTCGCTATTCTCTCTCCGGAACTCTTCCATTGTCTCCGAAACTTTTTCGGCAAATTTCTCTCAGACTCCATGTCTAGTATTCAGCAGATAGATGACCCTTAAGCGTGTGACCCTATAGGTTCGGTGAAGCATAGACATGACCAGAACACTTTCTGATCAATGATCAACATCGGAGCCGTGGACACCCATATTGACCCCTATACCCACATGAATGAATATTCGAGTGAACCTCCAGTTGCAGTGAGCGATTCCTGTTGCTTCGCGATATGTCACAAACACCCGAGATGATATTTATTGCATCCCCGTGGACGAAATTTTGTCCACCATGCAAGTTACCTTGTTACCTGTTTTGTTCTCTTTTCTCGTTTCCGTGTTCCGGCATCCCTGTGATCAAATCACACTATGTCTGGCCAGACGATGATGGATACCATAACACCGAGAGGGCCCGAGAATATCTCTCCATCGTCGGAAGAGCAAATCCCAATCTTGATCTATCAAGTTACTTGACACACTTTTCCATGAACCTGTAAGCCACTGTAATAGCCACCCTTTTATGAATGACGTTTAACAAACCCCAAAGTTCATGAAGCAAGTATGAAGAAACTTGATACTCTCATGGTCTAAGGAAATATGCAAACATTAACCATCTTTGTGTTATCAACCATAAACTTGTGACGAATGAATCTCATAGCATAAGATCAATCCGGGTCGATTCAACACAAATGTTCTCTTAACATTGTGCCCTCAAAGTTGCTGGCATAGACATGCCCATGATCAGGAAAACATAACCATCATGCAACACTTTAGCTAGTCTTAGAGGCCATACTAGGAATACTTCTTACCGTTTATTATTCCACACGTGCATATGAGTCTTCCTCCGAGCCTCGTGTTATTGCAGACTCGAGAACCATAGCAGTTATAGCATGGAACATAAACATAATTATGAACATGGAGATAAATAATATCATTTATTATTGCCTCTAGGGCATGTCTCCTACAGACTCCCACTTGCACTAGAGTCAATAATCTAGTTAATGCTAATGCACTTTACACCTATGGCATACTGGTGTAAAAAATGCTTCGCATGTGGTATAGCATGATGTCCATCGGATCTGGCAACTTCAACTCCGTGTGTATCTCTGCATATCCTCTCGTTTTCACGCTTTCACAAAATTCATATTTTGTGCGTACTTGGCTTTGTATATATGTGAATCATTGGTCGAAACCTGATTCCTCAGACTGAGCTATGGAGCAACTATCTGCAATAGTGTCCCATTGACCAAAGCCTTCTTGGAACCATACTAAGTTCATGAATGAACTATATGATTCAACATCTTTCTCTTTGTCGCTTCTAAAGCGGCAACATACTTCGCCTTTGTTATAGAATTCGCCACAGTAACTTGTTTGGAACAATTTCCAACTAACTGTGCCACCATATTGTGTGTTACACAAAACCCTAAATTTAAATCGAAAATCGCATGGAGAAAAGATGAAGATTGTATCGACGTAACCTTTTATAACGAACTCTTCATGATCTCCACTTGCGAGGAAACGTGTCATAAGTGCTACTTTAGTACTCAATGACACTTTTTCACTATTGTCCCATGATCAGTACTTTTGATCACTTTTGGTATCTATACTCGCAACAGCTAGGGAGTATTGGACATATTTGGTTGTTTTACATACCATGGAATACATGATTAATCCAAACACATGAGTGTGTGGAATCTCCATCATGTATTTTGCTCATCAGTGTTTTGGGACACTGATTCTTGCAAAAGCTCTTTCCATGTGACTTCGGCAAGAATCACTCCTTGTCATTCTTAGTGCTAAATGGTTTTAGCATTTTGTCAATATGTATTTTTGCTCAGACCCATTAGGTAAATCTATCTCCATAGATCATTATGCCTAATATCAAGGCTATTTAGCCCAAGCGCTTCATCAGAAAACTATTTTCAAATGAAGTCCTAATTCGTGTCAAGAAAATTTATTTCCAATTAACAATGTGTCAAGCACACAAGGTTTTCAGAAATATTATTATGCTCCCACTTACTTTCTTGAAACCACAAGCATCTTCGTACTCATTGATGAAGTCAAACCCCTTTGACCATTCCATCAAAAACGAAGATTCCAACTCCATTTTGCTCTCTTCTGTCCATTGCTGGAACTCTGAAGTTTGCATACTTACTAGCATACTCTGGACTGACAAAATACTTTGGATTGTATGACATACAAGTCCTAGGTTGTATTTCCATTTCATGGAAATTATTTTGTCATCCATGTTGCATATCTCATGTTTGAAATATGTATTAGTTGCTAGTTTAACGCGAACCGACTTTAAGCATTGCTATGGTGAGACAATCTCATTGTAGTCAACTCCTTGAACTTGTTATTGAAACAAATCGAGCTTAATGGATAAAACATTTTTATCCATATCAGTTTATAGTCCCATTACAACCCGTTAGACTCCAAGTCTTTCGGAGGGTTTATCAAGATTTAAATCTTGAATCATTTATGGAAACTATCTCGGATTATATTGGCATTTAGCCAATTCCGGAGTCAGGGCCCATCAACGCTTCCTTGTGTATCATAGGTATACTGTTTTCTAACAACAATATCTCGTTTGCGCACCTGAGAGGTTTGCACGAGCTTTGCTTAAGTTGTTCAGCTACAAGTTCGATGGAAGTCCATACATCTAATATAGAGGCTTCCGTACCAGTCGCAGTCGGAAACTCTGGAGTTACTTCCAAGGTTCCTTTCCTTTGACCTGATGATGAAGATACTTGTTATCTCCTCGAGTTGCACTGTCCTCCCACTTACCCTTTTGCAAGAACTATTTTCTTAAAAGCATACCGTTTAGTGGCAGAAATCCATTGCCTCAGTATAGTGGTGGGGGAATACCCAATGACTTTGGATAACTTACAAAGTAGCACTTGTCTGATTTGGAATAGGTTTGTAACCTTTTACACAAGCCCCATATTCCAAAAGTTAAGAAAAGATATAAAATGGTTGGGCGTACCATACCATGCCGTTGAAGGAAATATGCCCTAGAGGCAATAATAAAGTTATTATTTATTTCCTTATTTCATGATAAATGTTTATTATTCATGCTAGAATTGTATTAACCGGAAACATAATACATGTGTGAATACATAGACAAACAGAGTATCACTAGTATGCCTCTACTTGACTAGCTCATTAATTAAAGATGGTTATGTTTCCTAACCATAGACATGAGTTGTCATTTGATTAACGGGATCACATCATTAGGAGAATGATGTGATTGACTTGACCCATTCCGTTAGCTTAGCACTTGATCGTTTAGTTTGTTGCTATTGCTTTCTTCATGACATATACATGTTCCTATGACTATGAGATTATGCAACTCCCGTTTACCGGAGGAACACTTTGTGTGCTACCAAACGTCACAATATAACTGGGTGATTATAAAGGTGCTCTACAGGTGTCTCCGAAGGTACTTGTTGGGTTGGCGTATTTTGAGATTAGGATTTGTCACTCCGATTGTCGGAGAGGTATCTCTGGGCCCATTCGGTAATGCACATCACTATAAGCCTTGCAAGCATTGCAACTAATGAGTTAGTTGCAGGATGATGTATTACAGAACGAGTAAAGAGACTTAGCGGTAACGAGATTGAACTGGGTATTGAGATACCAACGATGACAAAGGGAACAACGTGTGTTGTTATGCAGTTTGACCGATAAAGATCTTCGTAGAATATGTGGGAGCCAATATGAGCATTCAGGTTCCGCTATTGGTTATTGACCGGAGATGTGTCTCGGTCATGTCTACATTGTTCTCGAACCCGTAGGGTCCGCACGCTTAAAGTTTGATGACAGTTATATTATGAGTTTATGTGTTTTGATCTACCGAAGGTAGTTCGGAGTCCCGGATGAGATCGGGGACATGACGAGGAGTCTCGAAATGGTCGAGACGTAAGGATCGATATATTGGACGACTATATTCGGACATCGGAAAGGTTCCGAGTGATTCGGGTATTTTTTGGAGTACCGGAGAGTTACGGGAATTCGTATTGGGCCTTAATGGGCCATACGGCAAAGGAGAGAAAGGCCCCAAAGGGTGGCCCCACCCCTCCCTCTGGACTAGTCCGAATTGGACTAGGGAGGGGGGGGGGGGGCGCCCCCTTCCTTCCTTCTCCTTCTCCCTTCCCTTCTCCTACTCCAACAAGGAAAGGAGGAGTCCTAGTCCCGGTGGGAGTAGGACTCCCCCCTTGGCGCGCCCTCCTCCTAGGCCGGCCGCCTCCCCCCTTGCTCCTTTATATACGGGGGCAGGGGGGCACCCCAAAGACACAACAATTGATCGTTTGATCTTTTAGCCGTGTGCGGTGCCCCCCTCCACCATAGTCCACCTCGATAATAGCGGTGCTTAGGCGAAGCCCTGCGTCGGTAGAACATCATCATCGTCACCACGCCGTCGTGCTAACAAAACTCTCCCTCAACACTCAGCTAGATCGGAGTTCGAGGGACATCATCGGGCTGAACGTGTGCTGAACTCGGAGGTGCCGTGCGTTCGGTACTTGATTGGTCGGATCATGAAGACGTACGACTACATCAACCTCATTGTGCTAACGCTTTCGCTTTCGGTCTACGAGGGTACGTGGACAACACTCTCCCCTCTCGTTGCTATGCATCACCATGATCTTACGTGTGCGTAGGATTTTTTTTTGAAATTACTACGTTCCCCAACAGCCGTCATTTCAACAGACCTGATGGAGCTCTTTTCAGTGTAAAAGCTGCAGTCTCTAAAGCATTACTCTTTAAAAGTGATATTGGCAGATTTATTTATGTCATCTTTGATCTTGCCATGTCACAAATGGTTTGATTACATCTTCACAGACATTCCACTCATAGTGGTGTTTCGTGTGTTGTAAGTTGTGAAACTCTTTTCACAACTCATCAGACATTCGCTAAACTTGTAACTCAAATATTCCTTTCTATAATAAAATTGCAGAAACATAATTTCCTTGTTACAATAACTTCTACTTCATTTTTGAAAACCTTTCGAATGTTTTCAAAAGATCCAGTCTTACGTCTCATCAAGCAAATATCCATATATCTACTTGAGTCATTTCTGAAGATATATAAATCCACTACTTGCAACAACATTTATTGAACTACACACATCAAAATGTATGATCACCAATAAGTTTGTTGCTAGTTCCTTATGGCCTGTGAACGGTATTTCAGTCACTTCACTCTTCGGAGAAAAGTTGCAAGTGTCAGATGTTTCAAAATCAAATGACTTCAAAATCCGTCACAATGGAATTTTTCCATGCGGTTTTCTCCAATGTGACCAAATGCAGTGCCACACATGTGTGGTGTTCTCATAGTCTTGCGACATTCAGCGCCAGTGTTATGGATGTTTCATTTTACCATCAATATTCATAACATACATCCCATCTTGGATGGAAGCATGGCCCTTCATGTTATTCATAATACCGAACAACAATTGTTCTTTTATGAACAACCCTTTTGCAATAAACATTGTGCAATGGGCTAGAGTGTAAGAAACTCTAAAATGAATTATGAAAGTAAACATAGAGGTAAGATATTAATATCATTATTCATAACATACATCTCATTCATAATGAAAGTATGGCCCTTATGTTTATTCATAATACTGAACATCAAAAGTTCTCTTATGAACAACCTTCTTGCAAGATACCTTATGCAAAGGGCTAGAGTGTGAGAAACTCTAAAATGAATTATGAAATAAAATACATAGGTAACACAATGATGTAAGGTATAGTAACTTTTACTATGTTCCCAGCATGTATTAAAACCTCATTCCTGGCTAGTCTTTTTAGGCCATAGTATCTCTTACATTGATTCGCAATAGAATGCAATCGAGCGGGTATCTTTGTGATTAACTCACAATACCCAAGGATTAGTGATTAACATGTTTAACCATAATTCCCAAGAACTATATCTTTGACCAGCCTTCTATACATCAAAAACTTGTATGCCATTCATACATGAGCTGGATATTCCAGTCATCTTTCTTTCTTCCTTTATATTTCTAACAGTTTAACTTTTAGTATTTCTCCTACTCGCAAAAGAAGCACCCAACTTAAGAGTGGCGTTAGCCCCAGACTTCCTAGGCGTGTAACTCATACTAACACCCTTTGGACATTTCCTTTCTCTTTAAGTTGTTGTTTTATTCACCTTTCATCATATGACATGCATTCTTCTGGATCCCTCTCTTATCAGTCTAATGCATAGTAAACACTTTACTAATAATTTGCAAACAAACATTGCTTTGGATATTTCATATCTTCCAGCCTTTGTTTGTATCTGGAAATTAATTTTCAGTTCCATGAATATCACATAACTAACCCAAAACTTTCAAAGTTCGGGTTTCATGAAGCAAACATATTGCACTTGACCGTAACGAAATTCTAGCTTTTGGATCAAAGGACTAGAGTCACATCATCCACAGCATTTGTGGGAGGATACCGAAAACATGCGATAGGACAGTCATTCTCGGCACTCTTGAGGACAATCCTCACATTACGTTACCAATCATAAAGTTTTAACCAGATATTTAACAGCTATTCAATTTTAACAGGGAAGGTGGAAACGCGAGCCATTATTCTACAACTATTTTGCAAGAAACAGTTAGACAGTGTTCATAATTAATTGCACTTAGAATTAAACATGTTAATTCAACAGTGCGCTCCCACTTTAATCAATATCTTTCAAAATTGATTATGAGTGATAGAAGACCCACATTTCGATTCAATGCCATTGATGTGGACATCACTGATGGCGAGAATTTCAATTGGTAGGCAAACTTGCCGATCACATCTCCATGTGACTCATGTTCATCTTTCGATGGGTGTGTTCCGAGCTCAGGACGATCCTGTCTGAACGTCAAAGACAACCAACTGATCTTGCTGCGAGGTCTGACCTCACCCGCCTCATTCCTCTCGATTCGTTCGTACCCATGTGGACATGGCGCACCCCGAAAAGATACGAATTACAGACGATGCTACACTTGGGTGAACACTAACTACTTTGATATTTTGAAGTGAGAGATCACCCTAATAAAAAGCGACTACTGCTACCTCTTGAGCACTACGTTGGATTTCCTTGAAGAGGAAAGGGTGATGCAGCACAGTAGCGTAAGTATTTCCCTCATTTTTTGAGAACTAAGGTATCAATCCAGTAGGGGGCTACGCGCGAGTCCCTCGTACCTACACAAAACAAATAACTCCTCACAACCAACGTGATAATGGGTTGTCAATCCCTTCACGGTCACTTACGAGAGTGAGATCTGATAGATATGATAGGATAATATTTTTGGTATTTTTGTGATAAAGATGCAAAGTAAAATAAAAGCAAAGTAAAAAGCAAAGGAAATAACTAAGTGTTGGAGGATTAATGTGATGAAGATAGACCCGGGGGCCATAGGTTTCACTAGTGGCTTCTCTCAAGAGCATAGGTATTTTACGGTGGGTGAACGAATTACTGTTGAGCAATTGACAGAATTGAACATAGTTATGAGAGTATCTAGGTATGATCATGTATATAGGCATCACGTCCGAGACAAGTAGACCGGCTCCTGCCTGCATCTACTACTATTACTCCACTCATCGACCGCTATCCAGCATGCATCTAGAGTATTAAGTTCATGAAAATAGAGTAACCCCTTAAGCAAGATGACATGATGTAGAGGGATAAATTCATGCAATATGATAAAAACCCCATCTTGTTATCCTCGATGGCAACAATACAATATGTGCCTTGCTGCCCCTACTGTCACTGGGAAAGGACATCGCAAGATTGATCCCAAAGCTAAGCACTTCTCCCATTGCAAGATAGATCAATCTAGTAGGCCAAACCAAACTGATAATTCGAAGAGACTTGCAAAGATAACCAATCATACATAAAAGAATTCAGAGAAGATTCAAATATTGTTCATAGATAATCTTGATCATAAACCCACAATTCATCGGTCTCAACAAACACACCGCAAAAAGAAGATTACATCGAATAGATCTCCATGAGAGAGGGGGAGAACATTCAATTGAGATCCAAAAAGAGAGAAGAAGCCATCTAGCTAATAACTATCACTACAAAAAAAATACACATCTGTGACATTTTGGGCCGAACGAATTTTTTTCCTGTCATACATATGACACTTCTATGATGATAATTGTGACAAAACCCGCTATCATCATAGATGTGGTGGGCTCCTACTTCTATGACAAAAAATCATGACAGAAAATGGGCTTTTCGTCCTGGGCGGGCCAGAGACGCAGCTGCATGACATTCTTTGGGCCGTGCATGATGGAAAAAACCGTGGTAGAAGCGATGGGGAGGAAAATTTCGGGGAGTTCCCGGTTACGGTGGGAGGTCGGGGGCCGAGTGATGCGCGTTTCTCTCGTACACGTACGCGCATGTGTGCGAGGCGTTGGGCTCTAACTAAACGCAAGCGATTGCACTGCAGGCTACGCGTTACTGAACCCGAGTGATCGATCGAGGGTTGTTAATCAACCCGATGGGCGATTCGCCGCTCTCGCTGCTAATCAAGCCGGTCGATTGGATGAGCAGTGGCGTTGCGGGGGGTTGGATGAATAGTGAGTGGTGGCGTTGCCTCTGGATGAACAGGACCCCATGGTGTGGAGGGCTGGATGAATAGTAGACGGTGGAGGGGTGGCCGTGGAGGGGTGGTTGAACATGAACCCGTGGTGTGGAGGGCTGGATGAACAGTAGACGGTGGAGGGGTGCCCGTGGAGGGGTGGTTGAACAGTAGCCGGTGGAGTACCGCGCGGTGGAGGCTAGATGAACAGGAGCCCGTGGAGGTTGGAGGAGGTCGACGGTAGCCCGTGGAGGCTGGAGGAGGTCGACGGTAGCCCGTGGAGGCTGGAGGAGGTCGACGGTGGAGATGAACAGTATCTCGTGGAGTCCCCTTTTGCGATCGCCACACCTCCCGATGAACAGGACCCCGTTTGACCGTGGCGCTCCAACACAAGTCCGTTTAAATCCGTTTTGCAATCGCCACACCCTCCCGATCAACAGGACCCCGTTTGACCGTAGGAGGTCCGTTTCGTCCGTTTTGCGGTACGCCACACCCCTCCCGATCAACAGGACCCCCGTTTAGACCGTAGGAGGTCCATTTCCTCCGTTTTGTGGTAGGCCACACCCCTCCCAATCAACATGACCCCGTTCCGAACGTAGGAGGTTCATTTCCTCCGTTGTGCGGTGTGCCAGGCCTCGTTTCCATCGCCTGTTCCGTCCAAGCCCTCCCGATGAACAGGACCACGCATTCCGTTCCGACCCAGCCGATTGGCTCCGCATGAACACGACGACGACGCTGTTTCTCCGTTCCAACCCAGCCATGTACGTATGCGCGAGTAGGCGTTGAGACCCGCCAGATGTACACGAGCGTGGCGTATTTTCTTTCTTGCACCCTGGCCGCTGTACGTACGTGTACATGCTACGTGCGCGCCTCTACTACGACACGTGCGCGCCTCTACAACGACCAGTATGTACATACACGTTCGCGACCAGAATGACAACGCTACGTACGCTTCGACCAGGTGGGTCCCGACTGTCAGGCACTTCCTTGCGTGCGAAGATGTAGCTGATGGGTCCCAGCAGTCAGGGGGGCGAATCGTTTTTTTGCCCGGACGCACCTCCTTGCGTGCGAAGATGTAGCTGGTGGGTCCCAGCAGTCAGGGGGGCGAATCGTTTTGTTTTTTTGCCCGGACGCACTTCCTTGCGTGTGAAGGTGTAGCTGGTGGGTTCTAGCAGTCAGGGGGGAAACGTTTTTTTCACGAAATACGGTGGCCCGTCCGGTGGGTCCCCGCTGTCAGGTGGAGGAATAATTATTTTGCGCGTAATAAGGAGGCACTTCCTTGCTACGGCCGTGGACCCAGCTGTTAGCGTCTCCACGCACAGTGCTCTTCCGATGGAAGTCGGTCGTTGACCACATTGACCACGCTGCACCGAGAGCACCACGACGGCAGATGACGGCGAGGCCTAGGAAGGGGACGACACGAAGGCAGGGAAGACTCGGCAGTTGTTTCCCACGCGGAGGGTAGTACGATTGTATGAGGGTTTACTGGTTCGTCTACCGTCGCCGGAGAATAACAGCAGGTGTGGGTGAGTAGAGGGATGGCTAGGCCAGCGATGGGAGTACGGTGGGGCGGTGAGGCTCTGCAGCGAACAGCCGACCATGGGAGGAGGGAGCAGGCAGTCCCGCCGGCGCTTGTTTTAGCGGCTGGAGCAGGAAGAGCAGAGATTGAAGAAGCACGACGACCGTTGGATGGACATCCAACAGCCACTGCTTATGCGTCAACCTTTTTTTTAGGAAAGCCTCAAATCTGTGGAAAACAACATACAACCCATCTGCCATTATTTCTAATAATTTACAGCCCATTGGCTAATTCTTAAGGTTTTTTTGGAGCCCATATTCTTTTTGGTAGCATTACAGCCCATATTGTGGCCACGGTTAAAAAATTATACGAAAGTTTTCATATTTCGGTGCGGTCTGAACTGTTTTTAATCCTGAAATTTCGACTCACATTCAAACTGATTTTAAAAATAAATGTATATAAATATAAAATCCAACAAATTCTCCACGCATAAAAATTAATGTAATTTAAAATCTTGAAATGAAAAAAAAGATATTTGAAACTAATTGCCGGTTTGATGTGTTTTAAAAATGTACAGCCAATTTCTCATTATTGATGGGCCATTTTCTCGGCTAGCCGAATGAAAGCTCTCCTCGTCTTGAAAGATTTGCAGCCCAACAGGCCTGACAAAGCGACTTACTTGGCAAATCACAAAAAAACTGGGCTGTGGCCGTGGACCCAGCTATCAGCCTCTCCACGTACAGTACTCTTCCAATGGAAGTCGTTCCTTGACCACGTTGACCATGCCGCGCGGAGAGCACCACGGCGGTGGACGACGGCGAGCCCTAGGAAGGGGACGACGCTGAGCCGGGGAAGACGCGGCAGTGGTAGCCCGTGCGGAGAGGAGTACGAGGGTTCACTGGTTCGGCTGCGGCGTGAGGCTGCCGGCGCCGCAGGGCCTGGCCAGCGGTGGGAATAGTAGGGGGCGGTGAGGCCTCTGTGGCAGCAAAGCCGGCCACGGGAGGCAGGAGCATGTGGCACAACCGGCGCTGCTTTGGGCGGCTGGAGCAAGAAGACCATAGGTTGAAGAAGCACTACGACCGTTGGATGGACATCGTACGGTCACTGGAGCTAGAATCGTTCATATTGACTAAGTTGACAAAGCCCTTCGTCCCCGTCAACTTAGTAGGCCCACAAGTCATCCTCCACCAAGGTGGGTCCCAGCTAGCCGGGGGAGTATTCATTTTTTTGTGCGTAATAAGGAGGCACTTCCGGTGGGTCCAAGCTGACAGCGGGGGGAACGTTTTTTCGCGAAACGGGTGGCCCGTCCGTGGGTCCCAGCAGTCGAGGAAACGATTTTTTTCGCAAAATACTGGTGGCCCGTCAGGTGGGTCTCCGCTGTCAGGTGGAGGAATAATTATTTTCCGCGTAATAAGGAGGCACTTCCTTGCGGCTGCCGTGGACCCAGCTGTCAGCCTCTCCATGTACAGTACTCTTCCGATGGAAGTCGGTCGTTGACCACATTGACCACGCCGCGCCGAGAGCACCACGGTGGTGGAAGATGGCGAGGCCTAGGAAGGGGACGATGCGGAGCCGGGGAAGACGCGGCAGTGGATGCCCACGCGGAGAGGAGTACGAGCGTTCACTGGTTCGGCTGCGGTGTGAGGCTGCCATCGCCGCAGAATAACAGGGGGTGTGGGTGAGTGGAGGGATGGCCTGGCCAGTGGTGGGTGTAGTATGGGGGCGGTGAGGCCTCCGCGGTAGCACAGCCGGCCACGGGAGGAAGGAGCAGGCGGCACGACTGACGCTGCTTTGGGCGGCTGGAGCAAGAAGACCAGAGGTTGAAGAAGCACTATTGCCGTTGGATGGACATCATACGGTCACTGGAGTATTGACTAAGTTGACAAAGCCCTCCGGCCCGGTGAACTTAATAGGCCCACAAGTCAGAGCAGCAATATGGTGGGTCCCAGCTAGCAGGGGGGTATTCATTTTTTGGGCGTAATAAGGAGGCACTTCCTTGCGTGCGAAGATATAGCTGGTGGGTCTGACCTATCAGCGGGGGGAACGTTTTTTTCACGAAATACAAAGGCCCTTCCTGCGGGTCCTAGCTGTCAGGTGGAGGAATCATTATTTTGCGCCTAATAAGGAGGCATTTCCTTGCGTGCGGCCGTGGACCCAGCTGTCAGCCTCTCCACGTACAGTCCACTTCCGATGGATGTCGGTCATTTACCACGTTGACCAGGCCGCGCCGAGAGCAGCAGGGCGGTGGACGACGGCGAGGCCTAGGAAGGGAATGGCACGGAGCCTGGGAATACTCAGCAGTTGTTTCCCACGCGGAGGAGTATGAGGGTTTACTGGTTCGTCTGCCGTCGTCGGAGAATAACAACAGGTGTGGGACTGTGGGTGAGTAGAGGGATGGCTAGGCCAGCGATGGGAGTACGGTGGGGCGGTGAGGCCTGCGCGGCAGCACAGCCAGCCGCGGGGAGGAGGGAGCAGGCAGTCCCGTCGGTGCTTGTTTGAGCGGCTGGAGCAGGAAGAGCAGAGATTGAAGAAGCACGACGGCCGTTGGATGGACATCCAACAGTATACAGGCCATCTGTGGAAAGCCTCAAATCTGTGGAAAACAGCATACAACCCATCTGCCATTATTTCAAATAGTTTACAGCCCAGTTGCTAATTCTTACGGGTTTTTTTGGAGCCCATATTCTTTTGTTAGCATTACAGCCCATATTGTGGCCACGGTTAAAAATTATACTGAAATTTTGCATATGTCGGTGCGGTCTGAACTGTTTTTAATCCCGAAATTTCGAGTCACATTCAGACAGATTTTAAAAATAAATGTATATCAATATAAAATCCAATAAATTGTCCAGCATAAAAATCAATGCAATTTAAAATCTCGAAATGAAAAAAAGATATTTGAAACTAATTGCCGGTTGATGTGTTTTAAAAATGTACAACCCATTTCTCATTACTGATAGGCCATTTTCTCGGCCAGCCGAATGAAGCTCTCCTCGTCTTGAAAGATTTGCAGCCCAACAGGCCTGATAAAGTGACTTATGTGACAAATCACAAAAAAACTGGGCTAGCCATTTTCGAAAAGAAAAAAAAAACTACTGGGCTGGTCTGTGGTAAACATAAAAGAAAAGGTTGTCTAGACAGGCCAGAGTGTCCCGCACTGCCCAGTTGACACCCTGCTTCCGTCTCAAAAACAAATTAGATAAATGCCACTCCAATTATGGCGATTCATAAAAATGCCACTCCAATTTCCAAACTTTGAAAAATGCCACTGCAATTTTTGCAAACTTTGAAAAATGCCACTGCAGTTTGCAAACTTTGAAAAACGCCACTCGAGACTTCAAAAAATGCCACTAGAAATGGAATTTTTCAAAGTTCGGAAATTGCAGTGGCATTTCTCGAAGGCATTTATCAAATTAATCCAAAACAAAAATAACTGGGCGAGCTGCTGGGTCCCTGGTGTCAGCCGCTCGTTGTAATTCTCTCGTTTATTGACTACGTTGACAATGGCATGGGACCCGGATGTCGAAATCCACTAGGAGGAGCCATTTTTATTGGCTTGAAATAAGGAGGCACTTGCTTGCGTACTGCCATGACCTTGGCGGGTCCCTGCTGTCATCCTCTCCACGTACAATCATCTCCTGATTGTGTACGCATCAACTTGCTAGGCCCACAAGTCAGCCTCTAAACCCGTGGAGGACAAATACAACCCATTTAAAAAAATAACATCCCATTCCATACGTTCAAACGGAAAGTTCAACATTCAGAGCAAAGTAACAGGTCTGATCCACATATAGAGTACTAAACTTCCACGTTGACAACCATCATAGCCAATTTAACTATCTACTCCCACTAGACAGGTACTAACTTACTCTTAGCTAACTAGACGATGCCGGCCGCCATCTGTGGTACACGCTAAACGCCGGCAGCAGCGTCCTGCGCCTTGCCTCGGACTTGCCAGAGGTGCGATAGGGCGCGTTGCTCGCGCGCGTTGGCCCTTTCCATGCCGGCGTGGTCCACCGAAGCTTCGTCTTCCAAGCGGGAAACCCACTTGACGAGCTGGTAGTAAAAATTGGCGTCGCAAACGCGTGCGTGCCCGACAGCCTCCAGGGCTATTTGCCGGTTTCCGGCCTCCTCATAGTCGGCCCAGTTGCGGGCGCTCTACTCGCGACTCAGAGCGTCGGTGCGCTGCTGCTCCATGTCCCGCTGGCGGCGCAAATTGGCGATACGCCGCTCCTCCGCTAGGCGGTCGCGCTCCAACAACTCCTTCTCCTCTGCCATGCGGTCGCGCTCCAACAACTCCTCGATCCGCGCATTGCCATCTAAAGACAGATAGAATGCCTCCTCCCTCCGTCTGCCTTCCGGTGAAAAACTGAACACTAGTTCCGGCGATGACCGCCTCCGGCGTCGCCTACCACGGACGGGCGGGGGCATGGCGGACGTGGCGAGCGACGTCGGGCCGGTGGGGGCTTATGAGGATATGGCGAGTTGGGTCACGGTGGCACTGGAGAAGGCCGGGAAACAGTACTTATAGGGGGAAGGTAGCGCGACGGTCATCGGAATTCGATGCATAATGGCTTAGCGCGCCAGCTTGCCGTGGAAAACTAGGGAAACTGAAATTATGACTGTGTCGTCCCGTCCCGTCTGGGTCGCACGCCGGCATGGCGGTCAAACGAGTTCACTCGAATCATCTCCCTCCTTGTCAATAATGATTTCACGGATTTAAAAAGCCCGCAACAATTAAGCGTATCTTTTTTCGCATCAGTTAGCTGCATTAATTACGGCCAACTGCATGCAGGCACTCAGATCGCCGCAGCGATCTGCGAAGCAGCATGCAACGAGTCGCAGCCGAGGCACGCATGCAGCCACTTAAATCGCTGGAATTAATTAGGCTTAAACTTCTGCTTGCCGTTAATTATTGCCATGCCTTGGTCTTGCTGCTTTGCTCACGGGACTAATAAACCCGGACGGAGGGAGTACCTTGGTTGGTGAGAGGTTTGAATTAAGCCCTGCAAACCGGAAAGGAGGTACTAGTACGTGCGTGATCCGCTATTTATTCATGTAGGATCGAGTAGGTCGTTTCTTGAATTGAGCCCTGCAAACCGGAAAGGAGGTAGTATGTGTGTGATCCACTATTTATCCATGTAGGATCCATAGTGTAGCTTGTCAGTTTCTTCAGAGGTAGCATTTTTATCCATGTAGGATCGATAGTGTAGCTTGTCAGTTTCTTCAGAGGTAGGCATTTTATTCAAAAACTGCCACTTCGCATCTTCGTCATAAATAAAACTGCCAGAGCGCATTTGTAGGCTAGCTAGTGATCGATCAAGAACTTGTAAACACCGAGCGAACAGAAATAAGTAACCGTTAATGCATCTCAATGATTCACAGATCATATACAAATATGTAGCTCCAAAAGCAAAGATCAGCCACTTCGGATCTTGCCTCGCAACTAAAACTAACTAGTACGATTCCCATACATAAGATCAACATGTTAATGCATCTCAATGATTCACAGACATATACAAATATGTAGCTCCAAAAGCAAAGATCTAGAAAAAACATCTGTTCTTCCTACTAACATGGATGCTTCTCTTGGCCAACATTCAGTACAGACTGAAAGACAAATTTGTTTGTGAAGTCTACAATTCCTCTTGCAAATGTAAGTGGTTTCACCAACAGCTGGAACCATGAGAATGAGCCACACATGATGGAGGAACATCCACTGCAATATGATTTGGTCTTCTCTCGATCACACGGCGAGACTATTTTCAGAATACAAACTTTAACTTAGGGAAAATGATGCCCATTGTATAATCAGACCAAAGCAATGAAGCACCTAGTGTTGGCCATAAATAGTACAAGACTACTTTTCTCAAGTCCATGAAGTGACTATCCAATCTTTGTGTCTATTTTCAATTGGCACGCATGCAGATGACTATACTATTCTCTTGTGCAGTTCAACCAAAATTGCGGACACTTTGTTTGTTTGCCAAATAGCAACGGGCGACATCTCTGTCTGCACAAATATCAAGCAGCTAGTAAACATATACCACACCATGTTCGCAGTGATGGAAGAGGTGAAATCGATACAACCGAAATTGAGCATCCAATCATTGAATCCTGTCCTGCACCTCTAATGTAGGTCAACCCTGCCAATAAATTCACATGCAAACCACTAGTATTACTATCTAATGACAGTACAAAAAGAGTAGCAAGATAGTAGCAAACCATGTACCTTCGTAATGAACAGCTCATAGTGCCACCAATTGGTTATAAAGGTTTGAAAAAAAACATGCTCCTAACGTTGAACCAGTTGGACTTTTTGTGCAGTTCCACTAAAATCGAGCATCCCTGTTTGCATAGATATTGAAAGTGTGATTACTATAAAAGTGGCACTAGTTGAAGCATAGACTCACAAATACAAGCATTCCAATTTCTTAATGGGAAAAGGTAGCAAGACTGTTTCTAACCACCTGTTTGAAGGAATAAATAAAGCAACATCGGTGATGTCGAAGGCATACATAGTTTTTTCTCAAAAACTGAGCCATTCTGACCTTTCCTCTTCTTTTAAGCAAATTTTGTGCAGTTCTACTAAAATAAAATGCCATCACCGCTTTGACAATTCAGTGACACTGCATAAAAGGAAATGACTTAACATTACATCATGATGTCGGGTATGTAGTAGACAGGCATTAGAGACAAACATACAGACCTCCTCCGATAACATAATGAACATTAATTTTTAACAAAGGTGTGACTAGCTTTACAGGGATAATTTGAGTGAACTCTACACCCTCTGTTCCTTAATATAAGATGTTTTCACGGTTCAATTTAAAGTACCCAAACGTCTAGTATTTAGATAAACAGTTACTAGTTTTCTTGAGCACATATCTGGGAAAGCTTGCCACGCTTTGTTTATGTCCATAAGCTAATGCAACACCATTCGAATACTACAAATATACACTAATCCAGTGGCTAGTGCAACAAGAGAGTAGTTAGTTTATTACGAGTGCAGACAATGGTTTTACTGAACAGATTTCAATAAACTCTAGCACTGGAAGGTTTCTATAAGAATTAACAATACAAAATGTAAAGGTAACAAGTTTCAACATTGGTATACTAGCTGTGCATGAGCATTAAACCAAATACAGAAGTCTGAAGGTAACTAGCATTATTAACTAATGACAGTATAAAAAAATTGCAAACCATGTACCTCCAAGGTAAATATCATTTCGAACTTGGGGGGACCTTAAAAATTGCTATCCCAATCTTGATAATCGATCAAACATAAAAACTTGATTGAACGAATCAAGAGAACAACCGGAGGAGGAGGTGCCCACTCTTGACCTTTCCTCTTGTCTTCATAATTGTCTGTGCAGTTTAACCAAAATAAAATGACATCAGCGCCTTGGCATTTTGGTGACACTGTACAAAAAAATTAACTTATCTCATGAAAGTGAGGTATGTAATCTATAAGCATTAACAGTGCAAAAATCTGAAGGTAGTAACAAGTTTCATCGTTGGTATAATGGCTGTGCAACAGCATTAGAATGCCTTAGCTGAAAAATCTTTAATACATCCACAATCAACAACTAACCCTGAAATGATCCAGTGACATTAAATGGCACTGCTTAAATTTATCGGTGGCATTAGACTGAGAGCGGCATTAGTTAAATGTGGCATCACTTTAGCAGTAGCATTGCTTGACTTGACTGCTGGCGTTATACTAACAGCAAAAAAAGTGGCAATAAGAGCATGGGAGGCCCATTCGGACAGTGGGTGCACCAGTATGATGTACCTCCACTGACGCATAGTGGTGAGGGAGGTATGGTCGCCCAGAGCAACAAATATCCAGGCAGCATATGTGGATTACGCGCCATTTTTGTTCTCTTTAGCCACCTTTTTCCTATGTGAGGACAACAAACCGACCGACCTGGTCATTCTCTATTGCGTTGTCATGCCTTTCTACCCTTGTTCAACCAAGAGACACGAGACTCGTTCCTTAGCTCTGATTTTCCCCTTTTCAACCTAGATGCAGGTTTGCTGCCTACTCTCTTGGACAGTATAGTTTCCCTTCCTTTCCTTATTCAACCCAGACATGCATTAGTATGCATGAAGTAGGGTTTCCTTTGATAGTGCAAATTATGGTTTTCGTGGCCAGCAGAGCAGAGGATAGAAAATTGGGAAGATGGTGGAGTGAAAAAAGATCCATATGCAACAACGTGCCAGATGGGGCAATAGAACAAGGGTATGGTTCGAAAAGAGGTAGCATACCTGAGGGTCGGCGGGAAGTGGCTTCGCTCGTGGTCATCGTGCTCCGCACACACTACGACAGCGAGCTTGGGGACGGAGGCCATCCTGCGCGGGCGCTAGGTCTGAGAGGACGGCTTTGTCGTCAATGCGTGACCTCGCTCGCTGACGACGAGTGCGTCAACGCTGCACGTCCTTTTCTTCCCCGGCGGATATGTGACCACCGGTGAGGAGGGAGAGAGGGGCCGTCTTTTTTAGATCTGGAGAGAGGGTGGTAGTGTGAGAAGCAAGTGGGCAGCCCTTGGCAAGAAAGCGCTGAAGCTCCAGCCTATATATCTTCTTTATACTACTAGTAATTTGGAGGTGGAGTAGTGGTAGAGTAGTTTATATTTTCTCTGCGTCAGATACATCAGCTTAGTCGTGCTTCAAAACTGAACGGCACGCCATTAAAAAAATAAAGGTCGATAACTAATGCGGCACCTCGGGCCAACGCGGCCAGATCGCATTTTGCACGAGAAATTACACACCATGTTTCGTTGACATGTGGTCCCGTTCCAACATATCAGTGAGACGATGGCGAGTAGCAGGAGTATTTCCGAACCGACGTGTAGGCCGGGGCGCCCCTTCGTGAACCGTGGCAAACTAGCAACCGTCCATCGACTCTTCTCCTTTCCCTCTCAATTTGGAACTGCTATCGCACGCTCTTCCTCTCCCTCCTCAATTTTCCTTCAGCCCTTCACCCTTTCTTCTGCCATTGTTCGATCATCTTCTCCATGGAGGGAACAGGACGAAAACAACCCCGTTATTCTTGCCCCGATCTGAAAGATGACGTGGTGGAGGAACTCATTGTTCGGTGCGACGTCATCACCTCGGCTAGCATGGCAGGTTCGTTCAAGCCCATTCTCAACTCAACTAATAACATCATTACAAGGAACCCAAGAGTCAAGGAGCGGTTTGATCTCCCCTATCTTCTTTGCCGTGACCCTGATGATTGGCGCCGTCACGACGGAGGCCTCGCCCTGTGCAAGTTGATGCCGCTTGATAATGATACGTATGATGTTAAGATGCCATCGCTTGAGGGCAAGGCTTGGGCAGGCGCAAATGGAGATTGGGTTGTTTACATTGGGTCCAACTGCGAGTGGGAACTTGTGAATGTGTACACTCGTGACCGGGTTCCACTTCCAAAAATCTCAGCAAACTGCCCAGAGGTTGAGCACACCGGTATTGTACGCACGTTCAAATACAATCATGGTGACTGTCTTCTACGGAAGATAGCAATTTCTCGAGTTCCCAACCTCTCTTGGAATTACAACAACTATGAAATTGTTGCTATCTTCGACAAGCTTGTTGCCGTCGTCAGTGGTTTGACTGGATGGATATTGCTCAAAAATCAGTTTCTGTACACGGATGAGTACTGTGATGCAATTCAATACGGGGTCCTTGTGTTTGCTGCCACCACTCGTGGCACTGTTTTTGCATGGCATCCTCGTTGTTTTGGTATGTTTGTCTTCCACCGTAATTATAATTGTTTCATCCACATGCATGCGGGGGAGTAACTTAGACTAGTAACATGCATATGTTACTAGTTTATGTTACTACCTCTATAGTGCATAGTATCTTAGATTAGTATCATAGGTGGTCTCATTTATTGCCATGCATGACACATAGTAGCATCACATTTATTATGTTACGGTATCTACCTATGTTACTATAACCATCTCTCTCTTCCTTAATTGCCTGCCACATAAGCATGTTTGTGAGTCCCAAGTGCATGATACTACTCCCTCCGTCTAGGTGTGTAAGTCATCTTACGAAAACCAAATAATCCCAAAACACTAAGGCGCATGCATTAACTTCTACCTCGTTTCTTGTTTCTTGACATATCAACCAATAAGAGATGAGGAATGTGCATGCTTTTAATGACTTGAGACTGCCAAACACGACATGCAGTGGTTAGTTCATTGCATGCAATGCTATTAATTAGCAAATAAACATTAAAGTCTCTCGTTTTCCCCTCCTCCTTGGTCATGGTGCACAAACTAAGATGACTTACTCACCTAGACGATGGGAGTACTTATGTTACCCCCACTATGGCCTGCCTTACTAATTAACCTTCTTCTTATGTTTCCAAGGTCCTGTGAACATTCCACCACCTATACTTGAAGATTTTTATAACCAAGGGGGAGATGATGATGGTGATGATCACGAGCATGAGGAAGAGCAGCGCCCATATACTATTTGGCGGCTGGCAACTAATTCCGATGGATCACCTCTTCTCATGTGTATACAGCCCACTGATGATGTTACTGCTAAGGAAGCAGGTGTAGTTTCCCATGGTCGCACTCTCCGGACCTATTCCAACACCCGTTGCATGGTATTCGGGATGGATACTAGTGTGCTAGCGCCAACTCCTTCTCCCCATACAGAATTGATAGTCTTGGGAAAACTTCGCTCTTCCTTGGACAAAACTATCCAATGATGGTGAAAGGCGATCCAACTGCTGTTGCCACAACATTACTACCATTTATGAGAAGCAAGCGTGTCTATACCTCGGACATTTGGGTGGTTCCCTACCCTGGTACTGATATAGTAGGCCGCTTCAGCCTGGATGATCAGTCCTGCATTGGTCTCCAGATCAACAATGGATGGCCCGTCCCAGAGAATCACTTGTGGTTCAAAAAAAGCATTTCCAACGCCGAGGAATGGTTGACTTGAAGTTCATTTCATTGCTTGTTATTTGTTGTGTGGTGAAAACTTTAGTATTTATAATGTATCCTCGTTGTCGATGTGGGTTGATGACCTGTTGTATGTAATAAAATGATATACCTGTGATAAACTTACTAAATTTATGAATGGCTTTCGAGTTGCTTCTGTAAGTGAGTGGTGCGACGAGGCAAAAATATATTTTCCGAATACATAATTGTACGTGCATTGCAATAGGTTATCGGATGAGGCCAATCAACAATAGTAGTACACTATTTGTACTAGCTTCACATGCTTCAAGGTCGTCGTATGGGTGTTTTTACTGTAGCCATATTGTACTACTACGTAACCAGCACCTCGAATCCTCGATACTAGTAGTACTATATAGTAAGTAGTAGGAGTAGTAGGGTGGCATGGGCCAGAACAAGCATTCACGTCCAGGAGTACGTCACATGCCACCAGCACGACTTCCATCTAGCACCATATTTCTTGGAGTTCGTGCTAGAGCAATCTCTTCAACCTCCTCGCTTCTCTAACTCAGCCATCGCGCGGTGGGTGAGGTGGGGGTTTGCCGATAGTCGGTTTCCTTAACTACGGTCCCACTTGTAAGGCCAACTGCAACGCACGACCCCAAACGGACCTCCGTTTTGCACGAACTCCAACGATAATTTTGACTAGAAAAGCAAGATCAAAGAAAACAAGAACCACAAGAATACATTTTACTAGTACTCCTGTAAGTTGGATTAGTGCCTTCTCGATGCATTCATTGTTGATCTGCGGAGGCTCGATCTTGCGTGCTTCTTTCTTCTTCGAGTGTAAAGAAGTAGACGTTGCTTCCTCGCATCTAGTCCCATGTCTAGCCTCTATTCTAGTACTCCCTCCGGTCCGTTTTTCTCTGCGTCTAAGCAGCAACACGCATACCAAGTAGGAGTATCAACAAGTGCACTAATCTCATCTATAGCCTCTGTGCTAGCTAAAAGTGATAGAACATCTACTAAATTGCGCTCTATCAATATATGGATGTACTCTTCTTCCCAATACAAAAACTTGCATCCATTCTACTCCCTCCGTTGCACAATACATGCCTTCTATTTGTCAAAATATATATGTATCTAGACATGTTTTAGTATATAGGTACATTTATTTTGGACAAATGGAAGTCAAGTATTTTGGAACGGAGGAGTACACAATAAAATTTTAAGTTAGCACAACTAGTCTAATCCGAGAGCACAACCAAGATTTGGTCGGTTCTTCCTCCTTTGCCGACACGTGGGACATCCAACATCCAGGTCGTGTCATGAAAGAAAATAGAGTGGTAGTTGAAGCCACGAGATGTGCATCTTGGGTTAAACTGTAAATAGAATCTTACTACTCTTGAGTAACTCCAAAAGCAACCACCGAAGATATTTCTTGGATTTGTTTTTCATCACCAGCTAGCCGAGGTGAAAGATGTGCAGGTTCAGTGGGTCCGCTTGCGTTTTCACTAACATGTGGGACCGCATGTGAGCAAACAGACGATGGGCTCCGCGCGTCCGCTGGCTGGCTGAGAAGAGAGATAGAGGAGGGCTGAGCACGGACTGAAGGAAATTTGTTCTATGTACCTCGATATAGGCTCGATATAGTGGGGTGGCATGGGCCATAACTAGCATTCATGTCTAGAATTACGGCACACGCCACCCACACGAGTCCCATCCGACACCAATTTTCTTGGAGTCCTTGCTACAACCATCTCTTCTCCCTCATGTTTTTTCAGCCATCGTGCGGTGGGCGGGGTCGGGGTTTGCCGATAGTCGGTTTGCACAACTGCGGTCCCACTTGTAAGTGAAAATGCAACACCGCACGCATTCCCGCTTGAGCGGCGTGCCGGACCAACCATGTGGGGGTGCGACGCGAACACGGCAGGCTTTTCCTTTTGAACTCGTAACTTGTAAAATTTGGTTCTGCTCCATGGCGCGATCGATAGATAGAAAATAACGATTTTGCCTAGAGTAATGAGAAGTTTGGTTCGGCGCCGTTCATGCATGGATGCGTCGAAAATTATGAAGTTGATGCGAAAGGTAAGATAATTACTGTAGTATCATATACTACTACATGGATTTGACGGAAATATAAAAATACATACAGATCCATCAACGACATCCTCACGCCCTAGTGCGCCGGGTCACCAACCGATGTGTGAGGAGCAGCGGCGTTGGCGGCGAGCTCAACGTGCTTCTGAACAGTGCCGTCCAAGGTTGCCCTGCGGTCCAAGAAGGCTAGCGTCCTATCTTCCTCCTCTTGCATGTAGTAGTCCTTGTGGACGATTTGCGCATAGACGTGGGTGATTATGTCGATGGTGTCTTGCTTGCGCCAGCGCCAAGCAGCGAAGCGACCTCGGTGGACATTCTCCGCGCAACGGCGGCGATCGCAGGCCACCAGTGCGTCGAAGAGGTTGTCACCATAGTGGCTGTTGAGGGTGGCGGGCATCGCAGAGCCTGGGCGCGTCGGCTGGAGGCTTACGTCAAATTCGTCTGCGAGCTTCTTGACGACGGTGAACTTGTCGAGGAAACCAACGTGGACCTCGTCGAACAAGGAGACGAAGCTGTCGTCCAAGTGGCCCCTCGCCCTGGCGGCCTCAAGCAATACTACCTGGAGACGTTCCTCGTTGCCGGGCCGCAGACCGGCATCGTGGACCATCTGGCACAGCCGGCTGATGCTCGCGCTCATCGCCTCCATGGGTCTAGCTTAGCTTCTAGTCAACTGATCTTGCGATTCGAGTGAATCACTCTTGCCCTTGGTTAGCATGCGTAGGTGCGTAGGATTTCGTACTACTCCTCGGCCCTTTACTGCACCTGCCTTTGGCTGTATGATAGGTGGGCCAGCCACCCCCTGGGCCCACGTGTCATTCACCCAAAGGCAGTTGCCGTAAGTCAATGAACCTGCATCCCCCTCTGTGCCGGTGCAGTATAGTCATCTCACCGGACCTCTAGTTGGGGCCAAACGAGAGAAGTTTGATGTTTACTGGTTTATTGGTCCCCTTTGCATTTTGCGCCAAGTTTTGATCTTTGATTTAACTAATAAAATGTTAATGCATGTAAACAAAAAAGTTGTGTAAGTCATATTACGATAACCAGATAATCCCAAAACACTTAGGCACGGTGCATTAACTCCCTCCTTGTTTCTTATTTCGTGACATATCAACCAATGAGAGATGTGGGCCGTGCATGCTTTCAATGACTTGAGACTACCAAACATGACATGCAGTGTTTAGTTCATTGCATGTAATCCTATTAGTACTCTAGTTAGCAAAAAACATTAAGTTCTCTCGCCGATAGGAATAAAACACCATGTATTTATTTACAGAGGGAGTAGTACATTTTTTGTGACATGCATTACTAGATATTGCTAGTCAAATACTAAAATCCAGATGGACGTGGTAGTACTCCTAAATCCAGCCGGTGGTGCTACTAGTACTAGTAGTAGTACTACCAATGTAGTAGTAGGAATACTAGCACTGTACTACCCGTTGGTCAAATTATTACGTGCTGCTCCTCACAGTGAAGTGACAAGACCCTGCGCCGGAGATGACACCTGAGTATAGGCGCCGTGTTCGGCATACCATAGTCAGCCTCACCGTCTGCAGTCACTATCATCATGGCTGTAGAGCTAGCCTGCTTACAACTAGCCATGTTCGACATAATTTCCCATGCGTAGATGCCCGTGCATTGCACGGAACACCAAGATTGGGGGTGGACGGCTCCGGCAGCGGCCATCGCGCCAAATTTTTCCACGGCCTTCTAGATGTGGTGGGGAGGAGATAAGGCTGATTGTGAGAGACAAGGAGTTGTTTGTAAATAGGGAACAAGTGCGGGCATCTTTTTGCAAAAATGGAGAAGCTTGGTTTGTATGCGTCAGATCTAGATCCGACGGCTATTGGTGAAAGATGGGAGGCACAACATAATCACCAACTCAGGACCTGTTTGATTCGCAGGATTTTGAAAATGCAGGAATAGGACACGGCAATATTACAAGTTTCAAAGTCATATTACAAATGTTAGGAGTAATGCTGCACCTAGGAAGAGGGAATTACTAGGAAGTTTACGTAAGAACTTATGGGCAAATAAGTTTTCGAGTCTCTGGCCACTTGATGTTTCAAAAACAAATTCAGCTTGTGTGGAGACTTTGTCATTTAGGCTTAGATGCTTGCGGTGATCAGCACGCCATTTATTGTTGCGCCAGAGAACGCCAAACCTCATTACCTTGAGCACACTTGCCTCTAGAACAAAGAACCTGGCCAATTTAATCTCACATGTGCTACCTCGGTAGTCGATCAAATCAATTTCTGTAAGATGGAGATCAAGGCATTCGACGAGATTGTTATAGTGCAACACATTTTTCACTTTCGGGTGTTTTTTTATCTGCAAAATAAGAGAACATATTAGAGCAGTTGGCTGCATAAGATTGTCGTGTCATCTAGAGGTACCCATATCATTCGCTCATACGATAGGGGTTGGCTGGCTAGTGATATTTTCTCTCTCTCTCTCTCTCTCTCTCTCTCTCTCTCTCTCTGTTTCCTCTCATTTAACTAGGAGCACGTGAAGATCTTGGGCATTTGTTGCCTTCCACTATGTGGCCGATGCCATATTTCGCAGAAGTATGCCACATAATACGCATCAATGTCAAGTCAAAAGATTTTGGCACCACTCTTGCGATGTGAGAGAGTTGGCACCGCTGTGCACACAGACCCACATGTATAAACAAATCAATCAAACCAACTACACCAGCCTCTCACTCTCCCAAACAAGTGTTTTTTTATTGCCTCAGTCCTCTCTCTCTCTCCCATGTAGTGTTTTTTCATTGCGTGAGTTAATTTGGCACCGGAGCAAAGTAGGTGATCCAGATTGGGGCACCAGGTGAGCAATGGAGGGGCATCGATGCCAAATGCATCACAAGTGAATTTGGCACATGTTTTGGCCTACATAGCCCACTTTTGTACTCCCTCCGTCCCAAAATTCTTGTCTTAAATTTGTCTAAATACGGATGTATCTAGTTACATTTCAGAGTTAGATACATCCGTATCTAAACAAATGTAAGACAAGAATTTTGGGACGGAGGGAATACTACCTTGTATTTAGTATAAAATTTTGACCATAGATTTACCTAAGAAAATGCCAATGCATGTCACTAAAAATTACACCATTTGAAATTATGTTCAAATACGAATCCAACGATATAGTTCTTAGTGACATGCATTAACATTTTGTAAGTTAAATCTATGGTCAAATTTTGATACTACAAAATTGGAAGAGTAAACCATGACGGAGGTAGTACTTGCTCTTAGGGTAACCATAGAGTTACTGGAGTAGTCTAAGTTACTTTCCACTATGACTAGCCTAGGCTACTATAGTAGTAAAGCATAAAAACGATGCAGGTGATCACGTGAGAAAAAAATACTAGAAACATTTCTTTCGGTGCAGTGCGTAGATGCAGTTTTGAACACTACACTTGTCATCGTAATTTGGGAAAATTATGAAAAAATTGAGCTACGTTGTGATTACCGTTTCTTATAAGAAAGAAGTTTCACCTCAATGAGTAGCTTCTCCGTGCACGGAAAGCATGTAAGGAATCTAACAACTTGATCCAGATTGGGGCCGATTGATTTTAGTGCTAAGGTCTTCACTGAGCGCATGGACTGGGTCAAGCTTGTGGGAATCATTTTCTGGAAGATGGTCGTAAATACATCAAGAAGAAATTTAAAAATGTGAATTTCAAGAAGACGAAGAAGAAGATGAGTGCTGTACCTGAACGAT
Source organism: Aegilops longissima (assembly GCA_021605205.1). Taxonomy (NCBI): domain Eukaryota; kingdom Viridiplantae; phylum Streptophyta; class Magnoliopsida; order Poales; family Poaceae; genus Aegilops; species Aegilops longissima. Next base: position 755,021,427 of record CM038682.1, on the reverse strand, counting down.
TATGGATCCAATAAAGAGTTCGGAGAATTTGGCAGACGAGTACACCAACGCTGTCAATTTCAGTGCGTCAATGGCCCTGATTTTTGTTGGACCTTCTAGATCCGATACAAGCAATCTCTCAAGGAAAGGCGCATTCTCAATGACCATAACGTGGAACAGCTGGAGTGATCTCTTCCCAATTGATGTCTTGCATGCCGGGCTAGCAAGACACATAAATCCATCGGAGATTTGTCGAGGCGATGTGGAGGCTAATGAACCCGTGGATCTGCTCAAGACGAAGGTACTCGAGCGCGGTACAGCTGCGGAGCAGGTGCTCCATAGCCTTCTTCGAGATGAAAACGTCGAAGAGGTCGAGCTGCTTGAGTTGAGGGAGAAGAAGGGCGGGCGAGGCATTAATCTGGGGAAGATAGCAGGAGCTGAAGCTGGCGCGACGCAGCGTTGGCGTGAGGCGGAGCACAGACGGCGGCAGAGAGCGACATCGTCCAGCTTCAAAGCTGAGCTCCTCGAGCTGATCTAGGGTGGGGGATAAGAACCACTCGTCGAACTTTGGTTGGACCTTGCAGTTGGTACTGAACATGCAGATGTCAAGGCGTCTGGCTCGCCCAGGGTGCGATGAAAGGATCTTGGAGATTGCGGCCATGCGTTTGCAATCCCCGTCGCAGAGGCAGCTGTCGACGATGAGGTTGAGGGGGACGCAACGCTAGAGGGGGCGCCACCGCCGGGAGAGCAGGGCGGTCTGCACGGAAAATTTGGTGGGGAGGAGGCCGATGATGACGAGCATCATGTTGTCGGGGAGGCTGCTGATGAAGTCCAGGCTCGCCGGATGCGGTTTTGGCTCGAGCCGCCTCCGCTTGTTGGCTGCCTCGCCGTCCATCTCAACCGGCGGCGACGCCGGTGTACACGTGTGCTGGTGTGTGTTGTGTGCTGGGTGTGCGCGAGTGCGTCCTTCTGTGCATGCCGCCGCGCAGTGGTGAATTGTGCGCGAGTGTGTCCTTCGCGTGCAAGAAGTTTGTCCTCAATGCGCCCTCAATTTACTAGCGAACGGGGTGCTACCCCGAGTGGTTTCAACTTTGTTTACTTCACCGCGTGTCAGATGTGCCTCTAGTTTACTTATTTTCACCCACTGCCACATGGGCTAGCACACCAAGATATAGAACATGAGCTGACAACGCAACATGTGGATTGGTTGACCGGTCAACTAAACAATATACGGAGCTATACGCTGACACAGTGAGCGTATAACCCGTTGGTATAGAGAGTTCGAGTGAGAGGGGAGGCCCATGAGAGATAGCAGAGAGAGAGAAAGAGCTACTCCCTCCGTACGATAATGTAGTTACAACATATTTTTAAGTCAAACTTTTGAAACTTTTACCAAGTTTATAAAGAAATTACTTATATCTACAATACCAAAGATAAATGATAGTATGAAGTAAGTACATGTTGTGATGAATCTAATGATCGTTCCAGATGTAAATGTTTTTCTTCACATATACCTGGTCAAACTTTTCTGAGGTTTGACTTTTCAAAACATCCATATGCTTATGGACGTGACAGAGTCCCTAACGAGAGAGAGAGAGAGAGAGAAAAAAGTGTGTGTGTGTGTGAAAGAGACATGGACAACACATGATAAAAGTAGAGAAAAGCATGCGTGTCTTATGCAAACATATCACACATGCATCTTCGACAACGGAGGCAAGGTGAGGAGATAGTGTGTGGTTGTTTGGAACCAGAGAGGAAGACCCTAGCACGTGGCCAAGAGGGTCGGCAAACAAGGAGAGAGGTCGAGAGAGGCGTCGGAGAAAATGCAGACATGGGGAGGAGAGAGTGTATGTTTGTCATAGAGATCCCTGGAGATCGTGATGGGACTACATGGGTGGGAGATCGAGTGACAAGGTGTGTGCGCGATAGAAGATGCCCGAGAGATATCGAGATAGGCGTATGGATGGAAGGAGATAATCGTGTGTTCCTGATGGCTAGTAAGAGATAATCATACTTAGGAGGGTGCTTGCGCCTATGGCCTTGTTTGGATACTCTAACTCAGTTAGAGGTTAGAGTTAGATTCTAACCCTGAACTAACCTGAACTAACTCTAAGTAAAAAGGTGTTTGGATGGCAGGGTTAGATGGAGCGCGGATCTGGCGAGGCACCTTCACGGGCGGTGCGAGAGGGAGGGAGGAGAGGGCGAGAAGCTTGAGGAAGTGGGAGGATCTGCTGCGGGGAGAGCAAGAGAAAAAAAGTGTTTATTAGTGGTCCCGAGAAGAACTAACCCAAATAAGCACCTCTTGGATGGGTTAGTTTTTTTTGATGGGTTAGATGCATCTAACCTAAAATAACCCTCCTATTTGGATCTTTTTGGGTTAGTTGACTCCAAACTAACCCAAACTAACTCTAACCATGGATCCAAACAGAGCCTATGATGGAGTGAGGGATTATGGTACTTAGGGGGGCGCGTGTCACATGCAGAGAGAACAAGGGCGGAGAGTGTTGGATGGGTCTATATGTATAGCGCGAGCGAGACATGTGTATGTGTGAACCAGGGAGATATAAGGCCAGTTTGGCTGGCGTCATGAGCATCTTTTGCATGGCCTGGGGTTGTGGCTAGATTTCATGCACGCTTGTTTGGTTGCTACCTTGTGAAAAAGAAAGCCCGCCTGGGCTGGGTTCCCTTGCACTTTAATTATCCTGGCTGAACTCCAGACACTGCAAGTAGCCTGGCCCAAGCGACCGATTTTGAACGCCTGGCCGTGCCTGGTCGTGCGGCCACGAGGCTAACAACAACATGGATGGACATTAGCAGTAAATAATTGATGCATGGATTGATTGATGGGACGTTGATGCTTTGCCTGGCCCATGCATGAACCAAACGCTTCAGCACCACACAAGCCTGGCCAAGCAGAAATATTTTACATCTCACGTCCACACCAGCAAAGACCGACCATCAAGGCATGAGGTCAGGTCACGAACCAAATTGACCAATAAAGTTTGAGAGAGATTGAGGAGCCCGATAAGGCTGAGTGGTGCGTCGAGATAGCTGAGAGGGGAAAGAGATATTCCATCCGCTCGATAATGCAGTGCATGTAAATTTTTTAGAAGTCAAACTTTGGAAACTTTGATCAGGTTTACGCAAATGTTATTTATATCTACAATACCAAAGATACATCATACAAAACTACATCTCATGGTGAATCTAATGGTATATGTTTTCCGTACTAGATGTAATTCTTTTTCTCCGCGTACATGGTCAAACTTTGTGATGTTTGACTTTTCAATAAATCTATGTGCTATGGATGGAGGAGAGTGCCTCGGTCGAGTCAGATCAAGTGCGTGTGAAGGAGAATGAGTAAGTGTGCAAAAAGAGTATGTGTGTGAAAGAGAAAGTGACAACAAACAATAAATTAGAGAGAGAGTGTGTTTTTTTGTTTCTTATGCGAACATATCACGCATGCATCTCCGAGATGGAAAAGCGAGGCGAGGAGATACACGAAGATAGCTAGTGTGTGATTGTTTGCAACGGAGAGAGACACCCCTGTAGCACATGTCCGATAGAGGTCTGGCCAACAAGGAAAACAGGTCGAGAGGGACACATGGATGGCATGGACGCATGGGGAGGAAGAGAGGGTGTGTTTGTGATAGAGAGATCCCCTCGAGATCATGAGGGGACTATATGGGTGGGAGATCGAGGGAGTGCGTGCGCGATAGAAAGATGCCCCGAAAGAAATCAAGATAGACCATCCACATGTTTGTGATGGAGACTAAGATTAGCTAGTCATATATATATATATATAGCGGGGGACCGCGTGTGCTTACAATTGAGTGAGAGACCATCATACTTGGCTAGCTGGGCATGAGATTGTGTGTGTGTGCGTGTGAGATGGAGAGAGAACGAGGGAGAGAGATAGAGTTTTAGATGGGCCTATCGAGTGCGAGTGAGATATGCATGTGTATGTGTGACCCAGGTGGATGGAGAGTTTGATAGAGGGGGGGGGGAAGAGCTCCGAGACGACATAGTGGTGCGTGAGGGAGTTACGGGCAAAGAGCCAAGGAATTTGTGTGCGTACGATGAGTGCACCCAAGATATCTAGCTTGGACTAGCTAGAGTATCATACATAGTGTGCGAGAGACACCTATAGATGGTGTATATATGAATGCGAACTAGAAAGACCCCCCCCCACACATGAAGAGAGAGAGAGAGAGAGAGAGAGAGAGAGATGGAGAGAAAGGGAGAGGGACCAACAAGGTTTTTGTGTCGGATGCGTGCGACAGAATTGAAGATTGTCGGCGAGAGAGTGAGAGAGAGAGAGAGAGAACAGGAGTCCGGGAGAGGGGGAGGTCGCGTTTTATGCATCAAAGACTGATATAAACCATGTTTCGATATAAACTTGCATTCAAATATTTAAATTGGAGAACATGTTGTCTGCAATCCACACATGAACGGATATATGCGTATATCAAACAAGTTCATTAATTTGACTTTCAACATGTTCATGGAGTACTATAATACTGTACAACATGCTACTCGATTGAGGTGTTCAATTTTGGATTTAGTTCACTATTTTGACCTACTGAACGAGCTAGTTCATTGAATCGAGATATTTCATTTTGGGTTTGATTCGCGTTTTGAGTGGGTCAACTATTTGTCATATAGTAAATCGCTAGCAACGAGCATGTAAAAACACATTACTCCCGAGCATCATCTCTCCATCTAAAAAAGAAGTGGCAAGCTAATATTTCAAAATTTGATTCGAATTGACTTGGTAAGGTAGACGTGGATGATCGTTCTCCAAAATTCAAATGAACCGTTAAACATCCTCTCTGCTCGGTGGAATTCGCCCGAGCAAATAAATGGGAGACGCGAAATTACCGTCCTATGTGGGACACGCATCAATTGGTCCGTTGTACATCGAGGGTAGGTTCGTATCTTCATCCAAGCGCGCCTTCTCCTCGGCCGAAATGACATGTGCCGAATAATTCATAAACCATGGTTGGCAAAACACGCTCTCCTCGCCCGAAATAGCTCGCGCCCACTATTTCAAAACACGCTCTCCTCGCCCAAAATTGCTCGTGCCCACTATAGTTCAAAACACGCCCTCCTCGCCCGAAATCGCTCCCGCCCACTATTTGGGGAGAAGCAAAGTTACTGTACTATCCCCGACCCTCAGTACACAGACCCAAGCCGAGAAGCCTATAGGCAAGGGTAGAACTGTAACTCCCCCTCACATTTCAGACAAATGCGTTTGTAAGACATGGTTCCACTCCCCTCCCAATCCCCCCCCCCCCCGTCCCCATTCATACCTCGTGGGAGCCATATCACCTTATCCCCGGGAAGCTCCCTTCTCCCGAGCCGCGAAACCTCAGCCCCACCTCCATGGCGCCCCCCACCGCACCAATTTCACAGCCGCCCTCCTGCCTAATGCCGGAGACGCTGTCCAATTGCCGTCGTGCACTGGGCCGTGTACCTCTTACTCCGTGCTGCTGGTGCTGCCTCGACGACGGCCGCGTGAACCGTATCGGAGCCGACTCACCCCCGCCATTGTTCACGGCGCCGGAGCGGCTCCAACTTCGGATCCATCCAGAGTCCTGGCGCTGCTTCCGCATAGCCGTCGACCGTCGCGACATCACTCTTTCCCTGCCGCCGGTCGCCACCGCAACCGCGCCGGCCTCACCGACTCGGCAGCTGGACCTGCCTACTTCACCATGCCGCCAGATAGGTCGCACCCTCATCTCAAATAACTTTATTTAGGCATCAGTTGTCTGAATTTTTATTCTGGGCCAATCGATTCCCAATGGGAAGCAACACCCCTCGAGGCGGTGGAGCTCCTAGGCTTCCGGTTGGCTGGTGTCTAACGTAAGGGTGCGGGGCCGCAATTTCGCCGCAGAAGCAGCGCTTAGATGGCTATCTTTTAGAGTTGCGTGGGTTGAAGGTACTGCCGCCGCCGGATCTGGATGACGCGGAGTCTTTGTGCATTGGCCCGGGGCGGCGCAACCACGGCAGTGCGGTGGGGCGGGGAGCGGGGTTTTGGCTAGGGCCACGGACGGTGGAGGCAGGCTGCTCTGCCATTGGTCGCTGGCTCTTCGGGGAAGATTGCGAACAGTGTCAGCCGGGAGGCACAAGACGGCCATCAAGCCATCCGGCGTAGATCGGACAGTACCAAAATAAAATAAAATCGTGTGACCCCAATTTAGTCTTCAGTCAACAGACGTGTGACCACTCTCATACTTTGCTGTTGATCTCTTAGTGTATTTCTTCAGATAAGATATATCGTTCCTAACATTACGCGTTATTTGCATCTTCAGACACACCGTCTTCCGACTCACCGCAGCAGCTCCAACAAGGGAAGCATACACCAGAAGGGAGCTACAGTCCCCACTCAACAGTTCCCTGCATCGAATGCGCGTGCCGACATGGACAGCCACAACAACTGCAGGGCCATCGACAAGTCAGCACATGATGCTCACTCCTATGGATGGCAGCCAGATAGGTTGTACCCTCATCTTACTTGTGTGCAACATTTATGGCTTTGTTATTCATCTAAGCACGGAAAATAGATCATCACATTTCACTGTATATTCATGCTGATCTCTTACGGGTCTTGTTCAGGAGTTCACGTTGTTCCATAGTTCAGCTAAGATACTTGTTCTTTAGGTAACGCTGTTCCATAGTTATCATCCATCAGCCAATGCTATCCCACAGGCTGGTGATTATAGTATTATACCACTTCTAGTATTACCTATGTTGTTCTTTAATACTTTTGTGTGCCATCTAGTTAATCTTGAGTACAAACGATACATATTCTGTAGCTTTCATCTGTGTTCTCCCTTTAGTTTATGAGACCTGTTGCTGCTAGTTAACCCCAGTCCTACTATTTATGTCGTCTCCTACAGGCACTCATTTACATAAATCTAACTACTAGTTGTCTTCCATGCATGTCAGATATAATTGCACACACTGATATATCCACAAGAACCTCACGGAGCAATGTAAAGGACAATAAACTTGATGTCAATGATACCCAATATGATGGAGCATGTAAAGGTAGTTCTTCAGAAGACTTGCAGAAAGATGATGAATCCTCTTCACCCCACAAGGTCCTTGCTCTAACTTGGCCTGTGATATGGGTACAACATGCATATAATGTCCTGGAGTGTATCTACTCTGTTGCAATGCCATGTGCTTAGCATGCTGATCATGCATGTAAATATGTCATGCCTTCCTGTTTTTCAGTACCTATTCCATTCATGATAACATGTTTTCAAATTCAAGTACTGTCATTCTACTCTATCACAATGCCATCTGCTTAATTTGGACATCATGCTTCTGAATATCTTATGCATTGTTATTCATTAGTATGTACTTCATCTGTCTGCCATACCATGTTTTTTTACATTGAAGTGCTGTTCTAGTGCTCTGTTGCAATGCCATCTTATTTTCCCAATCATACACGTGTATGTTGCCTTAGTTATTTCTGTACGTATTCCGCTAGCATATAGTTTTACATTCAACTAGTGTTTTTTGTTGTGTTGTCCTGTCGTATCCCTAGCTCTTACACCATACTCCCTCCGTCCGGATTACATGTTTTCGAAATGGATAAAAAAGGATGTATCTAGAACTGAAATAAGCCTAGACCCATCCATTTTTTCCGGATGGAGGGAATACATGTCAATATGTCATGCCTTTCTATTCTTCAGTACCTATTCCATCTCTCTGCTGTCGCATGTTTTATAATTAAAGCACCATTCTTCTATACAAGGCATGCAAGGGGAAGACGACTATGTTAGAATCTGAACGGTTACAAACAAGGCCTTTGCAAAAGATCCAAATGCCAGGAGATAATAAACCAACTCCAGTTTTTATAGATACTGATCCAGCACAGAGAAACCCAAGTCCTACTGATAATAAGCAGATTCTAGTGGCCAAAGAACTAGTCCGCTCCAGTCGAGCAAAAATATGTCAACTCAATTCTAAGAAGCGTGTGCGTATCCTTGCATCATGAAAGTTTATAGCATGCTGATCATATTTTATACATGTTTCTTACCCATCTCTCTTTTAGAAAATAAGCTTAACAGATAGAAGAATTTCTGCAATGGTATCGTTTATGAGGAAAGATTCTTGCAGGAATTCTCTGTGCTCCAATGTAGATGTAAGTACCTGTTGTATATCACTATATTTTTACATCAGCATGTATTTTGTTAATTGGCGTGAAACCAACCTTTATCTGATCTAAATTTAGTTGTAGCAAAATGTATGATTAAAGGCCACAATGTTGATTTTTGTAAGGAAAACTACCTGGTAGTTTTGCATCCTGAGCTGCATGAGTGTACTATCTCATATCAGTGGGTTTGAATACTTTGGTTCTGCAGTGGGTTTTTCAGTGTTTTTTTACCGTGTTGTCCTGTCGTATCCCTAGCTCTTACATCATACTCCCTCCGTCCGGATTATGTCGCAGAAATGGATAAAACTGGATGTATCTAGAACTGAAATACGCCTAGACCCGTCCATTTATTTCCGGATGGAGGGAATACATGTCAATATGCCATGCCTTTCTATTCTTCAATACCTATTCCTTCTCTGCTGTAGCATGTTTTATAACTGAATCACCATTCTTCTATATAAGGCATGCAAGGGGAAGACGGCTATGTTAGAATCTGAAGGGTTACAAACCAGGTCTTTGCAAAAGATCCAAACGCCAGGAGATAATAAACCAACTCCATTTTTCATAGATACTGCTCCAGCATAGAGAAACCCAACTCCCACTGGTAATAAGCAGATTCCAGTGGCCAAAGAACTAGTCTGCTCCAGTCCAGCAAAAGAATGTCAACTCCATTCTAAGAAGCGTGTGCGTATCCTCGCATCATGAAATTTTATAGCATTCGATCATATTTTCTACATGTTTCTTACCCATCTCTCTTTTAAAAATAAGGTTAAGCGATAGAAGACTTCCTCCATTGGGATCGTATTCGAGGAAAATATCTTGCGGAATTCTCGTGCTCCAATGCTGATGTAAGTACTGTTGTATATCACTATATTTTTACATCAACATGTATTTTGTTAATCGGCGTGAATCTAACCTTTATCTAATCTAAAATTAGTTTTAGCAAAATGTTAAAGGCGCCAATGTTGATTTTTGTAAGGAAAACTGCCTGGTAGTTTTGCATACTGCATGAATGTACTATCTCATATCACGCACATTACTGAATTGTAGTGCTTCTGTGGTTGCCCATTCATTCATTGTGTCAATGTTGCTTTCGTACTACCTCTGATGATAGCTGTGCCATATTGTGTTGATTTTGTGTAGGTTAGTTGCCCAAACGTTTGTTGTGTCAATGTTGCTTTCCTATTATGTGACTTGGCCAATGATAGCAATGCTAGTGTGTTAATTTTGTGCAGGCTGCTGAAGATAAGAAGACAAACTCTGAAAACAGCAAGGGAACCCCATTGTTTCTTTCTAGTAAATCTAGGCCAGGTAATATGGCAATAACTCATGATTAATCTGTTTGGTTCCCGTCCTAATTTATGTAATGATGCAGTGGTCAAGACACTCTCCACTATCAATAATACAAGCCTGCCAAAATTGCCATCTGAATCTGTTCAGTATCCTCTGTCTCGAATGCAACGGAATAAATGTATGTTTGTGAACCAATTAATGGCTGAAGCAATGAAGGAAATGGAGGATGAATCAGAGGTGCAGAGTCGTGCGACACAACAACTGATCAATGTTTACAAGACAGTGTAGCAAAGCAGAAAGAACTTGCCCACATGCTTATGGGCGTCATCTATGCTGAGGTTGCAGATTGTGACGTTGTAGATGGTTAGGTTCTGCTCATTTATTTGCACTGGCATCAATCTTTGATTGCCCAGTGGATGTAATTTCTTGTAATATATCTTTGTATGTGCAACGTTATTCCTGTATGCCGAAACTTTGCTTGATCGGTTTTGGTCCTGTGCATAATTGCTCGTCGTAATGGGCTCAAATTATCTAATTTGGCCTAAAGACATGTACGAACTTTAGTGGGCCCATTAAGTTAGTGGGCCGTTACTAGGCCGAAAGTTAATGGTCGGCCCTCTTACCTCCCGGGTAGTTAATAGGCTGACATCGAAGCGGGCAATAGGTGGCCCCAATTTATTCCAGGGGCCGTTAACAGGCCGTTACTAAGTTTGGGCTATATATGGCCCAACTATACTGTAGGCCTTTAGCAGGCCGAAAGAGACAGCGGGCTTGTACTGGACCATGAAGACCATGGGCCGCTAAGAGGCCGAAAGTCAGGTCGTATTGTAAATGGCCCAACTGTGTTGTGGGCCTTTAGCAGGCCGAAAGAGAAACCGGGCTGGTATTGGACCATGAAGGGCATGGGCCGTTAAAAGTCCAAAACTAAGGTCCGACTACAAATGGCCCAAGTCATTTATGGTCCGTTAACAGGCCGAAATGCACACAGGGCCGGGAATTGGCCCAACACTTAAATGGGTCGCTAAAAGGCCAAAACTCAGGTCCGACTACAAATGGCCCAACTGATTTATGCGCCGTCAACAGGCTAAAAGTGACACCGGGCCAGAAATTGGCCCAACACATAAATGGGCCGCTAAAAGGCCGAAACTCAGGTCCAACAACAAATGGCCCATCAGATTTATGGGCCGTCAACAGGCTGAAAGACACATCGGGCTGGAAATTAGCCCAACATTTAAATGGGTCGCTAAATGGCCGAAAGATGTACATCCTGAAAATTGGCCCATCCATTAAATGTGCCGTTAACAAGCCGAAATCTCATCGGGCCGATATTGAGCCCAAATATATAGCGGGTTGTTAATGGGCTCGAAGTGACGATGGGCTGCAATGATGTCAAATCTTTAACGGGCCATTGACGGGCCGAATTGGCACATCACGTATGGGCCGTGGGCTTAAATGGACCTGACACAAGTAGGCCTTATATGGGCTGGCCTGCTAATTTTTACTGGGCCGGCCTTTTCACAGGAATGGGCCTCTATTAGGCCGTGCCACATGTCGATGTATCATAGGCGCCTTCCGTCCAATGAGTGGATGACATCTGTCCCAGCGATGAGCGAAGACGCGTGTTTCCTCCAGCCAATGATGATTTTACCGTGGAAAATCCCCATTGGTCGGGGCTGTTAACGGGTTATCGGATCCAAAACCCGACCCGATAGCTTAACGGCGTTCCATTACGGTGGATGCCGTGTGTCGGTCACCCTTGACGAAAGCACTTCGTGGACGCGATTTATCGTCATGGAAGTGGACTTCGATGATAATTTTGGTAATTTCAGGGAACACTTCTACAACAGCACAGGTATGACTATCTTGATTCTGTCATAAATTTGTCATGGATGTACATGCATGACAGAAAACGTGACCTACTGTGACAAACACGTATCATCACGGAAGTGTATTTTTTTTGTAGTGTATGGACCCGAAGGTCTGAAGTAAACTACTCACACTTCATCGGAGAGGCTATGGTGTTGATGTAGAAGCCCTCCGTGATGGATGCCCCCTCCGGCGGAGCTCCGGAACAGGCCCCAAGATGGGATCTCATGGGTACAGAAGGTTGCGGCTGTGGAATTAGGTTTTTGGCTCCGTGTCGATCGTTTGAAGTGCGTAGGTATATATAGGAGGAAGGAGTACGTCGGTGGAGCAACAGGGGCCCACGAGGGTGGAGGCGCATACAGGGGGGTGGCGCCCCCCTACCTCGTGGCTTCCTTTTGTTTCTTGACGAGGGTCCAAGTCTCCGGATCATAATCTTCCTAAAAATCACGTTCGAAGGTTTCATTCCGTTTGGACTCCGTTTGATATTCCTTTTCTGCGAAACTCTGAAATAGGCAAAAAAACAGCAATTCTGGGCTGGGCCTCCGGTTAATAGGTTAGTCCCAAAAATAATATAAAAGTGAATAATAAAGCCCAATAATGTACAAAACAGTAGATAATATAGCATGGAGCAATAAAAAATTATAGATACGTTGGAGACGTATCAAGCATCCCCAAGCTTAATTCCTGCTCGTCCTCGAGTAGGTAAATGATAAAAAAGATGTTTTTTGATGCGGAGTGCTACTTGGCATAATCTCAATGTAATTCTTCTTAATTGTGGTACGAATATTCAGATCCGAAAGATTCAAGACAAAAGTTTAATACTGACATAAAAATAATAATCCTTCAAGCATACTAACCAAAGCAATCATGTCTTCTCAAAATAACATGGCCAAAGAAAGTTATCCCTACAAATTCATATAGTCTGGCTATGCTCTATCTTCACCACACAAAGTATTTAAATCATGCACAAACCCGATGACAAGCCAAGCAATTGTTTCATACATTTGACATTTTCAAACTTTTTCAATCTTCACGCAATACATGAGCGTGAGCCATGGATATAGCAGTATATGTGGAATAGAATGGTGGTTGTGGAGAAGACAAAAAGGGAGAAGATAGTCTCACATCAACTAGGCGTATCAACGGGCTATGGAGATGCCCATCAATAGATATCAATGTGAGTCAGTAGGGATTGCCATGGAACGGATGCACTAGAGCTATAAGCATATGATAGCTCAACAAAAGAAACTAAGTGGGTGTGCATCCAACTTGCTTGCTCACGAAGACCTAGGGCATTTTGAGGAAGCCCATCATTGGAATATACAAGCCAAGTTCTATAATAAAAAATTCCCATTAGTATATGAAAGTGACAAAATGAGAGACTCTCTATCATGAAGATCATGGTGCTACTTTGAAGCACAAGAGTGGTAAAAGGATAGTAACATTGTCCCTTCTCTCTTTTTCTCTAATTTTTTATTTGGGCCTTTTCTCTTTTTTTATTTCGTCAGGAGTCTCATCCCGACTTGTGGGTCTCCAGCATCCTTTTCCTCACTTGGGACAATGCTCTAAAAATGAAGATCATCACATTTTTATTTTCTTACAACTCAACAATTACAACTAGATACTTAGAACAAAATATGACTCTATATGAATGCCTCCGGCGGTGTACCGGGATTTGCAATGAATCAAGAGTGACATGTATGAAAGAATTATGAAGGTGGCTTTGCCACAAATACAATGTCAACTACATGATCATGCTAAGCAATATGAAAATGATGGAGCGTGTCATAATAAACGGAACGGTGGAAAGTTGCATGGCAATATATCTCGGAATGGCTATGGAAATGCCATGATAGGTAGGTATGGTGGCTGTTTTTAGGAAGGTATATGGTGGGTGTATGATACCGGCGAAAAGGTGCGCAGTATTAGAGAGGCTAGCAATGGTGGAAGGAGGAAGAGTGCGTATAATCCATGGACTCAACATTAGTCATAAAGAACTCATATACTTATTGCAAAAATCTACAAGTTATCAATGCAAAGTATTACGCGCATGCTCCTAGGGGGATAGATTGGTAGGAAAAGAGCATCACTCGTCCCCGACCGCCACTCATAAGGAAGACAATCAATAAATAAATCATGCTCTGACTTCATCACATAACGGTTCACCATACGTGCATGCTACGGGAATCACAAACTTTAACACAAGTATTTCTCAAATTTACAACTACTCAACTAGCATGACTCTAATATCACCATCTTCATATCTCAGAACAATTATCAAGCATCAAACTTTCCTTAGTATTCAACACACTCATAAGAATTTTTACAAATCGTTTATGCTTAGCATATTAGGATTATTCAAGCAATTACCATGCTATTTAATACTCTCAAAATAATATAAGTGAAGCATGAGAGATCAATAGTTTCTATAAAACAAATCCACCACCATGCTATAAAAGATATAAGTGAAGCACTAGAGCAAAACTATATAACTCAAAAGATATAAGTGAAGCACATAGAGTATTCTAACAAATTCCAAATCATATATGGCTCTCTCAAAAGGTGTGTACAGCAAGGATGATTGTGGTAAAAATAAAAAGCAAAGACTCAAATCATACAAGACGCTCCAAGCAAAACACATATCATGTGGTGAATAAAAATATAGCTCCAAGTAAAGTTACCGATGGAAGTAGACGAAAGAGGGGATGCCTTCCGGGGCATCCCCAAGCTTTGGCTTTTTGGTGTTCTTAGATTATCTTGGGGGTGCCATTGACATCCCCAAGCTTAGGCTCTTGCCACTCCTTGTTCCATAATCAATCAAAATCTTTCACCCAAAACTTGAAAACTTCAGAACACAAAACTCAACAGAAATCTCGTGAGCTCCGTTAGCGAAAGAAAACAAAAGACCACTTCAAGGTACTGTAATGAACTCATTATTTATTTATATTGGTGTTAAACCTACTTTATTCCAACTTCTCTATGGTTTATAAACTATTTTATTAGCCATAGATTCATCAAAATAAGCAAACAACACACGAAAAACAGAATCTGTCAAAAACAGAACAGTCTGTAGTAATCTGTAACTAACGCAAACTTCTGGAACTCCAAAAATTCAGCAAATATAGGAAGACCTAGGCAATTTGTTTATTGATCAGCAGCAATTGGAATCACTATTTTATCTCGTACTGGTGATTTTTAGCAATTATTTTCGTGAACATAAACTTTCTGGAAATTACAGCAAGATCAAATAACTATAATCCAAGAAGATCCTATAGGTTTAACTTGGAACAAACACTAATTAAAACATAAAAAAATCTAACAAGAGGCTAGAACAAAAATTTATTCCTAAACAAAAGCAAAAAGCAAAAAACTAAAAATAAAATTGGGTTGCCTCCCAACAAGCGCTATCGTTTAACGCCCCTAGCTAGGCATAAAAGCAAGGATAGATCTAGGTATTGCCATCTTTGGTAGGCAATCCATAAGTGGCTCTCATGATAGATTCATATGGTAATTTTATTTTCTTCCTAGGGAAGTGTTCCATGCCTTTCTTTAATGGAAATTGGAATCTAATATTCCCTTCCTTCATATCAATAATTGCACCAATCGTTCTAAGGAAAGGTCTACCAAGAATAATAGGACATGAAGGATTGCAATCTATATCAAGAACGATAAAATCTATGGGCACATAATTCCTATTTGCAACAATAAGAACATCATTAATTCTTCCCGTAGGTTTATTAATAGTGGAATCCGGAAGGTGCAAGTTTAAAGAGCAATCATCAAAATCATGGAAACCTAGCAAATCGCACAAAGTTTTGGGAATAGTGGAAACACTAGCACCCAAATCACATAAAGCATAGAACTCATGATCCTTAATCTTAATTTTAATAGTTTGTTCCCACTCATCATAAAGTTTTCTAGGGATAGAAACTTCCAACTCAAGCTTTTCTTCATAAGATTGCATCAAGGCATCAACGATATGTTTGGTAAAGGCTTTATTTTGACTATAAGCATGAGGTGAATTTAGCATGGATTGCAACAAGGAAATACCATCAATTAAAGAGCAATTTTCATAATTAAATTCCTTGAAATCCAAAATAGTGGGTTTATTAACATCTAGGGTTTTGATTTCTTCTATCCCACTTTCATCAATTTTAGCATCAAGATCTAAAGCTCCGAATTTTTGGAACGCCTTCTAGGTAAAGGTGGATCATATTCAGTCCCATCATTATCAAGATTCATATTGCAAAACAAAGATTTAATAGGGGATACATCAATAACTTTTAGATCTTCATTTTTATTTGCATAGAAATCAGAAGAACACACTCTTATAAAGGCAACTTTCTTAGCACGCATCCTAGCGGTTATTTCTTTGCACTCATCAATGGAAATTCTCATGGCTTTGAGAGACTCATTGATATCATGATTAGGAGGAATAGATCTAAGCTTTAAAGAATCAACATCAAGAGAAATTCTATCAACGTTCCTAGCCAAATCATCAACTTTAAGCAATTTCTCTTCAAGCAAAGCATTGAAATTCTTTTGCAAATTCATAAACTCTTTAACACTAGTCTAAAATTCAGAGGGCATATTATTAAAATTTCCATAAGAGTTGTTGTAGGAATTTCCATAATTATTAGAGGAATTACTAGGATAACGCCTAGGATTAAAGTTTCCTCTATACGCGTTGTTACCAAAATTATTCCTACCAACAAAATTCACATCCATAGATTCATTATTATTATCAATCAAATTAGACAAAGACATATCATTAGGATCAAAATAAACACTCTTACTAGCAAATAATTTCATAAGTTCATCCATCTTTCCACTCAAAACATTAATTTCTTCTATCACATGCACTTTTTTATTAGTAGATCTTTTAGTGTGCCATTGAGAATAATTAACCATAATATTATCTAGGAGTTTAGTAGCTTCTCCTAAAGTGATTTCCATAAAAGTGCCTCCCGCGGTCGAATCTAAAAGTTTTCTAGAAGCAAAATTCAATCCGACATATTTTTTTTGTATAATCATCCACAAATTCAAACCATGAGTAGGGAAATTACGTATCATTAATTTCATCCTCTCCCAAGCTTGTGCAACATGTTCATGATCAAGTTGCTTAAAATTCATAATATCATTTCTAAGAGAGATGATCTTAGCGGGAGGAAAATACTTAGAGATAAAGGCATGTTTGCACTTGTTCCAAGAATCAATACTATTTTTAGGCAAAGACAAAAACCAAGTTTTAGCAAGATCTCTAAGCGAAAAAGGAAATAGCTTTAATTTAACAATATCATTATCAACATCTTTCTTCTTTTGCATATCACACAACTCAATGAAGCTATTTAGATGAGTAGCGACATCTTCACTAGGAAGGCCGGTGAATTGATCTTTCATGACAAGATTCAACAAAGCATCATTGATTTCATAAGATTCAGTATTGGTAAGAGGAGTAATCGGAGTGCTAAGGAAATCATTATTGTTGGTATTGGTAAAGTCACATAATTTGGTATTATCTTGAGCCATCGTGACAAGCAAGCAATCCAACACACGAGCAAACAAAAAGCAAGCGAAAAGGAGGCGAACGAAAAATAGAGGGCGAATAAAACGGAAAGGGTCAAGTGGGGGAGAGGAAAATGAGAGGCAAATGGCAAATAATGCAATGCTGGAGATAAGGGATTTTGGACGGGTACTTGGTATGTTGACTTTTGCGTAGAGTCCCCGGCAACGGCGCCGGAAATATTCTCAGCTACCTCTGAGCTCTGCGTTGGATTTCCTTGAAGAGGAAAGGGTGATGCAACACAGTAGCGTAAGTATTTCCCTCAGTTTTTGAGAACCAAGGTATCAATCCAGTAGGAGGCTACGCGAGTTCCTCGTGCCTACACAAAACAAATAACTCCTCGCAACCAACGCGATAAGGGTTTCAATCCTTCACGGTCACTTACGAGTGAGATCGATAGATATGATAGGATAATATTTTTGGTATTTTTGTGATAAAGATGCAAAGTAAAATAAAAGCAAAGGAAATAACTAAGTGTTGGAGGATTAATATGATGAAGATAGACCCGGGGGCCATAGGTTTCACTAGTGGCTTCTCTCAAGAGCATAAGTATTTTACGGTGGGTGAATGAATTACTGTTGAGCAATTGACATAATTGAGCATAGTTATGAGAGTATCTAGGTATGATCATGTATATAGGCAACACGTCCGAGACAAGTAGACCGACTCCTGCCTGCATCTACTTCTATTACTCCACTCATCGACCGCTATCCAGCATGCATCTAGAGTATTAAGTTCATGAAAACAGAGTAACGCCTTAAGCAAGATGACATGATGTAGAGGGATAAATGTTGGGTAACGTAGTAATTTCAAAAAAATTCCTACGCACACGCAAGATCATGGTGATGCATAGCAACGAGAGGGGAGAGTGTTGTCTACGTACCCTCGTAGACCGACAGCGGAAGCTTTATGACAACGTGGTTGATGTAGTCGTACGTCTTCACGGCCCGACCGATCAAGCACCGAAACTACGGCACCTCCGAGTTCTAGCACACGTTCAGCTCGATGATGATCCCCGGACTCCGATCCAGCAAAGTGTCGGGGATGAGTTCCATCAGCACGACGGCGTGGTGACGATCTTGATGTTCTACCGTCGCAGGGCTTCGCCTAAGCACCGCTACAATATTATCGAGGATTATGGTGGAATGGGGCACCGCACACGGCTAAGAGAACGATCACGAGGATCAACTTGTGTGTCTAGAGGTGCCCCCTACCCCCGTATATAAAGGAGCAAGGGGGGAGGCCGGCCGGCCCTTGTGGGCGCGCCAAGGAGGAGGAGTCCTCCTCCTAGTAGGAGTAGGACTCCCTTCTTTCCGACTCCTACTAGGAGGGGGAAAGGAAGGGGGAGAGGGAGAAGGAAAGGGGGGCGCCGCCCCCCATCTCCTAGTCCAACTCGGACCAGAGGGGGAGGGGGCGCTTGGCCCACCCTGGCCGCCCCTCTCTCTCTCTCTCCACTAAGGCCCATAAGGCCCATTACTTCTCCCGGGGGTTCGGTAACCCTCCGGCACTCCGGTTTTCTCTGAAATCACCCGGAACACTTCCGGTGTCCGAATATAGCCGTCCAATATATCGATCTTTATGTCTCGACCATTTTGAGACTCCACGTCATTTCCGTGATCACATCCGGGACTCCGAACAACCTTCGGTACATCAAAATATATAAACTCATAATGAAACTGTCATCGTAACGTTAAGCGTGCGGACCCTACGGGTTCGAGAACAATGTAGACATGACCGAGACATGTCTCCGGTCAATAACCAATAGCGGAACCTGGATGCTCATATTGGCTCCTACATATTCTACGAAGATCTTTATCGGTCAGACCGCATAACAACATACGTTGCTCCCTTTGTCATCGGTATGTTACTTGCCCGAGATTCGATCGTCGGTATCTCAATACCTAGTTCAATCTCGTTACCGGCAAGTCTCTTTACTCGTTATGTAATGCATCATCCATAACTAACTCATTAGTCACATTGCTTGCAAGGCTTATAGTGATGTGCATTACCGAGAGGCCCGAGATACCTCTCCGGCAATCGGAGTGACAAATCCTAATCTCGAAATCGCCAACCCAACATGTCCTTCGGAGACACCTGTGAAACAACTTTATAATCACCCGATTACGTTGTGACGTTTGGTAGCACACAAAGTGTTCCTCCGATAAACGGGAGTTGCATAATCTCATAGTCATAGGAACATGTATAAGTCATGAAGAAAGCAATAGCAACATACTAAATGATCGTGTGCTAAGCTAACGGAATGGGTCATGTCAATCACATCATTATCCTAATGATGTGATCCCGTTAATCAAATGACAACCCATGTCTATGGCTAGGAAACATAACCATCTTCTATCAACGAGCTAGTCTAGTAGAGGCATACTAGTGACACTCTGTTTGTCTATATATTCACACATGTATTATGTTTCCGGTTAATACAATTCTAGCATGAATAATAAACATTTATCATGAAATAAGGAAATAAATAATAACTTTATTATTGCCTCTAGGGCATATTTCCTTCAGTCTCCCACTTGCACTAGAGTCAATAATCTAGTTCACATCGCCATGTGATTTAACACCAATAATTCACATCACCATGTGATTAGCACCCATAGTTCACATCATCATGTGACCAACACCCAAAGGGTTTACTAGAGTCAACAATCTAGTTCACATCGCTATGTGATTAACACCCAAAGACTACTAAGGTGTGATCATGTTTTGCTTGTGAGATAATTTTAGTCAATGGGTCTGTCACATTCGGATCCGTAAGTATTTTGCAAATTTCTATGTCTACAATGCTCTGCACGGAGCTACTCTAGCTAATTGCTCCCACTTTCAATATGTATCTAGACCGAGACTTAGAGTCATCTAGATTAGTGTCAAAACTTGCATCGACGTAACCCTTTACGACGAACCTTTTTTTTCACCTCCATAATCGAGAAACATATCCTTATTCCCCTAAGGATAATTTGACCGCTGTCCAGTGATCTACTCCCAGATCACTATGGTACTCCCTTGCTAAAATCAGTGTAGGGTATACAATAGATCTGGTACACAGCATGGCATACTTTATAGAACCTATGGCTGAGGCATAGGGAATGACTTTCATTCTCTTTCTATCTTCTGTCGTGGTCGGGCTTTGAGTCTTACTCAATTTCACACCTTGTAACACAGGCAAGAACTCTTTCTTTGACTGTTCCATTTTGAACTACTTCAAAATCATGTCAAGGTATGTACTCATTGAAAGAACTTATCAAGTGTCTTGATCTATCTCTATAGATCTTGATGCTCAATATGTAAGCAGCTTCACCGAGGTCTTTCTTTAAAAAACTCCTTTCAAACACTCCTTTATGCTTTGCAGAATAATTCTACATTATTTCCGATCAACAATATGTCATTCACATATACTTATCAGAAACGTTGTAGTGCTCCCACTCACTTTCTTGTAAATACAGGATTCACCGTAAGTCTGTATAAAACTATATCCTTTGATCAACTTATCAAAGCGTATATTCCAACTCCGAGATGCTTGCACCAGTCCATAGATGGATCGCTGGAGCTTGCACATTTTGTTAACACCTTTAGGATCGACAAAACCTTCTGGTTGCATCATATACAACTCTTCTTTAATAAATCCATTAAGGAATACAATTTTATTTATCCATTTGCCAGATTTCATAAAATGCGGCAATTGCTAACATGATTCGGACAGACTTCAGCATAGATAAGAGTGAGAAACTCTCATCGTAGTCAACACCTTGAACTTGTCAAAAACATTTTGCGACAATTCTAGCTTTGTAGATAGTAACACTACTATCAGTGTCCGTCTTCCTCTTAAAAATCCATTTAATCTCAATGGCTCGCCGATCATTTGGGCAAGTCAATCAAAGTCCATACTTTGTTCTCATACATGGATCCCATCTCAGATTTCATGGCCTCAAACCATTTCGCGGAATCTAGGCTCATCATCGCTTCCTCATAGTTCATAGGTTCGTCATGGTCAAGTAACATGACCTCCAGAATAGGATTACCGTACCACTCTGGTGCAGACCGTACTCTGGAATACCTACGAGGTTCTGTAGTAACTTTATCTGAGATGAACTACTTTCCAATTCGGGAGAAGGTACAATTACCTTATCAAGCTCTACTTTCCTCCCACTCACCTCTTTTGAGAGAAACTCCTTCTCTAGATAAGATCCATTCTTAGCAAAGAATATCTTGCCTTCGGATCTGTGATAGAAGGTGTACCCAACAGTAACTTTTGGGTATCCTATGAAGACACATTTCTCCGATTTGAGTTCAAGTTTATCATGTTGAAACTTTTTCACATAAGCATTGCAGCCCCAAACTTTAAGAAACGACAACTTTGGTTTCTTGCCAAACCACAGTTCATAAGGTGTCATCTGAACGGATTTAGATGGTGCCCTTTTTAACGTGAATGCAGCTGTATTTAATGCATAACCCCAAAACGATAGTGGTAGATTTGTAAGAGACATCATAGATTGCACCATATCTAATAAAGTACGGTTATGACGTTCAGACACACCATTACGCTGTGGTGTTCCATGTGGCGTGAGCTGTGAAACTATTCCACTTTATTTAAAATGAAGGCCAAACTCGTAGCTCAAATATTCATTTCTATGATCAGAACATAGAAACTTTATTTTCTTGTTACGATGATTTTTCCACTTCACTCTGAAATTCTTTGAACCTTTCAACTATTTCAGACTTATGTTTCATCAACTAGATATACCCATATCTGCTCAAATCATCTTGTGAAGGTCAGAAAATAACGATACTTGCCACGAGCATCAACACTCATTGGATCGCATACATTGGTATGTATTATTTCCAATAAGTCAGTAGCTCGTTCCATTGTTCCGGGGAACGGAGTTTTAGTCATCTTGCCAAAAAGGCACGGTTCGCAAGCATCAAATGATTCATAACCAAGTGATTCCGAAGATCCATCTTTATGGAGTTTCTTCATGCTCTTTACACCGATATGACCCAAACGGCAGTGCCACAAATAAGTTGCACTATCATTATTAACTTTGCATCTTTTGGCATCAATATTATGAATATGTGTATCACTACGATCGAGATCCAACAAACTATTTTCATTGGGTGTATGACCATTGAAGGTTTTATTCATGTAAACAGAACAATAGTTATTCTCTGACTTTATATGAATAACCGTATTGCAATAAACATGATCAAATCATATTCATGCTCAACGCAAACGCCAAATATCATTTATTTAGGTTTAACACTAATCCCGAAAGTATGGAGTGTGCGATGATGATCATATCAATCTTGGAACCACTTCCAACACTCATCGTCACTTCCCCTTCAACTAGTCTCTGTTTATATAACTCCTGTTTCGATTTACTAATCTTAGCAACTGAACAAGTATCAAATACTCAGGGGCTACTATAAACACTAGTAAGGCACACATCAATAACCTGTATATCAAATATACCCTTGTTCACTTTGCCATCCTTCTTATCCACCAAATATTCAGGGCATTTCCGCTTCGGTGACCATTTCCTTTGCGATTAAGCACTCAGTTTCAAGCTTTGGTCCAGCTTTGGTCTTCTTCACGGGAGTGACAACTTGTTGCCATTCTACTTGAAGTTTCCTTTTTTCCTTTGCCCTTTTCTTGAAACTAGTGGTCTTGTCAATCATCAACACTTGATGCTCTTTCTTGATTTCTACCTTCGTCGATTTCAACATCACGAAGAGCTCGGGAATCGTTTTCGTCATCCCTTGCATATTATAGTTCATCACGAAGTTCTAGTAACTTAGTGATGGTGACTAGAGAATTCTGTCAATCACTATCTTATTTGGAAGATTAACTCCCACTTGATTCAAGCGATTGAAGTACCCAGACAATCTGAGCACATGCTCACTAGTTGAGCGATTCTCCTCCATCTTTTAGCTATAGAACTTGTTGGAGACTTCATATCTCTCAACTCGGGTATTTGCTTGAAATATTGACTTCAATTCCTGGAACATCTCATATGGTCCATGACGTTCAAAACGTCTTTGAAGTCCCGATTCTAAGCCGTTAAGCATGGTGCACTAAACTATCAAGTAGTCATCATATTGAGCTAGCCAAACGTTCATAACGTCTGCATCTGCTCCTGCAATAGGTCTGTCACCTAGCGGTGCATCAAGGATATAATTCTTCTGTGCAGCAATGAGGATAAACCTCAGATCACGGATCCAATCCGCATCATTGCTACTAACATCTTTCAACACAGTTTTCTCTAGGAACATATTAAAATAAACATATGAAAGCAACAACGCGAGCTATTGATCTACAACATAATTTGAAAAATACTACCAGGACTAAGTTCATGATAAATTTAAGTTCTATTAATCATATTACTTAAGAACTCCCACTTAGAAAGACATCCCTCTAATCTTCTAAGTGATCACGTGATCCAAATCAACTAAACCATAACCGATCATCACGTGAAATGGAGTAGTTTTCAATGGTGAACATCACTATGTTGATCATATCTACTATATGATTCACGCTCGACCTTTCGGTCTCAGTGTTCCGAGGCCATATCTGCATATGCTAGGCTCGTCAAGTTTAACCTGAGTATTCTGCGTGTGCAAAACTGGCTTGCACCCGTTGTAGATGGACGTACAGCTTATCACACCCGATCATCACGTGGTGTCTGGGCACGACGAACTTTGGCAACGGTGCATACTCAGGGAGAACACTTTTATCTTGAAATTTAGTGAGAGATCATCACATGCAATCAATATAAGTGATATGATATGACCATCATCATCTTGTGCTTGTGATCTCCTCTTCGAAGCACCGTCATGATCACCATCGTCAAAGGCGCGACACCTTGATCTCCATCGTAGCATCGTTGTCGTCTCGCCAATCTTATGCTTCTCGACTATCGCTACCGCTTAGTGATAAAGTAAAGCATTACGAAGCGATTGCATTGCATACAATAAGCGACAACCATATGGCTCCTGCCGATTGCCGATAACTTCGGTTACAAAACATGATCATCTCATACAATAAAATATAGCATCACGTCTTGACCATATCACATCACAACATGCCTGCAAAAACAAGTTAGGCGTCCTCTACTTTGTTGTAGCAAGTTTTACGTGGCTGCTATGGGCTTAGCAAGAACCGTTCTTACCTCGCATCAAAACCACAGCGATAGTTCATCAAGTTAGTGCTGTTTTAACCTTCGCAAGGACGGGCGTATGCACTTGGTTCAACTAAAGTAGGAGAAACGACACCGCCAGCCACATGTGCAAAGCACATCGGTAGAACCAGTCTCGTGTAAGCGTCACGCGTAATGTCGGTCCGGCGCTTCATCCAACAATACCGCCGAACAAAAGTATGACATCTTTGGTAAGCGGTATGACTTATATCGCCCACAACTCACTTGTGTTATACTCATGCATATAACATCTCGCATAAAACCTGGCTCGGATGCCATTGTTGGGTAGCGTAGTAATTTCAAAAATTTCCTCATAGCGCAAGATCATGGTGATGCATAGCAACGAGAGGGGAGAGTGTTGTCTACGTACCCTCGTAGACCGACAGCGGAAGCGTTATGACAACGCGGTTGATGTAGTCGTACGTCTTCACGGCCCGACCGATCAAGCACCGAAACTACGGCACCTCCGAGTTCTAGCACACGTTCAACTCGATAACGATCCCCGGACTCCGATCAAGCAAAGTGTCGGGGATGAGTTCCATCAGCACGACGGTGTGGTGACGATCTTGATGTTCTACCGTCGTAGGGCTTCGCCTAAGCACCGCTACAATATTATCGAGGATTATGGTGGAAGGGGGCACCGCACACGTCTAAGAGAACGATCACGAGGATCAACTTGTGTGTCTAGAGGTGCCCCCCTGCCCCCATATATAAAGGAGCAAGGGGGGAGCCCGGCCGGCCCTTGTGGGCGCGCCAAGGAGGAGGAGTCCTCCTCCTAGTAGGATTAGGTCTCCCTTCTTTCCTACTCCTACTAGGAGGGGGAAAGGAAGGGGGAGAGGGAGAAGGAAAGGGGCGCGCCGCCCCCCTCTCCTAGTCCAATTCGGACCAGAGGGGGAGGGGGCGTGCGGCCCACCCTAGCCGCCCCTCTCTCTCTCTCCACTAAGGCCCATAAGGCCCATTACTTCTCCCGAGGGGGTTTCGGTAACCCTTCGGCACTCCGGTTTTCTCCGAAATCACCCGGAACACTTCCGGTGTCCGAATATAGTCGTCCAATATATCGATCTTTATGTCTCGACCATTTCGAGACTCCTCGTCATGTCCGTGATCACATCCGGGACTCCGAACAACCTTCGGTACATCAAAATATATAAACTCATAATGAAACTGTCATCGTAACGTTAAGCGTGCGGACCCTACGGGTTCGAGAACAATGTAGACATGACCGAGACATGTCTCCGGTCAATAACCAATAGGGGAACCTGGATGCTCATATTGGCTCCTACATATTCTATGAAGATCTTTATCGGTCAGACCGCATAACAACATACGTTGCTCCCTTTGTCATCGGTATGTTACTTGCCCGAGATTCGATCGTCGGTATCTCAATACCTAGTTCAATCTCGTTACCGGCAAGTCTCTTTACTCGTTATGTAATGCATCATCCATAACTAACTCATTAGTCACATTGCTTGCAAGGCTTATAGTGATGTGCATTACCGAGAGGGCCCGAGATACCTCTCCGACAATCGGAGTGACAAATCCTAATCTCGAAATCGCCAACCCAACATGTCCCTTCGGAGACACCTGTGAAACACCTTTATAATCACCCGATTCGTAGTGACGTTTGGTAGCACACAAAGTGTTCCTCCGGTAGCAGGAGTTGCATAATCTCATAGTCATAGGAACATGTATAAGTCATGAAGAAAGCAATAACAACATACTAAACGATCGTGTGCTAAGCTAACGGAATGGGTCATGTCAATCACATCATTCTCCTAATGATGTGATCCCGTTAATCAAATGACAACCCATGTCTATGGCTAGGAGACATAACCATCTTTGATCAACGAGCTAGTCTAGTAGAGGCATACTAGTGACACTCTGTTTGTCTATATATTCACACATGTATTATGTTTCCGGTTAATACAATTCTAGCATGAATAATAAACATTTATCATGAAATGAGGAAATAAATAATAACTTTATTATTGCCTCTAGGGCATATTTCCTTCAATAAATTCATGCAATATGATAACAACCCCATCTTGTTATCCTCGATGGCAACAATACAATACGTGCCTTGCTGCCCCGACATCCTTTGGGAAAGGACACATAAGATTGAACCCAAAGCTAAGCACTTCTCCCATTGCAAGAAAGATCAATCTAGTAGGCCAAACCAAACTGATAATTCTAAGAGACTTGCAAAGATAACCAATCATACATAAAAGAATTCAGAGAAGATTCAAATATTGTTCATAGATAATCTTGATCATAAACCCATAATTCATCGATCTCAACAAACACAGCGCAAAAAGAAGATTACGTCGAATAGATCTCCACGAGAGAGGGGGAGAACATTGTATTGAGATCCAAAAAGAGAGAAGAAGCCATCTAGCTACTAACGATGGACCCGAAGGTCTGAAGTAAACTACTCACAGTTCATCAGAGAGGCTATGATGTTGATGTAGAAGCCCTCCATGATGGATGCCCCCTCCGGCGGAGCTCCGGAACAGGCCCCAAGATGGGATCTCGTGGGTACAGAAGGTTGCGGCGGTGGAATTAGGTTTTTGGCTCCGTATCTGATCGTTTGGGGGTATGTAGGTATATATAGGAGGAAGAATGCGTCGGTGGAGCAATAGGGGCCCACGAGGGTGGAGGCGGCATACAGGGGTGCCCCTACCTCGTGGCCTCCTCTTTTGTTTCTGGACGTAGGGTCCAAGTCTCCCGGATCATAATCTTCCTAAAAATCACGTTCCTTAAGGTTTCATTCCGTTTGGACTCCGTTTGATATTCCTTTTCTGCGAAACTCTGAAATAGGCAAAAAACAACAATTCTGGGCTGGGCCTCCGGTTAATAGGTTAGTCCCAAAAATAATATAAAAGTGAATAATAAAGCCCAATAATGTTCAAAACAGTAGATAATATAGCACGGAGCAATCAAAAATTATAGATACGTTAGAGACGTATCAACTACCACGCAATCAAGAAGGGTGCATCATAAGGGATAAACATCTCAGGCAATTCATAATAGCATGATATGGTATAACCCTTTCTGACGGAGAAGTATTTCATTTCTTCTTCTTCGGCATTCGCGTCGGTGTTCACCTTCACGAAGATTGCCACCACCTTGTCGATGCACCAGATAATATTGCTATCTCCATAGCTTATAAAATTAATGCATTACTTCAGGTTGACATGCACGTCATTAAAGTGCAATCATATGGCTCCAGCCATCATGCCGAATAATGACACGCAGGTCATGTTAATTACATTATACAGTCATCTCATACATAATCAAATTATTATGAGCGCTTCTATACCACATCACATGCACATGCAAACCCTCCTGCAAAACCAAGTTAGACGTTTCTAATCGGTTCATGCAAAAACTTGTTTTTCATGACTTCTAAGGTTTCAACTTAAACCGGAGCTACCAACGTTTTATCATCAAGTATGATTATTGAAGTTCCTAGATTAACATCTCGGGGTGTATGAAACACGAGATAATTAAATCTCGAGCCCCATACTAAACTTTGTCATACACATGAACCTCGTGTAGATCCTATCTGCAATGCCCTTTCATCTGTGAATTTCATCTTTCTTTTGACTACGGCAGAACCCAAAGAACTGATAGCACTTCCGCAGTCAATCAGGATCACGGATTGCCAGAACTTTGTCAAATTCCACCATGCTGTCTCGAGATTGAGCAAACGCAAATTCTAGGGAAGCAACAAGAACGTCGGGTAACAGATTTCATCTGTCACCCGCATAAATAATTTTCAGCAATAGATCTCATCTACTCCAAAATTATATTATGCAATACCCATACATCTCCATGTATTCTAGATCGTAACCTGCATCTACGCATAGCACGGCTCTTGATGCCACTGCTGGGTAAAGCAGTAGATTTTTTTTTCTGACCTACGCACCAGCCCAGGACCACTATGGAGACTGCATACATGGTTTGATCTTTTTCGTTACCGACTCATAGTACATCGGAAGTAGAGTCGATGACGAACGGCGGTGCAGATCGCCGAAGCTAGGATTTACAACCTCCCAACCGCGAGGATGTATACCCTCATCCACCCCACGGACAGCCCTCTGTGAGGCGGTCGGACAGTCCCTCGGACTGTGTCGCGGACAGCCCTTCGGGAGGACCCTCAAAACTCGGACGGTCACTCGGACAGCCCTTCAGGAGGACTCACAGAACTCGGACCGTCACTTGGATAGCCCTTCGGGAGGCACTCTCAAAACAGCCCCTCGGGCAAAAGGATCGAAACTACGACCTCTCTACGGGGTTGCACACATATGGTGTCATCTATCCGGCAGGGCTTCGCTGTCCAGAACTAGTTCCCACCGGAACCCAGACAGCCTTTCGGCTCTATGAAACTATTTCGCTGGGAGGGAGAGAGAAGCCAGATCATGCATGGCACTTGTATGTGAGAAAGAGTGTGTCTTTAGGCAGCCCCCTCCACCCCTATTTATAGGCCGAGCCCAAGGGTGGCTTCTCCAAGAAGCCAAGCAAAAAGCACTTTCACTATTCATGACGACATTTTTCAACGTCCGTTTGAACTGAAATTATTTATGTGGCCTCAGAAAATTTCCAGTACCCACTAAAACAAATTTCAACGCGTGTTGAAACAATTTCGGTTTAGTGATTTTCATCTGCGAAAAGCAAACAAGAATGCGTTTTCACTACTCATGAAGACAATTTTTCGCGTCCATTAAATTCGAAAATATTTCTGTGGGTCTTCGAATAATTCCAGTACCCACTAAAATGATTTTGGATTAGTTCCGAAACAGTTTCAGATAAGTGAATTTCATCTGCGAAAAACAACCAAAGCGGTACTCGCAGCTCCGGAACATTTCTGGTTTTTATCCCGAAAAATTCCCAGAAATTTCCAGAATAATTCTGGCACCCTCCAAGAATTATGAGGCGTGTCCCGAAACCAATTTGACTTCATGGTATATCCCGAAATAACTTTTTGGTTTTATGAAACTATTTCGCTATTCTCTCTCCGGAACTCTTCCATTGTCTCCGAAACTTTTTCGGCAAATTTCTCTCAGACTCGCTGTCTAGTATTCAGCAGATAGATGACCCTTAAGCGTCTGACCCTATAGGTTCGGTGAAGCAAAGACATGACCGGAACAATTTTCAATCAATGATCAACATCAGAGCCGTGGACACCCATATTGACCCCTATACCCACACGAATGAATATTCGAGTGAACATCTAGTTGCAGTGAGCGATTCATGTTGCTTCGCGATATGTCACAAACACCCGAGACGAGATTTAGTGCATCCCCGTGGACGAACAATTTGTCCACCATGCAAGTTATCTCGTTACCTGTTTTGTTCTCTTTTCTCGTTTCCATGTTCCGGCATCCCTGTGATCAAATCACACCGTGTCTGGCCAGACGATAATGGATACCGTAACACGGAGAGGGCCCGAGAATATCTCTCCATTGTCGGAGGAGAAAATCCCAATCTTGAGCTATCAAGTTACTTGACACACTTTTCCGTGAACCCGTAAGCCGCTGTAATAGCCACCCATTTACAGATGACGTTTAACAAACCCCAAAGTTCATGAAGCAAGTATGAAGAAACTCGATACTCTCATGCTCTAAGGAATTATGCAAACATTAACCATCTTTGCGTTATCAAGCATAAACTTGTGACGAATGAATCTCATAGCATAACATCAATCCGGGTCGATTCAACACAAATGTTCTCTTAACATTGTGCCCTCAAAGTTGCTGGCATAGACATGCCCATGATCAGGAAAACAGAACCATCATGCAACACTTGAGCTAATCTTAGAGGCCAGACTAGAAATACTTCTTACCGTTTATTATTCCACACGTGCATATGAGTCTTCCTCCGAGCCTCGTGTTATTGCATACTCGAGAACCATATCAGTTATCGCATGGAACATAAACATAATTATGAACATTGAGATAAATAATATCATTTATTATTACCTCTAGGGCATATTGATAACCCAGAAGTATAGGGGATCGCAATAGTTTTCGAGGGTAGAGTATTCAACCCAAATTTATTGATTCGACACAAGGGGAGCCAAAGAATATTCTCAAGTATTAGCAGTTGAGTTGTCAATTCAACCACACCTGGATAACTTAATATCTGCAGCAAAGTATTTAGTAGCAAAGTAATATGATAGTAGTGGTAACAGTAACAAAAGTAACGGTAGCTAAAGTAGTATTTTTTGTGTTTTGTAGTGATTGTAACAACAGCAACGGAAAAGTTAATAAGCGAAGAACAATATGTGAAAAGCTCGTAGGCATTGGATTGGTGATGAAGAATTATGCCGGATGTGGTTCATCATGTAACAGTCATAACATAGGGTGACACATAACTAGCTCCAATTCATCAATGTAATGTAGGCATGTATTCCGAATATAGTCATACATGCTTATGGAAAAGAACTTGCATGACATCCTTTGTCCTACCCTCCCGTGGCAGCGGGGTCCTAATGAAAACTAAGGGATATTAAGGCCTCCTTTTAATAGAGAACCGGAACAAAGCATTAGCACATAGTGAATACATGAACTCCTCAAACTATGGTCATCACCGGGAGTGGTCCCGATTATTGTCACTTCGGGGTTGCCAGATCATAACACATAGTAGGTGACTATATACTTGCAAGATAGGATCAAGAACTCACATATATTCATGAAAACATAATAGGTTCAGATCTGAAACCATGGCACTCGGGCCCTAGTGACAAGCATTAAGCATAGAAAAGTCATAGCAACATCAATCTCAGAACATAGTGGATACTAGGGATCAAACCCTAACAAAACTAACTCGATTACATGATAGATCTCATCCAACCCATCACCGTCCAGCAAGCCTATGATGGAATTACTCACGCACGGCGGTGAGTATCATGAAATTGGTGATGGGGGATGGTTGATGATGACGATGGCGATGGATTCCCCTCTCCGGAGCCCCGAACGGACTCCAGATCAGCCCTCCAAAGAGGTTTTAGGGCTTGGCGGCGGCTCCGTATCGTAAAATGCAATGAATTCTTCTCTCTGATTTTTCTCCCCGAAAGCAAATATATAGAGTTGGAGTTGAGGTCGGAGGAGCTCCAGGGGGCCCATAAGGTAGGGGGCGCGCCCTAGGGGGGAGGGCACGCCCTCCACCCTCGTGGCCAGGGTGTGGGCCCCCTGGTCTCCATCTTTGCAAGGATTTTTATTATTTCCAAATAGGCGTTACTGTGAGTTTCAGGTCATTACGAGAACTTTTGTTTCGCATAAATAACACCATGGAAAGTCTGCTGAAAACAGCGTCAGTCCGGCTAGTTCCATTCAAATCATGCAAGTCAGAGTCCAAAACAAGGGCAAAACTGTTTGGAAAAGTAGATACGATGGAGACGTATCAACTCCCCCAAGCTTAAACATTTGCTTGTCCTCAAGCAATTCAGTTGATAAACTGAAAGTGATAAAGAAAAACTTTTACAAACTCCGTTTGCTCTTGTTGTTGTAAATATGTAAAGCCAACATTCAAGTTTTCAGCAAAGATTATGACTAACCACATTCACAATAACTCTTAGGTCTCATATTTACTCATATCAATGGCATAATCAACTAGCGAGCAATAAAAATAAATCTCGGATGACAACACTTTCTCAAAACAATCATAATATAATATAACAGGATGGTATCTTGCTAGCCCTTTCTGAGACCGCAAAACATAAATGCAGAGCACCTTTAAAGATCAAGGACTGACTAGACATTGTAATTCATGGTAAAAGAGATCCAATCATAGTCATACCGAATATAAATTAAAATTAATGAATGCAAATGACAGGTGCACTCTCCAGCTAGTGCTTTGTAATAAGAGGGTGATGACTCAACCTAAAAGTAAATAGATAGGCCCTTCGCAGAGGGAATCAGGGATTTGTAGAGGTGCCAGAGCTCAATTTTGAAACAGAGATAAATAATATTTTGAGCGGCATACTTTCATTGTCAACATAACAACCAGATGGCGATATCTTCCATGCTACACACATTATAGGGGGTTCCCACACAGAATGGTAAAGTTTATACTCCCCCTCCACCAACAAGCATCAATCCATGACTTGCTCGAAACAACGAGTGTCTCCAACTAGGAACAGTCCCAGGGGGAGTTTTGTTTGCAATTATTTTGATTTAGTCTGGACAACCCGGAGACCAGCCATTTTCTCATGAATGAGGAGCGGAGTCCTCTCCTCTTGAGAATAACCCGCCTAACATGGAAGATAAGGGCATCCCTAGTTGATACATGAGCTATTCGAGCATACAAAACAGAATGTTTATTTGAAGGTTTAGAGTTTGGCACATGCAAATTTACTTGAAACGGCAGGTAAATACCGCATATAGGAAGGTATGGTGGACTCATATGGAATAACTTTGGGGTTTAAAGGATTGGATGCACAAGCAGTATTTCCGCTTAGTACCAGTGAAGGCTAGCAAAAGTCTGGGAAGCGACCAACTAGAGAGCGACAACAGTCATGAAGATGCATTGAAATTAATAAACATTGGATGCAAGCATGAGTAGGATATAATCCACCATGAACATAAATATCGTGAAGGCTATGTTGATTTGTTTCAACTACATGTGCGAACATGTGCCAAGTCGTGTCACTTAAATCATTCAAAGGAGGATACCACCCCACTATACCACATAACAACCATTTTAATAGCATGTTGGCACGCAAGGTAAACCATTATAACTCATAGCTAATCAAGCATGGCACGAGCAACTATAATCTCTAATTGTCATTGCAAACATGTTTATTCATAATAGGCTGAATCAGGAATGATGAACTCATCTTATTTACAAAAACAAGAGAGGTCGAATTCATACCATCTTTTCTCATCTCAGTCATTCCATCATATATCGTCATAATTGCCTTTCACTTGCATGACCGAACGATGTGAATAATAATAAGAGTGCTCGTGCATTGGACTAAGCTGGAATCTGCGAGCATTCA
Organism: Aegilops longissima; assembly: GCA_021605205.1. Classification (NCBI taxonomy): domain Eukaryota; kingdom Viridiplantae; phylum Streptophyta; class Magnoliopsida; order Poales; family Poaceae; genus Aegilops; species Aegilops longissima. The sequence continues at coordinate 754,988,347 of CM038682.1, read as the reverse complement.
ATAAACAGGAGAAGACAAGGAAAATGGGCTCTTGGTTAAATCAACAATAATGCATATAAGAGCCACTTCAGCAATTTAATCATGGTCTTCTCCTATCGACCCCCAAAGAAAAGAAAAGAAATAAAAACTATTTACACGGGAAAGCTCCCAACAAGCAAAAGAAGAACGGGAAATCCTTTTGGGTTTTCTTTTTAATTATTACTACTACAACAAGAAAAGTAAACTAACTAAAAATTACTCTAATTTTTTTTGTTTTTCTTAAGATTTAACAAACACACAAGAAGAAAGCATAAAAAGGAAATAAACTAGCATGGATATTACAGTGAAAGAGTATGAGCACCGACATCTAGCAATGAGTGTGTGAACATGAATGTAATGTCGGTGAGAAATACGTACTCCCCCAAGCTTAGGATTTTGGCCTAAGTTGGTTTATCGCCACGGATGGCCTGGCGGATACCCGTAGGTGTAGCTGGGGTCATACTGAGATGAAGAGGACTCTGACTGCCACTGGCTTGCAGTCATCTCCGGATCCCAAAAGTAATCAGACTATCGTGGAGGCTCAAATTGTGGTTCCGGCTCCGGGGCTGGTGTAGGGTTCCGGTAAGCTTGAATGGCCGCCCACGGAACGAGATACAGACCTTTAGATAAATTAAACAAGGAAGGAGCAGGCAAGGTGATAGTCTCAGGGTGATTGAGGGAGTCCTAGATTAGGGGGTGTCCGGATGGCCGGACTATGACCTTTGGCCGGACTCCTGGACTATGAAGATACAAGATTGAAGACTTAGTCCGTGTCGGATGGGACTTTCCTTGGCGTGGAAGGCAAGCTTGGCCATCTGGATATGTAGATCTCCTCCCATTTGTAACCGACTCTATGTAACCCTAACCCTCTCGGTGTCTATATAAACCAGAGGGTTTTAGTCCGTGGGGCGAACAACAATCATACCATAGGCTAGCCTCTAGGGTTTTGACTCCACGATCTCGTGGTAGATCTACTCTTGTACTACCCATATCATCAATATTAATCAAGCGGGAGTAGGGTTTTACCTCCATCGAGAGGGCCCGACCTGGGTAAAACATCGTGTCCCTTGTCTCTGTTACCATCCGCCTAGGCGCATAGTTGGGACCCCCTACCCGAGATCCGCGGTTTGACACCGACATTGGTGCTTTCATTGAGAGTTCCTCTGTGTCATCACCTTTAGGCCCTATGGCTCCTCCGATCGTCAACAACGATGCGGTCCGAAGCGAACTTTTCTCCCGGGCAGATTTTAGTATTCGGCGGCTTTGCCTGCGGGCCAATTAAGCAGCCATCTGGAGCAGATCGGCTTCTCCCAGCCATCAGGTCAGATTTGGAAGTTTAAACTACGGCCGGCGTCCGCGGAGACTTGATCTTGACGAGTTGAGCCGCAGCCAAATCGCGCCGCCCTTGCATCACGGCAGGCATGATCTAGCTCTGCCGCGAGCGGTGTCACGGAGGCCGCACGATGTCGCTCCGACCCTTAGCTTCGGGCCATTGCATGTCGAGGGCGGGTGGCTGGGCGCGCCTCGGGGCTGCAATCTCTCTGGCGTCGAGCTGAACACTATACCTGTCGCTGCGAAGCTTGTGACTCAAGGTGTCGGACTCCTCTCCGGACTCCGAACCTTCGCGCCCCTTCAATCGAATCCGATTGGGCACCGATCATGGAGTTCACCGCCGCGGACATCTTTCAGCACTTGCCTTTCAGCGACATTCTGAATTCACTAAAGTCTCTCTCTTTATCAGGAGAGCCTGGCGGACTATTGTCAACAAGGTTGGGATGCGGACGGCGAAGGAATTCAAAGCCCACCCACCACCCACTTAAGTAGCCACGTCGATGATTTAACGACATGCTCGACTACGACTCGAAGACATCGGCGGTATGGACACCAATGCAGGAGGCGACCAAGAACCAGCGCCTACGGCCTTTGGAAGGCCACCTCGTCGTATGACATATACATGGTGGACACCCAAAAGAAGGAACGACGATGGAACAGCGGAGGATGACCCTCAAGAAGAAGCCTAAGCGCCGGCGTCGGCGGCGCCGCTCTAAATCCGCCAAAGCAAAAGCAGCGATTCGGCACGGAGACAATAACACCGGACGGTGCGAAGACAACCCCCTCCAGCAGGATTCAGCACGGGGAGGATGGAAAGCCAGCCCTCATGAGAAGCGGCGAGCGAGAGAGGTGAGGACTATAATTACATGCCTCCCTCGGCGACAGCAATTTGTCATGCACGAGGATCCCGTCGAACAAGGCGTTTCAAACACAGGCTTATGGCCACGGCGAGCAGCCTCAAGAAAAAACAGCAACAACTTAGAGCTGACCAAGACTTGCTAGCCGACAGATGGACTGATGTCCTTGCGGCTGAAGAGTACGAACTCGAACGGCCCTCCAAGAGCTACCCAAAACGCAGGCTGCTACCCTGATTAGAGGAGGAAGCACCTAGACCTACATCATCAGCGCATGATGCGGCCGACCGGCTACCTCGTGGCCGCGACAGAGAGGCCTCTCGGCCCTCCACTCAAACCGCACCCCGGCGTCGCTCAAAGAATACCAAGGCATGGGGAAATGCGCCAGACCTGCGAGATATACTGGAGGACAGGGCAAGGAAAACAAGATCGATCTATGGATCATGTGGGCGCCCCATGACACGTGACGATAACCGTCATGCCGGATATAGTAAATCCGGTCGGGCCGAACACAGTCGACAAAGCTCATTTGAGCTACGTCGTGACATAGCCCAATACAGAGGCGCCGCACACCCACTATGCTTCACAGATGAAGTAATGGATCATCAAATCCCCGACGGTTTCAAACCTGTAAACATCGACTCATACGATGGCACAACAGATCCGGCGGTATGGATCGAGGATTATCTCCTTCACATCCACATGGCCCGCGGCGATGATCTACACGCCATCAAATACCTCCCACTCAAGATTAAAGGATCAGCTCGGCATTGGCTTAACAGCTTGCCAGCAGAATCAATTGGTTGTTGGGAGGACACGGAAGCGCATTCCTCGACAACTTCCGGGCACCTATATGCGACCACGAAGCCGATGACCTAAGCCACATAATTCAGCAGCCGGAGAATCGGCGGACAATTACGGACACGGTTCCTAACAAAGAAAAATCAAATAGCCGATTGTCCGGACGCAGAGGCCCTTGCAGCCTTCAAGCATAACATCCGTGGCGAGTGGCTTGCCCGGCACCTAGGACGGGAAAAGCCAAAATCCATGGCAGCCCTCACGACACTCATGACCCGCTTTGCGCGGGAGAAGACAACTGGTTAGCTTCGTAGTAATAACATGACCAAGAGCCACAGTAATTCGGACAGCAAGGACAGCATTGGCAGGTCGCGTCGCAACAAGCAAAAGCGCCGCGTGCGGCGACAATGCTGAGGATATGGCAGTTAATGCGGATTGAGGCTCAAAAGCGGTCAGCGGAAAAAGCCATTCAAAAGAAATACTCGGGCCCATCAATTTGGACCGAATACTCGATCGCTCGTGCGGATACGGCACCCCGAAAAACTAGCCAACCACACCAGGGATTGTTGGGTGTTCAAGCAGCAGTCAAGTTAAATACCAAAAACAATGACAAGGGGCTGCACAGCGATGGCGAGGAGGAGCCCGGCACGCCGAACAATAGGGGCGAAGGGCTTCCCCCACAAGTGCAGACGGTGAACATGATATCATAACCGACATACCCAAAGGGAGGCGAGCCTTTTCGAGGGGCGTATATGCGTTGGAGCCGTCGCCCCAAAGTTCAACCCGTGGTCCTCCTGCCCGATCACTTTTGATCGAAGGGCCAACCCACTAGCATCCACGATGGCGGATTCACCGCATTGGTTCTAGAACCTAATCATTGTGGTTTCACCTCACTAGAGTCCGATGGGCGGCGGCAGCAACTGAACCTGCTTTATCGGGATACGATGCAAAAATGGGCATAGATCCCTCAAGGATCAAACCCACAAAGCGACCTTTAAAGGCGTCATACCAGGTGTAAAGCCAAGCTATGCAGGCTCGATTACACTTGAAGTGGTCTTGGATCCCGGATAATTTCGAATCGAGGTTAATCTTGACATAGTCCCGTTCGCGATGGCTATCACGCCTTTGCTCAGACGAACCGCATTGCAAAGTTCAATGCGGTGCCGCTCTCGCATACCTCAAGATCAAGATGCCAGGCCCTCGAGGAGTCATTATGGTCAATGGAAACACTGAACGCCCTCTCCGAATGGAGGAGCATACGACGGCCCTCGCGGCGGAAGTACAAAGCAGCATCTCAAGGCAATTCTCCAGTCTGGCCATTAAACGCCGGACACCGTCAAGCGCGCCGGAGTAACCTACAACAAGACCGCCTCGCGTTCCGAACCAGCGCGAAGCAATCGACTAAACCCAGCCCTCGCGAAATTACAAAACCTGTAATGCAGCGTACATAGGTGCGCTCTGGAAATACCATGGGCATAGGGGAGGGCACGACCACGGCATGCCCAAAATGCGGTTCAACGCACGGGGCTCCTATTTTTCATTCTTTTTTCTTACTTTCAGGACTCCACTTTCCGGAAGGCCTGTCCGTGATATAATCGCCCGAACACGATGCAACAGCCGGGAAGCGAAAGCTTCGTCGAGTGTCGGTGGTCTCTATAACGAGCAATATACTTGTTTCACATATCATCCCAGGCTTCGCCCACGGAGAGGACATGTCAAATAGTCCCATCTCTTGCTTATCGCACTATTTGTATCGTTCTGCTTTTACATAGCCTTTCCAAATAAACAATGCATAGCATTTGTCTATTATTGCATTCCTTTTTTTATCTGTATATGTTCATTAATGACATGTTGCACCCGTACACTTTAGTGCGGCCAAATACCAGGGGCTTAAGTACCCCAAAATACGGTGTGATAAGTCCGAACACTTTCACAAGTCGGCACCCGAACTTATAGCATTATATGCATCGGCTCGAATCATGTCTTGGGTCAATAGTTGGGTTTGCCTGGCTCCCATGTTTTGGTACCTTACGTTCCGTTATATCGGCTAAGGTAGCCTGGGAGAACCACTGCGATTGTGCCCGGTTGAGCTGGGCTAAGCACCTCGGTGGAGAAAGCTAAAACTGACCGTCATGATAGAGGCGAGAGCTGGTCGCTGTTCGAGAGGTTTTCGAGTCCCTAAAGACTTATGCGCTTAGGCGAGGAGTCGGCTTTGTCGGCCTAGGCGTGGATAAGCGCCCGAACTCGGTCTTCCGAATACTAGGGCTTCGCGAAATTTAAAATTATAGAATTCTATGGCTAAGTGAGAGTGTTCAAGCATTATAGTCCGATTGCCTTGTTACGTTGTGTTGTGCGCCTCCTCGAAGGACCCAATAATGGGAAAAAAGCGCTCAAGTTTATCTCGAACACCCTAGCACTTTCGTGGCATGGGGGCGAAGCCGACGACTTCATTGTCGGTGTCAAAACCGGCGGATCTCGGGTAGGGGTCCCGAGGCTGTGCGTCTAGGCGGATGGTAACAGGAGACAAGGGACACGATGTTTTACCCAGGTTCGGGCCCTCTTGATGGAGGTAAAACCCTACGTCCTGCTAGATTAATATTGATGATGTGTGTTACAAGAGTGGATCTACCACGAGATCAAAGAGGCTAAACCTAGAAGCTAGCCTATGGTATGATTGTTGTTAGTCCTATGGACTAAAACCCTCTGGTTTATATAGACACCGAGATAGGGTTAGGGTTACCTGAGTCGGTTACAATGGTAGGAGATCTACATATCCGTATCGTAAGCTTGCCTTCCACGCCAAGGTAAGTCCCATCCGGACACGGGACAAAGTCTTCAATCTTGTATCTTCATAGTCTTGGAGTCCGGACGATGATGATAGTTCGGCTATCCGGACACCCCCTAGTCCGGAACTCCTCGATAGCCCTGAACAGGCTTCAATGACGACGAGTCCGGTAGCATATTGTCTTCGGCATTGCAAGGCGGGTTCTTCCTCTGAATATTTTATAGAAGATTGTGAACACCAGGATAGTGTTCGGCTCTGCAAAACAAGTTCCACATAACACCATAGAGAGAATAATTTTTGCACAGATCTGCTGACGTATTCCGCGGCGTGGCATCACACCACGGCCAGGCTTTTATATGAATTGTTTTTATTGTTCCACCTCAAGCGTGTTTAGCGGGCGGTTTCCTTAGCACGTCTTATCAAAGCGTAGATCGTGCCCCCTTATTTGGGATTCTCATCAATACGGACGTGGGTAACCCAACCGTGCCCGTTGGCCTGCCTTCTCTATCAAAGCGAGTCCTAATCGACCACGGGGTGGGCTCTTGGTATTCAACCTCTTTATAACGAGACCAAGGCCCTCTCCTTTTACACCCTCTATCGAGTTAGCCTCGTGCTTGAGTTCCAACACCCAAAGCTTCAGATTTAGGCGCTTGGACTTTCGGCGATGTCGGCTCCGACTAACATGGCGATGGATGTCTTCCTCCGTCACGAGAAGAAGGCGTGCTAAAGCTGCGAGGCCGGGTATCTAACCGTCGAGATCTCGCATAGGCTGCCTGCTCGGGGCAGGTTATTCCCACTCCTGAGCCGGTGAGAGCGTGGTGTTCGTGTCTCACTTCCTTGAGGTTTAGGCTTCCCGATGGACCCCTTCGTGCGAGGGCTCATGTTTTATTATGGGCTTGATTTCCATGACTTGAATCCGAGTCCATCCTCCATATCTTAAATCATTCATTGTTGTATGTGAGGCCTTCCTCCATATTACCCCCACTTTGGATTGTGGCTCAAAAACTTCAAGGTGGAGCCAAAAGGCGATCAAGGGCGATGGCAGTCACGGAAGGCTGGTCATAAGCAAATGTCTGATGCTCCATGGCCGAGGCTCCTTTCATGAGGAGCTTGGTTTGTGTAGCAGGGGTGGTTTTATATCACGCTCGGGGGGCACCAAATGGGCGGCGCTCCCTGCCTTCGCTCAGGTCCACCACAGCGGCTGGCGTCATGGGTCAACAAGGGGCTCGGTGAGGGGTCGTCCAAGGGCGTTCCCCTGCTGCGAGGCGTGTTCGAGATCTCCGGAAGAGGATCAATCTGGTTGCGATGGCGCGGGTTATTGTGATCCGGCGTCTTCAGCCACTGCAAGCGTTGCCCCCTCCGCTTGTGGGAATTCAATCCGGAGGGACCACGAGCTCTCAAAATTTTATGGGCACGGCGCCCGCGGAGATGTATAAACTGTTCTTGGATCACAAGAGAAGTGTCCGGACTTGACCGAGGGCGCAGGACTAAGCTGCAATCGCCCGGATGCTCAAGTAAGTAGTCCTGTAACGGACAAGCTGTTCATTCATTTATTATACATATATGCCCTTTAAAGGAGCCGTTTCTTGAGCAGGAGTGGATAGCCAAGGCAAAGTTGATAAGGTGTCCGCCTCCCCTCCCAGAGACCACGCCGGATCCCATGTTGACCAAGATGTTGAAGGTCTCACCTTTTGAAGAAGCGAAGGGAGGGCGGGGAGCAACTGCCTCTGAAGGAGGCTATCAAGGAAGGAGGATTAAGAGTCCCACCTTACGAGGAGAGAAGAGGACGCTTGGAAAGATCAGGAGGTCAAGGCCTCAAAGAAAGGAAGGAATCTTCGTCGGAGAGTCCGTGCTGGGAAGTAACCCAGCCGCTTTGTTTCCCCAAGGGATCAGCCCTCAATGAGCCAAAAGTAGAAAGAAGGGGTCTTGTAAATAAGGAGCATCCTGTATTTATTTATGAAGATAACTGAAATTGTACCTTGTAGTTCGGACCTCAGCCCTTCTCGTGAGCTTCGTATTTGGGGATCTTCTTCGGAGATGATGGAGAGCGACGCCTCCACCTGTCGCACCCTCATGTAGGCGGACGACCGGAGGTGTCGTCGCAGAGAGAATTCCCAAGTCCGGCGGGAGGCGGAAGTGGTGTCTTGATCGGAGGAGCTGAGGATTTGCTCGGGCGGCGGCTATCTCGAGAAGATCACCGTGCTCTAATGGATGCGGTGATTGAAAAATTGCATCCGAGAAGGCGGATTACAAGCCGTCGAAGCTTCTTGGCGAGGGGTTTGAAATCGCATAAAAATGATGTACCTGCTTGCAGATTATGCATATAAAATCGCCATGTATAGATAGTAGCCCACGAGACTCGGTATGTTGTCAAAATTGACGACATGCGAGATCAAAATCGATTTTAACATATCGCCGCTCCTAAACAGGTGGCGGGCGTCCGGAGGCCAGCGGACTGATGAATATGCGGAACTGAGGCGGCAACAGCGAGGCGGATCGGACATCGTGCTGGTCAATAAGCGGTTTGACGAGTTACAAGGTATCACGACTTCTATGCGGACACTGTTAAGGGAGCTTGGCGCCCATGTCTTACTGTTTGTATGCTATAATGCAGATGGTGCGCTGCCGTTGAGGAGCTGCGGGCAGAACTTACCCGGCGAAAGAGCAAGCCAGGAGTAGTAATGCAGCTGCTTTAAAGGCGGCGAAGAGCTAAAGCTGAGCAGGCTGCTCCTTTGGCGAAGCAAAGAGGAGATGGCGAGATGGCCAAAGGTTAAGGAATGCTACCGATCGCTGCGAGGTTCTTGGAAAAGAGCATCAAAGCGGAACATGAGGGCCTAAAGAAGGCCGCCGCGAAACCAAGAATGCCCAATCGGCTTTGAGAGCTGCCAAGGAGGAGCTGAGTCGGGCCAGGCAATTGCGGCTGGAAAACCGTTTTTGCTGCGGAGAAATATACAGATCAAAGTATGCTCCGTTGGATAAATTATGGAGTTGAGAGGATGCTTATATGGACTTGGCGGCGGCGCTGTGGGCAGCGTTGAGCACTTCCGGGGCGGAAGGGGCACAAAGGGAAGTGCTATACTGGTCGCAATTCCATAGTCGGGCGTCCTCTGCCGCTGACCGATCGGTTGGCGAGTGGGCGAGCTGAATCGATTGTCCGGATTGGCCATGAAGCATGTCTTGACTCACTTGTGGCCGGACGGACCCCAGCCGAAGAGCTATTTTGGTGTAGTGCAGCCGTTTCTTGGAGCGGTGCCGCGTATCGACGCGATGAAGCGATCGGCATGTATTGAGGGAGCGCGGATGGCTCTTGCCCATGTCAAGACATACTAGGCAGAGATGAAGGCCACTGGCGTTGCATCCCAAGACTCAGACAGAAGCTGAGTACCTGCCGAGCACTACTTTGAAGAAGTCCTGCCGGGCGCTCGTTTAATAGAGACGCAGTGCTCGAAGGATATTATGTTAGAATGATTTGTGAAAACAATGTTTCAATGTAATAAGAGTGCTTTTTATACTTGTGCGTTCAAGTAGTAAACTACTCCCTGTGCGGCCGTTTGTGTATATGTGTATATAACTTTGAAAGATGGCAGTCCTTGGCTTCAGCCCCCACGCACATAGTGCGGGGCTGTTTACTAAAAAGCGCCTTTTCACTTAATCAACGTCTTGGTCCTGTTAAGGAGGTGATAGCGTAGCAAACCAGGCAACGGACTATAATTCTTTATCACTTTCACTTAGCCATAGGAGTTCGGTGGGGCTACTATATAGCCCACAGAGGCACGCATTCTCCCGAATTCGAGTGCGTATGTGCTGACCGAAAACCGGTCCTTCGTTAATCGGAGGAATTCTAAACATTCCTGTGAGTCATCAGTGGTTGACCAGTCTCTCGCTATATCATGACGGTCAGTTTTCGGCTTTCTCTCTTGAGGTGCTCGCCCGGCGAACCGGCGCACAATCGCGATAGTTCTCCTGGTGCCGCGTTAGCCGTGAAAGCGGGCGTAAGGCAGCAAAACACGAGGCGGGCAACCCAACATTTGACCAAAGACATGATTGGAGCTGATGCATATAAGGCCTAACTTCGAGGCGCGAATACTCCCTAAGGTATTCGGTCTTTATGAAAATGGGCAAAATAAGGCCCTAAGCCCTTTGTGTCAGTGCAGCAAAAAATTCTGGTGCGGCCAATGCCAAAGCACCAGCCTCCTCCTGGTTATATTAAGGAACCGAGGGATGTGTATCAACAAGAGACAGTGAAAGAAGGTTTACGCAGGGTCTTAATCTGAAAAGAATCCTTGCAACAGGTCCCTACTGCACGTCTGCGCCTGTGTCTCCGTTGTGCCGTATCCTGGACGGGTGCAGCACGTTGTTCATCTGTAAAAGAGAGGAACTTAGTTTAAAAGAAAAAAAGATCGTGCGAAAGATGTACTTGATATTTAAATAAACAAAGTACGGTTCGAAGAAGTAAATAAAATTTGAGCTTTATTGTCTCTTGTTATACATGCATGCAGCCCCTTGTATGGGGGTATGCCGCTAGTTGGCGCCGGACTCGTCTAGCCGTATCCGGGACTTGAATGACCTATTACAGGTTCTTTGCCTAGTGGAGCCGGATAGCTGTGGAGATGTCGATGCAGTCTCCCCTTCTTCCGCGCTCGAGTAACACTTAATACTTCCTTTCAATGAGATGATGCCGCGTGGACCGGGCATTTTAAGTGTTAGAGATGCATAATGCAGTATTGCGTTAAAGCGGGCGAAACCTTCGCGTCCCAATAGTGCTTGATGGCTACTTTTAAACGGGGCGACATGGAAGAGTAACCTTTCATGACGGAAGTTGTCGGATGAACCAAACACAACTTCTAGCAGTATGGAGCCCGTGCAAAGGGCGTATGGGCCGTGCAAAGGGTGTTGCTATGGTGAATTTTGGTTGGGTTTATCCCCATCCTGCGGATTGTGTCCTGATATATCCGGTTTATGTCACTGCCGCCATCCATGAGGACATGTGTAAATTGGAATCCGTCGATTATAGGATCCAATATCAAGGCAGTCCATCCTGCGTTCGGATATTATCGGAATAGTCCGATGGTCGAAGGTGATTGGTTTTGACAACCAATGTGCGGTAGCGCCTTTTAGTGGGCGCCGCTCTGTTTCCTCTTTGATCACGTGAAGTGAGTTTACTGTTTTAACCTTTTGTGGGAAATTCTTTTGTTTTCCGGGGCTCTGCTTGTGGTGCTCGTCATCATTTTCCCTTGGTGTGTCGAGCCCCATGTGTTCGGCATTAAGTCGGCCGGACTGCTTGAAGACCCAACAATATCTGTGGGTATGGTTTGCAGGCTTCCCGGAGGTACCATGTATTTGACATAGTCTGTCCAGAATCTTGTTTAGGTTGCATAGCTCATCACTGTTATCCTTTAGGGGCAGTATTTTGTTGTTCGGCCGAGAGCTTTTGAATCCGGCGTTGACCGCCGTACTATTTGGGCCATTTTCTTTATTCCGGCGCTGATCTTTTCTGCGTCGTGATTTCCCATTTCCATCCCTGGTTTCGGATGTACTCGGGTCGCTGGTACTGCATCTAGCCAGCCAGCTGTTCTCTCCCGCGCAAAAGCGGGTCACGAGGCTTGTTAATGCGGCCATTGTTCTTGGCTTTTTGGCCGAGGTGTCTGGCGAGCCATTCGCCTCGGACGTTGTGTTCGAAAGCTGCTAAGGCTTCGGTGTCCGGACAGTCGACTATTAGGTTCTTTTTAGTAAGGAACCTGTTCCGGAATTTCCGGGCTGACTCTCCGGGCTGTTGAGTTATGTGACTTAGATAAATGCGCATCCGGAGGGCGGACATAAGTCCCCTGAAAATTTGCCCGGAATGCGTCCTCGAGCTCTTCCCAGCTTCCAATGGTATTTTCGGGGAGGCTTTTAAGCCAATGCCGAGCTGGCCCTTTGAGTTTAAGGGGTAAGTATTTTATGGCGTGGAGATCGTCTCCTCTAGCCATGTGTATGTGGAGGATGTAGTCCTCGATCCAGACTCAGTGGTCTGTTGTTCCGTCGTATGCCTCTATGTTTCGGGTTTGAATCCGCTGGAAATTCATGATCCGGCACCTCATCGGTGAAACATAGGGGATGTCGCGCCCTATATTGGGTGTGCCATGATCTTGAATTTTGGCGTATTGCATTGCTTTGTGAGCCTGCTTTCTTGGCCCATAGATGGACCTAATCTGGGCCATCCTCTTGATGTGAATCCTTATGGGGATCGCATATTGGCTTGTGTCTTGGCGCCATTAGCGCTCTCTTTTGCCATGAGGTCGTCCATCCGACCGGGTGGCCTTCTTACTTTTAATTGTGGGGCTCTAAGGCCTCCTCGTCGAATCGAGGCGTAGCTTTCTTTTCGGGTAGCTCTTTGTTCGTATTTGTCGCCCGTCTTGTCTGCGGTGCTGAATACTTTGCTCCATCTAATCCTGAGTGCATCTTCCGCTGTTTTGAGCTTCCGCTTCGCCTTTTTTCAGGCTACCTTGGCGCGCGAGCCTTTTCTGGAGGTCATTTTGCTCCAATGGTTTGTCCGTGTGAGGTCCTCCGGACTATTGTCTTCGCGGGGACAGATTGTTTATCAAGTTGCCTTGTTAGGACGATTGCTCGATAGCTTGTTCATTGTCCACGGTTCGCCTGCTCTATGGCTGGGTCTTTGTTGGCGGGACTTTGTTAGGCGTTTACGTTGCCGCTTTGACTGCTTTTCGAGGATTTATCGCCGTGGCGTCCGTTACTCCTCGTCTTCATTTGCTTTAGGTGTATCCACCATGTATACATCATGGGGTGAGTTTGTCCAGCATCCTATAGGTGCTGGTTCATTATTATCTCCTACATCGTCGTCCATACCGTCGATGTCTTGAATCGAAATCGAGCACGTCGTGTAAGCTTTCGGCGGTGGCTATAAGTGGGTGGTGGGTGGGCTTTGAATTTCTTCGTCATCCGCATCCCAACCGTCCCGACCGCAGTCCGGCAGGGCTCTCCGGATAAAGAGAGACTTTAGTGTATTCAGGATGTCGCCAAAGGCGAGTCTGAAAGGTGTCATGACCGTGAACTCCATAACGGGCGCCCAATCGGATTCGATTAGCAAGGGCGCGGAGGTTCGGAGTTCGGAAGGAGTCCGGCTTCCCGAGTCAAGGTCTTTGCAAAGGACAGGGATGGAGTTGCTCGATCACCATAGAGATTGAAGCCCCGGCGGTGTCAACCACTCGTCCTCGATCGGAAATCGGCTCCGGATTAAGGGTGGGCGGATTCAGTGCGGCCTCGAGGCCTTTGTTCGGCTGCGAGCTAGATCATGCCCATCGAGATAGTGCGGCGGCGCTTGGCTGCGGCTTGAATCCATCGAAGATCCGGTCTCGCGGATATCAGCCGTATAGTTTAAACTTCAAATCTGACTGCGGCCAGGGGCATAGCTTCGATCTGCTCCGGATGGCCAGCGAATTGCCCATGATGCAAAGCCGCGAACACGAAGATCTGTCCGGGAGAAAAGTCTCACCACTGGACCGCGTCGTTGTTGATGATCGAAGGAGCCATCAGGCCTATCGGTGGCGACAGGAGGAACTCTCAATGAAAGCACCAATGTCGGTGTCAAAACCGGCGGATCTCGGTAGGGGGTCCCGAACTGTGCGTCTAGGCGGATGGTAATAGGAGACAAGGGACACGATGTTTTACCCAGGTTCGGGCCCTCTTGATGGAGGCAAAACCCTACATCCTGCTAGATTAATATTGATGATGTGTGTTACAAGAGAGGATCTACCACGAGATCAAAGAGGCTAAACCTAGAAGCTAGCCTATGGTATGATTGTTGTTAGTCCCTACGGACTAAAACCCTCCGGTTTATATAGACACGGATAGGGTTAGGGTTACACAGAGTCGGTTACAATGGTAGGAGATCTACATATCCGTATCGCCAAGCTTGCCTTCCACGCCAAGGAAAGTCCCATCCGGACACGGGACGAAGTCTTCAATCTTGTATCTTCATAGTCTTGGAGTCCGGCCGATGATGATAGTTCGGCTATCCGGACACCCCCTAGTCCTGAACTCCCTTACTCGCCATCTCTCAAAATTTAATAAACGGCCGCACAGAAGGTAATATTTTAAATTCAAAAGCTTTGCTTAGCGCATATGAACAAGTTTTCAGCGTACAGGATCACAAATGCGAGTTTACTCAAAAATTACATCTTTGCAGCACTCATCCGCTATACGGCGGGCACCCTTCAGGACGCCCTCATAATACATCTCGGGCTTGCGATGCTCCTTGCCCGGCGGTGGTCCATCCGTCACAAGCTTGTCAGCGTTCATCTTGCCCCAGTGCACTTTAGCACGGGCACCTTTGGTGCATACGGAGCGCTTGATGACTTCAATCCATGGACAGGCGTCCACCAGCCGCCTCACCAGCCCGAAGTAGCTCCCAGGCATGGCTTCCCCAGGCCACAGCCGGACTAAGAGACCCTTCATGGCCTGTTCGTCCACTTTAGGGAGCTCGACTAGCTGCTTCAGCTGGTCGCTCAAGGGCACCGGGTGTCCAGCCTCAGCATACTGAGACCAGAACACCTTATCCTTCGAGCTCCCCTCCTCGGCTCGGTAGAATGCGGCAGCATCGGACACACTGCGGGGAAGATCTACGAATGCTCCTGGAGAGCTCCGGACTCGGGTAATTAACAAGCAATTCACTTTCACGTGCTTGCTTTGCATAAAGAATGCCTTACCCGCCGCTATCTTCTTCATCGCCTCAATTTCCTGGAGGGCTTTTTGGGCTTCGGCCTTGGCAGATTTGGCGCTCTCAAGCGCCGAGGCGAGCTCGGACTCTTGAGTCTTTGAGCCAAGCTCCATAGTCTCATGTTTTTTCACGAGAGCCTGGAGCTCTTGCTGCACCTCCGCCACCCGCGCCTCCTGCTTCTCTCGCTGGGTACGCTCCACGGCCGCATTTTCTTCGGCCTTGGACAACGCTTCCTTCAGGGTTGCCACCTGGGTTGTGGCCCCTGTAAATACCCACGTTGGTCCTGTCATTTTTTGCCACCACATCTTTTTTATATACTTATATAAGGTATTACTTACCTTCCTTTATCTCGAGCTGCTTCTTGGCAAGGCCGAGCTCGTTCTCGGACTGCTCGATGCTCTGCTTCGATGCATCGACCTCCATGATCGGTCTTGGCGAGGTCAAAGACAACCTGCATTCAATATTGACATACTTATGTTAGACTCCTGCGTATATCTTTTTGATCCTCAGTTCAGCTTTTCTTTCCGAACACCAAACTGAGCATTAGGGGTTACTGTCTATGCGGTAATATTTTTACATATTTGAAATACATACCTCAAAGCCTGTTAGAAGGCTGGCACAGGCTTCGGTCAGCCCGCTCTTGGCCGACTGAACCTTCTGGATCACCACACTCATAATAGTGCGGTGCTCCTTGTCGATGGAGGCGCCGTTAAGCACCTCCAGCAAATTATCCGGTGCCTCGGTTGGGCGGAGGTCACGGTGTCGTAAACTTGCCCTTCTTAGTAGGGGCGCTGCGGATGCGGAACCATTGAAGGTTCGGTGCGGTGTCCGGCCCAGGGCCGGACTTAGAGCCCTTCGGGGTTATATCCCCTTTGCGCCTGGAGTCCGGGAGGTCGCCTTGCGGCACCTCCAGGACCATCCCCCTCCTGGCTTGGCCCCTTTTGGGACGCCACCTCGGCATCATCCGCAGCGCGAGGAGAGGAGGCGGTCGGAAGTGAAGTGTTGTGCACATCCGACGAACCCAGGGAACCGCTCGATGAAGCGTCGAGCCCGGCCTTGGGCGGACTGCATGTTTATATTCAGCGTCAGAAGGTACTGTGCAATGAAGGAGCGCCATGAGTCATTCTGGTATCCGGATACTTACGATTTCGCCAGGGGCTTGGCCCTGGGTGGCCACTCTTCTTCGCCGTCGTCGGCGTTGGTGGAGTAGTCCGGAGGAAGGGTCCTTCCCATCTTGGACCCTCCGCCCCCCCCTAGTTGGGGCGGCCTTCCTTTTCATTCCTCCCCCCGCTGGAGGGGGAGAGGTTTCTTCCTCCTCCTCCTCGTCTTCGGAGGAGGAGTCCGCTCGGAGTCATCGGACGATGAATCCGGCACCATCGGGCGCCGGGAACTCTTTCGAGTTCCCGTGGCCTTCTTCTCCGGCACCACGTAAGGTGCCGGGACCAGCAGCCCCATCAAGTGGGTGTTTGCTGGATCTTGAGCAAAGGCAGGACGGTCGATCTGTCCGTCTTCTTCTGCCATTCTGTCAAAGGCAGGAGCTTAGATCCGCATAGAGTTAAGCTATGAAAAAGAAGTATCCCGTAAAGGGTAAAATAAGCTTACTACGCTGGCTTGGCGCTTCGCGCGGAATCTGCGATCCTCGGTGATGGGAGGGGGAACCTCGGCGCCCTTGAAAAGCACCTTCCTGGCATCCTCGTGCGTTGTGTCAAAGAGCCTGGTCAGAGTTTGGTGCTGGGCCGGGTTGAACTCCCATAAGTTAAATGCCCGTCGTTGACACGGGAGGATCCGGCAGATGAGCATGACCTGGACTACGTTGACGAGTTTAACCTCTTTGTCCACCAGGTCTTGGACGCAGGTTTGGAGTCTGGTCCGCTCTTCCGAATTACCCCATGACAGGCCCTTCTCTTTCCAGGAGGTGAGCCGTGTGGGGATGCCAGATCGGAATTCGGGGGCCGCTGCCGATTCAGGGTAACGCGGCTCGGTGATGTAGAACCACCTCGATTGCCACCCCTTTATGGTCTCCACAGAGGAGCCCTCGAGCCATATAACGTTGGGCATCTTGCCCACCATGGCGCCTCCACACTCTGCTTGCTGGCCGCCCACTACCTTCGGCTTGACATTGAAGGTCTTCATCCATAAGCCGAAGTGGGGCTTGATGCGGAGGAAGGGCTCGTGCACGACGATAAACGCCGAGATGTTGAGGATGAAGTTCGGGGCCAGATCATGGAAATCCAGGCCGTAGTAGAACATGAGCCCCTGGACAAATGGGTGAAGTGGGAAACCTAGTCCACAGAGGAAATGGGTGAGGAACACCACCCTCTCATGGGGCCTGGGGGTGGGGATGAGCTGCCCCTTATCTGGGAGCCGGTGCGCGATGTCGTTAGACAAGTATCCAGCCTCCCTCAGCTTTTTGATGTGTCCCTCCGTGACAGAGGAGACCATCCACTTGCCTCCCGCTCCGGACATGGCTGGAGAAGGTAGAGGTGGGATGTGCGGACTTGGGCGCTGGAGCTCGAGTGCGCGAAAATGGATAAGCAAAGGAGGAAGAAGGCATAGATGGAAAAGGTGGATCCTTATCCCCTTATATGGGCGGACGAAACTATGTGCCCCCACCAGCCTGGTAAAACTCGCTTATCTCCCAAGCGCCCGTAAATTAATGGCACGGTTGGGTTACCCACGCCGTATTGATGAGAATGCCGAATAAGGGACACGATCTCTGCTTCAACAAGGCGTGCCAAGAAACCGCCTCGCTAAGTGCGCTGAGGTGGGACAGTAAAAGCGATTGAATAAAGGCTTGGCCGTGGTGTGTATGGCTACGAATATGTCACAGATTGGATTTGTGTAAATATTATTCTCTCACGGTGGTATGTGGAAATTATTTTGCGAGCGGACACTATCCTTGTGTTCAAAATCTTCTATGAAGTATTCGGAGGAGGAACCCGCCTTGCAATGCCGAAGACAATCTGCGCGTCGGACTCATCGTCATTGAAGCCTGGTTCAGTGGCTACTGAGGTAGTCCTGGATTAGGGGGTGTCCGGATGGACGGACTATGACCTTTGGCCGGACTCCTGGACTATGAAGATACAAGATTGAAGACTTCGTCCCGTGTCCGGATGGGACTTTCCTTGGCGTGGAAGCCAAGCTTGGCGATACGGATATGTAGATCTCCTCCCATTTGTAACCGACTCTATGTAACCCTAACCCTCTCCGGTGTCTATATAAACCGGAGGGTTTTAGTCCGTAGGACGAACAACAATCATACCATAGGCTAGCTTCTAGGGTTTTGCCTCCCTGATCTCGTGGTAGATCTACTCTTGTACTACCCATATCATCAATATTAATCAAGCAGGAGTAGGGTTTTACCTCCATCGAGAGGGCCCGAACCTGGGTTAAAACATCGTGTCTCTTGTCTCCTATTACCATCCGCCTAGACGCACAGTTCGGGACCCCCTACCTGAGATCCGCCGTTTTTGACACCGACAGTGATGTTTATCAAAGAACAATTTGTATTTAAGCTCCCCTTCCCTATTCTTAACAATGAAATCATGCGCTAACTCTTATAATCTAAATAAGCAGTGGGCAGCAATTTTTCTTCTTTTTCATAATGCCTAATAGGTATGTTATAGTGTGCAGCAAGGCGTGAAGCATACATACCTCCAAAGATGGGACCCTTAGTATGGTTCAAACTTAACCGTTTAGCAAAAATACTTCCCATACTAACAGAGTTATCAAAAAATAAACCATGGAACAAAATGATAATATCAGGAACACTAAGGTTTCCACAGTTTCCGCGACCAATCAGGCAACGACTAGCAAATATGGCAAAGTAGCGTAAAACAGGAAAATGTATGCTAGTGATTCTTGCATCGGAAACCTTCCTAGTTCCCCCCACAGTAATGGTGTCAATAAACCCGTCCACATCTTTACGATGTGGTTCATCTAAGGTACCCTCGAAGGGTATTTTGCACACCTTGCAAAATTCATCTAGGGGCATCTTCTTAACAACATCATATAAATGAAACTCTACTGAAGGAGGTGTTTCTTTAGGAAAGTAGTAGAAGTTTTGCACAAAAGTATTAGTGAGTAAGAGATACTGATGACGTTGGTCGCAGAGGAAGTCGGTGAGGCCGACATTCTCAGCCAATGAATAGAAATCATCATAAATCTCGGCTTTTCTCAAGAAATCATCGGAAGGCCATTCACACGGCTGAACCTCCATGGTGCGAGGCAAATTATATTTGGGCCTCTGTGCTTCTTCATTTTGCTTTTCCTTCGAGCTTCGGCTCGATGAGCCCCTCAAAAATCTCTTCATTATTTTCTGAAATATTCTGAAATTTTTAGTAACTTCAAACAAAAGTGAACCAACCTCAATAAAATTGATAGCAACTACTCTTACAAGTGCCTAGAGACTATATCATGCATTAGAACTACTTGGAACCATATAAATTTGACATGCAAGCTCAAGAACATGGTCACCTAGGCAGCACAAATTTGTTATCAATAAAGCACTAGAGCAAAAACTAATTGGACCAATGGAGGAGTCACATACCAAGGAGAAATCTCCCCAAGCGGTTTTGTGAGAGGTGCTTTGAGCAAGGAGATCAGAAATCGCAGCAAAATGAGCTAGAACTATGCTTGAGCTGGATATTGGTGTTGGTGGGAGGAAGGAGTGTATGGGTGCAGGAATGAGTGGAGGAGGGCCACCATGGGCCCACGAGGCAGGGGGCGCACCCTGGGGGTAGGGCGCGCCCTCCACCCTCGTGGCCAGGTGCTTGCCCCTCCTGTTGTGCTCTCAGTGCCAGATATTCTCAAATATTCTAGAAAAAATCATATTCCATTTTCAGGGCATTTGGAGAACTTTTATTTTCGGGGTATTTTTATATTGCACGGATAAATCAGAAAACAGATGGAAAAAATACTATTTTTGCTTTATTTCAACTAAATAACAGAAAGTGGAAAGAGGGTACAGAAGGTTGTGCCTTCTAGTTTCATCCATCTCATGCACATCAAAAGGAATCCACTAACAAGGTTGATCAAGTCTTGTTAACAAACTCATTCCGAATAACATGGAACCGGAGAAATTTCGAATAACACTATGTTACCTCAACAGGGATATGCACATCCCCTATAATAAGAATATCATATTTCTTCTTGAAAGTAGGAAGAGGAAATTCAAAACCTCCAAAAATAATCGATGGAATTTTTCCAATAGAATTGATACTGTGGACTTGAGGTTGTTTCCTCGGAAAGTGTACCGTATGCTCATTACCATTAACATGAAAAGTGACATTGCCTTTGTTGCAATCAATAATAGCCCCTGCAGTATTCAAAAAAGGTCTTCCAAGAATAATAGACATACTATCGTCCTCGGGAATATCAAGAATAACAAAGTCCGGTAAAATAGTAACGTTTGCAACCACAACAGGCACATCCTCATAAATAGACAGGTATAGCAGTGGATTTATCAGATATTTGCAAAGGTATTTCAGTAGGTGTCAACTTATTCAAATCAAGTCTACGATATAAAGAGGGAGGCATAACACTAACACCAGCTCCAAGATCACATAAAGCAGTTTTAACATAGTTTCTTTTAATGGAGCATGGTATAGTGGGCACTCCTGGATCTCCTAGTTTCTTAGGTATTCCACCCCTAAAAGTGTAATTAGCAAGCATGGTGGAAATCTTAGCTTCAGGTATCTTTCTCTTATTTGTAACAATATCTTTCACATACTTAGCATAAGGATTCATTTTGAGCATATCAGTTAATCGCATACGCAAAAAGATAGGTCTAATCATTTCAGCAAAGCGCTCAAAATCCTCATCATCCTTTTTCTTGGATGGTTTGGGAGGGAAAGGCATGGGTTTCTGAACCCAAGGTTCCCTTTCTTTACAATGTTTCCTAGCAACAAAGTCTCCCTTATTATAACGTTGATTCTTTGATTGTGGGTTATCAAGATCAACAACAGGTTCAATTTCTACATCATTATCATTACTAGGTTGAGCATCATCATTAGCATTTTCACTAGGTTCATGTTCATTACCAGATTGTGTTTCAACATCTTAAATAGAAATAACATTTGGATTCTCAGGTGTTTCAGCAATAGGTTCACTAGAAGCATGCAAAGTCCTATCATTTTTCTTTTTCTTCTTTTTAGAAGGACTAGGTGCATCAATATTATTTCTCTGAGAATCTTGCTCAATTCTCTTAGGGTGGCCTTCAGGATACAAATGTTCCTTAGTCATTCTACCATTTCTAGTAGCCACTCTAACATCATAGTCATTTTTCTTACTTTTTAATTCATTGAGCAAATCATTTTGAGCTTTAAGTACTTGTTCTACTTGAGTGGTAACCATAGAAGCATGTTTAGTAATAAGTTTAAGTTCACCTTTAACTCTAGACATATAATCACCCAAGTGTTCAATCATATAAGCATTTTGTTTTAATTGTCTACCAAAATAAGCATTGAAATCTTCTTGCTTAACCATAAAGTTATCAAACTCATCCAAGCATTGTCTAGCAGACTTATAGTGAGGAATATCACCTTCATCAAATCTATAGAGAGAATTTACCTTTACTACCTGTGTCGGGTTATCAAGACCATGAGTTTCTTCAGTAGGTAATGGATTAATATCATATGTTTCTTCAACAGGCGGTAGATTAAGACCATGTATTTCTTCAATAGGAGGTAAATTCTTAACATCTTCAACTTTAATACCCTTTTCTTTCATAGATTTATTTGCATCTTGCATATCTTCAGGACTGAGAAATAGAACACCTCTCTTCTTCGGAGTTGGTTTAGGAATAGGCTCAGGAATTGGCTCAGGAGCTGGCTCAGGAAGTGTCCAATTATTTTCATTTGTCAACATATTATTCAATAGAATTTCAGCTTCATCCGGTGTTCTTTCCCTGAAAACAGAACCAGCACAACTATCCAGGTAATCTCTGGAAGCATCGGTTAGTACATTATTAAAGATATCAAGTATTTCATTTTTCTTAAGAGGATGATCAGGCAAAGCATTAAGTAACTTGAGAAGCCTCCCCCAAGCTTGTGGGAGACTCTCTTCCTCAATTTGCACAAAATTATATATATCCCTTAGAGCAGCTTGTTTCTTATGAGCAGGGAAATATTTAGCTGAGAAGTAATAAATCATATCCTGGGGACTACGCACACAACCAGGATCAAGAGAATTAAACCATATCTTAGCAACACCCTTTAATGAGAACGGAAATATTTTAAGGATATAAAAGTAGCGAGATCTCTCATCATTGGTGAACAGGGCGGCTATATCATTTAATTTAGTAAGATGTGCCACAACAGTCTCAGATTCATAGCCATGAAAAGGATCAGATTCAACCAAAGTAATTATATCAGGATCAACAGAGAATTCATAATCCTTATCGGTAACACAGATAGGTGAAGTTGCAAAAGCAGGGTCAGATCTCATTCTATCATTAAGAGATTGCTGATTCCATTTAGCTAATAACCTCTTGAGTTCGTATCTATCTTTGCAAGCTAAAATAGCTAAAGAAGCTTCTTTATAAAAAACATAACCCTCAGGAATAACAGGCAATTCGTCATCATCACTTTCATCAATATAATCAGTTTCAATAATTTCTTTGTCTCTAGCCCTAGCAATTTGTTCATCAAGAAATTCACTAAGTGGCACAGTAGTATCAAGCATAGAAGTAGTGTCATCATAAGTGTCATGCATAGCAGAAGTGGCATCATCAATAACATGCGACATATCAGAACGAATAGCAGAATCAGGTTTAGGTGTCGCAAGCTTACTCAAAACAGAAGGTGAATCAAGTGCAGAGCTAGATGGCAGTTCCTTACCTCCCCTCGCAGTTGAGGGATAAATTGTTGTCTTAGCGTCTTTGAAGTTCTTCATAGTGACCAGCAGATATAAATCCCAAGTGACTCAAAGAATAGAGCTATGCTCCCCGGCAACGGCACCAGAAAATAGTCTTGATAACCCACAAGTATAGGGGATCGCAACAATTTTCGAGGGTAGAGTATTCAACCCAAATTTATTGATTCGACACAAGGGGAGCCAAAGAATATTCTCAAGTATTAGCAGTTGAGTTGTCAATTCAACCACACCTGGATAACTTAATATTTGCAGCAAAGTATTTAGTAGCAAAGTAATATGATAGTAGTGGTAACGGTAACAAAAGTAATGGTAGCAAAAGTAGTATTTTTGGTGTTTTGTAGTGATTGTAACAGCAGCAACGGAAAAGTAAATAAGCGAAGAACAATGTGTGAAAAGCTCGTAGGCATTGGATCGGTGATGGAGAATTATGCCGGACGCGGTTCATCATGTAACAGTCATAACATAGGGTGACACAGAACTAGCTCCAATTCATGAATGTAATGTAGGCATGTATTCCGAATGTAGTCATACATGCTTATGGAAAAGAACTTGCATGACATCTTTTGTCCTACCCTCCCGTGGCAGCGGGGTCCTAATGGAAACTAAGGGATATTAAGGCCTCCTTTTAATAGAGAACTGGAACAAAGCATTAGCACATAGTGAATACATGAACTCCTCAAACTATGGTCATCACCGGGAGTTGTCCCGATTATTGTCACTTCGGGGTTGCCAGATCATAACTCATAGTAGGTGACTATAGACTTGCAAGATAGGATCAAGAACTCACATATATTCATGAAAACATAATAGGTTCAGATCTGAAATCATGGCACTTGGGCCCTAGTGATAAGCATTAAGCATAGCAAAGTCATAGCAACATCAATCTCAGAACATAGTGGATACTAGGGATCAAACCCTAACAAAACTAACTCGATTACATGATAGATCTCATCCAACCCATCACCGTCCAGCAAGCCTATAATGGAATTACTCACGCACGGTGGTGAGCATCATGAAATTGGTGATGGAGGATGGTTGATGATGACGATGGCGATGGATTCCCCTCTTCGGAGCCCCAAAACGGACTCCAGATCAGCCCTCCCGAGAGGTTTTAGGGCTTGGCGACGGCTCCGTATCGTAAAACGCAATGAATTCTTCTCTGATTTTTTTCTCCCTGAAAGCAAATATATAGAGTTGGAGTTGAGGTCGGAGGAGCTCCAGGGGGCCCACGAGGTAGGGGGCGCGCCTTAGGGGGGAGGGCACGCCCTCCACCCTCGTGGTCAGGGTGTGGGCCCTCTGGTCTTCCTCTTTTGCAAGGATTTTTTATTATTTCCAAATAGACGTTCCATGGAGTTTCATGTCATTCCGAGAACTTTTGTTTCTGCACATAAATAACACCATGGAAAGTCTGCTGAAAACAGCGTCAGTCCGGGTTAGTTCCATTCAAATCATGCAAGTTAGAGTCCGAAACAAGGGCAAAAGTGTTTGGAAAAGTAGATACGACGGAGACGTATCACATATCTCCTACAGTTGGAGCTCAGGCGCAAGAGGATACCTTGAATGCCGAATAGTGTTAGAGCTCGGCTCTGGAAAGATGCCTCAGATTTAGTTCGACGTTGGAACTTGGACATAAGAGGATACCTGGAATGCCGAATAGTGTTGGAGCCCGGCTGTGAATAGACGCCTCGGATTTAGTTCGACATTAGAGCTCGGACGCAAGAGGAAGCCAGCCACTTTGGGCAGCCCATGCCGAATACAAGGAGGATTCCACAAGACTTGGCGCACAAGACAAGGACTCCTCTAAACCCTAGGCCTACGGTGCATATATAAACCGAGGCCAGGCTAGTCAATAGACAATCTCATATTCATTACTACAATCTCGTGGTAGATACCTGTACTATGTGTAAGTGCATCGAGTGCCGCCCCTAGTTTGGTTTTGGAGTATTGACGACAAACGTGGTTGAGGGAATAATGTGTTTGTGAGAATTGCAGGATAACACAGATAGTAGTCCCTCCTTGATTCGGTTTACCTACCGGAGATGACCCCTAAAAATGTATGAAGACATTGAAGATAATGGTGGTACGTGAAGATATTCACATTGAAGACTATGACAAGAAGACATTGAGTGAAGACTATGGAGAGCGAAGACTTGGCAGTTTCGTTGTTTCTTTTCTTCTTTGTTGAGTCATAGGAACCACCGCATTGTTAAGTGGGGTCCAAGTGAACAAAGTCAGAGTGACTGAAGTGATGCTCAACCAAAATCCTATGTCTTCGAGCGAAGACAATGAGAGCAAATCTTGCCCAGAGTCGGATAAGTCAGCTTTACTTGTAGCCCAAGTCAAGCTGTCGCGTGTGTTTGAAATCTGACCGTTGTGACACGTGTTAGTTCCTTAGTGACCCAGGGTCATTTTGGACAAATCAAGTCTTGTTGCCTAGTGGCTATAAATAGCCCACCCCCTACACCATAAATTGGTGGCTGCTCAGAGTTAGTGCACGGCTTTTGTCGTTGAGAGGAACCCACCTCCGAAGAATTTGAGAGAGAAATCCTTGTGAGGACAAAGCCCAAAACACCCAGAGCCCAAAGAGTGTTTGCCATCACTGAAGTCTTTCTGTCCGCGTGATCTGAAGACTTGTTGCACTTGAGGACTGTGAATCCTCCAGCCGGTTAGGCGTCGCGTTCTGTGCATCCAAGAGTAATTGTGGATCGCCGGTGAACGAAGTCTGTGAAGGTTTGGAAGTCTACCTTGAAGACTTACCAGAGTGATTGGGCGGGGACTGTGTGTCCTTAGCTCAAGGGGAATAAGGTGAAGACACGGTCTTCTGAGTTCAATCTCAGCCTCCCTAACCAGACGTACATTTGTCACAGCAACTGGAACTGGTCGAACAAATCCTTGTCTTCACAACACACTGGTTCTATCTCTTACTCTCCTTACTTACAGTTTGTCTTTGTGAAGTCATTGCCTGATTGCTCTACCTATTTGACTTCCTGTGTGACTACTTGTTCTGATTGGCTTCATACTATCTTCCATCATGATCCTACTACCTAGCTGTTATCAATCATCATGCTTTAGCTTCATACTCAGTTGACTATTGCTTTTCTAGTGTAGTTTATCTTCCGCTGCATGTTTATAGGTCTAGTTTTCATGCTTGTAATTGGTATCTATCCCCCTAATCATGTTTTGATGACTTTCGTAAAAATCGCCTATTCACCCCCCCTCTAGTCGATAACTAGCACTTTCAATTGGTATCAGAGCAAGGTACTCCCTTGTTCTGTGTGATTCGGTTTAACCACCTGGAGTTTTAGCTATGTCGACTGCAGGGATAATCGAAGTCTCCGCTGCGTGCCCTGTCTTCGATGGCACTGAATATCCCTACTGGAAGAATAAGATGCGTATGCATCTGGAAGCCATTGATGTCGATCTGTGGTATGTCGTCAAGAACGGCGGTCCCAAGACTGGTGAA
The DNA here is from genome assembly GCA_021605205.1 of Aegilops longissima. Lineage (NCBI taxonomy): Eukaryota > Viridiplantae > Streptophyta > Magnoliopsida > Poales > Poaceae > Aegilops > Aegilops longissima. The sequence continues at coordinate 754,962,506 of CM038682.1, read as the reverse complement.
GGTGTCACCCCTACTGATGTCAAGAAGTTTATTCAACTCGATTCTACTGTGAAGAATATCATCTGTGGTCATCTGACCAAAGGGCAGTATGGCCGTGTGAGTGCTTTGGAAACGTCGAAGCTAGTCTGGGACTGGCTCTCCAAGGTCAATGAAGGCGTTTCAACTCAGAGAGATCAACGAATTAGTGTCCTACGCAACCTCTTCAACCGCTTCAAGAGAAATGACAATGAAAATGTCCAGCTCACATTTGATCATCTCACTGGCATCACAAACGAGCTTCAGGCTCTCGGCGCCACTGAGATCACCAAGCATGAAATCGTCAAGACACTTTTGAGATCTCTTGACAGCTCATTTGACACTCTAGCTCTTATGATTCAAGAACGCCCTGACTTCAAGACACTCGATCCATCTGACATACTTGAGAGGCTTAACACACATGAGTTCCAGCTATCTGAGAAAAGAGATATCTATGGTCCCAACTATGGCCGAACTCGCGCTTTGAAGGCAAAGGTTATTTCCTCATCTGAAGAAGAATCTGACTGCAGTTCCGATGAAGCTGAAGACCTTGGAAAGGAGCTCGCTATGCTTGTGAAGAAGTTCCAAAAGTTCACTAAGAAGAAAGGCTTCAGAAAGTCTTCACGATCCAGCTCAAGAAATGATGAAGCTTCTTCCCATGACCACAAGAATAGAACCTGTCACAAGTGCAAGAAACCTGGTCACTACATCTCTGAGTGTCCACAGTGGGACAATGAGGAGAAAAAGAAGAAGAGCAAGGAATATGATTCTGATGACAAGAAGAAGAAGAAATACTCAAAATCTTCTTCCAAGTCCTCTTCCAAGTCTTCATCACACAAGAAAACTTCGTCTGGCAAGGCTCGTGCTTTTGTTGGCAAGGAAATGGATTCTGAGGAGGAGTCTGCTTCTGAGGAGGCAGAAGTGGTGGAGTCTGAGGAGGAATCTGACTCTGGCGTTGCAAGTCTAGCTCTAGCTTCAGCCTACGTTGCCAAGTTCATATTCAACACCGAAGACAGTGTAAACTCCGCTCCCACTTACTGCTTCATGGCACACGGTGCCAAGGTAAACTCACGCGATGCTTACTTTCAAACATCAAGTGAAGATGACTCTGATTGTGGATCCAAACCCAGCTACAAAACACTTGCAAAAATTGCAACTGAACAACAGAAAGCTATGGAACATATTCAAAAACTGTTAGACAAAAGCGATGATCTGTTGGACGCAAAAATGACCTGATCTCAGTCCTTAATTGAAGATATAAAAAATCTTCATGTTAAGTATCAAGAGCTTGAAGGTCGTCATGAATCACTCTCAACAACCCATGAAAAGCTCTCCTATGATTATCTTCAAAGGAAGCAAGAACTTGAGAAGTTGAGAGCGGCTCATGAAGATCTTCAAAAGGAAAACGAGTCACTTCGCGCTCAACAGATCAGTCCCGCTCAGGAAGGATTTGAACCACCATGTTTAAAATGTCTTGAGCGTGATAACGCTAATTCTGTTGCTGAGTGTTCTACTGCTGCTACTGTTTCAATATCTTCAACCATCGATGTGGTAACTAACCCCTCTATGGAGGATGCCACTGCTGTTGCTGATGAAAATGCTAGATTGAAGACATTGCTTGAAACAGGGATGTACAAAAGCCTCAAGGGGCATCAGACACTGTGTGATGTCCTCAAAAAGCAGATCTTGAACCAAAACCCTAGGAAAGAGGGTGTTGGGTTCGAGAGGAAAATGAATGTTGATGGTTCTTATTGGAAGCCTGAGCAGTACCCCAAAACCACATGGGTTGCTGCAAAGGAACCTTCAATGGATCCATCCACCTTATCTGGATTTACCTGTGCTAACCCAATTGTTATTGATGAATCCTTTGATGCAAACTATAAACTGTTTAAGAATCAGAATGGTGAAGTGTTTGCCAAGTATATTGGTACTAACTGCAGGAATGGACCACCTATGAAGAAGATCTGGGTACCTAAACAGTGTATTGAGAATCTTCCTGTGAATGTCATCATGACACCACCAAGGAAGAAGACAAACCCCAAACCTATGGCTTCATATGGCCCAAAGGATTCATACACATACAGGACTCACCTGAGTCACCCTAACGCCAATGTTTTGCAGGGAGATACACAGACTTATGAATATGAGCGTGTGTCTTCAAACCGCTAGGTTCACAAAACTAAGAATTTTTCTGCCTATTCACATGAGTATTATTCACCTCCTGCGAGGCTATTTGCTAGGGCTTCAAAGCCGAAGTTCTCAGATGCTGCACTTAGACTCATTGCTTCGAAGCCACCCCTGAAAATGTGGGTGGTTAAGAATACTTCACTCTCTTTTGCAGGGAAAGGTCTCCAGCCGGAAATCAAAGGCGTCCGATGCTATTGCTGGGGACCTAAAACACATTATGGGACGCAAGATAAAATGCCCAAATGGTCTTACTATGTATATCGTTCCTGAATCTCTTGACATTCATACTATCAGTCCTAACATTGATCTGAGGTTTGATAATCCTCTTGTGCGTCAAATGTTTATGCTTCACACTACTCTTTGTGAAGCCTATCCTCCTAACTGCACTGTAGGGTACGACACCTCGTGCTTCAGAATGGATTATGGACAGCGGATGCACTAACCACATGACTGGTGATCGAAGTCTTCTCATGGACTCAACCTTACGTCCATGTGAGAAAACTCACATCACATCCGCTGACACTGGTAAAAGCAAGGTATTGGGCCTAGGTAGAGTTGCAATCCCAAGGGATCAGCACATGGACAAAGTGATGCTTGTTGAATCCCTTGGTTTCAACTTAATGTCTGTATCAATGCTTTGTGACTTAAACATGATTGTGCTATTTTGAAAATATCGTTGCCTTGTACTAATGGAATCTGACAAGTCTCTAGTCTTCGAAGGGTACAGGAAAGATGATCTGTACATGGTAGACTTCTCAGCAGGACCACAGATGGCCGTATGTCTTCTAGCAAAGTCTTCGGAGTGCTGGCTCTGGCATCGGAGGCTAGGGCATGCTGGCATGAGAAACCTACACACTCTCACCAAGAAGAAGCACGTCATAGGCATCGAAGGTGTCAAGTTCAAGAAAGATCATCTATGTGGTGCTTGTGAAGCTGGGAAGATGACAAGGGCCAAGCATCCCTTGAAGACAATCATGACTACACCTAAACATTTTGAGTTGCTCCACATGGACTCATTTGGTCCCACTCACTACTCTACTCTCACTGCAACTCTTGTCTCTATGGTTTCGTTATTGTTGATGATTATTCAAGATACACTTGGGTGCACATAATTCTCTTCAAGACTGAAGTGCAGGATGTCTTCAGACGCTTCGCCAACCGCGCCATGAACAACTATGGCATCAAGATCAAGCACATTAGGAGTGACAACGACACAGAATTCAAGAACACAGGCCTCGACCTTTATCTTGACACCTTAGGCATCACTCATGAGTTTTCTGCTCCTTACACACCTCAGCAGAATGGCTTCGTGGAGCGCAAGAACAGAACCCTTATTGAGATGGCTCGGACGATGCTTGACGAATACAAGACCCCAAGAAAAATCTGGCCTGAAGCCATTGATACTGCATGCCATGTCCTCAACCGTGTTTATCTTCACAAGCTTCTGAAGAAAACATCCTATGAGCTTCTAACTGGTAAGAAGCCAAACGTAAGCTACTTCAGAGTATTTGGTGCTAGGTGCTGGATCAAGGATCCACATCACACTTCAAAATTTGCACCGAAAGCACATGCAGGTTTTATGCTTGGGTATGGAAAGGACTCACACTCCTACAGAGTCTTCAACCTCTTTCACTATAAAGTGGTTGAAACTGTGGATGTCTTGATTCGATGAAACTAACGGCTCGCAAAGAGAGCACACGCCAAATGTGCTAGATGGAGTACACGCAAAGTGAATCAATCAAGCTAATGGGAACAGGAGAGATCATACCATCAGAGGCACAGCCTGAAGAGGAACTTATCATTTCTGCACCTGATCAACCTGAAGACATTGCTCAGCCTGAAGACAATCCTCTAAATGATGACAATGATCAGCAGGAGCAAAATCTTCATCCAGTTCATCCTCGTGTTGCTAATGAAGTTGAGATTTAGAAGATAATTGATAGCATCAATGCACCTGGCCCACTCACTAGTTCAACAGCAACACAGATAGCAAATTTTAGTGGGCACTTTGCATTTGTCTCAATCTCTGAACCCAAGAAAGTTGCTGAAGCCTTCGTGGAACCTGAATGGATTCAAGCTATGCAAGACGAGCTTCAACAGTTTGAGCTGAACAATGTGTGGGAATTAGTCAAGCGTCCTGATCCTCGCAAGCACAACATAATAGACACAAAATGGATATATCGCAAAAAACAAGACGAGCATGGTCAAGTAGTCAGAAACAAAGCACGGCTTGTTGCTCAAGGATACACACAAGTTGAAGGAATTGACTTCGATGAAACATTTGCTCCAGTGGCTAGGCTTGAAGCCATTCGCATACTGCTAGCTTACGCAAATCATCATAACATTCTTCTGTATCAAATGGATGTGAAGAGTGCCTTTCTCAATGGAAAGATTGAAGAAGAAGTGTATGTAGCACAACCGCCTGGCTTTGAAGACCCGAAACATCCCGATATGGTATACAAGCTCAATAAGGCACTGTATGGCATGAAACAAGCCCCTCGTGCTTGGTTTGACACACTCAAAGACTTCCTGAAGAGCAAAGGCTTCAAACCTCGTTCTCTAGATCCCACTCTCTTCACGAAGACATATGATGGTGAACTGTTTGTGTGCCAAATCTATGTGGATGACATTATCTTCGGCTGCACCAACAAGAAATACAGTGATGAATTTGGTCACATGATGCAAGAACAATATCAAATGTCCATGATGGGAGAGCTGAAGTTCTTTCTCGGTCTTCAAATCCATCAGCAACGCAACGACATCTTCATATCTCAGGAAAAATATCTGAAAGATTGCCTGAAGAAGTTTGGAATGCAAGACTGCAAAGGATACACGACGCCAATGCCAACCAAAAGTCATCTAAGCCCCGACGCCAATGGTAAAGATTTCGATCAAAAGGTATACCGCTCCATGATTGGCTCTTTACTTCATTTATGTGCATCTAGGCCAGGTATCATGCTTAGTGTTTAAATGTGTGCCCGATTTCAAGCGGCACCAAAGGAGTCGCATCACTTAGCTGTGAAGCAAATTCTTCGATATTTGGCTTACACCCCAAAACTAGGATTATGGTATCCAAAGGGCTCAGAGTTTGATCTGGTTGGATTTTCGGATGCTGATTATGCTGGTGACAAGGTGGATCGCAAGTCTACATCAGGCACATGTCACTTTCTGGGCCGATCTCTTGTCTGTTGGTCTTCAAAGAAGCAGAACTTTGTATCACTCTCAACTGCTGAATCTGAATACATTGCTGCTGGATCTGAATACATTGCTGCTGGATCTTGCCGCGCTCAGCTTCTGTGGATGAAGCAAACTCTTAAGGACTATGGCATCCATCTGAAGCATGTGCCACTCTACTGCGATAATGAAAGCTTTATCAAGATTGCTAATAACCAAGTTCAGCACTCGAAGACAAAGCACATTGAAATTCGTCATCACTTCCTCAGAGATCATGTTATGAAAGAAGATATTGATATCATTCACGTCAAGACAGAAGAGCAGTTGGCCGATATCTTCACTAAGCCCTTGGAGAGAAAAGGTTTTGCAAGTTGCGGTGTGAGTGTCGGAGTAATGGGCCACGGGTAGGCAAGCCCGAGCCCATGGACCTTTCAAAACATCGGGGCAGACTGCGCCCCTCAAGACCGCAAGACGAAGAGCCGCCTTCTGAGAGTCGACGGCAGAGCCGCCGACTGCCTTCCCAGCCGAGTCCCAGAGACGGCGTCGAGATGAGCCGACTCCCAGCTAGCGACTTCCGGAGAAGCCGGCTATGGGGAGTCGCCCGCGACTCCAACCACCTCCTGCCTATGCGACTACGGACGGGATGGGATGAGGCCGCCTCGCAGCCCATCCCAGCCCGCTCACGGCGATGAGCATGGCCTCGAGCGCCAGATTGACGGAGATCTCCGTCCGGCGCGGCACTGTAGCCACGCCGGCCCTGAGATCAGCCTCGTGGGCAGATCCCTGTACCCACTACGGCCTGTCTGTACGACCCGAAGACGGCGGGACCCGCCTATCGGCGGGAGTGCAGAAGACAGCGAGAGCGCCGCAAGACGGACCCACTGGGAGTCGGCCTCCAAGAGTCGGCCGGCCCCTCCCACGGGCTCCGCGCGCCATTAACCAGACAAGACAGGGAATGGCAACAGTGATCGCCCGTCAGGCGGCGGCACTATTGCCATGACCCCATGACCAAGCTTGTGTCATTAGAAGCGCGGCTACATTAATCCGCAGCCGGCAAGACCCGCCCGCGGCGGACTAGGGCTGTCGGCCCCATGCTGGACCGTCGGCGGGCCCCAGGAGTCGGCGGAGAAGACGGCGACCTAAGAGACTGACGGCTGGGACCCAGCCCAAATGGATTACCATTGTACCCCGGGGTAGGCCTATAAAACCCCCGGGTACCCATGCAAGAGGTTGGACCCTAATAGTTTTAGACACACATAGAGGGAAGAGAAGAGCTAGCCGTGCCCTTCTCCTTCCTCACCCCGCACAGCTCAAGGAGCAACCTTGTACCCACTTTGCCATAGTGATCATGCGGAGACCCCGTAGAGCAGCAGTAGGGGTGTTATCTCCACGGAGAGTCCTGAAGCTGGGTAAGATTTGCCGGCGTGCATGCCTTCGCCTCATCCCGTTTCCAGGCACCGGCGACGTTCTACTCGCCCCCACCATGATAAGCCATCCTTTGGCATATGTCGCACCCAACCCCCAACATTTGGCGCCCACCGTGGGGCTAGGTGCACCGTCGTCCGGAGACCTGCTCTGGACAGGAACCCTTTTCCTCCCTGGCGAGCGCACCAACCCGGCACGCCAGACGGAGTCTGCGTCGACGCGCTGCATGGCGCTGAGATAGCCTGCGCGACCAGCTGCCTCGCCGAACTTGTCGGCAAGGTTTGCCTCTCCGACGAGCCTGCATCCGACGCAGGCACGGGCGGCCCAGAGAGCCTCCTCGCGGGCCTCCTTGAACAACTCCACGTCGCCGGCGAGCCTGCCGCCGACCTGGAGTCCGTAGGCTCCACCGACCCGATGTTGGTCGACTCCGACACTGCGTCGCTCGACGCGTTCCCCACCAACGTGGTGGTCTACGACGAGCCGCTCCCTCACACGGAGAGCGGCGGAAGCACCGTCACGGAAGTGCTCGTCGTTGGTTATAGCGAGCCTTCCGGTGAAGGAGCTCATGGCCCTCTCGACGCGGTTCTGCAAGACCTGATCGTGCCTATTCCGGAAGACGCTGACGCTGGGATGCTGGAGGCACGCCACCTTCAGCTCCTCGTAGGCGCGAAGAAGCTGGCAAGCATGGGACGCTTGTCAGAAGCCTACCAGCGTGAGATGGATCGCGCTGTGGGTGGCTCGCTGGCTCCGACTGGGCCTAGCCGCCTAGGCGCGGTCCAACAGCGCGGCTTAGCCGTCGCCAACCTGTTCGGGGCAAATCGCCCTGTGTACGCCATGCTCGCGGAGAACATCCGCGCCGCCCAGGCGGCGGCGGACGAGCTGGATAACTTCGAGGGCGAGGAGCGCCGCCTGATGACGGAGCAAGTCCAGCAGGTCCTCGACGCGGCTGCCGCGCAAGAAAGCCGGCTGCCGCCGACGGAGGCGCCACGACGACAACGCGGCGACTTTGCCTCCCGCCGAGATCAAGCGCGACGTCTCGAGCCGCCGGGGCGGTGTCCGTGGAAGAAAAAACAAGGATCCGGCTGTCAGCCACAGTCGGATCAAGCTCAACCCTGAGAAGTGCGTCTTCGGAGTACCAGCCGGCCAACTCCCTAGTTTCCTGGTCTCCGAACGCGGCATAGAGTGCAACCCCGTGAAGATCAAGGCAATCGAGAGGATGGAAGTACCCGCCGACGCTAGATGTGCAAAAGTTCACCGCTGTTTGGCGTCCATCACCGATTCATCGGTAGGCCAAGAGAAAGCTCTTCCTTTATACCAGCTCATGAAGAAGACCACCTTCTTCGAATGGAACCACAAGGCGGACGAAGCTTTTCTCCACTTGAAGAAAATGCTGACTACTCCCCCCGTGCTGGCGGCCCCGACTCCCAAGGAGCCCTTGCTCTTGTACATTGCCGCCACTAGCAGGGTAGTCAGCACAGTCATTGTAGTTGAGCGCAAGGAGGAAGGCAAGGCGCTACCGTCCGAGAGACGAGATATTACCCGAAATAAGTCTTCGTCGACCTCCAACCCAAACTACCCCCACTACCAGAAGATGTGTTACGGCGTGCACTTTGCCGCCAAGAAGTTGAAGCCTTACTTCCAAGAGCATCCAATCATTGTGGTTTACACAGCCCCACTAGCCGAGATCATCGGAAGCCGAGATGCTTCTGGCCGAGTGGCCAAATGGGCCATAGACCTGGCCCCCTACACCATCTATTACTAGCCCCGCACCGCCATCAAGTCGCAAGCACTGGCCGACTTCCTCGTCGACTGGGCCGAGACCAAGTACCTGCCGCCAGCGCCCGACTCCACCCATTGGCGGATGCATTTCGATGGCTCCAAGATGCGCATCGGCTTGGGAGCCGGCGTTGTCCTCACTTCCCCCAAAGGCGACAAGCTCAAGTACGCGCTGCAGATCCATTTCGCCGCCTCCAACAACGTCGCCGAATACGAGGCACTCATTCACGGGCTCCGGCTTGCCAAAGATGTCAGGACCCCGATCCTAGGTCACACCGATCTAGCATGTAACACATCATATCACTTTGCGGCCTCACGCACGGTATTCCCGCGGGTGTCGCCTTACCATGGCCCGGGACCGTTTGCGTCTTTTGGCTCACGTATATGATAGTGTCGCTAGCATCCATATGACGAAGAACCTGGGCCGACATGGCTAGTCGTGAACCCAAAGCGGCGCTAACCCATGGGGACAGGCATACATGAATCACATCGAGCATGTCGGTCATCAACGTATGTATTCGGGCTGTAGCGCTGGGCTATGAGACTCGGTATCCCGGCTGTAGCAGGCTAGGCAGGACTCGAATACCACCGCGTGACATTTCCCGAAGACGGACATAGGAACGAAGTGAAACACATGCCGCCATCAAGTGTCCAAGCAGTAGTGCTGGGCTAGCAGGACTCCGTGAACCGGCTGTAGCGGACTACTATCGCTCGGAGGCACGAGACTACATTTCCCCATATGAGAGGCTGCCAAGGATAAACAACTAGTTTGTCGGATCCCACACATACCAAGCATTTCAAACATACACACAATATGCTCAATATGTGTAGATACAACATGGCATCACAACATAACTCTCGACTCAAAATATTATTCATTAGGCTCCGAAGAGCGAGATATTACAAACATGGGTCTCATGACCCAACACTCGAAACATACAAGTCAAAGCACAAGCGGAAGCTAATCATGTCCGAGTACGCACAACTATAAATGGGAAAAGGCTGAGAAGCCCGACTATCTACCAGATCTGCCGAGGCACAAGATCGTAGCTGAGGTAACAAGCTAAGCGTCGAAGTCCACGTGGAACTACTAAGCGAGACCGACGTCTCTCGCAAAACATAAAATAAGCAAGCGTGAGTACAATTGTACTCAGCAAGACTTATCGAACTAACTACATATGCATCATTATCAAAAGGGGTGGTGGAGTTTGACCGCAGCAAGCCAGCTTTGACTCGGTGGCTATCTGAACTACATTGCAAGTAACTCTTTTGAGGTGGCTTTACGAGTCCACATATTCACCATGGCAATACACCACTATGGACCCGCTCCGTCTCCCTCACGAGAACGCCATCCATAGCACTCACGCTTATCTTGCGCATTTTAGAGTATCCACTTTCACTTGTCTATGAACTGATATAGGCAACCTGAAGTCCTTTTCCGCGGACACGGCTATTGAATAGATCATATTAAACCCTGCAGGGTGTACTTCTTCACACGCTCTCACCACTTACCGCCGTTTACGACATGTACTCGGCAACCTTCAAGCGGAAGCCCAGCGTGGGTGTCGGCCACGGCCTACCTAAACACTCAAATCCCTAGTCCAGGTTTATCGCCTATTCGGGTTCCATCCGCAGGAGTCCGGCCGAGGTTTCCCATACAGCCCGAACGATGTGTGCAGGGTTCCCGAGATACCAAGCGGGCACTCGGTACACAGACACAGTGCCTACCGCAACACAACCCACCCCTAAGGTCAGCGTTGCGTCGGCCCCCACATGCTACAAACACGAAACTACTTGCAACTCCGGACCGAGGACAAGGGTGGTCAAGAAGCCGAGAGGGTCCATTGGTTTCGGGCCCAATGCGTGGTAATAATCAGATCATGGATCACAAACACAGAACTCAGTTCACGAGGGCGGCTGCAATGAGACAACCCACCATGTACTCCTACATGGCCTCCCACCGCTACCTTTACCAAATCGTGTTCACACACTTAGCTCACACACAACAGGACATGTTCATAACAATTCCAATTCATTCCCGATGAATCAGACCCGACTCAACTCTAAGCAATAGCAGGCATGACAAACAAGCATAAATGAGTAGGCACAACATGGCTCAAACAATTCCTACTCATGCTAGTGGGTTTCATCTAATTACTGTGGAATGACAGGTCATGCAAAGGATCAAGGGGTTCAGCTACCGCAGCAAGTAACACATGAGTCGTTGTTGTCCTAATGCAGAAAATAGAGCAGGGCGAGAGAGTGGGATTGTATCGGAATGAACAAGGGGTTTTGCTTGCACGCACTTCAAGATAATATAGTTCTTCATCGGTGTTATCGAACTCATCGTCGGTACCTCGTCTACCGGAGGGACAATTACCGGCAAACAAGAGAGAACACAATCAATGCAATGCACATTCACATGAATGACATGTCATATTAAGGTACTGAATTCACCTAATGCAATAATAATCCAAGTTAGTTGAAGTGGAATTCAAACAAGCTTGGACTCCAACCCCAAATGCTATTTCATGAATTACCCTAATCATGATTCCTCCTATTCAGTGAGGTTAACTTGTTCAAACATGCATGATCATGGCATAAACAGATTCTTCATATTTTTCTGATCATTTTTCATATATAAATTATTTCCATCCGAGTTACGGTTGAATTTATATGATTTTTAGAAGTTTGGGGTATTTTCTGAATTTCCTGAATTAAATTAAATCTAGAAAAGGAATATTGCGCCAAGACATTCGTCACTATGACGTCAGCGAGTCAACTGGGTCGCTGTCCAGGTCAACTCTGACGCTGGGACCCACTGGTCAGTAGTTAGTTTAACTAACTAGTTTCGGTTAGTGTTAACCCGGTTAGTTAGTGGCCGGGCCCACTCGCCAGTGACCCAGGGGGGTCAAATCCCTGGTCAACCCGGGGCTAATCCACCGGCGTCGAGTCGCCGGCGAGGCCAGGCGCGGCGGAGCAAGGTGCTTTTGCACGTTCCGGCCACCAAATGGGGCGCGGAAAGCATCTAGGAGGAGCTGGGGAGGAGCCGAGGCTCTTGGTGGGGTTAGCCGGGGTTGGGGTGGCCGGGATCGACGGCGGCGAGCTCCAAGGCGGCGGCCGGAGTTCGGGTTTGGTCGGGTTTGATGCCACGGTGCACGGGAGGAGAAACTGATGGGCTAGGCGGCATCCGCGGCCACCGAAACTGCTGGTGCCACAGGTTCGAGCAGAGGGGCTCGGGGCGTCGAGCTCGTCGGCAATGGCGGCCGGCGAGTCGGTGCTCATGGGCGGCGGCTGGCGCGCGAGGAGAGAGATGATGAGGAAACGACGGCGAGCTCACAGGAGGTCGAAGCAAGCTCACCGGCTCGGGAAGGCCGGATGACGTCGAATCGTCGATGGAGTCCGCGGCGTGCTCGGGAAGACGACTGGGGCGGCGATGTAGGGCCTCTCGGTCGCGTGTGACGGCGGGAGATTCGGGTGGCGGGGGGCTCGGGGCATGTCGGGAGGCTCGGGACGGCTGTGGCTGGGCAGCGAGGGCGGCGACGGCAATGGCCTTCGGTCCGAAGCGAGAGAGGGAGCAGAGGAGGAGCGAGGAGGAGGGAGAGAGCGAGGGGTCCAGGGGTCGGGCGCGCCGAGGAGATGACGCGCGTCGCGGTGTGGCTGCAGGCGACGCAGCGGCAGCTGGTGGCGTGGCGCCAGCCAAGACGCTGCAAGCGCTCCTCTCTGCTGCTGGCGAGAGGAAGCAGTGGTGCTGCACGGCCAAGACACAGTCTTTGGGCCGCCAAGGGCTGCTAGGTGGGCTGGCTGGGCTGCCAGGTGAGTTGCTCTGTTCTCTTTTTATCTATTTTAGTTTTCTAATTTTCTGTTTTGTTTTAGTTTAGCAAAATACTAAACCAACTAAATAAATCCTGAAAATAATTGTGGGCATTAACTGAATTATTACAGAGGCCCTTGACTATTTTCAAAATTTGTTGGAGCATTTAAAATATTAATAGTATTTAAATGCCCCAATTCAAATACAATATGGTTTATTCAAAAATCCAAAAATGCCTTGGAAAAATATCCATCACCTCTGGATATGGTTTTCACCTTTTTCCATTAATCATGAACATTTTTGCAAACCACTTTGGGTTCTTTGAAGATATTTTTGAATTTGAACCTATTTGAATTGCTTTAGTGCTAGGGCTTGATCATCCCCATTTCAAATTTCATGGAAATTAAACATGATGCATGGATGCAATGCTACTAGTTACAAACAAGCTCTAGGGCTGTGACAACTCACCCCACTAAACAAGAATCTAGCTTGAGATTCAAGGCGTGAGCAAGAGGAAAAGGGAGGTCACAAACTATCACAATCTTCATAATCCATTTGCCCTCCTCGAAATTGTTGATTCATTCCATCATCTTGGTCTTGACGTCCTTGCTTTCGAGGTCTTCACTCGACACGACAATAGAAAGAAAGGGAAAACCCTACATGATTCGATCTTCATGAAGATCAAGTAAACATGATCAACTCACGGACTGAGACGGTGACACATCTCGAGTTGAGACACAAAATACATCGAGAGGGATGGAAGAACAACAACGGGGTTTGATTGGTGGCAACAATTCCACGCTTAGGGAGATGGTGGATGGTGTCAAGGTGGCGAGGAAATATTTATCATGATCCCGTAACGGATACCTCGAGAAAGGTGGCGCAAGAACTATTCCTTAAGTGGCAAAAAGAATTACTTTTGATATAGAGACCATTGGAACTCTTTATACCAGCCAAAGGCAATCACAAGCGATCATTTGGTGGAGTGCAAAGGAATGGTACACTCGGACTAGAATGGATGATGTAGACTACCTTGTTGAAGACAACGCAATGGATGATTTTGCTTATCATCGAAGGTGGGGGACCCATGGTAAGTCTACTTTGAAGATAAACCTGGACAAGAATTGCTAAGAAGACAGTCTATAGCGAGATAGCACAAGGGCGGTGCAAGCTGGGAGCGAAATGCAGCTGTTGAATGTTCCAACCATCATGTCCGCCGAGATTCAGATCTGGTTGGTGTTAGGATATTTCAGACTCATCACTGTCGAAAAGGAAGGGTTGCAACACAATTCGACGAGATGGCGTTGCGAGATTCTCGGGATATGAACTACGATAGCAAGCTCCAAAACATGAGCTGGTTCTGCTACTAACATGTGAACATGTTGTCCAAGACAAGGATGACCACATAGTAGTCTTATCATAAAACACTACCGAGTTCAGGTTGGGAACCATCATCGAGGATATCGGAGTTTAACATAAGTCATATGATTAGCTCTTATGAAGAAACTTCTTCTCCTTGTGCAAATCAGTTAGTGGCTTGGTGTGCTAGGAATACATACGGAATGAAGATGATCAGTCTATCAAACCATAGAATACTTAGCACATGCATGACTGACTTGGAGTGATTCGGAGGAAGCAAAACAAACCTTTCTCAAATTCATGGCGGCAACTTACACCTAAAGCACATAAATTGAGGAAGTCTCTTCAACCATCCAAGCATAAGCTTCATGAACGGCACACGAAGAAATGCTTACACAATTTTCCAACACTAGGTTGAGGTTCAACATGACTTATGGGGGAGACAAAATGCTACTGATGGGCTCAACAGCAACTCATCGGAATTTCCATATCACTGGACTTCCACCATCATGTGAACACGTTGATAGCATTGGTTAGACCAAAGATGTAATGGTGTATGCTCGCGGGATCAACCACGAGTAAGACAACATCACGCATATCGTTGGTTCTGATTTGACTTGACGATTGCCCACACTCAAGTCAAAGGGTTGATAGGACAATAGATCCAGCAACTGATCACAGGGACCAATCGATGATATATCATCTTTCTTCAATACACACTACACAAAAATATCCCTTCGGAACGAACTAAGTTAGGCAAGCTTTTATCTTCCAACTCTCCAAGTTGTTGTCTAGCTTAACCAACTAGCTTAGGGATATCCAACACAGATTCTTGGAGAAAGGGTGGTTCACAAGAAACCAACTTGATCACGAGCTCAACATAACAGTCAGGAAAACAACCCGGTAACACTTCCAAGAAGATATTTGGAAAGTCACGAACCACTGGTATGTTACTAAGCTCGAGAACAATCTTGCTTTTCAGGGCAAGACGATATGATCAAATGAGTGAGGACTTGACACAATCCTAACTCATCAATCGAAGTGTGCACCAGAAATAAGGACTAGGTAGCACGATCAATCTTAGGATGATGGTTTAATAACCAACATGCTAAGAATGAGAATATGGTCCATTCACTACCAAGCAACAAGTTGCTCGGGGTATTGATTTCACACATCACAATTCACTTGTCGGCTTTCCGGTTGCATCAACACGGAACCGAGAAATGAACAATGATGATGAGAAGTATCACTGCATCAAGAATTCCTAGGAGGTTGTGCAATTCCCATGACATTCTTGACATAAGATGGCAATACTTCAGGGTAGAACAGAATCAAAAGCTGAATTGGCATTTTGATCTGCGGGATACAACTACTTTGACCCAATCCTAGAAATGGATGAGGTACTGGAGTTTGTTTCTCCTAGTCATTCCGGAATAGAATGGCTTGACGGACCACAAGGATAAAATGCATCGATGAACACAAATGCACACATACCCTTGGCTATCAATTGATAGATGAAGGTCAAGGCATCTAAGAGAGCAACTCAGAGGAACATATAATTTTTGAGTTATGGAGGCATGGATTAGTATGTCGAGCCAAGTTCAACATTTCTTCCGGATAACCCATGCGGAAAGGTAGAATTGGCAGATTCACAATTATGAATGGAGAACTCCTCAAGAGCACTCTTATCGTGATGTTTTGGTTCAACAAGGAACTTCTGCCATAAGCGGTTCGTAGTATTTGGAGGAAGGAAATACCACGGACCTTGAGGACTATCGCAAAGGTTACTAATATCCTAAAGGCACTAGCAAATACTAGCAACATGAAGTAGGATGAATCTCGGGTTGAAACCCAGAGTAGAATACCTGCTACTAAATGGCATCACGGGATGCTTTCAAAATGATGGCGTAATCATCACACTGGGATACAAAAGCATAGCTAAATTGCTAGGTGACTTCCTAAACACCTAAGGTCATAATAGTAGTTCCAACATATATGTCGAGGTAACAAAATACCTCAACTCACCGATTAGTGTGCTTATTCTGACCAAAAGGTCATCGGGAACGGAAGGAAAGAACTTGCAAATGCATCAGACTATTTAGAGACCTGGGATGACTCGGACAGCATAACGGCTGTAAATGCTCAAAATGATTTGAGACATCCTGCAGAAAAACGGTGGCATAACCACTCAACAACATCATAACAAGATTCGGGATCAACGGTTATCATACAGAGTAGTAGGAACTGAACTGGGGATTAAAACCAACAATCTTATAAGTCTATGGATTAGTAACACGTCATCCTGATAGATAGATGAGAAGCCTAGTTCGTAAACCCCGTAGAAGAGAAGAGGATGACTCAGATCAGAAGGCCATGAGGTACAAGGAGTAAAAGAGCCTTACGTTCCTTCCACAATCAATTCCTTACATAGCTAAAGCATTTCTAGACACAACTTCACCAGTTTGGCTTGGTAATCCTCTGAGCAACAGGCTCGATACCAACGCTGTCAGGACCCCGATCCTAGGTCACACCGATCTAGCATGTAACACATCATATCACTTTGCGGCCTCACGCACGGTATTCCCGCGGGTGTCGCCTTACCATGGCCCGGACCGCTTATGTCTTTTGGCTCACGATATGATAGTGTCGCTAGCATCCATATGACGAAGAACCCGGCCGACATGGCTAGTCGTGAACCCAAAGCGGCGCTAACCCATGGGGACAGGCATACATGAATCACATCGAGCATGTCGGTCATCAACGTATGTATTCGGGCTGTAGCGCTGGCTAACAGACTCCGGTATCCCGGCTGTAGCAGGCTAGGCAGGACTCGAATACCACCGCGTGACATTTCCCGAAGGACAGACATAGGAACGAAGTGAAACACATGCCGCCAGTCAAGTGTCCAAGCAGTAGTGCTGGGCTAGCAGGACTCGTGAACCGGGCAGTAGCGGACTACTATCGCTCGGAGGCACGAGACTACATTTCCCCATATGAGAGGCTGCCAAGGATAAACAACTAGTTTGTCGGATCCCACACATACCAAGCATTTCAAACATACACACAATATGCTCAATATGTGTAGATACAACATGGCATCACAACATAACTCTCGACTCAAAATATTATTCATTAGGCTCAAGAGCGAGATATTACAAACATGGGTCTCATGACCCAACACTCGAAACATACAAGTCAAAGCACAAGCGGAAGCTAATCATGTCCGAGTACGCACAACTATAAATGGGAAAAGGCTGAGAAGCGACTATCTACCAGATCTGCCGAGGGCACAAGATCGTAGCTGAGGTAACAAGCTAAACGTCAAGTCCACGTGGAACTACTAGCGAGACCGCGTCTCTCGCAAAACATAAAATAAGCAAACGTGAGTACAATTGTACTCAGCAAGACTTACATCGAACTAACTACATATGCATCATTATCAAAAGGGGTGGTGGAGTTTGACCGCAGCAAGCCAGCTTTGACTCGGTGGCTATCCTGAACTACATTCGCAAGTAACTCTTTTGAGGTGGCGCACGAGTCCACATATTCACCATGGCAATACACCACTATGGACCCGCTCCGTCTCCCTCGAGAACGCCATCCATAGCACTCACGCTTATCTTGCGCATTTTAGAGTATCCACTTTCACTTGTCTATGAACTGATATAGGCAACCCGAAGTCCTTTTCATGGACACGGCTATTGAATAGATCATATTAAACCCTGCAGGGTGTACTTCTTCACACACGCTCACCACTTACCGCCGTTTACGACATGTACTCGGCAACCTTCAAGCGGAAGCCCAACGTGGGTGTCGGCCACGCCTACCTAAACACTCAAATCCCTAGTCCAGGTTTATCGCCTATTCGGGTTCCATCCGCAGGAGTCCGCCGAGGTTTCCCATACAGCCCGAACGATGTGTGCAGGGTTCCCGAGATACCAAACGGGCACTCGGTACATCAACACGGTGCCTACCGCAACACAACCCACCCCTAAGGTCAGCGTTATGCGGCCCCGACATGCTACAAACACGAAACTACTTGCAACTCCCTGACCGAGGACAAGGGTGGTCAAGAAGCCGAGAGGGTCCATTGGTTTGGGCCCAATGCGTGGTAGTAACTGATCATGGATCACAAACACGAACTCAGTTCCCGAGGACGGCTGCAATGAGACAACCCACCATGTACTCCTACATGGCCTCCCACCGCTACCTTTACCAAATCGTGTTCACACACTTAGCTCACACACAACAGACATGTTCATAACAATTCCAATTCATTCCCGATGAATCAGACCCGACTCAACTCTAAGCAGTAGCAGGCATGACAAACAAGCATAAATGAGTAGGCACAACATGGCTCAAACAATTCCTACTCATGCTAGTGGGTTTCATCTAATTACTGTGGAATGACAGGTCATGCAAAGGATCAAGGGGTTCAGCTACCGCAGCAAGTAACACATGAGTCGTTGTTGTCCTAATGCAGTAAAATAGAGCAGGGCGAGAGAGTGGGATTGTATCGGAATGAACAAGGGGGTTTTGCTTGCCTGGCACTTCTGAAGATAATATAGTTCTTCATCGGTGTTATCGAACTCATCGTCGGTACCTCATCTACCGGAGGGACAATTACCGCAAACAAGAGAGAACACAATCAATGCAATGCACATTCACATGAATGACATGTCATATTAAGGTACTGAATTCACCTAATGCAATAATAATCCAAGTTAGTTGAAGTGGAATTCAAACAAGCTTGGACTCCAACCCCAAATGCTATTTCATGAATTACCCTAATCATGATTCCTCCTATTCAGTGAGGTTAACTTGTTCAAACATGCATGATCATGGCATAAACAGATTCTTCATATTTTTCTGATCATTTTTCATATATAAATTATTTCCATCCGAGTTACGGTTGAATTTATATGATTTTTAGAAGTTTGGGGTATTTTCTTGAATTTCCTGAATTAAATTAAATCTAGAAAAGGAATATTGCGCCAAACATTCGTCACTATGACGTCAGCGGTCAACTGGGTCGCTGTCCAGGTCAACTCGACGCTGGGACCCACTGGTCAGTAGTTAGTTTAACTAACTAGTTTGGTTAGTGTTAACCCGGTTAGTTAGTGGCGGGCCCACTCGCCATGACCGTGGGGGTCAAATCCTGGTCAACCGGGCTAATCCACCGGCGTCGAGTCGGCCGGCGAGGCCAGCGCCGGGCGGAGCAAGGTGCTTTTAACGTTCGCCACCAAATGGGGCGCGAAAGCATCTAGGAGGAGCTGGGAGGAGCCGAGGCTCTTGGTGGGGTTAGCCGGGTTGGGGTGGCGGGATCGACGGGCGGCGAGCTCCAAGGCGGCGGCCGGAGTTCGGGTTTGGTCGGGTTTGATGCCACGGTGCACGGAGGAGAAACTGATGGGCTAGGCGGCATCCGCGGGCCACCGTAAACACGCTGGTGCCACAGAGTTCGAGCAGAGGGCTCGGGGCGTCGAGCTCGTCGGCAATGGCGGCCGGCGACCTGGTGCTTTCATGGGCGGCTTGTGTGGCGCGCGAGGGAGAGAGATGAGGGGAAACGACGGCGAGCTCACGTGGAGGTCGAAGGCAAGCTCACCGGCTCGGGAAGGCGGATGACGCCGAATTGGTCGATGGAGTCCGGAGGCCGTGCTCGGGAAGACGACTGGGCGGCGATGTAGGGCCTCTCGGTCGCGTGTGGCGGGAGATTCCGGTGGCGGCGCGGGCTCGGGGGCATGTCGGGAGGCTCGGGGCGGCTGTGGCCATGGGCAGCGAGGGCGGCGACGGCGGCGCCGGTCCGGCGAGAGAGAGGGGAGCAGAGGAGGAGCGAGGAGGAGGGAGAGAGCGAGGGGTCCAGGGGTCGGGCGGCGCCGAGGAGATGACGCGAGGCGGTGGTGGCCAGCGACGCAGGCAGCCTGGTGGCGTGGCGCCAGCAAGACGCTGCCGGTGCGCCTCCTCTCTCTGCTGGCGAGAGGAAGCAGTGTGGTGGCACGGGCCAGCACAGTCTTGGCCGCCAAGGCTGCTAGGTGGGCTGGCTGGGCTGCCGGTGAGTTGCTCTGTTCTCTTTTATCTATTTTAGTTTTCTAATTTTCTGTTTTGTTTTAGTTTAGCAAAATACTAAACCAACTAAATAAATCCTGAAAATAATTGTGGGCATTAACTGAATTATTACAGAGGCCCTTGACTATTTTCAAAATTTGTTGGAGCATTTAAAATATTAATAGTATTTAAATGCCCCAATTCAAATACAATATGGTTTATTCAAAAATCCAAAATGCCTTGGAAAATATCCATCACCTCTGGATATGGTTTTCACCTTTTTCCATTAATCATGAACATTTTTGCAAACCACTTTGGGTTCTTTGAAGATATTTTTGAATTTGAACCTATTTGAATTGCTTTAGTGCTAGGGCTTGATCATCCCCATTTCAAATTTCATGGAAATTAAACATGATGCATGGATGCAATGCTACTAGTTACAAACAAGCTCTAGGGCTGTGACAAAAGAACTTGGCATTCGCTGGATCCTGTGTTATGGCTACTCCGACTTGGTGGTCCAACAGTCATCCGGCGACTGGGACGCCAAAGATGCAAACATGGCAAGCTACCGTTTCCTGGTACAGCAATTGAGTGGATATTTTGAGGGGTGCGAGTTCCTCCACGTGCCAAGAAACGACAACGACCAAGCAGATACCCTGGCAAGAATCGGCTCCACCCGCCAGGCAATACCATCCGGCCTCGCCCTTCAGCGCCTCCTCAAGCCATCTGTCAAGCCGTCACCAGAATCAGACTCCATTTTTATGCCAGCTACCCCTGAAGAAGTCGGATCCGACTCCAAAGCCTCAGCAGACGGCCCCAAGAATGCTGCAGTCGAAGCCGGTCCGGGGACTTCAGAACCCGGCCCGGGGACTACGGTGACCATTGCGAAGACTCCAGAACACGGCCCGTGGACTGCGCCAGTCAGCCCGGGGACTTCTTCAACCCAGCAAGCTGCTGCGGACTCCAGCCCGCCACCTCCCAGCCCAGCCGCCCTTGTCCAAGTGGCAGTACTGGCAGTAGAAGAAATGGCAGCACCCTCATGGGCCCAGCCCATCCTGAAGTTCCTAGTAAGCGGAGAGCTACCAACCGATAATACCTTAGCTCGGAAAGTACAACGCCGAGCGGCAGCCTACACTATAGTCAACAGAGAGCTGGTCAGGCGCATCGTCACTGGTGTCTACCAGCGTTGCGTCGAGACAGAGCAAGGCTAAGCGATTCTCGAAGACATTCATCAAGGCGAGTGCGGCCATCATGCGGCCTCAAGAGCACTCGTCGCCAAAGCCTTCCGACATGGTTTCTTCTAGCCAACTGCCCTAGAGGAGGCCAAGGAATTAGTTCAAAAAGGCAAAGGGTGCCAGGTGTTCCGCTCCAAGCCGTTTCAGCCGGCTTCTGCACTCAAGACTATCCCCATCGCCTGGCCCTTTGCTGTTTGGGGCCTGGACAAGGTGGGACCATTCAAAACGGCACGAGGCGGCCTAACTCACTTGGTTGTCGCGGTAGACAAGTTCACCAAGTGGATAGAAGCAAAACCCATCAAGAAGTTGAATGGTCCTACTGCAGTGACTTTCATCGCCGACATCACGACTCCGTACGGCGTACCACATAGCATCATCACCGACAATGGCACAAATTTTGCCAAAGGCGCCCTGGCCCATTTCTGCGCGATGCAAGGCATCCGACTGGACTTAGCGTTCGTTGCCCATCCGCAGTCAAACGGCCAGGTGGAGCGAGCGAACGGCCTCATCCTGTCTGGCATCAAGCCTTGACTGGTCGAACCACAGGAGCGTTCGGCCGGATGCTGGCTTGCTGAGTTGCCAGCCGTCCTCTGGAGTTTGCGCACGACTCCAAACAAGTCAACTGGCTTCACACCCTTCTTCCTCGTCTACGGTGCCGAAGCCGTCATCCCAACGGATATAGAGTTCGACTCCCCGCGAGTCACCATGTACACCAAAGAGGAAGCAGAAGAAGCACGTCAAGACGGCGTCGATCTGCTGGAAGAGGGCCGACTATTGGCACTCAGCCGGTCCAGCATCTACCTGTAGAGCCTGCGCCGCTACTATAACAAGAAGGTCAAGCCAAGATCATTCCAAGAGGGTGACCTTGTGCTCCGGCTGATCCAGCGAACAGCCGGCCAGCACAAGCTGTCGGCGCCTTGGGAAGGCCCATTCATTATCAGCAAAGTCTTTGAGCAACGACTCCTACTACCTGATCGACGCTCAGAATCCCCGAGCACGCAAGAGGGACGACTCCGGCAAAGAAACGGAACGACCATGGAATGCGAATCTTCTCCGAAGATTTTACAGTTGATGCAGTATGTACCATGCTACCTTTTGTGTTTAAAGTACCAAGACTTCGGGCCCCCCGAGACGAGCTCGGGGACTGCCCTATTTTTATCTGTATGATAAGAATTATGCCTTCGAGTATGTTACTCTTTGTTATGCTGTTTGGCACCGGGCTCGACTAGTCGGCCCGGGGACTCGCCGCCTTGGGCTATGAGATGCTTCCTGCAGTCAGACAAGTAACGTGCGATGCCTAAGCCGTCTCCTGTCAGAAGGGAAAGCTCGCAGAGCGACCGTTTGGTGGGCAGGAGTAAGGAAGAAGGGGCGCCCACACGAAAAATGGCTAAGGATCCAAAGCATAAACATAGTTTAAACCGGTTTCCAGCCCCTTTTTGCAAAAACCGACTCTTAAGTAGTTGGCTGGCTGCTTTCTATTCAACTTGTTTAAAAGACTCTAAAAAATGGCCAAGTACTTGCCTTCTCAAAGGTAGCCAAGCACTTGACCCAAACGGCAGTCCGCAGAGCGGTTGTCCGATGGGCAAGGCGACGACTAAGGGAAGGCGGCAAAGGAAAAAGCCATAAGAGCAGTGAGCAAGGAAAGATAAAATTAGGATAATATTTACACAGCTTAGGCCCTTGGCCGGATCTTCGGGCAGAGGTCCAAAATACACCCCGCGGGTGGAATTGTGCGAATTAACAAGTTTTTTCAAAGACTATCAAAGCAGATAAAACGAAGGCGCGACAACAGCCTAGGAAGCGGCAGACGGGTTCGGGGGGCCGGAGGAGACGGCGGCGTCAGGCGCCGGGGCGGCCGGCTGGGCAGTCTCGGCTTGATCATCTCCGGCGGCAGCCGGCCCAGACGGGCACGGCTCGTTGCTGGAGGCGGGGTCGAGCTGAGGCTGGTCGCCCGCTCCGTCTTCTGGCGCCTCCATCTCATCTCCGTCCTCCGCCTCGCCTTCCTCCTCGGCGCTGGAGCCGATCACCTCCGTCGAGTCCTAGTCGTAATCCGGGTTCATCCCGAACCACTCCGGCGGCGCATCCTCGTCCTCAGCCCGCTCAGGGACAAAGACGCTGGTGTCCGTATAGTCGGCGATCGCCGCCGCATGCTCGATGAGGGCGTCTTCCGAAGCCAACAGCTCCGCCTGGGCCTCTGACCGGAACGCGGCCAACCGGTCCAGATCCCGCCCTGGATACCATGCCTTGACGAATTCCAAGGCCCGGCGCGCTCCAGCCCGGGCCGTGGAACCCTTCCAGGCCTCAAGACGGCCAGCCGCGACCTCCAGCCAGTCGGCAGTCCGGCTGAGAGTGCGCAGAACCGGCATGTCCGGCCACAGGGCAGCGATCGCCTGGGCACCGGCACGCTGAAGCCGGCGCAACATCCGTTGGGCCGGCCGCAGACGAGCCTCAATGCTCAGGAGCTGCTCGTCAAGGGTCCGGGGGGCGTTGGCAGCGATCTCAGCACCACTCGCCCTTCGCGCCTCGCGATCAGCCTCGATGGCTTGATTGGCCGCCTGCGTATGGCCGGGGAAGAAGTCTGCCAAGACGAAAAAGAAGAAAGTCAAAAAATCAAGAGTCGGCCTGACCTATAGTCGGCGGACCAAAGGAAGAAAGTAAAAACAAACTCACCGTCGACGATGTCCTCGATTTCGTGGAAGCTGGAGGTCAGCAGTGCTTCCTTGTCGGTCCAGGAGGAGCGCTCGCTCTCGAACTCGGCTAGGAGAGCAGCCTCTCTCTTCTCCGCCTCGTCCTGCGCCGCCTTAAGCAGCTCCCTCTGCTCCGCCAGCTGCGTAGTCAGCAGGTCGCGCTCTGCGGCGAGCTTGCTGCATTCCTCCCCCTTGGCACGCAAGGCGGTGTCGGCTGCGCCCAGCTGCCGTCGAAGAGTGGCGTTGGCCTCTGAAGAATAAAAAGAAGAAGGACGTGAATTCGTGAGCTAAGAAGGTCGCCAGGAAGATCCGGCCCGACTACTCAGCAGTGGGCCCGAATCTCGGGGACTACAGCCCACGGGTGCGCCAGCGCGCCCCCGCGAAAAAAGAAAGAAGACTCACCTCGGCTCCTCGACAAGTCGCCAGTCCGCTTGCCCAGCTCCACAACGTTGTGGTTGAAGGCAGTGGCGCGGAGGTTGTGATACTCCTGCAATAAGAATTTCAGACAAAGGTAAATATTTGGAAGTCAACAGATAGAGTTCCGAGCCGCCGCCAGCATCGGCCCAAACTCGAGGACTACACCAGCAGGAGTCTGCGCCGCGCCTACGAGAAGAACAAGAAAAACTCAAAGAAGAAACATACCCGCACGGCGGCTCGCGATGCCAGGTGCGCCTTGGTGCAGTTCTGGATGGCGTCGCCCTCAACTCGCAGCTTCGCTTGGACTGCCAGAAGCGCCATGTTCAGCGGGCCTGTGCCGCCTCCTCGCACCCACCCAACGGGCGTGACATCTGGAATGGCCGAGCTGGCGGCGCCGGTCTCCAAAGGGCGCGGCGCCGAAGTCGCCTTCTCAAGACGGCGGCGCGCTGGCGAGGCGACTTGAAGGAGCAGCCTCGCCACAGCTTCATCGTCCGTCGGCGGCACAGGCGAGTCCGCCGGCTGTTTACCTCGCGCGCTCTCAGACAGCGGCGGAGCGGGCGGGGGTGGCACGGCCGTGCTCGACAGGAAAGCCTCGCCGCCTTCCCTCTCCATGACGGGGAACTCGCTGCCGACTCCCTCCGTCTGCCCCGTGAACTCCGGCGGCGGCGGCGCAGAGCTCAGCAGGGTGACAAGCAGCGCCGACTGGAGGCGCGCGGCCTCCTCGGCTTGCCTCTTGGCTGTGACGGCGGCTTCGGCCTCCTCCAGCTTCTTCTGGGTGGAAGCTGCCGCCTTCCCGGCCTGCGCCTTCTCCAGGCGGGCGGCCTCCTCCTCGTTGCGCTTCTCCTGCGCGTTCCACTCCGTCGCCTCCCGGAGGTCCGCGGCAGGGTCAATCCGCCAATTATTGGTGGACGTCTCTGCCGACCCCATGACGGAGGCGGCGGCGACCCTCTCCAAGGTGAGAGGAGCCCTGATGCGAAGAAGACATATAAAAGATTTGGACAAGACGAACTAGAAGAAAACAAGAAAAGTAAGAAGCACTTACGCACAGACCAGCGGCGGCTTCTTCACTTCCTTGCGGAAGCGGTTAGCCTTCGCGACCGCCTCTTCTCGCTGGGTCGCGGCGGCCGTCCCCCTAAACTTCTTCGCCCGGCCGCCTGGCAAGCTCAGCCCGGCCCGGCGCTTCTTCACGCCGCCTCGACCACCCAAGCCGGCGGAGGAACTCGCGCCTGGATGGCCAACCTTCAGTTGGCGGTGGGGGACGACTTCCCTCTCACCATCATCTTCAGGCCAGTCGGCAAAGGTCACCGAGGTCCTGAAAGTCGTCGGCCCCTCCTTCGGCGTCGGCCTCCATCGCCGCCACCCCCAAGTCGGGGTCATTAACGTCACTCTCCACCCGGTCGGGGACGAACTCACGGGCCGGCCCCGTAGTGCAGGCTGAGGGATGCATGAGGGGGTTCCGACTAGGAAAAACCAAAGAAAATCAGAGTCGGATTCGGCTGAAAAAAGAAAATAGAAGAGCAAGAGGGATGACTTACCACAGGCGGGGGATTGGCGCGCGAGTACGGCTCCTTGCCGAACTGCCATTCTGCCGTGAGACTGCAGTTCGCTAGGAAGTTCACCGTGTCCGCCACCTCCGCGTGGGGCATGTCCTTGGAGCATAGCCGACTGGGGTCCCGGTGGCCGCTCATCTGACAGATCAGATGGGGTCGGCCTTGGAGCGGAAGGACTCGGCGCGCCATGAAGGCGGCCATCAAGTCGGCCCCAGTCAGGCCCTCCGACTGCGTCAGCACTCGAAGTCGCGCGATGGCGGCGGCGCCTGCAGGAGTCAGTGTCCTGGCCCGATGGGACCAGCTGGGGAGCCGCCCCGCCAACTCGCCGGCTCCGTAAGGCGGCAGGTTGACCCAGTCGCCATCTGGAGCGACGTTCTTCACGTAAAAATAGGAGCGCTGCCACATCTTCACCGACTTGATCAGTGGGATGGCAGGGAAGGGGTTGTCGGCCAACGGCCTCCGCATCGCGATAAAGGTGCCGCACTGAGCCGGCACGCCGGCGACGTGTGTGCCGAGCTTGGCCTGGAAGAATTCCCCCCAAATCTCGTTGGTGGGGAGAACGCCAAGGAAGCCTTCGCACAAGGAGGCGAAGGCGGCCAGCAGCACCACCGTATTTGGAGTGAGGTGGTGCGGCTGGAGCCCGTGGAACTCCAGGAAGGCGCGGAAGAAGCCGCTCGCCGGCAGCCCTAGCCCGCGCATGAGGTGCGAGCGGAATATGACCCGCTTGCCCTCCTCCGGTGCCGGCGTTATTTCGCCCACCGGCGCGGCGCGGGTCCGAACTAGGTTTTTGCCGGGGATGCGGCGCGTCTGGCGGAGGAACTCGATTATGTCGTCATCCACTTCGGAGCCGTCCCACACACCGTTGCGTGCGGCGGGAGGCGCTACGGTGGAGGAGGAGCTCATCTCCGCGGCGTGGCGTGGATCGGCGCGACGGAGGCAAGAGGAAGACGAAGCAAGGAGGAGAAGGAGCAAGAGGAAGCAGGGAAGCAGGGAGATGGGTGCACGTGCGTCGCCGCCGTTGATGGTATAATTTGACTAGTTAATATATGATGAGCCAAATTGGTTCAATGATTTATCAAGCTGATCGGTTGATACATTTTTAAGTATTGTAACAGGAAGTTTCATGGACAGCAAAGATGCAAGTTCTAAGAAGGATCGGATGCTAAGCTAAAGTATGGGCATGGAGTGCATGGTCTATATATATCTACGTGTGCGGAGAAGTATGCTTAGTGCTGATGGCTATTATCCAGGTTGGTTTGCGACGTTGCCGGAGTATTTTATTATTTTCTTTGAAGGCTCAAGGTATTTGTACGTGTATGCTTAAAACTTGGGCCACTATATTATTTGGTGATAGCGACGTGGCCGGAATATTTAATTGATAAGGCAAGGTGTGTATACGGTCAGAAGGGATCGCCATGCAGGTTAGCTTAATGTAAAACATCAAGTACTATACATGGTAGCCCAATTAGGATGACCTGATTAGATTCTAATCGGTTTGATTTTGGAATGCAACTCGTGTACGCCAAGTCCTGCCTTGTATACATCAAAGTCCAGCGTGCCTTATATATAAGGCCATGGCCGATTGGAAACAGCCCCGAGCAATCGATCTATCAATACAAACATTACTTTTTCACGTACGTCTATTTTCTGTCGCTACTTCCTGCCGAGCCCTAGCGGCCCTAGAGTTTGGTTGATCTTTGCCGTTTTGCGCTGTAAAACGGTCGTCTCTCCTCCATGAAAGAGAGGAAATCTTTGTTGCTTTGCTCGTAAAGCAATCGTTCGTCGTCACGAAAGCACGACAAATATCCTGGTGTTGCGCGGCGATTTCGCGTGCCAACACAATTGGCGACTCCGCCGGGGAAGAGAAGAAGAAGAGCTACACGATGAGTACCGAGTCCAAGAACGGGAGCGACATCGACCCGGAGAACATCATCGCCATCACACTCGATGATCTGTCGGAAGATGTTCGGCGCGATCTTGAAGAGGAGCTTGAGAAAGAAAAGGTTGAGAGGTTGAAGCTCAACTTGGCTGGGTACGCGAAGACGAGGAACGGCATCATCAAAAAGGTAGTTCCGAGCCCTTCCGATACTCAGGTAAAAAACTCAACCGAAGAAATTTCTCATCTAATTGATGTGTCCGTAGCTAGTAAATATGGTTCTGATATGGAAAATACGACACGTACAATTACTCAAGCAGTAGCTAATAGACTTGAAGAGTTTAAGGAGCAGTTTAATAAAGATCTTGAAAAATGTCTACCTGGTCATGTACGCTCATTAGTGCTGCAAGTCAACGATGAGTATTCTGGAAAAAGACCGATGCCACCAGACAAAAACAGATTTAACAATTTTCCAAGTAATATACATACGCCTACTGCATCGGCTAATGCTATGCAGCCTCATGTTCCTTTAAACAATAATCTGGATGGCCGGAACTATGTTGGTAGTTCGGCTAATAATTTACTTCCTAGTACTACTGCTCCTATTGTTTCGACTTCGGTTCCACAAAATCACAATAACAATAACCGAAGTTTTGGTTTTAATTCTAATTTGCAGCATCCTAGTTATCAAACAGTAGCATATAGTACACCAGCACTGCCGCCTGTTGGTACCGGGGTTCCGTATGGGCCGGTACCCGATTCATATTTTAGTGGGTCTCCGTTGCAAACTTCACATGCTCAAATTTTGTTGCCGGAGTTTCCACCGCGTGCTTGTGTTTCATCTGCTCCGCAAGCCAGTTCTATACAGCCCAATAATAATTTTAAGGATCAGCTTGCTAGTATACTTAGAAAATTTGGTTTAGAACCTAAGGGTAGAGCACGTGCATATCAAAAACCATATCCTGATTACTTTGACTCGACACCATATCCTCGTGGTTTTCGAATTCTAGATTTTGTTAAATTTACGGGGGAAGATGGTAGATCTACTTTTGAGCATGTGGGACAATTTTTAGCACAATGCAGCGAGGTCGGCACATCGGATGTTTTTAGATTAAAATTATTTCCTTTATCTCTATACGGTACTGCATTTACTTGGTTTACATCGCTTGCTCCTAATTCTATTTCAACATGGGCACAATTGGAGCAAAAATTTCATGAGTATTTTTATAGCGGTGAAACAGAACTTCGGCTTTCAGATTTAACTATGGTAAGGCAGAAATATAATGAGCATGTTCATGATTATATTAGGAGGTTTCGGATGTCAAAACCGATGTTTCAGCTTGACCATAGCGAAAAGGACTTAGCCGATCTTGCCTTTTCGGGTTTACTCGCTCATATTAAGGATAAACTAGAAGGGCAAGAATTTTTAGATGTTAACCAAGTTTTGCGAAGGCTTTGGCGCAAGAAAACCGGGCTAAGGAAATTAAACAATATAGCGGTTTAAAGATAATAGAAATAAAGAAAAGATAATCGTGTGGTTAATGCCTTAGATTCTGATAGTGATTCGCTAGTGAGGATGATGTTAATATATGTAGCGAATGGGTTCAAGCGCCAAAGTCAAAACCTTTTGCATGTTCTGCTTTGAAACCTACACCTGCTAGAAGAGATGAAATTAAATACACTTTTGATGTTAGCAAGTGTGATAGAATTTTGATATGTTATTGCAGAATAAATTAATTAGAGTACGAGAGGGTCATGTAATTCCACCTCCGTAAGAATTGGGTAGAAGAGTTTATTGTAAGTGGCACAATTCTTTTCTCATGCTACTAATGATTGTAGCGTGTTTAGTCGACAGGTGCAATCGGCCATCAATGAAGGACGATTGACGTTACGAAGGTCCTAAGATGAAGCTCGACAACGACCCTTTCCTATCAATATGGTCGAGCTTGAGAGTAAAAAAATGCTTATTCGGTCGGATCAGACCGAATCCGCAAGAGAGAAAAATATTGTTGATAACAGTGCTCCTCCAAGGATGATCAAACCAAAAAATCCAGAACTAGGAGTATGGAAAGTTAATGGAAGAAGAAAACGAACTCCAAGGCCAAAGCCGACAGTTAGCATGTTGTTGGAAAAATATACCTCACGCAAGACCAGCAATGTGTTTAATCGGCTCGGAGGTAATAAGCGTCCAAGATCTCCTTCCGGACCCCGTGGTCATGAGCAATGGCAAGGAAGTGCGTATGACCAACACCCGTATTTTGCAATGGAAGCGACATATTGGGGTTGTGCACCTCCTATGTATCTGTAGTTTCCTCCATGGGGGTTTAATCCTTGGGCGCCATATCCTACAGGGCCAGCAGGTTATTTTCAGCTGGGATGGATCATGCCGAGGCCTATGTTCAGACCAAACGTACATGAGAAAAGGGCCCGTTTCAATGAGGAAGCTAGATCACATAACGCCATTGAAATTCGAGGAGGTCGATCACCGGTACACAGTGCAGAGCGCAACAACTATAAGGGCAACTACAAGCGCGTATGGATGCCGGTGAAGCGTGCTGAAACTAAAGCAGCAAAAAATTCAGATGATTTTGATGTTGATCATGGTCTGAAAATAGCGGAACACCAGTCAGATGAAGGTGTTGTCAATTGTATAGAAACAAGCCGTGTCTCAAAAGAAGCTCTCGGTACAGAGGAGAAAAGTAATGGCGTAAAGTTGTGGCAAGCTGGCCAGTTTAATCAATTTAAAAAGTCAACTAATTCTGGGCATAACCCGCATGCACGGCCAGATGCTATATCCTCACGTACTATTTAGGAGCCTAAATCGGCTAGTACACAAGCTGGTTTGATCATAAAGAATTGTTGCACAGGAACGTCCAAGAGTTTGCCTCCGAGGAGTTTCAAGTCTAATACTAGTACATCTACACGTTGGGACTCAGGCAATGTACGCAGCCAGGGATTTAATTCCAGTACCATATATGATCAGCAGAGAAGCTTTTTGGCTAGACATGAAATGTTTGCCAGAAGAACAAAAGTACGTCAGTATAGGCCGAAGGACCCGGGCAGCAGCCAAATTAAGTCTGTCGCGCCAGGGACTAAACCAGCACCGCAGTGGTGCCCGAATGGACTTACCCACACTCAGAAACGACGTGTACATCGACTGCGGACATTGGAAATAAAGGAAGAGATAGCTGAGAAGAAGCGCGATAGATGGTTCAATCAGGATAAACCAATGATGCCTACAAAGACTTGGAAGGAGAAGCGCGCATAGCAACAGAGGAAAATAAAAATACGGGTGACACCATTATTGCAGGAAATTCAGAGAATGATAAAGATGTACGAACTGATATGGATGTTAATATGGTGTTCGCATTGCCTGCTGAATTTCGCGCGCCCGTGGTAGAAATTGCTGAACTTATTCTTGGCGCAAAGAATGCTACATTTGAGAAACCATAGAAGCATGGGCAGCACCTAAAGCCATTATTTATCAGAGGTCACATTGATGATAAGCCTATTGGTCGCATGCTTGTTGATGGCGGTGTAGGTGTTAATATTTTGCCCTTTTCGGTATTTTCTAAACTGAACCGAAAAGAGAGCGAGTTAATGAAAACCAACATGGGACTTAGTGGGTTCTCACGAGAATTTTCCGAGGCTAAGGGTGTTGTTTCCATGGAGCTCACAGTCGGAAGCAAAACGTTGCCGACTGCATTTTTTGTTGTCGATGTCAAAGGCCGGTATAATATTCTATTGGGACGCGACTGGATTCATGCAAATTGTTGTATCCCTTCTACCTTACATCAGTGCTTAATTCAGTGGGTTAATGATGATGTGGAGGAGATTGAGGCCGATAATTCTTCATGCATTGCGTTGACGGACGCGCCAGTTGATTGGCAACACAGTGAGATACTATGTTTGACCGGTAGGGATTTATCGGACTATGATTATATCAGTATTGGTAGAGATGGTTTTGTACCTATAAATGCACAGCCGGCTAATGTAGCTTGGCTTAATGATTTATCTATATAAATGATGAATAAAGACGACAGTATTAAGTGGCTGCAAAGACGCACAGAGGAGTATC
Organism: Aegilops longissima; assembly: GCA_021605205.1. Classification (NCBI taxonomy): domain Eukaryota; kingdom Viridiplantae; phylum Streptophyta; class Magnoliopsida; order Poales; family Poaceae; genus Aegilops; species Aegilops longissima. Next base: position 754,930,871 of record CM038682.1, on the reverse strand, counting down.
GTTCCGGAAAGAACGATATGCATGAGACTATTGAAGATTTTGATAACATGGAAAAGCTTGGACAGGGATTCTCATTGGCTGATCCACTTGAAGAAATTGATATTGGTGATGGAAGTATTCCGAGGCCTACATTTATCAAAGCTGACTTGAAAGCCGATCAGAAAAGTAAGGTATGTTTATTACTTAAAGAATTCGTTGATTGCTTTGCTTGGAATTATACTGAGATGCCTGGTTTGAGTAGAGATTTAGTAGAGCATAGGTTACCTATTAAATCTGGTTTTAGGCCGCATAAACTACCTCGTAGAAGTTTCAATCCTAATTTGTATAACCGCATCAAAGAAGAAGTTGATCGGTTGTTAAAAGCTAGGTTTATTCGGCCGTGTAGATATGCAGATTGGGTTTCTCATATTGTGCCCGTGGAAAAGAAAAATACTGGTAATATTAGAATCTGTGTTGATTTTAGAGATTTGAATAAAGCTACTCCGAAAGATGAATATCCTATGCCTATAGCCGACATGCTTATTAATGATGCGTCGGGACATAAAGTGATTAGCTTTTTAGATGGTAATGCAGGTTACAATAAAATATTTATGGCCGAACAAGATATGTCTAAGACTGCTTTTCGTTGCCCAGGTTTGTTTGGTTTATTTGAGTGGGTCGTTATGATATTTGGGTTAAAAAATGCCGGTGCTACGTACCAACGCGCTATGAATTTAATTTTTCATGATCTTCTAGGCATTGTACTAGAAATATATATTGATGACATAGTTGTTAAATCGGATGGGTTTGATCATCATTTAGCCGATTTAAGATTAGCTTTTAAAAGGATGCGCCGGTATGGGTTAAAAATGAACCCACTCAAATGTGCTTTTGGCGTGTTGGCTGGTAAGTTTTTAGGGTTCATAATTCATGAAAATGGCATAGAGATTGACCCTAAGAAAGTGGAGGCAATTAGAAATTTGGAGGAGCCCACGTGTAAAAGGGATGTGCAAAAGTTGTTAGGAAAAATTAATTACTTGAGACGATTCATATCTAACCTTGCAGGAAAAATTGAATCGTTTGTTCCTTTACTTCGGCTAAAGAATGAAGCCGAATTTACTTGGGGGGCAGAGCAACGATATGCTTTCAATAATATAAAGCAATTCTTGTCAAATCCTCCAATATTGCGGGCGCCCATGTCCGGTGCGCCGTTCAGGCTGTACATTGCTGCAGAAGATAGGGTGATCGGTGCGGTGTTGGCGCAAGAGGTCAGCGGAAAAGAATACATCATTGCATACTTAAGCCGTCGTTTGCTCGACGCCGAAAGTCGGTACGTGTTTATTGAAAAGTTATGCTTATCTTTATACTATGCATGTACCAAGTTTCGACCTTATCTTCTTTCTAGCATGTGTGTAGTGGCTTGCCATTCCGACGTCATTAAGTATATGTTGCAACAACCGATTCTTAGTGGTAGGATTGGAAAGTGGGCTTACGCACTAATAGAATATGATTTAACATATGAATCGTTGTGTTCTATGAAGGGTCAAGTTATCGCCGATTTCATTGTTGATCATAGGATTAAAGATGATGAAAATATTAATTATGTTGGTGTGTGTCCATGGAAGCTTTATTTTGATGGATCGGTTTGTAGGGATGGGCAAGGCGTCGGTAATGTTTTAGTTTCACCTAATAATGTTGTTTATGATACATCGGTCCGTTTGGAATATCCTTGCACTAATAACCAAGCTGAGTACGAAGCTCTACTGTTTGGTTTACAAACTTTAGTTGATATGGGTGTAAAGGATGTAGATGCTTTTGGGGATTCGCTTCTGGTAGTACAACAAATTAAAGGCGAATTTCAATGTTTTGATGGGTTATTAAATAGTTATTTGGACCGATGGTTGGACATAATTAGGTCTCTAGATACGTTCACCATCCATCATATACCTAGAGAAGAGAATTCTAGAGCTAATTGTTTAGCACAGCAGGCATCCGGTTATCATATTAGTAAAGGAGTGTTTTTTATATTAGACAAGCCGATGCATGCTACGTCTATAATGATGGATACTTTGCCACAGGGTACACTTGGGCCTAGCACAGTTGAACAACTAACTGTACAATGTAGTGCAGACTCGGTGCATGGGTCACAAACGACCGAATCAGCAAATAATTTAGAACTAAGTGATTGGAGAGTTCCACTAGTTGATCATTTAAAAGATCCAAGTCAAACGAGAGATAGAAAAATTCGGCGACAAGCTTTAAAATATACTTTGTTTAACGACGAGTTGTATCGCCGAACGATAGATGGGTTATTTTTAAAATGCTTGGATTCTGATCAATCTAGAATAGCTATGGGTGAAGTGCGAAGGAATATGTGGAACACATCGATTGACTCACAAAATGCGATGGTTATTAAAATGAGCGGGGTTTTATTGGCCGACTTTGCTAGAGGATTGTTTTTGGTATTATAAAGGTTGTGAGGCATGTCAAAAATTTGGTATTGTACAGTTAGCGCCCGCATCTATGTTAAATCCTATAATTAGGCCATGGCCATTTAGGGGATGGGGTTTAGATTTTATTGGTGAGATACATCCTTCGTCTTGTAAAAGACATCGCTTCGTCCTAGTTGCTACAGATTATTTTACTAAATGGACTGAAGCAGTTCCTTTAAAAATATGACTCACAAAGAGGTTATCAGTTTTGTTTTAGAGCATATTATTCATAGATTCGGTATTCCTCAAACTTTAACTATTGATCAAGGTGCTTCTTTTATGTCTCATCAATTTCGTGAATTTGCCGAATCTTTAGGAATTAAATTGTTAAATTTGTCGCCTTATTATGCTCAAGCTAACGGACAGGCCGAATCTAGCAATAAAACTTTAATTAAGCTTATAAAGAAGAAAATTGAGGAGCATCCGAAAAGATGGCATGAGGTACTATCAGAAGCTTTATGGGCTCATCGGATATCTAAACACGGAGCGACTCAAGTAGCACCGTATGATCTAGTATATGGTCAGAGGCGGTGTTACTGTAGAGAGGTTAATTTACAAGCTCTTAGAGTGGCGGACAAAATGACTTGTCGGCTGTAGATTATAATGATTTGATGATGGATAAGATAGATGACATTTCAGAAGAGAGATTAAGAGCTTGGCGAGAAATTGAGAAGGAGAAATTAAGAGTAGCCAAGGCTTATAATAAAAAGGTGAGAGAGAAATCGTTTCAAATAGGGGATTTAGTGTGGAAAACGATTTTACCTATTGGAACTAAAGATAGAAAATTCGGCAAATGGTCGCCGAGTTGGGAAGGCCCGTATAAAATTATAGAGATTGTTCCCGGAAATTCATATTTTGTACAATCTTTGCAGGGAGAAAAGTTGTTCAAAGCTCTCAATGTAAAATATTTGAAGAAGTACTATCCTAGCATGTGGCAGGAGGCCTGAACATGTTGTGGCCGATATGTTATTTCAAGTATCGCCCTGAGCAAATTTGGCCGATATATTATTTGAGGTATCGCCCTAAGAAAATTTGGCCGATGTATCTTTGGACATCGCCCTGAGTAATGATATGATCGTGATAGACTTCATCTTACGGTAACTGCTATAGTATTTTTGGTCAATGCAATTGTACCAAAAACAGGGGGGCATGTGTTGATGGTATAATTTGACTAGTTAATATATGATGAGCCAAATTGGTTCAATGATTTATCAAGCTGATCGGTTGATACATTTTTAAGTATTGTAACAGGAAGTTTCATGGACAACAAAGATGCAAGTTCTAAGAAGGATCGGATGCTAAGCTAAACTATGGGCATGGAGTGCATGGTCCATATATATCTACGTGTGCGGAGAAGTATGCTTAGTGCTGATGGCTATTATCCAGGTTGATTTGCGACGTTGCCGGAGTATTTTATTATTTTCTTTGAAGGCTCAAGGTATTTGTACGTGTATGCTTAGAACTTGGGCCACTATATTATTTGGTGATAGCGACGTGGCCGGAATATTTAATTGATAAGGCAAGGTGTGTATACGATCAGAAGGGATCGCCATGCAGGTTAGCTTAATGTAAAACGTCAAGTACTATACATGGTAGCCCAATTAGGATGACCTGATTAGATTCTAATCGGTTTGATTTTGGAATGCAACTCGTGTACGCCAAGTCCTGCCTTGTATACGTCAAAGTCCAGCATGCCTTATATATAAGGCCATGGTCGATTGGAAATAGCCCCGAGCAATAGATCTATCAATACAAACATTACTTTTTCACGTACGTCTAATTTCTGTCGCTACTTCCTGCCGAGCCCTAGCAGCCCTAGGGTTTGGTTGATCTTTGCCGTTTTGCGCTGTAAAACGGTCGTCTCTCCTCCACGAAAGAGAGGAAATCTTTGTTGCTTTGCTCGTAAAGCAATCGTTCGTCGTCACGAAAGCACGACAAATATCCTGGTGTTGCGCGGCGATTTCGCGTGCCAACAGCCACCCCCCCTCCTCCCACCTACTTATAGGCGCCTAGGCTGAGAAGCCGATGGGGCGGACGGGATTAATCGCGCCAGCACCCCACGCCTCACGATTTAACCCACGGGTTACTGCGCAAAGAACGACGGGGAACCCAACCGCCTGTCTTGGCCGCAACGGATCTCGCCTGCGCGCCGAGGCGCGGTAGTGGCGGGCCCCGCCTGACGGGCCTGTCCCGTCATGCACGTGGGTGGGCAGACTGACCCTGCCGCGTGGCGTCGCGCGGCGGGCCCGCAACGGGCAGCTGCCTGGAAGCTTATCAGGCACGCTGCCCGGATCCCGCCACGACCTTCAAACCCTTTGAGGAGCAAGACAGCCTCCTGCGAAGCCGACTCCAGCCAGTCGGCCCAAGAGAAAGACGGCGAGCCAAGCCCAGATTCTTCCACCGGAAGGATGAAACTGTTGAGGCTCCTCGACGTGTTACCCTTGGCGCCTCACCAGCTTCGGGGAATACTATCGGAGTAATGGGCCACGGGTAGGCAAGCCCGAGCCCCTGGACCTTTCAAAACATCAGGGCAGACTGCGCCCCTCAAGACCCCAAGACGAAGAGCCGCCTTCTGGGAGTGGACGGCAGAGCCACCGACTGCCCCCCCTATCGAGTCCCAGAGACGGCCTCGAGATGAGCCGACTCCCAGCTAGCGACTTCTGGAGAAGCCGACTATGGGGAGTCGGCCCGTGACTCCAACCAGCTCCTGCCTATGCGACTACGGACGGGATGGGATAAGGCCGCCTCGCAGCCCATCCCTGCCCCGTTCATGAAGGACAGGCATGGCCTCAGAGCGCCGTACTGACGGAGATCTCCGTCCGGCGCGACACTGTAGCCACGCCGGCCCTGACATCAGCCTCGTGGGCAGATCCCTGTACCCATGACGGCCTGTCTGTACGACCCGAAGACGGCGGGACCCGCCTGTCGGCGGGAGTGCAGAAGACGGCGAGAGCGCCCCAAGACGGACCCGCTGGGAGTCGGCCTCCAAGAGTCGGCCGGCCCCTCCCACGGGCTCCGCGCGCCATTAACCAGACAAGACAGGGAATGGCAACCGTGATTGCCCGTCAGGCGGCGGCACTGTTGCCACGACCGCATGACCAAGCTTGCGTCATTAGAAGCGCGGCTACAGTAATCCGCAGCCGGCAAGACCCGCCCGCGGCGAATAAGGGCTGTCGGCCCCATGCTGGACCATCGGCGGGGCCCACTAGTCGGCGGGCCCCAGGAGTCAGCGGAGAAGATAGCGACCTAAGAGACTGATGGCTGGGACCCGCGCCTAGCCGGATTACCATTGTACCCCCGGGGGGGTAGGCCTATATAAACCCCCCGGGGCACCCATGCAAGAGGTTGCACCCTAATAGTTTTAGACACACATAGAGGGAAGAGAAGAGCTAGCCGTGCCCTTCTCCTTCCTCACCCCGAACAGCTCAAGGAGCAACCTTGTACCCACTTTGCCATAGTGATCATGCGGAGACCCCGCAGAGCAGCGATGGGGTGTTATCTCCACGGAGAGCCACTGAAGCTGGGTAAGATTCACGGCGTGCATGCCTTCGCCTCATCCCGTTTCCAGGCACCAGCGATGTTCTACTCGCCCCCACCATGATAAGCCATCCTTTGTCATATGTCACACCCAACCCCCGACAGTGAGCTAAATATCTTGGAATCCTCGAATGTCCTGGGCACACATCCTAACACTTATGCATCTTGATGACTTAGACGTGCAACACACGAAGTGATGTATATCTTCAGTCAATGAAGACATACACTCTAAGTGTGAATACATTAATGTGGAAATTGACTTAAGTGTGCCACGATAATTGTGCGCCGTGTCTGGGTCTAATACTTCCTATACGGTGGGTAACACCACCACCAAACTCTTATGAAGTGGTTCCTCATGGCGCCATATTTGCAAAGTCTTCGCATATTGATTTATGTTCAACATTAATTTGACTTCGTGATTATTGATTTGGCCTTACTCTGCTCTCTCTCTCTCTCTCTCTCTCTCTCTATATATATATATATATATATATATATATATATATATATATATATATATATATATATATATATATATATATATATATATATATATATATATATATTCTGTCCTCTACAGCATTCACTTATGGCTATGTTTTCTTGTTTGAATCTTTTGAACTATGTGAATGTGACCGGACCCTAACCTCTCTATGCTTTCTACCTCAAGCTCTATCTATCCAAATCATATGCATTCTGTTGAAACTGTCGGATGTCTTCTCTGCGTCCTTGTCAGCAAAAGATACAGAGACAAACATTTATATCTAGTTTTAATGACATATCATTTTTGCCTGAGACCCGGAGAATTCGGAACGACCACCCCGACAATCCAGGCGCGCGTGGGAACATGGAACACCTCTCAATGTGTTGCATGTTCGCCACGTGTCCTTCAGGTGTGAACCACCAGGGGCACCTGTGTAATTGCGATGTGCTATCTCTGTCCTTATAAATACATGTCTCGTCTCGGTCAAAAATCCTTCTTCCTCCTTCGCCATCTCTCGCAAACCCTAGCGTCTCCGCTAGCTCTCGACGACACCGACGACGAAGTGCTTAGCTGCCACAACTTCATGGACGCCGTCCTCACGCCGGCGGCGGACCTCGTCTTCTCCATCGTCGCCGTAGGTGTCTTCCGTCGCCAAGTTAGGGAACGGGAGATCGAACTGCTCGGCATCCATCTTCGCTTCGTCTAGCAGTTCTTCGTGTGGTAATAAAAGTTTAATTTTTACCGTCTTTTTGATCTGATAAATTCATCCTTTCCTACTAAAAGTGGTTTCTAGATCTTAAAACCTGAATCTATCTCTTTCTGCATCTCATATTTTGCCTAGTATATTCACTTATGCTTCTTCACAAGTTAGATTCCTCACTTGTACTTATTCTTGGATTTGTACAACTCTGGAACCAACTCTCATCATATAAGTGAATGTCTTCGTGTTATGAGGTCAATGTCTTCAAACTGATTTATCTTCAAAATCTTCTAAGAATGCATATGACCTCTTCCCCTTCCCTCACACCTTTAATGCTGTCACATGTACATGTTCGTGGAGAATCCCTTGGTTCTCATAGTCTGCATTCGTTTGCAGAATTCTTGCAGAGTCACATCAACTCACCTGAAGTGAGTTCCTGTCAGTCCAGCCGTTTGAAGCCATTGCACGTACTGAAGCCCTTCAGTCTACACTTCATGGCAACTGAAAAGTCAGCAAGAAAGGGAGGCAGACAGCATCGTGGTAACACTTCCAAGGACTTATGTCAGGACCCCGATTCCAACTCACATTGACCTAGCCGGTAACACCTCATATCACTTTGCGGCCTCACGCACGGTATTCCCACGGTTGTCGCCTTACCATGGCCCGGGACCGTTTGCGCCTTTTGGCTCACGTATATGATAGTGTCGCTAGCATCCACATGGCAGAGAACCCGGGCCGACATGGCTAGTCGTGAACCCAAAGCGGCACTAACCCATGGGGACAGGCATACATGATTCACATCGAGCATGTCGGTCATCAACGTATGAATTCGGGCTGTAGCACTGGGCTAATAGGACTCCGGTATCCCGGGCTGTAGCAGGCTAGGCAGGACTCCGAATATCACCGCGTGACATTTCCCCGAAGGGACAGACATAGGAACGAAGTGAAACACATGCCGCCAGTCAAGTGTCCAAAGCAGAGTCTTTGGCTAGCAGGACTCCGGTGAACCGGGCTCTAGCGGACTACTATCGCTCAGGAAGCACGAGACTACATTTCCCCATATGAGAGGCTGCCAAGGATAAACAACTAGATTGTCGGATCCCACTCATACCAAGCATTTCAAGCATACACACAATATGCCCGATATGAGTACATACAACATGGCATCACAACAAAACTCTACAACTCAAAGTACTTTATTTAAGAGGCTCCGAGGAGCCATACATAACATATCCATACAGATAGGGGTCACATGACCCAACACTCAAGTCATACAAACATACAAGCACATGCCGAACCAAACTAGTCTGAGTACAGACTCTAAAAACAAAGAAAGCTTGATGGAGCCCTTCTATCTATAGTGGCCCTTCACAAGCCTTGGATCACCACCTGGGTGGCTAGTTCACTCGTCGACGTCAAGGTCTACATAAAACCCATCGGAGGGGGCGGTGTTGTCGTCTGAAAACATTAATTAAGCAAACATGAGTACGGAGGTACTCAGCAAGTCTTACAACAGAAACCTATTATACGTGCACATTCTCAAGAAGGTAGTGGAGTTATTGCAGCAAGCCAGCTTTGACCCTTGGCTAAACTATCCTACGTGACACCACTTGAAAAGCATTTGTCGCACACGAGTCCACTAATCATCATCACAATACTCCACCATGGATCACTCTCGTCAACCCACGAGAGGGCCATCCGCGGTACTCACACTTATCTTGAGGCTTTTAGTAGTATCCATTTACTTGTCTATGAACTGTATAGGTGACCAAGTAGTCCTTTACATGACGCGCTATTCAATAGTTTTATACCCTGCAGGGTGTACTTCTTCACACACGCTCATCACTTATCGCCGCTACACGACGTACTCGGCAACCTTCAAGCGGAAGCCCAGCGAGGGTGTCGCCATGACCGACTAAACACACGAGTCCCTAGTCCAGGTTTATCGCCTATTCGGGTTCCATCGCAGGAGTCCGGCCGAGGTTTCCACTAACGGCCCCGAACGATGTGTGCAGGGTTCCCGAGACACCAAACGGGCGAATCGGTACACCGTGCCACGTGCCTACCACAACACAGCCAACCCCTAAGGTCAGCGCTGCGTGCGGCCCCCATCATGCTACAAACACCAGAAACTACTTGCAACTCCCGGACTGAGGACAAGAGTTGTTAATAAGTCGAGAGGGTCCATTGGTTTCGGGCCCAATGCGTGGTAGTAGCTAAGTCTTAAATCACACACACAGATCTCAGTTCTTAGGGACGGCTTCAATGAAACAACCCACCATGTACTCCTACATGGCCTCTCATCGATACCTTTACCAAATCCTATTCAACACTTTCACTCTCGAACCCAACACAACCTTTCACTCCAGTTCATCATCCCGATGAGCCAGACCTGACACCACTCTAAGCATAGCAAGCATAGCATGGTAGGAATCACAAACATGGCTCAATCAACTTCTACACATACTAGTGGGTTTCATCTAGTTACTGTGGCAATGACAGGTCATGCAAAGGAAGTGCGTTCAGCTACCGCAGCACACAACAGTTTGAATCGCGTTGTCTTAATGCAGTAAACAAGAGCAGAAGCGAGAACATGGGTTTGTATCGGAATGATCAATGGGTTGCTTGCCTGATGTAGTGGTAGTAGGATACTACCCTTCAGACGGATATTCGGGGTTATCCTCGGAGGCAGAACCTATCACGAAAGACACACCGAACATAAACAACACATGACAATATGCAACAAAATGATGCATGCTATGACATGGCAATATGAATGTGTGTTGGCCTAATGCAAGCTAGAACAGAAAGGGATGAACTCATTTGAATCAAAGATTCAAATGTTAGCTCATTTAACATAGCCATAATGGTGCATTATCTTATTCTGCTTAAACAACAAGGTTAACTTGTTCTGTCATGCATCAAAACCATTACCAATGGATATATTGAATTATTCTGATCAAAATTCATATATAAAACTTTGCATTTGGAGTTACAGATTAATTTCTATGATTTTTTGAAGTTTACAACAATTTCTGGAATTTCCTGTGAACAAATAAAACCAGAAATTAATTATTGCATCAGCAATGCGTCAGAGTGACGTCAGGGGTCAACAGGGGCGTCCAGGTCAACCTGACCAGTGGGTCCCGCTTGTCAGTAGCTAATTAGACTAACTAATTTTGATTAAACCTAAACTAGGTTAATTAGCAGAGGGCCCCACCTAGTCAACTATGTCAGCGGGGTCAAACCCGCCGGTCAACGGGTCAAAGCCTGCCGGCATTTAGCCGCCGGCGAGGCCAGACGCAGCGGCGTGCTGCGGGTTTTGCCCACAGGGCTCCATTTGCTACGCGGAGAGCAGCTACGGGCAGCTGGTGCTCGCCCGCATCCAGCCGTGGTGATGGCTTGGTCGGGGAGTGGCCGGAGCATCGCCGGCGACGAGTTTGGCAGAGGCCGAAGCTCGGGCCAGCTCGTGCGCGTGGCTGCAGTGGCCTAGGCGGTGTGGCACTAGCACCTACGGCCTCTACGCGGCGCGAGGAGTGTGACGGGCACAAGCCCTTGACCAAATGGTCACCGGAGCAGCGACGGTGACGAGGTCAGGCGGCGGCGCGTCGGGCATAAGAGACGCGGCGTCTACGGTAATCTAGGGGCGAAACGGAAAACACGGGGAGGTTCAGCAGCTCATAGAGAAACCGCAGGGATGGTCAGCATGCTCGGGAAAGGCTCGGTGCGGTCGGAACGACGACGGCGATCTGGGCGGCCCGAGGTTGAAGACGACGGCGGCGGGGATGATGCAGGGGCTCCGGCGTCGTGCGGCTTGGCTAGTCGACGACGACGAACCGTCCGGACACGGTGAGAGGGTGCGGGGACGGCATTGGACGCGGCTGTGGCGAGCGGCAGCGACGGTGACGTCTCGGGTAATGTCGGGGAGGGCGAGAGAGAGGAGCCAGGGGGAGGAGCGGGTGTCTGCGGGGTCGGGGAGAGGGAGAGGGTTCGTCCCACGTCGACAGATCGACGAGGGGAGCGCCGAGGCGGCGGGCTGCTGCGTGGCACGTATGTTGTGCTCGCCGTTGAGCAGCTGCTTGCCTGCCTGGCCAAGCCAAGGAGCTCGCTGGAGCGGTGGCTGGGCTGGGCCGGCAGGTGGGCCTGCTGGGTGGCGCCAGGTAAGCCCTATCTTTTGTTTCTGTTTTTTTAATTATTCTGTAGGTTTGTTGCATTTCTAAAAATACCTAGGCAACTCCAAAAATCACCAAACTGCACCTGGTCCTTAGTTGGAATATATCCAGCATGGAACATTTTAGTTTGGGATTATTTGAGCATTTGAAATATTTTATATAATTTAAATGCCCAAATTCAAATAGCTAAAAATTTAATCCAGTGACCTTAGAGTGACCTAGAAATTTGTGCATCACTTCTGACTGTGGTTTAGGACCAAGGCATAGGTGATGAACATTTTAGAAGGGAATTTCAGGTTCATTGAAAATATTTTTAGTAAACCCTAGTTGGATTCAGAGGGGTTCTGGGGGTTCTGTCTTCCCCATTTCAAATTTCTAATGAAAGATAAACATGATGCAACACTCTAATGCATGGACTAACTAGGATGTGACAACTCACCCCCACTCAAAAGAATCTCGTCCCAAGATTTAGGATCCGTCGGGAAGAAGGTGGGGTACTCAAGTCGAAGACGATCCTCCCTTTCCCAAGTTGCTTCTTGCTCGGAATGGTTTGACCATTGAACCTTGAGAAACTTGATATTATGACGTCGAGTGGTACGCTCGGCTTGATCCAGGATACGAACGGGATATTCTCGATAGGTGAGGTTATCTTGGAGATCAAGCATTTCGTGGTCCACTCCATGGATAGGATCCGAGAAGCAACGCCTGAGTTGAGAAACATGGAAGACATCATGGACTCTGGAAAGATGCAGAGGTAGTTCCAATTGGTAGGCAACTTCTCCTCGTTTGGCAAGAATGCGAAAGGGTCCAATGTAACGAGGAGCCAACTTGCCTTTGATACCGAATCGATGGGTTCCCTTCAAAGGAGTAACCCGAAGGTAAGCCTTCTTGCCAACTTCATAAGACATAGGCTTATGCTTGCGGTCATATTGGCTCTTTTGACGAGATTGGGCTGTTTTCAATTTCTCACGAATAACGCAAACTTGCTCTTCTGCTTCCTGGATCATATCCGGGCCAAAGAGTTGTCTCTCCCCGGTTTCTGACCAGTTAAGAGGCGTTCGACATTTTCGTCCATAAAGAACTTCAAAAGGAGCTTTGCCCAAGCTAGCTTGATAACTATTGTTATAAGCGAACTCAGCGAATGGAAGGCATTTCTCCCAACTCATGCCGAAAGAGATGACAGAAGCTCGAAGCATATCCTCCAGAATTTGAGTGACTCGTTCTACTTGACCACTTGATTGAGGATGGAAGGCGGTGCTCAAGGAGAGACGAGTTCCCATAGCATTTTGGAAACTTTCCCAAAATCGAGAGGTGAAGAGACTTCCACGGTCTGAGTTAATCTCCAATGGAACACCATGAAGAGACACTATTCGAGAGATGTACAAATCAGCTAGCTGGCTAGCGGTTATACTCTCACGAACGGGTAGGAAGTGGGCTACTTTAGAAAGACGATCGACGACAACGAAGATAGCATTATTCCCTCTTTTGGTTCTGGGAAACCCGGTAATGAAATCCATACCGATTTTATCCCATTTCCATTCAGGAATTGCCAAAGGTTGAAGGGTGCCAGCAGGCTGTTGATGCTCTGCTTTAACTCGATGACAGACGTCGCAATTATCAATGAATTGAGCGATTTCTCTCTTCATCCTAGTCCACCAAAACCTCTGGCGTAGGTCTTGATACATTTTAGTACTACCGGGATGAATGGTGAGAGGAGATTCATGAGCTTCCTTAAGGATTAATCGCCTCAGGTTGCGTACCTTGGGAACCACTAGACGGTATCCAAAGAACACGACACCTTGTTCATCAATGAAGAAACAATCTGCGACTCCTTTCTTGATGTTTCTCTTGATACGGGAGATTCCCGGATCTACCTTCTGTGCCTTGATGATCTGATCTGTAAGGGTAGGTTTCGCCACCAGGGTGGGAAGGAATCCTCGAGGAACAATGTAAAGGTTAAGCTTACGAAATTCCTCGTGGAGAAATGGTTGACTTTGTTGTAACATCAGATTGTTACAATAAGATTTGCGACTTAGTGCACCGGCCATGACATTGGCTTTCCCTGGGGTGTAAGATATTCCTAAGTCGTAATCTGTAATCAACTCAACCCAACGTCTTTGCCTGAGATTAAAATCCGGTTGGGTGAAGATGTATTTCAGACTTTCGTGATCAGTGTAGATTTCGCAACGATTACCCAGAAGGTAATGCCACCAGGTTTTGAGTGCATGGACCACTGCTGCAAGCTCTAGATCGTGTGTGGGATAGTTATCCTCATGTGGACGCAACTGTCGAGAAGCGTAGGCAATCACATGACGATATTGCATGAGTATGCAACCTAGTCCTTGTCGCGAGGCGTCGCAATAGATAATAAAGTCCTTAGAAAAATCTGGTGGTACAAGTACGGGAGCAGATGTCAGGCGTCTTTTCAGTTCCTGAAAGCTGAACTCGCACTGTGGAGTCCACTCGAACTTTTTATCTTTCTTGAGGAGTTCGGTTAGAGGCTTAGCAACCTTGGAGAAATTCTCGACGAAGCGGCGGCAATAGCTCGCTAAACCGAGGAAACTCCGAACTTGCTTGACCGATTCAGGTGGAGTCCAGTCAAGGATGGCTTGAACTCGCTTGGGATTGACAACAATGCCCTTACCAGAGATTACATGGCCTAGATAGGTCACTTCTGGCAACCAGAACTCACACTTAGAGAATTTGGCATAAAGGCGATGCTCTCGAAGTTTCATCAATACTAGCCTTAGATGTTTGGCATGTTCTTCCTCATTCTTGGAGTAGATGAGTATATCATCGGGGTAAACCACGACGAATTTACCCAAATACTCCATGAAGATCGAGTTCATTAACAGAGGGAAAGTGGCTGGAGCATTGGTTAACCCGAAGGACATGACAGTGTACTCGTATTGGCCATATCGAGTAACAAAGGCCGTTTTGGGAATGTCCCCGTTCTTGATTTTGATTTGATGGTAGCCCAACCTCAAATCCATCTTGGAAAAGACTGAGGATCCAGCGAGCTGATCATACAGGTCGTTGATCCTGGGGAGCGGATACTTGTTCTTGATGGTGACCAAATTGACAGGTTGGTAATCTACAACCATCCGATCCGTTCCATCCTTCTTCTTGACGAAGAGGACGCGGCAAGCCAATGGGGATGAACTAGGACGGATGAAACCCTTTTGCAAGGACTCATCGAGTTGTTTCTTAAGCTCGGCTAGTTCTAGGGGTGCCATCTTATAAGGTCTTCTAGAGATTGGGACGGTTCCTGGAACAAGATCTATCACGAACTCGACGTCCCTGTCAGGTGGAACACCTGGCAGCTCTTCTGGAAAGACATCCGGAAAATCACGGACTACCGGAATATCTTCAAGGTCTGGAAGGGGGTTGGCATTTAAGGAGTAGAGTTGACGCTCAGAAACTCGGGTTAAAACATTAACTGTCTTGCCCGAAGGATGGGTGAGTTGAACAGTTCTAGTAGAGTAATCAATCTTAGCGTAATGGGCTGACATCCAGTCCATACCCAAGGTGATGTTTATGTCCGAGGACTTGAGAGCTATTAGCGAAGCAAGGAAGACTAATCAATCGACAAGGATTTCATTTCCATGGTTGATTTTAGAGGTTTGCCACTTAGATCCAGGAGTTTGAATTACCATGGAGGTGTGCATGTCACAAAACGTGGTGTTGTGCAATCGAGCATAGCTCTAAGAAATA
This sequence comes from Aegilops longissima, assembly GCA_021605205.1. Lineage (NCBI taxonomy): Eukaryota > Viridiplantae > Streptophyta > Magnoliopsida > Poales > Poaceae > Aegilops > Aegilops longissima. The sequence continues at coordinate 754,915,796 of CM038682.1, read as the reverse complement.
AATGAATGAGATGCTCCAGTATCAAAAAGAACAGTTGCCGGATGGCAATTAACAAGGAGCGTACCGAGAACGACGTTGGGATCCTCAGAGGTTTCCTCAGCTGAAACGTAGTTGACGTGGCCACGAGCGATGGCACCGGTTTGGCGTGAGCACCTTTCCTGCTGGCTTACCACGGCCAATGACTTTCCGATCTGACCGGGTTGTTGCAGGGACACTCACGGATGTAGTGACCCGTCTCTCCACACTTGAAACAGGTTATCACATTGGGACGTGGAGCAACATTAGCAGCGGGGCCACCATAGGCCTTGGGCGGTGAAAACTGCTGGTTGGGGTGAGGCACCTCAAAGGATGGCCTCGGAGTGAATCTGGGTGGCAGAGCGGTGCTTGGAATCCAGACCCGGCGCTTCTGATATCCAAAGCCGGATGAAGAACCAAAGTCACGGGAGTGCTTGCGTGAAGCTTCAAAGTCAGACTGTCCAGTTTCAGCACTGATAGCCTTGTTGACTAACTTCTAGAAGGAGGTGCACTCGTCCAAACGAAGATCACGACAAAGCTCGGGGCTAAGTCCCTTGCGGAACCTTGCCTGCTTCTTGGCGTCGGTAGAAACCTCTTCCGGAGCATAACGTTCTAGATTTCCAAACTCGTGGCTGTATGCATCTACATGCAGTCTACCCTGGGTGAAATTGCAGAACTCTTCCCTCTTACGATCCATGAGACCTTCCGGAATGTGATGCTCACGGAAAGCCACACTGAACTCAGCCCAGGTAGTGATTTGGCCAACCGGGCGCATAGCCTCGAAATTCTCCCACCAAAGGCTAGCAGGGCCTTCGAGGTGGTAGGAAGCAAAGGTAACCTTATCAGCTTTAGCCACGTTGGCAGAACGTAGCTTGTGGGTGATGCTGCGAAGCCAGTCATCCACATCGAGAGGCTCAACGGAATGTTTGAACTTCAATGGATACAGCTTGACAAAGTCATTGAGTGACACTAGGTCATTCCTTGGCTGGCGTGCGGTATTCTGCTCAATTCCGCTCTAGCAAGCGATTGGTCTCACGCTTGTTGCGTTCTGCCTCCATCATAACTTCGGCCAAAGAAGGCGGTTGAGGCAAATTAACATTTCTAGCTGCGCTGGCTTCTCCCTGCTCCGGAGCAGCAGGGTTGTTGCGGGTGTTGATCATCCTAGGAAACAAAACAACGGTTTAGACAAGGATGGCAAAATTTGGCAAGGAAGTGCGGAATGTAATGGATAACACGGAATGCAGAGATGTTCATCCGTATGACATGGTAATATAGAAACTGCCATATATATACCAACGGTCATACACACCATTCATGGTTTAGTACAAGCCCGGCTAGAGTACAACTACGGTGAAAAGCATTACATCTCATCGGAAGCATTCCAAACTCCTATACATTATTTTTCTACACTTCCAGAATGATACACACTAAGTCATATTCCACAGGTCACGCAGGACGGTGGAAATACAACTATTACAATACTAGGGATACTACTACTAACTCAGACAGCTCCGTAGTAGTCCTCATAGAAGTCACCTCCATAGCCTGGAAGCTCAACATGATTATCCGGAAACAGACGGTCTTGAGGAGCTTGTGGACCATAGGGGCTAGGATGAGGTCTTGGACCAACAAACGGTGGCCTGTGGGGACCACGGGGTGGGGTGATGTCTCCCACATCACGCCAATCCATCATGTCTGGCAGAGCAGATCTCACAGGATACAGATCCCTCGTATCCATACATCCAGCTTGCACAGCCGGTGCAAACCAAGTCAAAGTGGCCCAATGATCGGCACGGGTGTTGAAAAGCTCCATTCTCAAGGCCCGATTCTCTCGGTCCTTATCCTCGAGCATCTCAGCAGTGGTGCGGGTTAATGAGTCCTCCTGAATGGAATCAGCATAGATGGCCTGAAGATACCCTTGCGCCCCTGGGAGCGAAGCTGGCATATAACGGAAGTCGGTGTTCCGAAGCAGGCCAGTCCTGACTCGCATGATGGTCATCATAGAGTATGCAGCATCCTGCACAGCCATCTCAATAGTGACCCCGAGTCCATAGGAGTGGTGAAGAGGCTCAGTCGATCCAGGATATGAAGGAAATATCCTGACAGTGCAGAGGTATTGGCTTTGATTAAAGTCTCGGAATTGCTCTTCGACGGTGTATTCGGGATACCAACGGTAACCCGTCTCAATCATAACCCGGACTAACATAGCCGTATGACCGGGCACATCGATGCACCTGGTCAGATGAACCACTTGGTTTTGAGCACGAGTGGCCATCTGAAAGCACAACCACAATGCAAAGACATTAGAATTTCTAGGGTAAATCGGACAACATAACATCTGTAAATGCTCAAGAACAGATTTGAGACATTCAAAATCAGATTGCAAAACCACTCAACAACATCATATCAAGGTTCTGGTTCAACTGATAGCATACTAAAAGTAGTAGAAACTGAACTGAGGCTGTAACCAACAATCCTATAAGTTACTACGGATTAGTAACACGTGAACCTGATAGAGAGAAGAGAGCCTAGTCCTATACCCACGTAGAATGAGAAGAGGATGACTCAGATCAGAGGGCATACGGTAAAGGGGTAAAAAGAGCCTTACGTCCCTCCCACAATCAATTCCCCTACATATAACTAAAGCATTTCTAGACTCGACATCGACCAGATTGGCTTAGCGAACCTACAGGCAGTCCGACTCTGATGCCAACGCTGTCAGGACCCCGATTCCAAGTCACATTGACCTAGCCGGTAACACCTCATATCACTTTGCGGCCTCACGCACGGTATTCCCACGGGTGTCGCCTTACCATGGCCCGGGACCGTTTGCGTCTTTTGGCTCACGTATATGATAGTGTCGCTAGCATCCACATGACAGAGAACCCGGGCCGACATGGCTAGTCGTGAACCCAAAGCGGCACTAACCCATGGGGACAGGCATACATGATTCACATCGAGCATGTCGGTCATCAACGTATGAATTCGGGTTGTAGCACTGGGCTAACAGACTCCGGTATCCGGGCTGTGAGCTAGGCAGGACTCGAATATCACCGCGTGACATTTCCCGAAGGGACGAGACATAGGAACGAAGTGAAACACATGCCGCCATCAAGTGTCCAAAGCAAGAGTGCTGGGCTAGCAGGACTCCGTGAACCGGGCTGTAGCGGAATACTATCGCCGAGAAGCATGAGACTACATTTCCCCATATGAGAGGCTGCCAAGGATAAACAACTAGATTGTCGGATCCCACTCATACCAAGCATTTCAAGCATACACACAATATGCCCGATATGAGTACATACAACATGGCATCACAACAAAACTCTACAACTCAAAGTACTTTATTTAAGAGGCTCCGAGGAGCCATACATAACATATCCATAATGATAGGGGTCACATGACCCAACACTCAAGTCATACAAACATACAAGCACATGCGGAAGCAAACTAGTCTGAGTACAGACTCTAAAAAGAAAGAAAGCTTGATGGAGCCCTTCTATCTCAGAGGTGCTCAGCAAGCTTTACAACAGAAACCTATTATACATGCACATTCTCAAGAAGGTAGTGGAGTTATTGCAGCAAGCCAGCTTTGACTCTTGGCTAAACTATCCTACGTGACACCACTTGAAAAGCATTTGTTGCACACAGGTCCACTAATCACCATCACAATACTCCACTAGTGGATCCTCTCTCGTCAACCCACGAGAGGGCCATCCATGTACTCACACTATCTTGAGGCTTTTAGTAGTATCCATTTACTTGTCTATGAACTGTATAGGGACCAAGTAGTCCTTTACATGGACGCAGCTATTCAATAGTTTTATACCCTGCAGGGTGTACTTCTTCACACACGCTCTCACCACTTATCGCCGCTACACGACGTGTACTCGGCAACCTTCAGCGGAAGCCCAGCGAGGGTGTCGGCCACGACCTGACTAAACACACGAGTCCCTAGTCCAGGTTTATCGCCTATTCGGGTTCCATCCGCAGGGAGTCCGGCCGAGGTTTCCACTAACGGCCCCGAAAGATGTGTGCAGGGTTCCCGAGACACCAAACGGGCGAATCGGTACACCGTGCCACGTGCCTACCGCAACACATCCCACCCCTAAGGTCAGCGCTGCGTGCGGCCCCCGGCATGCTACAAACACCAGAAACTACTTGCAACTCCCGGACTGAGGACAATATTGGTTAATAAGTCGAGAGGGTCCATTGGTTTCGGGCCCAATGCGTGGTAGTAGCTAAGTCTTAAATCACACACACAGATCTCAGTTCTTAGGGACGGCTTCAATGAAACAACCCACCATGTACTCCTACATGGCCTCTCATCGATACCTTTACCAAATCGTGTTCAACACTTTCACTCTCGAACCCAACACAACCTTTCACTCCAGTTCATCATGCCGATGAGCCAGACCTGACACCACTCTAAGCATAGCAAGCTTAGCATGGTAGGAATCACAAACATGGCTCAATCAACTCCTACACATACTAGTGGGTTTCATCTAGTTACTGTGGCAATGACGGGTCATGCAAAGGAAGTGGGTACAGCTACCGCAGCACACAACAGTTTGAATCGCGTTGTCTTAATGTAGTAAACAAGAGCAGAAGCGAGAACATGGGTTTGTATCGGAATGATCAATGGGTTGCTTGCCTGATGTAGTGGTAGTAGGATACTGCCCTTCAAACGGATATTCGGGGTTATCCTCGGAGGCAGAACCTATCACGAAAGACACACCGAACATAAACAACACATGACAATATGCAACAAAATGATGCATGCTATGACATGGCAATATGAATGTGTGTTGGCCTAATGCAAGCTAGAACAGAAAGGGATGAACTCATTTGAATCAAAGATTCAAATGTTAGCTCACTTAACATAGCCATAATGGTGCATTATCTTATTCTGCTTAAACAGCAAGGTTGACTTGCTCTGTCATGCATGAAACCATTACCAATGGATAGATTGAATTTTTCTGATCAAAATTTATATATAAAACTTTGCATTTGGAGTTACAGATTAATTTCTATGATTTTTTGAAGTTTGCAACAATTTCTGGAATTTCCTGTGAACAAATAAAACCAGAAATTAATTATTGCATCAGCAGTGCGTCAGAGTGACGTCAGGGGTCAACGGGGGCGTCTAGGTCAACCTGACAAGTGGGTCCCGCTTGTCAGTAGCTAATTAGACTAACTAATTTTGATTAAACCTAAACTAGGTTAATTAGCAGAGGGCCCCACCTAGTCAACTATGTCAGCGGGGTCAAACCCGCCGGTCAACGGGTCAAAGCCTGCCGGCGTTTAGCCGCCGGCGAGGCCAGACGCGGCGGCGTGCTGCGGGTTTTGCCCACAAGGCTCCATTTTCTACGCGGAGTGCAGCTACGGGCAGCTGGTGCTCGCCCGCATCCAGCCGTGGTGATGGCTTGGCCGGGGAGTGGCCGGAGCATCGCCGGCGACGGGTTTGGCGGAGGCCGAAGCTCGGGCCAGCTCGTGCGCGTGGCTGCAGTGGCCTAGGCGGTGTGGCGCTAGCAGTTACGGCCTCTACGCGGCGCGAGGAGTGTGACGGGCACGAACCGTCCGGACACGGTGAGAGGGCGCGGGGACGGCGTTGGACGCGGCTGTGGCGAGCGGCGGCGACGGTGACGTCTCGGGCGACGTCGGGGAGGGCGAGAGAGAGGAGCCAGGGGGAGGAGCGGGTGTCTGCGGGGTCGGGGAGAGGGAGAGGGTTCCTCACACGTCGACAGCTCGACGAGGAGAGCGGCGAGGCGGCGGGCAGCTGCGTGGCACGCATGCTGTGCTCGCCGTCGAGCAGCTGCTTGCCTGCCTGGCCAAGCCAAGCAGGTCGCTGGAGCGGTGGCTGGGCTGGGCCGGCAGGTGGGCCTCCTGGGTGGCGCCAGGTAAGCCTTCTCTTTTGTTTCTGTTTTTTAATTATTCTGTAGGTTTGTTGCATTTCTAAAAATACCTAGGCAACTCCAAAAATCACCAAACTGCACCTGGTCCTTAGTTGGAATATATCCAGCATGGAACATTTTAGTTTGGGACTATTTGAGAATTTTAAATATTTTATATAATTTAAATGCCCAAATTCAACTAGCTAAAAATTTAATCCAGTGACCTTAGAGTGACATAGAAATTTCTGCATCACTTCTGACAGTGGTTTAGGACCAAGGCAAAGGTGATGAACATTTTATAAGGGCATTTCAAGTTCATTGAAAATATTTTTAGTAAAACCTAGTTGGATTCAGAGGGGTTCAGGGGGTTCTGTCTTCCCCATTTCAAATTTCTGATGAAAGATAAACATGATGCAACACTCTAATGCATGGACTAACTAGGATGTGACAACTTACCTCCAGATTTGCACGAGATGTACAAAACTGATCCAGAAGAAACCTATGCTGAACGCAAGAATCGAATCCAATGGATTCGAAGATATTGGGCAGAAGAATGGTTTAAATATCGCTTCATCACTCAAGAATATGCTGAGAAGAATGCCATCAAGGCACCATGGGGTGATATTTTGTACAAAAATCTTCCACCCAGGACTCAGGCTGAAGCTATTGAGCAAGGCTTCTATCCTTGCATGGTGCGCGGACCACAACTTGAAAATGCTGATCCTACTTCACTGCTCTGGTGTCGTGAAGACAATCTGTTCAAGCGCAACCACCAGTTCGCCAAAGACTCAGCTGCAAAGAACAAGAAGGATCTAGGGCTTGACTTCAACCCTGGTCCTTCCTCACCGCGGGACAATGGCACCCGTGAAGCCAATGAGAACAGGATCGGCCCCTTCTACAACCTTGCTGGCCTCATCACTCACATTACTGTTCAAGGTGCCAAAGTGGATCATTCTGATGATGATGCTGACACCGATGAAGCTCCAGCTCCTGCTCCAAAGCCGCAGAAGCAAAGAAGACTAAAGCTTGAAAATCATCTAAGCTTCCAAAAGCTTTGAGAGTGAAGCCATCGGCAACTGCCCCTTCTGCTCCAAGTAATAACTCTTAAGATCTCTCTCGCATCTCCATGAGGCGTGAGAAGCCATAGAAAACACCAGTTCAGCAACTGAGTCATGCACTGACACCTGCTGCCATTCTGAGGAATGAATCTGAAACCATTGACTTGTCTTGTGATGAAGAATTTGGTGAAGATGCTCTGGAGCAGCTGATCAAAAGCAAGCAAGAGGCGGAGATCTTCAATGATCTACCCTCTTTGATGTAAACATTCTGAAGAACTTCATTGATGAGTGGTTCGACAATCAAGATCTCAGCTTTGATGACCTTCAGCTTCCCAATGGCATCAGCGTTGCTTTCAAGGCGCCATTGCTCTGAGCTTGCTCGCTCGGTATATAGTTGAACTGAAGCGAAAGATAGACTTCAAGAAGGAACAGTTCAAGAAGCATGTAGCCAAGCTGAATGTGGCTGATGTGCAAAGTTAAAGGTGATGTAATGACCTCGAAGTCGTTTGGAAAAGCGAGGAAGCAAAAGGCTCAAGAGAGCGCATGAAAGCACTCGCACAAATGCGTTCAAGCCTACAATGAAGCTGAAATCATAAGGCACTTGGCCGCCTCCGCATTGACCCTCAATGGCTGCCAAGAAAAGAAGTCATCTGAAGCCAACACTGAAGCACCACGGCAGGAAGAACCACACATTGTCTTCCCTGCTAGCATGCGCGGCTCGAAGCCCAAGGCTCCTTCAGTGGCTTCTGAACAGATGAAAATCAAGGCTGCTGAAGCCGAAGCCAGGAAGCGGAAAACCAAGCGCACCACTGATGAAGCACCACCCCCCAAGAAGAGAAAAACCAAGAAGAGAGATCGGGCTGCTCCCACAGAGCCCATCGTTGTTGAACCCCTTGCTTTTGTTCCCCCTCCGTCTACAAACCAAGAGCGTCGGATGATTGTTTATGAGCCTGCTTCCACAGAGGCTCCTGCAGCTCAAGAAATCCTAGTCGTCAACCCCATCGCGACTGAAGATATTGGTCAAGATGATGTAGTTCTTAATCAGATCGAGCGCCCAACGGTATCATCGCCTGTTCAAACGAACAGTGAGCTTATTAGTATTGGTTGTCCTTTGACGCCAATCTCACAAGATGCATCGTGGGCTGATCGCCCCCAGCAAGCTACCCCACATCAAGACTCACCAAGTACACCCCAACCGTCACCTGCGCCCGTTATCAGCCCCATGTCCAATGATGACAACTACATGGAGACCTCACCTTCACCAAAGGCGTCGCTTGATTCCAACAACCCAGAGGCCGAGGCCATCCGTCTCCATGACCACCATCACAGAAGAGGGCTCCAACTTGTCAAGTTCAATGGCACGTCAAATGTTTCCTGAAGACAATCCTTCTGTGACAGTCCCTGTGTCTGAAGCCAATGCTGCTGAAGACCCTCCAGCTGCATCAGCCGGAGCACCACAAGAAGAAGAGCATGTCACTACTCCCCCTACAACTCAAGAAGAAATTCATGAAGAGAATCAGTCTATGCCAGAACCTCCAGCTACTCAAGTAGTGGGTGAGAATCCTGAGGCTGCCACCAATGACATTCCTGAAGCCAATGACATTGTCATGGCGAAGCTTGATGTGGAGCCTCGATGGCCAATGCACCAGTGGCCAATGAAGCCAATGAAGCCCATGAAGCAGATGAAGTCAATGCCGCACCTGACACAAATCTGCAGCCTGAAGTCAATGCCACTGCTCCTGTTCCACCGCCAAGACCACATACTATCGAGCAAGCATACAACTATGGCCACCTTGTCACTGTCAGATGGCCTATTCTGATTCCTCCACCTGCTGCTGGTCCTCAATTTGATTACCATGTCGAGCACAGGCCTCAAGTTCAGAAGCCAAAGTCAAGACTGCCAGATTTCCAGGTACTGCCACTTCACTAGGATCTTTCAATGTCAACGGCTTCATTGCACACAACACCTTCTTCGATAGCGGAAAGAACCCCTACACCAGGCCCAAGATTTCATCTGATCGGTTCTGGAGTTATCAGCAGCGCAGCTATTATTCATGCATTCTGTACAACCAAGGCCGCATATTTCTGCATATGTGCCTTGATACTGAAGCCTTAGCTGGCCTGCCCTGCTTAGAAGAAGCTCTCGATTGCTTCAGAGAGGCTGGCTTACTGCATTTTGTCACTGATAAGGAGCACTGGAATGAAGAGTTGTTGCTTCAATTCTACGCCACTCTTCATATCAGAGGCTACTACAGGGATCCTAAGACTTGGGTACTTGAGTGGATGACAGGAAATGTCCATCATGAAGCCAAAGCATTTGATGTCATTGAGCTTACTGGCCTGCCCACTCCAGGGGATCTCTATGAGCCTGGTTGTCAGCTTCACACTGCAGCTTTGGAAAGCATCTTTCACAAGTCAGAACCCGACATGAGCCAGATGCTAAGCATGATGAAGCCATTGCCTCCAGATGCAGAATATCCTACGGAGTTCTTTGTTGAAGACCTTGAGTATATGCCACGCATAATCTATCACATCATAAGGCGAACTCTCTGGCCCATCAAAGGACATTCTCCAAAGGCTAAGCTAGAAGGTGCAATGAAGACATTGGTCTTCTATATTCTTCATGGCAAATGCTTCAATGCACAAGATTTCTTCATCCGCCAACTTGCTGCATCAGGATCTGACATTTTTGGCTTGAAGTTCTATGCTCCATGGATCATGCGTCTGATCAAGCTTCACACTGCTTTCAACTATCAGTCATCTGCACGCAACCACATTGTCTTCTTGCCAGATGTCTATGTATGTTGAAGCCATCTATCCAGTGCCTGACAAGGAGCCACTTTATCTTCATAATGCCGATCGTCAGAGTTTCACTCACCCCATTGAAGGTGTGCTGGCTGCAACTCGAGTCTATCCGTTGGCTGGTACTACACGTGCACCTCACCGTGCCCAAACCGAAGCCACTAACAACACAATTGCTCAACGGCCTCGAAAGAAATCTCGTGTTCTCAATGACCGAGAGCTTCTCGTAGGCCTGCACCAGAAACAGGATAGGCATCATGATTGGCTCGAGCGCCAGATGCAGAGCATCATGACTGACGTCAATCGCATTCTCAACCTTGCAACCAAGAATGCCTTTGTCGCGCATGAAACCTGTCGACGCACATGGAAAGGGCTGACGCTTATGTGTGCTGAGGAAGATCTTCAGGACGATGGCTTCTTAGAACGATTCAAGTTTGATTCCACTCCGCCCAGAAATGCTGTTCTGCGACGCACTCCATCTCTTGAAGACTCAGAGTACTCCTCTTCTGCTGCAACCGTGAATGCTCGTGTGATCGATGATCAAGATGATGCTACTCGCCACCTCCAACACGATCGACACTGCTCAAGTTAAATACGCACCGCCAAACCTCGACACCAACCCTGCATCTTCTCCTACTCCTTCTGGGAACGAGTAGAGGCTCAATGTCTTCAACCCTTTTTGGTCCTTACTGACAAAAGGGGGAGAAGCTATGAGTTGATAGTATTCAAGCGGGTTCATATGGGCGGTTGCTTTATATTTTACCTAGTGTTTACAAGTCTTGCTTTTGATACATTTGGTTCTCTGAGTTGTAACACTTAAACTCGATGGTCGTCTGCTACTTATTTTCTATTTTGTGATGCAATGATAAATTCCGCATGTGCGATGATAACTTCCGCACTTAAATCATCTTGCAGACGTCCATTTTTCATTATGCATGTCGTTATCTTCGTTACATCGAATCATGCATGATGATTTGTCTTCAAGAGGGTTCATATGGGTGGTTGCTTTATATTTTGCCTAGTGTTTACAACTCTTGCTTTTGATACATTTGGTTCTCTGAGTTGTAACACTTAAACTGGATTGTCGTCTGGTACTTATTTGCTATTTTGTGATGCGCTGATAAATTCCGTGATAAAAGATGATAACTTCCGCACTTAAATCATCTTGCAGACGTCCATTTTTCATTATGCATGTCATTATCTTCGTTACATCGAATCATGCATGATGATTTGTCTTCATAAGGTGAAGAGGATCTCCACAAGTAGAACCTGCCATGTGCATTTGCATTCCAAAAGCAAATTACTTATATGCACATCTTCAGGGGGGAGCCTTTTGCTACTTATGATGACAATACCTCATCCTTTACAATTTCACATATTTATATCCCCGTTGAAAACTTCAACCAGTTTGTCATCAATCACCAAAAAGGGGGAGATTGTAAGTGCATCTAGTGCCACCCCTAGTTTGGTTTTGGAGTATTGACGACAAACGTGGTTGAGGGACTAATGTGTTTGTGAGAATTGCAGGATAACACAGGTAGTAGTCCCTCCTTGATTCGGTTTACCTACCGGAGATGACCCCTAAAAATGTATGAGGACATTGAAGATAATGGTGGTACGTGAAGATATTTTTCGGAGTATTGGGCCACGGGTAGGCTAACCCGAACCCCCGGACCTTTCAAGACATCAGGGCAGGCTGCACCCCTCAAGACCCCAATACGAAGAGCCGCTTTCTGAGAGTCGGCGGCAAGGCCGCCGACTGCCCCTCACGGCCGAGACCCAGGGACAACTTCGAGATAAGCCGACTCCCAACTGTCGGCTTCCAGAGAAGCCGGCTATGGGGAGTCGGCCTGTAACTCCAACCACCTCCTGCCTTCGCAATAATGGACGGGACGGGGTACGACCACCGCGCGGCCCATCCCTGCCCCGTTCGCAAGGGGCAGGTCTCGGTGTCAGAACCGGCGGATCTCGGGTAGGGGGTCCCGAACTGTGCGTCTAGGCGGATGGTAACAGGAGACAAGGGACATGATGTTTTACCCAGTTTCGGGCCCTCTTGATGGAGGTAAAACCCTACGTCCTGCTAGATTAATATTGATGATGTGTGTTACAAGAGTGGATCTACCACGAGATCAAGAGGCTAAACCCTAGAAGCTAGCCTATGGTATGATTGTTGTTCGTCCTACGGACTAAAACCCTCCGGTTTATATAGACACCAGATAGGGTTACGGTTACACAGAGTCGGTTACAATGGTAGGAGATCTACATATCCGTATCGCCAAGCTTGCCTTCCACGCCAAGGAAAGTCCCATCCGGACACGGGACGAAGTCTTCAATCTTCTATCTTCATAGTCTTGGAGTCCGCCGATGATGATAGTTCGCTATCCGACACCCCTAGTCCGAACTCCCAAGAGTAGCCCTAACCAGGCTTCAATGACGATGAGTCCGGGGCATATATTGTCTTCGGTGTTGCAAGGCGGGTTCTTCCTCCGAATAATTTATAGAAGATTGTGAACACCAGGATAGTGTCCGGCTCTGCAAAAATAAATTCCACATACCATCGTAGAGAGAATAACATTACACAAGATCAATCTGCGACGTATTTTGTGGCGTGACGCCGCACCACTACCAAGCCTTTATTCAAATCGCTTTACTGTTCCACCTTAGCGCGTTTAGCTTAAGCGGTTTCCTTGGCACGCCTTGTCGAGGCAGAGATCGTGTTCCCCTTATTCGGGATTCCCATCAATACGACATGGTAACCCAACCGCGCCATTGATTGTGGCGCTTGGGAGATAGCGAGTTTTACCAGGCGGTGGGGACACATGTTTTGTCCGCCCATAAGGGATAAGGATCCACCCTTTCACCCACGCCTTCTTCCTCCTTTGCTAATCCATTCCCGTGCACTCGAGCTCTAGCGCCCAAGTCCGCACTTTCCTCCTCAACCTTCTCCAACCATGTCAGGAGCGCGAGGCAGATGGATGGCCTCCTCCGTCACGGAGGGGCACATCACAAGACTGCGGGAGGCCGGATACTTTTCCGGCGATATCGCGCAAAGGCTGCCCGACGCGGGGCAGCTTATTCCAACCCCCAGTCCCCATGAGAGGGTGGTATTTCTCCCCCACTTCCTCCGCGGACTAGGTTTTCCACTTTACCCATTTGTCCGGGGGCTCATGTTCTACTACGGCCTGGACTTCCATGACCTGGCCCCGAATTTCGTCCTCAACGTCTCGGCGTTTATCATCGTGTGCGAGGCTTTCCTCTGCATCCAGGCCCACTTCGGCTTGTGGCTCAAGACCTTCAGTGTCAAGCCGAAGGTTGTGAAGGGTAGCCAAGCAGAGTGCGGAGGCGCCATGGTCGGCAAGATGGCCAAAGTACTATGGCTCGAGGGCCTTTGTGGAGACAATAAAGGGGTGGCAATCGGGTGGTTCTACATCACCGAGCCACGCGACCCTGAATGGGTGGCGGCCCCGAATTCAGATCTGATTCCCACACGGCTCTCGTCATGGAAAGAGACGGGCCTGAAGTGGGGGGATTCGGACGAGCTATCCGGACTCCAAACACGCATCCGGAACCTGGTGGACAAGAATCGCAGGCTTGTCGACATAATCCAGGTGATGCTCATCCGCCGGATTCTCCCATGCCAACAACGGGACTTCAATTTGTGGGAGTTCGATCCGGCACAGCATCGAACCTTGAGCCGTCTCTTCGATACCACGTACGAAGATGCCTCGAAGGTGCTGTTCAAGGGCGCCAAAGCCCCCGCGTCCGCTAACAAAGATCGCGGATACAGCTCGCGGCGTCAAGCCAGCGAGGTAAGTTATTTTACCCTTTACAGGACTCCTTTTCCATAGATTGACTCTACGTGGGTTCTGAAAACTCCCTATTCTTCGACAGGTCTGGCTGAAGACGTCCAGACAGATTAACTTTCCGCTCCTTTGCGGAAGACCCAGCGGACGCCTCGATTGATGGGGCTGCTGGCTCCGCACCCCATGTGGTGCCGGAGAAGAAGGCCACGAAGGAGGCCACGGAACTCGAAGGAGCTCCCGACGCGAGGTGCTGTCGGATTCTGAAGCAGAATCTTCTCCTGAAGACGAGGAGGAAGAAGAAGAAGCTTCTCCCCCAGCGGGGGAGGAGACGAAAAGGAAGTCCGCCCCAAATGGGGATGCCGGAGGGTCCAAGAAGGGAAGAACCCTTCCTCCAAACTTCTCCACCAACGTCGACGACGACGAGGGGGATTGGCCTACAAGGGCCAAGCCCCTGGCGAGATCGTAAGTGTCCGGATACCCATGGCGTTTTATTATTGCAGAGTGTTCTCTAATGTCGAACAATCGTGCAGCCCGCCCAAAGGCGAGCTCGCCGATTCATCGAGCGGGTCCCTGGGCTCGTTGGAAATGGAGAGTACTTCGCTTCCGACCGCCTCCTCGCCTCATGCTGCGGACAACGCCGCGGCGGGGCCCCAAAGGGGGCTTGGTCCCGAGGAGGTGGCACAGGAGGTGCCACAAGGCAACCCCCCGGACTCCAGGCGCGTGCGGGGCAAGACCCCCAGGGGCTCTAAGGCAGACCCTTGTCCGGACTCAATGCCGGAAACTTCAGTGGTTCCGGAGTCCGGCAAACGATCCCTTCGCAAGAAGGGTAAGACGCCGGTGTACTTCGTCCAACCAGAGGTACCAGATAGCTTACTGGCGGCGCTTAACGGCGCCTCCATCGAGGAGGAGCACCGCACTGTTATGAGTGCCGTGATCCGGACAGTTCAGTCCGCCAAGAGCGGGCTGACCGATGCATGTACCAGCCTTCTATCAGGCTTTGAGGTAAGAAATTTTAATATATGTAAGATGGTACCGCATAGACAGTAGCCCTTGATGCTCGGTTCCGTGTTCGGAAAGAAAAGCCGGACTGAGGATCTTTAGAAAGATAAACGCATGAGTCATAAAAATATGTCAATATGGGATTGCAGGCTGTGCTGCTGACCTCCACCGTACTGACTGCGGAGGTCAATACTTTGAAGAAAAACCTCGAGCGGTCCGAGAACGAGCTCGGCCATGCCAAGAAGCAGCTCGAGGAAAAAGAAGGTGAGTAATACCTTATAAAAATTGTACCTCACAGAAAAGGATTTGGTTGCAAGAAAAATGACAAGGATAACGTGGGTATTGTAGGGGCCACTAACGAGGTAGCGACCCTGAAGGAGGCGGTGGCCGCGGCCGAACGTAATGGGCCGCGGAACGCACCGAGCGAGAGAAGAAGGAGGCGGGTGGTGGAGGTACAGCAAGAGCTCCAGATCTCGTGAAAAACATGAGAACTTGAGCGTGACTCAAGACTCGAGTCTGAGCTTGCAACGGCTCTTGAGAGTGCCAAAGCCGCTAAGGCCAAGCCTACAAGGCCCTCCAGGAGATTGAGGCGTGAAGAAAATAGCAGCGGTAAGGCATTTTTCATGCAGAGTAAGCATGTGAGTGTTAATTACCTGTTGCTTACCCGAATTAGAGCTCTCGGGGCATTCGCAGATCTTCCTCAGAGCGTGTCCGATGCTGCCGATTCTACCGGGCCAGGAGGGAGCTCAACGGAGAAGGTCTTCGGTCTCAAAGATGTCGAGGCCGGACATCTAGTGCCCCTTAGCGATCAGCTGGCGCAGCTGGTCGAGCTCCACAAGGCGGTCGAACAGGCCATGAAGGGCCTCATAGTTCGGCTGTGGCCTATGGAGGCCATGCACGGAGCTACTTCGCCCTGCGGCGGCTGGTGGATCGTGTCCGTGGGTTGAAGTTATCAAGCATTCCGCTTGTATCGTGGGTGCCTGCTGGGCCCTTGCCCGCATAAAGGTGCACTGGGGCAAGATGGATGCCCGTAAGCTTGTGACGGACCCGCCACCGAGGGCAAGGAGCATTGCACCGAGATGTATTATAAGAGTGTGTCAAGGGCGCCCACTATTGCGGTGAGTGCTCCAAAGATGTAATATTGGAGTAGACTCGCATTTTGTTATCTTGTGCGCTGAAAACTTAGTTCATATGCGCTAAGCAACGCTTGTTAATTTAAAATATTACCTTCTGTGCGGCTGTTTATCAAATCTGAGAGATGGCAAGTCATCGGCTTCAGCCCCCATGCCACTAGTGCTGGGGTGTTCGGGATAAACTTGAGCGCTCTTGTTCCCATTTTTGGGTCCATCTAGGGAGGCGCTCAACACAGCAAACAAGGCAACCGGACTTATAATGCTTGGACACTCTCATTTAGCCATAGAATTCTATAATTTTAAATTTCGTGAAGCCCCTAGTCTTCGAAGGTCGAATTTGGGGCGCTATCACGCCTTGGCCGACAGTATCCGCTCCTCGCTCTAAGCAGCATAAGTCTTTAAGGACTCGCAAAACCTCTCGAACAGCGATCGGTCTCTCGCCTCATCATGACGGTCAGTTTTAGCTTTCTCGAGGCGTTAACCCAGCCGAATCGGGCGGAATCGCGAGTGGTTCTCCCGTGCTACCTTAGCCGATATAACGGAACGTAAGGTACCAAAATACGGGAGCCGGGCAAACACAACTATTGACCCAAGACATGATTCGGAGCCGATGCATATAGTGCTATAAGTTCGGGGTGCCGCACTTGTGAAAGTGTTCAGACTCATCACACCGTAACGCGGGAAACATAAGCCCCTAGTGTATATTAGCCGTACCAAAGTGTACGGATGCAACATGTCGTGAATGAACATATGTATGAAAAAGAAATGCAATTATAAGCAAAAAAGGTGCTGCATTGTTTTATTCAATAAGTGCTGCTACTAATGCGAACGATACAAATAGTGCGATAAGCAAGGTAGGAGATCAAAACATGTCCCCTTCCGGGGTAGGCTGCAGATTGGTGTACGAAAATGCTCGTAATGGAGACCACCTGTATATTCATTGTAGCATTTATCCTTCCATGGTTGTTGCATCGTGAGTTCGGCAGGTCTGCTGCCGGACAGGGCTTCTGACAAAAGGAGTCCTGTGGGTAAAAAGTAGAAGGTAAAAAGAAAAGAAAAAGGAACGACACACTTGAGATCCCCTAGTGTGGTTGAGCCGCAGTCTGGGTTTATCGTGGTCGTGCCCCTCTCCCCATGCCCATGGTATCTTCAGAGCGTAATGGTGTATGCGAAGGACCTGCTTTGACGTTTCGCAGGAGCTGGGGTTGGGGCCGCACTGCTACGCGTGCTCGGAACGTGCCAGGTGGTCTTGTTGTAAGTTACTCCGGGCGCGCTTGGCTGTGTCCGGCCGCTTAACGGCCGGATTCGATAATTGCCTTAAGAGGCTGCATTGCACTTCTGCCGCGAGAGCCGCTGTATGTTCCTCCATGCGGAGAGAACGTTCAGTGTTTCCGTTGACCGTAATGACTCCTCGAGGGCCTGGCATCTTGAGCTTGAGGTATGCGTAGTGCGGCACCGCGTTGAACTTTGCAAACGCGGTACGTCCGAGCAAGGCATGATAGCCGCTGCGGAACGGGACTATGTCGAAGATTAACTCCTCGCTTTGGAAGTTATCCGGGGATCCGAAGACCACTTCCAGTGTAATTGAGCCTGTACAATTGGCTTCTACACCTGGTATGACGCCTTTAAAGGTTGTTTTGGTAGGTTTAATCCTTGAGGGGTCTATGCCCATCTTGCGCACTATATCCTGGTAAAGCAGGTTCAGGCTGCTGCCGCCGTCCATCAGGACTCTGGTTAGGTGAACTCCATCGACGATTGGGTCTAGGACCAGTGCGGCGAATCCGCCGTGGCGGATGCTTGGTGGGGTGGTCCCTTCGTCAAAAGTGATCGGGCAGAGGACCATGGATTGAACTTGGGCAACTGCCTCCATCGCGTGAGACATCCTCGAGTGCACGCCCCGCTCCCTTTTGGGTATGTGCGTTGCGTATATCATGTTCACCGTCCGCACCTATGGGGGGAAACCCTTCTGTCCTCTATTGTTCGGCGGTTGGGTCTCGTCCTCGTCATCGCTATGCAGCCCCTTGTCATTGTTTTCGGCAATTAACTTGCCTGCCTGCTTGAATACCCAACAGTCCCTGTTGGTGTGGTTAACTGGCTTTTGAAGTGCCGTGTATCTGGCACAAGCGGTCGAGTATTCGGTCCAAATTGGACGGACCCGGAGTAGTTCGTTTGAATGGCTTTTTCCGCTGACCGGGTTTAGAGCCTTTGAATCCGGCATTGACTGCCGTATCCTCAATATTGTCGCCGTTAGTGCGGCGTTTGTTTTTGTTACGACGCGGCCTGTCGTTTTGGTCCTTGAAGTCCGGACTGCCAGAATTTTTGCTGAGGTTGTTGCTGCGTGCTAGCCAGCTGTCCTCACCCGCGCAGAAGCGGGTGATGAGTGATGTGAGGGCTGCCATGGATTTCGGGTTTTCCTGTCCTAGGTGCCGGGCAAGCCACTCATTGCGGGTGTTATGCTTGAAGGCCGCGAGGGCCTCCGCATCCGGACAGTCGATGATTTGGTTTTTCTTGGTTAAGAACCGTGTCCAGAATTGTCTGGCCGATTCGTCTGGCTGCTGAACTATGTGCCTTAGGTCATCGGCGTCTGGTGGTCGCACATAAGTGCCCTGGAAGTTATCGAGGAATGCGGCTTCCAGGTCCTCCCAGCTCACAATTGACTCTGCTGGCAAGCTGTTGAGCCAATGTCGGGCTGGTCCTTTAAGCTTGAGGGGGAGGTATTTGATGGCGTGAAGATCGTCACCGCGGGCCATGTGGATGTGAAGGAGATAGTCTTCGATCCAAACCGCGGGGTCTGTTGTGCCACTGCTCCTGTTCCACCGCCAAGACCACATACTATCGAGCAAGCATACAACTATGGCCACCTTGTCACTCTCAGATGGCCTATTCTGATTCCTCCACCTGCTGCTGGTCCTCAATTTGATTACCATGTCGAGCACAGGCCTCAAGTTCAGAAGCCAAAGTCAAGACTGCCAGATTTCCAGGTACTGCCACTTCACCAGGATCTTTCAATGTCAACGGCTTCATTGCACACAACACCTTCTTCGATAGCGAAAAGAACCCCTACACCAGGCCCAAGATTTCATCTGATCGGTTCTGGAGTTATCAGCAGCGCAGCTATTATTCATGCATTCTGTACAACCAAGGCCGCATATTTCCGCATATGCGCCTTGATACTGAAGCCATAGCTGGCCTGCCCTGCTTAGAAGAAGCTCTCGATTGCTTCAGAGAGGCTGGCTTACTGCATTTTGTCACTGATAAGGAGCACTGGAATGAAGAGTTGCTGCTTCAATTCTACGCCACTCTTCATATCAGAGGCTACTACAGGGATCCTAAGACTTGGGTACTTGAGTGGATGACAGGAAATGTCCATCATGAAGCCAAAGCATTTGATGTCATTGAGCTTCTTGGCTTGCCCACCTGTGGGATCTCTATGAGCACGGTTGTCGACTTCACATCAGCTTTGGAAAGCATCTTTCACAAGTCGAAACCCGACATGAGCCGGATGCTAAGCATGATGAAGCCATTGCCTCCGGATCATGCGAATATCCTACGGAGTTCTTTGTTGAAGACCTTGAGTATATGCCACGCATAATCTATCACATCATAAGGCGAACTCTCTGGCCCATCAAAGGACAATCTCCAAATGCTAAGCTAGAAGGTGCAATGAAGACATTGGTCTTCTGTATTCTTCATGGCAAACGCTTCAATGCACAAGATTTCTTCATCCGCCAACTTGCTGCATCAAGATCTGACATTTTTGGCTTGAAGTTCTAAGCTCCATGGATCATGCGTCTGATCAAGCTTCACACTGCTTTCAACTATCAGTCATCTGCACGCAACCACATTGTCTTCTTGCCAGATGTCGATATGTATGTTGAAGCCATCTATCCAGTGCCTGACAAGGAGCCACTTTATCTTCATAATGCTGATCGTCAGAGTTTCACTCACCCCATTGAAGGTGTGCTGGCTGCAACTCGAGTCTATCCGTTGGCTGGTACTACACGTGCACCTCACCGTGCCCAAACCGAAGCCACTGACAACACAATTGCTCAACGGCCTCAAAAGAAATCTTGTGTTCTCAATGACCGAGAGCTTCTCGTAGGCCTGCATCAGAAATAGGATAGGCATCATGATTGGCTCAAGCGCCAGATGCAGAGCATCATGACTGACGACAATCGCATTCGCAACCTTGCAACCAAGAATGCCTTTGTCGCGCATGAAACCTGTCAACGCACATGGAAAGGGCTGACGCTTATGTGTGCTGAGGAAGATCTTCAGGACGATGGCTTCTTTGAACGATTCAAGTTTGATTCTACTCCGCCCAGAAATGATGTTCTGCGACGCACTCCATCTCTTGAAGACTCGGAGTACTCCTGTTCTGCTGCAACCGTGAATGCTCGTGTGATCGATGATCAAGATGATGCTACTTCGCCACCTCCAACACGTATCGACACTGCTCCAAGTTCGTCTGCACCGCCAAACCTCGACACCAACCCTGCATCTTCTCCTACTCCTTCTGGGAACGAGTAGAGGCTCAATGTCTTCAACCCTTTTTGGTCCTTACTGACAAAAGGGGGAGAAGCTATGAGTTGATAGTATTCAAGCGGGTTCATATGGGCGGTTGCTTTATATTTTGCCTAGTGTTTACAAGTCTTGCTTTTGATACATTTGGTTCTCTGAGTTGTAACACTTAAACTCGATGGTCGTCTGCTACTTATTTTCTATTTTGTGATGCAATGATAAATTCCGCATGTGCGATGATAACTTCCGCACTTAAATCATCTTGCAGACGTCCATTTTTCATTATGCATGTCATTATCTTCGTTACATCGAATCATGCATGATGATTTGTCTTCAAGCGGGTTCATATGGGTGGTTGCTTTATATTTTGCCTAGTGTTTACAACTCTTGCTTTTGATACATTTGGTTCTCTGAGTTGTAACACTTAAACTGGATGGTCGTCTGGTACTTATTTGCTATTTTGTGATGCGATGATAAATTCCGCATGTGCGATGATAACTTCCGCACTTAAATCATCTTGCAGACGTCCATTTTTCATTATGCATGTCATTATCTTCGTTACATCGAATCATGCATGATGATTTGTCTTCATAAGGTGAAGAGGATCTCCACAAGTAGAACCTGCCATGTGCATTTCCATTCCAAAAGCAAATTACTTATATGCACATCTTCAGGGTGGATCCTTCTGCTACTTATGATGACAATACCTCATCCTTTACAATTTCCCGTATTTATATCCCCGTTGAAAACTTCAACCAGTTTGTCATCAATCACCAAAAAGGGGGAGATTGTAAGTGCATCTAGTGCCACCCCTAGTTTGGTTTTGGAGTATTGACGACAAACGTGGTTGAGGGACTAATGTGTTTGTGAGAATTGCAGGATAACACAGGTAGTAGTCCCTCCTTGATTCGGTTTACCTACCGGAGATGACCCCTAAAAATGTATGAAGACATTGAAGATAATGGTGGTACGTGAAGATATTTGTCGGAGAATTGGGCCACGAGTAGGCTAACCCGAGCCCCCGGACCTTTCAAGACATCAGGGCAGGCTGCGCCCCTCAAGACCCCAAGACGAAGAGCCGCTTTCTGAGAGCCGGCGGCAAGACCGCCGACTGCCCCTCACGGCCGAGACCCAGGGACAACTTCGAAATAAGCCGAATCCCAACTGGCGGCTTCCAGAGAAGCCGGCTATGGGGAGTCGGCCCGCAACTCCAACCACCTCCTGCCTTCGCAATAATGGACGGGACGGGGTACGGCCACTGCGTGGCCCATCCCTGCCCCATTCGCAAGGGGCAGGTGTCGGTGTCAAAACCGGCCGATCTCGGGTAGGGGGTCCCGAACTGTGCGTCTAGGCGGATGGTAACAGGAGACAAGGGACACGATGTTTTACCCAGGTTCGGGCCCTCTTAATGGAGGTAAAACCCTACGTCCTGCTAGATTAATATTGATGATGTGTGTTACAAGAGTGGATCTACCACGAGATCGAAGAGGCTAAACCCTAGAAGCAGCCTATGGTATGATTGTTGTTCGTTTCTACGGACTAAAACCCTCCGGTTTATATAGACACCGGATAGGGTTAGGGTTACACAGAGTCGGTTACAATGGTAGGAGATCTACATATCCGTATCGCCAAGCTTGCCTTCCACGCCATTAACCAGACAAGACGGGGAATGGCAACAGTGATCGCCCGTCCGGCGGCGGCACTGTTGCCATGACCCCATGACCAAGCCAGCGTCATTAGAGGCGCGGCTACAGTAATCCGCAGCCGGCAAGACACGCCCGCGGCGGACAAGGCCTGTCGGCCCCATGCCGGGCCCGTTGGCGGTGCCCGCCAGTCGGCGGGCCCCAGCCATCGGCAGAGAAGACGGCGACCTGAGAGACAGATGGCTGGGACCCGCGCCCAACCGGATTACCATTGTACCCCCGGCGGGTAGGCCTATATATAACCCCCGGGGCACCCATGCAAAGGGTTGGACTCTAATAGTTTTAGACACACATAGAGGGAAGAGAAGAGCTAGCCGTGCCCTTCTCCTTCTTCACCCCGAACAGCTCAAGGAGTAACCTTGTACCCAGTTTGCCATAGTGATCATGCGGAGACCCCTTGAGCAGCAATGAGGGGTATTATCTCCACGGAGAGCCCCGGTTGGGTAAGATCTGCCGGCGTGCATGCCTTCGCCTCATCCTGCTTTCCGTGCACCGCGACGCTCTACTTGCCCCCACCATGATAAGCCATCCTTTGGCATATGTCACCTCACCCCGACATTTGGCGCCCACCGTGGGGCTAGGTGCACCGTCGTCCGGAGACCTGCTCTGGACGGGAACCCTTTTTCTCCCTGGCGAGCGCAGCCAGCCCGGCACGCCAGACGGAGTCTGCGCCGACGTGCTGCACGGCGCTGAGATCGCCTGCGCAGCCAGCTGCCTCGCTGAACTTGTCGGCGAGGTTCGCCTCTCCGACGAGCCTGCATCCGACGCAGGCACGGGCGGCCCCGAGAGCCTCCTCGCGGGCCTCCTTGACCAACTCCACATCGCCGGCGAGCATGCCACGGACTTGTAGTCCGTAGGCTCCACCGACCTGATGCTGGTCGACTCCGACACCGCGTCGCTCGATGCGTTCCCCACCAACGTGGTGGTCTACGACGAGCTGCTCCCTCGCGTGGGGAGCAGCGGAAGCACCGTCACAGAGGTTCTCGTCATCGGTCATGGCGAGCATTCCGGTGAAGGAGCTCATGACCCTCTCGACGCGGCTCTGCAAGACCTGGCCGCGCCTATTCCGGAAGACGCTGACACCAAGATGCTGGAGGCATGCCGCCTTCAGCTCGTCGAAGGCGCGAAGTAGCTGGCAAGCATGAGACGCTTGTCAGAAGCCTACCAGCGGGAGATGGATCGCGCTGTGGGCGGCTCGCCGGCCCCAACGGGGCCTAGCCGCCTAGGCGCGGTCCAACAGCGCGGCGTGGCCATCGCCAACCTGTTAGGGGCCAATCGCCCTGTGTACGCCACGCCTGCGGAGAACATCCGCGCCGCCCAGGCGGCGGCGGACGAGCTGGACAACTTCGAGGGTGAAGAGCGCCGCCTGATGACGGAGCGAGTCCAGCAGCTCCTCGACGCGGCTGCCACTCAGAACGAGGCCGGCTGCCGCACAGAGGCGCCGCAACAACAAAACGACGACCTGCCTCCCCGCCGAGATCAAGGCGCGACGTCTCGGACACCGACTGGCGGTGTCCGCGGAAGAAAAAACAAGGATCCGACTGTCAGCCACAGTCGGACTCACATCTGCATCGAGCGCGACCAACACGGCCGCCCAAGAGGAGTGGAACGGTGGGACGACTATCTGGCTCCTCCTCCTCGCAAAGAAAGGCGAGTCTCCCCACCACCAGTCGAGCATCTGACTCTCGGCGACCGCCTTGCCACCGAGAGGGAGTCGGAGAAAACGACGCCCGCCACCGGATCGACCGACTCCACCGATCCCTGGCGCTGGAAGAAGAAGGCGAGTTGGGTCCGCCATGTTTCGGACCTCGCATCCGAGACGAGCCCTTTCCCAGAGGGTTCACGCTCCCCCGAGGTACGCCCAAGTACACTGGCTCCGTAAAGCCGGAAGACTGGCTGGTTGACTACTCCACGGCCTCAACATAGCGAACGGCAACAAGCGTGTTGCCGTAAAGTATGTTCCGTTCATGCTCCAGGGCACGGTCCGGACATGGTTGAACAGCCTGAAGCCCCGCAGCATCAACAGCTGGGTCGACTTCACCGAAGCCTTCGTCCGTAACTTCACAAGCACGTACAAGCGACCTCCCAAGCCTCGCCAGCTTTCCTTGTGCGTGCAAGGCCCCAACGAGTTACCTCGCGACTACCTCACGCGCTGGGCCGAGCTTCGGAACTCCTGCGAGGGCATGCACGAGGTGCAAGCTATCGAGTACTTCACCGTCGGGTGCAGAGAAGGCACCCTCCTCAAGCACAAGCTCCTCTGCGACGAACCGGAGACCCTCGACGAGCTGCTGATCATAGCAGACAAGTACGCCACAGCCGACTCCTCCATGAAGGCAGAAATTCAAGTTAGTGCAACCGGCAAAGTGGCTCCTCAGGCTCCCAGAACTCCAGCTGGAGACACCAGTCGGCGACAACAACAGAACGATCACAAGGCAAGGCCCCACAGCCGGCTTCCAGCAGCCGGCAGGTTGCGACAGTCGAAGACCAGCAGCCGGAGGGGCAGCTTCCGGCCAAGCGACAGAAAGGCGGCAAGTCCAACTGGTTGCCAGCCTTCTCTTACGAGCAGACTCTAGATGGTCCCTGCAAGTTCCACAGTGGCGCGAAGCCGTCAAACCACACCACCCGGAAGTGCAACTGGTTCACAAGGATCGCCAAGGGAGACGGCCTCCTGCCTCCCCCGCCTGCTGGGCCGCCGCCTCCACCGCCGCCCCAGCAGCCGGCTGTCAGGCCAGTCGGCGCAATACAAGATGGGTACCCGGAAGAGCACGGAGCCTATGTGGTGTTCACCAGTGTGGCCGACGATCGACGCAGCAGGCGGTTGCAGCAGCAAGAGGTGAATGCACTGGTCCAAGAAGCCTATCAGTTGGAGCCGAGCTGATCACCCAGAGGTGATGCCGAGTCCGGGCTCCTACGCCCTGGTCTTCGGAGCCACCCTCGCCACAGATAGGCGGGCCGCTCGCTTCTCGCGAGTGCTGATAGACGGAGGCAGTAGCATCAACATCCTGTACAAGGACACCTTGGAGAAGTTAGGAATCAAGCAAAGACAGCTTCAGAGCAGCCGGACTGTGTTCCACGACATTGTACCTGGCCTTTCCTGCTCACGGATCGGCAAGATCCTGATAGATGTCCTCTTTGGAGACAAAGATCATTTCCGCCGAGAGCCAGTTTGGTTCGAAGTGGTGGACCTTGAAAGTCCGTAGCATGCGCTGCTTGGCCGACCCGCTTTGGCCAAGTTCATGGCGGTCCCCCACTACGCCTACCTCAAGATGAAGATGCCGAGTTCCAAGGGGATTCTGACCGTAGCCGGCGACTACAGAAAGTCGTCCGCTTGCGTAGCCGAAAGCAGTCGGCTAGCCGAGTCCCTGGTGATCGCAGCTGAGAAGCGGCTTCTTGATCGGGTTGTGGCGATGGCCGGCAAGCAGCCCGAGATATCGCCCAACCCCAAGGAGTCGGAAGCTGAGGGCTCGTTCAAGCCGGCCAAAGAAACGAAGAAGATACCCTTGGACCCGGAGCACCCAGAGAGGTACGCTGTCATAGGTGCAAACCTTGACAGCAAATAGGAAGGCGAGCTCGTCGATTTCCTCCATGAGAATCGGTACATCTTCGCATGGTCCCCTAAAGACATGCCAGGTGTACCGACGGAATTCGCCGAGCACAAGTTACATGTCCAATCTGATGTGAAGCCCGTCGAGCAGCCCTTGCGCCGCTTTGTCGGAAGAAGAGAAGACTTGTTGGAGAAGAGATAGCCCGCCCTAGCAGCGGTTTCATTATGGAAGTGTTTTTCCAGAATGGTTAGCAAACCCGTCTTGGTAATCAAGAAGAACAAGCATCGGCGGATGTGTATTGACTACACAAGCCTCAACAAAGCTTGCCCCAAGGACCCGTTCGCTCTGCCGAGAATTGATCAGTGATAGACTCCACGGCGGATGCGACTGTTGAGCTTCTTAGATGCATATTCAGGATATCACCGATCAAGCTGAACCAGCGTCTGGATCGAAGACCGCCTTCATCACGGGCGCTTGGAGCCTTCGCTACCTCACCATGACGCTCGCTTAAGGAATGCCGTGCCACCTTTCAGCGTTGCATGCAGAAGTGCCTCCTCAAGCAACTCGGCAGAAACGCCCACGTCTACGTGGACAATGTGGTGGTGAAGACGGAAAAGCGTGGAACGCTGCTGGAAGACCTTAAGGAAACCTTTGAGAACCTGCGCCGATTCCGATCAAGCTCAACCACGAAAGTGCGTCTTGGTGCCACCGCCAACTCCTTGGCTTCCTGGTCTCTCGAACGCGGCATAGAGTGCAACCACAGCTAAAGATCAAGGCCATCGAGAGGATGGAAGTACTCCACCGATCGCTAGATGTGCAAAAGTTCACCGCTGCTTACGCCCATCAGCCCATTCATCGCTTGGTTTTGCGAGCTCTCTCCTTTATACCAGCTCATGAAGAAGACCACCTTCTTCGAATGGATCCACAAGGCGGACGAAGCTTTTCTCCAGTTGAAGAAAATGCTGACTACTCCCCCTGTGCTGGCGGCCCCGACTCCTAAATAGCACATGCTCCTGTACATTGCCGCCACCAGCCGGGTAGTCAGCACAGTCATTGTAGTTGAACGCAAGGAGGAAGGCAAGGCGCTACCTGTCCAGAGACCGGTATATTACCTGAGCGAAGTACTGTCGACCTCCAAGCAGAACTACCCCCATTACTAGAAGATGTGCTACGGCGTGCACTTTGCCGCCAAGAAGTTGAAGCCTTACTTTCAAGAGCATCCAATCACTGTGGTTTGCATAGCCCCACTAGCCGAGATCATCGGAAGCCGAGATGCTTCTGGCCGAGTGGCCAAATGGGCCATAGAGCTGGCCCCCTACACCATCTATTACCAGCCCCGCACCGCCATCAAGTTGCAAGTACTGGCCGACTTCCTCGTCGACTGGGCGGAGACCCAGTACCTGCCGCCAGCGCCCGACTCCACCCATTGGCGGATGCATTTCGATGGCTCCAAGATGCGCACCGGCTTAGGAGCCGGCGTCGTCCTCACTTCCCCCAAAGGCGACAAGCTCAAATATGCGCTGCAGATCCATTTCGCCGCCTCCAACAACGTCACCTAATACGAGGCGCTCATTCACGGGCTCCGACTTGCCAAAGAACTTGGCATTCGCCGGATCCTGTGTTATGGCGACTCCGATTTGGTGGTCCAGCAGTCATCTGGCGATTGGGACACCAAAGATGCAAACATGGTGAGCTACCGTTTCCTTGTACGACAACTCAGTGGATATTTCGAGGGGTGCGAGTTCCTTCATGTGCCAAGAAATGACAACGACCAAGCAGACACCCTGGCACGAATCGGCTCCACCCGGCAGGCAATACTATCCGGCATCGCCCTTCAGCGCCTCCTCAAGCCATCTGTCAAGCCTTCACCAGAATCGGACTCCATCTTTGTGCTGGCTCCCCCTGAAGAAGTCGGATCCGACTCAAGAGCACCAGCAGACGGAACGAGAATTCTTACAGATGGCCCCAAGAATGCTGCAGTCGAAGCCGGCCCAGGGACTTCAAAACCCGGCCCGGGGACTGCGGCGACCATTGCGAAGATGCCAGAGCTCGGCCCGGGGACTTCATCAATCCAGCAAGCGGCCTCGGACTCCAGCCCGCCGCCTCCCAGCCCAAATTACCTCGTCCAAGTAGCAGATCTTGGCAGTTGAAGAAATAGCAGCACCCTCATGGGCCCAGCCCATCCTGAAGTTCCTAGTGAGCAGAGAGCTACCAACCGATGAAATCTTGGCTCGGCAAGTACAACGCCGAGCGGCAGCCTACACCATAGTCAAGAAAGAGCTGGTCAGGCGCAGCGTCACTGGTGTCTACCAGCGTTGTGTCGAGCTAGAGCAAGGCCAAGCGATTCTCGAAGACATCCATCAAGGCGAGTGCGGCCACCATGCGGCCTCAAGAGCACTCGTCGCCAAATCCTTCCGACACGGTTTCTTCTGGCCAACTGCCCTAGAAGAGGCCAAGGAATTAGTTAAGAAATGCAAGGGGTGCCAGATGTTCCGCTCCAAGCCGCATCAGCCGGCTTCCGCACTCAAGACTATCCCCATCGCCTGGCCCTTTGCTGTTTGGGGCCTGGACATGGTGGGACCATTTAAAGCAGCACGAGGTGGCCTAACTCACTTACTTGTCGAGGTTGACAAGTTCACCAAGTGGATAGAAGTAAAGCCCATCAAGAAGTTGAATGGTCCAACTGCAGTGACTTTCATCGCCGACATCACCACTCGGTATGGCATACCACACAGCATCATCACCGACATTGGCACAAATTTTGCCAAAGGCGCCCTGGCCCGTTTCTGCGCGACACAAGGCATCCGACTGGACTTAGCGTCCGTTGCCCATCCGCAGTCAAACGGCCTGGTGGAGCGAGCAAACGGCCTCATCCTGTCTGGCATCAAGCCTCGATCGGTCGAACCATCGAGGCGTTCGCCAGCTGTTGGCTTGATGAGCTGCCAACAAATCCTCCGAGTCTCGCGACGACTCCAAACAAGTCAACCGGCTTCACACCTTTCTTCCTCGTCTACGGTGCTAAACCGTCATCCCAACGGACATAGAGTTCGAATCCCCGCGAGTCACCATGTACATCGAGGAGGAAGCAGAAGAAGCACGTCAAGACGGCGTCGATCTGCTGGAAGAGGGCCGGCTATTGGCACTCAGCCGGTCCAGCATCTACCAGCAGAGCCTCCGCCGATACTACAACAGGAAGGCCAGGCCGAGATCTTTCCAATAGGGCGACCTTGTGCTCCGACTGATCCAGCGAACAGCCGGCCAGCACAAGCTGTCGGCGCCTTGGGAAGGCCCCTTCATTATCAGCAAAGTGCTGGGCAACGACTCCTACTACCTGACCGACGCTCAGAAGCCCCGAGCACGCAAGAGGGACGACTCTGGCAAAGAGACGGAACGGCCATGGAATGCAAATCTTCTCCGAAGGTTTTACAGTTGATGCAGTATGTACGACGCTACCTTTTGTATTAAAATACCAAGACTTCGGGCCCCCCGAGACGAGCTCGGGGACTGCCCTTTTTTGTTATCTATATGATAAGAATTATGCCTTCGAGTAAGTTACTCTTTGTTATGCCACTTGGCACCGGGTTCGACTAGTCGGCCCGGGGACTCGCCGCCTCACACTCTGGAATGCTTCCTACAGTCGGACAAGTAGTGTGTGGTGCCTAAGCCGCTCTGTCAGAACTCAAGAGCTCATTGAGCGATGTTTTAGTGGGCAGGAGTAAGGAAGAATGGGCGCCCACATGAAAAATGGCTAAGGACTCAAAGCATAAACATAGCTTAAGCCGGTTTCCAGCCTCTCTTTGCAAAGCCAACTCTTGAGTAGTCGGCTTGCCGCTTTCTATCCAACTTGTTAAAAAGACTCTAAAAAATGGCCAAGTACTTGCCTTCCCAAGAGTAGCCAAAGCATTTGATCCAAGCGGCAGTCCGCAGAGCGGTTGTCCGACTGGTAAGGCGGCGACTAAGGGAAGGCGGCAAAGGAAAAAGCCATAGGAGCAATGAGCAAGGAAAGATAGAATTAGGATAAATATTTACATAACATAGGCCCTTGGCCGAATCTTCAAGCAGAAGTTCAAAATACACCCCGCGGGTGGAATTGTGCGAATTAACAAGTTCTTCAAAGACTACTAAAGCAGATAAAAAAAGGCAAGACGGCATCCTAGGAAGCGGCAGATGGGTTCGGAGGGTCGGAAGAGACGGCGGTGTCAGGCGCCGGGGTGGCCGGCTGGGCAGTCTCGGCTTGATCATCTCCGGCAGCAGCCGGCCCGGTCGGGCGCGGCTCATTGCTGGAGGCGCGGTCGAGCTGAGGCTGGTCGCCCGCTCCGTCCTCTGGCGCCTCCGTCTCACCTCCATCCTCTGCCTCGCCTTCCTCCTTGGCGCTGGAGCCGATCACCTCCGCCGAGTCCTCATCATAATCCGGGTTCATCCCCCACCGTCTTCAGCCCGCTCAGGGACGAAGACGCTGGTGTCTTTATAGTCGGCGATCGCCGCCGCACGCTCGATGAGGGCATCTTCTGCAGCTAACAGCTCCGCCTGGGCCTCCGGCCGGAACGCGGCCAGCCGGTCCAGATCCAGCCCTGGATACCACGCCTTGACGAATTCCAAGGCCCGGCGCGCTCCAGCCCGGGCCGAGGAACCCTTCCAGGCCTCAAGACAGCCAGCCGCGACCTCCAGCCAGTCGGCATTCCGACTGGGAGTGCGCAGAACCGGCATGTCTGGCCACTGGGCAGCAATCGCCTAGGCGCCGACACATTGAAGCCGGCGCAGCATCCGATGGGCCAGCCGCAGACGAGCCTCGATGCTGAGAAGCTTCTCATCAAGGGTCCGGGGGGCGTTGGCGGCAATCTCCGCACCATTTGCCCTCCGCGCCTCGCGATCAGCCTCGATGGCGTGAGTGGCCGCCTGCGTGTCGCCAGGGAAGAAGTCTGCCAAGACGAAAAAGAAGCAAGTCAAAAAATCAGGAGTCAGCCCGACCTATAGTCAGTGGCTCAAAGAAAGAAAGTAAAGAAACTCACCGTCGACGATGTCCTCGATTTCATGGAAGCCGGAGGTCAGCAAAGGCCTCCTTGTCGGTCCAGGAGGAGCTTCGCTTTCGAACTCGGCCAGAGAGCAGTCTCTCTTTCTCCGCCTGCCCTGCGCTTTCTTAAGCAGCTCCTTTGCTCCGCCAGCTGCGTAGCCAACAAGTCGCTTCTCTCGGCGACTTGTTGCACTCCTCCCCCTTGGCACGCAAGGCGGTGTTGGCCTCGCCCAGCTGCTGTTGGAGAGTGGCGCTGGCCTCTCAAGAATAAAAGAAAAGGACGTTGAGTCATCAACTAAGAAGGTCACGGGAAGATCCGCCCAACTGCTCAGATGAGTCGGCCCGAATCTCGGGATTACAGCCATGGTGGCGCCAGCGCGCCTCGCTAAGAAGAAAGAGGACTCACTCCGCCTCCGACAAATCGCCGGTTCGCTGCCCAGCTCCTCAACATTGCGGTTGAAGGCAGTGACGGAGGTTGTTATACTCCTGTGATAAGCATTTCGCATAAAGGTAAATATTCGAACTCACGGATGGAGTTCGAGCTGCCTGCTCAAGAACCGGCCCGAAACTCGGGGACTACACCCAGTGGGTGCGCTGGCGCGCCCCCATAGAGAAGAACAAGAAAAACAAACTCAAAGAAGAGCATACCCGAGCGGCTGCTCGCGGCGCGGATGCGCTTTTGGTGTAGTGTTCTGATGGCGTCGCCCTCTCGCGCAACCGCTGAATGTCGAGCGCTGGCTCAGCAGGCCTGTGCCGCCTCCTCGCACCCACCCAACGGGCGCGGCGCTTGTCGCCTCGGCGTCTGGGATGGCCGAGCTGGCGGCACCAGTCTCCAAGGGGCGTGGCGCCGAAATCGCCTTCTCAAGACGGCGGTGCACTGGCGAAGCAACTTGAAGGAGCAGCTTCGCCACGGCCACGCCTTCAGTCGGCGGCACCGGCGGGTCTGCCTGCTGTTTACCTTGCGCGCTCTCAGACGGCGGCGGAGGCGGCGGTGGCGGCATGGCCGTACCCGACATGGAGGTCTCGCCGCCTTCTCTCTCTATGATAGGGTACTCGCCGCCGGCTCCCTCAGTCTTCCCCGTGAACTCCGGGGGTGGCGGTGCGGAGCTCAGCGGGATGACGAGCAACGCCGATTGGTGGTGCGCGGCCTCCTCAGCTCGCCGCTTTGCCGCGACGGCGGCTTCGACCTCATCCAGCTTCTTCTAGGCAGAGGCCACCGCCTTCTCGGCCTCCGCCTTCTCCAGGCGGGCTGCTTCTTCCTTGTCGCGCTTCTACTGCGCGTTCCGCTCCGTCGCCTCCCGGAGGTCGGCGGCGGGGTCAATCTGCCGAGTAGTGGCGGACGTTTCTGCCGACCCCATGACGGAGGCGGCGGCGACAATCTCTAAAGTAAGGGGAGCCCTGAAGCGAGGAAGACGTGTAAAAGATTTGGACAAGATTCACCAGAAGAAAACAAGACAAAAAGCGGAAGCACTTACGCGGAGACCAGTGGCGGCTTTTTCACTTCCTTGCGGAAGCGGTTGGCCTTTGCGACCGCCTCTTCCCGCTTGGTCGCGGCGGCCGCCCCCTTGAACTTCTTCGACCGGCCGCCAAGCTGTTGGAAATATGCCCTAGAGGCAATAATAAATTAGTTATTATTATATTTCCTTGTTCATGATAATCGTTTATTATCCATGCTATAATTGTATTGATAGGAAACTCAGATACATGTGTGGGTACATAGACAAGACCAAGTCCCTAGTTAACCTCTGGATGACTAGCTCGTTAATCAATAGATGGTTACGGTTTCCTGACCATGGACATTGGATGTCATTGATAACGGGGTCACATCATTAGTAGAATGATGTGATGGACAAGACCCAATACTAAGCCTAGCACAAAGATCGTAGTTCGTATGCTAAAGCTTTTCTAATGTCAAGTATCTTTTCCTTAGACCATGAGATTGTGCAACTCCCGGATACCGTAGGAATGCTTTGGGTGTACCAAACGTCACAACGTAACTAGGTGACTATAAAGGTGCACTCAGGTATCTCCGAAAGTGTCATTGGGTTGGCACGAATCGAGACTGGATTTGTCACTCCGTAAACGGAGAGGTATCTCTGGGCCCACTCGGTAGGACATCATCATAGTGTGCACAATGCGACCAAGGGGTTGATCATGGGATGATGTGTTACGGAACGAGTAAAGAGACTTGCCGGTAACGAGATTGAACAAGGTATCGGGATACCGACGATGGAATCTCGGGCAAGTACAATACCGCTAGACAAAGGGAATTGTATACGGGATTGATTGAGTCCTTGACATCGTGGTTCATCCGATGAGATCATCGTGGAACATGTGGGAGCCAACATGGGTATCCAGATCCCGCTATTGGTTATTGACCGGAGAACGTCTCGGTCATGTCTACATGTCTCCCGAACCCGTAGGGTCTACACACTTAAGGTTTGATGACGCTAGGGTTATGAAGGAAGTTTGTATGTGGTTACCGAATGTTGTCCGAAGTCCCGGATGAGATCCCGGACGTCACGAGGAGTTCCGGAATGGTCCGGAGGTAAAGATTTATATATGGGAAGTCCTGTTTTGGTCACCGGAAAAGTTTCGGGTTTTATCGGTATCGCGTCGGGACCACCGGGAGGGTCCCGGGGGTCCACCAAGTGGGGCCACCAACCCCAGAAGGCTGCGTGGGCCAAGTGTGGGAGGGGACCAGCCCTATGTGGGCTGGGGCGCCCCCCCACCAAGGCCCAAGGCGTGGGAAGAGTGGGGAGGGGCAAACCCTAGGTCCAGATGGGCCTTAAGGCCCACCTAGTGGGCGCCCCCTCTCTCCCCCTTTGGCCGCCCCCCTTAGATGGGATCTAGGGCTGGCCGCACCCCTTGGGGTGGGAAAACCCTAAAGGGGGGGCAGCCCCCTTCCCCCCTATATGTACTTGAGGTTTTGGGGCTGCCATACATATGAGAACTTCTCCCTCTTGGCGCAGCCCTACCTCTCCTCCCTTCTCCTCTCCCGCGGTGCTTGGCGAAGCCCTGCAAGACTGCCACACTCCTCCACCACCACCACGCCGTTGTGCTGCTGCTGGATGGAGTCTTCCTCAACCTCTCCCTCTCTCCTTGCTGGATCAAGGCGCGGGAGACGTCACCGGGTTGTACGTGTGTTGAACGCGGAGGTGCCGTCCGTTCGGCACTAGGATCTCCGGTGATTTGGATCACGACGAGTACGACTCCTTCAACCCCGTTCTCTTGAACGCTTCCGCTTAGCGATCTACAAGGGTATGTAGATGCACTCTCCTTCCCCTCGTTGCTAGTTTCTCCATAGATAGATCTTGGTGACACGTAGGAAAATTTTGAATTTCTGCTACGTTCCCCAACACAAGCAAGCTCGGCCCGGCCCGGCGCTTCTTCACGCCGCCTTGACCACCCAAGCCGGCGGAGAAACTCTCGCTCGGCTGGCCGACCTTTGACTGGTGGCGCGGAGCAACTTCCCCCTCGGCGTCGTCATCAGGCCAGTCGGCAAAGGTGGCCGAGGGCCTGAAGTCGCCTGCTCCTCCTCCTCCTCCTTCGGCGTCGGCCTCCATCGCCGCCGCCCCCAAGTCAGGGTCGTTGACGTTGCTCTCCGCTCGGTCGGGGACGAACTGACGGGCCGGTCCCGTGGTGCCGGCTGAAGGCTGGATGAGGGGGTTCTGACTCGAAAAAAATCAAAATAGATCAGAAGTCGGATTCGGCTGAAAAGAAAAACAGAAGAAGAAGAGAGACGACTTACAATAGGTGGGGGGTTGGCGCGCGAGTACTGCTCCTTGCCGAACTGCCAATCCGCCGTGAGGTTGCAGTTCACGATGTAGTTCACCGTGTCTGCCACCTCCGCGTGGGGCATGTCCTTGGAGCACAGCCGACTTGGGTCCCGGTGGCCGCTCATCTGAAAGATGAGATGAGGTTGGCCTTGGAGCGGAAGGACTCGGCGCGCCACGAAGGCGGCCAGCAGGTCGGGCCCAGTCAAACCCTCCGACTGCGTCAGCACTCGGAGTTGCGCGACGGCGGCGGCACCAGCGGGAGAGGCAGCGTCTGACTCGTGGGACCAGCTGGGAGCCTCGCCAAACAGCGCCAGCTTCAGTAAGGCGGCAGATTGACCCGATGCATATACAGGCGACGTTCTTCACGTAAAAATAAGATCGCTACCACATCTTCACCGACTCAATCAGCGGGATGGTGGGAAACGGGTTGTCGGCAACCGATCTCTGCATCGCGATGAAGGTACCGCACAGGGCTGGCACGCCGGCGACGTGCGTGCCGAGCTTGGACAGGAAGAACTCCCCCCATAGCTCGATGGTGGGGAGAACGCCGAGGAAGCCTTCGCACAAGGTGGCGAAGGCAGCCAGCAGCACCACCGTGTTCGGAGTAAGGTGGTGCGGCTGGAGCCCGTGGAACTCCAAGAAGGAGAGTAAGAAACTGCTCGATGGCAGCCCTAGGCCGCGCATGAGGTGCGAGCGGAATACGACCCGCTCGCCCTCCTCCGGGGCCGGCGATATTTCCCCCGCCGGCGCGGCGCAGGCCCGCACTAGGTTCTTGCCAGGGAGACGACTCGTCTGGCGAAGGAACTCGATGTGGTCGTCATCCACCTCGGAGCCGTCCCACACGCCGGAACGCGCGACGTGCGGTGCGGCGGCAGAGGAAGAGCTCATCGCCACGGTGTGGCGTGGTTCGGCGCGGCGGCGGCAAGAGGAAGAAGAAACAAGAGGAAGCGGGGGGAGCAGGGAGATGGGCGAGCGTGCTTCGCCGCCCCCCTCCTCCCGCCTACTTATAGGCTCATGGGCTGAGAAGCCGATGGGGTGGACGTGGGATTAACTGCGCCCAGGACCCCACGCCCCCACGCCCCCCACGATTTACCCCACGAAGTTACTGCGCCCAGTTACGACATGGGAACCCCAATCGTCGGGGCCGCAACGGATCCGTTCGCATGCCGAGGCGCGGTAGTGGCGGGCCCGCCGATGGCTCGTCCGTCGCAGCGTGGGTGGGCGAATCGACCTGCCGCGTGGGCGCCACGCGGCGGTTCGCAACGGGCAGCTGCCTGGAAGCTTATCAGGCACGCTGCCTGGATCCCACTACGACTTTCAAACTCTTTAAGGGGCAAGACGGCCTTCTGCGAGTCCGGCTCCAGCTAGTCGGCCTAGAGGAAGACGGCGAGCAAGGCCCAGATTCCACCACCAGAAGGATGAAACTGTTGAGGCTCCTCGACATGTTGCCCTCGGCGCCTCACCAGCTTCGGGGACTACTGTCAGAGTATTGGGCCACGGGTAGGCTAACCCAAGCCCCCGGACCTTTCAAGACATTGGGGCAGGCTGCGCCCCTCAAGACCCCAAGACGAAGAGCCGCTTTCTGAGAGTCGGCGGCAAGGCCGCCGACTGCCCCTCACGGCCGAGACCTAGGGACGACTTCGAGATAAGTCGACTCCCAACTGGCGGCTTCCAGAGAAGCTGGCTATGGGGAGTCGGCCCGTAACTCCAACCACCTCCTGCCTTCGCAATAATGGACGGGACGGGGTACGGCCACCGCGCGGCCCATCCATGCCCCGTTCGCAAGGGGCAGGCATGGCCACAGTGCACCGTACCAACGGAGATCTCCATCCGGCGCGCATCAATCGCTATGTCGTCCTTGACATCAGCCCGTGGCGGTGCCTCGTGCCACGACGGCATGTCTGCACGACCAGAACGGCGGGACCCGCTTGTCGGCGTCTGAGAAGACGGCGAGCGCCACAAGACGGACCCGCTGGGAGTCGGCCCCGTGAGTCGGCCGACCCCTCCCACGGGCCCCGCACGCCATTAACCAGACAAGACGGCGAATGGCAACAGTGATCGCCCGTCAGGCGGCGGCACTGTTGCCACGACCCCATGACCAAGCCAGCGTCATTAGAGGCGCGGCTACAGTAATCCACAGCCGGCAAGACCCGCCCGCGGCAGACAAGGCCTGTCGGCCCCATGCCGGGCCCGTCGGCGGGGCCCCCGCCAGTGGGCCCCAAGTCATGGAGAAGACGGCGACCTGAGAGACAGACGGCTGGGACCCGCGCCCAGCCGGATTACCATTGTACCCCCGGGGGGTAGGCCTATATAAACCCCCCGGGGCACCCATGCAAAGGGTTGGACCCTAATAGTTTTAGACACACATAGAGGGAAGAGAAGAGCTAGCCGTGCCCTGCTCCTTCTTCACCCCGAACAGCTCAAGGAGCAACCTTGTACCCACTTTGCCATAGTGATCATGCGGAGACCCCGCAGAGCAGCAGTAGGGGTATTATCTCCACGGAGAGCCCTGAAGTTGGGTAAGATCCGCCGGCGTGCATGCCTTCGCCTCATCCCGTTTCCAGGCACCGGCGATGTTCTACTCGCCCCCACCATGATAAGCCATCCTTTGGCATATGTCACACCCTACCCCCCAATATTCACATTGAAGACTATGACAGAAGAAGACATTGAATGAAGACTATGGAGCGCGAAGACTTAGCAGTTTCATTTTTTCTTTTCTTCTTTGTTGAGTCATAGGAACCACCGCACTGTTAAGTGGGGTCCAAGTGAACAAAGTCAGAGTGACTGAAGTGATGCTCAACCAGAATCATATGTCTTCGAGCGAAGACAATGAGAGCAAATCTTATCCAGAGTCGGATAAGTCAGCTTTACTTGTAGCCCAAGTCAAGCTGTCGTGTGTGTTGAAATCGACCGCAGACACGTGTCAGTTCCTTAGTGACCCAGGGTCATTTCGGAAAAATCAGGCCGGGTTGCCTAGTGGCTATAAATAGCCCACCCCCTACACCATAAATTGGTGGCTACTCAGAGTTAGTGCACGGCTTTTGTCGTTGAGAGCAACCCACCTCCGAAGAATTTGAGAGAGAAATCCTTGTGAGGACAAAGCCCAAAACACCCAGAGCCCAAAGAGTGTTTGGCATCACTGAAGTCTTTCTATCCGCGTGATCTAAAGACTTGTTACACTTGAGGACTGTGAATCCTCTAGCCGGTTAGGCGTTGCGTTCTGTGCATCCAAGAGTAATTGTGGATCGCCGGTGAACGAAGTCTGTGAAGGTTTGGAAGTCTACCTTGAAGACTTACCAGAGTAATTAGGGGACCGTGTGTCCTTAGCTCAAGGGGAATAAGGTGAAAACACGGTCTTCTCGAGTTCAATCTCAGCCTCCCTAACTGACGTATAGTTGTCACAAGAATCGAACTGGTCGAACAAATCCTTGTCTTCACAACACACGGGTTCTATCTCTTACTCTCCTTACTTACGCTTTGTCTTTGTGAAGTCATTGCCTGATTGCTCTACCTGTTTGACTTCACTGTGTGACTACTTGTTCTGATTGGCTTCATACTATCTTCCATCCTGATCCTACTACCTAGCTGTTATCAGTCATCATGCTTTAGCTTCATACTCATTTGACTATTGCTTGTCTAGAGTAGTTTATCTTCCGCTGCATGTTTATAGGTCTAGATTTCATGCTTGTCTTCGAAACTTTCATGTTTTGAAGACTTCCGTAAAAATCGCCTATTCACCCCCCCTCTAGTCGATAACTAGCACTTTCACTATGTACTATCCTCATATCAATACAATCAAAAGCATGACGTAGGGTATTATCTCCTTGAGAGAGCCCAAACCTGGGTAAAATCCCGTGTCCAGATTACCATTGCTCCAAGACGTCGAGCTTAGGATCCCTACTATGAGATCCACCGGTTTTGACACCGACAGCGTTAGCCTCGGCTATGGTGGCATCGCCCTCCTCCCCCGTATTCGGGGCCCTCCAATACATGACTTCCTCGACCTCTTCGTTGATCTGGGAAGGTGCGGAGTGCGACGCAGACCCGCTGTCCGCTAATTCGGTGGGTGGAGATGTCCCCTCCGAGGTCTGCTCGGCGGGGTGACCACGCGTTGGGCTTTGATATCACACAAATCAGTTTTCGTTGGAAAGGGATTAGCGAAAATAAAACAGGGAGCATCGAAGTTCCTACCTGGTGGCAGGGGGCTTGACCCTGCGGTCCTTCTCCAAGACCTCTTCGGATGCCGTGGACTCCTCATCGGAGTCCGAGCTGTCAGACAGGACCACCTTGGGCCTATACTGCCTCTTCGGGGCTCAAGGGGGCTGTTCCTCCTCGACGTCTTTGGACGCCACCCTCTTCTTGGAGTGTGAGGAGGAGCTTTCCTCCTCATCTTCGTCCTTCTCCCCGTCTTGGGCAGACGGGGACACTACATCGTCGGCTTTGGTGGCCGAGCGTTCCCACAAGTGGAGGCCTCCCCAGGCCTCCAGCGGCCCCTTTTCTTCTTCTCCTTTTTTCTGGCGCCCTATACGGCGCCTCGACCAGTAGCTCCCCCAGCTGAGCCGATTGCGGCTCTTCAGGCAGCGGAGCCAAAACACCTGGTCTTCTTGGCCTTCTTAAGCCAGCCCTGTTAAAGCAACAAAGCGGGGCTTAGACCAAGCTTTGGACAGTATGGACGCCTGAATACATGACATGCAAAGAGTTAATTACCTTCCTCGGAGGGTTTGTGGCATCAAGACCGATGTCTTCCTTCCCGGCCGGCCACTCCTTCTGAGGCTTGAATAACAGACTCCACACCTTGTTATGGGTGGTGCCAAAGAGGTGTTGCACGGTGGCCGGGTCTTTGGGTTTGTAAGCCCACATCAGGCTCGCCCTCTACTGACAATGTAGGAGACGGCGACGGAGCATTATCTGAACTACGTTGGTCAGTTTGGCCCCGGCCTCCATCACGCTAGACATGCGCTTCTCCAGTGCCTTCACCTCGTCAGTGGATCCCCAATCGAGAACCTTTTTGTTCCACGGGGTCAGCCTCACTGGGGGTCCGGATCTAAACTCGGGGGTCACCGTCCAGGCCGCCTCCCTTGGTTCGGTTATGTAGAACCATTCTTTTTGCCACACCTCGAAGGTGTCGATGAACGTCCCCTCCGGCCTTTGGACTCGGGTGAGCTTGCTGATCATATGTAACAGCCTGGTTTTTGGCCCTTCTCTTTTTCTTTTGCCCTAGGTTGTGAAGCAACCTATATTTCTCTCCATCCAAAAATTCCCAAATAATTCTCATAATTTCTTTGGGTCATATTTTAATCAAATATGGCCAAACTTTCCCGCCCTAGCCCAAAAACAATTCCCCAATAATTATTATTTACTTCTGTCCTAAATGGCATTTTGTGAAGGAAGTGCCATTTATCTTATCCTGTTTGCTCCCAAACTTTTTGGGCATTCTCTTATGTCCAAATAATTGCCTCATGCCAAAATTCAATTTCATTTGCCTAGCCAACCTTCCTTAGCAATTTTTCAAAGTTTCTGTCAGATGGAAGCCATTGTGAAGGAAGTACTAGATAGGAGTATACAAATGAGTTGCTTTCGCCGCCATGGCCGCCGCGGCCATCTTCTCCAATTCGCCCAGAGCCATCCCCTCCTTGCCTTATTCCACCACCAGAGCTGTCCCTCAACACCCACAAGGTCACCTCGACCCCCACCTCCTCCTCTGGTGGATTGTGGCCGCGTGCTCGACGGTGTCCGTAGCTCTCTTCTGCCATGGCCGAGACCCTGCTCGACTCCGACCTCCCCGAGATGCGTGGGTGGTACCTGCGGGTGCGGTTCGCTCCGCTGATCTCACCGCTAGGTCGCTGCTACCTCTTGAGCACTGCGTTGGTTTTCCCTTGAAGGGGAAAGGGTGATGCAGTGACGTACCGTAAGTATTTCCCTCAGTTTTTGAGAACCAAGGTATCAATCCAGTAGGAGATCACGCACAAGTCCCACGCACCTAAACAAACAAATAACAACCTCGCAACCAAGGCGATAAAGGGGTTGTAAATCCCTTCACAGTCACTTACGAGAGTGAGATCTGATATGATAAGATAATATTTTTGGTATTTTTATGATAAAGATGCAAAGTAAAATAAATGGCAATAAAAATAACTAAGTGTTGGAAGATTAATATGATGGAAACAAGACCCGGGGGCCATAGGTTTCACTAGTGGCTTCTCTCAAGAGCATAAATATTACGGTGGGAAATGAATTACTGTCGAGCAATTGATAGAATTGAGCATAGTTATGAGAATATCTAGGTATGATCATGTATATAGGCATCAAGTCTGCGACAAGTAGGTCGAAACGATTCTGCATCTACTACTATTACTCCACACATCGACCGCTATCCAGCATGCATCTAGAGTATTAAGTTCATAAGAACAGAGTAATGCTTTAAGTAAGATGACATGATGTAGAGGGATAAACTCATGCAATATGATATAAACCCCATCTTTTTATCCTCGATGGCAACAATACAATACGTGCCTTGCTGCCCCTGCTGTCACTAGGAAAGGACACCGCAATAATGAACCCAAAGCTAAGCACTTCTCCTATTGGAAGAAAGATCAATCTACTAGGCCAAACCAAACTGATAATTCGAAGAGACTTGCAAAAATAACCAATCATACATAAAAGAATTCAGACGAGATTCAAATATTGTTCATAGATAATCTTGATCATAAACCCACAATTCATCGGATCTCGACAAACACAACGCAAAACAAGATTACATCGAATAGACCTCCAAGAAGATCGAGGAGAACATTGTATAGAGATCCAAAGAGAGAGAAGAAGCCATCTAGCTAATAACTATGGACCTGAAGGTCTGTAACGCCCTCGATGCGGCTATATCTCTCACGTGTCGAAGCACGACTTAGAGGCATAACTGCATTGAAAGCAATGTCGCAAGTTAGGTAATCTTCACACAACCCATGTAACACATAAGGGAAAGAGATACATAGTTGGCTTACAGTCGCCACTTCACACAATACATAAATAAACATCCATCATCCAGATTACACTCAAGGTCCGACTACGGAACCAAAATAAAAGAAGACTACCCCAAATGCTACACAGATCCCCGATCGTCCCAACTGGGCTCCACTACTGATCATCAGGAAAAGACACATAGTAACGACCACGTTCCTCATCGAGCTCCCACTTGAGCTCGGTTAAATCATCTGCCCGCATCGCCGGCACTGCAACTGTTTTGGTAGAATCTGTGAGTCACGGGGACTCAGCAATCTCACACCCGCGAGATCAAGACTATTTAAGCTTATAGGAAGGACAGAGTTGTGAGGTGGAGCTGCAGCAAGCGACTAGCATATATGGTGGCTACATTCGCAAAAGAGAGCGAGAAGAGAAGCAAGGCACGGTCGTGAAGCTAGTAGCGATCAAGAAGTGATCCTGAACTACTTACGTCAAACATAACTCCAACACCGTGTTCACTTCCCGGACTCCACCGAGAAGAGACCATCACGGTTACACACGCGGTTGATGTGTTTTAAAATTAAGGTCAACTTCGGGTTTTCTACAACCGGACATTAACAAATTCCCATCTGCCTCATAACATGCAGGCACGGCTTTGAAAGATAATACCCTACAGGGGTGTCCCAACTTAGCCCATTATAAGCTCTCATGGTCAACGAAGGATATTCCTTCTACCGGGAAGACCGATCAGTCTCGAATCCCGGACTACAAGACATTTCGACAGCAATAAAACAAGACCAGCAAAGCCGCCTCAATGTGCCGACAAATCTCGATAGGAGCTGCACATATCTCGTTCTCAGGGCACACCGGATGAGCAGTCCGTACAACTAAAACCAGACCTCAAGTTTCCTTGAGGGGGCGCTGCAAAGCGCTCTAGTTTGGGCCAACACTCAGAGGAGCATTAGCCCGGGGGGTTAAATAAAGATGACCCTCGGGCTCGCGAAAACCCGGGGGAAAAAGGCTTAGGTGGCAAATGGTAAAACCAATGTTGGGCCTTGCTGGAGAAGTCTTATTCAAAGCTAACTGTCAAGGGGGTCCCATAAATCACCCAA
Organism: Aegilops longissima; assembly: GCA_021605205.1. Lineage (NCBI taxonomy): Eukaryota > Viridiplantae > Streptophyta > Magnoliopsida > Poales > Poaceae > Aegilops > Aegilops longissima. The sequence continues at coordinate 754,873,461 of CM038682.1, read as the reverse complement.
TCGTGTAAGGAACGCGAAATCAAGGAACATAACACCGGTATGACGGAAACTAGGGCGGCAAGAGTGGAACAAAGCACCGGGCATAAGGCCGAGTCTTCCACCCTTAACCAAGTATATAGATGCATTAATTAAACAATAGATATTGTGATATCGCAACAAGTAAACATGTTCCAACAAGGAACAACATCTCCATGTTCCAACAAGGAACAAACTTCATCTTCTCCTGCAACTAGCAACTCTATAAGAGGGGCTGAGCAAAGCGGTAACATAGCCAAACAATGGTTTGCTAGGAAAGGATGGTTAGGGGCTCGACATGGAAATATGGGAGGCATGATAAGCAAGTGATAGGCATTGTAGCATAGGCATATCAAAAGAGCGAGCATCTAGCAAGCAAAGATAGAAGTGATTTCGAGGGTATGGTCATCTTGCCTGCAAGGTTCTCAGAGTTGTCGAAATCTTGATCCTCGTAAGCGTTCTCAACAGGTTCCTTGTTCACGTACTCGTCTCCCGGCTCTACCCAAAGCAAGAACACAAACAAAGGAACCACAATAAATCACGGTGCAATGCACAAGCAACATGATGCAAAACATGGCATGATATGCGAGATGTGATATGCAATGCGTATGCGTGCTCCGGAAGGAAAATGATGAACCAGGCATCAACTTGGCAAACCAAGTATGCCACTGGAAAGGTGAGATGATTTCGGTTGAAATCGATATAAAGATCACCGGAACCGAATGCACGGTTTGCAAATGACAAGCAAAACAAGAATGACACAAATCTGCCATTAACAGCATGATGCCACTTAGCAAGCAACAAGAAATTAAGCTATTGCAGCCAAACGTACCAACAAAGCATATGGAAGTGAAGACGTACGACTACATCAACCGCGTTGTTATAACGCTTCCGCTTTCGGTCTACGAGGGTACGTAGACAACACTCTCCCATCTCGTTGCTATGCATCACCATGATCTTGCGTGTGCGTAGGAAATTTTTTGAAATTACTACGTTCCCCAACAGTGGCATCCGAGCCTAGGTTTTTATGGTTTGATGTTTTGCACGAGTAGAACACAAGTGAGTTGTGGGCGATACAAGTCATACTGCCTACCAGCATGTCATACTTTGGTTCAGCGGTATTGTGAGATGAAGCGGCCCGGACCGACATTAGCGTACGCTTACGCGAGACTGGTTTCACCGTTACGAGCACTCGTGCTTAAAGGTGGCTGGCGGGTGTCTGTCTCTCTCACTTTAGTTGAACCGAGTGTGGCTACGTCCGGTCCTTGAGAAGGTTAAAACCGGAGTCTATTGACGAAATATCGTTGTGGGTCTTGATGCGTGGGTGAGATTGGTTCTTGCTTAAGCCCGTAGCAGCCACGTAAAATTTGCAACAACAAAGTAGAGGACGTCTAACTTGTTTTTGCAGGGCATGTTGTGATGTGATATGGTCAAGACGTGATGCTATATTTTATTGTATGAGATGATCATGTTTTGTAACCGAAGTTATCGGCAACTGGCTGGAGCCATATGGTTGTCGCTTTATTGTATGAAATGCAAGCGCTCATAATTGCTTTACTTTATCACTAAGCGGTAGCGATAGTCGAGAAGCAATAGATGGCGAAACGACAACGATGCTACGATGGAGATCAAGGTGTCGCGCCGGTGACGATGGTGATCACGACGGTGCTTCGGAGATGGAGATCACAAGCACAAGATGATGATGGCCATATCATATCACTTATATTGATTGCATGTGATGTTTATCCTTTATGCATCTTATTTTGCTTTGATTGACGGTAGCATTTTAAGATGATCTCTCACTAAAATTATCAAGTAGTGTTCTCCCTGAGTATGCACCGTTGCCAAAGTTCGTCGTGCCGAGACACCACGTGATGATCGGGTGTGATAAGCTCTACGTCCATCTACAACGGGTGCAAGCCAGTTTTGCACACGCAGAATACTCAGGTTATACTTGACGAGCCTAGCATATGCAGATATGGCCTCGAACACGGAGACCGAAGGTCGAGCGTGAATCATATAGTAGATATGATCAACATAAGATGTTCACCATTGAAAACTACTCCATCTCACGTGATGATCGGTTATGGTTTAGTTGATTTGGATCACGTGATCACTTAGATGACCAGAGAGATGTCTGTCTAAGTGGGAGTTCTTAAGTAATATGATTAATTGAACTTTAATTTATCATGAACTTAGTCCTGGTAGTATTTTGCAAATTATGTTGTAGATCAATAGCTCGCGTTGTTGCTTTCATATGATTATTTTAATGTATTCCTAGAGAAAATTGTGTTGAAAAATGTTAGTAGCAATGTTGCGGATTGGATCCGTGATCTGAGGTTTATCCTCATTGCTGCCTGTAAGAATTATGTCCTTGATGCACTGCTAGGTGACAGACCTATTGCAAGAGCAAGATGCGGCGTTATGAACGTTTGGCTAGCTCAATATGATGACTCCTTGGTAGTTTAGTGCACCATGCTTAAACGGCTTAGAATCGGGACTTCAAAGACGTTTTGAACGTCATGGACCATATGAGATGTTCCAGAGTTGAAGTTAATATTTCAAGCAAATACCGAGTTGCGAGATATGAAGTTTCCAACAAGTTCTATAGCTAAAAGATGGAGGAGAATCGCTCAACTAGTGAGCATGTGCTCAGATTGTGCAGGTACTTCAATCGCTTGAATCAAGTGGGAGTTAATCTCCCAGATAAGATAGTGATTGACAGAATTCTCTAGTCACCATCACTAAGTTACTAGAACTTCGTGATGAACTATAGTATGCAAGGGATGACGAAAACGATTCCCGAGCTCTTCGTGATGTTGAAATCGACGAAGGTAGAAATCGAGAAAGAGCATCAAGTGTTGATGATTGACAAGACCACTAGTTTCAAGAAAAGGGCAAAAGGAAAGAAAGGGGAATTTCAAGTAGAATGACAAGCAAGTTGTCACTCCCATGAAGAAACCCAAAGCTGAACCAAAGCCTGAAACTGAGTGCTTACACTGCATAGGAAATGGTCACTGGAAACGGAAATACCCCAAATATTTGGTGGATAAGAAGGATGGCAAAGTGAACAAGAGTATATTTGATATACAGGTAATTTATGTGTGCCTTACTAGTGTTTATAGTATCCCCTGAGTATTTGATACTTGTTCGGTTACTAAGATTAGTAACTCGAAACAGGAGTTACAGAATAAACAGAGACTAGTTGAAGGGGAAGTGAAGATGAGTGTTGGAAGTAGTTCCAAGATTGATATGATCATCATCGCACACTCCCTATACTTTCGGGATTAGTGTTAAACCTAAATAAATGTTATTTGGTGTTTGCGTTGAGCATGAATATGATTTGATCATGTTTATTGCAAAACGGTTATTCATTTAAAGTCAAAGAATAATTGTTGTTCTGTTTAAATGAATATAACCTTCGATGGTCATACACCCAATGAAAATAGTTTTCAAAACGGTTATTCATTTAAAGTCAAAGAATAATTGTTGTTCTGTTTAAATGAATAAAACCTTCAATGGTCATACACCCAATAAAAATAGTTTCTTGGATCTCGATCGTAGTGATACACATATTCATAATATTGATGCCAAAAGATGCAAAGTTAATAATGATAGTGCAACTTATTTGTGGCACTGCCGTTTGGGTCATATCGGTGTAAAACGCATGAAGAAACTCCATACTGATGGACTTTTGGAATCACTTGATTATGAATCACTTGGTACTTGCGAACCGTGCCGTTTGGGCAAGATGACTAAAACTCCGTTCTCCGGAACAATGGAACAAGCTACTGACTTATTGGAAATAATACATACCGATGTATGCGATCCAATGAGTGTTGATGCTCGTGGCAAGTATCGTTATTTTCTGACCTTCACAAGATGATTTGAGCAGATATGGGTATATCTACTTGATGAAACATAAGTCTGAAATAGTTGAAAGGTTCAAAGAATTTCAGAGTGAAGTGGAAAATCATCGTAACAAGAAAATAAAGTTTCTGCGATCTGATCGTGGAGATGAATTTTTGAGTTACGAGTTTGGTCTTCAATTAAAACAAAGTGGAATAGTTTCACAGCTCACGCCACATGGAACACCACAACATAATGGTGTGTCCGAACGTCAGAACCGCACTTTATTGGATATGGTGCAATCTATGATGTATCTTACCGATTTACCACTATCGTTTTGGGTTATGCATTAGAGACAGCTGCATTCACGTTTAATAGGGCACCATCTAAATCCGTTGAGATGACACCGTATGAACTATGGTTTAGCAGTAAACCTAAGTATGTCGTTTCTTAAAGTTTGGAGTTGTGATGCTTATGTGAAAAAGTTTTCACCGATAAGCTTGAACCCAAATCGAGAAGTGCGTCTTCATAGAATACCCAAAAGAAACTGTTGGGTACACCTTCTATCACAGATCTAAAGGCAAAACATTCGTTGCTAAAATGGATCCTTTCTAGAGAAGGAGTTTCTCTCGAAAGAAGTGAGTGGGAGGAAAGTAGAAACTTGATGAGGTAATTGTACCTTCTCCTTATTGGAAAGTAGTTCATCACAGAAATCAGTTCCAATGATTCCTACACCAATTAGTAAGGAAGTTAATGATGATGATCATGAAACTTCAGATCAAGTTGCTACCAAACCTCGTGGGTCTTCGAGAGTAAGATCCGCACTGTAGTGGTACGGTGATCATGTTCGGAAGTCATGTTACTAGACCATGATGAACCTCACGAACTATGAGGAAGCGATGATGAGCCCAGATTCCGCGAAATGGCTTGAGGCCATAAAATCTGAGATAGGATCCATGTATGAGAACAAAGTATGGACTTTGATTGACTTGCTCGATGATCAGCAAGCCATGTAGATAAATGGATCTTCAAGAGGAAGACGGACACTGATAGTGGTGTTACTATCTACAAAGCTCGACTTGTCACAAAAAGGTTTTCGACAAGTTCAAGGTGTTGACTACAATGAGATTTTCTCAACTGTAGCGATGCTTAAGTCTGTCCGAATCATGTTAGCAATTGCCACATTTTATGAAATCTGGCAAATGGATGTCAAAACTACATTCTTTAATGAATTTATTAAAGAAGAGTTGTATAGGATGCAACGAGAAGGTTTTGTCAATCCTAAAGGAGCTAACAAAATGTGCAAGCTTCAGCGATCCATCTATGGACTGGTGCAAGCATCTTGGAGTTGGAATAAACGCTTTGATAGTGTGATCAAAGCATATGGTTTTATACAGACTTTTGGAGAAGCCTGTATTTACAAGAAAGTGAGTGGGAGCACTACAACATTTCTGATAAGTATATGTGAATGACATATTGTTGATCGGAAATAATGTAGAATTATTCTGCAAAGCATAAAGGAGTATTTGAAAGGAGTTTTTCAAAGAAAGACCTCGGTGAAGCTGCTTACATATTGAGCATCAAGATCTATAGAGATAGATCAAGACGCTTGATAAGTTTTTCAATGAATACATACCTTGACAAGATTTTGAAGTAGTTCAAAATGGAACAGTCAAAGAAAGAGTTCTTGCCTGTGTTACAAGGTGTGAGATTGAGTAAGACTCAAAACCCGACCACGGCAGAAGATAGAAAGAGAATGAAAGTCATTCCCTATGCATCAGCCATATGTTCTATAAAGTATGTCATGTTGTGTACCAGATCTATTGCATACCCTACCACTAAGATTGGCAAGGAGTGCAATAGTGATCTAGGAGTAGATCAATGGACAGCGGTCAAAATTATCCTTAGTAGAATAAGGATATGTTTCTCGATTATGGAAGTGAAAAAGGTTAAATGCGTAAAGGGTTACGTCGATGCAAGTTTTAACACTAATCTAGATGACTCGAGTCTCAATCTGGATACATATTGAAAGTGGGAGCAATTAGCTAGAGTAGCTCCGTGCGAGCATTGTAGACATAGAAATTTGCAAAATACTTACGGCTCGAATGTGACAGACCGTTGACTAAAATTATCTCACAAGCAAAACATGATCATACCTTAGTACTCTTTGGGTGTTAATCACATGGCGATGTGAACTAGATTACTGACTCTAGTAAACCCTTTGGGTGTTGGTCACATGTCGATGTGAACTATGGGTGTTAACCACATATAGATGTGAACTATTGATGTTGAATCACATGGCGATGTGAACTAGATTATTGACTCTAGTGCAAGTGGGAGACTGAAGGAAATATGCCCTAGAGGCAATAATAAAGTTATTATTTATTTCCTTATTTCATGATAAATGTTTATTATTCATGCTAGAATTGTATTAACCGGAAACATAATACATGTGTGAATACATAGACAAACAGTGTCACTAGTATGCCTCTACTAGACTAGCTTGTTAATCAAAGATGGTTAAGTTTCCTAACCATAGACAAAGGAGTTGTCATTTGATTAACAAGGTCACATCATTAGTTGAATGATCTGATTGACATGACCCATTCCATTAGCTTAGCACCCGATCGTTTAGTATGTTGCTATTGCTTTTATCCATGACTTATACATGTTCCTATAACTATGAGATTATGCAACTCCGTTTACGGAGGAACACTTTGGTACTACCAAACGTCCAACGTAATCGGGTGGTTATAAAGGAGTACTACAGGTGTCTCCAAAGGCAGATGTTGGGTTGGCGTATTTGAGATTAGGATTTGTCACTCCGATTGTCGGAGAGGTATCTCTGGCCCTCTCGGTAATGCACATCACTAAGCCTTGCAAGCATTACAACTAATGAGTTAGCTGTGAGATGATGTATTACGGAACGAGTAAAGAGACTTGCCAGTAACGAGATTGAACTAGGTATTGGATACCGATGATCGAATCTCGGGCAAGTAACATACCGATGACAAAAGGAACAACGTATGTTGTTATGCGGTCGACCGATAAAGATCTTCAGTAGAATATGTAGGAGCCAATATGGGCATCCAGGTTCCGCTATTGGTTATTGACCGAGAATAGTTCTAGGTCATGTCACATAGTTCTCGAACCCGTAGGGTCCGCACGCTTAAGGTTTCGATGATGCTTATATTATGAGTTTGCATGTTTTGATGTACGAAGGAGTTCGAGTCCCGGATGAGATCGGGGACATGACGAGGAGTCTCGAAATGGTCGAGACGTAAAGATTCATATATTGGATGATATGTTTAGGCCAAGGGGTCAAGCCCATGAGGCTTTAGGTCCGTGCAAAAGGAGTTTTGCGGAGGCCAGGGGGCCAAACGCCGGAGACCCTGGCGTCTGGCCCTGGGCCAGACGCCGAGGCCCATGGCGTCTGGGCCAGACGCCAAGGACTGTGGCGTTTGGTCCTGGAGTCCGAGTGGGACTCTTGCCTTTCGGGCAAAACCGACTTTGAGGAGGTTTTTGCTCCAAGTTTCGACCCCGGGGCTCAACATATAAATAGAGGGGCAGGGCTAGCACCAAAGAACACAACAATTGATCCCTTGGATCTCTTAGCCGTGTGCGGTGCCCCCTTCCACCATATTCCACCTCGGTCATATCGTCGCAGAGTTTAGGCGAAGCCCTCGCCGATGAAGCATCATCATCGTCACCACGCCGTCGTCTTGACGGAACTCATCCCGACACTTTGCTGGATCGGAGTCCGGGATCGTCATCGAGCTGAGCGTGTGCGTAACTCGGAGGTGCCGTCGTTCGGTGCTTGGATCGGTCGGATCGTGAAGACGCGTCGACTACATCAACAGCGTTGTTATAACGCTTCGCTTTCGGTCTCACGAGCGTAGACAACACTCTCCCATCTCGTTGCTATGCATCACCATGATCTTGCGTGTGCGTAGGAAATTTTTTGAAATTACTACGTTCCCCAACAGGTGTGTGTCGGTGTCAAAACCGGCGGATCTCGGGTAGGGGGTCCCGAACTGTGCGTCTAGGCGGATGGCAACAGGAGACAAGGGACATGATGTTTTTACCCAGGTTCGGGCCCTCTCGATGGAGGTAAAACCCTACTCCTGCTTGATTAATATTGATGATATGGGTAGTACAAGAGTAGATCTACCACGAGATTAGAGAGGCTAAACCCTAGAAGCTAGCATATGGTATGATTGTTGTTCGTCCTATGGACTAAAACCCTCCGGTTTATATAGAGACCGGAGAGGGCTAGGGTTACACAGAGTCGGTTACAATCGGAGGAGATCTACATATCCATATCGCCAAGCTTGCCTTCCACACCAAGGAAAGTCCCATCCTGACACGGGACGAAGTCTTCAATCTTGTATCTTCATAGTCCAGGAGTCCGGCCAAAGGCTATAGTCTGGCTATCCGGACACCCCCTAATCCAGGACTCCCTTAGTAGCCCCCGAACCAGGCTTCAATGACGATGAGTCCGGCGCGCAGATTGTCTTCGGCATTGCAAAGCGGGTTCTTCTCCAAATTCTGTGTACCTGTTGAATTGTGTCCGGCTTCTCGTGAATATTGTGCTCCTTGGCTTCCACGCCCAATAATGGCCGTCTTCCATGTGTCAAACGAATGCGAAAAGTGAGGGTGTTTTTACATTTACCCCCCTAGCTGCGCAAATGAGCTGCCTATAAAAGAGCGAGGATTCGAATCTGAATCACACCATCTTCCCTTTGCGGCGTTCATCGGAGCGCATCCGGCAAATCCATTCCATCATGGCCAGCCGACGCAACTCCTCCTCTCGCCTCCCAGCCCTCAGCCGGAGATTGGGAGAGATGTTCAAATCCCTTTGTCGAGCTAGTGGCGCTCCAAACCAAGGAGTTCATCCCCAGCCTTCATGGTCCCATTTCGAGCGGACTCGCCACCTATAATGGCGGAAAGCAGTGGAGGCGTCCCAATCCCTCCAAAGGAGGCGGGTATGCTTTGTCCCTTATTTGATAAGAGGGCTCGGTTTCCAATTCATCCGTTTCTCCGGGGCTCACTGGAGTTCTCGGCCTCGGTTGCACAACCTTCGCCTGCCTCCATTTTGCATATTGTGGGCTTCAGAGTCTTTGCGAGCTGTTTTTGGGCATCGAGGCTCATTTTGCGCTGTGGAAGAAGTTGTTACGCCTTGTGCCCTGTTCTCGGGAGGGGTCGATATATCAAGTGGGCGGGCGAACTATAGTGCATCATCGGGACGGATATCTATCCGAACCCCAAGGAAGGCGTCCAAGACTGGCCTTCGAATGGTTTTATATAGAAGATGTCCCCTGCCGGGACCTGTTTGGATCGGCCTCCCGAGTTCAATAATGCTCCTGGAAGAAGCGCCTAAGCTGGCGTCCACGGAGCCCTCGGAGGGAAAATGACAAGGGCGTCCTTTACGATGAGCCGGATAAGGTTGTTAGCTCATTCGGACTGACCATGATCGGGTCATGGCGGAAGCATTATCTTGAAGTGCAGCAGCTTCAAGATAGAGGCCACACCATGTGGGATTTCAACGGGGAGGATGATGCCACCCGCTGCAGCGGTAAGGGGCCGGGATCGGTTGCTGCTCTGACGAAGGCCTTGTCCGCATTGTACAAGGGAGAAGAGGAGGAGTTCCTCCGCGTCAATCCACAGGACGGATTTTCTATGTACAATCCTCCAAGCCGGTAAGCGGACACTTCTTTTTGCCCATCCGTTCCATATTCCCATATTTAAGTACCTTATCTTGTGATTTCGACGCAAGAATTGCGTCGGGCCGTGAAGGATATAAACAGCCCTCCTCCACAACCCGAGGATCCGGAATGGTCCCTTGATCCGGCCTCCCAAGAGTATCCGGACATATCCGTGGAGGTGATCGATGGGGTATTTTACCAACTGAGCATTGACAATGCCTTGGTCGCCATTACGGCCGATTACCCCGGAATACTTCCAGCCTCACTGGTAACTGAGACCGAAGTCCCAATACTTTGAAAATGATCCATCCATGCTTATTTTTTATCACCGTATACCAATGGTGTTTTGCAGGGGGAGCCCTTGAGGCGGAAGGCCGAGCCTGCGGTGGCTAGCCAACAAGGGGCAGCAAGGCCCAGCAGGTTGAAAAGAAGTGCGGTCCGGACTGAGACGCTGGCGCAACGGTATGGCATGCCATCTTATTCCTAGGTTTTATTCCCGGAAGGCTCTTCAGGAAAAATAGCGCTCGCCGGACTATATCCGGAGAGGTTGCCAATCGAACCTCCACCAGCCAGGCTCCAAAGCTAGGTCCAGAAGCGGAGGCAAACACGAGGCGTGCGTCGGATGCTCCTCCGATAGAGGATGCTGACAGACTGTCTGCCACCAATTCCGAGGTGGATAGTGCCATGAATCACAGGCGTCGCCGGACAGTTCTTCGTGACGCATGTTTCTCCCAAGAGGCATTAGATGCCTTCAATTCGGGAGATGCGCACCTCCGTGCCGCTCAAAATGGTCTAGCCAGAGCCACGGAGCAGTATGTGAAAGACATACGGGTTAGAAAATTTGATGGTTATATATGCCACTAGCCCCTGAGACTTGAAACAGTTAGAATAACTGATTTAAGGATCATTTGTTATGCAGGATCTTACAAAAAAGAATACCCAACTGTCCCAGGAGCTGGAAGAGTGCAAAGCCCAACTTGAGGCTGCACTAGCGTGCTGAGGGAGGCCAAGGAGACCCCTCTCGGTAATATCGCTTGAAATACAAGTATGTTGTGAAGTGCGGTGTGTGTAAATCTGACAATATCATTGCAGATGGCGCCGGAGTAGATCCGGACAAGCAACAACTATTGCGCCGGTTAAAGACCGGCGAGAGCGTGCTTACGAGGGTGAGGCAGGAGAAGAATAATCTCCAAGATGCCAACACCCGGCTGGGCGAGGAACTAAAGGATGTTCGTGCCCAGCTGTCGGACTCCATGAAGGAGAATGGACGACTTCGACGCGGCATTCATTCTTAGTACGTGCTTGAACGAACTTTGAAAAAGAGTTCGGCGAGGAAGTCGACTAACAGAGTTATGTTTGTAGGTATGCTCACAGGTCATCCTGCAGAGGAAATGCCCGGTTCGATGGGTGACCTTCTTCCCGAGCTCGTACAACTACACGAACGAGTTCGACAGGTGATGAAAGGCGTGGCCCAGGCCTTGTGGCCATCTGTCTCCCTGCCCGAAGGCCTTGAAGAGCTTGCAGAGAGGCTTAAGGGAGCACGGCAGCGCTTCCGATTATGGAAGATATCGGCCTGCCGTCAAGGCGCCAGGGAGGCCTGGGCCATGGTGAAGACGCGGAACACGAAGGCTGACCCAAACCACATGGCCGAGGTTGGACCCGTGGGGGCCGATGGGAAGGAGATCCCCGTGAGCTTAGTGTACGGCCAAGTAGAGTTGGCCGCCAAATATTCCCAACAGGACTGTAAACTAGACAGCATGTTGGATGGTATTGAAGAGGAATATGCCCAGTCAAATTGACTATGTAATTTAAGATGACATGTAAAATGCCTTCTAGCCGGATTCTAGATCGTTTGTCATGGCGGACCTTTTCGCTTCAACCTCGGGACCCGACAGTCCGGAGTGTGTCCGAATACCCTCTCGGTTATGTAGGAACCGGGGCATGCATGGAGACCAGGCGTAGGGGTCATTAGTGCTTGAATAGACAAGTGCCCAACTAGTTATGTTATATTACATGGTTAGTAAGAAACATCTTCCAGGGAGAATAGTTCCGTTAGGGGTTCCTTTCCCTGGGAGGCATGCCCTAAAGTGCATGTCCGGACTGCGAAAAAAGCAGAAAAGCATCTGGGGGCAGATAAATAAACAAGTGAGAAATCATCTTTAGTTCACCGACCGAATATTCCCTTAAGAACGCTAGCTTTCGGCTTCACCCTGTCTGAGGTACACATCCAGCTGACCTGGCAGTAACAATCGCAGAGGTGCTCCCTTTACCGCCTAGTCGAACAATCAGAAACGTAGGGGTAAGCACAGGAGCCAGGCAACCCAGCTTGGCCAAAACTTAAGTCATATCGATGCATATAATGGTGAATAAAAGGTACATGCGGAAGTGTGACACATGTGTTGGGCATGAAGCCCATCTAAATAAGCTTCTGTTAAAGGAGCCCCCAGATATAATGAGCGCGGATAGCGTGTCAAGTGTGTACAAACAGTGCGCGAACGTGCCTTTGAAGGCTATAAGAGAAAAGGAGGGAGAAGGAGAGAAATATAAGACAGGTAATGTGTAAAAAATAGACAGAGGAAGGAGACGAACTCAGAATCCGGCGCTAGGCGTAGAATCTTCGGAGACGGGCTGCGTTCCATGGGTTCGGCTCGAGTCGGTTATCCGATGCATCTCGCAGATGGTACGCTCCACCGGTCAGGACTTGGTCGATAATAAAGGGACCTTCCCATTTGGGCTTGAGTTTGTCCTTTTTCTTGTCCGGCAGGCGTAGAACTAACTCGCCAACATTGTAAGTTTTGGCCCGTACTTCTCTGCTTTGATATCTTCGGGCCTGCTGTTGATAGAATGCGAGCGGGCTTTTGCCACGTCACGCTCCTCCTCAAGGCGTCCCAACTGTCCTGCCGATCGAGCTCGGCTTCTCTTTCTTCGTACATGCGCACGCAAGGTGAGTCATGAATTATGTCGCAGGCCAGAACTGCCTCTGCGCCGTATACCATAAAGAATGGTGTGAATCCGGTGGTGCGATTCGGCGTGGTCCGCAGCCCCAGTCGGAGTCGAGCTCCTCTACCCAAAGGCGTGTTAGATTCCTTGAGGGACCGCACTATTCTGGGTTTGATGCCGCTCATGATTAGACCATTTGCTCGCTCGACTTGACCGTTAGTTTGACGGTGATAGACTGAAGCATAGTCGAGCTTGATGCCCATGTTTTTGCACCAGAGTTTGACCTTGTCGGCCGTGAAGTTCGTGCAGTTATCAGTGATGATGTTGTGTGGGACGCCGTAAGGGTGTACGACCCCTGATATGAAGTCTATCACCGGTCAGGATTCGGCCGTCTTAACAGGCTTGGCCTGTATCCATTTGGTGAATTTATCCACCATGACCAGTAGGTATTTTTGCTTGTGGGTTCCTCCTTTAAGGGGTCCAACCATGTCAAGCCCCGCATGAAGGGCCAGGTGATGGGTATAGTTTGGAGGCGGTGGGTGGCATGTGGCTTTGATTAGCAAAGAGCTGGCAACCGACGCATCGTTGGACTAAGTCTGAGCATCTGCCGGGCCGTCGACCAATAAAATCCTGTACGGAAGTCCTTGCTTACAAGGGCCCGGGCTGTGGCATGGTGCCCGTCGAGTCCAGCATGAATTTCAGCCAGAAGATTCCGCCCTTCCTCTTCGGAGATACACCTTTGAAGGACTCCGGTGACGCTTTTTTTTATAAAGCTCTCCCTCATGGACTTTATAGGCTTTAGATCGCCGCACTATGATTACATGGGCTGAAGTTGTTGCTTCGTTGGCAGAGCCTCCAATTGTGTCAGAATGTTCGGTGTCGGGCAGTGCTGTTGGGTCCGGGCTGTTATTTCTGGACTCCCCTTCTCATAATTCAGATGGGTTGAACAGCCTCTCTAAGAAGATATTGGGGGGGACGGCATCGCGCTTTGCGCCAATGCGTGCCAAGACGTCTGCTGCCTGATTTTTTTCCCGAGCTATATGGTGAAATTCGAGCCCTTCGAACCAAGCTGACATTTTTAGGACGGCGTTGAGATAAGCTGCCATTTTCGGATCCTTGGCATCAAAGTCTTCATTTATTTGGGATATCGCGAGGTTCGAATCCCTGCGCACCTCTAGGCGTTGAATGCCCATGGATACTGCCATCCGGAGACCATGTAGAAGGTCCTCGTATTTGGCTGCGTTGTTGGAGTCCGTATACATTATCTGGAGTACGTATTGAATTGTATCTCCTGTTGGGGACGTCAGAACGACGCCAGCCCCCAGACCAGCCAACATTTTGGAGCCGTCGAAGTGCATGATCCAGTTGGAATATGTGCCGTACTCTTTAGGGAGTTCGGCTTCGGCGACGAAGTCGGCCAAAACTTGCGACTTAATGGCTCGTCGTGGCTAATAGGTTATGTCGAACGCGAGGAGCTCAATTGCCCAGTTGGCAATCCGGCCTGTCGCATCGCGGTTGTTTATAATGTCGTTAAGAGGTACTTCGGAGGCTACTGTTATTGAACACTCTTGAAAGTAGTGTCGCAGCTTCCGGGATGCCATAAACACCGCGTACGCTATCTTTTGATAATGCGGATACCATGACTTGCATGGAGTGAGGACAGTGGACACGTAGTAAACTGGTTTTTGAAGGGGGAACTTGTGTCCGTCCGTTTCTCGTTCGACAACGAGCACCGCGCTTACAACTTGTTGAGTTGCCGCGATGTATAATAGCATTGGTTCACCCATGTTGGGCGCGGCCAGGACCGGGTTTGTTGCCAATATGGCTTGTATTTCTTCGAGTCCGGCCGTGGCGGCATCCGTCCACTCGAAGTGTTCGGTGCGCCGGAGGAGGCGATAAAGGGGTAATGCCTTTTCTCCCAAACGGGAGATAAAGCGGCTTAGAGCCGCCACGCATCGATCAATTTTGTATTTGTTTGAGGTCCTTTGGGATATCCAATTATGATGAGCTCGGATCTTGGCTGGGTTTGCTTCAATTCCTCTACGGATACAATGAAGCCCAAGAGCTTTCCGGCTGGTACGCCAAAACGCATTTTCGGGTTAAGCTTGATGTCATATGTTGGAGATTATAGAATGTGAGCCTCAAGTCGTCTACTAGAGTTTCGACATGCTTGGTTTTGTGACCACATCATCTCGTATGCCTCCACTGTTTTGCCGATCTGGTTTGCCAGACATGTCTGAATCATGCGCTGATATGTTGCGCAGGCGTTTTTGAGCTCGAAGGGCATTGTGTTGAAGCAGAATGGGCCATATAGGGTGATAAATGCCGTTGCAGCTTGGTCAGGCTCTGCCATCTTAATTTGATGGTAGCCGGAGTATGCGTCGAGGAAACACAATGAATCGTGTCCTGCGGTAGCGTCGATAATTTGATCGATGCGGGGGAGGGGGAAGGGATCCTTTGGGCAAGCCTTGTTGAGGTCCTTGAAATCGACACATAGGCGCCAGGATTTGTCCTTCTTTGGTACCATCACCAGGTTTGCTAGCCAGTCCGGATGTTTTATATCTCTGATGAATCCGGCCTCCAATAGTTTGGCTAGCTCCTCTCCCATGGCTTGTCTCTTAGGTTCGGAGAAACGCCGAAGAGCCTGTTTGACTGGCTTGAATCCTTTTAGGATGTTTAGGCTGTGCTCGGCCAGCCGGCGTGGGATTCCTGGCATGTCTGAAGGGTGCCAGGCAAAAATGTCCCAATTTTCGCGTAGGAATTCTCGTAGTGCGGCGTCTACATCAGGGTTTAATTGTGCCCCGATGGAGGCCGTTTTTGTAGGGTCCGTTGGGTGGACTTGGAATTTGACTATTTCGTCCGCTGGTTTAAAGGAGGTGGACTTGGATCTTTTATCGAGTATAACATCGTCCTTGTTCACCGTGGAGCGCAGAGCAGTCAGTTCCTCGGCCGCTAGGGCTTTGGATAGTGCCTCAAGGGCTAGTGCGGCTGTCTTATTTTCGGCGCGGAGAGCTATATCCGGGTCACTAGCAAGAGTGATGATTCCGTTGGGCCCGGGCATTTTGAGCTTCATGTACCCGTAATGGGGTATAGCTTGAAAAATTGTGAATGCCTCTCGCCCTAATAGAGTGTGGTATCCGCTGCTGAACGGGGCCACTTGGAACGTGACCTCCTCGGACCTGTAATTATCCGGCGTGCCGAACACCACATCCAGTGTGATTTTTCCTGTGCAGCATGCTTCCCGACTAGGTATTATTCCTCTAAAGGTTATGCTGCTTCGCTCAATGCGGCTCCAGTCTATTTCCATTTTTCAAAGAGTCTCCTCATAAATGAGGTTCAATCCGCTGCCACCATCCATGAGTACCTTGGTAAGGCGAAAGCCGTCCACTATTGGACTGAGGACCAATGCTGCTGGTGCTCGGGTTGTTCGGAATTTAGGTTCATCACTGGCATTAAAGGTAATAGCTGTGTCACTCCATGGATTTATTGTTGCTACTTGGTAGACTTCGGCAAGGCTGCGGAGTGTTCGTTTTCGCATATTATTTGATGCGAAAGTCTCGAAGACTGTTAATACCGTACTGGTATCCCTGGGCTGGTGCTCTGTGGATGCTGGGGTTAGAAGCTCTTCGCCACTTTTGGCCACCTGCCAGAGTATCCAACATGCTCTAAGGCTATGAGCTGGTGTGGCGCCCTCTGTACTATGAATTTTACAGGGTCCGTTGAGCCATCCCTCTAGTACGGTTCCATACCCCGTAGGGGTTTTTTGCTTCTTGGTGTTTAACCCAGGTGATTGGCGATAAATCACCCTTTTATTTTGGACTGGGTGTGTATTCAGGGCCGGATTGTCCCAAAAATCTTACTTCGGTTTTCCAGGCGCTTTCCATCGCACAGTACTTTCGTACTATGGATGCCAAGTCAGAAAGCGTGTAATTTCACGGCGATCTATGGCGTTGAAGATTCCCTTGTCCATGCAATTATTGCAGAAGAATGAAATTGCGTCTTCCTCGCGGTAGTCCTTTATCCTGTTCATAACCAGGAGGAATCTGGCCCAGTATTGATGTACTGTTTCCTTGGGCTCTTGCCTAATTTTGGATAGATCGCCTATGTTCGGGTGGGTGGGTGGAATTAGATCCGAAACCTCACCCAATCTGAGGCTCAAGGGCCAAGGAGTTTCCGAACTCGGAAGCTTGGATTCTTGGATGTTGTCCAATGAATCTAGCCCGTTGCCTGACTCTAAGTTCAGGTCTTGAGTGACGTCCTCCCCTCCGCGGGTATCCGGCTTGGAGGGATCGGGAATCCGGATATAGCTAGTCCTTAAGATAGATGAAGGGTCGCCATTGTTCCTCCACCACAACAACGTGATGGGTGACACAGGGAGAGTTAATCTCTCTCGAGATCGGGTTTAGGCCCAATCTGATCATGGTCTGTAGCGACTCCCAGGGCGTCTATGCGATCGAGGAGCTCGTTTAAGGAAGAGAGCTCCGTCGGATCTGACTGCTCGGCGAGTTCCGAGTTGACATGAAGATTGCTTTCGATGACCCGAGAAGTCATTGTCGGCGCAGCGGCCGAACAGGCGGTCATAAGAAAACCGCCTAGCCGGAGAGTTTGGCCGATAGCCAAAGCTCCTTTAGCAACAGTGTCGTCTTTAAAGACAGGATGAGGCATCCTTCCTGATGGCGACGGCATAGAGGAACTCTCAATGAAAGCACCAATGTCGGTGTCAAAACCGACGGATCTCGGGTAGGGGGTCCCGAACTGTGCGTCTAGGCGGATGGCAACATGAGACAAGGGACACGATGTTTTTACCCAGGTTCGGGCCCTCTCGATGGAGGTAAAACCCTACACCTGCTTGATTAATATTGATGATATGGGTAGTACAAGAGTAGATCTACCATGAGATCAGAGAGGCTAAACCCTAGAAGCTAGCCTATGGTATGATTGTTGTTCGTCCTACGGACTAAAACCCTCCGGTTTATATAGAGACTGGAGAGGGCTAAGGTTACACAGAGTCGGTTACAATCGTAGGAGATCTACATATCCGTATCGCCAAGCTTGCCTTCCATGCCAAGGAAAGTCCCATCCGGACACGGGAAGGATTCTTCAATCTTGTGTCTTCATAGTCCAGGAGTCTGGCCAAAGGCTATAGTCCGGCTATCCGGACACCCCCTAATCCAGGACTCCCTCAGTGTGCATCCAACTCGCTTGCTCACGAAGACCTAGGGCATTTTGTGGAAGCCCATCATTGGAATATACAAGCCAAGTTCTATAATGAAAAATTCCCACTAGTATATGAAAGTGATATCATTGGAGACTCTCTATCATGAAGATCATGGTGCTACTTTGAAGCACAAGTGTGGTAAAAGGATAGTAGCATTGTCCCTTCTCTCTTTTCTCTCATTTTTTTCTTTGGGTCTTTTCTCTTTTTTTATGGCCTCTTTTTTTCTCTCTCTTTTTTTTTATTTTTCGTCCGCAGTCTCATCCTGACGTGGGGGGGAATCATAGTCTCCATCATCCTTTCCTCGCTTGGGACAATGCTCTAGTAATGATGATCATCACACTTTTATTTACTTTACAACTCAAGAATTACAACTCAAAACTTAGAACAAAATATGACTCTATGTGAATGCCTCCGTGATGTACGGGATATGCAATGAATCAAGAGTGACATGTATGAAAGAATTATGAATGGTGGCTTTGCCACAAATACGATGTCAACTACATGATCATGCAAAGCAATATGAAAATGATGGAGCGTGTCATAGTAAATGGAATGGTGGTAAGTTGCATGGCAATATATCTCGGAATGGCTATGGAAATGCCATGATAGGTAGGTACGGTGGCTGTTTTGAAGAAGGTATATGGTGGGTGTATGGTACCGGAATAGCAATAGTGGAAGGAAGAAAGTGTGTATAATCAATGAACTCAACATTAGTCATAAAGAACTCATATACTTGTTGCGAAAATCTACAAGTTATCAAAGCAAAGTATTACGCACATGCTCCTAGGGGGATAGATTGGTAGGAAAAGACCATCGCTCGTCCCCGACCACCACTCATAAGGAAAACAATCATAAATAAATAATGCTCCGACTTCGTCACATAACGGTTCACCATACGTGCATGCTACGGGAATCACAAACTTCAACACAAGTATTTCTCAAATTCATAACCACTCAACTAGCATGACTCTAATATCACCATCTTCATATCTCAAAACAATTATCAAGCGTCAAACTTCTCATAGTATTCAACACACTCATAAGATTTTTTTTACTAATCTTGGATGCCTATCATAATTAAAGCAAAGTACCATGTTGTTTTGTAGGACTCTCAAAATAATATAAGTGAAGCATGAGAGAACAATAGTTTCTATAAAACAAATCCACCACCGTTCTCTAAAACATATAAGTGAAGCACTAGAGCAAAAACTATATAGCTCAAAAGATATAAGTGAAGCACATAGAGTATTCTAATAAATTCTGAATCATCTGTGTCTCTATCAAAAGGTGTGTACGGCAAGGATGATTGTGGTAAACTAAAAAGCAAAGACTCAAATCATACAAGACACTCCAAGCAAAACACATATCATGTGGTGAATAAAAATATAGCTCCAAGTAAAGTTACCGATGAACGAAGACGAAAGAGGGGATGCCTTCCGGGACATCCCCAAGCTTTTGCTTTTTGGTGTTCTTGATTATCTTGGGGTGCCATGGGCATCCCCAAGCTTAGGCTCTTGCCACTCGTTCCATAATCCATCAAATCTTTTACCCAAAACTTGAAAACTTCACAACACAAAACTCAACAGAAAATCTCGCGAGCTCCGTTAGTGAAAGAAAACAAAACACCACTTCAAGGTACTGTATTGAACTCATTCTTTATTTATATTGGTGTTAAACCTACTGTATTCCAACTTTTCTATGGTTTATAAACTCTTTTACTAGCCATAGATTCATCAAAATAAGCAATCAACACACGAAAAACAGAATCTGTCAAAAACAGAACAATCTGTAGTAATCATCTGTAACTAATGCAAACTTCTGGAACTCAATTTTTTTTACCAAAATAGGAAGACATAGAAAATTTCTTTATTGATCTACTGCAATTGGAATTAGTATTTTATCACTTTCTGGTCATTTCAAAACAATTGTTTTCGTGAACAGAAAGTTTCTAGAATTTTCAGCAAGACCAAATAACTATCTCCAGGAAGATCCTATAGGTTTAACTTGGCACAAACACTAATTAAAACATAAAAACAAATCGAACCAGAGGATAATTCAAATATTTATTCCTAAACAGAAGCAAAAAGCAAAAAAAATCTAAAATAAAATTGGGTTGCCACCCAACAAGCGCTATCATTTAACGCCCCTAGCTAGGCATAAAAGCAAGGATAGATCTAGGTATTGCCATCTTTGGTAGGCAATCCATAAGTAGCTCTCATAATAGATTCATAAGGTAATTTTATTCTTTATAGGGAAGTGTTCCATGCCTTTCCTTAATGGAAATTGGATTCCAATATTCCCTTCCTTTATATCAATAATTGCACCAATCGTTCTAAGGAAAGGTCTACCAAGAATAATAGGACATGAAGGATTGCAAACTATATCAAGAACAATAAAATCTATGGGCACATAGTTCCTATTTGCAACAATAAGAACATCATTAATTCTTACCATAAGTTTCTTAATAGTGGAATCCGCAAGGTGCAAGTTTAATGAGCAATCATCAAATTCACGGAAACCAAACAAATAACACAAAGTTTTTGAATCGTGGAAACACTAGCAACCAAATCACACAAAGCATAGCATTCATGATCTTTTATTTTAATTTTAATAGTAGATTCCCACTCATCATAAATTTTTCTAGGGATAGAAACTTCCAACTCAAGTTTTTCTTCATAAGATTGCATTAAAGCATCAACGATATGTTTGGTAAAAGCTTTATTTTGGCTATAAGCATGAGGAGAATTTAGCACGGATTGCAACAAGGAAATACAATCTAGAAAAGAGTAATTATCATAATTAAATTCCTTGAAATCCAAAATAGAGGGCTCATTAATATCTAAAGTTTTAATCTATTCATCCCACTTTTACCAATTTTTGCATCAAGATCTAAAAACTCCGTATTTTTGGGACGCCTCCTAGGTAAAGGTGACTCATCTCCAGTCCCATCATTATCAAGATTCATATTGCAAAACTAAGATTTAATAGGAGACACATCAATAACTTTTAGATCTTCATATTTATTTTCATAGAAACTAGAAGAACACGCTTTCACAAAGCAATCTTTCTTAGCACGCATCCTAGCGGTTCTTTCTTTGCACTCATCAATGGAAATTCTCATGGCTTTGAGAGGATCATTGATATCATGCCTAGGTGGAATAGATCTAAGTTTCAAAGAATCAACATAAAGAGAAATTCTATCAATGTTCCTAGCCAATTCATCAACCTTAAGGAATTTTTGTTCAAGCAAAGCATTGAAATTCTTTTGTGAATTCTTAAACTCCTTAACACTAGTCTCAAATTCAGAGGGCATATTATTAAAATTTCCATAAGAATTGTTGTAGGAATTACCATAATTATTAGAGGAATTACAAGGGAACGGCCTAGGATTAGTTTCCTCTATACGCGTTGTTACCAAAATTATTCCTACCAACAAAATTCACATCCATAGATTCATTATTATTATTCTCAATCAAAGTAGACAAAGGCATATCATTAGGATCAGAATAAATACTTTCAGTAGCAAATAATTTCATAAGTTCATCCATCTTTCCACTCAAAACATTAATTTCTTCTATCGCATGCACTTTTTTATTAGTAGATCTTTCGATGTGCCATTGAGAATAATTAACCATAATATTATCTAGGAGTTTAGTAGCTTCTCCTAAGGTGATTTCCATAAAAGTGCCTCCCGCGGCCGAATCTAAAAGATTTCTAGAAGCAAAATTAAATCCAGCATAAATTTTTTGTATAACCATCAAAAGATTCAAACCATGTGTAGGGCTATTACGTATCATTAATTTCATCCTCTCCCAAGCTTGTGCAACATGTTCATGATCAAGTTGGTTAAAATTCATGATATCGTTTCTGAAAGAGATGATCTTAGTGGGAGGAAAATACTTAGAGATAAAAGCATCTTTGCACTTATTCCATGAATCAATACTATTTTTAGGCAAAGACAAAAACCAAACTTTAGCATGATCTCTAAGCGAAAAAGGAAATAGCTTAAATTTAACAATATCATTGTCCAGATGTTTCTTCTTTTGCATATCACACAAATCAACGAAGCTATTCAAATGGATAGCGACATCTTCACTAGGAAGGCCGGCGAATTGATCTTTCATGACAAGATTCAACAAAGCAGCATTAATTTCACAAGAGTCAGCATCGGTAAGAGGAGCAATTGGAGTGCTAAGAAAATAATTGTTGTTGGTATTGGTAAAGTCACACAATTTAGTATTATCTTGAGCCATCATGACAAGCAAGAAATCCAACACACGAGCAAACAAGAAGCAAGCGAAAAAGATGCGAACGGAAAAGAGAGGGTGAGTAAAACAGCAAGGGTGAAGTGGGGGAGAGGAAAATGAGAGGCAAATGGCAAATAATGTAATGCGAGGGATAAGAGTTTGTGATGGGTACTTGGTATGTCTTGACTTGACTTGAATCTCCCCGGCAACGGCGCTAGAAATCCTTCTTGCTACCTCTTGAGCACTACGTTGGTTTTCCCTTGAAGAGGAAAGGGTGATGCAGTAAAGTAACCCAAGTATTTCCCTCAATTTTTGAGAACCAAGGTATCAATCCAGTAGGAGATCACGCACAAGTCCCACACACCTACACAAACAAATAACAACCTCGCAACCAACATGATAAAGGGCTTGTAATTCCCTTCACGGTCACTTAAAAGAGTGAGATCTGATAGATATGATAAGAGAATATTTTTGGTATTTTTATGATAAAGATGCAAAGTAAAATAAATGGCAATAAAAATAACTAAGTCTTGGAAGATTAATATGATGGAAAATAGACCCGGGGGCCATAGGTTTCACTAGTGGGTTCTCTCAAGAGCATAAGTATTAAGGTGGGTAAACGAATTAGTGTCGAGCAATTGATAGAATTGAGCATAGTTATGAGAATATCTAGGTATGATCATGTATATAGGCATCACGTTCGCGACAAGTAGATCGAAATGATTCTGCATCTACTACTATTACTCCACACATCGACCGCTATCCATCATGCATCTAGAGTATTAAGTTCATAAGAACAGAGTAATGCTTTAAGTAAGATGACATGATGTAGAGGGATAAACTCATGCAATATGATATAAACCCCATCTTTTTATCCTTGATGGCAACAATACAATAGGTGCCTTGTTGCCCCTGCTGTCACTGGGAAATGACACCGCAATAATGAACCCAAAGCTAAGCACTTCTCCCATTGCACGAAAGATCAATCTACTAGGCCAAACCAAACTGATAATTCGAAGAGACTTGCAAAGATAACAAATCATACATAAAAGAATTCAGAGGAGATTCAAATATTGTTCATAGATAATCTTGATCATAAACCCACAATTCATCGGATCTCGACAAACACACCGCAAAAGAAGATTACATCGAATAGATCTCCAAGAAGATCGAGGAGAACATTGTATTGAGATCCGAAGAGAGAGAAGAAGCCATCTAGCTAATAACTATGGACCTGAAGGCTGAGGTAAACTACCCACACATCATCGGAGAGGCTATGGTGTTGATGTAGAAGCCCTCCGTGATCAATGCCCCCTCCGGAGGAGCACCGAAAAAGGCCCCAAGATGGGATCTCACGGGTACAGAAGGTTGCAGCGGTGGAAATAGGGTTTTTTCTCCGTATCTGATGTTTTTAGGGTATATGGGTATATATAGGAGGAAGAAGTATGTGCTCTCCTTGTTGATTGCTTGACGTAGACTCCAAGTCCTCTAGATCACGTTTGTTCCCAAAATCACGTTCCCGAAGGTTTCATTTCATTTGGACTCCGTTTGATATCCTTTTCCTTCGAAATACTGAAATAGGCAAAAAAAACTGCAATTCGGGCTGGGCCTCCGGTTAATAGGTTAGTCCCAAAAATAATATAAAAGTGTATAGTAAAGCACATTAAACATCCAAAACAGAATATAATATTGCATGGAACAATAAAAAATTATAGATACGTTGGAGACGTATCAGTCGCACGGTGCAAGAGGTAGCCGGAGCTGTCCGCGGTTGCCGTCGGGTGCGGCTCTGCCTCGGCCAGGCGCGGGCGCGAGCAAGGAGAAGAAGGAGACGACACCCCTCCCTGCCAGCTGGCCTTGGGCCCCGCGAACCCCTTCGTCAGCCACTCCACGCGCGGACCTCAGGTACGCTGACGTGGATAAGTGGTGGCGTAATCCTCCGGATTACGTCTTCAGTTTCCTGAAAGCGTATTTTCGTGTTCCTTTAGATGAAAGTGCGTTCTCACTTCCAATAAACCTATTTCCTTCTAATACGCTTTGTTTTTTCTATCCGGGCCCTGTTTGAAAATATTTTTATTACAGATAGGTCCCTGGCAAAAAACACCTCATATCTTTTTGATCCTAACTCCAAATGAGGTGATTCCAAAGCCCACTTCTTTGTTTCGTCGAGCCCATTCTGTTGGTATCATTTTCACCATGTGTTAACATTCTGAAAATGACCATGTTTCCCTTGTGCTTAATCAGCCCCCTCCGAGAGAGAACGTTTTCCGGTGATTCTTTCCGCGAGCTTCCCGCACTCCTTCCCGATGATTTCATCTATCCCAGGCAGGCCACACCCTCCATTTGCATGATTGCAATGCAGTGACATGGTTTAAAATATTTGAGCTTGTTTAAAATTTGCATTAGCTATGTATGATTTGTTCATGGCATTTCTCGGAGTATTGTTTTGATCTTGCTATTGCCATGATATTGCTTAGAGTTCTAGGACTTATATTTTGATGATTATGTGGATGACATGTTGCGTTTGGAATATTAGTGGCTAGTACTATTTTCATCATGATGCTAGTTGATATTATGTTTTGGAGTATGATGTTGGAGATGATGATTGCATGTGGAGCATAGTTGGATAGCTAGTTCTTGATATTTGAGTAGTAGTATTATCGTTCTTGGATTCATCATGATAGAAGAGTTATGCTATCCTCGGAGTATTTTGATATGTCGATACTATGCTTTGGATTATTTGTTGGATATTTCTATGACTTGGATTACAGGTTGGTAGATGATAGCAGAATATCAGTTATCACTGTTATATGTTGGGGATAAATTCCATCATTAAGTTGGTCAGGTGCCACCGAACCGGGCTTTTTCCGGTGCAACCACATTTGCCTTTTATGGGAAGGCCCTAATGCGGTCTATTGTCAAGTCTCTCGCCGGTGCCTCCAATGAGGGAAGGTTATGGGCGTGCGTTACCCTGGCCCGTGAAGCAGACATAACCTTGTGTGCCCATAGTTGGTATTGAGATCTTTTATCCCCGTTTGGGACCGTGTGTGTTTTGCCGCGACGGTGGCCGTTGATGCCTTTGGTAGGCACGGGGCCACCCAAGACTAAACCCTAAAGGGGTGTTGGTCGGAGTGGCCTTGAGAGTGCATGGCAGTAGATCGGTTTTGTCGGAACGCCGTTGGTCCACCTGAATGGGAGTGTAAGGCCATGGGTTCCGTGGCGTGGGTAAAGTGTGCTACCTCTTTAGAGTGTGTGTGTTTAATCTATCGATAGCCGCGTCATCAGTCATGGGCAAAAGTTCGTACTAGGTCACACCGTTCGATCAACACTCACATGACGGAATGACTTATTGGTGATGTATATGTTGATATTGTGCGCAGTAACAGTTTGGCAGGATGATGATGATGTTGGGATGATCTCGAGGATGATCATTCAGTTTGTGGTGTGGTCACGAGGTGATCATGTGGATGTTTTGGATCACGAGGTGATCGAGATGGTATATTGCTTGGCCGGATAGCCAAGAGTGAGATGGTTATTGGGATCCGAGATGGTGATTTATCAGTATTGCAGTAGTTTCATATCATGACTAGTAGTGCTTCATCATAGTTGTTAATTTAATTAACCTGTTTAATGCTATGTTATTGTCTTGCCTTGATGTTTTTGGTTGTTGTGAGCTTGAAAGTACATTCAATGTACTGACCTGGCGTGTCATGCCAGATTATAGGTGATGCCATGATTGCTTGATTGCTTGTCGAGGTTTCCGCGCGTGCGAGCTAGATCATGTTCCAGCAAGAGTCCCTGCGGAGTGGATTTCACCACCTTCATCGTCTTTCCGCTGCTAGAAGTATTCCGCTGCTACGAATTGTTCTGCTGCTAGCATAGAGCAAGTGTAGTATTGCAGGCGTAGTATCGCCGTGCTGATGTGATTCTTTGTAACATCAGACACCTGTATCATTATCCTTTTTAATAAGAGCTGATTTGTTCTATGTCAAGCAGTGTCGTAATCTAGAAGACTTCATCTCGATCTTCGGTCTGGAATACGTGGCGTTCTGGTTTCTCTAAGCCGGGGTGCCACAACGCTGGTACCAGAGCAGGTCTGGCTGTAGGGCGCCCTAGTCAGCGCGAGCGGTAGAAATAGCTAAAAACGGTAGTTTAGAGTCCATCTTGTTTGTTGCATTTGGTTGCTGCATTTGTTTGTTGCATAGCATGCATATAGCTTTATTATTTGTGGCTAACAGTTTATCTTGTGAGTGTAGCGGGCATCAGTTCGGATCCTCTACATCTCAACCCCTGCATCCCTCCAGTTTTCTTTTCTTGCCTTTTTTTGATGTTTGGTGTCATTTCTGTCCCAGCGAAGTGATGCCAAGTGATCCCGACACTGTTTGCAAAAATGGTGCTCAGGTATCGCACCGATATCCTTCTTTCAGCCCCGCCTATCGTTTCATTGGTAGACATGTTGCTACCCCCGATCATGCCTTTTATCTTGTCGTGTTGGTAACCCTTAATGGTCTTAGTCATGAAGAAAGGGCAATGCTAGCAGACTCAGGTTTTCTCGCTATCCTTATTTCTTGGACGAGTATGAATTTTTTCCGTCCGCTTGATAATAATGTGGTAGCGACATTCGTCTCCTGTTACATGGTTACCAAGTGCATCCTCGCCTCCGAGCTAGTCCAGGTTGTTACCTGGCTAAGCCAGCACTTGGTGTAGCGATGTTTACACCAATTCTTCCACACATTGATTCGTCTTCGTACACACCGTCACAGCATGTTAGATCGTAGAACCAGAGTTCCCGCGAGATTTGTGTGCTTAAGTAGGCATGCATATTCTGTGACTAGCAGTAATATGTGACATTGTTTGTGTGTGAATTGATTTTTGTGTTCTTTTGTTTAGTTGAGTTTTCTTTTGCTTCTTTCTTTTGGGCCCTCGGTGTTACCTTATTTCCCCTTACGGAAGTTGCTCATCAACCGACACCGGACTTGAAGAAGCAATAAGGATTACATATATTTGGAAGAAGATCAGCTAAACATTATGGCCTTCTTAATCAATTGCATTATATCATGAATATCTGCTCAGAATACCAATTGTGTCTTGGATTGATTATCAACATCGAGTCCACATCCGTACAAAATCCTCATAGCAGTTATGATCCAGCCAGCAGAAAGACAAGTCAGGTACAAGATCAATGGTATATTTTCAGTCAAAGGTATGGCTCATATACAAGGTCTGGCTCAGCAATAAATGATGCTTGAAATATGTTATCATCTGAAAGAAAGCCAGAATGTGCTATGATCAAGGAAGACAGTCAAACAATTTTTCTCATGCAAGTAATCAGCCGCAGAATATTATGGGTGTGAGTATGGCTTTCGGTATGTGATGTCTACTACGCAACCTTCTTCTTGTAGACTTTGTTGGGCCTCCAAGTGCAGAGGTTTGTAGGACAGTAGAAAATTTCCCTCAAGTGGATGACCTAAGGTTTATCAATCCGTGGGAGGCGTAGGATGAAGATGGTCTCTCTCAAGTTACCCTGCAACCAAATAACAAAGAGTCTCTTGTGTCCCAAACACACCCAATACAATGGTAAATTGTATAGGTGCACTAGTTCGGCGAAGAGATGGTGATACAAGTGCAATATGGATGGTAGATATAGGTTTTTGTAATCTTAAAATATAAAAACAGCAAGGTAACTAATGATAAAAGTGAGCACAAACGGTATTGCAATGCGTTGAAACAAGGCCTAGGGTTCATACTTTCACTAGTGCAAGTTCTCTCAACAATAATAACATAATTGGATCAAATAACTATCCCTCAACATGCAACAAAGAGTCACTCCAAAGTCACTAATAGCGGAGAACAAACGAAGAGATTATGGTAGGGTACGAAACCACCTCAAAGTTATTCTTTCCGATCAATCCATTGGGCTATTTGTCGGTGTCAAAACCGGCGGATCTCGGGTTGGGGGTCCCAAACTGTGCGTCTAAGGCGGATGGTAACAGGAGGCGGGGGACACGATGTTTACCCAGGTTCGAGCCCTCTCGATGGAGGTAATACCCTACTTCCTGCTTGATTGATCTTGATGATATGACTATTACAAGAGTTGATCTACCACGAGATCGTAGAGGCTAAACCCTAGAAGCTAGCCTATTGTATGATTGTTGTTGTCCTACAGACTAAACCCTCCGGTTTATATAGACACTGGAGGGGGCTAGGGTTACACAGAGTCGGTTACAAGGGAGGAGATCTACATATCCATATTGCCAAGCTTGCCTTCCACGCCAAGGAGAGTCCCATCCGGACAC
Organism: Aegilops longissima; assembly: GCA_021605205.1. Lineage (NCBI taxonomy): Eukaryota > Viridiplantae > Streptophyta > Magnoliopsida > Poales > Poaceae > Aegilops > Aegilops longissima. The sequence goes on along the minus strand of CM038682.1, from coordinate 754,845,191 downwards.
AGGACGAAGTCTTCAATCTTGTATCTTCACAGTCCAACAGTCCGGCCAAGGATATAGTCCCGCTGTCCGAGGACCCCTTAATCCAGGGCTCCCTCAGTAGCCCCCGAACCAGGCTTCAATGACAATGAGTCTGGCGCGTAGATCGTCTTCGGCATTGCAAGGCGGGTTCCTCTTCCGGATACTCCATAGAAGATTTTGAACACAAGGATAGTGTCCGGCTCTGCAAAATATATTCCACATACCACCATAGAGAGAATAATATTTCCACAAATCTAATCTGCTGACAGCTTTTCATAACATGACGTTTTGCCATATCTGGTCATGATGAATGGTTTTTCCGAGCCTGCCACTGCATGTTTTGCGAGGCGGTTTTATTGGCACGTCCTGTCGAAGCAGAGATCGTGTCCCTCTTTTCAGGGTTTTCTCATCAATACGGGTGCGGGTAACCCAACCGCGCCATCAATTAGGGCGCTTGAGGGATAAGCGGTTTTATCGGGCAAGTGGGGAGGCATAGAATACCTGCTGCCTTTATAAGGGGATAAGAGCACCCATTCACAACCACACCTTCTTCTTCTCGATCCACTTTCCTCCGCCCGAGCTCTAGCGCCCAAGTGTTCATCTCCTCTGCCCACAAAGGCTTTCTGAAAATGTCTGGATCCGGAGCAGGAGGCAAGACGATGGCCTCTACTGTCCGGGAGAAGGATATCAAAAAGCTTCGGGAGGCCGGGTATCTGTGACACTCCAAAATTTTTGCTTTGGTTTTCAGCAAAAAAAGAACTTTGTTGGTTTTGAAGGAGGTCATTTGAACCCTTCCAAAAATCTCCTTCTCTCAAGAATTTTTTTCCCTGGAAAAAAGATTTTTTATTTTGACACCTTCTTCAACTCTGGTGTTTGGTTTTTAAAAACTTTTCTTCTGTTTGCCCTCTTCTCAAAATTCAAAAATTTTGGGTTCTATTTTCTTTTAAAAAGAAAACCCTAGGAGTTTTGCATCTTCTCCAATATTGAGACCACTCATGATTTTACCATGCACCACATGGTAAAATCTTCCCAAAATCTCTCCTTCCACTTTGGGGCAATCCAAACATTCTGTCTCAACAAGTTCAATCCATTTCTTAATTTTATTTCATTTATTTCTCCTCCCAAATCTTTTCTGTCCATTATTTTGGGCCTAGGTGATTTGCAAAGCAAGTACCTAAATGCAATTGAGTTTTGACCTCAAACCAACTCCCCTGGATAGTCCTTGGTACCCACAACCTAGAACAATCAAGATCCACTCTTCTTCTTTTCAAATATTTCAAATTTCAGTCTCTGCAAGTTTGGACCAGATTTGTCAAATTTGGTGAAATTCATATCTTCTCTGCTCCAAAAATTCCACCAAAATTCAGGCAACCCCCAGATGCAATGAGAAGCCACTCCACCAAAAATCAGCTCAAGGACAAACTCCCACATGCTAAAATCATTCTGTCGAACACCTGGCCGGCACTGTTTTCTTGCAGTTTCAGAAATATTCAGAAGTTTCAGAGTTCAGTGTCGTTTCCCTTCGTCAGTGTTCAGTCACGCGTCGACAGTGCGCCCTGGCACGTTGCACACGGCCTCTCCCCCCTGGCCAGAACCCCGCACGCACGCTTGGCTGATTCCTGGCGTCGGTGGCTACCTGGCCCAACCTCGCCGGCGTCTTCTGCGGCGTCGGGAACTCCCGTGCCGGTCGACAGAAGGCACCCCCCCGGCACAACGCCGTTCTGCGCCGCCCAGCTCTCCCTAGCGCTCCCCGTGGCTCGGGCATGCCAGCGCACGCCCGCGGCACCGTCGCCGTGGCCCGGCAAGCACAGAACATGCTCCCTGCCGCCGACGGGCCCGCGCCGCTCCGTTCCGTCGAGCATACCCAAAGCACCCAATCCCGGCTTGTTTAGCATCCAAATGGAGTCAGTGGACCTCCACAATGACGCTCAACCCAAACACCACCCCGACCAATGCCCTACGCCGCCATAACACTCGCCGGACTTATCCGTTCACGGCAACCACCTCGGGCCGGCTATAAATAGCACCCCGGCGCGCTCGCCCCCTGACACCTCCACCACCTCCTAGTCCTCGCCCAGCCACCGGAAGGGCCTCGAGGGCTCTTCTTCCTCGACTCGGCCGCCTCGTTCCGCCGGCATCCTCCTCGTTCACTCCGTGAGGCCGTCCCGGCGTCCTACTCGTCGGCTATCCCTCAAGCTACCAGAGTCTAACCCCTCCTCAATTTAACCTTCGCAGCACTCTCCGACGAGGCCCACGACCACCCGAACCGCCGTCCACCGGAGAAAGAGCCGCCGTCGACGTGGTGCTCACCGGCGACCACCACCACCAACCGACGCGGAATAACCCACTGAGCATGGAGGTACCTTCCGATCTCCCTGGCTCCCCGTGGATCGCCGCCGGCGACCACCGCGGCTCTCGGGCACCATCGTGCTCTGCCGCCTCTTTCAAATATTCAAACCTGACGGTGGGACCCGCCCGTCAGCCTCTCTGTTGTTTTTGAACCGTTTTAAAGCGTACTCGCAAATCGCTTTCTACTCTGAACTGCTTTTCTGCACTTTTCTCGCTTAGGCCCCTGAGGGTTTTCTGTTTCATTACAGATGGGTCCTTGGACCAAAACTCTTATAACTCTTTAACAGAAAGAGATTTTCGAGTGATTTTTTTTATCCTCTTCAAAATTTTGTCTAGTGTTTTATCATATTTATTTGAAAAATATTTGGATTAATTTTCTGTACCCCACTGTATTTACGTTAGCGCGTGTGTTTTGTGTACCGTAGATACCGAAGGAGGTGACGGAACCGCGAACTTCACCGAGCTAGACCCCGACTACTCCGAACCAGGCAAGCATGTTTGAACTTTTGATATGATGAGTGTTTGGGCATGTTTGCATTATTTTAGTATCCTGGCATGTTCATGAGCATCTCGATGAAAGTTTATCTCGTAAGAGTTGAGGCAAGTGAGTTTCGGGAAAATCCATGAGTTGTTGGAAACATGTTGCATGGCCATGAGTTGGCATGTGAATGGGTAAGATGGCAGTGTTGTAGCATGCCAGTCTTATGCCAAATCAGTCAAATTCCCGTCCGTCTCCCCTTTAGTACTACCACATGTTTTCCGCAAGGGATACGGCTTAGTAAGTTGCAAACCACTTCCTGGTACACACCAAATCAAGAGGCCGGGATAAGGGTTCCATGGCCCTGGATTAAAGCCTTTCATCCGGTCAGGGGGCATGGGTGTTTCCGGTTGGGACCGAGAGGGGGGCACCCCTTAGATCGCGCGTATATAAATTTGATCCCATGCTATTCGAGATTGTGATCTCCCCGTCTCAAAGTTTATCTTTAACGATGTCTAGGGTGATTCCTGGCAACGTGAGGTAGGATGGGTGTGTACCTGTTAGCTGTGTTTCCTCCGAAATACCGTAAACGGAACTAGTCCTTCGCGACTACGGAAATCCATTGGCTGTGGACAATTTTAGTACAAACTCTGCAGAGTCAAAATTCTTGAATTTCAACTTATCCATGTCCAAGTACTGTGTTCATCTTATCTTGTCAAGTGTCAGTCTCGGTGACAGAAACTCCTGAGAACCATATGAGTGTTGAATGTTTATTTCCTGTAAATGGACTAACCCGCTTATTGCCTTGTGAGGAATATTTTCGGTGAGCACCATTTCTTGTCAGTTATGAATAATGAATTATAAGCCCTTTCTGCGATGTCGCTCAGACGTCCGACTGCGGCATTGTTATTATTTACTATTGTTATAAGCCCTTTCTGTGATGTCGCTCAGACGTCCGACTGCGGCATTGTTATTACTTACTTTTGTTATAAGCCCTTTCTGCGATGTCGCTCAGACGTCCGACTGCAGCATTGTTATTATTTACTTTTGTTATAAGCCCTTTCCGTGATGTCGCTCCGACGTCCGACTGCGGCACGCATGTCTTTTCTTTCAATATAAGCCCTTTATGAGGTGTCGCTTAGACGCCCGACTGTGGCATGTTTTACTTATTTGTTCACCCTTGAGGCGCCGCTTGGACACCGATCGGTTTTGAGTTTATCTTCTTTGGGTTTTCGAGCGGACTACCGCCGACTCCCTTTTTACTTACTTTGTTATACTGATTTGATTGCACATTGTTAAAAACTAATCATGTCGCATTCACGCATACATTTGTTATATCTTATGTCCGAACTGTCTTGCGAGTACTTTCAAAGTACTCACCTGGCTTGTTGATTTGGCCAGATGCTGACGAAGGCGATCTCATGGATGAAGAGTTCGATAGCGAGTCCGACGCCTAGAGGAATCCTAGTCAGTCTCGTACGACCCCTGTATTAGTCACTGTGATATATCCGCTTCCGCTACCCAAATAAATTCATCGAGCCTCACCTTGACGCTCGATGAGCCGCCAGTGTAGTAGTCTTATTATCTACCCCACTGTGTTATTCCACCAATCACTTATATCTCGAGTCAGTAGTATTGCCACCCCACACCATTGTGTCATATCCCCCATTATGTATAATTATTGGCGTGCATGTAATAATTGGTTGGGCATCTTCAGCTCGACCCTGTAATATTTTAATGCTACTGGCTTATTGTATCAAAGTTTTGTCTCCAGTGAGGAGGATTTTCCTCACACTGGAATTTATAGGTCGGTTTCTCAATAAATATTTTATTGAAAAACCGGTCGTGACAAGCTTGGTACCAGAGCCAGGCTGACTGTAGGAAGCCACTAGGTGCGATCGCTAATCGGTTATTAGCAAAATAGAGCTGTTTATTATTTTTACAAATGTAGTCAATTTCTGACAGTCAGCATAAATTTATGATTTGACTACTCAGGATTTTGCCTACTTTTGTAGATGGCTGGCAATGACTGCGAGTCACAGATGTTCGCCAACATGCTCGATGGGTTCGTCAAGCTCCTCTCCTTCATTGTCCAAGTCGCGATGGGGCCAGCTGTGCGCCCAGTCTTCTCACTCTCTCAGCACAAGGTCAATGACCGTCTAACAATGCACCAAGCCGCGGTGCAATTCAAGGGAGGGCGTATTGAGTTACGCCGCTTCCGGGTCTTGGGGAGAGCCATGCCCACGGAGAAGCATGCACTGCAGATGGCAGCCCGTGAGGCGATAGCTCGTCTCAGGGACATCCTTCCTTCAATGAAGACTCGTCGTTACCGCTACCTGCCATGTCACGTGCCATACACCTGCCACTACGCGTTCTCTTTCCCCAGAGGAGAACGAGACGAAGCTTTTGAGATGCTTATCGAATATCTCCGGGCTTTGGAGGCAGCCTTCGACAACCTGGTGGACGACTTTGTAGCTGCCCGCATGGACTCAGTCCATGGCTGTGCCGCCAACAGGAGGGAGCTCCTGCGCGCCGCACCGCCACTGACTTTCGTCTCGTCATCAGCATCGTTTGCTCCTACTGCTCTCACCACTACTCGTCGCCTGCCTACCACGGAGGAGTTCAACCATGTCATTGCGCCTACTCCGGTTCGTTCTGCACCACCCCTCGTGCCCGCTCATGTTCGAGTTGTCCCGCATAGGGCACCTGCTCCACCAACTCAACGCAGCACCTCACGTCTGGAGCCTATCACCGAAGAGGAGGTTGAGTCCCCAGCCTCATCGCCTCACCCTTGGCAGGCCAAGGGAAATCCTTACCATCTCCGACTAAATGCACGCTTAGCAGCCATGCGATGTACCGACTTGTACGATATGTTTATATGTACATAGGCTGTGAGAAGTAGCTTGTTTGCGCATCATGTAGGAACTGGAGGAGTGCACTAGCCTAAATAACATGTCAGGATTATGTACGCATATGCTGAGTGATGTATTGTATAATTACTGCTTGCGTGTAAGATATGTAATGAGCAGTCCTTCTCCGTGCGCAAACGTTTATTCTCTTGAAAAATCTTGGAGCATTTGTGACTTTTTCCGTCTTCATGAATTTATTGATTTTTGCGACTCAATTTATTTTCTTATGAGTGTTTCAAAATATATCCCCAGAGTGAACCATGTCTCGTCCTTGGACGCGCTCCATGCCAACTCCGTCAGAGGAAAATTTTGGCACACCCCCAAGCAACAATTTCACACAGGGGCAGTCAAGTCAACAGGACAGTGAAACGGCACTTTCCCAATTGTGTCGTCTTTATGAGCAAATTCAGCAGCAACATCAGGAAATAATGAACCAAGTCATCAATATGGGGAATCACCGTGGACAGTATCAACAGCAATCAAAGTTATCTGAGCTACAGAAGACATGTCCCCAAACTTTTTCTCACACTGACAAACCTCTTGAAGCCGAAGACTGGCTTCGAGACATGGAAAGAAAATTAATTATTGCCCAGTGTTCATATCTTGAGAAAGTGCTTTATGCTCCGCACTATCTCACTGGAGCAGCCGCATCGTGGTGGGAAAATTTCCTACACATGCACCCCAACGAAAATAATATAACATGGGAGGAATTTAAAGAAGGTTTTCATGGGGCACATATTCCTAAGAGTCTTATGAAGATCAAAAAGAGAGAATTTGATGACCTCAAGCAAAGGACAATGACGGTGTCAGAATACAACAGTCATTTTACTCTTCTGTCTCGCTACGCCAACGAGGAGCGTATGTCGGAAAACAAAAAGATGGAGAAATTCCTAGACGGTCTGACACCCGCGCTTAAATGCCAATTGGTCGTGCACACCTTTCCAGATTTTAAGACGCTGGTGGATAAGGCCATTACCTTGGAAAACGAGAGACGCAGCTTAGAAGATTTCCGCAAGTGGAAGAGGGACCAGACTAATCACGCCTGCAACCACCGCAGCAAGACAGATGTTCGGAAAAACTGGACACCCAAACCCACGACAAGCGTCTCACGCCCAATCAAGAATTTTCATGCAAGGGACAAGGAGTTCACATACCGCCCAGGCGTTACCTGTTACGCTTGTGGAGAAGAAGGGCACTATGCCAAGCAGTTCCCCAAGCCAAGGAACTCGACCCCAAAGCCGAACAACGGAGGCAATAATTCGGCGCCAAAGCGCAACAAATTCAACCCAAATAACAACCACAGGAAGGGTCATCTGAACCACGTGACCAAAGAGGAAGCACAAAATGCCCCAGATATCGTACTCGGTACGTTTCCTGTCAACACAATACCTACCATGGTTTTGTTTGATTCTGGAGCTTCTCACTCATTTGTTTCGAAAAGTTTTGCCTTGCGAAATAATTTTTCGATGCTTCCCTTGGAAAAATCTATGATCGTCAAGTCCCCTGGAATTAAGCAAGTTACCCAGAGTTATTGCCAGGGTGTGGTTATCGAGTTTGAAGGGTTGAAGTTTCACGCAAATCTTATCGTGTTGGAAAATAAAGGACTGGATGTCATCCTAGGGATGGATTGGTTAACCACCAACAAAGGTTTTATTGATTTTTTCAACCGGACCGTAATTCTCACCCACCACCACGGGAAGACCATAAAGGTTTCAGCCAAGGAAAGAACAATATCCCGGCAACCGAGATTGAACAAGGTGGATATTTCTCAATTGAGCAAGGTTCCAGTAGTGCACGAATTTCCAGATGTATTTCCCGAAGAACTACCAGACATGCCACCAGACCGAGAGATAGAATTCAGCATTGAGCTAGCACCCGGAACCACTCCCATATACAAGAAACCATACAGAATGGCACCATCCGAATTGGTAGAACTGAAGAAGCAAATAAAAGAATTACTGGACAAGGGTTATATACGAGCCAGCTCCTCACCCTGGGGTTCACCAATTTTATTTGCCAAAAAGAAGGATGGAACACTGAGATTGTGCATAGACTATCGAGCGCAAAATATGGTCACAATCAAGAACAAATATCTGATGCCACGAATAAATGATTTATTTGATCAACTCACTCAGGCCAAGGTATTCTCAAAGATTGACTTGAGGTCGGGATACCATCAACTGAAAGTGCGAACCGAAGATATACACAAGACAGCTTTCACCTCCAGATACGGATTGTATGAGTTCACCATAATGCCATTCGGATTAACAAACGCCCCCGCATATTTTGTTCACCTCATGAACAAAGTATTCATGAAGTTTATGGACAAGTTTGTTGTGGTATTTATCGATGATATTCTGGTATACTCCAGGACACCAGAGGAGCACGCTGAACATCTCCGAATTGTACTAGGGGAACTCAGGAAACATCAATTGTACGCTAAATTCAGCAAGTGTGAATTTTGGCTAAAGCAAGTAGGTTTTCTGGGCCACGTACTGACCCAAGAAGGTATCGCCGTAAGACCGGAAAAGGTCATGGCCGTACTTGGCTGGAAGCCACCAGCCGGTGTGACGGATGTCTGAAGTTTTTGGGAATGGCAGGATACTACGAAGATATATTGAAGGATTCTCCACCATAGCAAAGCCAATGACGCAACTACTCAAGAAAGACAGAAGTTTGAATGGGCGGAAGCTTGCGAGAAAAGTTTCCAAGAACTCAAGAGGAAACGGCGACAAAGACCAGTATTAATTGTGCGGACATACGCAAGAATTTTGATGTATATTGTGACGCGTCTCGAAAGGGCCTCGGGTGCGTATTAATGCAAGAAGGTAAGGTTATCGCATATGTTTCCAGACAACTTCACAAGCATGACGAAAATTATCCTACTCATGACCTGGAATTAGCAGCAGTTATTCATGCACTCAAGGAATGGAGACACTTCTTACTTGGAAATCGTTGTGAAATATACATGGACCACAAGAGCCTCAAGTATATTTTCACACAACCAGAACTCAATTTACGGCAGCGACGCTAGTTGGAATTAGTAAAGGATTATGATGTTGGAATCCACTACCACCCAGGCAAAGCAAATGTTGTAGCAGATGCTCTAAGTCGGAACCCCAGTCCGAACAACGACAGCATGCCAAACTTGAGACCTGAATTTCAGCAGGAATTTGCTAAGCTCAATCTGATGGTGGTCACCGAAGGCAGTGTGTCGAACTTAGTGTTACAGCCTACTCTGATAGAGAAGGTTAAAGAGGCTCAACGTGGACACCCCAGCATTGAAGGCATAAAACGGAAGATGAAATTGGGCAAGGCCTCAGAATTCGTTATCGATGAGCAAGGAAAATTGCGGTACGGGAATAGACTTTGCGTACCAAATATCCATGACCTTAAACAGCAAATCTTGGCTGAAGGCCACACCACTCCGTATTCAATCTATCCTGTAGGAACAAAAATGTACAAAGATCTTCAGGAAACATTTTGGTGGCATGGTATAAAAAGAGACATCGCCACGTTTATTGCATGTTGTGACTCATGTCAACGCATCAAGGCCGAGCACCAGAAACCGGCCGGACTATTGCAACCAAATAAGATACCCGAGTGGAAATGGGACGAGATTGGAATGGATTTTATTGTTGGACTACCTCGGTCACGACACGGACATAATGCCATATGGGTCATCACTGATAAACTGACTAAAGTAGCACACTTCATCCCCATGAAGACAACCCACACCACTCAGAAGCTTGCTAGGCTCTACCTTTCCCGTATCGTCTGCTTACATGGAGTCCCAAAGAAAATAATCTAGGACAGAGGCACTCAATTCGTCTCCCGATATTGGGATCACTTACAACAAGCTCTGGGAACTCAGCTGGCATTCAGTACCGCATACCATCCCCAGACAGATGGGCAGACTGAGCGAGTAAACCAGATTCTAGAAGATATGCTGAGAGCATGTGTCCTCACCTGTGGGACCAGTTGGGAAGAGATCTTACCATACGCAGAATTCGCATATAACAACAGTTATCAGGCCAGCCTGCAAATGGCACCATTTGAAGCTCTGTACGGGCGAAGATGTCGTACCCCGCTAAATTGGTCGGAAACCGGAGACAGCCATATCTTCGGCCCAGACATGCTCAAAGAGGCTGAAGATAAGGTCAAGGTGATTAAGGACCGACTCAAGACAGCTCAAAGTCGACAGAAGAGTTATTACGATCGTAAACATCGTGGAGTCAATTTTGAACCCGGTGAATTTGTGTACCTACGAGTATCCCCTATGAGAGGCCTGCATCGATTCAAGATTAAAGGGAAGCTCGCACCAAGATTCATCGGACCATTCTGCATAGTGGCACGAAGAGGCACGGTAGCCTACCAGTTAGACTTACCCGAAGAATTATCCGACATCCACGACATATTCCACGTCTCCCAATTGAGGAACTGCGTAAGCAACCTAGAGAAACAAGTACCCCATGAAAACATTGACGTGCAGCCAGACCTTACATATCAGGAGCATCCAATAAAAATCTTGCAAGAGTCTGAAAGGAGAACCCGACAGAAAACCATCAAGTTCTTCAAAGTTCAGTGGAGCAACCACACCGAAAGTGAAGCCACTTGGGAAAGAGAGGATTTTCTTTGGACAGAGCACCCACATTTATTTCAGGATCAGCTGGAATCTCGGGGACGAGATTTTTCCTAAGGGGGTAGGTGTTGTGACACTCCAAAATTTTTGTTTTGGTTTTCAGCAAAAAAAGATCTTTGTTGGTTTTGAAGGAGGTCATTTGAACCCTTCCAAAAATCTCCTTCTCTCAAGAATTTTTTTCCCTGGACAAAAGATTTCTATTTTGACACCTTCTTCAACTCTGGTGTTTGATTTTCAAAAACTTTTCTTCTGTTTGCCCTCTTCTCAAAATTCAAAATTTTTGGGTTCTATTTTCTTTTAAAAAGAAAACCCTAGGAGTTTTGCATCTTCTCCAATATTGAGACCACTCATGATTTTACCATGCACCACATGGTAAAATCTTCCCAAAATCTCTCCTTTCACTTTGGGGCAATCCAAACATTCTGTCTCAACAAGTTCAAACCATTTCTGAATTGTATTTCATTTATTTCTCCTCCCAAATCTTTTCTGTCCATTATTTTGAGCCTAGGTGATTTGCAAAGCAAGTACCTAAATGCAATTGAGTTTTGACCTCAAACCAACTCCCCAGGATAGTCCTTGGTACCTACAACCTAGAACAATCAAGATCCACTCTTCTTCTTTTCAAATATTTCAAATTTCAGTCTCTGCAAGTTTGGACCAGATTTGTCAAATTTGGTGAAATTCATATCTTCTCTGCTCCAAAAATTCCACCAATTCAGGCAACCCCCAGATGCAATGAGAAGCCACTCCACCAAAAATCAGATCAAGGAGAAACTCCCACATGCCAAAATCATTCTGTCGAACACCTGGCCAGCACTGTTTTCTTGCAGTTTCAGAAATATTCAGAAGTTTCAGAGTTCAGTGTCGTTTCCCTTCGTCAGTGTTCAGTCACGCGTCGACAGTGCGCCCAGGCACGTTGCACACGGCCTCTCCCCCCTGGCCAGAACCCCGCACGCACGCTTGGCCGATTCCTGGCGTCAGTAGCTCCCTGGCCCAACCTCGTCGGCGTCTTCTGCGGCGTCGAGACCTCCTGTGGCGGTCCAAAGAAGGCACCCCCCGGCACAACGCCGTTCTGCGTCGCCCAGCTCTCCCTAGCGCTCCGCGTGGCTCGTGCATGCCAGCGCACGCCCGCGGCACCGTCGCCGTGGCCCGGCAAGCACAGAACGTGCTTCCTGCCGCCGACGGGCCCGCGCCGCTCCGTTCCGTCGAGCATACCCAAAGCACCCAATCCCGGCTCGTTTAGCATCCAAATGGAGTCAGTGGACCTCCACAATGACGCTCAACCCTAACACCACCCCGACCAATGCCCTGCACCGCCGTAACACTCGCCGGACTTATCCGTTCACGGCAACCGCCTCGGGCCGGCTATAAATAGCACCCCCGAGCACGCTCTCGCCCACGCACACCTCCACCACCTCACTAGTCCTCGCCCAGCAACTGGAAGGGCCTCGAGGGGCTCTTCTTCCTCGACTCCGGCCGCCTCGTTCCGCCGCGGCCTCCACCTTGTTTCACTCTGGTGAGGCCGTCCCCGGCGTCCTACTCTCGTCAGCTATCCCCTCAAGCTACCAGGAGTCTAACCCCCTCCTTAATTTAACCTTCGCAGCACTCTCCGACGAGGCCCACGACCACCCGAACCGCCGTCCGCCGGAGCAAGAGCCGCCGTCGACGTGGTGCTCACCGGCGACCACCACCACCACCAACCGACGCAGAATAACCCACTAAGCATGGAGGTACCTTCCGATCTCCCTGCCTCGCCGTGGATCGCCGCCGGCGACCACCGCGGCTCTCGGGCACCGTCGTGCTCTGCCGCCTCTTTCAAATATTCAAACTCGACGGGTGGGACCCGCCCATCAGCCTCTCTGTTGTTTTTGAACCGTTTTAAAGCGTACTCGCAAATCGCTTTCTACTCTGAACCGTTTTTCTGCACTTTTCTGCTTAGGCCCCTGAGGGTTTTCTATTTCATTACAGATGGGTCCTTGGACCAAAACTCTTATAACTCTTTAACAGAAAGAGATTTTTGAGTGATTTTTTTTGTCCTCTTCAAAATTTTGTCTAGTTTTTTTATCATATTTATTTGAAAAATATTTGGATTACTTTTCTGTACCCCACGGTATTTACGTTAGCGCGTGTGTTTTGTGTACCGTAGATACCGAAGGAGGTGACGGAACCACGAACCTCACCGAGCTAGACCCCGACTACTCCGAACCAGGCAAGCAAGTTTGAACTTTTGATATGATGAGTGTTTGGGCATGTTTGCATTATTTTAGTATCCTGGCATGTTCATGAGCATCTCGATGAAAGTTTATCTCGTAAGAGTTGAGGCAAGTGAGTTTCGGGAAAAGCCATGAGTTTTTGGAAACATGTTCCATGGCCATGAGTTGGCATGTGAATGGGTAAGATGGCAGTGTTGTAGCATGCCAGTCTTATGCCAGATCGTTGACCCAGTGTCAACATAAATCAGTCAAATTCCCATCCGTCTCCCCTTTAGTACTACCACATGTTTTCCGCAAGGGATACGGCTTAGTAAGTTGCAAACTACTTCCTGGTACACACCAAATCGAGTGGCCGGGATGAGGGTTCCATGGCCCTGGATTAAAGCCTTTCATCCGGTCAGGGGGCATGGGTGTTTCCGGTTGGGACCGAGAGGGGGGCACCCCTTAGAGCGCGCGTATATAAATTTGATCCCATGCTATTCGAGATTGTGATCTCCCCGTCTCAAAGTTTTTCTTGAACGCTGTCTAGGGTGATTCCTGGCAACGTGAGGTAGGATGGGTGTGTACTGGTTAGCTGTGTTTCCTCCGAAATACCGTAAACGGAACTAGTCCTTCGCGACTACGGAAATCCGTTGGCTGTGGATAATTTTAGTACAAACTCTGCAGAGTCAAAATTCTTGAATTTCATCTTATCCATGTCCAAGTACTGTGTTCATCTTATCTTGTCAAGTGTCAGTCTCGATGATAGAAACTCCTGAGAACCATATGTGTGTTAAATGTTTATTTCCTGTAAATGGACTAACCCGCTTATTGCCTTGTGAGGAATATTTTCCGTGAGCACCATTTCTTGTCAGTTATGAATAATGAATTATAAGCCCTTTCTGCGATGTCGCTCAGACATCCGACTGCGGCATTGTTATTATTTACTTTTGTTACAAGCCCTTTCTGTGATGTCGCTCCGACGTCCGACTGCGGCACGCATGTCTTTTCTTTCAATATAAGCCCTTTATGAGGTGTCTCTTAGACGCCCGACTGTGGCATGTTTTACTTATTTGTTCACCCTTGAGGCGCGCTCGCATACACCGATCGGTTTTGAGTTTATCTTCTTTGGGTTTTCGAGCGGACTACCGCCGACTCCCTTTTTACTTACTTTGTTATACTGATTTGATTGCACATTGTTAAAAACTAATCATGTCTCATTCACGCATACATTTGTTATATCTTATGTCTGAACTGTCTTGCGAGTACTTTCAAAGTACTCACCGGCTTGTTGATTTGGCGGATCTTGTGACGGCGATCTCATGGATGAAGAGTTTGATAGCGAGTCTGACGCCTAGAGGAATCCCAGTCAGTCTCGTACGACCCCTGGATTAGTCACTATGATATATCCGCTTCCGCTACCCAAATAAATTCATCGAGCCTCACCTCGACGCTCGATGAGCCGCCAGTGTAGTAGTCTTATTATCCACCCCACTGTGTTATTCCACCAATCACTTATATCTTGAGTCAGTAGTATTGCCACCCCACTCCATTGTGTCATATCCGCCATTATGTATAATTATTGGCGTGTTTGTAATAATTGGTTGGGCATCTTCAGCTCGACCCTGTAATATTTTAATACTACTGGCTTATTGTATCAAAGTTTTGTCTCTAGTGAGGAGGGTTTTTCTCACACTGGAATTTATAGGTCGGTTTCTCAATAAATATTTTATTGAAAAACCGGTCGTGACAAGCTTGCTCTGGCCAAGAAAATCAGCCACCGTCTCCCGACGGTGGGACAGATCGTCCCTACTCCAGAACCCCATGAGAGGGTTGTATTCCTTCCTCACTTTGTCCGCGGGCTAGGGTTTCCCCTTCACCCGTTTGTTCGCGGCATCATGTATTACTATGGGATCGATCTTCACGATCTGTCCTCTAATTCCTTCCTCAACATCTCGACGTTCATTGTCGTGTGTGAGGCTTTTCTCCGCATCTCGCCACACTTCGGCTTATGGCTGAAGATTTTTAATGTGAAGTCCAAGGTAGTGGGCGGTGAGCATGCTGAGTGCGGGGGCGCTATGGTGAGAAAGATGCCCAATGTCATATGGACAATAGGCACCTTTAATGATTCTATCAAGGAGTGGCAACAGAAGTGGTTTTACATCACTGAGCCGCGTGGCACGGAATGGGCCGCTACTCCTGAATTTCGATCCGGTGCCCCCCTGCGGCTCACATCCTGGGTCAAGAAGGGCCTGAACTGGTCCTCGTGAACTTGTCAATGTAGTCCAGGTGATGTTAGTTCGCCGGATCCTGCCTTGTCAACACCGGACTTGCAATCTATGGGAATTCGACCCGGCCAGGCACCAAACCCTACGAGAGCTTTTTGGCTCCTCGCACAAGGACATCTGGAAGGTGCTTTTCAAGTCCAACAAATCATGGCCGGACTCCGCCAAAGACCGCGGGTACCAACTGTCCCGCCCTGCAAGTTCGGTGCGTTATCATACTTTTCATCCGCATAACCCAAAGGAAGCGCTTAACGTGTTTTCTACAACACTCCCAGGGCTGGACGAAGAAGGCGGAGCGGATCCATTGTCCGGCCCCGCTGCCTAAAGAACCGGCCATCCCACTTCTGACGAAGATGTTGGTTCCGACACCCTACAAGGTGCCGAAGAAGATGGCCGAGAAGGAGGCCAAAAAGACCCGGGGAGGTCTTCGTCACCGCGGCACTTTGGACACAATATCCGAAGGCTCTGATGCCCGTTCCACCTCCAAAGAGGACGAGGAGGAGGAGGAAGATGAATCACCTACGGGAGGAAAGAAGAACAAGAGGAAGGCCTCTGTACACTTGGAGGCCGAGCCGCCCAAAAGGGGAAAGGCTCCTCTTCCAGAGGAGTCCACTGCCGCCGCCGACAGCGACCTGGCGTGGGATCCCAGGGCCCGGCCCCTGGCGACCTCGTGAGTATACAAAATCCAAGTACGTCTATGCGTCCGGATTTGTCATGGGATGGCATTTTAACCTGAGCCATATTTTTTGTAGTCCGGCGAGGTCTCGTAGCAATCGATCCTCATCAGAGGATTCGCTAAGCTCGGATGCTATGGAGAGCGGGACGCCCCCAAAGGCCCCTTACTCTGAACAGGTGGATAACACCGAGTCTTCGTCCCAGAAGGACCCCGACCAAGGAGGAGAGGGGAAGACCGCGAAGGCGGTGCCGGGAAGTCAAACTTCAGGGGCCGGACACATGGGGGAGAAAATTCCCATGGGAGCTGATGGCAGGGACCATCTGGAATTCGGCTCCCAGCCGGATATAGCTCCGGAGACCAATATGGCCCCAGAGTCAGGCAGGCAGCCTCTCTCAGCTGGAGGGGACATGCCTGTTCCGCCGGCAACCTCTGTCCAACCAGTGGAGTTGGATGCTTTGTTGGTGGCACTGAAGAGCGCCTCCATCGTAGATGAAAACCGTGCCCTTATGGGTGCGGTGATTGAAAAGATTCAGTCTGCTAAGAGTGGACTGAATGGAGCCGGTATCGGCCTTGTAAAAGGTTTTGAGGTATGTTTTATGAGGTTTCGAAGAGTGTCATAGTATGGATAGTAAGCCATGATACACTGTTTGGTGAAAGAAAGAACCGGACAGAGGATCAAATTCATGTTCGCAGGAAGACTCATTGAATGACATTTATTTCTCTTCTGTTATAAGCAGGCGTCTGTAGCGGCTGCTGCCTCTCATACTGCGGAGATCTCTGGACTGAATCAAAGTCTGGAGCGGGCCAAAGAAGAACTTCGCCAATTGAAAATGCAGTTGGGAGATAAACAAGGTATGCACAAATCCTGTTCGCGTTTATTGCGAATAAATTTGTAGTATGAGAAAATAAGCTTCATGATTTGTGCTAGGGATGGTGACCGAAGTCGAGGCTCTTAAAAGGGTTGTGGCCAAAGCCGAGAAAAAGGCAGTCACAGAGTAGGCTCTTCGCGAGAAGCACGAGGCCATGGTTATTAAAGCTGAGCAGGAGTTGCAAGAGGCCGTGAAAAAATGCGAGACCTTGGAGCAGAGTCTAACGGAGAAAGAATCCGAACTCGCCCAGGCGCATTAGGCCACGAGCGATGCCCGGGGGGAAACCCAAAGCGCCCTGCAGGGGATCAGGGAGGCGAGGAAGATCGCGCGGGTATTGCTTTTTCCCTGCAAAGCATGTTTTTGAGGAGAAGATTATATTTGTAATTTTGAAATCGGATTTCTCCAGGGGAGTTTGCGGAGCTGCCACGCAGTATATCGGATGCCGTGCAATTCTACCGGGCCGAAGAAAGGAACACGGCGGATAAGCTTTTCTGGTCGCAGTATTCGGTGCCGAATTATCCGGTGCCTTTTGCCGATCAACTGAAACAGCTGGTCGAACTGCATAAGGCGGCCGAATTAGCCATGAAGGACTTGGTTATCCGGCTACGACCCATCGAGCCGATTCCAAGAAGCTACTTGCCCTCGACTTGACGTCATCAAGCGGTCGGTCTGCATAGAAGGTGCATGAATGACCTTCGCCCACGCAAAGGTGCACCGGGGGAAGATGGATGCTGAGAAGCTGATGACCGAAGGGCCGCCCGAGGGGAAGGAGCACCGCAAGCCCGAATTATATTATGAAAGTGTCCTTAAAGGATCCTACCTTGTAGCGGAGCTATGCACCAAGGACATTATATTTCCATGAATGCAACCATGTTGTCCTTTGGAATGTTTAAACAAGGTCATTTATATTATTTGTTGCTTTGTTATATAAAAGTTTATCCTCCTGCGCGGCCGTTGTATATATTAATCCTGAGAGTTGGCCAGTTGTCGGCTTCTGCCCCCATGTAAGAAGTACGGGGGTGTTCGGGACAAACCTGATCACTCTTTATCCTAGTTTTGGGTCCTTCGGGGGAGGTGTTCAGCACAGCGAACAAGGCAATCGTACTATAAGGCTTTATCACTCTCACTTAGCCACAAGAGCTTTAGGAAGGTAGGCACATCCCCTGGTGTTCGGAAGACCGCACGGGGGGCTCTATAAGCACCTGATCGGAAGAAAAACCGATCCATCGCACGCTGCATTGGTTATGGCATTATGCGGAAGAAATCCTTAAAGATTTTGTAACCTCTCGAACAGCTGACCAGCTCTCGCCGTATCATGACAGTCAGTTTTCGGCTTTCTCTACTGAGGTGTTCGTCCGGAAGAACCGGGACACAATCGTAGTAGTTCTCCCAGTGCTACCTTAGCCGATATAGCGGAACGTAAGGTACCAAAACATGGGAGCCGGGAAAACCCAACTATTGACCCAAGATTTGATTCGGAGTTGATGCATATAATGCTATAGGTCCGGGGTGCCGAACTTCCGTGAAGGTGTTCGGACTTTATTGCCGTGTTATGGGTAATACGAAGCCCCTGGCATATTTTTAAGGCATATCGCTGTATACAGATGCCAGTTGACAAAAGAATTTCAATAAGAAATAACAGCAGGTAAGCGTCATGTAAATCCACATGTTGTATTTAAATAGTACGTCTATGCGTATGAGTACAGGTAATGTGATAAAAAAGGAATATGACCGCGGAACCTGCTGAGACCGGGGGGAAGAAGTTGAGTCCGGATTCGGAGTATAGCCGGATGGTCATTGCGGGCAATGTCTAAGGATTCCCCTGCGCTTTCAAGCTACCTCCGTATCACCCGTCCTGGTCTGCGCAAAGGTGAACCTGCAAAGGAAATGTAAGAAATGTTTGCGTGCTGAAGAGCGGTTGAGCCGCCGAGTGCGGCCTGTCCTTGGCTTGCCGGAGCGTTTAATCGAGCCCTGGACGAGTCGGACTATCCTTCCGTGAAGTAGTTCAGAGTCCCTTGACGGTGTCCGGGAGCCTGGACGTCGACTCGAGGTTCGGCTGCAAGGTGCGGCTCGTTGCTTCTACTGTGAAGGCGATGGTGCCGCGTGGACTGGGCATCTTGAGCTTACGGTAGGCATAATGTGGCACCACGTTGAATCGAGCGAACGTGGTTCGTCCGAGCAGTGCCAGATAATCACTGCGGAAAGGGATGATTTCGAAGATTAACTCTTAGTTACGGTAATTTTCTGGTGATCCGAAGACTACCTCAAGGGCAATGGAGCCTGTACAGCGGGCTTCCACACCTGGTATAATGCCTCTGAAAGTGGCTTTAGTGGGTTTGTTCGACGAATGATTGATGCCCATTTTGCACAATGTGTCCTTGTAAAGAAGATTTAGACTGCTGCCTCCATCCATAAGGACTCGTGTGAGGTGGAACTCATCAATTATTGGGTCGAGGACTAGTGCGGCTGGATTGCCCTGATTGGCGTTGACCGGACGATCCGTGCGGTTGAAGGTGACCGGCCCTTGTTTATATTGTGGGACGACTAGTTCCGTTAAGTCGGCATCCCTAAGAGTGCGTATCCGGTCCGAATTGGGATTTTGAGTGGTGCCACATTCACCGATTGAATATGCGGGGGAAATTTCTTTTGCCCTCCTGTATTCGGTGATCTGGGCTCTTCGCCACCGTCATCGCTTTGAGACCCCCCTTCTCCATGTTTGGCGCCTGCCCTGCCGGCTTGTTTGAAGACCCAGCATTCTTTGTTGGTGTGGGTGGCTGGCGTTCCTGGGGTGCGATGAATTTGGCATTGGCGATCGAGTATACAGTCTAGACTGGATGGACCCGAATTGTTATTTTTGAGTGGCCCTTTCTGCTGACCGGTCTTTGAGCCCCCAGACCCGGCATTAATTGCCGTCTCTTCTGCGTTTTCACCATATTTGCGGCGCTTGGGTTTGTTGCGTCATGGTTTACCGTTGCTATCCCTGGCCTTTGGTGTGCCAGGTTTGCTTGCTGTATTGCTACTACGAGCCAACCAGCTATCTTCGCCCGCGCAAAAGCGGGTCATAAGTGTCGTGAGGGCTACCATGGATTTTGGCTTCTCTTGACCGAGGTGCCGGCGAGCCATTCGTCACAGATGTGATGCTTAAATTCCGCTAAGGCCTCTGCATCAGGACATTCGACAATTTGGTTCTTCTTAGTTAGGAACCGGGTCCAGAATTTCCTGGCCGATTCCCCTGGCTGCTGAGTTATATGACTTAAATCGTCAGCATCCGGCGGTCACACATAAGTGCCCTGGAAATTGTCCAGGAATGCATCTGCCAGGCTCTCCCAACTTCCAATGGATATTGCCGGCAAGCTGTTGAGCCAATGCGGAGCCGGCCCTTTGAGTTTTAGCGGGAGATACTTGATGGCATGTAAATCATCCCCGCGGGCCATGTGAATGTGGAGGAAGAAGTCTTCTATCCATACCGCGGGGTCTGTGGTACCATCATATGATTCAATGTTTACTGGTTTAAACCCTTCTGGGAATTCATGATCCATTACTTCATCGGTGAAGCATAGGGGGTGTACGGTGCCTCTGTGCCGGGCTATATCACGACGCAGTTCATACGAGTCTTGTCTACTGTATTCGGCCCGGCCGGATTTTCTTTTAGTATATTCGGCGTGACGGTCATAGTCCCGCGTTGGGGCGTGGCCCCATGATCCGTAGATCGATCTCGCATGTCTTGCTTTGTTTTCCAATACGTCTCGCAGGTCCCGCATATTGCCCCTGGCCTTGGGATTTTTGTTTGGATGGCGGTGGGGTGCCGACTGGACTTCGGGCTGGTATGCCCCTCTGCCTCGGCCATGAGGTGGCCGATCAGCCGCATCATACGCTGGTAATGCTTCCTCCTTGAGTTGGGGTAGCAACCTTCGCATTGGATAACTCTTGGTTGGGCGCTCGAGTTTGTATTCCTCGGCCGCCAGGACTTCAGTCCATCTGTCCACTAGCAGATCTCGATCAACTCAAAGTTGTTGTTGCTTTTTCTTCAGGCTGTTTGCTGTGGCTATAAGCCGGCGCTTGAAGCGCTCCTGCTCGACGGGATTCTCTAGCACGATAAATTCTTCGTCGCCGAGGCTCACATCGTCTTCGGAGAGAGGCATGTAATTGTCATCCTCTGATTCTCCGTCTGCTGCCTGTTCTAGAGGGCTAGCTAGTTCATCCTCCCGCTCGAGATCTGGCTGGAAGGGATTGTCGTTGTCTTTGGCACTATCCGGAGCGTTATTGTTTCCTGGGCCGGTATCGCTGTTATGGCGGGACTTAGAGCGGCGCCGCTGACGTCGGTGCTTGGATTGCTGCTTGGAGGGATTATCATCCATTGTCTTATCGCCATCCCCCCTTTGGGCGTGTCCACCATGTATATATCGTATGATGAGGTGGCAGTCCAGCACCCTGTGGGCGGTGGTTCCTGTTCCTCTCCTGCATCGTCGTCCATACCGTCGATGTCTTCGGAGCCAAAATCGAGCCTGTCGGTTAGATCGTAGACAGTGGCTACTAAGTGGGTGGTGGGTGGGGAGCGAATTTCGTCGTCTGCATCCCATTCTAGCCGGACATAGTTCGGCCAAGGTTCTCCCGATAAGGAGAGAGACTTTAATGAATTTAGCATGTCGCCAAAAGGCGAGTGTTGAAAGATATCCGCGGAGGTGAACTCCATGATCGGCGCCCAATCAAATTCGATAGGAATGGACGCAGGCGGTTCGGGGCCTATGGCCGGGGATGAATCCGAGAATCCGGTGGCACATGTCCCGTGGGGGGTGAAGTCAGTATTCGGCTCTATTGCCACTGAGTGTGTGACCTCCGAGGCGGGGTCCATCCACCCGTCCTCGTATGGCATAATCGACTCCGGATCTAGGGCCGGAGTAGGCACATGTGTGATCTCCCGAACACCGTCCGGCGGCAGAGCTAAGTCGTGCTCGTCGTGACTGTGCAGCGCACCTGACATGTGCTCGAATCCGTCAAAGGTCTAGTCTCTGCGGATATTGACAGTATAGTTCAAGTTTCCAAACCTGACCTGATGGCCAGGGGCGTAGCTCTTGATCTGCTCCAGATGGCCAAGCGAGTTGGCCCGCAATGCGAAGCCGCCGAATACGAAGATCTGTCCGGGGAGGAAATCCTCACCTTGGATCGCATCGTTGCCGATGATTGAAGGGGCCATCAAACCTTGTGGTGACGACACAGTGGAACTCTCAATGAAAGCACCAATGTCGGTGTCAAAACCGGCAGATCTCGGGTAGGGGGTCCCGAACTGTGCTCTAAGGTGGATGGTAACAGTAGGCGGGGGACACGATGTTTACCTAGGTTCAGGCTCTCTCGATGGAGGTAATACCCTACTTCCTGCTTGATTGATCTTGATGATATCAGTATTACAAGAGTTGATCTACCACGAGATCGTAGAGGCTAAACCCTAGAAGCTAGCCTATGGTATGATTGTTGTTGTCCTTAGGACTAAACCCTCCGGTTTATATAGACACGGAGGGGGCTAGGGTTACACAGAGTCGGTTATAAGGGACGAGATCTACATATCCATATTGCCAAGCTTGCCTTCCACACCAAGGAGAGTCCCATCTGGACACGGAACGAAGTCTTCAATCTTGTATCTTGATAGTCCAACAGTCCGGCCAAGGATATAATCCCGCTGTCCGAGGACCCCTTAATCCAGAACTCCCTCACTATTCCAATAAGTGTCACAAACAGCCCTAGAGTTCGTAGTAAAATAACTCCTTAAGACACACATCAACCAAAACCCTAATGTCACCTAGATACTCCAATGTCACCTCAAGTATCCGTGGGTATGATTATACGATATGCATCACAAAATCTTAGATTCATCTATTCAACCAACACATAGAACCTCAAAGAGTGCCCCAAAGTTTCTACCGGAGAGTCAAGACGAAAACGTGTGCCAACCCCTATGCATAGATTCCCAAGGTCACGGAACCCACAAGTGAATCAATAGAATAACCCATTGTCACCACGGTTATCCCACGCAAGACATACATCAAGTGTTCTAAAATCATTAAAGACTCAATCCGATAAGATAACTTCCAAGGGAAAACTCAATCCATTACAAGAGAGTAGAGGGGGAGAAACATCATAAGATCCAACTATAATAGCAAAGCTCGCGATACATCAAGATCGTGCCAAATCAAGAACACGAGAGAGAGATCAAACACACAGCTACTGGTACATACCCTCAACCTCGAGGGTGAACTACTCCCTCCTCATCATGGAGAGCGTCGGGATGATGAAGATGGCCACCGGTGAGGGATCCCCCCTCCGGCAGGGCGCCGGAACAGGGTCCCGATTGGTTTTTGGTGGCTACTGAGGCTTGCGGCGGTGGAACTCCCGATCTATTCTGTTCCCTAAAGTTTTCGGGGTATATGGGAATATATAGGTGAAAGAAGTACGTCAGGGGAGCCACGAGGGGCCCATGAGGGTGGAGGGCGCGCCCAGGGGGGGTGGGCGCGCCCCTCTGCCTCGTGCCTTCCACGTTCATTCCCTGACGTGCACTCCAAGTCCCCTGGATTGCTTCCGTTCCAAAAATCACGTTCCCGCAGGTTTCATTCCGTTTGGACTCCGTTTGATATTCCTTTTCTGCGAAACACTGAAACAAGGGAAAAACAGAAACTAGCACTGGGCTCTGGGTCAATAGGTTAGTCCCAAAAGTAATATAAAAGTGCATAATAAAGCCCATGAACATCCAAAACAGATAATATAATAGCATGGAACAATAAAAAATTATAGATACGTTGGAGACGTATCACCATCCCCACGCTTAATTCCTGCTCGTCCTCGAGTAGGTAAATGATAAAAACAAAAAATTTGATATGGAATGCTACTTGGCATAATTTTTTAGAATATTCAGATCCGAAAGATTCAAGATAAAAGTTCATATTGACATTAAAGTAATAATACTTCAAGCATACTAACTAAGCAATTATGTCCTCTCAAAATAACATGGCCAAAGAAAGTTCATCCCTACAAAATCATATAGTTTAGTCATGCTCCATTTTCATCACACAAGAATGCTCTCATCATGCACAACCCCGATGGCAAGCCAAGCAATTGTTTCATACTTTAGTAATCTCAAACATTATAAACCTTCATGCAATACATGAGTGTGAGCCATGGATATAGCACTATGGGTGGAATAGAGTATAATGATGGGGGTTATGTGGAGAAGACAAAAAAGGAGAAAGTCTCACATCAACGAGGCTAATCAATGAGCTATGGAGATGCCCGTCGATTGATGTTAATGCAAGGAGTAGGGATTGTCATGCAACGGATGCACTAGAGCTATAAATATATGAAAGCTCAACAAAAGAAACTAAGTGGGTGTGCATCCAAATTGCTTGCCCACGAAGACCTAGGGCACTTGAGGAGGCCCATTGTTGGAATATACAAGCCAAGTTCTATAATGAAAAATTCCTACTAGTATATGAAAGTGACAAAACGAGAGACTCTCTATCATGAAGATTATGGTGCTACTTTGAAGCACAAGTGTGGTAA
Source organism: Aegilops longissima (assembly GCA_021605205.1). Taxonomy (NCBI): domain Eukaryota; kingdom Viridiplantae; phylum Streptophyta; class Magnoliopsida; order Poales; family Poaceae; genus Aegilops; species Aegilops longissima. Next base: position 754,821,225 of record CM038682.1, on the reverse strand, counting down.
TAGGATAGTAGCATTGTCCCTTTTTATTTCTCTTTTTTTTGGGCCTTCTTTTTTTATTTGGCCTTTCTCTTTTTTCGGGACAATGCTCTATTGAATGATGATCATCGTACTTCTATTTATTTACAACTCAATGATTACAACTCGATACTAGAACAAAGTATGACTCTATATGAATGCCTCCGGCAGTGTACCGGGATATGCAATGAACCAAGAGTGACATGTATGAAAGAATTATGAATGGTGGCTTTGCCACAAATACTATGTCAACTACATGATCATGCAAAGCAATATGACAATTATGAACGTGTCATGATAAACGGAACGGTGGAAAGTTGCATGGCAATATATCTCGGAATGGCTATGGAAATGCCATAATAGGTATGTATGGTGGCTGTTTTGAGGAAGATATAAGGTGGTTTATGTGTGAAATAGCGTATCATATCACGGGGTTTGGATGCACTGGTGAAGTTTGCACCAACTCTCAATGTGAGAAAGGGCAATGCACGGTACCAAAGAGGCTAGCAATGATGGAAAGGTGAGAGTGCATATAATCCATGGACTCAACATTAGTCATAAAGAACTCACATACTTATTGCAAAAATCTACAAGTCATCAAAAACCAAGGACTACGCGCATGCTCCTAGGGGGATAGATTGGTAGGAAAAGACCACTGCTCGTCCCCGACCGCCACTCATAAGGAGGACAATCAAAGAACACCTAATGTTTCAAATTTGTTACATAACGTTTACCATACGTGCATGCTATGGGACTTGCAAACTTCAACACAAGTATTTCTCAAATTCACAACTACTCAACTAGCACGACCTTAATATCACTACCTCCATATCTCAAAACAATCATCAAGCATCAAACTTATCTTAGTATTCAACACACTCATAAGAAAGTTTTTACTAGTCTTGAATACCTAGCATATTAGGATTAAGCAAATTACCATGTTGTTTAAGACTCTCAAAATAATATAAGTGAAGCATGAGAGAATAATAGTTTCTATAAAACAAAACCACCACTGTGCTCTAAAAGATATAAGTGAAGCACTAGAGCAAAAACTATATAGCTCAAAAGATATAAGAGAAGATCAATGAGTAGTCGAATAATTATACAACTTTATGAAGACTCTCTAAAATTTAAGAATTTCAGATCTTGGTATTGTATCCAAACAGCAAGCAAAACAAAACAAAACAAAATGACGCTCCAAGCAAAACACATATCATGTGGTGAATAAAAATATAGCTCCAAGTAAAGTTACAAACGGACGAAGACGGAAGAGGGGATGCCATCTGGGGCATCCCCAAGCTTAGACGCTTGGTTATCCTTGAATATTATCTTCGGGTGCCTTGGGTATCCCCAAGCATAGTCTCTTGCCACTCCTTATTCCATAGTCCATCGAATATTTACCCAAAACTTGAAAACTTCACAACACAAAACTTAACAGAAAATCTCGTGAGCTCCGTTAGCGAAAGAAAACAAAACACCACTTCAAGGTATTGTAATGAACTCATTCTAAATTCATGTTGGTGTAATATCTACTGTATTCCAACTTCTCTATGGTTCATACCCTCCGATATTACTCATAGATTCATCAAAATAAGCAAACAACACATAGAAAACAGAATCTGCCAAAAACAGAACAGTCTGTAGTAATCTGTAACTAACGCAAACTTCTGGAACTCCCAAAATTCTAAAATAAATTGGAGGACCTGAGGAATTTTTCTAGTAATCATCTTAAAAAAGAATCAACTAAATATCACTCTCCAGTCAAAAGTTTTAGCTATTCTCATGAGCGCTAAAGTTTCTGTTTTTACAGCATGATCATAAAGACATCACCAAATCTTCCAAAAGGTTCTACTTGGCACAAACACTAATTAAAACACAAAACCACATCTAAACATAAGCTAGATGGATTATTTGTTCCTATAAAGAACCAAAAATCAAGAAACTAAAATAAAAAATTGGGTTGCCTCCCAACAAGCGCTAACGTTTAACGCCCCTAGCTAGGTATGACGATTTCAATGATGCTCACAAAAAGATAAGAATTGAAACATAAAGAGAGCATCATGAAGAATATGACTAGCACATTTAAGTCTAAACCACTTCCTATGCATAGGTATTTTGTGAGCAAACAACTTATGGGAACAATAATCAACTAGCATAGGAAGGCAAAACAAGCATAACTTCAAAATTTAAGCACATAGAGAGGAAACTTGATATTATTGCAATTCCTACAAGCATATGTTCCTCCGTCATAATAATTTTCAGTAGCATCATGAATGAATTCAACAATATAGCCAGCACATAAAGCATTCTTTTTATGATCTACAAGCATAGAAATTTTACTACTCTCCACATAAGCAAATTTGTTCTCATCAATAGTAGTGGGAGCAAACTCAACAAAATAACTATCAAGTGATTGAAAATTGAGATCAAGATGACAAGTTTCATGGTTATCATTATTCTTTATAGAATACGTGTCATCACAATAATCATCATAGATAGGATACATGCTTTCATCATAATAAATATTCTCATCCAAACTTGGGGGACTAAACATATCATCTTCATCAAACATAGCATCCCCAAGCTTGTGGCTTTGCATATCATTAGCATCATGGATATTCATAGAATTCATACTAACAACATTGCAATCTTGCTCATCATAAAAAGATTTAGTGCCAAACATTCTAATGCATTCTTCCTCTAGCAATTGAGCACAATTATCGGAATCCTTATTTTCACGAAAGATATTTAAAAGATGAAGCATATGAGGCACCCTTACTTCCATTTTTTGTAGTTTTATTTTATAAACTAAACTAGTGCTAAAATAAGAAACAAAAAGATTCAATTGCGAGATCTAAATATATACCTTCAAGCACTCACCTCCCCGGCAACGGCGCCAGAAACTGCTTGATTGAAGGGGTGTGAGTGCCACTTACCTAGCCTCCCCGGCAACGGCGCCAGAAACTTCTTGATGTCTACTACGCAACCTTCTTCTTGTAGACTTTGTTGGGCCCCCAAGTGCACAGGTTTGTAGGACAATAGCAAATTTCCCTCAAGTGGATGACCTAAGGTTTATCAATCCGTGGGAGGCATAGGATGAAGATGGTCTCTCTCAAGCAACCCTGCAACCAAATAACAAAGAGTATCTTGTGTCCCCAACACACCAAATACAATGGTAAATTGTATAGGTGCACTAGTTCGGCCAAGAGATGGTGATACAAGTGCAATATGGATGGTAGATATAGGTTTTTGTAATCTGAAAATATAAAAATAGAAAGGTAACTAATGATAAAAGTGAGCACAAACGGTATTGCAATGCGTTGAAACAAGTCCTAGGGTTCATACTTTCACTAGTGCAAGTTCTCTCAACAGTAATAACATAATTGGATCATATAAATATCCCTCAACATGCAACAAAGAGTCACTCCAAAGTCACTAATAGCGGAGAACAAACGAAGAGATTATGGTAGGGTACGAAACCACCTCAAAGTTATTCTTTCCGATCAATCCATTGGGCTATTCCTATAAGTGTCACAAACAGCCCTAGAGTTCGTAGTAAAATAACACCTTAAGACACACATAAAACAAAACCCTAATGTCACCTAGATACTCCAATGTCACCTGAAGTATCCGTGGGTATGATTATACGATATGCATCACACAATCTCAGATTCATCTATTCAACCAACACATAGAACCTCAAAGAGTGCCCCAAAGTTTCTACCGGAGAGTCAAGACGAAAACGTGTACCAACCCCTATGCATAGATTCCCAAGGTCACGGAACCCGCAAGTTGATCACCAAAACATACATCAAGTGAATCAATAGAATAACCCATTGTCACCACGGTTATCCCACGCAATACATAAATCAAGTGTTCTCAAATCACTAAAGACTCAATTCGATAAGAGAGTAGAGGGGGAGAAACATCATAAGATCCAACTATAATAGCAAAGATCGCGATACATGAAGATCGTGCCAAATCAAGAACATGAGAGAGAGATCAAACACATAGCTACTGGTACATACCCTCAACCCCGGGGGTGAACTACTCCCTCCTCGTCATGGAGAGCGTCGGGATGATGAAGATGGCCACCGGTGAGGGATCCCCCCCCCCTCCGGCAGGGTGCCGGAACAGGGTCCCAATTGGTTTTTGGTGGCTACAGAAGCTTGCGGCGGCGGAACTCCCAATCTATTCTGTTCCCCGAAGTTTTTAGGATATATGGGAATATATAGGTGAAAGAAGTACGTCAGGGGAGCCATGAGAGACCCACGAGGGTGGAGGGCGCGCCCAGGGGGGTGGGCGCACCTCCCTGCCTTGTGCCTTCCTCGTTCATTCCCTGACGTGCACTCCAAGTCCCCTGGATTGCTTCCGTTCCAAAAATAATGTTCCTGCGGGTTTCATTCCCTTTGGACTCCGTTTGATATTCCTTTTCTGCGGAACTCTGAAACAAGGGAAAAAACAGAAACTGGCACTGGGCACTGGGGCAATAGGTTAGTCCCAAAAGTAATATAAAAGTGCATAATAAAGCCCATAAACATCTAAAACAGATAATATAATAGCATGGAACAATCAAAAATTATTGATACGTTGGAGACGTATCAGTATGCATATCACAGTATGAGGTTTTGGAATATAAGAAACCCAGGCTTCCTCCACCCGCTATCGGAAGAAGCTTGTGATGCGAGGCTCCTCAATTTTTCTCAGTACGAAATATGGACAGGTTCCGGTCTGAGATACCCAGTCTTTCTCAGCAAGATACCTCAGTAAAAGCTTCTGACAGATGGGAATGAATCTTTCCCAACAAGCAACCAGCGGAGAAGCTTCTCAAGTACGGAACCCAGGCTTCTCCAGTGATCTCTACTATGCAACTTTATTCTTGTGGACTCATGTTGGGCCTCCAAGCGCAGAGTTTTGTAGGACAGTAGCCATTTTCCCTCAAGTGGATGACCTAAGATTTATCAATCCGTGGGAGGTGTAGGATGAAGATGGTCTCTCTCGAACAACCCTGCAACCAAATACAAGAAATCTCTTCTGTCCCCAACACACCCAATACAATGGCAAATTGTATAGGTGCACTAGTTCGGCGAAGAGATGGTGATAAAAGTGTAATATTGATGGTAGAAATATATTTTTATAATCTGAATAAATAAAAACAGCAAGGTAGCAAATAGTAAACGGGCACAAAAAAGGTATTGCAATGCTTAAAAATGAGGCCTAGGTCCGTACTTTCACTAGTGCAACCTCTCAACAATGCTAAGATAGTTGGATCATATGATTATCCCTCAAAGTGCAATAAAGAATCACTCTCGAGTTCCTATTAGCTAAGAACATAAGATAGGAATTGCTTGTAGGGCACGAAACTACCTCAAAGCTATTCTTTCCGTTCGATCTATTCAAGAGTTCGTACTAAAATAACACAAAGCTATTTTTTCCGTTCGATCTATCCTAGAGTTCGTACTAGAATAACACCAAAGCAAATTCATATTCATAATACTCAATCCACAGAAAGAACTATAAATAGACCCCAAAGTTTCTGTCAGAGAAAAAAGTGCATCAACCCCTATGCATATATTACCCCAATATCACCACGGGAATCCGCGAGTTGAATGCCATAACACATATCAAGTGAATGAATAGGATACCTCATTGTCACCTAAAGTATTCATATTGCAAGACATATATCATGTGTTCTCATCTCTGAATATTCAATCCGACAAGACAAAACTTTGAAGGGTAAAGATTCAATTCATCATAATATAGAGGGGAGAAACATCATATGATCCGACTATATTAACAAAGCCCACGATATAGATCACGAGAGAGAGAGAGAGAGAGAGAGAGAGAGAGAGAGAGAGATCAAACACATAGCTATTGGTACAAACCCTCAGCCCCGAGGGTGGACTACTACCTCCTCATCGTGGTGGCCGCGGGGCTGATGAAGATGGCCACCGGAGATGATTCCCCCCTCCAGAAGGGTGCCGGAACGGGGTCTAGATTGGATCTCGTGGATACAGAGGCCTTGCGGCGGCGGAACTTCTCGTCTAGGTCTTCCCCAAAGGGTTTCAGAATATTTGGGAATTTATAGTGCGAAGAGGGGTGCGGGAGGCCACCGAGGTGGGCACAACCCACCTGGGCGCGCCAGGGGGCCCTGGGGTGCCCTGGTGGGTTGTGCCCACCACGGGGCACCCCCCCCCCCCACTACTAGGAAAAACCTTACAAGTAGCGTGGGTTTTTGGACTACCAGTAGCGTAGGTTCCCACGCTACTGCTATTTTTTAGCAGTAGCGTGTGTTTTACCCCACACTACTGCTAAACAGACATACCAGTAGCGCTGGTGCCCCATGCTACTAGTATTCTACACCCAAAAGGAATAGCAGTAGTGCTTCTATGATACACCCACACTATTAGTAACAAATTAGGATTAAAAAATTAAAAGTCTACCTATTTCAGTTTAGACATGCATTTTACAATACGTACTTGTTATGCATACAGTCAATCATCCAGCATACATATCTGATGTAGATAATTAACACACGCACACACACGCACACGCGCACGCACACACACAAAATATATGCCATGCGTCTATGTCGTCGACGTCGGCGCCTCCACAAGGCCGTGTTGATGGTGTTGATGTCGTTGTCGTCGCTGCTGCCGCAGCACCATGACGATGTCGTCGTCTTCGTCGCTGTCGTAGCCCTGTGTCGATGTCGATGTCGTCATCATCATCGTCGCCGCAGCCCCATGTCAATATCATCTTCGTCACCGCCATAGCTTCATGTCCATGTCTTCCCTACTAGGAACTCGCAAATCTTGGAATTAAAAAATGAACCAAGACCACTACTAGGAACTCAAAAGAACCTGGAGCATTAGTACAGTATAACATTAACCTATAGAGCACTAAGTAACAATATCAGAAACAAAAGCATATAGCAGCAGCATAGTATATATGAATTATAAGCAGTACCTAACTGACCAATCCTAGAAATTGGGGAAAACCCAACTTAAGAAGGATACAATGCTAGGCATGACCAAATCTTATTATAGATTCTGAATCCAAGCTTTTGAGTCAAATTGAAACAAGCAAAGTTTGTGCACCAAGTAGGAGTAATTCACAGGTCATTCGCAAGCAAGAAGGCATCAGCAACAGCAGATTATTACCAACATTGAACCCTTTACTGTCAGGTCATTTCAATTTAACTCTTGGTTGCAGATGTATTATTGTTGTATTACTAGTAATCATCAGCAGTAACAACACTTGGTCATTATAAATATCACTGGTCATTATAGTCGACATGAGAACTTCCCATTTATAACTATATTTATAAGGACATTTTGTAATAATGTTTATTCATGTGACATAAGAGACTTAGAGCAACATTTCATATATTAGTGACAGTTAAGCTGCTGCACTTGCAAATTTGTAACACCAATCAAATAGATGTGTTATGTATATTCTCTAGTGCGGTCTTAAATTGGAAGGAAATGAGGAGTTTCTTCTTTCAAACCAATGTAGTGATTTTATTGAAAAGTATGAGCAGGTGCACTTATGTTATATCAAAAATATAAATATCAGTACGTCTTTTTATCTCACATGGATGTATTAAGTAATAATGTGTGCGTGTGTGTAAAATAGACTATTCTAGTAAATTTAATCCTTGATTCCTCCTAATAAAGAACAATATCTTGAGGAACTACATAGAGTATCATCTGTTACAAAAATTAAGAGTGAAAAAGTAAAATTATAGGCATAGAATCTTACATATTCGGTAAAGTCATTTTGAAAGCTAAATATTCAAAAGCATCAAAGATAGTTATTTTGAGAATGGAAATATATACCATAACTCGTTGGTTGTTTCTTGTAAGAGTATGTAGATAGAGTACCATATAGAAATACTCTCATGGCTCAGTGGTTGTTGCTTGTAATTCTATACAGATAGAGGACCATCCAAAAAGACTAAGCTATCAAAATGTTCCAATGCTCGCCTTAACTTCACTACCAGTTGTTGAAATAATAAAAATAGTAACCATAGAAACAAAGTTTGATGGATAAAACTGTAGGACTACACCATTGTAGTTGGTATTATTCTTTTGCAGTAAGGCCTTACTAGGAAGCTGAATCGTATAACATCCTTTCTGTGGATTGATATATTCTAGACCAAAATAAACATGCCGTTAGAAATAATGCTATATGAGAAGATACAGTTTTATACCTGAACTATCAGTGACATGATCCTTCCTTCCCAGTCAGGAGTAGTAGACGGATCTGAACCGACTGCTCCAAGCTATCAGCGACACAAGAATCACAATTGCGCGGACTGCTGCAACATAGGCATGAATAGAAAATTTATACCTGAACTAAACTCAACTTGAGCAGCACTACAATGAACGAAAATTGAACTTGACATTACTGAACTAATTGTGCATCTATCTGCTAACATCTAATTTGTTTGTCATACACTAGTACTACACTGAACTATAACTGATATCCCAAAGCCTACACTAGTACTACACTTAACTAAAATTGAACTTGGCTGTTGCACTTACGAAAATTCAGAACACGCACTTGGCACAGCTAGCCGCATTACTGAAAATTCAGAAACGAGCAGCTGCAGCAGCATCCAAGAGCAATTGGTTGTCAGCCAGCCATCGGAATCCACGGACGACAGCGCCTCACCGCGACTCTGGCCGACCCGGCAGTCACCAGATCCGCCGCCGCCACAGCTTCTCCTGCTGCCGCGCCTGCACTCGTCTCCATCCACGGCCAATCCCCGTACTGCTCGTCGGCCTGGGCAAGCGCAGGTGTGGGGTGCTGCTCGTTGGCCAGCGGGCCGACCTCGGCACTAGGCGGCAAGAACACGGGGGCGCCCGAATCCCTAGCCGTGGCCAAGGGTGCAGACATTGAGGCATGGATCTGGACGGAGGGGAGGGCGGGGCGGAGCTTGGGGGCATGTTGCATGCGGCCGGAGATCGCTGAAACCGGCCGGCGTAGGTGGTGGCGGCAACGACGAGATCGTGGCGGAGGGGAGCTCGACCGAGAGCCAGGGGTACGGTGGGGGTGAGATTTGTGTGAGAGAGTTTTTTTTGATCTGGTCGCTTGGCATGTGGAGGCAGTGGACACACTGAGTAGTAGCGTGGGTGTATCGCCTGCGCTATAGCTATTCACTTAGTAGTAGCATAGGATTTACAACCCGCCCTACTAATTTTTTTTATCTGGTGGTGTGTTGTGGCACACTTACCAGTAGCGTCCTCAAAAGAAACCAACGCTGCTGCTAAACCATACCAGTAGCACGCTTTATACCCAGCGCTACTGGTAATTACCAGTAGCGCGCTCAGTGCCCAGCGCTACTGGTAATTACCAGTAGCATGGGGACACAAACAAACGCTACTGGTAAACTTCTATGTATAAGCATTTTCCTAGTAGTGCCCCAGGTGCAGCTTAGGCCCATTGGGCTTGTTCTAGTCCAGAAAAAATATCCGTAAAGTTTCGTTGCATTTGGACTCCGTTTGATATTGATTTTCTGCGATGTAAAAAACAAGCAAAAAACAGCAACTGGCACTAGGCACTGGGTCAATAAGTTAGTCACCAAAAATGATAAAGATTGCTATAAAATGATTGTAAAACACCCAAGAATGATAAAATATCAGCATGAATACTTCATAAATTATAGATACATTGGAGACGTATCAGCATCCCCAAGCTTAATTCCTACTCGTCCTTGAGTAGGTAAATGGTAAAAGAAATAATTTATGAAGTGTGAATTCTAGCAAAGTGCATAAGTTCGATCAATGATAATTTCAATCACTTTTTCTAGCATCATAACAACAATTCTTTCTTATAAAACTTCTCATGTTATAGTAGCAACCAATTCGCATGTTAAGGTTCAAACAATGAACTCTCTTGAAACTCAACAACCTATGTTCTCAGTCACCAAGCAATTGCAATTCAACTTATTCAACAGATTTTAAGTAAGATCTCCACATACTCAACCATCATATAGTCTTCTATGATTTCGAACACTCACCGCATACACATGAGCAAAACGTTTCAACCGGACACATAGAAAGATAGGGGCTTATTGTTTTGCCTCCCAACGTATTCACCTCAAGGGTGATGTCAACAATAATAACTCATGCTACCCATATTCAACTGGACATATGTGCCTAGATCTTTCCTCACCACATGATGCTTGCCAAAAGATAAAAATAAAAAGGAATATAGAGAAAAACTTTGACTCTTTGCATAAAAGTAAATACTGAAAAGTAAAAGATAGGCCCTTTGCAAAGGGAAGCAGAGGTTGCCATGCGCTTATTTGTTTGTATGCTCAATTCATTAGTGCAAAAGAACGTCACGTTATATTGCCCTTATGATAGCAACCTTTATTATGCAGTCCATCGCTTTTATTGCTTTGCCATCATAAGTTCGTACAACGCTCTATTTTCTCTTACACTAAATGATCTCACACTTTTAGAAGTAATTTTTATTGCCTTATTGAACCGATGACAACTTACTTGAAGGACCTAGCTCAATCCTTAGGTAGGTATGGTGGACACCTGAAAATAAGATTTGGGTTTAAGGGTTTTTGGATGCACAAGTAGTATCTCTACTTGGTGCGGAACTTTTGGCTAGCAAACATGGGGCCAAGCACCACATGTTGAAGGATCTATGACAATATAACTTCTATGTGAATATGAACAAACATAAATCATTACGTTGTCTTCCTTGTCCAACGTCAACAATTTTGGCATAAAATATTTTGATGGGGGCTCACAATCACAAAAGATTTCCAAGATAGTGTATTTGCATGTGAAAGTCCTCTTCCTTATACCAATTATTCATTAATTGCTTGTATGACCAATATTGTGATTGTCAAGCCTCAAAAGATTTCACTTTCTAAATCCAATGTGAAGCTACCACTAGGCATGATATGATTTCAACTTCATGACATTCAATTTATTCAACAATTTACTCATAGGATATAAGTGAAGTACAAGAGCAAATGACAAAGTACTCCAAAAAGATATAAGTGAAGATCATGCGAGTAGTTAAGTAAATAGATAGCTATGTAAGGGCTCTCTCTTATTTAAAAGTTTTAGATCTAAGTATTTTATTAAAACAGCAAGAAAAAACAAAATAAAATGACATTCCAAGGATTGCACACATCATGTGAAGAAGCAAAAACTTAGACTCAACTGATACTAACCGATAATTGTTGAAGAAGAAAGGTGGGATGCCTACCGGGGCATCCCCAAGCTTAGATGCTTGAGACTTCTTGAAATATTATCTTGAGATGACTTGGTCATCCCCAAGCTTGAGCTTTTGTGTCTCCTTAATTCCTTTTATATCACGGTTTCCCTAAATCTTAAAAGCTTCATCCACACAAAACTCAACAAGAACTCGTGAGATAAGTTAGTATAAACCAATGTAAAAACTTTATCATTCTCTACTATAGAAAATCACTAAATTTATTATTCAACATTGCATACTAAATTCCTCTGCATATTTAATATTCCTATCCTTGAATAGAATCATTAAACAAGCAAACATATGCAAACATAACAGCAATCTGCCAAAACAGTACAGTCTGTAAAGAATGCACGATTCATCATACTTCCCTAACTCCAAAACTTATGAAAATTTAACACACCGTAGAAAATTTATCAGAGATTACTGTGCAAAAAGTTTCAACATTTTATCATATTCTGACTTTTCTAGGGAATTTTTGCAACAGCGATAAACTTTCTATTTTGAAACAGCAACATGCATACTTGCAAAATAAGCATGGTGAAGGCTATCCTTGACATTTTTATTGAAAAGAAAGATGCAAAACATTATTCTAAGTAACAAAAAGCAAATCCTAACAAAAGAAAATGACGCTACAAGCAAAACTCATATCATGTGACGAATGAAAATATAGCCTCAAGTAAGGTTACCGATATTGTTGGAGACGAAAGAGGGGATGCCTTCCGGGGCATCCCCAAGCTTAGTTGCTTGGATCTTCCTTGAATATTACCTAGGGGTGCCTTAGGAATCCCCAAGATTAGGTTCTTGTCACTCCTTTTTCTCCTCATATCGACATCTCACCCAAAACTTGAAAACTTCAATCACACAAAACTTAATGGAACTTCGTGAGATAGTTAGTATGATAAAGAGCAAACCATTTCACTTCGGTACTGTCAAAGACAAGATTCATAATTGTTTCCACACAATTCCTACTGTACCATATAATTTCCACAATTTATATTGAGCAATATAAGCCATAGAAACTAGGAAACAAGCAAACTATGCATTGAAAATAGAATCTGTCAAAAACAGAACAGTCTGAAGTAATCTGTACTCCAACCATACTTATGCCAATCCAAAAATTCAGAAATATTAGGACAACCTGAGCAATGTGTATATGAATATTCTGCAAAAATAAATAGAGCAAAAGCACGTTTCTGTGATTTATGAAAATGATTTTCATGAGTGCAAAAGTTTCTGTTTTTCAGCAAGATCAAACAACGATCACCCAAGAAGATCCTAAAGGCTTTACTTGGCACTTTATTGGAACAAAAGCTATAAAACATGATTACTACAGTAGCCTAATCATGTGAACACACAAAAACAAGGGGTAAAAGTGTTGGGTTGTCTCCCAACAAGCGCTTTTCCTTAATGCCTTTTAGCTAGGCATGATGATTTCAATGATGCTCGCATAAAAGATAAGAATTGAAACATGAAAAAGAGCATCATGAATCACATGGAAAAGCACACTTAAGCCTAATAACCCACTTCCTATGCATAGGAATTTTTTGAGCAAACAATTTATGGGAGCAAGAGTCAACTAGCATAGGAAGGCAAAACAAGCATAACTTTGAAACCTTCAACACATAGAGAGGAAACTTGATATTACTGCAATTCCTACAAGCATATGTTCCTCCCTCATAATAATTTTCAGAGGCATCATGAGTGAATTCAACAATATAACCATCACATAAAGCATTCTTTTCATGATGCACAATCATAGAAATTTTGTTACTCTCCACATAAGCAAATTTATTGTCATCAATAGTAGTGGGAGAAAACTCAACAAAAATAACTATCATGTGATTGAAAATTAAAATCATGACGACAAGTTTCATGATTATCATTATTCTTTATAGCATACATGTCATCATCATAATCATCATAGATAGCAACTTCATTGTCAAAATCAATCAAAACCTCTTCCAAAATAGTGGACTCATCATTAAATAAAGTCATGGCCTCTCCAAATCCACTTTCATCAATATAATCATCATAAATAAAGAGGCATGATTCATCATAATAAATTTTCCCATCAAAACATGGGGGACTAAAAATATCATCTTCATCAAACATAGCATCCCCAAGCTTGTAGCTTTGCATATCATTAGCATCATTGATATTCAAAGAATTCATACCAACAACATTATAATCATGCTCATCATTCAAATATTTTGTGCCAAACATTTTATTGACTTCTTCTTCTAACAATTGAGCACAATCTTCCGATCCATCATTTTCAAGAAAGATATTATAAAGATGATAAATAATATGATGCAACCTCAATTCCATTTTTATGTAGTTTTATTTTTATAAACCAAACTAGTGATAAAACAAGAAACTAAAAGATTCAATTGCAAGATCTAAAGATATACCTTCAAGCAATCACCTCCCCGGCAACGGCGCTAGAAAAGAGCTTGATGTCTACTACGCAAGTTTATTCTTGTAGACTCGTGTTGGGCCTCCAAGAGCAGAGTTTTGTAGGACAATAGCACTTTTCCCTCAAGTGGATGACCTAAGGTTTATCAATCCGTGGGAGGTGTAGGATGAAGATGGTCTCTCTCGAACAACCCTTCAACCAAATACAAGAAATCTCTTGTGTCCCCAACACACCCAATACAATGGAAAATTGTATAGGTGCACTAGTTTGGCGAAGAGATGGTGATAAAAGTGTAATACTGATGGTAGAAATATATTTTTATAATCTGAATAAATAAAAACGGCAAGGTAGAAAATAGTAAACGGGCACAAAAGCGGTATTGCAATGCTTAAAAATGAGGCCTAGGGTCCGTACTTTCACTAGTGCAACCTCTCAACAATGCTAACATAGATGGATCATATGATTATCCCTCAAAGTGCAATAAAGAATCACTCCCGAGTTCCTATTAGCGGAGAACAAAAGATAGGAATTGCTTGTAGGGCACGAAACTACCTCAAAGATATTCTTTCCATTCGATCTATTCAAGAGTTTGTACTAAAATAACACAAAGCTATTTTTTCCGTTCGATCTATCCTAGAGTTCGTACTAGAATAACACCAAAGAAAATTCATATTCATAATACTCAATCCACGCAAAGAACTATAAAGAGACCCCAAAGTTCCCGTCGGAGAAAAACGTGCATAAACCCCTATGCATAGATTACCCCAATATCACCGCGGGAATTCGTGAGTTGAATGCCATAACACATATCAAGTGAATCAATAGGATACCTCATTGTCACCTCAAGTATTCATGTTGCAAGACATATATCATGTGTTCTCATCTCTGAATATATAATCCGACAAGATAAAACTTTGAAGGGTAAAGATTCAATTCATCATAACAAGAGTATAGAGGGGAGAAACATCATATGATCCGACTATATTAACAAAGCCCACGATATCGATCACGAGAGAGAGAGAGATCAAACACATATCTACTGGTACAAACCCTCAGCCCCGAGGGTGGACTACTCCCTCCTCATCGTGGTGGCCGCCGAGATGATAAAGATGGCCACCGGAGATGATTCCCCCCTCCGGCAGGGTGCCGGAACGGGGTCTAGATTGGATCTCGTGGATACAGAGGCCTTACAGCAGTGCAACTTCTCGTCTAGGTCTTCCCCGAAGGGTTTCGGAATATTTGGGAATTTATAGTGCGAAGAGGGGGTGTGGGAGGCCACTGAGCTGGGCACAACCCACCTGGGCGCCCCAGCGGGCCCTGGCATGCCCTGGTGGGTTGTGCCCTCCTCGGGGCACCCCCTAGGTGCAGCTTAGGCCCATTGGGTTCCTTCTGGTCTAGAAAAAATCTCCATAAAGTTTCGTTGCGTTGGGGCTCCGTTTGGTATTGATTTCTTGCGATGTAAAAAAGAAGCAGAAAACAGCAACTGGCATTGGGCACTGGGTCAATAGGTTAGTCCCAAAAAAAGATATAAAGTTGCTATAAAATGATTGTAAAACACCCAAGAATGATAAAATATCAGCATGAATACTTCATAAATTATAGATACGTTGGAGACGTATCATCCAGCACCCCATGCCAAGCTTCATGTGTAAGCTATGGAGATTTTTCTTCTTCACGCTACCCAGACAAAAGCTTTGAGCAGAAGCTAACGAGTCTTCCTAAGCAAGCTACCAGGATGGTTTCTCTCGTAAGCCACTCAGTCCGCAACAGTGCCACACTATTGCACTGTCCTTGAGTTGGCAGTACATGACAGTGCAGCTCAAGGATCAGATTTGCAATAATTTTGTTAGACGTACGATTCAGTTAAGACATATGCCCGCCGCAAGAATCGGGTATTCGGTTGCATATGATTCTTATACATATGGTGAGCATGTATCCCCGATCAGATCAGTCACTCATACGGGATACAACAATGATCAAGCAGATATACGTAAGAAAGGTACGGATCCAACAACCTCATGTGCCATGCAAATGAAGATAAGCAAAGATACACATCTTATGTAATACACGGATCAACAAGATCTGGAGATGACATCACAAAATCAACAGTCTTGACAATGGTCACCAAGGCAATTATTCCCGCACCGGCAAGGAGATATCATGAACTCTTGTCACCCTGTTGTATGATTGGCCACCACAACGAGCTCTATATAGCTACAAGCCCCGGGTATATGTCATATACGTGCGGAGCCCAAGCACAAGAAATTATGCCAAAAAATTGCACTAGCCACAGTCATGGTCATACGAAAAATCAAGGACATGTGTGGCCAAGTTATTTCAGTAAGGTATAGCCTGACAAAGAAAATCATGACCGTCAAAGGATGAGATTGATAGCAAAGGTATGATGATGATTTTTGCGCGACCATCAGGGTCCGCATACCCAAGTCAGTTGGAAGCCATAATTACATATGGAGCCACAAAGGCATACCCTTAGAGGATTACTCTGTTATACAAGGACTGCATATTCCGCTGACCCGCTTAAAAATGTTAGTGCGGAATTCCCAAGTATGTTCTATCAGATCAAAGATTCAGGTACAATCTCAGCAGTTTGACTTTAGTGGCAGTGATAAAGCATCGCACATTATATTATCGCAGATGGGTATACAGACAACATGGGTAAATCAAAAATCGAACAATCAGCGCAGACGAGGTATATCCACTGGTGGAACCAAGTGCATGGACAATAGGTCATGAAAAGTATTTTTCCCGCCAGCACTCCTGTCAGGACAGCCCCAAGATGTTCATATTTGAGGTATGACACATCTATAAATCCATACCCCGTTATATCGCTCACGACAGAAGGCCATTGAATCTTTGGTACATACTCCATGCTCGAGTCAAAGGGATAAATCAAGATAAATCAGTACCACCTATGAGCAGTCATATTCCGTCAGAAAATGGCCATGATTCTTAGCACTTATTGAAATCGGAAGACATGCATTTGTTTGAGTAACCCCATGGCAGAAGTAAAAAGGTGTTCATGAGCAAAAGGAAAATTTATGCTTAGATCCATTGGATATCACCACAGATATGAATCAACATCAGCAAAAGTGTTTGGTATATGAGCAAAAACCTCTCAGAATTTGGGAAAGATGAAGCAAACCACCCCAGAGAAAGGTAAGCCGATCATATGAAATTCTCGGGGAAACAATAAATAAAGGAAAAAGGATACCCGAGTTGGAAACGGTTTCCTTAAGATATATTCAGACTTGTTCCCTGAGCAACCAAATCTAGAGAACGATATTTCTATAAGGGGGGAGGTTTGTAACAGCCTGGTTTTTGGCCCTTCTCTTTTTCTTTTGATTTATTTAGTTTTTGCTCTGTTTTTCTTTTTTGGAGTGGTTCCGTGGACTTGAAACCTGGGAGATCATCCCCATTTCTTCTCCCAAGTGGTTCATCATTCTCAATACTTTCCCAAGATCATTCCATTTCCATTCTAGCCCAACTCCATAATTCTTTTTCTTGGTGAAATTTCCTTTTCTGTTAAAGGAATAACCTCAAGTGCCCTAGGTTGTGAAGCAACCTATATTTCTGTCCATCCAAAAATTCCCAAATAATTCTCATAATGTCTTTGGGTCATATGTTAATCAAATATGCCCAAACTTTCGAGCCCTAGCCCAAAAATAGTTCCCCAATAATTATTCTTCACTTCTGTCCTAAATGGCATTTTGTGAAGGAAGTGCCATTTATCTTATCCTGTTTGCTCCCAAACTTTTTGGGCATTCTCTTATGTCCAAATAATTGCCTCATGCCAAAATTCAATTTCATTTGCCTAGCCAACCTTCCTCGGCAATTTTTCAAAGTTTCTGTCAGACGGAAGCCATTGTCAAGGAAGTACTAGCTAGGAGTATCCAAATGAGTTGCAATTTTGCACGCCTCTTCATGTGCTCATATTATGACTCTCCTCCAAATTTCAGGCCCATCCAATCAGCGATGTGAGCACAGGACCAAATCTTTGCTTCTGTCAATATTTTCAGTTTGTGAAGCAAGTATATTTTATATTGCTTCATTTTGGTGAAAATTTACCAGAGAATTCTCATGGCCACAAAACCTCTCTCCACCAATTTTGGGATCAATTCCTCAAGCCAACATTTCCCTAGAAGTTTTGCAAGTTTCTGGTCAGTGAGGATGTTTGTGAAACAAGTACTACTTTGGCTTGTCCATTTGGTACAAAATTTTCAGAGCATCTTTATATATCCTTATCATAAAGCCTTGCCAAATTTGAGCTCAAGTGGGTACTATATGTGAGTGCATCATCTTGATCTTGATTCTGAACCATTTTGGTCAGTTGCAAAGCAACTAACATTAATCCTTGGTCTGTTTCTCCTCAAACTCCCCAGGATCGTAGTCTTCCCTAAGCTAATCATCCCAGACAACACCATTCGACTCAATAAGTTCCCTGTTGATCAGCAGTGCATGACCAAGTTTGATGCAGCAAACTTCAGGTGCCCATTACCATCTAACCATAGCACCCGAGATCACACCATGGCCTCATAAATGCTTCATCGTGGAAGGACATAACTCTAGATACCATTTACCTGCCTCTCGTGACCTCCCTGTTCATTGTCTCGTGGTGACTGTGCGGCTGGCATGCCAATTCACGCGCTCGTGGCGGTTTGGCTCGGAGCTTGCCGTCTTCTTCCTCCCCGTGTTCCCTTGGCTCCCTCTGCCTCATGAGCGTTCCATGTGACCCCTCTCATTGTCTACCTCCGAGCTCATGCGCGTGCACACGCGTCCGCGGCGACGCCAGCTCGGCCTCCTCCCCCTCTGCCTATTTAAGGCCGTCCCGGGAACGTTTCTCCTCACCACTCGACCTCACTCACTCCTCTAGTCCTCCCGAGCTCCTTCCCTGGGCCTCTAGGGCTCTTCCTCCTCGCCATCGCCGCCATGGCGGCCGCGGCCCTCTTCTCTAGTTCGCCCGGAGCTGTCCCCCTCCTTGCCTTATTCCACCACCAGAGCTCTCCCTCAACACCCAAAAGGTCGCCCCGACCTCCATATCCTCCTCTGGTGGCTTGTGGCCGCGTGCTCGACGGCGTCCGTAGCTCTCTTCTGCCGCGGCTGAGACCCTTCTCAACTCCGACCTCCCCAATATGCGAGAGTGGTACCTGCGGGTGCAGCTCGCTCCGCTGATCTCACCGGTAGGTCGCACGGTGAAGGAGGTGGCCGGAGCTGCTCGCGGTTGCCGTTGGGCGTCGGCTCTGCCTCGGCCAGGCGCCAGCTCTGCCTCGTCCAGGCACGGGTGCGAGCAAGGAGAAGAAAGAGACGACGCGCATGCCTACCTGCGGGCCGTGGGCCCCGCGACCCCATTCGTCAGCCACTCCACGCGCGGACCTCAGGTACACTAACATGGATAAGTGGAGGCGTAATCCTCCGGAAGTATAACCCGGCCGGAAGTATAACCCCCGCGGCGTAACCCGGCCGGAAGTATAATCTCGCGGCGTAACCCGGCCGGAAGTATAACCCGGTCGGACTTGGCGACTCACTAATGACCTGCCCTGACTGGACGACTCACTAAGTGACCCGCTCGAGCCTGGTGACTCATGGGTGACCCGGCGAGCGGGTCAGAGGAACGACAAGACCCGGAGGCCCAGAAGGCGGTTTATGGAAGGCCGGCTCATGTTATGGTGGGCCGGTTTATGAGGAAAGCATAAGGCATATTCCCTTACAAAGGAAGCAAGACTAAGACTCCACTTGTAATAGAGTAATCCTAATCCTACTAGGACTAGTCATGTAACCCGCCCCTTCAACTTATATAAGGAGGGGCAGGGCTCCCCAAAGAGGGACAAGAAAGAAGAAACAATCTCTAGGGCTAGACACATAGAGCCGGTTTACCGGTGACTCTCTTATGATCATACTGAAACCTAGCCACAAACAGCATGTAGGGCTATTACCGGATGATGTTTCCCGGAGCCCGAAGCTGTCTAAATCATTGTCTTGTGTTGCGTCTCTCAATTCCACTCAACCCCTCTCAAGCTACTACAAAGATGTGTTGGCCTCACGACTAAGTCCTCACACTAGGACATCTGCCGTGATAATTCCACGACAGTTGGCGCCCACCGCGGGGCAAGACGCACGGTGGTGTTGAGTTCTTGGACGGATCTTTTCTAGGGTTCGAGAAGTTCGCAATTAACTAGCTCAACCAGAGCCGGCGTGGAAAATTCACATCAACTATGAGTTCATCGGCCAAATTTGATGAAGTGTTTTGCAGCGGCAGGTATGAGATGAAAGAAATTTAGGATTGTGTTTTTTACGGCCACCGCGACAGCCATTGAGGTCCGCCGAGCCGCGATATGCGTATTGTTTGCGTTTGTGGTGGCAGCATTAGGTAATCTGTCAAGTGCACCAAAGACGGACAGGGAAGTTTCCTCTGCATCAACCGTTGCAGTTGTTAACATGGAGATCGGCAACAATTAAATTATCTGACAAACTGTGGGGCTGATCTTTTTTCATCAAACAGTCCTGCGTCCGCTCCTTGACCAATCTGACACAGCACGGGCGAGTTGGTAAACGCTGGCCTCAAGGCCACGACCCGGAAACGGAGCTGGCCATGACCTGGACTCCTCCACTGTCCACGCTCGCAACCTCCACCTTGACGCTTTCCTTCTCTGGCTGTAGCCTGAGCCGCCAGTTGCTTCGACGCCCTTCTCCTCCGGCCGCTCTTCGCTGCGGTCCCACCTCGCCTCTGTTTTGTGCAGCTTCGCGCTGCTCCGAGTTGAGCTGGTTTTCTGCTGCAATTCGCCTGGAGCCACAAGTCACCGCCCCGTCGTCACCTCTGCGGCCGCGGCTGTGCCTTGCCGGCACGCCGCTGTTGCTGAGCCGCTGTCGCCGGTTCACCTCCGTGGCCGAGCCACCGGCGCTCCTCTGCCATGGCCGCTGAGCTGCCTCAGCTTCGCCTCAAGTTGAAAGTCTGCTGTTTGCACAAATTTTCAGATCCCAGCTGAGGTGTTACGCTGCTTCTGCATCACGTGAAGGCCAAAAGTTGAGTGCTACTAATTCAGTTTTTGGGCTTTTCATCTTTAATTACTACATCTGCTCAGAGTATGATGCCAGCAAGACCTGGAAGGAAGCTCTCACGCGGTCAGAAGGGACAAGCCATCACATCAAGAGTCAAATGACAGTAAGCATCAAACATGTACTGAGATGGACGTGGTTGTTGCAGCGCCGAGAAGTTTGCCTGCAGGCCATATTTGGTGGACACATCGTGCAAGAAGCAATCTACCCAAACCGACAATTACTGAGATGCAGACAGGGCGTGTGATCAACCACGGTCAAAATCCCATATTTACATGGGAGCCGGCCGATCCTCTTGCTGCTACTATCGCTCCGGGCACAAACTCAGGACAAATCAAATCAGCTAGAGGCGTGCACCTAACTCATGAAGAGAAGTCAATCCCGTTTTCAACATAAAAAAAAAGAGGGAGATTGCGACCCGGAAGAAGACTTGGCCGCAGCCCGTTGTGAGTCGGCCGACCCCGCTGCCGGTGATTCGCCTCCGCCTCCGCCTTGCGCGTCCCCGCAGAGTCACACGCCTCCACTGACGGGGCCCTGCATTCCCTCGCTCAGCTCGCCTTGCTGGCTCCAACGTCTATCGCGAGCACCCGCCGTTTGGTTTCACCTCCTCGTCGGCTCGCTCTGCCTCAGGACAGTTGCCCCTGCTCGAGGGCCAACTCTAGCAGATCCCGCATTTTGTCGACCCGTAAAATGTGTTTGCAGGTTGCACGGGGGCGGTTATGCAGGCCGAAATTTGCGTCGGCAGACTAGAAACCGCAAACAAACCTCTAATTTTTAAAAAAAGTTGTTTCGCGTGAGAAATTTAAGCAACGGCTAGCCGGAGCTCGCTCGCATAGATGGTTCTTCTTCGCATAATAAGTTCATACACGCCACATACATACATAAAGGTTAGATATGCTAGACAGGGCCTTCGCTACCGCACCATTGCAACAAAATTGAGCTCACCGGAGCTCCTGCGGTAGCTGCCCACCGGCGGCGATCAGTCGTAGTCGGAGGAGTCAGAGTCGAGGTCGACGAAGAGCTTCGCCTGCTCCTCCGTCATCACGCGCAGGTCGGCCTCCTTCGATGCGTGCGCTTGCGATGTCGTGAGGCCGTCTTGAGGAAGAGCCGCTCGTACTCGAGCTCGCGCCGGATGCGCTCTTCCATCTCCTCCTGATCCCTCGCCGACTGCTCGAGGACGACGCGCTCGAGGAGCTCCTCCTGCTCCGGTGGGAGGTAGTCCTCGGGTCCGATGACGCCTCGACGCGGCGGCGCATCGGGCACGGCCTCCTCTGGCTCCCTCTTCACCGGAACGAGCCGCGAGCTCGATGCGCCCGCGGATGAGCACCCCGTGGACCCGTGGTCGGATGAGCTCCCCGCGGACCAGTTGTCAGAGGAGGGGCGGCGGCGACAGGCGCGCTCGAGCTCGAACTCGTCGAGGTCGCGTCGGTTGAAAGCCGGCGGCGGCCGGGCACCCTGGTTGAGCCACCGACGCACCACCCCCCCCTGCGTGCGGCGTCAGATCTGGCGCGGCGGCGGCGCTCCGCCTCATCCCTCGAGTCGGCCATGGTGGTTCAAGGCTCGCCGGCGGCAAAAAATCGAGCGGCGCGGTGGGGAATTGGAGGGGAACGCGGCGGCAGGAGGATAGGGTTTCGACCCGCATCTGCCCCGCAAACCCGCGTTTATAGTGGCTTGGGAGTTGCCTTTGCGGGCTGCGGCAAAAAATTTTACGGGCCGGACACCGATGCGGGCTTTGGTCTGGCTAGAAAAATGGGCCGAGCCCGTATAATCACCGAAATTATGCGGGTTTGCGCCGGATGCGGGGTTTGCTAAAGTTGCTCTTATACCTTGCCGGCTGATGATGTTCAGCTACCGTGGGTGTTTGCCCATCTGAAAAAAAGAACAAGAAGGCCTGGTTGGACGAAAAGTCAAAGTGGTCAGGTGTTGTTGAAAATCCCTTGGATGCATACATAAGGATCAAACCGAATTCAGTGACAGCACGAAAAAGTTATCTACGGAAGTTACATACGGATCGTCTGTCGTTCGAAAAAATCAGGTGCTATTTTCTTAATGTTTTTCATCACATATATTAATTTATTCGAAAACAATTACTTTGTCCTGCCATATTTTGTTGCAGGATAATTATTCATGACAAAGATATTGTTATACCGCGGATATGGAGTGTGCGCCGGCATAATTTTGCATTGGCGTTCCTCCATGCCATGTTGCTCGACGGATACACATGCAAGTTGTCACCCCCGCTGATTCGGTTTACATCCGTCCGCTACACCTCTTCATCGTATTTGAACCATAGCTACACCTCTTGATCGGCGTAAGGCCACCAGGGAAATCACTTGGGGGCTTGGTCGTATTTGAACCATAGCTACACCTCTTGATCGGCGTAAGGCCACCAGGGAAATCACTTGGGGGCTTGGTTGTATTTGAACCATAGCTACAACTCTTGATCGGCGTAAGGCCACCAGGGAAATTACTTGGGGGCCAAAGAGAGTGTTGCAAAAGCACAACATAAACATAG
The DNA here is from genome assembly GCA_021605205.1 of Aegilops longissima. Classification (NCBI taxonomy): domain Eukaryota; kingdom Viridiplantae; phylum Streptophyta; class Magnoliopsida; order Poales; family Poaceae; genus Aegilops; species Aegilops longissima. Next base: position 754,797,958 of record CM038682.1, on the reverse strand, counting down.
GCACCCACTGAGCACAGCTCAAAATATTGCTCGAGGGCTCTTTGCTTCTCAAAGAACAAAGAGTCTGCACTCTTGTAATAGGCTATCAAGCCAGGCTTGGAAGCCAGGTGTATTCACCTAAAACCCCGGGTTATACTGCCTTTTTTAAGTAAGCCACTCCGTCCAGGTAATCCTGGTATGACCCGCCGAACGTTTGGCAAGTCAATCTCATAGACCCTGAACTTGTCAAAGTTAAAACGATGATTGGTTAATGTGAGGTCCATCTTAAAAGGCTTTGTAAAATGGTTTAACTCAGTGGCCTGGCAGCCCATGAAAAGTCTCGATTTTGGGCCTGGCAGCCCATGAAAAGCCTCGCATGTTCTTTCTATGCTTTTATTTGCCAAGTTTTTTATCCTTTGATGAAGATTATACTAATCCGGTGTTTATTGACCCGTCTTGGCTTTCGACTATAAGTCGTCAGCATACGATTAGCTACAAATCCGGTGTTTATTGACCCGACCTGGCTTTCGACTATGAGTCGCCAGTATGATTATAAATCACCGGTGTTTATTAACCCGGCCTGGCTTTCGACTATAAGTCGCCAGTATGATTATAAATCACCGGCGTTTATTAAACCGGCTTGCCTTTCGACTATAAGTCACCAGTATGATGATTATTTATCCGACATTTATTAACCCGACCTGGCTTTGGACTATAAGTCGCCAGTATGATGATAAATTATCCGGTGTTTATTGACCCGGCTTGGCTTGGGACTATAAGTCGCCAGTATATATTTGGATTGCGCCATCGGAATCACGCGCTCATAAATCATTGGACTATATTATTCAAATCTTCAAATAGCCAACATGGCTGGATTTTTATTATGGTTGTCAATAACCAGTACTATGATTAAGGTTTTCAAAGTCGCTTTAGCGCAATGGCTATTATATTATCAATGGATATGATTTATTCTACAATTGAAGGAATAGTCCCGAGTCGCTGCAGGCTTACGACCCGTCACTTGGGGGCTACATTATTCAAGTTGAGATTACATCAAATATGCAAGTCCCATGTCACTGCCAGCATGCACCATGGCACTTGGGGGCTAATGCAAAGTCATTTTTTGCTAACCTTATTGAAGACCCGACTCATCACATTGTAATGAGCCGGCCCTTGGGGGCTACCAATTTCTCATATCAACAATTCAAGGTACACAAGTCTTAAAACCATTATATTGAAAGGTCCACTACTCAGTTGGAAGAGTACAAAGCTCTTAACCTTATGGACGTGGGTTCGATCCCCATGGAGAGGTTACATCATATGATGTTATTCTCAGTGATGTATATATAAAGTCCCAGCTCAATATTATCTTACTAAGTCGGCCCTTGGGGGCTACAAGTTGTTGTTCAAATCTATATTATCATATCTACAAAGTCCCTGCTCATTATTGCATAATGACCCGGCCCTTGGAGGCTATATTGGTTGAAGTTTTTATGATTATAAGGCAATTACAAGTCCCAGGTTGCCGCAAGCATAACAACCCGGCACTTGGGGGCTACATATGTGGAATATTCAGTTGTGACTAGTGACTGAGATGAACAATCTGGATTTCTTCAAGGTTGCAACATTTATATTGAAACAAGTCTTAAGCTATCACTATGTTCTCCTCTTAAGACTTGGGGGCTACAAGTAATATGCATATAAAGGAGGAACATCTTCAAATTCTCAGTTTTGGGCAAATCAGTAAGACTAATTGTGTGACCCGGCATTGGCAACAATCATAACCCAGCGTCTATAAACGGTCATGACCCAGGATCGTCAGTTTTTATAACCCGACAATTTTGGCAATGATAAACCGGCAAGTTTCAAACCGGCTGATATCAGTTGAATATTTGAAGACCAATATTTTTGTCAAATCAGAGCATTGAAGGCTGATTCAAATGGATTCTTTATTTACAAAATATCTTCTACAAGCAAATTGATTATGAAGCTGGTCTATTGACTCGGATTTTTCAGAAGGAAGAAATGGCAAGGACTTAAGGATGATCAAGTGCCGGTTTATAAGAATATTCAAACCGGAGCACAACCCGCCAAATTTGTTCTTGTGTTTATGTTGCAGATCATTTTAACATGGATAAATCCAAATTAAACTGGGGGCTAATGTCGAGGATATACCCCGCGGCGTAACCCGGACGGACTTGGCGACTCACTAATGACCTGCCCTGACTGGACGACTCACTAAGTGACCCGCCCGAGCCTGGTGACTCATGGGTGACCCGGCGAGCGGGTCAGAGGAACGACAAGACCCGGAGGCCCAGAAGGCAGTTTATGGAAGGCCGGCTCATGTTATGGTGGGCCGGTTTAAGAGGAAAGCATAAGGCATATTCCCTTACAAAGGAAGCAAGACTAGGACTCCACTTGTAATAGAGTAATCCTAATCCTACTAGGACTAGTCATGTAACCCGCCCCTTCAACTTATATAAGGAGGGGCAGGGCTCCCCAAAGAGGGACAAGGAAGAAGAAACAATCTCTAGGGCTAGACACAAAGAGCCGGTTTACCAGCGACTCTCTCATGATCATAATGAGACCTAGCCACAAACAGCATGTAGGGCTATTACCGGATGATGTTTCCCGGGGCCCGAAGTTGTCTAAATCCTTGTCTTGTGTTGTGTCTCTCGATTCCACTCAACCCCTCTCAAGCTACTACAAAGATGTGTTGGCCTCACGACTAAGTCCTCACACTAGGACATCTGCCGTGACAATTCCACGACAATTTGCATGATTGCAATGCAGTGACATGGTTTAAAATATTTGAACTTGTTTAAAATTTGCATTAGCTATGTATGATTTGTTCATGGCATTTCTCAGAGTATTGTTTTGATCTTGCTATTGCCATGATATTGCTTGGAGTTCTAGGACTTATATTTCGATGATTATGTGGATGATATGTTGCCTTTGGATTATTAGTGGCTAGTATTATTTTCATCATGATGCTAGTTGATATTATGTTTGGAGTATGATGTTGGAGATGATGCTTGCATGTGGATCATAGTTGGACAACTAGTTCTTGATATTTTTGTAGTAGTAGTATCGTTCTTGGATTCATCACTATAGAAGTGTTATGCTATCCTCGGAGTATTTTGATATGTCGATAGTATGCTTTGGATTATTTGTTGGATATTGCTATGACTTGGATTACAAGTTGGTAGATGATAGCGGAATATTAGTTATCATTGTTATATGTTGGGGATAAATTCCATCATTAAGCTGGTCAGGTGCCACCGAACCGGGCTTTTTCCAGTGCAACCACATTTGCCTTTTATGGGAAGGCCCTAATGCGGTCTATTGTCATGTCTCTCGCCGTTGCCTCCAACGAGGGAAGGTTATGGGCGTGCGTTAGCCTGGCCCGGTAAGAAGACATAACCTTGTGTGCCCATAGTTGGTATTGAGATCTATTATCCCCATTTGGGGACCGTGTGTGGTTTGCCACGACGGTGCACGTTGATGCCTTTGGTAGGCACGGGGCCACCCAGGACTGAACCCTAAAGGGGTGTTGGTCGGAGTGGCCGGGAGTGTGCATGGTAGTAGATCGGTTTTGTCGGAACGTCGTTGGTCCACCCAAATGGGAGTGCGAGGCCATGGGTTCCATGGTGTTGCTAAAGTGTGATACCCCTGCAGATTGTGTGTGTTTAATGTATCGTAGCCGCGTCCTCGGTCATGGGCACAAGTTCGTACTAGGTCACACCGTTTGATCAACACTCACATGATGAAATGACTTATAGGTGATGTACATGTTGATATTGTGAGCAGTAACAGTTTGGCAGGATGATGATGATGTTGGGATGATCTCGAGGATGATCATTCAGCTTGTGGTGTGGTTACGAGGTGATCACGTGGATGTTTTGGATCACGAGGTGATCGAGATGGTATATTGCTTGGCCGGATAGCCAAGAGTGAGATGGTTATTGGGATCTGAGATGGTGATTTATCAATATTGCAGTAGTTTCATATCATGCTTAGTAGTGCTTCATCATAGTTGTTAATTTAATTAACCTGTTTAATGCTATGTTATTGTCTTGCCTTGATGTTTTTGGTTGTTGTGAGCTTGCAAGTACATTCAATGTACTGACCTGGCGTGTCATGCCAGATTGCAGGTGATGTCATGATTGCTTGATTGCTTGTCGAAGTTTCCGTGCGGGCGAACTAGATCGTGTCCCAGCCATAGTCCCTATGGAGTGGAGTTCACCACCTTCGTCGTTGTTCCGCTGCTAGAAGTATCCCGCTGCTACGAGTTGTTCCGCTACTAGCATAGAGCAACTACAGTATCGCAGGTGGTGTTGTCGTGCTGATGTGATTCTTTGTAACATCAGACACCTGTATCATTGTCCCTTGTAATAAGAGCTGATTTGTTCTATGTCAAGCAGTGCTATATTCCAGAAGACTTCATCTCGATCTCTGGGCTGGAATACGGGGCGTTCCAGTTTCTCTGAGCCGGGGTGCGACATCATAGCCCCGCCGCAGTCCGCGTGTGCGTCACCGACCACCTTCGGCTTGACATTGAAGATCTTCAGCCATAGGGATTGGAAAGGCAACAACGGGAGGTGGAAGAAGGCATGATATAATAACTGTGGTAGCTCCCCTCTTTATAGGCCACAGAGAGGCCATGTGTTCCCCTTCTCACGCCGTGGGCTTCTCCACTTCCCGATGCACTCACAACATTATGTGCGGGCGGGGGAATCGAAATCAATGATCATATCACCTAAAAAATGGGGCCCGATCTCTGTTTGGATGAGACGTGTCAATGGAGGGGCGGCCTCGAGCCGCGCATCAAGACCCGCCAGCCGTTCGACGCTATGACCGGTCGCGACCCTTCGCTAAAAGTTGTCAGGCGTGGGCACTATTCACACTCGAGCACTTTGGCCTTCAAGGCTAAGTAAAGTAGACGCTTCAGATTCCGAATACCACTCAAGCTCTGAATACCCGCAGGAAAGAATGAAGAACTCGCCTTGCAAGCCGAAGACCATGATGTGTGCGGACGCCAGATATAAGCCCTGGCATTGGAGGCTAGTTCGGGGGGACTATTGAGGGAGTCCTGGACTAGGGGGGTCCATGGGCCGTCGACCTATTTCATATAGGCCGGACAAATGGGCCGCTATGGGGCCAAGCTAGATTGCGGACCCGTGTCCAGACAGGAGATCTTCGGAGTCGTGGTGTGCCCTCCAAGTCAAGATTAGCGTGATCTTTTCTTCATTGTAATTGATCGCATGTAACCCTAACCCTGCTGGTGTCTATATGAAACAGAGGGTTTAGAGCTTTAGGGCTATAGCTACATTCATCACCTCAACAACTTAGGGTTTAGCTCGCTTGATCCCGAGGTAGATCTACTTTGTAACCATACCATACATCAAATACAATCAAGCATGACGCAGGGTTTTACTTCTTCGAGAGGGCACAAACCTGGGTAAATACCGTGTTCATCGTCCCTTGTTCCCCATTGATCCTAGATCCACAGCTCGGGACCCCCTACCCGAAATCCGCCAGTTTTGACAGCGACACCCACAATCACAATTCTTCCACCCAACCGAACCCCTCCATACCCCACCCATATACGTCCACGTTGACCAGCACCCTCCTTACCCCACCCATATGGGGACACTCGGAGGCGCCCGCCACGCCAGACAGATGGGCAAGACCCACGCAGAAAGCCACGCTTCAGCTAAGCGCCTCCTCTGGTTTGGTGAGTACTCATTCAGGGTGCTAGTTTGACGCGTCGCCCTGATACGTCCATTTTGCATCATGATTTTATATCAATATTTATTGCATTATGGGCTGTTATTACACATTATGTCACAATATTTATGCCTACTCTCTCTTATTTTACAAGGTTTGCATGAAGAGGGAGAATGCCGGCAGCTGGAATTCTGGGCTGGAAGAGGAGCAAATATTAGAGACCTATTCTGCACAATTCCAAAAGTCCTGAAACTCCACGGAAGTCATTTTTGGAATAATAAAAATTACTGAGCGAAGAAAATACCAGAGGGGGCCCACACCCTGACCACGAGGGTGGGGGCGCGCCCCCTGCCTCATGGGCCCCCTCGCAAGCCTCCGGTGCCCATCTTCTGCTATATGAGGTCTTTTACCCTGAGAAAAATCATAAGCAAGCTTTCGGGAAGAAACTCCGCCGCCACGAGGCGGAACCTTGGAGGAACCAATCTAGGGCTCCGGTAGAGCTGTTCTGCCGGGGAAACTTCCCTCCGGGAGGGGGAAATCATCGCCATCGTCATCACCAACGATCCTCTCATGGGGAGGGGGTCAATCTTGATCAACATCTTCACCAGCACCATCTCCTCTCAAACCCTAGTTCATCTCTTGTATCCAGTCTTTGTCCAAAGCCTCAGATTGGTACCTGTAGGTTGCTAGTAGTATTGATTACTCCTTGTAGTTGATGCTAGTTGGTTTATATGGTGGAAGATCATATGTTCAGATCCTATATGCATATTAATACTCCTTTGATTATGAACATGAATATGCTTTGTGAGTAGTTACATTTGTTCCTGCGGACATGGGAGAAGTCTTGCTATAAGTAGTCATGTGAATTTGGTATTCGTTCGATATTTTGATGAGATGTATGTTGTCTCTCCTCTCACTACTAGGGAAAAGCCTAGCAGCAGCGCGGGTTTTAGGCCTCTCAGTAGCGCGGGGACCGGCGCTACTAATAAAGCGCTACAGCTAACTTATAGCGATGGCGCTGTTATCCACGATCTTGCTATACATGAATAGCTGTGGCGCTCTTTAGGAAAGGGCAGAGCTGATATTATCTGCAGCGCTGTTTACAAGGAGGCGCTCTTTGGTAAGGCGGCCATTGCTAAATTCCCCCTCGCTACTACTAGTTTTATTAGTTTTTTCCTACATATTTGTTTTTTATTTGAATAGGCTTTATACAATAATCTTTAGCATATCATACACATACAAATGTAATCATAGCATATACATACAATTAGTCTCATCAAATCATGTCATCATCATAATCATCATCCAACACAAAGTGGTCTCTCATCATCATCTCGAAAATAGCGATACAAGTCTCGATTACTTGCAAATACATCGTCATCCATCTAAACAATGATATATGCGAGAAAAGCTATCACTTTGAGTACATGAGTTCGTATACCTCTCTCGCATTAGCGTGAACCTAAACTAACTATTGCCTGTCGCTCGGAAACCGGAAACCGGTACACCTGGGCCTGACACTCCGGCCACTCGTCGTATATATACTCCTGGTGTAGCATTTCTTCGCCATTTATGATCTATGCACCTGCATCGTCACATGAGTCGATGATATGCAACATATATAGTTGAGCAACAGAAAGAGACAGACTTGGCAAAAATAGAAACAACATATCATAAGCATAAATAACAAAGTTCATCGTACCCAAAATGCCCTAACTAGAGTGATTTTCGCTAGTCGAGGAGGAGGACGGTTTAATTACATCACAAATAAAGTTTCACCATGCATAACTCAATCTTTTGTCATACAGAAAGTATGGACTAAACGGACACAATGTCATATATCGACAATCACTCCACCATGTCGTGCCATCCATCCATGCCACGGAGATAGTCCTCGAGCTTAGTGAAAGGCTTCATGTCGAGACGCTGAGAGGCTATCCATGTTCGGACGTCTTCCCGCAACATTTTTCCTTCTCCGTAGAACATCCCTGTTTTTCCGACGACCTCCTTCATGATGATTTGGGCAAGTTTGCGCTGGATGTTATAGAACTCAGCTCGAAGTTGATGATCCTCGATATATCCTATGTCCTTTGCCCATTGCAGAATATGGGCATCGCCGGATCTAGGTGACATGCGAAGGTTCTGGTGATCCCGTCTGTACTCCAGCATGTGGTGTAGGAAATAGAATCCATCATTAAGAGAATCGTTCGGTTGCTGGATGCAGCAGAAGTCGGTCATATGGCTGAAGGCGACCCTGCCACCCCTTCTTTTCTTGTCCCTAACCTCTCCACCCCTTGCTTGGTAGTAAAACATAACACTGTCGAGAACATCCTTGATGTGGGTGTAATCCTTTTTGTGAATGTTCTTCGATGAGTCCAAGTAAAGATTGTGGGAGAATGGGGGGTAGAGGATGATGAGGACGGCGTTCCCGCCGCTGCGCAAAATAAGTACACCTCAAATTAATTAGCCTCCACCGTGCAAATGAATGATTGAAATCAAAGGAAGGATAGCAGCGCGGATGACTTACACGGGATGATAAGGCACGAGAATCGCCTCCTTGTCCTTATTGGCGAGCATGAAACGGCGATGTAATCCCTCGGCGTATTCACCGTGCTTTTGCAGACTCCCAAGAAGCCCTTGTGCATGTAGTACGGGTCAGCGATACAGATATGAGGTATCTGCTCAACCCCGATGATGTAGTTCATGTGCAAGGCATAAAGGCGGACAAACGTAAAATCCAGCTTCTTCACGTGAAACATGTCAAATATGTAATAGAATCGGAGGAAGAACTTATCCGCGGGGAAGCAGTCGACGTACGACATTTGCCGCGGAACGTTAACCACGTAGAGTGGGTATCCTGGATCTTTCGAGGTGATGAGGTCTTTCTCTACCCGCAGCACATCGTCATGAAGTCTCCTTAGATCGCCGAATCTGGCTCGTAGCGCTGTTGCAGGTAGGATTGGTTGACTGGGTATATGTCATTTATCCGCATCGGGGATATCTATACGGTCCTGAAGCCGAGGCCGCTGAGGCGGCTGGATCATAGAATCAGCTTTTTTGCCTTTCCTCGCTCTCTTTCTAGAATTCTTTACTACCGGAAGGTCGTCCATAATACGTTGAGACGGCAATTCAGGCACCGACTCATGACGCTCAAACCCTGAGGACGCCAGTATAGACATACTGTTCAGCGCCATCGTTATCCTCATCCTCATCCATGGCGACGTCATCAGCGACTAATGGAGCCTCCTCCTTACCCCGTCCGCTATCACCCAACCCAACACCCGACGCCAATTGGGTAGGCCGGGTGTAGATGTTCATACCTTGCTGAGGCTGCGTGCTCGTGGGTGTGCTCCCGGCCGCCTCCAGACAAAGCAGACTCTTTGGCCACAACAGGACCCACCCATTGCAACAATCACCAATCCGCCGTGAGGTATCGTCGTCATCCCCCACTAGTATTAGAGGAGGCAAATTCTCGTCGCCCGGTTTAACACTGGCCACGGAAACCTTGAAGACGTTCGGGGGGATCGGCCGGCTGTGGAACAATGGTTCTGTCAGGACCCCGATCCTAAGTCACACCGATCTAGCATGTAACACATCATATCACTTTGCGGCCTCACGCACGATATTCCCACGGGTGTCGCCTTACCATGGCCCGGGACCGTTTGCGTCTTTTGGCTCACGTATATGATAGTGTCGCTAGTATCCATATGACGAAGAACCCGGGCCGACATGGCTAGTCGTGAACCCAAAGCGGCGCTAACCCATGGGGACAGGCATACATGAATCACATCGAGCATGTCGGTCATCAACGTATGTATTCGGGCTGTAGCACTGGGCTAACAGGACTCCGGTATCCCGGGCTGTAGCAGGCTAGGCAGGACTCCGAGTAACACCGCGTGAAATTTCCCAGAAGGGACAGACATAGGAACGAAGTGAAACACATGCCGGCCAGCCAAGTGTCCAAGCAGTAGTGCTGGGCTAGCAGGACTCCGGTGAACCGGGCTGTAGCAGACTACTATCGCTCAGAATCACGAGACTACATTTCCCCATATGAGAGGCTGCCAAGGATAAACAACTAGTTTGTCGGATCCCACACATACCAAGCATTTCAAACATACACACAATATGCTCAATATGTGTAAATACGACGTGGCATCACAACATAACTCTACGACTCAAAATATTATTCATTAGGCTCCGAGGAGCGAGATATTACAAACATGGGTCTCATGACCCAACACTCGAGCATACAAGTCAAAGCACAAGCGGAAGCTAAACATGTCAGGGTACGCAGACAACTATAAATGAAAAAGGCTGAGAAGCCCGACTATCTACCGAGATCTGCCGAGGGCACAAGATCGTAGCTGAGGTAACAAGCTAAGCGTCAAGTCCACGTGGAACTACTAAGCGAGGCCGACGTCTCTCGCAAAACATAAAATAAGCAAGCGTGAGTACAATTGTACTCAGCAAGACTTACATCAGATCTAACTACATATGCATCATTATCAAAAGGGGTGGTGGAGTTTGACTGCAGCAAGCCAGCTTTGACTCGGTGGCTATCCGAACTACGACGCAAGTAACTCTTTTGAGGTGGCGCTACGAGTCCACATATTCACCACATCAATACACCACTATGGATCCGCTCCCGTCTCCCTACGAGAACGCCATCCATAGCACTCACGCTTATCTTGCGCATTTTAGAGTATCCACTTTCACTTGTCTATGAACTGATATAGGCAACCCAGAAGTCCTTCTCCGTGGACACGGCTATTCGAATAGATCATATTTAACCCTGCAGGGGTATACTTCTTCACACACGCTCTCACCACTTATCGTCGTTTACACGACATGTACTCGGCAACCTTCAAGCGGAAGCCCAACGTGGGTGTCGGCCTCAGCCTACCTAAACACTCAAGTCCCTAGTCCAGGTTTATCGCCTATTCGGGTTCCATCCGCAGGAGTCCGCCGAGGTTTCCCATACAGCCCGAACGATGTGTGCAGGGTTCCCGAGATACCAAGCGGGCACTTTCGGTACACCGGGCCACGGTGCCTACCGCAACACAACCCACCCCGAGGTCAGCGTATGCGTCGGCCCCAACATGCTACAAACACGAAACTACTTGCAACTCCGGACTATGAACAGGGGTGGTTAAGAAGCGAGAGGGTCCATTGGTTTCGGGCCCAATGCGTGGTAATAATCTGTATCATGGATCACGAACACGAACTCAGTTCACGAGGGCGGCTGCAATGAGACAACCCACCATGTACTCCTACATGGCCTCCCACCGCTACCTTTACCAAATCGTGTTCACACACTTAGCTCACACACAATAGGACATGTTCATAACAATTCCAATTCATTCCCGATGAATCAGACCCGACTCAACTCTAAGCGAGTAGCAGGCATGACAAACAAGCATAAATGAGTAGGCACAACATGGCTCAAACAATTCCTACTCATGCTAGTGGGTTTCATCTAATTCTTGTGGAATGACAGTCATGCAAAGGATCAAGGGTTCAGCTACCGCAGCAAGTAACACATGAGTCGTTGTTGTCCTAATGCAGTAAAATAGAGCAGGAGCGGGAGAGTGGGATTGTATCGGAATGAACAAGGGGTTTTGCTTGCACAGCACTTCGAAGATAATAGTTCTTCATCGGTGTCATCGGATAATCATCGTCGGTACATCGCTCTACGGGAGGAACAAACACCGCAATCGAGAAAGAACATAATCAATGCAATGCACATATATGATGCATGATCATGTTAAGGAACTGAATTTACCTAGTGCAATAATAATCCAAGTTAGTTGAAGTGGAATTCAAACAAGGTTGAACTCCAACTCAAAATGCTATTTCCTAAATTACCCTAATCATGATTCATCCTATTCAGTGGGGTTAACTTGTTCAAATATGCATGATCATGGCATAAACAGATTCTTCATATTTTTCTGATCATTTTTCATATATAAATTATTTCCATCCGAGTTACGGTTGAATTTATATGATTTTTAGAAGTTTAAAGTATTTTCTGAAATTTACTGAATTAAATTATATCCATAAAAGGGGTATTACTGCGTCAGTCTGACGTCAGTGTGACGTCAGCGGGTCAACTGGGCGCCCCAGGTCAAACCTAACGTGTGGGGGCCACACGTCAGTGACTAACTAAACTAACCTAGTTAATTAGCACTAACCTAGGTTAGTTAAATTAGTTTAAACCTAACTAAATTAGTTAGCCGGGCGGGGCCCGCATGTCGATGGCTCGGGAAGTCAAACTAGGCCAAACCGGGTCAACTCGCGGAGTTGACCAGCTGGCTCGCCGCCGGCCGGAGCCAGAGGCAGCGGAGGGGAGCGGGTTTCCTCCTCCGGTGACCAAAAGAGAGGCGGAGGGTGCTACGTGGCGCTTGGGCTCGCAAGCATCTAAGGAGACTAGCGGGAGGTGCGGGGTGGCGGAATCTCGCCCGGCGTCGAGCTTTGGCGGCAGCCGAGCTCGGGCACGCTGGGTCGAGGCCACAGCGGCCGGGGGCTCGTCTGAGGCACCTCGTGACCTATGCAGCTGGGAGAGGGTTGAGCACGACAGCCGGGCCACTAGGTGGCGGAGGCACGTCAGCCAGCGGACATAGGCGGCGCGGGTTTGATCCGCAGTGGGAGTGGTAGCTAGAGGGGAGAATGAGTCGGAGAAAAGGGGGAATCGATTCGGGGGCTCATCGTGAGTGCGATGAGGCCGTCGGTGAGCTCGGGTGGGCACCGGAGCCGGCGAATTGGGCGACGGCGACCGGCGGGTCCGAAGAGGGGAAAACGGTGGGGCGGTGCCTCGGGGCGCTCCGGCGTCGGGAGACTCGGTGAGGAGGGCCAGGCGTCACGGGCGGAGGCCATGGACATGTCGGCGAGGCGAGGAGGGCCTATGGCCGTGGCTACGGCGAGCGGTGGCGGCAATGGCTCTCGGTCGCGTGAGGGAGAGAGAGCAGAGGAAGGGGAGGGGTCGGAGAGAGTGAGAGAGCCAGGGGGTCGCGTGGCGCTCGGGAGGCGTCCAGGGCGTCGGGGTGAAGCAGGCAGGGTGGAGGTGGCGCGGCGCGGCGGTGCGGGCGTCGAGCACGCGCCCGTCCTCCTGGCAGAGGAGGAAGGCGACAGGAAAGAGGCGGTGGTGGGCTGGGCCGCTGGAGTGGGCCAGCGTGGGGAGGGGGGAGAAAGAGAGGCTGGGCCGGTTGGGCGCCAGGTAGGTCGGGTGAGCATTCTCTCTCTTTCTTTTTCCATTTCTGTTTTCTATTTTGCAGTTTTGTTTTTGATCCAGTTTTTAAAAACCAAATCAATTTTATAAATCCTGAAAATATTCACGGGCACTTTCTGAATTATTTCTATGGCCCACAAATACTTCCAACATTATTTGAGCATTTAAATTATTTATAGTGTTTAAATGCCCAAAGTCAAATAGTTTAAGATTTAATTCAAAAATCCAGAATGACCTATAAGATATGTTCATCATTTTTGGAAGAGGCTTTCACCTTTATCCATTAATCATGAACATTTTCACAGGGCATTTTCGGATTATTGAAAATGATTTTATTTGAACCTATTCGAATTCAATTGGTGCTAGGGTTTCAACAATCCCCATTTCAATTTTCATGGAAATTAACATGATGACATGAATGCCTTAATGCAACTAATGTCAAGCAATTCTAGGGCTGTGACAACTCACCCCCACTAAAGAAGAATCTCGCCCCGAGATTCAAGACGTGAGGTAAGAGGAACAGGGAGGTCACAAACTATTACAATTTCCATGATCCAATTGCCTTCTCGAAGATGTTGGTTCACTCCATCTTCTTGGTCTTGACGTCTTCGAGATCTTCACCCGACACGACAACAGGAAGAAGGGGAAACCCTACATGATTCGATCTTCACGAAGATTAAGCAAACATGATCGACATTACGGACTGAGACGGTGACACATCTCGAGTTGAGACACCAAATGCATCGAGAGGGATGGAAGAACCAACAACGGGGTTTGATTAGTGGTCAACAATTCCACGCTTTAGGAAGATGGTGGATGGTGTCAAGGTGGCGAGGAAATAGTTACCATGATCCTGTAACAGGACACCTCGAGAAAGGTGACGCAGGAACTATTCCTTTAAGTGGCAAAAAGAATTACTTTTGACCCATAGATCATTGGAACTCTTTATACCAGCCTAAGGCAATTCACAACGATCGTTTGACGGAGTGCAAAGGAATAGTACACCCGGACTAGAATGGATGATGTGGACTACCTTGTTGAAGACAACGCAATGGATGATTTTGCTTACCATCGAAGGTGGGGGGGGGCCTAGGGTAAGTCCACTTTGAAGATAACCCTGGACAAGAATTGCTAAGAAGACCGTCTATAGCGAGATAGCACAAGGACGGTGCAAGCTGGGAACGAAATGCAGCTGTTGGAATGTTTCAACCATCATATCTGCCTGAGATTCAGATCCGATGGGGAATAGGATACTTCAGACTCAGCATGTCTGAACAGGAAAGGTTGCAACACAAATCGACGAGAAGACGTTGCGAGATTCTCGGGAAGTGAACTAAGGTAGCGAGCTCCAAAATATGAGCTGGTTCCGCTACGAACCTGTGAACACATTGTCCCAGACAAACATGGCCACGTAGTAGTCTTACGATAAAACACTACCGAGTTCAGGTTGGGAACCATCATCGAGGATAACGAAGTCTTGTGCATGACCTAGGATTTACACAACAATTCCTTTTCCTTGAACAAATCAATCAGTGGCTTGGTGTGCTAGGAATACATACGGAATGAAGATGATCAGTCTATCAGACCATAGAATACTTCGCACGTGCATGACTGACTTGGGATGATTCCAAAGGAACAAAACAAACCTTTCTCAAATTCATGGCGGCAACTTACACCTAAAGCACATGAATTTGAGGAAGTCATTCCTTCCATCCAAGCATAGGCTTCATGAACGGATCACGAAGGCATTGCTTACACAAGTTTCCAATACTACGTTGGTGTTCCACATGACTAATGGGGGAGACAAATTACTGCTGATGGGCTCAACAATAGCTCATCGGAATTTCCATATCACTGGACTTCCACCATCATGTGAACACGTGATAGTATTGGTCAGACCAAAGATGTAATGGTGTACGCTCGAGGAATCAACCACGAGTAAGACAACATTACGAATATCATTGGTTCTGATTTGACTCGACAATGGCCCATACTCGAATCAAAGAGTTGATAAGACAATAGGTCCAGCAACTGATCACAGGAACCACTCGATGAAGATATCATCCTTCTTCAACACACACTACACAAGAATATCCCTTTGGAATGAACTAAGTTGGACAAGCTTTATCTTCCAACTCTCCAAGTTGTTGTCTAGCTTAACCGACTAGCTCAGGGGTATCCAACACAGATTCTTGGAGAAGGGGTGGTTCACAAGAAACCAACTTGATCACGAGCTCAACATAACAGTCAGGAAAACAACCCGGTAACACTTCCAAGAAGATATTTGGAAAGTCACGAAACACTGTATGTTACTAAGCTCGAGAGCAATCTTGCTTTTCAGGGCAAGACGATATGATCAAATGAGTGAGGACTTGACGGGATCCTAACTCATAGATCGAAGAGTGCACCAGAACTAAGGACTAGGTAGCACGATCAATCTTAGGATGATGGTTTAATAACCAACATGCTAAGAATGAGAATATGGTCCATTCACTACCAAGCAACAAGTTGCTCGGGGTATTGATTTCACACATCACAATTCACTTGTCGGCTTTCCGGTTACAACAACACGGATCCGAGGAATGAATAATGATAGCGAGAAGTATCACTGCATCAAGAATTCCTAGGAGGTTGTGCAATTCCCATGACATTCTTGACATAAGATGGCAATACTTCAGGGTAGAACAGAATCAAAAGCTGAATTGGCATTTTGATCTGCGGGATACAACTACTTTGACCCAATCCTAGAAATGGATGAGGTACTGGAGTTTGTTTCTCCTAGTCATTCCGGAATAGAATGGCTTGACGGACCACAAGGATAAAATGCATCGATGAACACAAATGCACACATACCCTTGGCTATCAATTGATAGATGAAGGTCAGAAGACATCTAAGAGAACAACTCAAAGGAACATATAATTTTCTGAGTTGTGGATGCACAGATTAGTATGTCGAGCAAGCTCAACATTTCTTCCGGATAATCCATGCAGAAAGGTAGGATTGGCAGATTCACAATTATGAATGGGGAACTCCTCAAGAGCACTCTTATTGTGATCTTTTGGTTCAAAGAACTTCCGCCATAATTAGTTCATTGTATTTGGAAGAAGGAGAATACCACGGACTTCGAGGACTATCGCAAAGGTTACTAATATCCTAAAGGCACTAGCAATTACTAGCAACATGAAGTAGGATGAATCTCGGGTTCAGAAACCCAGGAGTAGAATGCCTACTACTAAATGGCATCACGGGATGCTTTCAAGAATACTGGCCAGAATCATCACACCGGGGATACAGAAGCATTGCTAAATTGCTAGGTGACTTCCTAAACACCTAGGGTCATAATAATAGTTCCAACATATGTGTCGAGGCAACAGAGTACCTCAACCGACTGGTTAGTGTGCTTCTTCTGACCAAAAGGACATCGAAATGGAAGAAGGGATTTGCAAATGCATCAGACTATTTAGAGACCTGGGAGGACTCGGACAGCATAACGGCTGTAAATGCTCGAAATGATTTGAGACATCCTGCAGAAAATGGTGGCATAACCACTCAACAACATCACAACAAGATTCTGGAATCAACAGTTATCATACAGAAATAGTAGGAACCGAACTGGGGATTAAAATCAACAATCTTATAAGTCGATGGATTAGTAACACGTCATCCTAATAGATAGATGAGAAGCCTAGTTCTTAAACCCCGTAGAAGAGAAGAGGATGACTCAGATCAGAAGGCCATGAGGTATAAGGAGTAAAAAGAGCTTTACGTTCCCTTCCACAATCAATTCCCCTACATAACTAAAGCATTTCTAGACACAACTTCGACCAGTTTGGCTTGGTAATCCTACAGGCAGTCAGGCTCTGATGCCAACGCTGTCAGGACCCCGATCCTAAGTCACACCGATCTAGCATGTAACACATCATATCACTTTGCGGCCTCACGCACGATATTCCCACTGGTGTCGCCTTACCATGGCCCGGGACCGTTTGCGTCTTTTGGCTCACGTATATGATAGTGTCGCTAGTATCCATATGACGAAGAACCCGGGCCGACATGGCTAGTCGTGAACCCAAAGCGGCGCTAACCCATGGGGACAGGCATACATGAATCACATCGAGCATGTCGGTCATCAACGTATGTATTCGGGCTGTAGCACTGGGCTAACAGGACTCCGGTATCCCGGGCTGTAGCAGGCTAGGCAGGACTCGAGTAACACCGCGTGATATTTCCCGAAGGGACGGACATAGGAACGGTGAAACACATGCCGCCAGCCAAGTGTCCAAGCAGTAGTGTTGGGCTAGCAGGACTCCGGTGAACCGGGCTGTAGCGGACTACTATCGCTCAGAATCACGAGACTACATTTCCCCATATGAGAGGCTGCCAAGGATAAACAACTAGTTTGTCGGATCCCACACATACCAAGCATTTCAAACATACACACAATATGCTCAATATGTGTAAATACGACGTGGCATCACAACATAACTCTACGACTCAAAATATTATTCATTAGGCTCCGAGGAGCGAGATATTACAAACATGGGTCTCATGACCCAACACTCAGAGCATACAAGTCAAAGCACAAGCGGAAGCTAAACATGTCTGGGTACAGACAACTATAAATGAAAAAGGCTGAGAAGCGACTATCTACCGATCTGCCGAGGGCACAAGATCGTAGCTGAGGTAACAAGCTAAACGTCGAAGTCCACGTGGAACTACTAGCGAGACTGACGTCTCTCTGCAAAACATAAAATAAACAAACGTGAGTACAATTGTACTCAGCAAGACTTACATCAGATCTAACTACATATGCATCATTATCAAAAGGGGGTGGTGGAGTTTGACTGCAGCAAGCCAGCTTTGACTCGGTGGCTATCCTGAACTACGACTGCAAGTAACTCTTTTGAGGTGGCGCTGCGAGTCCACATATTCACCACATCAATACACCACTATGGATCCGCTCCCGTCTCCCTACGAGAACGCCATCCATAGCACTCACGCTTATCTTGCGCATTTTAGAGTATCCACTTTCACTTGTCTATGAACTGATATAGGCAACCCAGAAGTCCTTCTCCGTGGACACGGCTATTCGAATAGATCATATTTAACCCTGCAGGGGTATACTTCTTCACACGCTCTCACCACTTATCGCCGCGTTTACGACATGTACTCGCAACCTTCAGCGGAAGCCCAACGTGGGTGTCGGCCTCAGCCTACCTAAACACTCAAGTCCCTAGTCCAGGTTTATCGCCTATTCGGGTTCCATCCGCAGGGAGTCCGGCCGAGGTTTCCCATACAGCCCCGAACGATGTGTGCAGGGTTCCCGAGATACCAAGCGGGCACTTTCGGTACACGACCACAGTGCCTACCGCAACACAACCCACCCCTGAGGTCAGCGTTGCGTGCGGCCCCAACATGCTACAAACACGAAACTACTTGCAACTCCGGACTATGAACAGGGTGGTTAAGAAGCGAGAGGGTCCATTGGTTTCGGGCCCAATGCGTGGTAGTAATCTGTATCATGGATCACGAACACGAACTCAGTTCACGAGGGCGGCTGCAATGAGACAACCCACCATGTACTCCTACATGGCCTCCCACCGCTACCTTTACCAAATCGTGTTCACACACTTAGCTCACACACAATAGGACATGTTCATAACAATTCCAATTCATTCCCGATGAATCAGACCCGACTCAACTCTAAGCAGTAGCAGGCATGACAAACAAGCATAAATGAGTAGGCACAACATGGCTCAAACAATTCCTACTCATGCTAGTGGGTTTCATCTAATTACTGTGGAATGACAGGTCATGCAAAGGATCAAGGGGTTCAGCTACCGCAGCAAGTAACACATGAGTCGTTGTTGTCCTAATGCAGTAAAATAGAGCAAGAGCGGGAGAGTGGGATTGTATCGGAATGAACAAGGGGGTTTTGCTTGCCTGGCACTTCTGAAGATAATAGTTCTTCATCGGTGTCATCGGATAATCATCGTCGGTACATCGTCTACCGGGAGGGAACAAACACCGGCAACTGAGAAAGAACGCAATCAATGCAATGCACATATATGATGCATGATCATGTTAAGGAACTGAATTTACCTAGTGCAATAATAATCCAAGTTAGTTGAAGTGGAATTCAAACAAGGTTGAACTCCAACTCAAAATGCTATTTCCTAAATTACCCTAATCATGATTCATCCTATTCAGTGGGGTTAACTTGTTCAAATATGCATGATCATGGCATAAACAGATTCTTCATATTTTTCTGATCATTTTTCATATATAAATTATTTCCATCCGAGTTACGGTTGAATTTATATGATTTTAGAAGTTTAAAGTATTTTCTGAAATTTACTGAATTAAATTATATCCATAAAAGGGTATTATTTGCGTCGATCGGCGTCGGTGTGACGTCAGCCAGGTCAACTGGGCGCCCAGGTCAAACTGACGTGTGGGGCCACACGTCGATGACTAACTAAACTAACCTAGTTAATTAGCACTAACCTAGGTTAGTTAAATTAGTTTAAACCTAACTAAATTAGTTAGCCGGGCGGGGCCCGCATGTCAGTGGCTCCGGGGAAGTCAAACTAGGCCAAACCCGGGTCAACTCGCCGGAGTTGACCTGCTCTCGCCGCCGGGCGGAGCCAGAGACGACGGAGGGGAGCGGGTTTCCTCCTCCGGTGACCAAAAGAGAGGCGGAGGGGTGCTACGTCACGCCCGGGCTCGCGCGCATCTAAGGAGACTAGCGGGAGGTGCGGGCGTGGCCGGAATCTCGCCGGCGTCGAGCTTTGGCGGCAGCCGGAGCTCGGGCACGCTCGGGGTCGAGGCCACAGCGGCCGGGGGGGCTCGTGCGAGGCACCTACGTGACCTATGCAGCGCGGGGAGAGGGTTGAGCACGACAGCCGGGCCACTAGGTGGCCGGAGGCACGTCGGCGGCGGCGGGTTTCGGTCACGGTGGGAGTGGTAGCTAGAGGGGGAGAATGAGTCGGAGAAAAGGGGGAATCGATTCGGGGCTCACCGTGAGTGCGATGAGGCCGTCGGTGAGCTCGGGTGGGCACCGGAGCCGGCAAATTGGGCGACGGCGACCGGTGGGTCCGAAGAGGGGAAAACGGTGGGGCGGTGCCTCGGGGCGCTCCGGCGTCGGGAGACTCGGTGAGGAGGACGGGGGCGTCACGGCGGAGGCCATGGACACGTCGGCGGCGAGGAGGGCTGTGGCCGTGGCTACGGCGAGCGGTGGCGACGGCGGCTCTCGGTCGCGTGAGGGAGAGAGAGCAGAGGAAGGGGGAGGGGTCGGGAGAGAGTGAGAGAGAGCCAGGGGGTCGCGTGGCGCTCGGGGAGGCGTCCAGGGCGTCGGGGGTGAAGCAGGCAGGGTGGAGGTGGCGCGGCGCGGCGGTGCGCGCGTCGGCACGCGCCCGTCCTCCTGGCAGAGGAGGAAGGCGACAGGAAGGAGGCGGTGGTGGGCTGGGCCGCTGGAGTGGGCCAGCGTGGGGAGGGGGAGAAAGAGAGGCTGGGCCGGTTGGGCGCCAGGTAGGTCAGGTGAGCATTCTCTCTCTTTCTTTTCCATTTCTGTTTTCTATTTTGCAGTTTGTTTTTGATCCAGTTTTAAAAACCAAATCAATTTTATAAATCCTGAAAATATTCACGGGCACTTTCTGAATTATTTCTATGGCCCACAAATACTTCCAACATTATTTGAGCATTTAAATTATTTATAGTGTTTAAATGCCCAAAGTCAAATGGTTTAAGATTTAATTCAAAAATCCAGGAATGACCTATAAGATATGTTCATCATTTTTGGAAGAGGCTTTCACCTTTATCCATTAATCATGAACATTTTCACAGGGCATTTTCGGATTATTGAAAATGATTTTATTTGAACCTATTCGAATTCAATTGGTGCTAGGGTTTCAACAATCCCCATTTCAATTTTCATGGAAATTAACATGATGACATGAATGCCTTAATGCAACTAATGTCAAGCAATTCTAGGGCTGTGACAGGTTCCTTCGGCTCCATTATCCTCGCCTTCCCCACGTCCAGCTTCTGGTCGCCGATGGTGTACAATATGGTGCACGGGGTTTCGTCGGCCTAGAAAGAAAAGTCTGTGACGTGAGACATCCGAAAGGCAATGAAAGCGGGAATTTATACATTTATATTGAAGGGGGCCGGTGTGACAGATACCGTGAGGGCGTCGAGCTCAGCCAAAGATGAAGCACCGCCGAGCACGTCTGGTGCGGGATCTGGTGCGGGAGCAGGTGCTGGAGCCGGTGCGGGAGCAGGTGCGGGAGCAGGTGCGGGAGCCGGTGCAGGAGCAGGTGCTGGTGCAACGCTAGTCGAGCTGCTCCCCAAGAAGTCAGCAAGGGGAAAGTCCTCTGCATTTTTTTATGGATTTTGCCTTGTCCAAGTGAAAACGGCCGGAACCAAGGAAGTAGACAAATCTGCAACCACCTGTTTTGCGGCAGCTACCGCTGTTGCGACTGTCTGAGATGATTTCTTCTCAACCGCAATCTCAACCTTCTCGTCGATGTTTTCTTTAGTTAACCTCCGTCTTTCCTTTCTCTCCTCCGTGGTCTCACGGTAGTACTTCTTCCACGTGGTGCCGTCTCGGACGCCGTGCACGCATCCATACGACGGTCGAGTATCCACCGGTTGTTGTTTCAATATGTTCAACACCCGGTTGAATGGAGTGTCCCACTTGGGCCTCGCCAATGCCTCAGACGGTGAGTCGCTTTCGGCCGCAAGCCTGTGCTACTCTCTCTGCAAAAGGCACAAGGATCGTTTACAAATATGACTAACGTGTGCAGTCAAATTGATTAGAAACTAAAATTACCAGCAGTCTCATGAACTCCGTGATGACCGGTTTTGTCTCGTAAACCTTCTTCACTGGGTCCCAACGGTGCCGGGCCCTGAGGACGTCACGCTCCTGCGGGACGGTGAACTCCGCCAAGGGGTCTGGGATGCCCAGACTCACGGCTTCCGCGTCCTCCTTGGCCCATTTGGACCTCTTTTCGCCGTAACCACGGCTTCCGAGGTGGTGGCTCCCAATGTTCCTCTCTTGAAGCCCCTTCATGTACTTAGACTTTTTTTTGGCAGCTTCGGCCTCGCAAGCCTCGTTGAATATTTGAAACTGCTCTTCCATGATTGTCGGATTATCCTTTACAATATCGGAGTAGGGTTCCTTCTTGTCGATGATCTTTGCTTTCACTCGATTTTTCCAGGCGGCCAACGCGTCGCTAAACTTGGTCACGGCGAGTTTGTTTATCTTCTTCATTTCCGGGTCCTCATCTGGATCTTTATAATCCTTCTCATTCCGGCCCGGGAACAAGAATATCTGGTGAAACTTCTTTAGGAGGGAGCTCCTCATATTTTCTAACTTCTATAGTTTCTCATCGTTGATGGTGGCGGTTGTCCGTACGATGCAGCCAATTTGATTGCCGTAGCAGGAGCGCGCTTCCTCGGGCGCCTTTGGCTCAAAATTGTCGTCGTCCACCTCCGTGACCACTAGTCTAGTAGTCCTGAGTTTGTTAGGAAGCCGTTGCCTCTTCGCTTTCGGTTCTACACCGGCTCCGCTCCCCGAGGCAGCGCTGATCTCAGTCTCAGCGCCGGTCTCGATGCCGGTCTGATTCTCAGCGCCGGTCTCAGTCTCAGCACCGGTCTGTGTGTCGGTCTCAGTCCCCGATGCCACTGGTGGGCCCAGCAACAACATCGGTTGATCTTCGGCAAGGCTAAAAATTCGTCTGCCGCCCGGTAGACGTCGTCGCAATCACCAGAACCCTGTCCTTCATCGTTGCTAGCCATGTTTCCTATGATTAAATCAAGTAAATTAATTCTAGACCTAATAAAATGAATAATGACATAAAAAGGCCTATTGTTTTGCAGGAACATTGACTCCTTCCTGGTGCGGCAAATCCCGGGCACTCGATATGTCCTAGTTTGTAGCACAAGTCATGCTGAAATTCACGGAAAATTTCGGCATGAACTTTGCTAAAAAGTGGACAAATCGAGAACCTGAAATTTGCCGGAATAGAAATGAATCAACATTCCGACAAAACATAGGCCACTCAGCTTCATTCCCTCGAAACAACAAAGCCACTTGGGCACAATCGAACCACTTCAATGAAAAGATATAACATGAGCAAACACTATTGAGGAATTTGCATATAACATGGCCACTTCACTGAAAAGATATAATCACCAATGATGGAATATGCAAATGAACATCAATGACATATATCATATAAAAACAATCTTGTTTTTTGTTTACATAGCAACAATTAGTTTGACCAAGTTTTTGAAAAGAAAAACAATTCTGTTTTTTTGTTTATAGCTAAATGCCATAGCTACTGTTTTTTATTTATAGCTAAATACTTTTGTTTTATGTCTAAAGCTAAAAGTCTAGGAACTACATTTTCTCTAACCCTTCTGACCTCACCAAAGTTTCCATAACAAGACCTTAGTACCTACACCCAATTTCTTCAAAAAAATTCAGGTCCATAGTCCAAATAATTCAAATTTCATTTGAACGAAATTTGGAACAAATTCAGGTCCGTAGTCCAAATATTTTTTATAGAAAGTGTTTTTTGTTTATAGCCTCTGTTAATTTAAATCTAAATGCTACTATTATTTATATACCGTCTATTAGTTTAAAGCTAAATGGAATTACTATTTAGGCATTTTCATAAAAATTGCCCTAGCTAATTTCCTAAAAAAATTGCTAATCATTTTTCCTAAATGCTATAAAATGCCTACTGCCCTAAAAAAATCTAGGGTTCATTTGAACACCTAGGGTTCATATGAACATCAACACAGTATCAACATATATATGAGTTGCCCTAGCAGAGAGCGAGAGGAGGTTAGGGGACAGGAGAGGCAGAGCCTTACGGTTGGCGGCGAGGGCATGCTCTAGCTCGGGCGGCGGCGGTGAGGTCGAGGGCGGCGGAGGTGAGCTCGAGGGAGACGACGGTGAGGTTGACAACGGCCTCGGGCGGCGGCTGTGAGGTCGAGGGGGCGGCCTCGGGCGGCGGCGGTGAGCTCGAGGGAGACGACGGTGAGGTCGACAACGGCCTCGGGCGGCGGCTGTGAGGTCGAGGGGGCGGCCTCGGGCGGCGGCGGTGTGGTCAAAGGCGGCGGGCGGCGGCGGTGTGGTCGAAGGCGGCCTCGGGCGGTGGCGGTGTGGTCGAAGGCGGCAGGGCGACGGCGGCGATGGACCAATTGGGGGACTGGGGGGAGTAGAGAGGGAGGGGGGAAGGACTTAGCGAAATTTTGAGCAGGGCTGCCGGGATTTGAGTCAAACTAGCAGTAGCGCGTTTTGCCGAAATGCGCTATAGCTAAGATAACTATAGCGTGTTCCAGAGAACGCGCTACAACTATCCCTTTCTGTTTTATTTTTATTTTTCTTTTGTTTTATTTACATTTTAATTTTTTTCGTTTCTCCTTTTTTTATTTATTTCATTTTCATTTACTTTTCTACTTATTTTTCTATTTATTTTCTTTTTCATACCAGTAGCGCTCTACAGCATAAACGCGTTGCTACAATGTTTTTAGCAGTAGCGTGCTTCTGGGAGAACTGCTACTACTATTCCTAGCCTACCGGCATTAGTGAGGGAATTTTAGTAGTAGTGCTTTTTTGTGAACACGCGCTACTGCTAAAACAATGGTTGTATCGTGGTTTTGCAACAAGCGCTACTACTAAGTAGCGCTAGCGCCGAGTTTTGACCAACGCTACTGCTATACCTCTGTGTATAACGTTTTCCCTAGTAGTGTCTAGTGGTGTTATGTGAACGTCGACTACATGACACTTCACCATTGTTTTGGCCTAGAGGAAGGCATTGGGAAGTAATACGTAGATGATGGGTTGCTAGAGTGACAGAAGCTTAAACCCTAGTTTATGCGTTGCTTCGTAAGGGGCTGATTTGGATCCATATGTTTCATGCTATGGTTAGGTTTACCTTAATACCTATTTTGTAGTTGCGGATTCTTGCGATAGTAGTCAATCATAAGTGGGATGCTTGTCCAAGAAAGGACAACACCCAAGCACCGGTCCACCCACATATCAAATTATCAAAGTACCGAACGTGAATCATATGAGCGTGATGAAAACTAGCTTGACTATAATTCCCATGTGTCCTCGGGATCGTTTTCCTTCATATAAGAAATTTTCCAGGCTTGTCCTTTGCTATAAAAAGGATTTTGTCCTCGGGAGCGTTTTCCTCCATTCTCTCTGTCTATCTGTCTCGCTGGGCCTTATTTGCCTCTAACAAATGGATGTACACCGACCGATCTCCCGCTATACGTATAGCTAGCTAGGTCCTTATAACTCATTTTTTCCCATGCGTCGATCGATCTACCTCATTAGTTATGTCTCTCCTTTCCTCCGACAAACAATAATTGATCTACCGATCTAGTTAGGTTTTCTTACCAAACACATGGTTCCCCTTCATCATCCATGCATGCGTCCCGACAGATCTAATCACGCACATGCACACACAGAAACACATCGCTACTCTTATTGATAATATTGCAGTTCTACCCTCAGTTTGTCTAGTAGGCCTCTCCCACCATCTTCGAGAAGCAACTCCATCACCCATACAGCGCTCTACCTCTCTCTCTCTCTCTCTCTCTCTCTCTCTCTCTCTCTCTCTGTCCCAACCTATTTCCCGTCCTTCAGTTATGTATGGATGTCGACCGCTCCCCCTCAAGACATAGTTGGGTCTCTCCTTCTCAACACATATACGAGTCGTTCTGCCTCTCTAGTTAGGCCTCTGCCTCCCCCTCCCCCCCCCCACACACTGATACATCGAATGCTCTAGTCATATCTCCCTGCCACACACAAACTTGCCCTCTGACGTTCCGGTAGGCCAGTCGCCCTATATCTTTGAGTTGCACACACACAATTTCGATGGCTCTCTTCATCGATCTCGCACCCACCCACTTGATCCTCTCTTCGACTCTATCGAGATATATGACCCTTCCCTCTCTTCTGGTGGATCGCCCCCTCTATATATGATATGGATAGGCCTCTATTTCACACACATTGCATGCAAAATTTTGTTTGAGATGTCATCGACACATATTCCCACGGTTACATTCACGAAATCACCCCCCAAACAAAAAACACTCACGAATGTACACGCCATCTTTCTAGGTTTGTATATCTCACACACACCCAGTAGGTGCGGGACATGCACGAAGTGAAGAGGTGCACGCACGGTGCACGTACTCTCGTCTCTTTCCCAACCACACCCGCGCGGGTACACAGTGGAGCTCATTTCTGTACGAAAAGGCATCCCACGTGGTAATTTGACACGTGTACTGGTTGTCCACTTGATGGAGGATCGTCTACCACGGGTGGACAAACAAATTACAACTTGACGCGTTATGTTAAAAAAGAGGCAAACCATGTGGGGCCTACCTTAGAGGCAAGGTTCTATACACTCGAGATGCCCTGTACGTATTACTTTTGATGTGTCATGTCAACTCGCAGAACAAGGAGAAGCTTGCTTACTATGCCGTCTCCTCCGCCCATTGTTTGTAGTATATTGGTTTATTGGTCCCCATTGTAGATTGTGTCAAATTTTGACTATAGATTGAACTAACAAAACGTTCATGCATGTTACCAAAAATTATATCATTGAAAACTATGTTCAAATACGAATCCAACGATATAATTTTTGTTGACATGCATTAACATTTTGTTAGCTAAATATTTGGTAAAAATTCTGCACGAACTACAAAGGTGACCTATGAACCAGGACGGAGGTAGTAGTACTACGCCTTACGCCCGCTCCCTCGCCTACGTGCGCGGTGGCTCGTAGGACGAGGAGAAAATTTTACTACTCCCTCCGTTTACTCCTCGTACCTACCTTGGTTAGAGAGATAACCATATTGTTTGGAATATATGTCCTTAGATTTTAATATGAACTACTAGTACATACTCCAAACAATGATGTATATTGACGTATTTTAGAGTGTAGATTCACTCATTTTGCTCCGTATGTAGTCCATATTGAAACGGACTTAATAGTACGCACTCTCCCTCGCCCCTCGACCCTCACCCACGTGGTGGATGTGCATCAATTCATTCGGTCTCATATAGCCAGAATGATATTTACTGCAGTACTATTATTGCTCGACTTCCCGAAGAGGCGAAGAACCAATCGCAAGGTTAATATTTTGGAGATGCCAAGCGCAAGGTTTATAGGAGAACGAGTAGCAGGTGTCGCGTCATTTATAAATAAAGTTTTTTTTTCAGTGGCACGTACGCAATATAAATAGGTTCATATGGAGAGAAAAGGAAACTGCTCCACTATATACATAGGCAGGACGAGCCTACAGGGTTTCTTGCTGGGGTTGCTCTCTTCACACTGTCTCGCACAAAACGACTGCGGCCACATCTCTAACATCCCGACGGACGTGGTGGATGCTTAGTGTAGATGCGGTCGCCGTTGCTGATGGCAAAAACCCAATGTCGGCACGTCCCGATCAGGGGTCCCCGCCGTTCTCTCTCACAAAGCCGGTGAGGTTGCCTTCGTCCCTTGCTCACTGCCAAGACGTGGGCAGTTACCGCCTCCCGCCGCCCTCCTCTAGGTTGAGCTATGTCCCAACATCCCTCAGGTACAACTCCCTTTACAGCCGGCTTGCACCACTTCTCCAGCTGCCCACTGATACATCTCCATCGTATCTACTTTGCCAAACACTTTTGCCCTTGTTTTGGATTTGAATGGAACTAACCCGGACTGACGTTGTTTTTAGCGGAATTGCCATGGTGTTATTTTTGTGCAGAAATAAAAGTTCTCGGAATGACCTGAAACTTCACGGAGAATATTTTTGGAATTTATAAAAAATACTGGCAAAAGAATCAAGACCAGGAGGCCCACACCCTATCCACGAGGGGGGGGGGCGTCTGGCCCCTGGGCGCGCCCCCTTCCTCGTGGGCCCCCTGGTGCTCCTCCGACCTCAACTCCAACTCTATATATTCACGTTTGGGGAGAAAAAATCAGGGAGAAGGATTCATCTAGTTTTACGATAAGGAGTCACCGCCAAGCCCTAATCTCTCTCGGGAGGCCTAATCTGGAGTCCATTCGCGGCTCCGGAGAGGGGAATCCATCGCCATCGTCATCATCAACCTTCCTCCATCACCAATTTCATGATGCTCACCGCCGTGCGTGAGTAATTCCATCGTAGGCTTGCTGGACGGTGATGGGTTGGATGAGATTTATCATGTAATCGAGTTAGTTTTGTTAGGGTTTGATCCCTAGTATCCATTATGTTCTGAGATTGATGTTGCTATGACTTTGCTATGCTTAATGCTTGTCACTATTCCCAAGTGCCATGAGTTCACATTTGAACCTATTATGTTTTCATGAATATATGTGAGTTCTTGATCCTATCTTGCAAGTCAATAGTCACCTACTATGTGTTATGATCCGGTAACCCCGAAATGACAATAATCGGGACCACTCCCGGTGATGACCGTAGTTTGAGGAGTTCATGTATACACTAAGTGTTAATGCTTTGGTCCGGTACTCTATTGAAAGGAGGCCTTAATATCCCTTAGTTTCCAATAGGCACGGGAGGGTAGGACAAAAGATATCATGCAAGTTATTTTCCATAAGCACGTATGACTATATTCGGAATACATGCCAACATTACATTGATGAACTGGAGCTAGTTCTGTGTCACCCTATGTTATAACTATTGCATGATGAATCGCATCCTACATATTATCCATCACTGATCCAATGCCTACGAGCTTTTCACATATTGATCTTTGCTTAGTTACTTTTCCGTTGCCACTGTTACAATTACTACAAAGCTGCTACTGTTACTTTTGCCATCGTTACCGTTATTTCCATACTACTTTGCACCAGATATTAAGTTATCCAGGTGTGGTTGAATTGACAACTCAACTGCTAATACTTGAGAATATTCTTTGGCTCCCCCTTGTGTCGAATCAATAAATTTGGGTTGAATACTCTACCCTTGAAAACTGTTGAGATCCCCTATACTTGTGGGTTATCACCCACATCACTCCATGTGGATATTTCTCTACTTCTTTGCCCCGCACATACTTCTACTGGCTTCTACGTACTGTATTCGTGATGAGTTTATGTCTCATCAACTAGCCCCAGTAATCTTATTCTAATCATGCTTCTTCAATTTCTTTGCCATGGGGATGCTCATCTCGATTTTGGTGAAACTGCACAAAATGATCCGATGGTCAAAGGGTTGCAAACTTCATTTCTTTGGAAGCTCCAACGTTGCCAGCAAATTAAAGTCTAGTTAGGTTTACGGTTCAAGGGCTAGGGACTGCATGGATCGTTTTTTTCTTTTGCTGTCTCTGTTCCAAAATAAGTGTCAACTTTAGTAGTAGTACAACTTTTGTACTAAAGTTTGCATAAAGTTGAGACACTTATTTTGGAACGGAGGGAGTACACATTGGCTATGACCTGTCAATCATTGAGTTGCAATAGCAGGCATGTTAGTCTCCTTTGTATTTGATGAAATGTTGCGACAGGCAACCTTGGACGCAAGATACATGAAACAGAAGCTGGAAGCTTCATAGCATTGTACAAATTTATCTCGCGGGTAAATTACAGTACATACGATACTAGTAGTACTATGTAAAGAGTCAGGGTGTCGTACGGTGTCCAAAAAATATGGTGATAATGTGAGGTGGCCATGTAATCACTAAGCCTACGTGATTTCACTTCTCTCGCACTCCTCCGATGTAAGAATGGAGAAAATTGTAATCTAGTAGTACCTCCTTTCGCCGAAAGTGTGGGACATCCAGCAGTCCTACACCACCTCAGTAATCGTGACCAATGAGCCGTCAAATCACATAGACCCAGCAGTAAGTTGGACGGACGAAGCAACCATCACTCTTGAATCTGCTTCTCTCTTCAACGCAGGTGCCAGTGAGAGGTCACGTCCGCTCTGCCCGGGCATGAATGTGGCACCGATTCTTTGGAGCGACGCTGACCGTTTCGGGCGAGAAGCGCGTGCAGGCGATGGAGGGGCTTTGGGTGGGCCAGGCTGGTCAGGAGAGGGCGTGGCAGCAGTCCGCCTGTCCCGACCGGACGGCCGAAAGAGGATTCACCGACTCTCGCAGCTAAATCGATGTGTCTCTCTCTCTAACACACACACATGCTGTTAAACACACGCGCGCGCGCGCACACACACACACACAGGTTCATAGAATAGGAATATCGTGCATGTTACTATTCCAAGTTACTCACCACTATGACCAGCCTAAGCAATGTAACCAAACGCTCCTTACTCTGCCTTGTTATCTCCCGTAGAAACCCAATGCATGGAGCGCAACTACGCATTGATCAGTCGAGAAATCAAAGTCGGTACGTGGCCCTGCATGGTAGCTAAAATGGCATCTCTTAGTTGTTGGGATTAATTGTTGCGTTTAGAGACAAAAATCAGGGCTTTGATTGGAGGAAGGACCGGTCAAGTTTCTCCTTCTCCTCCAATCTGCTTGCACTTTGGTCCCGCTGCACCTTCTAACGTGACTTATTACACCTAGATGGAAGGAGTAGTACGAGATACGGTGGCCCACTGACTTAGGTCGAATACAAGTGCCCAAAATTGTGTGCATGTTATAATAAGGATTCACTTAAAATAATATGTGAGCGAATAGAGGGATGAATTGGACAGTGTTCACGAGCAATAGCGAGATGTGTGAGGTAAGATACACCGCTGGCGCTTTTAATTTTTCTTATTAATTTTTTTGTTTCACCCTCTGACTTGTGGGACCCAACGTACTACGTGGACAGTGGTAAGGTGACTAAGGCTGCATTATTTCTGTACTACCAACACTGCTTTAAATCCCAAAAGACCTTACCACCAAAGCTACATGACATGATTATGATTTAAATCACAATGACTCGCACGCAAAAAAAAAACACGGCATGCTTGTCACACGAATGCAGGAATGTATAAAAGGTTATTTTCCTCTCGTTGAACATAACGGGAGGGTGGTGTAGCTGGTTAGCATGTTCGCTCATCAAACTTGAGGTCTCGGGTTGGATAACTACACTTGAGCATAATTTTGTTTTTGTTCGACTTCTTTCTTCCACCCAATGACAGGTAGGCCCCGCATGACAGAGATAGAAAGTGATCTGGGGCGGTGCCAGGAGGATTCTTTAACTGGTAAAAATGGATGGATACGGAGCTATATGATCTCGTAGTGACCGTATAATCACCTCATCACGTATACGCTGCAGCCTCGGCGCTTGTTTTCTAGGGTTTGCACTCTTCACACTCTCTCTCTAGTATATATATACACGCTGGAGCCTCAGCGCTTGTAGTTGCTCTCTTCACACTCTCTCACCCTCTCCAGATCTAAAAAAAATTCGTTGGCCTCTCTCTCTCTCCCCTCACTATTAAGTCCACCACCGGTACAGCTGTTCTCTTTCACCCAACAAGGGCGCGCAGATGGCCTCCGACCCTTCTTCCTCATCACAGACGTGAGTGTGGGCCGAACGGCCTCCGTCGCCCAATCGAACCACACCCCAAGAACCTTAAGGTATAATTTACTTATTACACATGCATTGCTCTAGCTGCATGTGGGCTTTTTCCGCTTCTGCACTCGAATCTAGGTGTTGGATCAAACAGAAAAGTAGTGGGGAAAGTTGTATAGCATGAATCTAAGACGTGGTTCAAAGAGGAAAGGAATGGGGGAAAGTAGTGGTGAAAGTTGTATAGCATGAATCTAGGACGTGGTTTAAAAAGGAAAGGAAGGGGCGAAAGTTGTGGGGAAAGTTGTATAGCATGAATCTAAGCCGTGGTTCAAAGAGGAAAGGAATGGGGGAACGTAGTGGGGAAAGTTGTATAGCATGAATCTAGGACATGGTTCAAAGAGGAAAGGAAGGGGGAAAGTACTAGTACAGACTGGCTATCCAGCACCTACGTTGGTCGAAAAGGGAATACAATGACCAACGCAGTATGCACATCTGTAACGAACTGATCTTTTTGTTTCGAGGGACAAGGCTGTAGAGTTTGAGCATGACTAGATTTGCTGCGCTCACATAGGGAAAGGAGTCTAAAGATAACAAAATTGGGACCAACACAAATATGCTCCTTGGTTGTTTGTTCTTTCTTGCAACAGACTGTGCATCACCCCTTCATACATCGGTAGATGCACATGGTGCTGGTGCGTCCACTATCCCGTGCAACTCTTTAGCTGTTGTTAATCTAAGGCCTTGTTTGGTTAAAAAGTCACTGGTCCCTACCTGCTTGGTTCCGGGGACTAAACATGGGCTAGAGGTTATTAAATAACATGCGAAAAGACCATGTTACCCCTAGTAATGAACTAATAGAGACAAGGTGTGATGCGGGGCAAGGGCAACTGTTGGAAAAAGTCCCCAAAAGACTCTCCCTCAGGGTCTTCTTTCTTTAGTCCCAAATTCCCACTTTTAGTCCCTAAAAGTCCCGCCTGTTTGGTTTAGATGGGACTGACACGGACTTTTTTTAGTCCCTACACCAAAAAGTCACTGTAAACAGACACCCTCTAATAATGCCGCTGGAAAATTGATGCAATGCCACGCTTAAAAGCAAATTACATGTTTAACAAATTTATTGTTAATATAATCTCTCTGTTAATATTAATCAATGCCATCGTTTGAGAAATGCTACCGTCTTGCTTTCTTTCCCATTAGATAAGTTAGATGCTTCTTTTTGTTGGCTTCTGTGTCATCCACCGTTATTGACCACTAGTTGTTTCCTTTGCACCTCTGTGTAAACAGGGTTATCTACTTCACCTTGTTGCTATTGTGACCTTTTGTTGCACTGCACAAAACACTTTTTTTTAAGAGTGTTTTGTGCAGTTCAACCAAAATGTCAAACCGACAATGTTGCTTGATTGCTTGATCTTAGTGGAACTGCACAAGAGGAGATCTTACTTCCTATCTGTGTTGGCAAATTTGGTTCAGATCTTCTTCTTGTGAGTTGTTTGAATTCCGCGTCATGAGAGGTCAGTACTAGTTCTCTTTCACATGATTGTGCAGTGTGCTTTCATATGTTGTGCTACTTGTACGGTAATGTTGTTTGATTTTAGTGAACTGCACAAATGGAGACAAGACTTCCAATCTGTATGTGCACCGTAATATCCCATTGAGGTAAGATAAGGATATTTCACAACTGTTGGCATGTATTTTGCCACTTTCATCAGAAAATTAATGTCGTTGTTTAGTGCTATACTTGTGCTCCCTAATTAACATGCCAAATCTTACATTGAAGGCGAAGCTTGTCTATTATTGAACCAAGTGATGAAGGGGAAGAACAAGCGGAAGAAAGACAAAAATCAACTCCCGGTGCTGTAATGAAGCACTGTAACTATGATGACACAAGTAATGATATAGTTTTGCATCTTAATTTATTGCTATGGCTGGAATGAGCAATTGTTTTGCCACTAATTTGATGCCACTCTTAATGTAATATGTAATTATCTCTACTTGTGCAAACAGGGATCTTCTTTGAAGATACCATATATTTTAGTGGAACTGCACAAGAAGATGTTGGAAACATGAAACTAATCGAGGAGTAGGCAACCACAGTAGATAACAACAGATGGTTCCCGAGAAGTGCTTTATCTGTATGCTCTACACAATAAGCCTCCTGACAAAGGTTGGTACTCGCCAATGGATTTCATCCATATGAATGAGCTTTGTCATCTCTATTGGTGTTGTGCTACTGTTTAGATATTGTCCTTGAGAAGTGCTTCATCTGTGTTGTTTTGAATATTTCCGGTGAGTTCCATTTTTTTAAAGTCTGCTCTACATGGACCATGTAGGTGCCTGTTTAAACTGTCAATTCATAGTACAGTTTGCTTTATACTAATCACTTTTTTTGTATTTGTGCAAAACAGGGGTGCTCCGCTTGATTTCAATGGGAAGTGCACAAAATGTTTATGAATACATCGAATCATTTATTTCCTCCAGAAGAAAGGAGGTGTCGATATGTTCAAGGCATTGCAACATATAAGGGCGAAATCAAACAAGCCACGTGCGAATTTGTTGATTTTGGTGGAACTGCACAAAAAGAACAGCTGGTTTATTTAGCACGAGGTGCCATGTCAATGTCCGAACTGATGGCAAACCCTGCCCATTCCACAATCATAGGCATTTGATATTTTGGAACGGGAAAACCTTGTCAAAGTTTGCTCATCGATGCACAAAAACAACAAGCATTTGACATTTTGGAATGGGACAACCTTCTCAAATTTTGCTCATTGATGTTAGCAAGAAGACATGCGTTTGATATTTTTGAATGGGACGCCCTTTGCTGTCAGTAGCGTCAATCTATTTTTATTTATTCTTTAGTTGTGATGTAAATATTGAATCTGACATGTGAATCACTGAGATGCATAATCATCGATTGTTTTGAATGTTCTCTATGAATTGCTAGGCCTGTGTGTTTGATTGCAATGTGCAGGAACGCTAAAAACCTGCTCAAACTCTTTGTACTCCGGTCAAAGTAGAGATACTTTGACTGCAGACAAAACTTGTATGCAGACTAAAAAGGACCGATGGGAGTACATGTGAAACTGTTGCAAACGAGGTGATCACTTTGGAAATAATGCTAGTACATTTTGTTTTGCAAGTTCATCCATAGCTAGTGATACGAGAATTCGAACTAATAGAACTAAATTCATTCATGCTCGGTCGGATTTCATATAAACATGCCGGATTTCATTACATTTCATACATTCTTCAACTAAAAAGGGGTGCGCTGGAGGTATAATTAATTAACCGAAGCTACCCACCTGTGTCCGGCTGAGCCGAACAGAAGCTTCTTCTCTAGCGGACTAAGCTGCAGTGACTTAACTGCAGGTGTAGTTGCGTAACTGACATGTGGCCCAGATGCTTGTTGGGCCCATGTGTCAGTGAGCCAACTGCACAAGTAGAAGCATCGTCCTTCTCCAACATAGCCCTCCGACTCCACGTCACCGCCAAGAAGCTAATCGGCCGTCAATGGTAACCTGCCTAGCTTGGCTTCAACCGGAGGGTACCAGCGGTGGCCTTACTTGGATCCGAGCGGCGTTGACCTACCGTGTTCTACTCTTCCTCATTTTCTGTGTGGCGAGACCTTGTTGGCAGCGGGGCGGGGCCTCGACGGAGCCGGCGATGTCCTCTGTCTCGTTGCTGGCAGAGCGGGGGAAATACTCCCCCTCATTGTTGGCAGGGTGGGGCCTTGGCTGAGCCGGCGATGTCCTCTGCCTCGTTGTTGGCGGGGTGGGGTCTCCGCGGAGTAGGGCCTCCGCTTCGGTGCCGGCGGGGCGGGGCCACGGCGGACCCGGCGGTGTCCTCTGCCTCATTGTTGGCGCTGCGGGGCCTCGTCGACGCCAGCGGAGCAGGGACTCATCGGAGCCAGCATTGTCCTCTGCCTCGTCCATGGTCTCGCCAAACAGTGCCTCGCCCGCTTCATTGCCCTCTTTGTAGGCGGCCGCAGCCTCCGCCACCAGCATGCGGTACCGCCATCGCTCGAGGCGGCCCTCGCGGGCGGAGCGGTATGAGTCGAGCATCGCCTCTTGCTCTACCCACTCCGCGGCGATCTGCTCGTCCGCCTGCAGGAGCTCCTGGAGGAGATGGTGGTTGTAGGTGGCTGTCGGTTCTATATCCGGCGTATCTCGTAGTAGGGGTCCTAAGCTAGGCGTCTTGGAGCGATGGTAACATGGACACAGGGTTCTACCCAGATTCGGGCTCTCTCGAAGAGATAATACCCTACATCCTGCTGTTGATTGTATTCATATGGGGATAGTACATAGTACATGTATCTACCACGAGATTGTACTAATGAATATGAGATTGTCTATTGACTAGCTTGGCCTCGATTTATATAACACACCAGAGTCCTAGGGTTTAGGAGAGTCCTTGGCTTAGGTGCCAAGTCTTGTGGAAACCTCCTTGTATGCGGCATGGGCTGCCCTAAGTGGCCCATGATGAACCGCCATGGGGGGTCCGTGGCCCGATCCAGTTGTTCGGGAGACGATGTGGTGAGTACCCCCTCGTCCAGGACACTATCAGTAGCCCCCTGAACTGGTCTTCAAGTTGGGGACGCTCCTCGATTCTTCCGAACTATTCTTCCTCTTCGATCGTCGGTCTTGAAAACTGGTTCAACAAATCTTCTCATCTTCGATCTTGAGGATCGCCGAGGTCAACCCGAAGAGTTTACACGTCGGGTATCCGAGGAGCCCTTTAAGTTTTCGGCCTTTATCAATGCCTTGTTATTTTTATGCCACGCCTCGGGTTTGAAGTGTTTCCCATGCGGTGGTGTCCTCTTGCATCCGAGCTCCAACGCTGGACTGCAATCGAGGTATCTTTTGTAGCCCAGCACCAACAGCATGCCGCTTCCGAGCTCCAACGCCGGAATGTATCTGAGCTCCAATGCCGAACTGTATCTGAGCTCTAACGCCAGACTATGTCCAAGCTCCAATGCCGGACTGTATCCGAGCTCCAATGCCGGACTATATTCGAGGTGTCATAGATCACCTTGGTTCAAAAAAGTTGAAGGAGTTTAGCCGAGCTTTAGGCCGGAACTGCCCTTTATGGAGCCAGCCACTTGCATCCGAGCTATATCCCGAAATGCTTTCGAGGTGGTTCAGCACCTCGGTCATGGGCTGATTGTTTGCGGATTTTATTTTCGATTGATGCAATCTATTTACTGAAGAGATATATAGCCAGTAGCCCTCAAGGTGTGTGTCGGTCTAAAAACCCGAGATGCACCTGAAGGATGACATAAGATCGCTGATACCAGTAGCCCCCGAGACTCAGGTTGATTTGCAAAATCAGCCCGAGGATCAACTCCTAGCTCGGTAGAATACTTCGGGACACAAAAAGCGGTGTGAACAGTCCTCGAGACTCAGGTTGGGTGCGGCTAACCAACCGGAGACAACAGGTTGATCTCCTCGGAAACTATATTGCACTTAAATTTCCTGCATTGGATTATCAATGCAGTAGCCCCCGAGACACTGGTCGGGTGGCAACACCGAATCATGGGATCGATGTATGTAGCGACCTGACCCAAAATCGGTCAAATCTCTGTGTCTGTACCATCCCAAGATCATGCTGGTACTCACAGTACATCGATAAAGTAATCAAAGTTCAATCACACCTGAATATCATTAATCGATTCTCATATAGAGTCTTTATTACAAGGGAATAAATTCGCTCAAGGCCAACTCATGAGAAATAAACTAAAACACTGCGGAGCGTCGAAGGTAAGCGAGTCCATCCGACTCAAAGGGCAATCGCTAAGCGCGGAGCGTAGCCTCACTCCCGATCGAATATATCTCGCAACATAATACGTTGCAGCCATGTAGGTCAGCTTTTGGAATAAGCTGGCAAGTCATGAAGAATAACAATAATAAAGTTGCTAACACTATATGCATTTTGGCTGTGGAGCTCTAAGTTTCATCATTTTGCGAAAAGCAAATTTTATCCTACTACAGTGGACTTACTTGCAAATTACTACAATTGTTGGTAGTTATTGAGATGGTTCCGCCAACCAAAATCTCGTTCCCAAATTATTATTAAGTCAATAAACCCTCAAATTAATTCATTAGTTTTAGTGTTGAGATATCCGAATACTTCCAAGTTCCAGAGGCTCAAATGTCCGTAACCGGGGACACGGCTAATCGATTAGATCTTTAACTCTCTGCAGAGGTTTGCGCACTTTCCCTGCAAGAATCATTCCCTCCTTTAAAGTCTTCGCACTTCATGGTGTTTGAAGACGGGACGAATGAAACAGGGTCTTCCAAAGAGTTCTTCCGCCACCGCCGTACCCATCCAATCCTACCGTTCGTCTACTTCTCGTAGTACCGCCCAGCCAGCGTCACTACTAGGGTCAACCCAGCCAGAGCCCATAATGGCTTGCGGCTGCACAGTAAGCTTCCGGTCATGGGGCATCCATCCTTCTCTTCGTGGCTGGGTGAAGCTTTCCGCAGGATGTCATGGCGCTTCTCCATGCATCCCGCCACCACTGGTGCTCCAGGTGCCCGCCAACCGCCCTCCACCCAAGAGTGATTTTCCAAGTCCATCTTGATCATTGTAGTCCATGGGGTCATCATCATCATTGACTCTCACATCTTGCTTATGGATTTCACTCATCCCAAATCCCGCCTCTGAGCATAGCAAAATAACTACTACGTCCCGGGTCATGGTAACAAGGGATTGGTTCATCCTACCACATGATACTACTCAAGTTTAATGACTTCAAGATTTCACTACTGCATGCATGGTGGGGTGGTGACAACTACTAATGCACAAAAACATAGGTATAGAAATAACATGATCAAAACTTGCCTTGCTGATGATCCTCGTAAGCTAAAGAGTCGAGTAGCAAGCTTCAGACTCGAAACTCTACCGAGACAAACAATAACACAATAAGTACAAAGCAAGAGGATCACACAAGATAACAATAGTAACATAGCACAACAAAACAATCAAAACCAAATCCAAAAGAAAAAAACTCAAAGAAACCAATTCAAAGTTTTTCCCTACTCCAAACAATAACAAAAATAGTTTTTATATAACAAAATTTCCTTAAAATAACCTAATCATGGTTTTAGGTTAACTTATCAGAAAAGGATTCACTAAGCAATTAGGAGCAAAAAGAATTAATTAAAAGCTATTATAAAACTCATTTTAGGCCTAATCCAATTTCCATTAAGAAAATAATTTAAAACTTTTATTAATTATAAATAAAAGTTCATCTACTAGCATGACAGAAACTAACCTAGAATAACTAATCACAAGTTAAAAATAAATTAATTTACTAATTAATTAAATAGGAAAACAGGAACTAGTTAATTAATTAGGATTAATAGGATTCTGTCTAAAATTAATTATTTATTAATCCTAAAATACCCAAATAAATTTCTAGGGTTTGGCAATGTCAAAATAAAGTGGTGGCAAAAGAATCATGCAAAATAATTTTTCTAACTAAAGTTATAGCAGATTTGCTATTCTGACTAAAACAATATTAAAGCATTTTTAATTATTTTTAACATAGCTAAATATATATTTTACAGAAACTACATAAAATTTGCAATCCAACAAAAAAAGAATCACTCAAAAATATTAAACAGAATAAAAGATATACATTTTTGAAAACTGAAACTATTCGGCTAAAACAGAAAATCAAAATAAAAAGAAAAAGGCCTAATGGGCCTATACTGTGCACTAGGCGTAGTTTAGTCTAAACGGGCTCTAGGGTTTAAACTAAAAGAACCGGGCCTAAAATAAAAACCTAAACTAAAAACTAAACCGATCGGACCGGCCGGTTTTCTAACTAAAACCTACCCCTTCGGGGGCTTCTAATCTTAGCCGTAGATCTACGATCGGACGGGGGAGGGGGATTGCCGGTGACTTACCGGACTCCGGCGACGGCGGCGGCGGCGGCGAAAGTGCGTCGAGGCGTCAAGGCGAGCTCCGCGACTGTCGGGAGATGCGCACGAGCACGGGAGGGTTCGTGGTGTTGGGAGGGTCGGGTGCACCAGTATGCCGACGGCGGCAACAATGGCGGCGGGAGGGCTCGGGACTCAGCGACGCCGAGCGGGAGGACGAGGGGTGCGGGGGGCTCTCGGGAATGGGGTGCGGCGCCTCGGCTTTTATAGCCGGGGTCGGGCGAGCTTCGAAGGGCATCGGGTGGTCGGGGATCCGGATCCTTCGGATCCGTGGATCTCCGCAGGTCGGTGGCGTGCGGGGGAAGAAGAGGGGGGTCCCACGGGTCAGCGAGAGGGAGGGAGCGGCGAGGGGGTCGGGTGGCCGAAGCCTAGGCCTTTCGGGCGCGGGGGCGAGGGGGTGAGGCGCTGGGCTGGCCTGGCTGGCGCTGGGCTGGCCAGTTGGGCCGGCTCATTTGGCCTCAAGCTGGGCCGAGGGTGAGGCGGCGCTGGCTGGGCCTGGGGTGGCCTGGCTGGCGCCGAGGGGTTTTTTTTTATTTTTTAATTAAAACTAAAACAAAAATAAAACCAAATCTAGAAATAATTTTTATAGGGTATATATATACCAAAATGATCAGGGGAATATTCCCTTTCATTTGAACATTTTTCCAAAGGCAAAATCCAAACTTCGTAAAAATCTATTTTTTTCAAATTCAAATAAAATTCAGATTTGAATTCCAAATCTTTTGGCAATGTTTCCTCTGATATTTTTGGAGTGTCATGTTTGCTCCTCTCATACTTTTGATCAAGTATTTATCAGGCTTAGTTTTTGAATTGTTTCCCACATGCCAAAGTTTGAAATTCAAATTCAAAACTCAACTTGCTCTGAAACTTCAAATGGCATTCAAATTCAAACAGGATGCATAGGATGCTTAGCTATGATTGTAAAACATTCCAAATAGGAAATTTGGGATGTTACAAACCTACCCACCTTAAGATGAATCTCGCCCTCGAGATTCGGGTTGGCTAGCAAATAGGTGCGGATGGTCTCGACGAAGATCTTCTTCGCGTTCCCAGGTGGCTTCTTCCTCGGTGTGGTGACTCCACAGCACCTTGCAAAACTTGATGACTTTGCTGCGGGTGACTCTGCTTGCAGTCTCAAGAATACGGACGGGTTTCTCCTTGTAAGTTAGATCGCTGTCAAGCTGTATGGCTTCTAGGGGCACTGTGTCTCTCAACGGGACATTGGCCATGTCGGCATGACACTTCTTCAACTGAGAAACGTGGAAGACATCATGAACTCCGGACAATCCTTCCGGCAATTCCAACTTGTATGCAACTTCTCCACGACGTTCGAGGATTTTGTAGGGGCCAATGAATCAGGGTGCTAACTTTCCTTGACTCCAAACCTCTTGATTCCACGAAGTGAGACACACGAAGATATGCTCGGTCTCCCACTTCGTAAGTCACTTCCTTGCGCTTCTCGTTGGCATAACTCTTCTGTCTCGACTGTGCTATCTTGAGCCTGTCTCGAATCAGCTTGACTTTCTCTTCGGAATCCTTGATAAGGTCGGAACCAAAAAGTGATCGATCTCCAACACTATCCCACAAAGAATGGTGTTCTGCACCTCCTTCCGTATAGAGCTTGAAGGGCCATCTTCAAACTGGATTGATAACTGTTGTTGTACGAGAACTCTGCGACGGCAAATTATCATCCCAGCTAGACCCATAGTCTAGCACACAAGCTCTCAACATGTCTTCCGTAATCTGATTGACTCTCTCGGTCTGTCCATCTGCTGCGAATGAAAAGCGGCATCAATTCCAGCCTCGCACTCCAAAGTTTCATGCAACCGCTTCCAAAACTTTTGAGGTAAACTGCGTTCCTCTATCCGACACGATTTTCCTCGAACTCCATGCGCACATACGATCCTGGTCATGTATATCTTGGCCAACTTGGCACTGGTGTAGGTAGTCTTCACGGAATGAAGTGAGCTACCTTAGTCGACGATCAACCACTACCCAGATAGAATCATAACCTGAACGGGTCCCGGTAATCCTGTGATGAAATCCATACCAAGTTTCTCCCATTTCCAATCGGGAATCAGCAAAGGTTGAAGTAACCCTGCTGGCTTCGATGTTCTGCCTTTACACGCTGGCAAACATCGATACGGCTACGCACTCGGCAATGTCCTTCTTCATACCTGTCCACCGAAACTTTGCTTCAAATCCAGGTACATCTTGGTGTTGCCGGGTGAATCGAGTACGGGAATCATGAGCCTCTGAAGAATTAGCTTCTGAGCTCGGGATCATTGGGCACATAATACGATCCTCAAACCATATAGTTCCGTGTTCATCCTTACGAATCCTTTAGCCTTTCCTTCCTCCATCTTTTGCTTTATCTCATCGATTTCCTTGTCCGACTTCTGGGCTTCACGAATCCTTTCGGTCAAGGTGGACTGAACTTCCAGAGTTGCAACAAATCCTATCGAACTATCTCCGCCGGAGATCTCGAGGTCATCGACTAACTCCTGGGCAATCCTCCCGCAGAAGAGTATTCACATAACTCTTACGGCTCAAAGCATCTGCTACAACATTAGCTTTACCGGGGTGGTAGTGCAATCTCATGTCGTAGTCCTTTATCAACTCTAGCCATCTCCTCTGCCTGAGGTTCAATTCCTTCTGCGTGAAGATATATTTCAAATTCTTGTGATCTGTGTAGACATCACAACGATTTCCGATGAGGAAATGTCTCCAGGTCTTGAGTGCATGCACTACAGCTGCTAACTCCAAATCATGTGTGGCATAATTCATCTCATGAGGTCGTAGCTGTCTGGAGGCATAAGCTACAACCTTACCTTCCTGCATCAATACTCCTCCGAGTCCTTGACGAGAAGCGTCACAATAAACATGGTATTCCTTATGTATGTCCGGCAAAATCAACACTGGGCTGTGACCAACCGCTTTCTTCAATTCCTGAAACCGGCTTCACATTCCTCGGTCCAAACATACTTAGCTTCCTTCTTCAACAGCTCAGTCATGGGCTTGGCAATCTTCGAGAAGTTCTCAATGAACCTCCGATAATATCCTGCGAGTCCGAGAAAACTGCGGATCTCCTTGACTGAGGTGGGTGACTGCCAATCGGTGACTGATTCAACCTTGGCGGGATCAACTGCTATTCCTTCTCCTGAAATAACATGTCCGAGGAATCCAACTTCCTTCAGCCAAAATTCACATTTGCTGAATTTGGCATACAGCTGATGTTCTCGAAGTTTCTCCAGAACTAGACGCAAATGTTCCTTATGCTCTTCCTCGCTCTTGGAGAAAATCAATATGTCATCGATGAACACCACGACAAACTTGTCCAGATATTCCATGAACACCTTGTTCATCAAATTCATGAAGTATGCAGGAGCATTAGTCAATCCAAATGACATGACGGTATACTCATATAAACCATACCTGGTGGTGAATGCTGTTTTGGGTATATCCTTTTCACGAATCTTCAACTGATGATACCCTGATCGAAGATCGATCTTAGAGAATACCTTGGCTCCAACTAGCTGATCAAACAAATCGTTAATCATCGGCAGAGGGTACTTGTTCTTGATGGTCACCTCGTTCAATGCACGATAATCTACCACCATCCTCAAGCTTCCATCCTTCTTCTCTACCAAAAGAACTGGGCTCCCCAAGGTGATGAGCTTGGACGAATATATCCTTTCTCCAACAACTCATTAATTTGATCCTTGATTTCCTTCAACTCATTCGGTGGCATCCGATAAGGTCTCTTGGATATTGGGGCTGTGCCGGGCAATAGCTCAATCAGAAATTCAATGTCCCTGTCCGGTGGCATTCCTGGTAATTCCTCCGAAACACATCGGGAAATTCTTGCACCAT
Organism: Aegilops longissima; assembly: GCA_021605205.1. Classification (NCBI taxonomy): domain Eukaryota; kingdom Viridiplantae; phylum Streptophyta; class Magnoliopsida; order Poales; family Poaceae; genus Aegilops; species Aegilops longissima. Next base: position 754,754,734 of record CM038682.1, on the reverse strand, counting down.
CGGCACTTCCTCCCTAACAACTCTCGTGAGGGAATGCACTGATTCTTCATCCGGCTGTGCTGGCTACATACTTGATCCTCTTCGCTCCGGGGTGGTGAGCAGAATAGACTTGCTGGCACAGTCAATGTTCCCTTCATACTTTGACAACCAATCCATGCCTAGGATTACATCCAAGGTCTGAGTTTCCAACACTATGAGTTCCACGGCAAATTTGTGGTTCCCGATGTTGAGGGTTGCAGGACAGCTTAAACCTGCCATCATTTCTCCTCCTGCGGGCCCGACGCCAAGGGGCTTCTAAGGGTTCTAGTGCGTAATCCGTACTTATCCACAACTACCCTTGATATGAATGAATGCGTTGCACCAGAACCAAAGAGAACCAAAACTGAACGTGAATTCAATAAAAACTTACCAACCACAGTGTCTGGCTGATCATAGACGTCCTCCACGTCGATATGGTTCACCTGAGCGCGAGGGAACGGATTGGGCTTCTTAGCTGAGCTTCCATTGCCATTACCATTCCTCTGCTTGGCCTCCGGGCAGTTGGTGGCGTAGTGCCCTGTCTTCTGGCACTTGAAGCAGGTGATGTGGCTCAGATCCTTCGGAGCCGGAGCAGAACGGTGCTGATTGCCATTACCATTGCCATTGCCATTGCCATGGCCTGACTTGTTGTCCTGGCTGCGGTTGTTCCCATTTCCTCCATGGTTATGACCTCCATGGTTATGATGGGTGTGCCCTCCGAGCACGGTGCATAGCGGGCTTCGCTGAGCTCCCGAGTTGTGCTTCCCCGGCTGTACTTCCGCTATGCTTTCTATCTGCTGCTGCTTGCCTTCCGTGATGGTGGCCTTGTCTACCAGCTCCCGGTAGTTGTTGAAAGTAGCCACAATAAGCTGCATGCTCAGTTCATCGCTGAGTCCTCAAGGAACTTCTCCTGCTTGGCGGCATCTGTGGCCACATCATCGGGGCATAGCGAAGCGAGCTTGCTGAATTCATCCACGTCTCGTGCCACAAGACGGTTCCCCGGCGTAAGTTGCGGAACTCACGCTTCTTCGCACTCATGGCTCCAGCTGAGACATGAGCAGTGCGGAAGGCCTGCTGGAATTGATCCCAGGTGATGCCACCCATGGGAAAAGTGGCGGTGTAATTCTCCCACCAAGAAGCTGCAGGTCCATCCAGTTGATGTGCGGCAAAGCGCACCTTCTCAAAGATCGGTGCATCCAACGGTGACTAGCTCTCTTCCAATCTTATGGAGCCAATCGTCAGCCACAATCGGCTCGGTGCTACTAGAGAACACTGGCGGATTCAACCTCAGAAATCGAGTCAAGTTGTCCACAGTGGGTGGTGGTGGTGGCGGTGGATTGTTGGCGGTGTTGTTCTGATTCTGAATCAGGAGCTGCATCAGTGCATTCTGCTGCTGGAGCAGCTGGGTGAGCTCCGGCGGGAAACCAGTGTCACGTCTCGGAGGCATCTGGTGTTTTGGAGTGGGTGAAAAATTTAGAATAGAACAATGGTCTATGAGAAATACACTACCCATATGAATGCACAATCATAACACACCAATCATTTATTCATTCCACTCAAACATGGTTCAAACTCGATTACAAAAGCTCATGACTAATCAAGGAAAACATCGGCCTAACTGATCGATTTAAAAAGTAAAAGATAACATGGTGGTCGACTAAAAGTCTTCATCAGTGGCGCCTCCTCTTGGGGTTTCCTTCAGTGGTACTCCCTTCAAAATCCTGATCATTGCTCACGAGGGGTGCTTCATCTCCACTCGGGTAAAGGTCCTCTCCCAAGTCCATCTTCTCCTCAATCGCGGCAAGCTTCATCTTCAGGTCGTCGACTATCTCCATGAAGTCCGTGATTTCTTCCTCATGGCCAAGGAAGTCTGCGCGTGCCTTCTCCTCCAGCCCAGTCATGGAACAAAAGCTTCCGTGTGTCTTCGAGTTACGGCGAGTCTGAATCTCCGCTTCTGAGAAGACACTCCAAGTCCCGGATGTACGAGAGAGTGGAATCGCCCTCGATGGTACGGATGATATCTCCATTCCTTGCCCTGCGAGAAACCATGGCGAGGTCTGAGTGATCGAGCTCGCCCTGACTCCTCTCGAGATGTCCAAGTGCTCGTAGATCGCCACGCCCTTCCGATGATCCAGTTGAACTCGGTGAACTCGAAGTTGATAGGCTCCGTGTGTCCTCCAAAGGTTCTCCTCGGATATGCACCTCAATCCAGAAGCGGGTGTCCGCTTGGAAGTGCATTAGTTGGCTTCCAAAGATCGAGGGTAGAGCTATCTTCAGCTGCTTCACCATCTGACCAGCTTCCTTCCAAAGGGCATCGCCTCATCGGGCTGGCGTAACTCCGTAGCAAAACTGGGTTGAACTCGCGCCATCTAGAATGTTGCAAAGGGAGAAGAGTCGAATGGAACAGGAAGAAATATAGAATGAAAAAGGGGGGTTCAAAGTAATTGTTCTCTGCTTATGGCTTTCCGATCCTAGGGGTTACGATCCTACGGTCAGCGTGTGCTCGATACCATCTCTGAGCGACCTGACCCAAAATCGGTCAAATCTACGTGGTCTGTATTCATCCCAAGATCATGCCGGTACTCACAAGACATCGATAAAGTAATCAAAGTTCAATCACACCTGAATATCATTAATCGATTCTCATATAGAGTCTTTATTACAAGGAATAAATTCGCTCAAGGCCAACTCATGAGAAATAAACTAAAACACCGTGGAAGCGTCGAAGGTAAGCGAGTCCATCCGACTCAAAGGGCAATCGCCAAGCGCGAGCGTAGCCTCACTCCCGATCGAATATATCTCGCAACATAATACGTTGCAGCCATGTAGGTCAGCTTTTGGAATAAGCTGGCAAGTCATGAAGAATAACAATAATTAAGTTACTAACTCTATATGCATTTTGGCTGTGGAGCTCTAAGTTTCATCATTTTGCGTAAAGCCAATTTTATCCTACTACAGTGGACTTGCTTGCAAATTACTACAATTGTGGGTAGTTATTGAGATGGTTCCGCCAACCAAAATCTCGTTCCCAAATTATTATTAAGTCAATAAACCCTCAAATTAATTCATTAGTTTTAGTGTTGAGATATCCGAATACTTCCAAATTCCAGAGGCTCAAATGTCTGTAACCGGGGGCACGGCTAATCGATTAGGTTATAACTCTGCAGAGGTTTGCGCACTTTCCCCGCAAGAATCATTCCCTCCTTTAAAGTCTTCGCACTTCATGGTGTTTGAAGACGGACGAATGAAACAGGTCTTCCAAAGAGTTCTTCCGCCACCGCCGTACCCATCCAATCCTACCGCTCGCCTACTTCTCGTAGTACCGCCCAGCCAGCGTCACTACTAGGGTCAACCCAGCCAGAGCCCATAATGGCTTGCGGCTGCACAGTAAGCTTCCGGTCATGGGGCATCCATCCTTCTCTTCGTGGCTGGGTGAAGCTTTCCGCAGGATGTCATGGCGCTTCTCCATGCATCCCGCCACCACTGGTGCTCCAGGTGCCCGCCAACCGCCCTCCACCCAAGAGTGATTTTCCAAGTCCATCTTGATCATTGTAGTCCATGGGGTCATCATCATCATTGACTCTCACATCTTGCTTATGGATTTCACTCATCCCAAATCCCGCCTCACGAGCATAGCAAAATAACTACTACGTCCCCGGTCATGGTAACAAGGGATTGGTTCATCCTACCACATGATACTACTCAAGTTTAATGACTTCAAGATTTCACTACTGCATGCATGGTGGGGTGGTGACAACTACTAATGCACAAAAACATAGGTATAGAAATAACATGATCAAAACTTGCCTTGCTGATGATCCTCGTAAGCTAAAGAGTCGAGTAGCAAGCTTCAGACTCGGAAACTCTACCGAGACAAACAATAACACAATAAGTACAAAGCAAGAGGATCACACAAGATAACAATAGTAACATAGCACAACAAAACAATCAAAACCAAATCCAAAAGAAAAAACTCAAAGAAACCAATTCAAAGTTTTTCCCTACTCCAAACAATAACAAAAATAGTTTTATATAACAAAATTTCCTTAAAATAACCTAATCATGGTTTTAGGTTAACTTATCAGAAAAGGATTCACTAAGCAATTAGGATCAAAAGAATTAATTAAAAGCTATTATAAAACTCATTTTAGGCCTAATCCAATTTCCATTAAGAAAATAATTTAAAACTTTTATTAATTATAAATAAAAGTTCATCTACTAGCATGACAGAAACTAACCTAGAATAACTAATCACAAGTTAAAATAAATTAATTTACTAATTAATTAAATAGGAAAACAGGAACTAGTTAATTAATTAGGATTAATAGGATTCTGTCTAAAATTAATTATTTATTAATCCTAAAATACCCAAATAAATTTCTAGGGTTTGGCAATGTCAAAATAAAGTGGTGGCAAAAGAATCATGCAAAAATAATTTTTCTAACTAAAGTTATAGCAGATTTGCTATTCTGACTAAAACAATATTAAAGCATTTTAATTATTTTTAACATAGCTAAATATATATTTTTCAGAAACTACATAAAATTTGCAATCCAACAAAAAAAGAATCACTCAAAAATATTAAACAGAATAAAAGATATACATTTTTGAAAACTGAAACTATTCGGCTAAAACAGAAAATCAAAATAAAAGAAAAAGGCCTAATGGGCCTATACTGTGCACTAGGCGTAGTTTAGTCTAAACGGGCTCTAGGGTTTAAACTAAAAGAACCGGGCCTAAAATAAAACCTAAACTAAAAACTAAACCGATCGGACCGGCCGGTTTTCTAACTAAAACCTATTCCTTGGGGCTTTAATCTTAGCCGAGATCTACGATCGGACGGGAGGGGATTGCGGTGACTTACGGACTCGGCGACGGCGGCGGGCGGCGAAAGTCGCCGAGGCGTCCAAGGCGTCAGCGAGCTCCGCGACTGTCGGGAGATGCGCACGAGCACGGGAGGGTTCGTGGTGTTGGGGAGGTCGGGTGCACCAGGCGTCGACGGCGGCAACAATGGCGGGGGGAGGGCTCGGGACTCAGCGACGCCGAGCGGGAGGACGAGGGGTGCGGCGGGCTCTCGGGGAATGGGTGCAGGCGCCTGCTTTATAGCCAGGGGTCAAGCAGCTTCGGAAGGGCATCGGGTGGTCGGGGATCCGGATCCTTCGGGATCCGTGGATCTCCCATGAGGTCGGTGGCGTGGGCGGGGGAAGAAGAGGGGGGGGTCCACGGTCAGCGAGAGGGAGGGAGCGGCGAGGGGTCGGGTGGCCAAGCCTAGGCCTTTGGGCGCGGGCGAGGGGTGAGGCGCTGGGCTGGCTGGCCGGCGTTAGGCTGGCAGTTGGGCTGGGCTCACTGGGCTGGCTGCGGGCCGAGGGGTGAGGCGGCGCTGGCTGGGCTGGGTGGCTGGCTGGCGCCCGAGGGGGTTTTTCTTTTATTTTTTTAATTAAAACTAAAACAAAAATAAAACCAAATCTAGAAATAATTTTTATAGGGTATATATATACCAAAATGATCAGGGGAATATTCCCTTTCATTTGAACATTTTTCCAAAGGCAAAATCCAAACTTCGTAAAAATCTATTTTTTTCAAATTCAAATAAAATTCAGATTTGAATTCCAAATCTTTTGGCAATGTTTCCTCTGATATTTTTGGAGTGTCATGTTTGCTCCTCTCATACTTTTGATCAAGTATTTATCAGGCTTAGTTTTTGAATTGTTTCCCACATGCCAAAGTTTGAAATTCAAATTCAAAACTCAACTTGCTCTGAAACTTCAAATGGCATTCAAATTCAAACAGGATGCATAGGATGCTTAGCTATGATTGTAAAACATTCCAAATAGGAAATTTGGGATGTTACAATGTACCCCTTTAATATTAGTAAATGATAAGCCCGAAGCCCAGTAGCCCCCGAGCCTTAATGCAGGCACGGGAGGCCGAATTAAGGATCGATGTCCATAGTAAAATCACAAATTGTGTGTAATGATTCTATGTATCCAAGTACTTTACATCATTAGTGCTCAGATCCGCATTGTACAAAACTTTGTTAACCAACCATTGGCTTCAACCTCTTCGGCCAGTAGCCGAGGAGTGTTTCCTACTTTATAAAGCCGTTATAAGGGCAAATATTTTGGAAAACAAGGCAATCTGGCCATATGGTTTTATAACAAAGGTACACGGAGGGATATGTTATATTACGTTTTAACCTAAGAAACATCTTCCAAAGAAAATAGTTCCGCTATCAGTTCCTTTCTTTGGGTCGTCATGCTTATCATGATCATGAAACCTCACCTCCAATCAATGTGGGAGGAAAATATTGAGGATTTAGTTGGGGAAAGTTCCCGAACTCTATGGTATTAATGAACCAAAATTTTCACTTTCGTCGTTGCCGACCAATGTGATCCTTTAAGATTGCTAGCTTTTGGCTTCACCCAGTCTTAGGTACTAACTCGGATGACCCGGTAGTAACAACCACAGAGGTGCTCCCTTTACCGCCTAGCCGAACAATCGGGAACATAGAGGTAAGCACAAGAGCCAGGCAACCTAGCTTGGCCAAAATCTTAAGTCAAATTGATGCATATTTATGGCTTTATAACGATGATTACAAAAAGCAGCCCTCGTATATTAAATACAAACGCCGATGATATATATTTATTTTAACTCCATTGCGATCATTTATCAATTGAAAGTGCCCCATCGTCGGCTTCTATCCCTTTGTAGATACTACGCAGGGTGTTTCTGCAATAACCAGACAACCCTTAGCCGACGTCTCGGTGCCCGGAGGCGGTTGTGTTAGCAGAAACTAGGCAATCAGATATGCGGGATTTATAACTTTCACTTAGTCATACGAGCTTAAAGTTGGGAGGTCAGTTACTAGCCCCCGGTTAGTGTTCAACGACGGTCGAGGTCAAGCCATAAACACTTCGGCCAATGTTATGAACTGCCCGTCATTTAACACAGTCATTGGATCACTGGCCAGTTTACGCTTATTTTGACAGTCAGTTTTTGGCTTTCTCCACTGAGGTGCTTAACCATGCGAGCTGGAAGCACAATCGCAGTGGTTCTCCCTTTGCACACCTAGCCGAACAAAGCGGAACATAGGAGGCAAGCACAGGAGCCAGGCAACACAATATTGACCGAAGACACAATTCGAAACCGATGCATATATAGCAATGTCCGAGAATGTTTTTTCCGAATCTCGAAAGGTGTCCGGCGTTGCACTGCGAGACTAATGATGGAAAACACAAATAGTTTACAAGTGTTGTAGGCTTGGAAGACCAAATAAATCAGTAAAAACTTGACGTCCGAACTAGATCATGTGTTCGGTGCCAATCTGAAAATTGGTCTTAAAAGTGCTTCTGTCATGCATTAATATGACACATCCGATCTCAAGACCTCAAACGGGTCAGCCTACGGCTGTAACCTCCTATCCTGAAGGCGGAGTACTGCTCGTTAGGCCAGTTTAGCAAACTAAACTCGAACGGCTTTGAGAGAGAAAATAGGCTCCCCGGCTATTGACCACACACTCAAGTCGAAAAAAGGAGTGGTAGAAAAAGACTATGCAGTGACTAATAAAAACGGCTCATACTAATTCAAGAGCCCCCAAGCGACTTGGGTAAAAGAATTTTATGTATAATGATTGTATGTACCGAAGTACTTATATCATATATGTGTTCACCCAAACATTAAATGCGTCTTAACCGACCGTCGGCTTCTCCCTCTTTGGTCAAGGGCCGAAAAGTGTTATGTACTCCACCTGTCGAGAATATCGACGGTGTTTCCAATAACCAGGCAATCAGGCCATAGGGTTGTAACAGACAAAGCGCGCTCAGGAAACTTATGCTATATTACTAACGAAGTGTAAGCAGCATCTTCGAAGAAAATAGTACCCCCACCGATACCTTTCTTCGGTTGCTCATTGTTACTATGAGACTTGTGCAATAGATTTTTTGTACTCATGAGTCGTTGTGTGCCAACCATGATTGAAAACATAAGAGCGCTAGCTTTCGGCTTCACCTAGTCTGAGGTTCGAGCTCGGATGACCCGATCGTGAAAATCGCAGAGGTGCTCCCTTTACTCCCTAGCCGAACAATCGGGAACGTATTGGTAAACACAGGAGCAAGGCAACCCAGCTTGCGGAACACTTAAGTCAACATGGTGCATATTGTGGCGTAATACACGAACAAGGAACGAAGCCGTACAAGTATAATCATATGCAGGAGGAAAGGCTTCATAAATGAAGCCCCCAAGTAAATGGTGTGTTTGAATTTGTGTGTCAGAGACAAAGTTTTGACAAGGAAGTTTTTCACAAACAACTTTTTGCCAAAAAAAGTATAATGCTTGGTCGAACCGAACAAAATTTAATCATTAAAACGAATTGAGCATGAAAGCGACTTAGCTAATTAATGTGCTCGGTGGTGATGACGCAGGCCGCGATTGCGGCGGGACGAGGTCCCAGCCCCTAAGCCAGTCCCGAGATGGCCGAGCGCGGAGTTCGGCATTCCAAAGTGGTGACGCAGCATGGTGGATGGGCGAGGTGAAAAACCCCAGTCCGACCGAGGCGACGGAGCAGGCCGGCAGTGTGCCGAAGCCCCCAGCGTGTGTTAATGAAGTGATGATGAAGCCCTCGGTCCAGCCGAGGTGACGCTGTAGGTCGGCAAGGTGGTGACAGAACCCCCACATTAGCACATTAGTACGCCGAGGTAATAGCACTGCCCGACTGGAATCATTTACCTGTGCACAGAAAATAGTGCAATCCAGAGATAGTAATAATAATAATTCATAGCATAATTGATAATTCATGCAAAGTATATGATAAAAGATATATAGCCCGAGCGACGAACACCCCACGAGGTAGAACTCTCTCTGTAATGCAGAAGTCCTCGAGGCAACCGAACATGTTGGTATGGCAATTCAACCAACAAGGTGATCACCCAAGACGATTTATGTCGATTGGGACGACGACGGCGGCTTGCCGAAGTGACTGCGTGATGCAGTCGATTACGATGATGATGGTGATGGCGCGACACGGTGACCACGTAGTTGGTATTCGCATTGCTGGCCGAGTTGCGGTTCTAGTATCCGCCGTTGCCAGAAGCTGGCCGGACTGGAATCAGACAAATGGTAGAAAATCTACACAGAAAAAATCATGCAAACCGGCAGAATATATTCCATGCGAAAATATATACAATACGTGTAATTTAGGAAAAATACAACCTGATATTCGGCAGGTAGCGCAAGGTCGTTGAAAATCTACTGGGCACCGAGGTCGATGTCGACACAGGTCGTCTGGCCGAGGTGACAGTGAGAGACAGTACCAACTAGTACCAACAATCGTGAACTAGTATTACTAGTTGAATAGCTAGTTTTAAAATCTTGGAGACCGTGTGCTGCAATACTAACCAATGACTGCATTAGCACTTGGGTGTATGAAAGCAGCAAAAAATACTACTACAAGAGGACGATAGCGACCAGCCATGCACAAAGTTCAAAAAAGGATATAGCACATAGAAGGAAGAAGACAAAAGGGAAGAAATCTCCCTGGACGGCTATTGCCCTTTGTTGATCATTGATCCCAACATGTACTAGTACTTCTCGGGAAGGATCAGCAGGCAGTCAAATCCGTAGACCTTCTCTGGGCGGCAGCAGATCGGACTACTCCCGAGTAATATCTGATGCAGTTTGTTGGGCATCGATTAGCATAGAACAATTCAGATCGCTGGCTTCCCCTGACAACGCATTGAACATCCACAAATTGGGCGACAAGTTCGGCTTGATGAAGAGTTGATGACGGTGCCACTAGGCCCGTATCTGTAGAGCAAGAGCGGATTCCGGAGCAGTGTATGCCGAGCTACTGATGAGGAGGCCGGCTTGCCGCAGTACAGAAAATGCCGTACAATCGTGTCACCGCTAGGAAATCTCCTGCGAAAAGCAATACAGCGAAGGCTTCCAAAAACAAAAGCAATTCAACTAAGTACTTGCATAAAGGAAAAATATCACCTGGGTGTTTGCACGAAGCAGTAGTAATGCACATGTAGAGTACTAGTACTAGTTTTGGGAAACTAGATTTCATGGGCAAACGTGATTGAGATTTCGTGGGCAAACGTGATTGATCTTCTCTTTGAGTAGTAGTACAATGCATCGGCTGAATTGATCTCCGTAATGATGATGCCCCGACAGCACCTGGACCTGGCAGATGGCAGCCATGGGACTTGTGGCCATACACCACAATTGGTGAGGGAAAACAGCACGCCACGTCATTAGATGCCTGAAAGTGCAATTCGGTCGCCGCCATTAGATTATCTACTCATCCCGATCTGATATGTATCAGCGAATCAAATAGTGCAAGGCCGCAGCAATAACTTGCAAAAAGATGATTTACGTGAAACAGATCTGACTGAAAAAATAACACCTGATCATCCATCAATCCGCGACGATCGCCCAGCAGGCTCTCAATGAAAGTACCAATGTCGGTTCTATATCCGGCATATCTCGTAGTAGGGGTCATAAGCTAGGCGTCTTGGAGCGATGGTAACATGGACACAGGGTTTTACCCAGGTTCGGGCTCTCTCGAAGCGATAATACTCTACATCCTGTTTTTGATTGTATTCATATGGGGATAGTACATAGTACATGTATCTACCACAAGATTGTAGTAATGAATATGAGATTGTCTATTGACTAGCCTGGCCTTGGTTTATATAACACACCGGAGGCCTAGGGTTTAGGAGAGTCCTTGGCTTAGGTGCCAAGTCTTGTGGAAACCTCCTTGTATGCAGATGGGCTACCCGAAGTGGCCCATGATGAACCGCCATGGGGGGGTCCTTGGCCCAATCCAGCTGGTCGGGAGACGACGTGGTGAGTACCCCTTCGTCCAGGACACCGTCAGCGGCGTCGACTTGCGCCTCCTGGAACTGCTCCTCACGCTTCTGCCTCACCGTGTCCATGTATTGGGAACGGGCCTCGCCGATGGTCATGGTGCAATGCACCGGCGAGGATGGCGCGGAGGAGGGGGTTGGCGCCGGATCATCGACTACCATGTTCTCCATTGGGACGTCGTCGCCCTTCGGCTGCCTGCCGGCCAGGCAGTCGGCAGCAATGGCTGCCATCTCCTTATGGTCCGTCGTCCGCCCGTCCTGAAGAGCGCTGGAGCGCGAGGAAGCCATGGTGGGCAGTAGTGGTGTGGACAGGATAAAGGGAACGGAGGCGGATGACTGTGGCTATGGCTGGCGCAACAGTTTATATAGCAATGGTGGGCGGCGGAGTGACGGACGTGTGGCGCCGGAGTAGCCGCCTTGGCAATCGTGTATCATTAATGTGGGCGGCAGACGGACGGACGGACGGACGACACTTGTGTCGTTTGAAGGTGGAGCAATCGCCTGCATCGGGAAGCGGGGCGGGCGGCTGACCGCTTCGTGCGTAAAGCAGCGGCGAGGGAAGCGGTCCAGGTGGGCCAGGCGGTCGACTCTCGTGCTTGGCAGCGGGTTGGTCCAGTAGCTAGACATGCTGGCTCGCCAGCGAGCTCGCCGATCTGAGCGACGACAATCAGACGATGGATGTAGCTTCCGACCAGGAGCCACCGCCACTGTCCAAGTCGGTTCATGTCGTGTTCACCATAGAGCAGGTGCGGCCGCACTTCCACGCCCTAATGGCGGAAGAGCTACCAGCACAGAAGGACCTGTGCTGCAACCTCCGTCTTGTCAACAAGCACCGGTGAACAAGCGAATGAAAATGCCGTCGCGGACATGTGGCCCTATGATCCTGGCTTCCCGAATGAGCTGCGGGCGTTGTATCAGACCATCCGTAGGGCCCGCGAGGCCCTCTTCATCGTCCTCCGAGTTGTTGCGCTCACCGTCGCGCCGCCATCTCGCGTTGTCAACATGCTCAACAGACATGAGGAATGAGGAGATGACTTTACTTTGAGTGGATGACAGTGGGGACCCACCAGGGCCATAGCCGCACGTCCGCAAGTGCCTCCTTATTATATACTACAACAGTAATTTTTTTTGCTTCCTCCTGGTTTCCTGACATCATGGTCCCACACCATTGTCAACCTATGTAGTCAATAAACGAGAGAATTGCGCAAGGAGTGCCCGACAGCTGGGACCAAGCAGCTCGAGCAGTATTTGTGTTTTTGAGGTGTGAGCACTACAGAGTTTTTCTTGAGCGATGTTTTCGTTTTTTTAGATAAGAGCGATCTTTTCGTTGTTGTTCAGAGCAGAGCAGGGTATTAACTGGGCGGGTTGTGGCCCGTCTAGCCTAGGCCAGATATCCAACCCAGATATTAATTTTTTTTCAAGCTGAAAATGGCTAGCCCAGCTATACTTTTTTTTGAGGAATACCCAGGCAAGGTCAACTTGTTATTCTCCGTCCCGCTAGGCTGCAAATCTTTCCTAGGAGGGATGCATTAGGTTTAACAAGAAAATGGGCTTTAAGAAATAATAAATGGGATGTAATTATAAAAACTGGGCTGTAACTATAAAAAATGCACCAAACACATAATTAGTTTATAAAATATTATTTTTGGATTTTGAAAATTTTAATTTCATTAATTGTTGCGCGCGCAATGTTTCGTTGGATTTTTATGTAAGAAGAATTTATATTGAAATTGTATTTAATCTGACTAGAAATTTAGGGATAAAAATATTTCGGATCCCATCAAAATGTGGGAAATTTTATTGAATTCTGTTTTGAACGGTTGGTTGAAATTATTGATCGTTGTCCTATTAGAAAATGGGTTGTACTTTTAACAAACTGTAAATGGGCTGTAGTAAATTCCATTAGAATTCAAATATGGGTTGTACATTCTTATAAATCTGAAATGGGCTATAAGTTCTTTGCCACACACTCGTGGGCCTACTAAGTTGATGTGTATTCAAGGCTTTATCAACTTATAGTCAACACACGGTTCTAGCAATAGTGGCCGTTGGATGTCCATCCAACGGATGTCATGCTTCTTCTTCAATCTCGGATATTCTAGTTTCACCTTCCCAAAAAATGATTCCTCCCACTGACATATGGGGCGCCCTGTTTCGGAGGCTGACCTATGGGCCTACTAAATTGACGAATACCAAGGGCTTTGTCAACTTAGTCAATATAAACGATTCTAGCTGCAGTGACCATATACTACTGGAATCAGCTTCTTTGCCGTCTGCCATGGCAGACGGCAAAGCCATAGATCCCGGACGACAAACTCCTTTGCCGCCAGCCAGCAGACGGCAAATTGTCCGTTTGAACATGTGCCAGCATAGGCCTTCTTTGTCGTTCGCTTCTTAGAAACGGATGGCAAAGAATTGTGCCGTTCGCCATCCGAGGCCAGCAGACGGCAAAGATAACGAATGGCAGTGGGGTGGGGTGAGAATCGTTATGGGGTTAACGGCACTCTTTGCCGTCCGCTGACAGACGGCAAAGAGCTCAGCTAGGCCAGCACTGGGAAGCTGCCACGTGGCCAGCTATGCCGCATTGCCAGCAGACGGCAAAGACCGTTGAATCTTTGCCGTCTGCTGGCGGACGGCATAGCTCGTCCTATTTGCCAGGCCTATTTGGGCACGTCAAAGATTCAAAGGTCTTTGCCATCCGCTGGCAGACGGAAAAGTGACCAAATTGGCAGCCAGTGTTCCCAGTTTCTATAGGTAGCTGCCACATGTCCTCTTTGCCGTCTGCTAGCAAACGGAAAAGAGGCTATATATCCCCTTTTTTATTTGAATCCATTTAATTTCACAGGAATTCACACAGATATATATATATATATATATATATATATATATATATATATATATATATATATATATATATATATATATATATATATATATATATATATATATATATTCACAGCACAAGAGACATATGATGTATCCAACACATAGCTCCATCCATGACAACATACATACATAAGAAACACAGTTCCATCCATACATATTACAGTAATATCACAATTTTCATCCAACACATTGTTCCATGCATCCATATAACAAGTTCCACATTATTCTTCGGTACAAACAAAAAGAAGAACAGGGAAACAACCACTCCATCCATGCAAGCTTCCATATGGTGAATTAAATCTACAAAATGGGAAACAAGAAAGTTAGAAGAAGAAGACTAGAATCAAAAGAAGAAGAAGAAGAAGAAGAAGAAGAAGAAGAAGAAGAAGAAGAAGAAAATGAAGAAGAAGAAGTAAGCATATTTAGGTAAAATGGAGCTATCCTAGCTAATTATGCCGTTTTTGAGTGAACTAAGCATATTATGCCATTTTTGATATAAAGCAGCTTAGTATAGGTCATTATCGAGCTAACCTAGGTAACTAAGCATATTAGAGCTAACTTAGAGCTAACTTCATTTTGGAGAAGAAGAAGAAGAAGAAAACTAGAAGAAGAAGAAGAAGAAGACTAGAAGAAGAAGAAGAAGAAGAACTTCTTCTTCTTCCTCTTTTCTTCCTATTCCTTCTTTTCTTCCTCTTCCTTGATTTTCTTCATCTTATTATGTCATTTGTGGACTAAATAGGCTAAATTATGTCATAAATGGACTAAATAGGCTAAATAAGAAGAAAAATGCCATTTTTGAGCTAACCTAGCTAATTATGCCATTTTTTACCTAACTAAGCTTATTGTGTCATTTTAGGGGACAACAAGCTAAGTATATGACATTTATTAGGTTAGGAAGCTTATTATGCCATTTACGAATAAAAACAAGTAAGGGAGAGGAAAAGAAGAAGAAGAAGAAGAAGAAGAAGAAGAAGAAGAAGAAGAAGAAGAAGAAGAAGAAGAAGAAGAAGAAGAAGAAGAAGAAGAAGAAGAAGAAGAAGAAGAAGAAGAAGAAGAAGAAGAAGAAGAAGAAGAAGAAGAAGAAGAAGAAGAAGAAGAAGAAGAAGAAGAAGAAGAAGAAGCGCACATGGTCTGCACATTTGGTTCTCATGAGTCAGTCATATTAGTTAGTAATGCGAACATTACGTGCATGATTGGGCTAATATGCACGAGAAATGTACCATGATGAGCTCGTATAGGGCCGGGTTAGACGCCTCGTTCCGGTTCCTCTCCTCCTCCAACAGCTTAGCCGTCCTCTCCTCCATCTCCCTCTCCCTCTCCGCCGCCTCCCTTTTTGCCTCCTCCAAAAGCGCCCGGGTCTTCAATCTCTCTTTCTCAACCAATACCTGCAACACACCACTCCTCGTTAGGATTGTAATCATCAACGGACGCACGCACAATGTAATGGAGGAAAGGTGAGAGAGTCCGTATAACTAACCGCCATGGCGAGCTCCGCAGGCCGTGCACAAGGCATTATTATCTCAGGATCAGAGTTACTCAGGCCCTTCTTGATCTGTGGGAGAGTCCTACGACAACGTATCAATCCATCACCAATGGCTTGAGAGCCATGGGACCTCCCGCCACCAGATATCATCACTAGCTCTGTATCAAAAGGATCCTGGCTCGGGTTAAAGTCCTCCCCTTTCCTCGCCTTCCCCTCATCTCTGTACTTCACAAGCTTGTGATGGGAGGAGATGTTGGTGAAGCTCTCTGGATGATCTAGGTCAGACTCCGTGAATGGCTTGGCCTTCTTGTACGGGGCCATGTGGGCCATGCCGTAGAGGTCGAACAGATTTGGCACAGGCTTCTTGTGGTGGTGCGCCTGAGAGAGAGGAACAAAATATTTGTTTAGGTCGTTATTTAGCCATCAAAGGTAGTTATGCCATTTTTAACTAACTAAAGCATATTAAGTCATTTTATAGAGCTATATAAGGTTATTATGTCATTTTAGAGCTAATTATGTCATGAATGAACTAGCTAAGATTAGTGTAGGTCGTTATTGAGCTATCGAAGGTAGTTATGCCATTTTTAACTAACTAAAGCATATTAAGTCATTTTATAGAGCTATCTAAGGTTTTTTTACGTCATTTTAGAGCTAAATATGTCATAAATGAACTATCCAAGGTAGTTATGCCATTTTTTAACTAACTATGCATATTATGTCATTTTGGAAGGGATAAATGCTAGCATGAAGAATGAAATTGCATGAATCATGTAGCAAACCACATACCCAGTTATCCCCGTACTCAAACAGGTTGGAGCTCCCTTGATGGTGTGGCACAGCTTCCATTTGGTCGCGCTTATCCTTGGCCCTATGGTGTTCGACTAGCCATTGGGGAGAGCACCACGCATCCACAGACGCCTCCCAATAGTCCATCTTATCCACAAACCATCTCGGGGGCACCTAAGTGAGTCAAGAGAAATTTCAGCGCTACGCCTACGAATCAAATCAAGAAAACTAAGTTCAAGGCCTTAAGAATAGGTAATTACCTACATGTACTTCTCCTTACTCAGAAACTTGTTGTGACACTTCTTCTTGCCCCTCCTAATACCCTTCGAGGCGTAGTAGTCTCGAACGGCACGCACCCAAGCCTCGTGCCGTAAGTTCTGAAGTAGGCGCTTGCACTCGGTTTTGGCAACCATAGACGCAACCTCCTGCTCTCCCTCTGAAACCCTGTAGAAGTTCTGCAATCAAACAAGACAACACTGATTAGTACAATCACTAGGTAGTGTTGATTTTTAATTCTATAAAGGAGAAATTACCCAAAACTGATGGAACACAATGTCGGCCACCGTCTCGCACAAGACACCGTCGACCCTCTCCTCCGGTGGGGCCGGGGCAACCGAGTATAGCTCCCAGGTCAGTGCTAGCTATGGAACCTGACCCTCACTGGGCAACGTGACCCACCCAGGGAAGTGCTGCCGGCAAAGCACATCAAGGACCTGGTTGGGCCTGCAGACACCACGGGGGTGTACCCAGCCCCTGCAGTATCACAAGGCCAACGCATTAGATATTAATTTGAAGGAACATGAAGGCAAAAGGTTAAAAAATAGTAAATGCACTTACTTCAACCCTTTAGGCACAATCAACCACCCTGCGTAAGTACATGGACAGGCATGTTAAGTAGAACAGGGTTAGCATCCATCAAAAATAGCAAATGGGCAGCATCTCTAGTATATCTTCATTGCGGAGAGTAGCATGGTAGCAAATGGACAGATTAAAAAATGGATACAACTGTTAAGTGCAACATGCTTAAAAGCATCCTAAGTCATGTTTTGTAAGTCTGTAGCCATTGAAATACAACTGTTTAAAAATGAATTCAACTGTTAATCGCAACAGGCTAAATAGACATTGAAACCGGTACAGATAAAAATAAAATTGGCATAGTTAAACATCACAATGCAGGTGCTGCCAGAGCAGAGAATGGCCCAGATGTTTATAATAAGGTAGGGAAAGTAGAAAAACGTGTTAGGCATGTTAACTAGAACATGCTTAATACATCGACCGTACAGAACATAGCCATTAATTGCAACTGGTATTGGTAAGATTGAACTGGCGAGTACATACTTGGTAAGCCCTGAGAGGTAGTTGCTGGGGCACTTCATCTTGGCCAGAGCCTGCCCAAAGTCAGCGATGGCGAAGGCGAGCTGTTCCTCTGGGTCGAAGCGTGGATCAGCGTCATTGACATGTGTACCTACAGGCAACCAGTAAATGGTAGAAGTTAAACTGCAATTGCAAAAACTATATGAAATATTGTAAGACATGGGATACAGCTAACCTCGACGGCAAACTTGGATGTTTTATATGCATTTATATGATATTTTATATGATTTTTGGGACTAACCTATTAACCTAGAGCCTAGTGCCAGCTTCTGCTTTTTCCTTGTTTTTGAGTTTTGCAGAAAAGGAAAACCAAACATAGTCCAATTGACCTGAAACTTGATGGAGCTTATTTTTGGGCCAGAAGAAGGCCATGGAGTAAAAGAGTTCGGCCAAAAGAGTCCCGGGCTGCCCACGAGGGTGGGAGGCGCGCCCACTCCCTGGGCGCGCCCCCTACCTCATGGACAACCCGGAGACCCCCCCCCCCCTGACATGTTCTCGATGCGAAAACCTCTTGTATATACAGAAACCTCCAGAACATAACCTAGATCGGGAGTTCCACCGCCTCAAGCCTCTGTAGCCACCGAAAACCAATCTAGACCCGTTCCAGCACCCTGCTGGAGGGGGGAACCCTCACCGGTGGCCATCTTCATCATTCCGGCGCTCTCCATGACGAGGAGGGAGTAGTTCACCCTCGGGGCTGAGGGTATGTACCAGTACCTATGTGTTTGATCTCTCTCTCTCTTTCTCTCTCTCTTTCTCTCTCTCTCTCTCTCTCTCTCGTGTTCTTGAGTTGGCACGATCTTGATGTATCGCGAGCTTTGCTATTATAGTAGGATCTT
This sequence comes from Aegilops longissima, assembly GCA_021605205.1. Classification (NCBI taxonomy): domain Eukaryota; kingdom Viridiplantae; phylum Streptophyta; class Magnoliopsida; order Poales; family Poaceae; genus Aegilops; species Aegilops longissima. The sequence goes on along the minus strand of CM038682.1, from coordinate 754,736,480 downwards.
ATCATGTTTCTCCCCCTCTACTCTCTTGTAATGGATTGAGTTTTCCCTTTGAAGTTATCTTATCGGATTGAGTCTTTAAGGATTTGAGAACACTTGATGTATGTCTTGCATGTGCTTATCTGTGGTGACAATGGGATATTCACGTGATCCACTTGATCTATGTTTTGGTGGTCAACTTGCAGGTTCCACAACTTTCTGAACTTATGCATAGGGTTTGGCACATGTTTTTGTCTTAACTCTCCGGTAGAAACTTTGGGGCACTCTTTGAAGTTCTTTGTGTTGGTTGAATAGATGAATGAGATTGTGTGATGCATATCGTATAATAATACCCACAGATACTTGAGGTGACATTAGAGTATCTAGGTGACATTAGGGTTTTGGTTGATATGTGTCTTAAGGTGTTATTCTAGTACGAACTCTTGAATAGATCGATCCGAAAGAATAACTTTGAGGTGGTTTTGTACCCTACAATAATCTCTTCGTTTGTTCTCCGCTATTAGTGACTTTGGAGTGACTCTTTTTTGCATGTTGAGGGATAGTTATATGATCCAATTATGTTATTATTGTTGAGAGAACTTGCACTAGTGAAAGTATGAACCTTAGGCATTTGTTTCCTAGCATTGTAATACCATTTACGCTCACTTTTAACACTTGTTACCTTGCTGTTTTTATATTTTCAGATTACAAAAACATATATCTACTATCCATATTTCACTTGTATCACCATCTCTTCGCCGAACTAGTGCACCTATACAATTTACCATTGTATTGGGTGTGTTGGGGACACAAGAGACTCTTTGTTATTTGGTTGCATGGGTTGCTTGAGAGAGACCATCTTCATCCTACGCCTCCCACGGATTGATAAACCTTAGGTCATCCACTTGAGGGAAATTTGCTACTGTCCTACAAACCTATGCACTTGGAGGCCCAACAACGTCTACAAGAAGAAGGTTGTGTAGTAGACATCAAGCTCTTTTCTGGCACCGTTGCCGGGGAGGTTAGTGCTTGAAGGTATATCTTTAGATCTTGCAATCGAATCTTTTAGTTTCTTATTTTATCACTAGTTTAGTCTATAAAATAAAACTACAAAAAATGGAATTAAGGTTGACTCATATGCTTCATCATTTTACCGTCTTCCGTGAAAATGATGGGAAGGAAAATTGTCCTCAGGTACTAGAAGAAGAATTACATAGAATGCTTGGCATAAAATATGTGAATGATGAGCATGATTGCAATGTTGTTAGTATGAATTATTTGAATACTCATGATGCTAATGATATTCAAAGCCACAAGCTTGGGGATGCTATGTTTGATGAAGATGATATGTTTAGTCCCCCAAGTTTTGATGAGCGAATTTATTATGATGATAGCATGCCTCCTATTTATGATGATTATTGTGATGACACTTATGCTATAAAAAGTAGTGATGATTATATTTATAAAACTTGTCATGATTATGATTACCCCTTTTCTGAACATTAAACTCAATAACAGTCGCGCAAAGGACGAATGCTCGTGTTAGCCACGCCATCAAGGCGTACTGTTCCTGGAGGCCAATCGGGAGAGGGCTTTGCGCGTGCGAGGCCGGCGGTTCACGTCGCGCGGTGGGCAGCGTGGGTGGAGGTGGGATCTACCTCTGGCTTCGTCGCGAAGAAATAGATGGGAAGAGAAAAGTCAGTCGAGCCCCGCCCGTTCTGCTCTCCCAGAAATATCTTTCCTTCATTCTTCCCACACGTAACCTCCTCTCCCCACTCCCCATCGAGGGCCACCGCCGCCGCCGCCGCCGGTCCATCGCTCCTCCGGGCTGGTCACCGGAGGAAGGCTAGCTTCTCCGACGGATCTTGTCCTCTTGGTGGCTTCCTCGTAGCAAGGTGCGGCACTGCGCCTCCCCACGGCCCAAACAGCAAGGCGGGCAGGCAGCGCGGGGAGGTCTTGTCCCGAGGAAGCCGCAGTAGGACGAGTACAACCCGGACGAGGTTGATGAGGTCGTCGGCGCCTCCTCCGCTACCGGATCGAATAGGCTGGTGGACAGCTGCGCGGCTCTACGCCCTCCTCGATCGAGGGCCGCCGCCGTCAACATTGTGCAGGTAGCTCCTTTCCTTTCTCTTCCTTGTATCTCTCTCCTTTGTCTCTTCTTCTCGCCATGAACATCTCTGATTGTTTGCCTTGGTTCTGCTAGTGCTTAATTTGTTTTTCACGTATTCATGATGAAGAAGCCTGCATACTCATGTATCTGATTTTGTGTTCGGTCCTTTCTCCGTCATTCATTTTGAACATGTATATGAAGTACTAGCTAGATATATTAATAGATATATGTTGGACCTATGATTTTGTATTACCTGGATGGACCTATGTTTATTATTTGATGCTCTCTAATGTTTGTGATTCTTCAGCATGTGTCACTCATCAGATATTGCTAATGCAGCATGTGCATGACAAACATTTATCTGATCTTGCCAATCATCAGATATTTCGGAGTTCCCTGGCTAGTTGCTGCAGTCACAGAAAATGCTTTACGTTAGGGCTGAACTGAAGTTCATTCTTTGCTGCCATGTGTCACTGAAGGTCAGCAGCAACCATGGAGCAAGCTGCTCAATTGAACTCATTATATGCATTTGCTAGGCCTCATCTTGTAGGACCTGCGTGAGGAAACAGTACTTGAAAGAAATATGCCAATTTGACTATGTATGTGTCCTCTTATTTATTTATTTATTTATTTAGTGCCTCAATTGTTTGTACATCCTTGAAGATGTATGAACTGTTCTTGACTATTGTATGTTCCCTTCCTCAATTAAACTAAATATCAATGCAACAAAAAGTTAAAATGAATATGCAGGCATGATTTTTGAAAATTCTGTCCTGATCGAACTCTATGCCTGTACAATATTACACAGGTTTTTTGGTATGAGTTTTGTACTGTATTTCTTGTTGCTCATGGTATGCTTGTGATCTGGTACTCTCGCAAAGTGGGCCACCGGAGAAGCCAGTGCTCTGCAATGCATGTGGGTCGAGATGGAGGACAAAGGGTTCATTGGTGAATTACACACTAGCGCATCGTCGAGAAGATACTATTGGGAAGAGGAAACAACCGAAGAAAAGGTCCATCCGCAGAATAGTGAAGAAAGAACCATGTTCTAACCGAACTTCGGAAAACGAGGATCTTGACACAAGCAATTGAGATGATGCAAATGAAATGGCCGGTCAGTTTCCTCTAATTTCTCAGTGTGCTGTTGTTAAGTAATTTTTTTATATAAGCATGGAACCGCAGTATCGGATTGTATCTTCTGTTAAGTATACCCATTCCTTCATTACAGTGTTGAGGGCCACTTGAAATATACCCATTCCTTCATTACACAAGCAACTTCATTTGATATTATTACTGCAGAATACTTGGTTAGAGAAGATACTGCATCCATCATATCTTAAATAAGAAATTCTAAGACCATATAATCAAGGTATGCTTTATCGTTAGTACGTAAAACATTGTATAACATTGCTCGAAAGATGACAGTACACTTCCCAAAAGATAAAAAATATTTATGCACATTGCCATATTTTAGATTGTACCGATGTGAATATAAGCATTTTGGTGGTGAATTGAACATAACTACGAACTTATGCAAACGCACTATACATGGAAGTATTATGTATGATACAATCATATTTGGCGTGGCATTTCCATGCTCTACAATTTTAAAGTACCTGGATGGCTAGAATCTATATGAAACTCCACCTTGAGCTTTATAGTTTCTTTGGCGCAATATGTTGATACGAGAAATTTAAGGAGGTTACTGCTATTAACAGAGAAGGACACATCCACCATTTCCCCTTAAATTGTGTTAACAAAACTTTTGCGTGTACTAGATGCAGATATGATTGGTCTTCATGGATGATTGTAACTAAGCTCTTGTTTGTACTTCATACTAAATCTATATATAAAAAGGTTCTGTTGGATAATGCTCTTGCAATCACCATAACTTGATAGGTACCCTTTGTAGAAATTATTCACATAATCTTTAAGTGGATGTTTGAAGTAGATCTGGAAGTAATTGTTATAGGTGTTGACTACATGATATATTATCACTTTTGGAATGGTGTGGAGGAGGTCACCATCAACACCATAATGCTCCCCCCCCCACAAATACTCAGCTTAGTTTCTACAAGTTGTTTGATGAAAGTTCAACAAGGCTGTAGGGAAATATGATGACAACTAGGCTGATTTAAGTTACCGAGAATCTGACATATCATGTAAGTCATCTTTGATGTTCCACGAAGATGGCCTTTGGTGGAATGCCACTTGTTTTCACTTGGAAATATTCATGGTGTTTCTTAATCTCTGGTAAGCAAGTTCCCTGTTGTTCATCCTGTAGCAATCTTGCTGAAACTATTGTTGTGAGATTTACTTTATTTTGTTGACCGTATTCATTTGGAATTTCTGAAGCTGAGATTTAATCAAGTTTCTGGGATTCTTGTATGTTAGGCTCAAGTTGGTCATGAACTGAATGTTGATGTGGGCAAAGTGGAAATGCATAAGGCTTAAAATGTCATCTACAAAATTCCTTTCGCTTAAAGATCACTATCAGTCTACTTGAGTGGACTCATCCAATGTCAGGTTCGCCTTCTTCTGTACCTCAAATGAGCAAGTTAACAATGATCGTCATAGCTTATCGGGGTTCAGAGAGCTGTTTTAGGCCAAAGTTTTCTTTATAGCAGGCCACATCATTAGCCATACATTTTAGGCCAATCAAATGGTTTAGACATGGGATTTTGGAAAGTGCAGCGCCGTAGTTAGTACAGGGTGGTTGGGAATATGTGCTCGTGGGTCTTAACTAATTGCAATTGTGGTTATCGACATTACATTTAACTAATTGTAAATCTGATTATCGAGACTACATTTAATTCTGCCACAAGTTAGTTAGAAGAATTAACATCTGACTAGGAGATTGCATATGGAGCTGGGGTGAGGTTGCATTTAACTCTTTGTTGGAAACTAATAAGCTATACCATCTCCAAGATTAGAAGATCAAATAAGGAGCTACGCTGAAGTTTCACCGTTTAGCGTGTAAATTTGTTTGTTGTATTAGTCTTGTACGGACAATATTGTTTGGTTTATACTTTATACTATGGTTACTTGGAAAGTTGGTTTTCGTCTTTCCAAATACTATTCCCTCTGTCCTATAATGTAAGACATATTTTGACACTACACTAATGTCAAAAAAACGTCCTATGTTATGAAACAGAGGGAATAGATGATAAGATAACGAGACTTCTATCTTTAATTTCTTTATGGTATATGTTCCACTGAATATATTTAGGGTCAAAATAGATGATTTATTCTGATATATAACTTGAAAGCCCATATCTTGGTACCTCTTAGTACATAGGAATTAATAATCAAGCGAAAAATGATGCTTCTTTTGTTGAATTTCTACAAGTTTCTGAGCTCAATCTAGAAATTTGACAATGTAACTTCTGTATTTTTCAGCGAGGAAGTGGGTGGCTATGCATGCTTCCAACTTATAGTTGTTTTCATGTCATCTAGATTGTACCAAATATGCCAAAATCAATAAGCAATTTTGGGCAAGGCCTAAATGCTATTAAATAAATAAAAACGATACCGTACATCTTATCTGTATTTGGAAATGAAGCGGCGGATCCACTTACTAAAGTTTCAGTTTTCTTCTTCTTAAGCTTTGCATTTGCAGCCACAAATTATTGGTGTTACAGAAAATAGCCTCAAGATTTTCGGACTACCTACTTCTGTATAAAACTTTGGTCAAAGCTTAAATTATTATATTTTAAGGTTGTAAAGGTTGTATGCTGTGTCGGCTATGACTAAAGATTGTAAATTCATTGTTCATCGTACCAATGTCGTTCTCTTTGTAGACGATTCTAAAAAAGTATATTATCAGTTCATTGCTACTTTGTATGTGACTTTTGATTTAGTTCTGAAATTTGTGTGTTGTCTCTTAGTTTTAATATGTGAAGGATTGCATTGCAGCAGACCATAGAATATGGAACCAGAAAATCCAACAGGTATAATGAAGCTTAGTTTAGGAACTCTCTTGTGTGTAGACAAGATAAGAGCGCAAAAGACAAGGACGTTTGTTGTAAAATACCAAAAGAGTGCCTCAAGAGGCGTGCAACGGCGCGCCCCAGCCTCTAGTTACTCTTTTAATGTGGAAACAATTTATATTATTCGAGTCTCTTATGATACTCCCACTATTCCGAATGAGAAGAATTTTGCTTATGTGGAGAGTAATAAAATTTCTATGCTTGTAGATCATGAAAAGAATGCTTTAGGTGCTGGTTATATTGTTGAATTCATTCATGATGCTACTGAAAATTATTATGAGGGAGGAATATATGCTTGCAGGAATTACAATAATATCAAGTTTCCTCTCTATGTGCTTAAAGTTTTGAAGTTATGCTTGTTTTGCCTTCCTATGCTAGTTGACTATTGTTACCATAAGTTGTTTGCTCACGAAATCCCTATGGATTGGAAGTGGGTTAGACTTAAATGTGCTAGTCATATTCTTCATGATGCTCTCTTTATGTTTCAATTCTTATCTTTTATGTGAGCATCATTGAAATCATCATGCCTAATTAGGGGCGTTAAACGATAGCGCTTGTTGGGAGGCAACCCAATTTTATTTTATTTTCTTGATTTTTGGTTCTGTTTAGTAATAAATAATTCATCTAGCTTATAAGATGTGTTTTCAAGTTTTAAATTAGTGTCTGTGCCAAGTAGAACCTTTGGGAAGACTTGGGTGAAGTCTTTATGATCTTGCTGTAAAAAATAGAAATTTTAGCGTTCACGAGATTAGCTCCCATTTTTTACTGGAGAGTGCTATTTAGTTGATTATTTTTGCAGATGATTAATGGACAAATTCCTCCTGTCCAGAAGTTTATTTCAGAATTTTTGGAGTTCCAGAAGTATACGTTTGAGAGAGATTACTACAGACTGTTCTGTTTTTGACAGATTCTGTTTTCTATGTGTTGTTTGCTTATTTTGATGAATCTATGAGTAGTATCGGAGGGTATGAACCATAGATAAGTTGGAATACAGTAGATATTAAACCAATATGAATTTAGAATGAGTTTGCAACAGTACCTCAGTGGTGATTTAGTTTATTATAGTAACGGAGCTTACGAGTTTTCTGTTGAGTTTTGTGTTGTGAAGTTATCAAGTTTTGGGTAAAGATTCGATGGACTATGGAATAAGGAGTGGCAAGAGCCTAAGCTTGGGGATGCCCAAGGCACCCCAAGTTAAAATTCAAGGATAACCAAGAGCCTAAGCTTGGGGATGCCCCGGATGGCATCCCCTCTTTCGTCTTCGTTCATCGGTAACTTTACTTGGAGCTATATTTTTATTCACCACATGATATGTGTTTTGCTTGGAGCGTCATTTTATTTTATTTTGTTTTTCTTGAAGTTTGAATAAAATACCAAGATCTGAAATTCTTAAATGTTAGAGAGTCTTCACATAGTTGCATAATTATTCAACTACTCATTGATCTTCACTTATATCTTTAGGAGTAGTTTGTCATTGGCTCTAGTGCTTCACTTATATCCTTTTAGAGCACGGTGGTTTTATTTTATAGATATTATTGATCTCTAGTGCTTCACTTATATTATTTTGAGAGTCTTTAGAACAGAATGGTAATTTGCTTGGGTTATAAAATTTAGTCCTAATATGATAGGCATCCAAGATGGATATAGTAAAAACTTTCATATAAAGTGCATTGAATACTATGAGAAGTTTGATTCCTTATGATTGTTTTGAGATATGAAGATGGTGATATTAGAGTCATGCTAGTTGAGTAATTGTGAATATGAGAGATACTTGTGTTAAAGTTTGTGATTCCCGTAGCATGCACGTATGGTGAACCGTTATGTGATGAAGTCGGAGCATGATTTATTTATTGATTGTCTTCCTTATGAGTGGCGGTCGGGGACGAGCGATGGTCTTTTCCTACCAATATATCCCCCTAGGAGCATGCGCATAGTACATAATTTTGATAACTAATAGATTTTTGCAATAAGTATGTGAGTTCTTTATGACTAATGTTGAGTCCATGGATTATACGCACTCTCACCCTTCCACCATTGCTAGCCTCTCTAGTACCGCGCACCTTTCGCCGGTATCATACACCCACCATATAAATCCCTCAAAACAGCCACCATACCTACCTATTATGGCATTTCCGTAGCCATACCGAGATATATTGCCATGCAACTTACCACCGTTCCGTTTATTATGACACGCTTCATCATTGTCATATTGCTTTGCATGATCATGTAGTTGACATCGTATTTGTGGCAAAGCCAGCGTTCATAATTCTTTCATACATTTCACTCTTGATTCATTGCACATCCCGGTACACCACCAGAGGCATGCACATAGAGTCATATTTTGTATTGAGTTGTAATTCTTGAGATGTACGTAAATAAAAGTTTGATGATCATCATTATTAGAGCATTGTCCCAGTGAGGAAAGGATGATGGAGACTATGATTCCGCCACAAGTCGGGATGAGACTCCGGACAAAAAAGAAGAAGAAAAGAGGCCATAAATAAGAGAAGAAGGCCCAAACAAAAAATATTAAAAAAATGAGAGAAAAAGAGAGAACGGACAATGCTACTATCCTTTTACCACTCTTGTGCTTCAAAGTAGCACCATGATCTTCATGATAGAGAGTCTCTGCTACCTCCTGAGCACTGCGTTGGATTTCCCCGAAGAGGAGAGGATGATGCAGCAAAGTAGCGTAAGTATTTCCCTCAGTTTTTGAGAACCAAGGTATCAATCTAGTAGGAGGCTACGCACGAGTCCCTCGTACCTGCACAAAACAAATAGCACAACGCAACCAACGTGATTAGGGGTTATCAATCCCTTCACGGTCACTTACGGGAGTGAGATCTGATAGATAATATTTTTGGCATTTTTGATATAAAGATGCAAAGTAAAATAAAAAGTAAAGTAGAAAGCAAAATAATAAAGTGATTGAAGATTGATTTGATGAGAATAGACCCGGGGGCCATAGATTTCACTAGGGGCTTCTCTCAAGAGCATATGTATTCTACGGTGGGTGAACAAATTAGTGTTGAGCAATTGACAGAATTGAGCATAGTTATGAGAATATCTAGGTATGATCATGTATATAGGCATCACGTCCGAGACAAGTAGACCGACTCCTGCCTACATCTACTACTACTACTCTACTCATCGACCTCTATCCAGCATGCATCTAGAGCATTAAGTTCAAGAAAACGGAGTAACGCCTTAAGCAAGATGACATGATGTAGAGGGATAGATTCATGCAATATGATAAAAAAACCCATCTTGTTATCCTCGATGGCAACAATACAATACGTGCCTTGTTGCCCCTACTGTCACTGGGAAAGGACACCGCAAGATTGAACCCAAAGCTAAGCACTTCTCCCATTGCAAGAAAAACCAATCTAGTTGGCCAAACTAAACTGATAATTCGAAGAGACTTGCAAAGATAACCAATCATACATAAAAGAATTCTGAGGAGATTCAAATATTGTTCATAGATAATCTTGATCAAAAACCCACAATTCATTGGTCTCAACAAACACATCGCAAAAAGAAGATTACATCGAATTGATCTCCACGAGAGAGGGGGAGAACATTGTATTGAGATCCTAAAAGAGAGAAGAAGCCATCTAGCTACTAACTATGGACCCGAAGGTCTGAGGTAAACTATTCAAACTTCATCGGAGAGGCTATGGTGATGATGTAGAAGCCCTCCATGGTGGATTCCCCTTCCGGCGGAGCTCCGGAATAGGCCCCAAGGGATCTTGTGGATACAAAAAGTTGCGGCGGTGGAATTAGGTTTTTGGCTCTGTATCTGATCGTTTGGGGGTACGTAGGTATATATAGGAGGAAGGAGTACGTCGGTGGAGCTTCGTGGGGCCCACGAGGGTGGGGGGCACGCCTGGTGGGGTAGGGCGCGCCCCCCTACCTCGTGCCCACCTCGTTGCTTCCTTGACGTAGGGTCCAAGTCTCCTGGATCATGTTCGGCGAGAAAATCACGTTCCCGAAGGTTTCATTCCGTTTGGACTCCGTTTGATATTCCATTTCTTCGAAACACTGAAATAGGCAAAAAAAAACATCAATTCTGGGTTGGGCCTCCGGTTAATAGGTTAGTCCCAAAAATAATATAAAAGTGGAAAATAAGGCCCAATATGGTCCAAAACAGTAGATAATATAGCATGGAGCAATCAAAAATTATAGATACATTGGAGACGTATCAGGCATCCCCAAGCTTAATTCCTGCTCGTCCTCGAGTAGGTAAATGATAAAAAAGAATTTTTGATGCGGAGTGCTACTTGGCATAATTTCAATGTAATTCTTTTTAATTGTGGTATGAATATTCAGATCCAAAAGATTCAAGACAAAAGTTCATATTGACCTAAAAATGATAATACTTCAAGCATACTAACAAAGCAATCATGTCTTCTCAAAATAACATGGCCAAAGAAAGTTATCCCTACAAAATCATATAGTCTGGCTATGCTCCATCTTCCCCACACAAAGTATTTAAATCATGCACAACCCCCGATGACAAGCCAAGCAATTGTTTCATACTTTTGACATTCTCAAAACTTTTTCAATCTTCACACAATACATGAGCGTGAGCCATGGATATAGCACTATATGTGGAATAGAATGGTGGTTGTGGAGAAGACAAAAAGAGGGAAGATAGTCTCACATCAACTAGGCGTATCAACGGGCTATGGAGATGCCCATCAATAGATATCAATGTGAGTGAGTAGGGATTGCCATGCAACGGATGCACTAGAGCTATAAGTATATGAAAGCTCAACAAAAGAAACTAAGTGGGTGTGCATCCAACTTGCTTGCTCACGAAGACCTAGGGCATTTTGAGGAAGCCCATCATTGGAATATACAAGCAAAGTTCTATAATGAAAAATTCCCAATAGTATATGAAAGTGACAAACTGAGAGACTCTCTATCATGAAGATCTTGGTGCTACTTTGAAGCACAAGTGTGGTAAAAGGATAGTAACATTGTCCCTTCTCTCTTTTTCTCTCATTTTTTTATTTGGGCCTTTTTTATGGCCTCTTTTTTTTTCTGGAGTCTCATCCCGACTTATGGGGGAATCATCGTCTCCATCATCCTTTCCTCACTTGGGACAATGCTCGAAAAAATGATAATAATCACACTTCTATTTTCTTACAACTCAACAATTACAACTCGATACTTAGAACAAATTATGACTCTATATGAATGCCTCCAGCGGTGTATCGGGATATGCAATGAATCAAGAGTGACATGTATGAAAGATTTATGAATGGTGGCTTTGCCACAAATACGATGTCAACTACATGATCATGCTAGCAATATGACAATGATGGAGCATGTCATAATAAACGGAATGGTGGAAAGTTGCATGGCAATATATCTCGGAATGGCTATGGAAATGCCATGATAGGTAGGTATGGTGGCTCTTTTGAGGAAGGTATATGGTGGGTGTATGATACCGGCAAAAAGTGTGCGGTATTAGAGAGGCTAGCAATGGTGGAAGGATGGGAAAGTGCGTATAATCCATGGACTCAACATTAGTCATAAAGAACTCATATACTTATTGCAAAAATCTAGAAGTTATCAAAGCAAAGTATTACACACATGCTCCTAGGTGGATAGATTGGTAGGAAAAGACCATCGCTCGTCCCCGACCGCCACTCATAAGGAAGACAATCAATAAATAAATCATGCTCCGACTTCATCACATGACGGCTCACCATACGTGCATGCTACGGGAATCACAAACTTTAACACAAGTATTTCTCAAATTCACAACTACTCAACTAGCATGACTCTAATATCTCCATCTTCATATCTCAAAACAATTATCAAGCATCAAACTTTTCTTAGTATTCAACGCACTCAAAATAAAGTTTTACAAATCTTGAATACCAAGCATATTATTATTATTAAGCAAATTACCATGCTATTTAAGACTCTCAAAATAATCTAAGTGAAGCATGAGAGATCAATAGTTTCTATAAAACAAATCCACCACCGTGCTCTAAAAGATATAAGTGAAGTACTAGAGCAAAACTATAAAGCTCAAAAGATATAAGTGAAGCACTAGAGCAAAACTATAAAGCTCAAAAGATATAAGTGAAGCACTAAGTGTATCCTATCAAATTTCAATTCATGTATGGCTCTCTCAAAAGGTGTGTACAGCAAGGATGATTGTGGTAAACTAAAAAGCAAAGACTCAAATCATACAAGACGCTCCAAGCAAAACACATATAATGTGGTGAATAAAAATATAGCTCCAAGTAAAGTTACCAATGGAAGTAGAAGAAAGAGGGCATCCCCAAGCTTTGACTTTTTGGTGTCCTTGGATTATCTTGGGGGTCCCAAGGGCATATCCAAGCTTAGGCTCTTGCCACTCCTTGTTCCATAATCCATCAAAAAAATTCACCCAAAACTTGAAAACTTCACAACACAAAACTCAACAGAAATCTCGTGAGCTCCGTTAGCGAAAGAAAACAAAATACCACTTTAAGGTACTGTAATGAACTCATTATTTAATTATATTGGTGTTAAACCTACTGTATTCCAACTTATCTATGGTTTATAAACTATTTTACTAGCCATAGATTCATCAAAATAAGCAAACATCACACGAAAAACAGAATCTGTCAAAAACAGAACAGTCTGTAGCAATCTATAACTAACGCAAACTTCTGGAACTCCAAAAATTCATCCAAAATAGGACGACCTAGGAAATTTGTTTATTGATCAGCAGAAATTTTTATAAGTATTTTATAACGTTCTGATGATTTTTAATAATTGTTTTCGTGAACAGAAAGTTTCTGGAAATTACAACAAGATCAAATAACTATCATCCAAGAAGATCCTATAGGTTTAACTTGGCACAAACACTAATTAAAACATAAAACCACATCTAAACAGAAGGTAGAACAAATATTTATTCCTAAACAGAAACAAAAACAAAAAACTAAAATAAAATTGGGTTGCCTCCCAACAAGCGCTATCGTTTAACGCCCCAAGCTAGGCATAAAAGCAAGGATAGATCTAGGTATTGCCATCTTTGATAGGCAATCCATAAGTGGCTCTCATGATAGATTCATATGGTAATTTTATTTTATTCCTAGGGAAGTGTTACATACCCTTCTTTAATGGAAATTGGAATCTAATATTCCCTTCCTTCATATCAATAATTGCACCAATCGTTCTAAGGAAAGGTTTACCAAGAATAATAGGACATGAAGGATTGCAATCTATATCAAGAACGATAAAATCTACGGTCACATAATTCCTATTTGCAAAAATAAGAACATCATTAATTCTTCCCATAGGTTTCTTAATAGTGGAATCCGCAAGGTGCAAGTTTAGAGAGCAATCATCAAAATCGCGGAAATCTAGCAAATCACACAAAGCTTTGGGAATAGTGGAAACACTAGCACCCAAATCACATAAAGCGTAAAATTCATGATCCTTAATCTTTATTTTAATAGTTGGTTCTCACTCATCATAGAGTTTTCTAGGGATAGAAACTTCCAACTCAAGTTTTTCTTCATAAGATTGCATCAAGGCATCAACGATATGTTTAGTAAACGCTTTATTCTGACTATAAGCGTGAGGAGAATTTAGCACGGATTGCAACAAGGAAATACAATCAATTAAAGAACAACTTTCATAATTAAATTCCTTGAGATCCAAAATAGTGGGTCTAGCGACATCTAGGGTTTTATTCTTTTCAATCCCACTTTTATCAATTTCATCATCAAGATCTAAAAACTCCGAATTTTTAGAACGCCTTCTAGGTAAAGGTGGATCATATTCAGTTTCATCAAGATTCATATTACAAAACAAAGATTTGATAGGGGACACATCAATAACTTTTAGATCTTCATCTTGATTTTCATAGGAATTGGAAGAACACGCTTTAATAAAGGCATCTTTCGTAGCACGCATCCTAGCGGTTCTTTCCTTGCACTCATCAATGGAAATTCTCATGGCTTTGAGAGACTCATTGATATCATGCTTAGGAGGAATAGATCTAAGCTTTAAAGAATCAACATCAAGAGAAATTCTATCAACGTTCATAGCCAATTCATCAACTTTAAGCAATTTCTCTTCAAGCAAAGCATTGAAATTCTTTTGCGAATTCATAAATTCTTTAACACTAGTTTCAAATTCAGAGGGCATCTTATTAAAAATTCCATAAGAGTTGTTGTAGGAATTTCCATAATTATTAGAGGAATTACTAGGATAAGGCCTAGGATTAAAATTCCCTCTATACGCGTTGTTACCAAAATTATTCCTACCAACAAAATTCACATCCATAGATTCATTATTATTCTCAATCAAAGTAGACAAAGGCATATCATTAGGATCAGAAGAAACACTTTTAGTAGCAAATAATTTCATAAGTTCATCCATCTTTTCACTCAAAACATTGATTTCTTCTATCGCATGCACTTTTTATTAGTAGATCTTTCAGTGTGCCATTGAGAATAATTAACCATAATATTATCTAGGAGTTTAGTAGCATCTCCTAAAGTGATTTCTATAAAAGTGCCTCCCGCGGCCGAATCTAAAAGATTTCTAGAAGCAAAATTCAATCCGGCGTAAAATTTTTGTATAATCATCCACAAATTCAAACCATGAGTAGGGCAATTACGTATCATTAATTTCATTCTCTCCCAAGCTTGTGCAACATGTTCATGATCAAGTTGCTTAAAATTCATAATATCGTTCCTAAGAGAGATGATATTAGCGGGAGGAAAATACTTAGAGATAAAAGCATCTTTGCACTTGTTCCAAGAATCAATACTATTTTTAGGCAAAGACGAAAACCAAGCTTTAGCACGATCTCTAAGCAAAAAAGGAAATACCTTCAATTTAACAATATCATTATCGACATCTTTCTTCTTTTGCATATCACATAAATCAACGAAGCTATTTAGATGAGTAGCGGCATCTTTAGTAGGAAGGCCGGCGAATTGATCTTTCATAACAAGATTCAACAAAGCAGTATTGATTTCACAAGATTCAGTATTGGTAAGAGGAGCAATCGGAGTGCTAAGGAAATCATTATTGTTGGTATTGGTAAAGTCAGACAATTTGGTATTATCTTGAGCCATCGTGACAAGCAAGCAATCCAACACACGAGCAAAACAAAAGGCAAACGAGAAAAAGGCAAACGGAAAAGAGAGGGCGAATAAAACGGCAAGGGTGAAGAGGGGAGAGGAAAACGAGAGGCAAATGGAAAATAATGTAATGCAAGAGATAAGGGATTGTGATAGGTACTTGGTATGTTGAATTTTTGCGTAGACTCCCCGGCAACGGCGCCAGAAATTCTTCTTCCTACCTCTTGAGCACTGCGTTGGATTTCCCCGAAGAGGAGAGGATGATGCAGCAAAGTAGCTGATACATCTCCAACGTATCTATAATTTTTGATTGCTCCATGCTACTTTATCTACTGTTTTAGGCAATATTGGGCTTTATTATCCACTTTTATATTATTTTTGGGACTAACCTATTAACCGGAGGCCCAGCCCTGATTTGCTGTTTTATGCCTATTTCAGTGTTTTGAGGAAAAGGAACATCAAACGGAGTCAAAACGGAACGAAATCAACTAGAGAAGTTATTTTTGGAAGGAAAGCAACCCAGGGAACTTGGAGTGCATGTCAGGGGAGATACGGGCTGCCCACGAGGGTGGGGGGCGCGCCCACCCCCCCTGGGCGCGCCCCCCTACCTCATGGGGCCCCCGTAGCTCCCCCGACGTACTCCTTTCACCCATATATACCGTCGTACTCTAAAACTTCTAGAACAGAAGATAGATCGGGAGTTCCGCCGCCGCAAGCCTCTGTAGCCACCAAAAACCAATCGGGAACCTGTTCCGGCACCTTGCCGGAGGGGGATTCCATCACCGGTGGCCATCTTCATCATCCCGGCGCTATCCATGACGAGGAGGGAGTAGTTCACCCTCGGGGCTGAACGTATCTATAATTTTTGATTGCTCCATGCTACTTTATCTACTGTTTTAGGCAATATTGGGCTTTATTATCCACTTTTATATTATTTTTGGGACTAACCTATTAACCAGAGGCCCAGCCCAGATTTGCTGTTTTATGCCTATTTCAGTGTTTCGAGGAAAAGGAATATCAAACGGAGTCAAAACAGAACGAAATCAACTGGAGAAGTTATTTCTGGAATGAAAGCAACCCAGGGAACTGGGAGTGCACGTCAGGGGAGATACGGGCTGCCCACGAGGGTGGGGGCGCGCCCCCCTACTTCGTGGGGCCCCCGTAGCTCCACCGACGTATTCCTTTCACCCATATATACCGTCGTACCCTAAAACTTCCAGAATAGAAGATAGATCGGGAGTTCCGCCGCCGCAAGCCTCTGTAGCCACCAAAAACCAATCGGGACCCTGTTCCGGCACCCTGCTGGAGGGGGATCCCATCACCGGTGGCCATCTTCATCATCCCGGCGCTATCCATGACGAGGAGGGAGTAGTTCACCCTCGGGGTGAGGGTATGTACCAGTAGCTATGTGTTTGATCTCTCTCTCTCGTGTTCTCTCTCGTGTTCCCTCTATGGCACGATCTTGATGTATCCCGAGCTTTGCTATTGTAGTTGGATCTTATGATGTTTCTCCCCCTCTACTCTCTTGTGATGAATTGAGTTTCCCCTTTGAAGTTATCTTATCGGATTGAGTCTTTTATGAGAACACTTGATGTATGTCTTGCCGTGTTTATCTGTGGTGACAATGGGATATCATGTGCCACTTGATGTATGTTTTGGTGACCAACTTGCGGGTTCCGCCCATGAACCTATGCATAGGGGTTGGCACACGTTTTCTTGACTCTCCGGTAGAAACTTTGGGGCACTCTTTGAAGTACTTTTTGTTGGTTGGATGAATCTGAGATTGTGTGATGCATATCGTATAATCATGCCCACGGATACTTGAGGTGACAATGGAGTATCTAGGTGACATTAGGGTTTTGATTGATTTGTGTCTTAAGGTGTCATTCTAGTACGAACTCTTTTATAGATCGATCCGAAAGAATAGCTTTGAGGTGGTTTCGTACCCTACCATAATCTCTATGTTTGTTCTTCGCTATTAGTGGATTTGGAGTGACTCTTTGTTGCATGTTGAGGAATTGTTATATGATCTATCTATGTTATTATTGTTGAGAGAACTTGCACTAGTGAAAGTATGAACCCTAGGCCTTGTTTCCTATCATTGCCATACCGCTTACGCTCACGTTTATCACTTGTTACCTTGCTGTTTTTATTATTTCAGATTACAAAAACCTATATCTACCATTCATATTGCACTTGTATCACCATCTCTTCGCCGAACTAGTGCACCTATACAACTTACCATTGTATTGGGTGTGTTGGGGACACAAGAGACTTTTTGTCATTTGGTTGCAGGGTTGTTTGAGAGAGACCATCTTCATCCTACGCCTCCCACGGATTGATAAACCTTAGGTCATCCACTTGAGGGAAATTTTCTACTGTCCTAAAACCTATGCACTTGCAGGCCCAACAACGTGTACAAGAAGAAGGTTGCATAGTAGACATCAGTAGCGTAAGTATTTCCCTCAGTTTTTGAGAACCAAGGTATCAATCCAGTAGGAGGCTACGCGTGAGTACCTCGTACCTGCACAAAACAAATAGCTCAACGCAACCAACGCGATTAGGGGTTGTCAATCCCTTTACGGTCACTTACGGGAGTGAGATCTGATAGATAATATTTTTGGTATTTTTGATATAAAGATGCAAAGTAAAATAAAAAGTAAAGTAGAAAGAAAAATAATAAAGTGATTGAAGATCGATATGATAAGAATAGACCCGGGGGCGATAGATTTCACTAGTGGCTTCTCTCAAGAGCATAAGTATTCTACAGTGGGTGAACAAATTACTGTTGAGCAATTGACAGAATTGAGCATAGTTATGAGAATATCTAGGTATGATCATGTATATAGGCATCACGTCCAAGACAAGTAGACCGACTCCTGCCTGCATCTACTACTATTACTCCACTCATCGACCGCTATCAAGCATGCATCTAGAGTATTAATTTCAAGAAAACGGAGTAACGCCTTAAGCAAGATGGCATGATGTAGAGGGATATATTCATGCAATATGATAAAAACCCAATCTTGTTATCCTCGATGGCAACAACACAATACGTGCCTTGCTGCCCCTACTGTCACTAGGAAAGGACACCGCAAGATTGAACCCAAAGCCAAGCACTTCTCCCATTGCAAGAAAAACCAATCTAGTTGGCCAAACCAAACTGATAATTCGAAGAGACTTGCAAAGATAACCAATCATACATAAAAGAATTCAGAGGAGATTCAAATATTGTTCATAAACCCACAATTCATCGGTCTCAACAAACACACCGCAAAAAGAAGATTACATCGAATAGATCTCCATGAGAGAGGGGGAGAACATTGTATTGAGATCCAAAAAGAGAGAAGAAGCCATCTAGCTACTAACTATGGACCCGAAGGTCTGAGGTAAACTACTCACACTTCATCGGAGAGGCTATGGTGATGATGTAGAAGCCCTCCGTGGTGGATTCCCCTTCCGGCAGAGCTCCGGAACAGGCCCCAAGATGGGATCTCGTGGATACAGAAAGTTGCGGCGGAATTAGGTTTTTGGCTCCGTGTCGATCGTTTGAAGTGCGTGGGTATATATAGGAGGAAGGAGTACGTCGGTGGAGCTTCGTGGGGCCCACGAGGGTGGGGGCGCGCCTGGTGGGGTAGGGCGCGCCCCACTACCTCGTGCCCACCTCGTGGCTTCCATGACGTAGGGTGCAAGTCTCCTGGATCATGTTCGGCGAGAAAATCACGTTCCGAAGGTTTCATTCCGTTTGGACTCTGTTTGATATTCCGTTTCTTCGAAACACTGAAATAGGCAAAAAACAGCAATCTGCGCTGGGCCTCCGGTTAATAGGTTAGTCCCAAAAATAATATAAAAGTGGAAAATAAAGCCCAATATGGTCCAAAACAGTAGATAATATAGCATGGAGCAATCAAAAATTATAGATATGTTGGAGATGTATCAGTCTCCTATGTTGTCACTTTCATATACTAGTGGTAGTTTTACATTATGGAACTTGGCTTGTATATTCCAATGATGGGCTTCCTCAAAATGCCCTAGGTCTTCGTGAGCAAGCGAGTTAGATGCACACCCACTTAGTTTCTTTTGTTGAGCTTTCATACACTTATAGCTCTAGTGCATCCGTTGCATGGCAATCCCTACTCACTCACATTGATATCTCTTAATGGGCATCTCTATAGCCCGTTGATATGCCTAGTTGATGTGAGACTATCTTATCCTTTTTGTCTTCTCCACAACCACCATTCTATTCCACCTATAGTGCTATGTCCATGGCTCACGCTCATGTATTGCGTGAAGATTGAAAAAGTTTGAGAACATCAAAAGTATGAAACAATTGCTTGGTTTGTCATCGGGGTTGTGCAAGATTTAAATATTTTGTGTGATGAAGATAGAGCATAGCCAGACTATATGATTTTGTAGGGATAGCTTTCTTTGGCCATGTTATTTTGAGAATACACGATTGCTTTGTTAGTATGCTTGAAGTATTATTGTTTTCATGTCAATATTAAACTTTTGTCTTGAATCTTATGGATATGAATATTCATTCCACAATAAAGATAATTACATTGTTAAATATGTTAGGTAGCATTCCACATCAAAAATTCTGTTTTTATCATTTACCTACTCGAGGACGAGCAGGAATTAAGCTTGGGGATGCTGATATGTCTCCAACGTATCTATAATTTTTTATTGTTCCATGCTATTATATTATCAAACTTAGATGTTTTATATGCATTTATATGATATTTTATATGATTTTTGGGACTAACCTATTAACCTAGAGCCTAGTGCCAGTTTCTGTTTTTTCCTTATTTTTGAGTTTTGCGGAAAAGGAAAACCAAACGGAGTCCAATTGACCTGAAACTTGACGGAGCATCTTTTTGGACCAGAAGAAGGCCATGGAGTAAAAGAGTTGGGCCAGAAGAGTCCCGGGCTGCCCACGAGGGTGGGAGGCGCGCCCCCCTACCTCGTGGACAGCCCGGAGACCCCCCTGACTTGTTCTCGACGCCAAAACCTCTTATATATATAGAAACCTCCAGAACATAACCTAGATCGGGAGTTCCGCCGCCGCAAGCCTCTGTAGCCATTGAAAACCAATCTAGACCCGTTCCGGCACCCTACCGGAGGGGGAACCCTCATCGGTGGCCATCTTCATCATCCCGGCGCTCTCCATGACGAGGAGGGAGTATTTCACCATCGGGGCTGAGGGTATGTACCAGTAGCTATGTGTTTGATCTCTCTCTCTCTCTCTCTCTCTCTCTCTCTCTCTCTCTCTCTCTCTGTGTTCTTGAGTTGGCACGATCTTGATGTATCGCGAGCTTTGCTATTATAGTAGGATCTTATGATGTTTGTCCCCCTCTACTCTCTTGTAATGGATTGAGTTTTCCCTTTGATGTTATCTTATCGGATTGAGTCTTTAAGGATTTGAGAACACTTGATGTATGTCTTGCATGTGCTTATCTGTGGTGACAATGGGATATTCACGTGATCCACTTGATATATGTTTTGGTCGTCAACTTGCGGGTTCCACAACTTTGTGAACTTATGCATAGGGGTTGGCACACGTTTTCGTCTTGACTCTCCGGTAGAAACTTTGGGGCACTCTTTGAAGTTCTTTGTGTTGGTTGAATGGAGGAATATGAGATTGTGTGATGCATATCGTATAATCATACCCACGGACACTCGAGGTGACATTGGAGTATCTAGGTGACATTAGGGTTGAAGGAAATATGCCCTAGAGGCAATAATAAAGTTATTATTTATTTCCTTATATCATGATAAATGTTTATTATTCATGCTAGAATTGTATTAACCGGAAACATGATACATGTGTGAATACATAGACAAACAGAATGTCACTAGTATGCCTCTACTTGACTAGCTCATTAATCAAACATGGTTATGTTTCCTAGCCATATACATGGGTTGTCATTTGATTAATGGGATCACATCATTAGAAGAATGATGTAATTGACTTGACCCATTCCGTTAGCTTAGCACTTGATCGTTTATTATTCGGCTATTGCTTTCTTTATGACTTATACATGTTCCTATAACTATGAGATTATGCAACTCCCGTTTACCGGAGGAACACTTTGTGTGCTACCAAATGTCACAACGTAACTGGGTGATTATAAAGGTGCTCTACAGGTGTCTCTGAAGGTACTTGTTGGGTTGGTGTATTTCGAGATTAGGATTTGTCACTCCGATTGTTGGAGAGGTATATCTCTGCGCTCACTCGATAATACACATCACTATAAGCCTTGCAAGCATTGTAACTAATGAGTTAGTTGCGGGATGATGTATTACAGAACGAGTAAAGAGACTTGCCGGTAACGAGATTGAACTAGGTATTAAGATACCGACGATCGAATCTCGAGCAAGTAACATACCGATGACAAAGGGAACAACGTATGTTGTTATGCGGTTTGACCGATAAAGATCTTCTTAGAATTTGTGGGAACCAATATGAGCATCCAGGTTCCGCTATTGGTTATTGACCGGAGACGTGTCTCGGTCATGTCTACATAGTTCTTGAACCCGTAGGGTCCGCACGCTTAAAGTTCGGTGACGATCGGTATTATGAGTTTTTGTGTTTTGATGTACCGAAGGTAGTTCGGAGTCCCGGATATGATCACAGACATGACGAGGAGTCTCGAAATGGTCGAGACGTAAAGATCGATATATTGGACGACTATGTTCGGACACCAGAATGGTTTCGGAGAGTTTCAGACATATACTAGAGTACCGGGGAGTTACCGGAACCCCCCGGGGAGTTTAATGGGCCAAGATGGGCCTTAGCGGAGAAGAGGAGGGGCGGCTAGGGCGGGCCATGCGCCCCCTCCCCCTCTAGTCCGAATTGGATAAGGAGGGGGGGCGGCGCCCCCCTTTCCTTCCTCCTCTCTCCTTCCCTTCACTACAAAAAAAAGACACATCCGTGACATTTTGGGCCGAACAATTTTTTTTTCTGTCATACATATGACACTTCTATGACGATAATTGTGACAAATCTCGGTATCATCATAGATGTGGTGGGCTCCTACTTCTATGAAAAAAAATCATGACAGAAAATGGGCTTTTCGTCCTGGGCGGGCCGGAGACGCAGCTGCATGACATTCTTTGGGCCGTCCATGACGGAAAAACCGTGGTAGAAGCGAGGGAGGAAAATTTCGGGAGTTCCGGTTACGGTGGGTGGTCGGGGCGGCGATCGCGCGCTGCTTTCTCGTACACGCACACGCTGCGTGTGTGCGGCGTTAGCTCTAATGAACCCGGCGAGGCAAAGGGGCTCTAATCGAAGCCTAGCAATTGAACTGTAGGCTACGCGTTCTCGAACTGAGCGATCGGTCAATGGCTATTAATCGAACCCGATCGGCGATTCTTCGCTACTTCTACTAATCAAGCCGATCGATGCCTCCTGATGAGCAGTGGCGTTGCGGGGGTGGGGGGTTGGATGAGCAGTGGCGGTGGCATTGCCTCTGATGAACAGGACCCCATGGTGTGGTGGAGGGCTGGATGAGCAGAGAGCGGTGGAGGGTGCCCGTGGAGGGTGGTTGAACAGACCCCATGGTGTGGTGGGCTGGATGAGCAGAGCGGTGGAGGGTGCCCGTGGAGGGTGGTTGAATAGGACCCGTGGTGTGGAGGGCTGGATGAACAGTGAGACGGTGGAGGGTGGTTGAGCGAGAGCGGTGGAGTAGCGCCGGTGGAGGCTGGATGAACAGGAGCCCGTGGAGGCTGGAGGAGGTCGACGGTGGAGATGAACATTATCCCGTGCAGATCCGTTTTGCGGTACGCCACAACACTCCCGATGAACAGGACCCCCGTTTCGACCGTAGCGCTCCAACACAAGTCCGTTTCGTCCGTTTTGCGGTACGCCACACCCATCCCGATCAACAGGACCCGCTCGACCGTAGGAGGTCCGTTTCGTCCGTTTTACAGTACGCCACACCCCTCCCGATCAACAGGACCCCCGTTTCGACCGTAGGAGGTCCGTTTCCTCCGTTTTGTAGTACGCCACACCCCTCCCGATCAACAGGACCCCGTTCCGAATGTAGGAGGTCTGTTTCCTCCGTTGTGCGGTACGCCAGGCCTCGTTTCCATCGCCTGTTCCGTCCAAGCCCTCCCGATGAACATGACCACACATTCCGTTCCGACCCAGCCGGTTGGCTCCCACGCGTTTCGTTGCCTCCCGATGAACACGACGCATTCCGTTGCCTCCCCATGAACATGACGCACTCTGTTGCCTCCCCATGAACATGAAGACGACGTTGTTTCTCCGTTCCAACCCAGCCATGTACACGAACCCTGGCCGTACGTACGGGCGAGTAGGTGCTCGCGACCCCGCCCGTATGTACGTACGTGGCCGTATTTACTTTCTTGCACCCTGGCCGCTGTACGTACATGTACATGCTACGTGCGCGCCTCTACTACGACACGTGCGCGCCTCTACATCGACCAATATGTACGTACACATTCGCGACCAGAATCACAACACTACGTATGCTTCGACCAGGTGGGTCCCGACTGTCAGGCACTTCCTTGCGTGCGAAGATGTAGCCGGTGGGTCCCAGCAGTCAGGGGGGCGAATCGTTTTTTTTGCCCGGATGCACTTCCTTGCATGCGAAGATGTAGCTGGTGGGTCCCAGCAGTCAGGGGGGCGAATCGTTTTGGTTTTTTTTTTCCGGACGCACTTCCTTGCGTGCGAAGGTGTAGCTGGTGGGTCCCAGCAGTCAGGCGGGCGAATCGTTTTTTTTTGCCCGGACGCACTTCCTTGCGTGTCAAGATGAAGCTGGTGGGTCCCAGCAGTCAGGGGGAAACGTTTTTTCCGTGAAATACAGTGGCCCGTCCGGTGGGTCCCAGCTGTAAGGTGGAGGAATCATTATTTTCCCTGTAATAAGGAGGCACTTCCTTGCTGCGGCCGTGGACCCAGCTGTCAGCCTCTCCACGTACAGTCCACGTCCGATGGAAGCAATTCCTTGATCATGTTGACCACGCCGCGCCGAGAGCACCAGGGCGGTGGACGACGGCGAGGCCTAGGAAGGGGCGACGGAGCTGGGAAGACGCGATGGATGCCCATGCGTGAAAGTATGAGGTTCACTCGTTCGGCTGCGGTGTGAGGCTGCCGTCGCCGCAGAATAATAGGGGGTGTGGGTGCGTAGAGGGATGTCCTGGACAGCGGTGAGAGTAGTAGGGGGCGGTGAGTCCTCCGCGGCATCACAGCCAGCCACGGGCGGCAGGAGCAGGCGACATGACCGGCGCTGCTTTGGGCGGCTGGAGCAAGAAGACCAGAGGTTGAAGAAGCACTACGGCCGTTGGATGGACATCGTACGGTCACTGGAGCTAGAATCATTCATATATTGACTAAAGTTGACAAAGGCATCCGTCCCAGTCAACTTAGTAGCCCCACAAGTCAGCCTCCCACCAAGGTGGGTCCCAGCTAGCAGGGGGTATTCATTTTTTGTGTGTAATAAGGAGGCACTTCCGGTGGGTCCGAGCTGACAGCGGGGGGACCTTTTTCGCGAAATATGGTGGCCCGTCCTATGGGTCCCAGCAGTCAGGGGCAAACTTTTTTTTCGCGAAATACTGGTGGCCCGTCCGGTGGGTCCCTGCTGTCAGGTGGAGGAATAATTATTTTCCGCGTGTTAAGGAGGCACTTCCTTGCGGCTGTCGTGGACCCAGCTGTCAGCCTCTCCACATATAGTACTCTTCCGATGGAAGTCGGTCGTTGACCACATTGACCATGCCGCGCCGAGAGCACCACCGCGGTGGACGACGGCGAGGCCTAGGAAGGGGACGACGCGGAGCCAGGGAAGATGCGGCAGTGGAAGCATGCGCGGAGAGGAGTACAAGGGTTCACCGGTTCGGCTGCGGTGTGAGGCTGCCGTCGTCGTAGAATAACAGGGGGTGTGGGTGAGTAGAGGGATGCCCTGGCCAGCGGTGGGAGTAGTAGGGGCGCCGAGGCTGCAGGCAAAGACAGCCCGCCACGGAGGCGGGAACAGGCGGTCCCGCCGGCGCTGCTTTGGCGGCTGGAGCAAGAATATCATAGATTGAAGAAACACGGCGGCCGTTGGATTGACATCCAACGGTTACGTCTGCTAGAATCGTTTGTTGACATATATAATAACTAAAAAAATCTTGCATACGCGTCAACTAAACAGGCCCACAAGTCAGACCACTCCCTCTTTTTTTAATAATTTATATATAGCTCATGGCAACTTCTTATGCAATTTATTGCAGTCATTTTTTTTGGTTGGCCAGGGCCAATTTCGCATATTTCTGTCGGTTCCAAACTATTTTTAATACCGAAATGTCGAGCCAGATTTAAAGTACATTGAAGATATATTTCAATTAGGTTAATGCCCAGTGAAATAGGAATCTGAAAATGTGAAAAATAATCAGAAATTCTAAAGTAATTGCCAATTTGTCATATGTTTTTATATTTACAGCCCATTTCATATTACTTTTAAGATTTGCAGGCGTCTTGAAAGAGTTGCAGCCCATCAGGGCGTAGATAAATAAGTAGGCATGGATTGGGTATTCTTCAGAAAAAATAAACTGGGCTCATTTTCACAAAGAAAAAATAGTTGGGCTGGTCACATGGTGAACATAAAATATAAGCACAGGCTAGACGGGCCACAGACCAGTTCAAACCCTGCTCCGCCTCAACAATGCCAAACAAAAAATACTGCTCGAGTAGCTACGTCCCAGGTGTCAGCCGATCTTGTGCTGTTCTCTTGTCTATTGACTATATACGCTCACAATGTCGTGGGTCCCAGATGTCAGGAAAACACTAGGAGGAAGCATTCTATTTTTCCATACGCTGACGTGGTGGGCCCCTACTGTCATCCTCTCCACGTACTTATGCCGATTCCTGTTGTTTGTTGACCATGTTGACAACGTGAGAGGGTGGTGCCACGGCGAGCGCACCAAAGCGCGCGGAGGACGTCGGCGTTAACGATTTAGGAGACGGTGGGGCAGCGATGCGTGCGCTGAGGCGCAGCCAGCCGTCGGAGGCGGAAGCAGGCGGCCCCGCCGGCGCTGGTTTGGTTTTGGCGGCTGGAGGAAGACATGACTAAAGAAACACGACAGACTGTAAAAGCAGCAGGAGTACTTAACAACCTTAACTGAAACCAGCAGGGGCACTTAACAACCAAAGCTGAAAGCAGTATGAGTACTTATACAGGTTCAACCGTATAAAGCACGCCTCGAACAGTGCTACTTTGCCTACAGTTAACAAAGGGTGAGGCCGCCAAGCCCCAGGACAAGGCCCAGGCGCCACCCCGCGCATCCACAACCTTCTGAAATCGGCTTCATCTCGCAACATGGTCAATAAACAGGATATGCGCTTTAGAGCCATGGAAAAGCATGAACATAATCTTTTGTCCTATTCTCCAAGATGGACGGGCCTTCATTATTTGAGACCACCCATGAATAAGTATCTTTTCACCTCCAAGGGGAATTGAGTAGGTCAACATAAACATCATGTTATGACCAGCGCAAGTCGACCCGACCATGGTCGAGCATCGTAGATAGGAACAATAGAACTCGGCAGTTCCTGTTTCAAGAAGATCACAGCTGTAAAACTGTGTATAAGCAATAGTTTATGAACAACATATATAACAGAAAACAGCTCGTACCAT
Source organism: Aegilops longissima (assembly GCA_021605205.1). NCBI lineage: Eukaryota > Viridiplantae > Streptophyta > Magnoliopsida > Poales > Poaceae > Aegilops > Aegilops longissima. The sequence continues at coordinate 754,709,665 of CM038682.1, read as the reverse complement.
AAGTTTCTCGACACAGTTGGACCTGTTCAATGAGTGCAGCAGTGGCACACATATCCCACGTGGCCTTCCACCATTTAAACGCACCACAAGGACCTCAAGACGATCAATAAAGTGTAGGAACTTGTGGATGTCGATCCAGTCAACTTCAGTGCCATTAGTAATAGCCGAGTTATTACAGAGTAACAAACGAGCAGACTGCTTAACTCTAAAAAAACCTACACGTGCCACCAATTGTAAGAAAATATTAGTTAGAAGTAGCATCTTCGTGAGACGTTGCTACTTCTAAAGTTAAATTGTGATCAGTTAGACAGAATAGGTGGATTAAGAAGTAATCGAGGAAACAAGCAAGAACCAGATACAAAACTAACATGGATGAACAATTGAACGACGTCGGGGTGGAAGATCCCAGTGAAGATGAGACCAGGTTCTGCTATTTCCATCAACATTCGTGCGCCAACATTCAGTCTGTAACACTTGAGAAAGTTTATCCAAGTTCGGCCATAAAGAAAGCAGCGATCTTCTTGGCTCATGAATCCAACTCGAAACTTATATCCATGGCTTGTCTTAACTGTGACCATTGAACTAGTGTATTCAGTTATGGCAAGGCCGAGAATCTTGAGTACATGTGTTCTGGCAAAGCAAATAATACACTGCAGGAAAAATAATATGAGAACACAACATGTTCAAAAAAACCCCACCCTCCCGGATAGAAAAGACGACTCTAGGAACAGACTGTGCGCGTTTCAAAATGTTGTGTTAGGATGAGAAGGAACAAGTGTGGCATCTCGCCGAGGGCGCAGAAACCTGTAGGGTATTCGCACTTTGGGCACTGCAAATGAAACACACTAGATTCAGTAGGAAGAAAAATGCATCAACGGTGGCGGCTGCCATCCTAGGATTACCTGCGACCAAGGGACTTGGATTTATCGGGGATAGATGAAGAATTCGTACCTGGTTCTCCATGAGAAAACCCTATGCAATCGCCGACAGGGGGTTTTCTCTGAACAAGCAGACGAGGGAGAAGGGGATTCAGGCCCAGCAAAATATTGCCGCTCATTCATCCAGCTTCGCTTAAGCTGGAAAGGGGGTTGTGATTTGACGGCTCATTGGGCATTACTGCGGCGCTACGACCGGGGTGTGTCTACCGTGAAGTTGTGCACTCTAATTTGTGCATATGGCACGTGGACCCCGTTGTCGGTTGCCCCACATATCAGCGAAAGGAAGTAGAAAGACAGGAGTAACTAGTTACACATAAATATATTTTTTGTGAGAGATACTCCTCTATAAAGAAATATACAAATCTTTTATATCACAAGCTCACCTTGCCGAGAAATATACTCCCTCTCGCAACGCACGAGGCATTATTGGGGTTCAGCTTTTTATGGGGTTCAGTGACAATATAATACTCGAGATAGGCTCACGGTTCGGACTTTGGGCATGAGCTGACCTGCATGTTTGGGGGCCATGTGTTCTACCTCAGCACTTATCATATTGCAAGCGATCGGTACGGCGCTGGTTTTAGATGCTGTCGCAAGGCGAATACACAAAATTGAATAAAGCATGGCAGTTGTTGGAATGAAATCGAACAAAAGTTCCTAACCAGCAATCAGAGTTGCAATTCTATCAACGATATACCATGTGATAAATAATACTGTCGTACTACTTATACACACAGGACACTTGTTTCACCATACCAGATTATTACATCAAAATCTCTCGGAGGATAGACTAGTTCGGCAGTTGCGTGCTGCTACTGAAGATTTTCAAAGTTGATTTAGACCAGCTCTCCTTGCCGAGAAAGTTCGATTTTGACATCATCCCCTACCGCAAGATATGATTTAGATTTGAACCTTGACCATCCTTTAGCATCAATCATCATGCGACCATCCTTTGTACTTACAGTATATTGAGCAGGTTCATTCACACCAAGGTTCCGCATGGTAAGAGAAACTTGGCCGCGGTCGCCCGGATTGTTGAACGACTCCCTTGTTGCTCTTGGAATTCTCTGTTTGCAAACAAGAAGACATACCCAAACAGTTAGATCAACGTAGTGAATCATGTGAAACAACATGGAAAGAAAAAAGAACGAAGCACTTGGGCGGCAATGCTTACCAAGAAGGTGGACATGTCGGTTTTTGTAAGGACTTTGGTATATGAAGTGCGAACTGCAGCCCGATCTGTTGCGGTGCAACCGCACGGGCGGAGCAGATGCAAGTGCAAGTGTTGGTGCAGGTGCCGAAGCCGCTGCTGCTGCTGGAGATGGTGCTCCTTGTAGAGCTGGTGCCGGTGTCGGAGCAGGTGCCGGTGTCAATGCCCGATCCTCCCGTAGATCAGACTGATCTACTGACGCGGTCGGTGCCCAATCCTCACCGGATCGGATCGAGTTGCTGCCATTTGTCGATGCTAGAGCAACTGCCGGTGATCGATCTGTGCGAGACAGCGACGATCGTGTCTGGACTGCTATGATCAGCTTTCTAACTTGACTAGGATCCGTGACCATGATCCAGTTTTTTTCTTCATTTCTTTTAAACACGAGAAGGACTAATTGTGGCGTTTTTGTTAAACTAAACTGCAGTTCATCATAGGGATTCAGCTTGTACTCAGACAACAGACTGATCCAATTATTTTCAGTAATATAAGTGATGGACAATGACTTTGTTACTGACACGACATAAGAAGTGAAACCTGCAAAAATAGCCATTGTAGAGCAAACCAAACGGTTTATTCTGTGATGAATGTCACATGGCAAAACCTGCATCGTAAAATTGCAGGAAAAGAAAGAAAACATGACATTAAATCAATAAGATTTACTTGATGTGACACGAGCGAATCCTTACTAGGAAATCACTATGTTGAAGTACTAAACAGAAGATTGATCGTCCAACTACATGTGGCATGCAGGGGCCCCGCCTACTCCCACAAGCAGGACAGTCCAAAGGTCGTTACAAATCATATGGACCGAACATCCATGGGACTGGAAATCATGGTGGGTGCGATAAACCCTGCAATGCATACAGATATTGGAGTGTAACCATAATTGATAAACCGTCCTCAGAAAAAATATGATCTGGATACTTCAAAATATACAGACTGAATTGAGTGGACAGACATTAACATAGACCGTTCTCAGGACTGACCACACACCAAAAGCGGCAGTACTAATAAACAATACAGGGTTCACAAACACAAATAAAGTACTAAACAATAGTACTTACTACTGACAAGCGAAGTTGCACTAACTAAACTCTGCGGACTATTTCTTGCCACCGATATACGGGATGAAACCCGCATAACTGACTAGGCCATGACCTTCGTGTAAGATGTCTACATGCACCATCACCATCTTGTAAACCTTGGAGAACCTAACAGAGTGGTCTTTCCACTCATAAACATGATGATGAAGACAGGCTGCATCAGATTTGTTGGGAAGCTTTACAAGAACCCACCCTTCGTAATCGAAGGCATAGCCAGGAAATTGTTGTGGTCAAGTACAACCTCGAGAACACGCGACAACAATGCTACAGAAAACACTAGTTCAGGACACGTGGCGACAAGGACACGATGAGCTGGATAGTTCAGCAAGAGAACTCATCATCGGTCTTCCAGTTCACACGGCATGACTTTGAGAACTTCATCTCCACCGCGGACCTGGTTCTAATTCAAATAGAAACCATATTTTATTACTACCTCCGTTCAGAAATATAAGATAATTTTCGATATTATACTCCATATATGACTACATATACGCACAAAAATGAGTGAACAAAGACACTAGAACATGTCTTCAAAGGCATGAGAGCAGAGGGATTACATGAAATATCCATAACACAAGTTACTAAGGCAAATATACCCTCTTAAAAGGTAGCATTGATGTTCATAAAGTACCACTACAAAAAAAATACACTTCCGTGATGATACGTGTTTGTCACAGTAGGTCGCGTTTTTTGTCATGCATGTACATCCATGAAAAATTTATGACAGAATCAAGATAGTCATACCTGTGCTGTCGTAAAAGTGTTACATGACATTACCAAAATTATCATCACGGAAGTGTCCACTTCCATGACGATAAATCGCGCGTCACATAAGTGCTTTCGTCAAGGGTGACCGACATGTGGCATCCACCGTAACGGAACACCGTTAAGCTATCGGGTCGGGTTTTGGATCCGATAACCCATTAAAAGCCCCGACTGATACGTCTCCAACGTATCTATAATTTTTGATTGCTCCATGCTACTTTATCTACTGTTTTGGACTATAATGGGCTTTATTTTCCAATTTTATATTACTTTTGGGACTAACCTATTAACAGGAGGTCCAGCCCAGAATTGTTGTTTTTTTGCCTTTTTTTCAGTATTTCGAAGAAACAGAATATCAAACGGAGTCCAAACGGAATGAAACCTTCGGAAACGTGATTTTCTCACCGAACGTGATCCAGGAGACTTGGACCCTATGCCAAGGTACCAGAGAGGCGGTCACGACGATGGGGGCGCCCCCCCTAGGGCGCGCCCCCCTGCCACGTGGGCTCCTCGAAGCTCCACCGACGTACTCCTTCCTCCTATATATACCTACGTACCCCCAAATGATCAGAACGGGAGACAAAAACCTAATTCCACCGCCATAACTTCCTGTATCCACGAGATCCCATCTTGGGGCCTGTTCCGGAGCTTCGCCGGAGGGGGCATCCACCACGGAGGGCTACTACATCAACACCATAGCCCCTCTGATGAAGTGTGAGTAGTTTACTTCAGACCTTCGGGTCCATAGCTAGTAGCTAGATGGCTTCTTCTCTCTTTTTGGATCTCAATACAATGTTCTCCCCCTCTCTCGTGGAGATCTATTCGATGTAATCTTCTTTTTGCAGTGTGTTTGTTGACACCGATGAATTGTGGGTTTATGATCCAGCTTATCTATGAATAATATTTGAATCTTCTCTGAATTCTTTTATGTATGATTGAGTTATCTTTGCATGTCTCTTCGAATTATCCGTTTGGTTTGGCCAACTAGATTGGTAGTTCTTGTAATGGGAGAAGTGCATGGCTTTGGGTTCAATCTTGTGGTGTCCTTACCAAAGGATGTAAAGGGTTGCAAGGCACGTATTGTATTGTTGCCATCGAGGATAACAAGATGGGGTATTTATCATATTGCATGAATTTATTCCTCTACATCATGTCATCTTGCTTAAGGTGTTACTCTGTTTTTAACTTAATACTCTAGATGCATGATGGATAGCGGTCGATGAGTGGAGTAATAGTAGTAGATGCAGAATCGTTTCGGTCTACTTGTCTCGGACGTGATGCCTATATACGTGATCATACCTAGATAACCTCATAAGTATGCTCAATTCTGTCAATTGCTCAACAGTAATTTGTTCACCCACCGTAGAATACTTATGCTCTTGAGAGAAGCCACTAGTGAAACCTATGGCCCCCGGGTCTATTCTCATCATATCAATCTCCATCACTTTTATACTTGCTTTGTTTTTACTTTGCTTTTTACTTTTCAATTTGCATCTTTATACCAAAAATACCAAAATTATTATCTCTATCAGATCTCACTCTCGTAAGTGACTGTGAAGGGATTGACAACCCCTAATCGCGTTGGTTGCGAGTTCGTTTTGTGTAGGTACGAGGGACTTGTGCGTGGCCTCCTACTGGATTGATACCTTGGTTCTCAAAAACTGAGGGAAATACTTACGCTACTGTGCTGCATCATTTTCTCCTCTTCAGAAAAACCAACGCAAGCTCAAGACGTAGCAAGAAGGATTTCTGGCGCCGTTGCCGGGGAGTCTACGCAAAAGTCAACATACCAAGTACCCATCACAATTCCTATCTCTCACATTACATTATTTGCCATTTGCCTCTCGTTTTCCTCTCCCCCACTTCACCCTTGCCGTTTTATTCGCCATTCCTCCGTTCAATCTTGTGTTACCATGTGCCTTCTTTTTGCTTGCATCTTCGCTTGCTAAAAGTTTATGGATCCTCATCCACTTGCTAATCTCTTTATGAGATCCAATTATGATGAACCTATTGCTAGTGAATTGAGTGCACTAGATTATCTTTATGAGGTTTTGCCTGAAATTCGTGAATCTAAAAATTGTGATGAAGTACTTTATGAAGCGATTCACGATAGATCTTTGAATAAAAAGCATGATTGCAATCATTTTACTATAAATTCTGTTGATTTCAATTGCGCTAAAAATATGCAAAACCCTAAGCTTGGGGATGCTAATTTTGCTATGTCCTCTACTTGTTGCAATGATCATGATTGGGGAGATTCTTCTTATGATCTTGAAAATTTATTTAATCCCCATGATGAATATGAGATTGATAATAGTGTTTGCAATAATATTGAAAGTGGGTTTGGAAGAGTGTCAACTTTAGATCCCACATATTTGGATAATGTTCAATCTTATGAAGTTTTTGATAGAAGTGGGTTTGGAGAGGTCATGACTTTAGTTAATATTAATCCCACTATCTTGGAAGAGTGTCAACTTTGCATGCATGTGGATCGTGTTGAGAATATGCTATGTGATAGCTATATTGTTGAATTTGCTTATGATCCTAAATGTAATTATTATGAGAGAGGAAAATATGGTTGTAGAAATTTTCATGTTGCTAAATTACCTCTCATTATGTTGAGATTGCTATTGTTTCTTTCCGCTTCCTTACATATGCTAGTTTTTGCTTGCTATGATAATTTGTTTCCCTATAATATGCCTATGCATAGGAAGTATGTTAGACTTAGATGTGTTTGTCACGTATTTTATGATGCTCTCTTTGTGCTTCAATTCTTGTCTTTCATGTGAGCATCATTGAAATCTCAATACCTAGCTAAAAAGGCTTTAAAGAAAAGCGCTTGTTGGGAGACAACCCAATATTTTTCCTTGCTGCTTAGTAATAAATAATCCATCTAGCCTCTATTTAGATGTGGTTTTATCTTTAATTAGTGTTTGTGCCAAGTTAAACCTATTGGATCTTCTTGGGTGATAGTTATTTGATCTTGCTGTAATTTCCAGAAACTTTGCGCTCAGTGCCCGAATTGTTAAAAATCACCAGAACGTGATAAAATACTGATTCCAATTGCTTATGATCAATAAACAAATTTTCCAGGCCATCTAATTTTGGTAGAATGTTTTGAGTTCCATAAGGTTGTGTTAGTTACAGATTACTACAGACAGTTCTGTTTTTGACAGATTCTGTTTTATGTGTGTTGTTTGCATATTTTGATGAATCTATGGCTAGTAAAATAGTTTATAATCCATAGAGAAGTTGGAATACAGTAGTTTAAACACCAATATAAATAAAGAATGAGTTAATTACAGTACCTTGAAGTGATCTTTTGTTTTCTTTCTCTAACGGAGCTCACGAGATTTCTATTGAGTTTTGTGTTGTGAAGTTTTCAAGTTTTGGGTGAATTCTTTTGATGGATTATGGAACAAGGAGTGGCAAGAGCCTAAGCTTGGGGATGCCCATGGCACCCCCAAGATAATCCAAGGACACCAAAAAGTCAAAGCTTGGGGATGCCCCGGAAGTCATCCCCTCTTTCGTCCACTTCCATCGGTAATTTACTTGGAGCTATATTTTTATTCACCACATGATAAGTGTTTTGCTTTGAGCGTCTTGTATTATTTTCGTCTTTGCTTTTTAGTTTACCACAATCATCCTTGCTGTACACACCTTTTGAGAGAGCCATACATGAATTGGAATTTGATAGAATACTCTATGTGCTTCACTTATATTTTTTGAGCTTGATAGTTTGCTCATAGTGCTTCACTTATATTTTTTGAGCGTGATAATTTTTGCTCTACTGCTTCACTTAGATCTTTTAGAGCACGGTGGTGGATTTGTTTTAAAGAAACTTGATCTCTCATGCTTTACTAAGATTTATTTTGAGAGTCGTTAATAGCATGGTAATTTGCTTAATGTTAATATACTTGGTATTCAAGATATGTGAAACTTTCTTTTGAGTGCGTTGAATACTAAGATAAGTTTGATGCTTGATAATTGTTTTGAGATATGGAGGTGATAATATCAAAGTCGTGCTAGTTGAGTAGTTGTGAATTTGAGAAATGCTTGTGTTGAAGTTAGCAAATCCGTAGCATGCACGTATGGTTAAAGTTGTGTAACAAATTTGAAACATGAAGTGTACCGCTTGTGCATCCTTATGAGTGGCGGTCGGGGACGAGCGATGGTCTTTTCCTACCAATCTATCCCCTAGGAGCATGTGCGTAGTACTTGATTTTGATGACTTCTAAATTTTTGCAATAAGTATATAAGTTCTTTTGACTAATGTTGAGTCCATGGATTATACGCACTTTTACCTTTCCGCCTTTGCTAGCCTCTTGATGCCGTGCATTGCCCTTTCTCACCTTGAGAGTTGGTGCAAACTTCACGGTGCATCCAAACCCTGTGATATGATACGCCTATCACACATAAACCTCCTTATATCTTCCTCAAAACAGCCACCATACCTACCTATTATGGCATTTCCATAGCCATTCCGAGATATATTGCCATGCAACTTTCCACCGATCCGTTCATCGTCATCATGACACACTTTACTTTTGTCATATTGCCATTGCATGATCATGTAGTTGACATCGTATTTGTGGCAAAGCCACCACGCATTATTTTTCATACATGTCACTCTTGATTCATTGCACCATCCCGGTACACCGCCGGAGGCATTCATATAAAGTCATACCTTGTTCTAGTTTCGAGGTGTAATCCTTATGTTGTAATCAATAGAAGTGTGATGATCATCATTATTAGAGCATTGCCCAAATAAAAAAATAGAAAGGCCAAAAAGAAAAAAAAAGGCCCAAAAAAAGAAAATAAATAAAAAGGGCAATGCTACTATCTCTTTTTCCACACTTGTGCTTCAAAGTAGCACCTTGTTCTCAATGTAGTGAGTCTCATATATTGTGCTTCAAAGTAGCACCATTTTTTTCATATAGTGTGTCTCATAAGTTGTCTTTTTATACTAGTGGGAATTTTTCGTTATAGAACTTGGCTTGTATATTCCTACGATGGGCTTCCTCAAAATGCCCTAGGTCTTCATGAGCAAGCAAGTTGGATGCACACCCACTAGTTTTCTTTTGTTGAGCATTCATAGCTCTAGTGCATCCGTTGCATGGTAATCCCTACTCCTCATGTTGACATCAATTGATGGGCATCTCCATATCCCGTTGATTATCCTCGTCAATGTGAGACTTTCCCCTTTTTTGTCTTCTCCACACAATCCCCATCATCATATTCTATTCCACCCATAGTGCTATATCCATGGCTCACGGTCATGTATTGCGTGAAGGTTGAAAAAGTTTGAGATTAAGTATGAAACCATTGCTTGGCTTGTCATCGGGGGTATAGAAGTTGGGAACATCTTTGTGTGACGAAAATGAAGCATAGCCTAACTATATGATTTTGTAGAGATGAACTTTCTTTTGCCATGCTATTTTGAGAAGACATGATTACTTTGATTAGTATGCTTGAAGTATTATTATTTTTATGTCAATATGAACTTTTGTGTTGAATTTTTCGGATCTGAATATTCATACCATGATTAAGAAGATTTACATTGAATTATGCCAAAGGATCACTCCGCATCAAAAATTCTCTTTTTATCATTTACCTACTCGAGGACAAGCAGGAATTAAGCTTGGGGATGCCTGATACGTCTCCAATGTATCTATAATTTTTGATTGCTCCATGCTACTTTATCTACTGTTTTGGACTATAATGGGCTTCATTTTCCACTTTTATATTACTTTTGGGACTAACCTATTAACCGGAGGCCCATCCCAGCATTGTTGTTTTTTGCCTTCTTTAGTATTTCGAAGAAACATAATATCAAATGGAGTCCAAACGGAATGAAACCTTCGGAAACGTGATTTTTTCACCGAACGTGATTCAGGAGACTTGTACCGTACGCCAAGGCACCAGAGAGGCGGTCTCGAGGGTGGGGGTCGCCCCCCTAGGGCGCGCCCCCTGCCTCGTGGGCCCCTCGAAGATCCACCGACGTACTCCTTCCTCCTATATATACCTACGTACCCCCAAACGATCAGAACGGGAGCCAAAAACCTAATTCCACCGCCGTAACTTCCTGTATCCACGAGATCCCATCTTGGGGCCTGTTCCAGAGCTCCGCCGGAGGGGGCATCCACCACGGAGGGCTACTACATCAACACCATAGCCCCTCCGATGAAGTGTGAGTAGTTTACTTCATACCTTCGGGTCCATAGATAGTAGCTAGATGGCTTCTTCTCTCTTTTTGGATCTCAATACATTGTTCTCCCCCTCCCTCGTGGAGATCTATTCAATGTAATCTTCTTTTTGCGGTGTGTTTGTTGAGATCGATGAATTGTGGGTTTATGATCCAGCTTATCTATGAATAATATTTGAATCTTCTCTGAATTCTTTTATGTATGATTGAGTTATCTTTCCAAGTCTCTTCGAATTATCCATTTGGTTTGGCCAACTAGATTGGTAGTTCTTGCAATGGGAGAAGTGCATGGCTTTGGGTTCAATCTTGCGGTGTCCTTACCTAGTGACAGAAAGGGTTGCAAGGCACGTATTGTATTGTTGCCATCGAGGATAACAAGATGGGGTATTTATCATATTGCATGAATTTATTCCTCTACATCATGTCATCTTGCTTAAGGTGTTACTCTGTTTTTAACTTAATACTCTAGATGCATGCTGGATAGCGGTCGATGAGTGGAGTACTAGTAGTAGATGCAGAATCGTTTCGGTCTACTTGTCTCGGACGTGATGCCTATATACATGATCATACCTAGATAACCTCATAACTATGCTCAATTCTGTCAATTGCTCAATAGTAATTTGTTCACCCACCGTAGAATACTTATGCTCTTGAGAGAAGCCACTAGTGAAACCTATGGCCCCTGGGTCTATTCTCATCATATCAATCTCGATCATTTTTATACTTGCTTTGTTTTTTACTTTACTTTTTACTTTTCACTTTGCATCTTTATACCAAAAATACCAAAAATATTATCTCTATCAGATCTCGCTCTCATAAGTGACCGTGAAGGGATTGACAACCCCTAATCGCGTTGGTTGCGAGTAGCTATCGTTTTGTACAGGTACGAGGGACTTGTGCGTGGCCTCCTACTGGATTGATACCTTGGTTCTCAAAAACCGAGGTAAATACTTTCGCTACTGTGTTGCATCATCCTCTCCTCTTCGGGGAAAACCAACGCAAGCTCAAGACGTAGCACCGACCAATGGGGATTTTCCACGTGTAAAATCATCATTCGCTGGAGGAAACACGTGTCGGCTCATCATTGGGACAGATGTCGTCCACTCATAGGACGGAAGGCGCCCATGATACGACGACACATGGCACGGCCCAACAAAGGCCCATTCCTGTGAAAAGGCCTGCCCAGTAAAAATTAGCAGGCCAGCCCATATAAGGCCTACTTGTGTCAGGTCCATTTAAGCCCACGGCCCATACGAGATGTGCCAATTCGACCCGTCAACGGCCCGTTAAAGATTTGACACCATTGCAGCCCATCGACAGTTCGAGCCCGTTAACAGCCCGCTATATATTTAGGCTCAATATCGGGCCGATGAGATTTCGGCCTGTTAACGGCCCATTTAATGGATGGGCCAATTTTCAGGATGTACATCTTTCGGCCTTTTAGCGACCCATTTAAATGTTGGGCTAGTTTACGGCCCGGTGTGTCTTTCAGCCTGTTGACGGCCCATAAATCTGATGGGCCATTTGTCGTCGGACCTGAGTTTCGGCCTTTTAGCGGCCCATTTAAGTGTTGTGCCAATTTTCTGGCCCGGTGTCACTTTTAGCCTATTGACGGCCCATAAATCAGTTGGGCCATTTGTAGTCGGACCTGAGTTTTGGACTTTTAGCGACCCATTTAAGTGTTGGGCCAATTCCCGGCCCTGTGTGCCTTTCAGCCTGTTAACGGACCATAAATGAGTTGGGCCATTTGTAGTCGGACCTTAGTTTTGGCCTTTTAACGGCCCATGCCCTTCATGGTCCAATAGCAGCCCGGTTTCTCTTTCGGCCTGCTAAAGGCCCACAACACAGTTGGGCCATTTACAATATGACCTGACTTTCGGCCTCTTAGTGTGACGCCCCCGATTCAATCATACACTAATCATGCACGCAAACGTGTACGATCAAGATCAGGGACTCACGGGAAGATATCACAACACAACTCTAAAACATAAATAAGTCATACAAGTATCATAATACAAGCCAGGGGCCTCGAGGGCTCGAATACAAGTGCTCGATCATAGGCGAGTCAGCGGAAGCAACAATATCTGAGTACAAACATAAGTTAAACAAGTTTGCCTTAAGAAGGCTAGCACAAACTGGGATACAGATCGAAAGAGGCGCAGGCCTCCTGCCTGGGATCCTCCTAAACTACTCCTGGTCGTCGTCAGCGGGTTGCACGTAGTAGTAGGCACCTCCGGTGTAGTAGTCGTCATCGACGGTGGCGTCTGGCTCCTGGGCTCCATCGTCTGGTCGTAGCAACCGGGTAAAGAAAAGGGGAAAAGGGAGAACAAGGCAACCGTGAGTACTCATCCAAAGTACTCGCAAGCAAGGAGCTACACTACATATGCATGGATATATGTGTAAAGGGCCATATCAGTGGACTGAACTGCAGAATGCCAGAAAAAGAGGGGGATAGCTAATCCTGTCGAAGACTACGCTTCTGGCAGCCTCCGCCTTGCAGCATGTAGCCGAGAGTAGTAGGAAGTCCTCCAAGTAGCATCGCATAGCAATAATCCTACCCGGCGATCCCCTCCTCAATGCCCTGTTAGAGAGCGACCACCGGGTTGTATCTGGCACTTGGAAGGGTGTGTTTTATTAAGTATCCAATTCTAGTTGTCATAAGGTCAAGGTACAACTCCAAGTCGTCCTATTACCGAAGATCACGACTATTCGGATAGATTAACTTCCCTGCAGGGGTGCACCACATAACCCAACACGCTTGATCCCATTTGGCCGGACACACTTTCCTGGGTCATGGCCGGCCGCGGAAGATCAACACGTCGCAGCCCCACCTAGACCAACAGAGAGGTCAGCACACCGGTCTAAACCTAAGCACACAGGGTGCAGGCCCATCGCCTTAGCACACCGCACGTTATAACGCGCCGAAGCGTAACAAGCCCCTTAATACAAGAGCAGGCTTACGTTCCAATCCGGCCGCGCCGCTTCGATGGTGACGTCCACGAAGGCTTGGTGATACCACGACGTCGAGTGCCCATAACTTTCCCACGTAGTTGGTTAGTGCGTATAGACCAAATGGCCGGACTCAGATCAAATACCAATATCTCGTTAAACGTGTTAAGTATCCGCGAATGCCGACCAGGGCCAGGCCCACCTCTCTCCTAGGTGGTCACAACCTGCCTTGTCGCTCCGCCACAAAGTAACAGTCGGGGGCAATCGGGAACCCAGGCCCACCTCTACCGGGATGGAGCCACCTGTCCTTTCAGCCCCCATCTCCGAACAGTATCACAGGTAATGTAATAGTGTAAAGTATATAGTATATGCCCGTGATCACCTCCCGAAGTGATCACAGCCCAGTAGTATAGCATGGCAGACGGACAAGAGTGTAGGGCCACTGATGGAACACTAGCATCCTATACTAAGCAGTAGGATAGCAGGTAAGGGTAACAACCGTAGCAACAATGACAAGCTATGCAGCAGAATAGGATTAACCGAAAGCAGTAACATGCTACACTACTCTAATGAAAGCAGTATAGAGAAGAATACGCGATATCTGGTGATCAAAGGGGGGGCTTGCCTGGTTGCTCAGACAAGAAGTAGGGGTCGTCGGTGACGTAGTCGACCACAGGGGCATCAGCGTCGTCACGGGGTCTACCGGAGAGAAGAGGGGGGAGAAACAGTAAATACATAGCAAGCAAATGCATAACAGGACAACAAGCAGAGCTAGACGTGTTCTAACACGGTATGCGGTGATACCGGTGAAGGGGGGGGGGAATATCCGGGAAAGTACCCGGTGTTTCGTGTTTTCGGGCACAGGAGCCGGAGGGGGAAAGTTGCGAGTTCAATAGGTTAGGGACGCGTGGGGAACGAACGGGCTGCGTTTCCGGGTTCGTCTCGTTGTTCTGAGCAACTTTCATGTTGAAAATAATTTAATCCGAGTTACGGTTTAAAAGATATGATTTTCTAAAGATTTTATTAATTTCTGGAATTTAATTAATTATTTAATTTAATTCGAAAATGGATTTATGACATCAGCATGATGTCATGCTGACGTTAGCAGTCAACAGTGGTTGACTGGTCAACCTGACCAGTGGGTCCCGTTTGTCATTAGCACATCACCCTAACTAACAGATTAGTTAGGTTAATTAGATATTTAGGTTAATCAAGTTTAATTAGTTCAGCTAAACAGGATTAATTAAGTTAAGTAATTTATTTATTTATTTTTCTAATTATATATTTTTTTTTTATTATTCTAATACATTCAGGTGTGGGTCCCCACTTGTCATTGGCCCCAGGGGCCTATGCGGGTCGGGCGATGGGGCGCTGGAGGTGCCCGACCCGGGCGAGGGCCAGCGGACACAGAGGGGCGCTGGGCGCCAGAGATGGCACCGGCGAGGCCACGTTGGGGCAGCACCGGGGCTAGGCGGCGCGGTGGAGGGTGCACGGGGCGCAGGGGGAGGCAGGGCATGAGCGGTTGGAAGTGGCCGCCAGTGGAGGCAGAGCCGACGAGGCCATGACTCGTGCGCGACCAGCGGCCATGGTCAGGGCTTCAGTGGGCGGAGGCGATGCGGGCGAGGGAGCAGCAGGGCGGTGGCGCACCGATGGCGGGATGCACGATGCGGCACGGCGGGTGAGGGTGCGACCGTTGGCGCGTGCGGAGGCATGCCGGTCAGGACGAGGCCGTGGTGAGCAGGGCGCGAAAAGGCGTCGCAGCGACGGTGAACAACGTCGGGCGGAGAGGAAAAGGAGGAGGATTTGCGGCTCACCGGCCCTGCGGATGTCGTCTGTGGCTCGGGAGGAGGACGAGGACAGGCGAGGTCGAGGAGGGGGGATGGGGACGACACAGACGTAGGGGAGGCAGTCCAGCTGTGGAGCAGGGCGGCTCGCCGGGAGCAGCCACGGCCGGGTTCGGTGGGGCGCCGGCGGGACCCTGCCGGCGAGGACCGGAGACGAGGTGGCCTCGGCGATGGGCGCCAACGTGGTGGCGGGAACGGGGTGGCCTCCGGCGAGGAGGGCAGCCGGGCGCAGCCCGATCCAGTCGAGGGAGGTGAGAAGGACGGGAGAGTAGGTGGGTTTCTCCTCGATCCAGATTGGATCGGGAGGGGGGAGAGGGAGTGGCGACGTGAGGGGGAAAGTGGGGAGTGGGGTGTTAGGGTTCGGGTTGGGGGAGGGGGTTAAGCAGGAGGGTCGGGTGGGCCGGCCTGGTTGGCCCGATGGCCAGCTGAGCCGAGGCCTAGTGGGGGGGGGCAGGCTTTTTTTTGTTTAGTTAGGTTCTGCTTCTCTTTTTATTTTAATTTATTTTCTGGTTTCCATCCACTATAAAATATCTAGGCATTTTATAAAAATGTGTTTATTGCACCATATTTACATATGCAAATTATGGCACCTCCCGAACATTTTTGTTTTAACTTTCAAAAACTCTTATTGTTTACTTTAATTTGAATTTGAATTTTGAAACGGTTTCGAATCATCGCGAGGTTAACAACAGTGATCGTGGTGACGTGGCATCATTGGCGTGGGATTACTGTAGCTTAATTATCCGGTCGTCACAATTCTCCTCCACTACAAGAAATCTCGTCCCGAGATTTAAGCGGTGGAGTAAGGGGGAAAGGTGCTGGTAGCTAAAAACCTAACGATTCTTCTCGGTCTTGGCTGCCCTTTCAAAAAGGTTGACCCCTTTCGTTGATGCCTTCATTTCTCTGCTTCAAGTCACCATGATCAAGTCGTCATCCTTTCTTCGGGATCTCCTTCGTCCTACGAACGCGACCAAGGGGAAAAAATACAGAAGAACGCACCTCCACAAAGCTGGGCATCTGACGGTGAACTCAATGGGAAATACACAAGGTACCCGACGAGTTGTATTTCAGTGAATTCGTTGAGTGCAATATACGATGGTACCAAAGTTTCAAACGGGTAGGCAATCGTTCGATGCCTGAAACAAAGTGTGAAAGGGGTTCAAGCAACGGGAATGAGTATTGTGTCTGATACCAGAATAGATCACTAGGAAGGTGGCTCGTGAAGTACCTACGAAACCAAGAGCAAGGGATAACTTTGTCAATAAGGTGTACAGGAGAGTCAGGTTTCGATCCTGTGGAATTGTGGGTTATGGGCCCACCATGTGTGTTAAAAGTAGGAAGGACGGTGACATCTTGCACGATCATGTAAGCAAGGCATGTCAGAGGATAGTCTGTCGATTATGTCGGCAACAACATCGGTACCAAGGGCGAGGGACGAAGAGAACCATTTTCCTGCTCGTTGAACGAGGCGGACCAGTAGGCAAAGTTCTCGTCCATCGGTGGATACTAGAATGTCATCAACAAAAGTACAGGTTCTTTCTGACGGAATTGTACACCAAGGTGCTTACAAAAGCAGGAGAATATTACTGCTTAGATGATATAGATCACAAGAAAGGTTAAACCAAACAATGGAAAGGAAAATATGATTACCAGGTTAAACAGAACAATGGAAAGGAAAATGTGTTTAAACACATTTTAGGGGTATATCCTTCCCAAGGACAAGCAGAACATGGCATACAAGGTAGGAGGGCAATTACCCAACCATTCAGATAAAGAGGCAAGGATTAATCAAGATGTTACCCATACAACGGTGTTTGGATAACTGACCAAGAAACATCTTGCATCGTGCCTCCCATGTTCTTGTTGAGGAGCGGGGTATCATAGTCATGCTTCAGGTAGCAATGATATGGTGTTTCAATCAAGGGCCAGACTTTGGATACACAAATGATCCATCAGGAGTAACTTATAAAATAAGTCCTACAATTTCCTCCAGGAAGAATGGTTATCCTTGCAAAAGAAATTATAATGATAGGTCCTCCAGCCAGGGGGGGTGCTAGGCATGACATCATATTACCGGGTCATCAAAGGACCAACATCATAACTCCTGGAAAGTTGTCCCAACCATCATATCTGACCGAGATTCAGATCCGATTGGTGTCATGATACCTCAGACTCAGGATGTCCGAGAAGAAAAGGGCAACACAAATCGACGAAATGACATTGCAAGATTCTCGGGAAATGAACTATGGGAGCGGGTTCCTGAAACAATAGTTCATCATTAAACCAAGGAGAGGGTGAGGAGGCTGATGGACTCGGTGACAATTCATTGAGATTTACTCAAAAGATGGATTTCCACAATTATGTGAACAAGGAGATAACATTTGTCGATCAAATGACTTAATGATGTATGCTGGAGGAACACATACACAATTAAACATTGGTTGAAAGGTACACCCGAAATATGAGCTAGGTTGCACGACCAATGTCAGAATGGTGATGGTGAGAAGTATCACTATACCAAGAAATTTTTAAGAGGCGTGGCAATTCTCACAACCTTCTTGACATAAAAGATGGTAATACTCCAAGGTAGGGCATAACATAAGTCGGATAGCAAGGAACTCAAGGTACAACGCAAAACTAGAACAAGTTTTGTGTTGCGAAATGCAAGAATGTCGTTGATGTTAGCACCATCATCAAGGGGGAAAGGATTATATCTCTCATCATGGATTCGATTGATATTCGGAAAAGCTCAGAATGTTGATGATGATCACGACACAATTGTCGAGAGATTTCATGAAGATGTAATCGATCGGCAATGACATCAAGTCAAAGGAATGATGACGCGAAAGGTTATTGGAACCACGAGTACGACGCAACTCAAAATCAAGCTTGCTGTTCAAGGCGAAATGATATGATGAGCAAAGTCAACGTAAGCTTAGCTCATCGTCTGTCAGGACCCCGATCCTAGGTCACACCGATCTAGCATGTAACACATCATATCACTTTGCGGCCTCACGCACGGTATCCCCGCGGGTGTCGCCTTACCATGGCCCGGGACCGTTTGCGTCTTTTGGCTCACGTATATGATAGTGTCACTAGCATCCATATGACGAAGAACCCGGGCCGACATGGCTAGTCGTGAACCCAAAGCGGCGCTAACCCATGGGGACAGGCATACATGAATCACATCGAGCATGTCGGTCATCAACGTATGTATTCGGGCTGTAGCGCTGGGCTAACAGGACTCGGTATCCCGGCTGTAGCAGGCTAGGCAGGACTCGAATACCACCGCGACATTTCCCGAAGGACGGACATAGGAACGGTGAAACACATGCCGCCAGTCAAGTGTCCAAGCAGAGTGCTGGGCTAGCAGGACTCCGTGAACCGGGCTGTAGCGGACTACTATCGCCGGAGGCACGAGACTACATTTCCCCATATGAGAGGCTGCCAAGGATAAACAACTAGTTTGTCGGATCCCACACATACCAAGCATTTCAAACATACACACAATATGCTCGATATGTGTAAATACGACGTGGCATCACAACATAACTCTCGACTCAGATATTATCCATTAGGCTCAAGAGCGAGATATTACAAACATGGGTCTCATGACCCAACACTCAGACATACAAGTCAAAACACAAGCGGAAGCTAAACATGTCCGGGCATGCAGACAACTATAAATGAAAAAGGCTGGGAAGCGACTATCTACCAGATCTGCCGAGGGCACAAGATCGTAGCTGAGGTAACAAGCTAAGCGTCAAGTCCACGTGGAACTACTAGCGAGACCGACGCCTCTCGCAAAACATAAAAAAGCAAACATGAGTACAATTGTACTCAGCAAGACTTACATCGAACTAACTACATATGAATCATTATCAAAAGGGGTGGTGGAGTTTGACCGCAGCAAGCCAGCTTTGACTCGGTGGCTATCCTGAACTACATTTGCAAGTAACTCTTTTGAGGTGGCGCTACGAGTCCACATATTCACCATGGCAATACACCACTATGGACCCGCTCCGTCCCCCTCACGAGAACGCCATCCATAGCACTCACGCTTATCTTGCGATTTTAGAGTATCCACTTTCACTTGTCTATGAACTGATATAGGCAACCCAGAAGTCCTTCTCCGTGGACACGGCTATTCAATAGATCATATTAAACCCCGCAGGGTGTACTTCTTCACACACTCTCACCACTTACCGCCGTTTACGACATGTACTCAGCAACCTTCAGCGGAAGCCCAACGTGGGTGTCGGCCACGGCCTACCTAAACACTCAAATCCCTAGTCCAGGTTTATCGCCTATTCGGGTTCCATCCGCAGGAGTCCGCCGAGGTTTCCCATACAGCCCGAACGATGTGTGCAGGGTTCCCGAGATACCAAACGGGCACTCGGTACACGACCCACGGTGCCTACCGCAACACAACCCACCCCTAAGGTCAGCGTTGCGTCTGGCCCCAAAGATGCTACAAACACGAAACTACTTGCAACTCCCTTGACCGAGGACAAGGGTGGTCAAGAAGCCGAGAGGGTCCATTGGTTTCGGGCCCAATGCGTGGTAGTAAGCTGTATCATGGATCACAAACACGTAACTCAGTTCACGAGGACGGCTGCAATGAGACAACCCACCATGTACTCCTACATGGCCTCTCACCGCTACCTTTACCAAATCGTGTTCACACACTTAGCTCACACACAATAGGACATGTTCATAACAATTCCAATTCATTCCCGATGAATCAGACCGACTCAACTCTAAGCGAGTAGCAGGCATGACAAACAAGCATAAATGAGTAGGCACAACATGGCTCAAACAATTCCTACTCATGCTAGTGGGTTTTATCTAATTCTTGTGGAATGACAGTCATGCAAAGGATCAAGGGGTTCAGCTACCGCAGCAAGTAACACATGAGTCGTTGTTGTCCTAATGCAGTAAAATAGAGCAGGAGCGAGAGAGTGGGATTATATCGGAATGAACAAGGGGTTTTGCTTGCACAGCACTTCAAGATAATAGTCCTTCATCGGTGTCATCGAATAATCATCGTCGGTACATCGCTCACCGGAGGGACAATTACCGCAAACAAGAGAGAGCACAATCAATGCAATGCACATATATGATGCATGATCATGTTAAGGTACTGAATTTACCTAATGCAATAATAATCCAAGTTAGTTGAAGTGGAATTCAAACAAGGTTGAACTCCAACTCCAAATGCTATTTCATAATTTACCCTAATCATGATTCCTCCTATTCAGTAAGGTTAACTTGTTCAAACATGCATGATCATGGCATAAAAGATTCTTCATATTTTTCTGATCATTTTCATATATAAATTATTTCCATCCGAAGTTACGGTTGAATTTATATGATTTTAGAAGTTTAGAGTATTTTTGAAATTTACTGAATTAAATTAAATCTAGAAAAGGAATATTAAATCAAGATTCTTAAGCATGACGTCAACAGGTCAACTGCGGCTGGCTGGAGTCAAACCTGGCGTGTGGGGCCACACGTCGGTGACTAACTAAACTAACCTAGTCAATTAGCACTAACCTAGGTTAAGTTAAATTAGTTTAAACCTAAACTAGATTAGTTAGCAGGCGGGGCCCGCATGTCGCTGAGGAGAGGGGAGGTTAAACCGGCAAGGTCGTGGCGCGGCGGCGCTAGCCGTCGGCGAGCCACGCTGGCGGCGCAAGTGCATTTCGCTGTTCCGGCCACCAAAAGGGTCGGGGAGGGTACCTACGGGGAGCTGGGGATGAGCTGAGGCTCTTGGTGGAGTTGCCTGTGGTCGGGGTGGTCGGAATTGACGCCGGCGGCGTGGTTGGCGGCGGCGGAGCTCGGGCGAGCTCGGGCTCGGCCTTCTGGGCGCACTAGGGGGGAAACGGAGAGGCGCTACGGGTCCCTGGTGCTGCGGTGAGGGCGGTGGTGAGGTTAGCTTCGGGCCATTGGGGTTCTAGCCACGCCGGCGACGAGGCACGGCGGCGGCGAACTTCGGCCGTAGTGGAGACGGTGGCTAGAGGAGGGAAACGAGTCGGGGAAGAGGGGGAATGACTCGGGGGCTCACCGTGAGTGCGATGAGGGCATCGGCGAGCTCGGGGGCACGGAGCCGATGAATTGACGGCAAGTCCGGCGGGTCCGAGAAGGGGGAAAATGGTGGGGGCGGCGCCTCGGGGTGCTCCGGCGTCGGGAGACTTGGTGAGGAGGGCGGAGAGGGGCTAGGCGGAGCTCGGGGACATGCCGGTGAGGAGAAGGGGTGGCGGTGGCCGCGATGGAGCTCGTCGGTGGCGGCAGCTCCGTTCGGTGAGCTCGGGGGAAGATGGCCAGGGGGAAGGAGAGGGAGCGGCGAGTGAGGGAGAGGGGAGGGGCACGGGCGTCGCTGGGGATGACGTGGGGCGCCGCGGTGGCCAGGTGACGCAGGCAGGCAGCCTGGAGGCGTGGCGAGCTCGGCGGCGTCGCGGTGTCCCTCCTCTGCCTACTGGCACGAGGAGGAAGGCGACAGGGGAGGGCACTGTGGGCTGGGCCACCAGTCTTTGGGCCAAAGAGGGGAGGCTGGGCAGTTCAAGGCGCCAGTAGGTGGGCTGCAGTAACTCTCTCTCTTTAATTTATTGTTTCTGTTTTCTAATATTCTGTAGTTTTAGGGCTTTATTAAAAAATACCAGGGCACTTCTAAAAATCCTGAAAATAATTGTGGGTACCTTCTGGAATATATGCAACAGCCCACATTTAGTTTCAGAATTATTTGAGCATCTAAATTATTTATAGCATTCGAATGCCCAAATTCAAATACTTCATGAATTAATTCAAAAATCCATAAATGGCCAAGAAATATGCTCATCATTTGTGGCAGAGGCTTTCACCTTTATCAAAATCATGAACATTTCCAAGGCATTTTGGGTTTATTGAAAATATTTTTATTGAACCTAGTTGAATTCAATTGGTGCTAGGGTTTCAACAATCCCTATTTCAACTTTCTGAGAAAATTAACATGATGACATGAATGCCTTAATGCAACTGATGTCAAACAATTCTAGGGCTGTGACAACTCACCCCCACTAAACAAGAATCTCGCCCCGAGATTCAAGACGTGAGGTAAGAGGAAAAGGGGAAGTCACAAACTATCACAATCTCCATGATCCAATCGCCTTCTCGAAGATGTTGATTCACTCCATCATCTTGGTCTTGACGTCTTCGAGATCTTCACCCGACACGACAACAGAGAGAAGGGGGAAAACCCTACATGATTCGATCTTCACGATGATCAAGTAAACATGATCAACTCACGGACTGAGATGGTGTCACATCTCGAGTTGAGACACAAAATGCATCGAGAGGGATGGAGGAACAACAACGAGGTTTGATTAGTGGCAACAATTCCACGCTTTAGGAAGATGGTGGATGGTGTCAAGGTGGCGAGGAAATAGTTACCATGATCCCGTAACAGGACACCTCGAGAAAGGTGACGCAAGAACTATTCCTTTAAGTGGCAAAAAGAATTACTTTTGACCCATAGATCATTGGAACTCTTTATACCAGCTTAAGGCAATTCACAACGATCGTTTGACGGAGTGCAAAGGAATAGTACACCCGGACTAGAATGGATGATGTGGACTACCTTGTTGAGGACAACGCAATGGATGATTGTGCTTATCATCGAAGGTGTGGGGGGGGGGGACCCATGGTAAGTCCACTTTTGAAGATAACTCTGGACAAGAATTACTAAGGAGACAGTCTATAGCGAGATAGCACAAGGACGATGCCAGCTGGGAACGAAATGCGACTGTTCGAATGTTCCAACCATCATATCTGCCTGAGATTCAGATCTGGTTGGTGTTAGGATATTTCAGACTCGGCACGTCTGAAAAGGAAAGGTTGCAACACAATTTGACGAGATAACGCTATGAGATTCTCGAAGTGAACTAAGGTAGCAAGCTCCAAAATATGAGCTGGTTCCGCTACAAACCTGTGAACACATTGTCCCAGACAAACATGGCCACGTAGTAGTCTTATAATAAAACGCTACCGAGTTCAGGTGGGGAACCATGATCGAGGATGTTGAAGTCCTTGCATAAGGCATGCTCTTAAGAAGGAACTTCCTTTCCTTGAACAAATCAATCAGTGGCTTGGTGTGCTAGGGATACATACGGAATGAAGATGATCAGTCTATCAAACCATAGAATGCTTTGCACATGCATGACGGACTTGGGATGATTCCACAGGAGGCAAAACAAACCTTTCTCAAGTTCATGGCGGCAACTTACATCAGATGCACATGAACTAGAGGAAGTCACTACTTTCATCCAAACATATGCTTCATGAACGAAACACGAAGAAATGCTTACATAAGTTTCCAATACTAGGTTGATGCTCAACATGACTCATGGGGGAGATAAAATGCTACTGATGGGCTCAACAGCAACTTATCGGAATTTCCATATCACTGGACTTCCACCATCATGTGAACACGGTGATAGCATTGGTCAGACCAAAGATGTAATGGGTATGCTCGAGGGATTAACCGTGAGTAAGACAACATTACGAATATCGTTGGTTCTGATTTGACTTGACAATGGCCCATATTCAAGTCAAAGAATTGGTAGGACAATAGGTCCAACAACTAATCACGAGGACCAATCGATGAAGACATCATCTTTCTTCAACACACACTACATAAGAATATCCCTTTGGAACGAACTAAGTTGGACAAGCTTTTATCTTCCAACTCTCCAAGTTGTTGTCTAGCTTAACCGACTAGCTCAGGGGTATCCAACACAGATTCTTGGAGAAAGGGTGGTTCACAGGGAACCAACTTGATCACGCGCTCAACATAGCAGCCAGGTGACAACCTGATAACACTTCCAAGAAGATATTTGGAAAGTCATGAACCACCGATATATTACTAAGCTCGAGAACAATCTTGCTTTTCAAGGCAAGATGATATGATTAAGGGAGTGAGGACTTGACAAAATCCTAACTCATCAATCGAGGTGTGCACCAGAAATAGGGACTAGGTAGCACGATCAATCTTAGGATGATGGTTTAATAACCAACACGCTAAGAATGAGAATATTGTCCATCCACTACCAAGCAACAAGTTGCTCGGGGTATTGATTTCACACATCACAATTCACTTGCCGGCATTCCGGTTGCAACAACACGGAACCGAGGAATGAATAATGATAGCGAGAGTATCACTGCGTCAAGAATTCCTAGGAGGTTGTGCAATTCCCATGACACTCTTGACATAAAGATGGTAACACTCCAAGGTAGAACAGAACAAAAGCTGAATTGGCGTTTTGATCTGCGGGATACAACTACTTTGACCCAATCCTAGAAATGGATGAGGTATCGAGTTTGTTTCTCCTAGTCATTCCGAATAGAATGGCTTGACGGACCACAAGGATAAAATGCATCGATGAACACAAATGCACACATACCCTTGGCTATCAATTGATAGATGAAGGTCGAAGGCATCTAAGAGAGCAACTCAGAGGAACATATAATTTTTGAGTTATGGAGGCATGGATTAGTATGTCGAGCAAAGTTCAACATTTCTTCCGGATAACCCATGCGGAAAGGTAGAATTGGCAGATTCACAATTATGAATGGAGAACTCCTCAAGAGCACTCTTATCGTGATGTTTTGGTTCAACAAGGAACTTCTGCCATAAGCGGTTCGTAGTATTTGGAGGAAGGAAATACCACGGACCTTGAGGACTATCGCAAAGGTTACTAATATCCTAAAGGCACTAGCAAATACTAGCAACATGAAGTAGGATGAATCTCGGTTCAAAACCAGAGTAGAATACCTGCTACTAAATGGCATCACGGGATGCTTTCAAAATGATGGCTTAATCATCACACTGGGATACAAAAGCATAGCTAAATTGCTAGGTGACTTCCTAAAGACCTAAGGCCATAATAGTAGTTCCAACATATATGTCGAGGTAACAAAATACCTCAACTCACCGATTAGTGTGCTTATTCTGACCAAAAGGTCATCGGGAACGGAAGGAAAGAACTTGCAAATGCATCAGACTATTTAGAGACCTGGGATGACTCGGACAGCATAACGGCTGTAAATGCTCAAAATGATTTGAGACATCCTGCAGAAAACGGTGGCATAACCACTCAACTAACACGTCATCCTGATAGATAGATGAGAAGCCTAGTTCGTAAACCCCGTAGAAGAGAAGAGGATGACTCAGATCAAAAGGCCATGAGGTACAAGGAGTAAAAGAGCCTTACGTTCCCTTCCACAATCAATTCCCTTACATAGCTAAAGCATTTCTAGACACAACTTCGACCAGTTTGGCTTGGTAATCCTACAGGCAGTCAGGCTCTGATACCAACGCTGTCAGGACCCCGATCCTAGGTCACACCGATCTAGCATGTAACACATCATATCACTTTGCGGCCTCACGCACGGTATCCCCGCGGGTGTCGCCTTACCATGGCCCGGGACCGCTTATGTCTTTTGGCTCACGATATGATAGTGTCGCTAGCATCCATATGACGAAGAACCCGGCCGACATGGCGATCGTGAACCCAAAGCGGCGCTAACCCATGGGGACAGGCATACATGAATCACATCGAGCATGTCGGTCATCAACGTATGTATTCGGGCTGTAGCGCTGGGCTAACAGGACTCCGTATCCCGGCTGTAGCAGGCTAGGCAGGACTCGAATACCACCGCGTGACATTTCCCGAAGGATGTATATAGGAACGAAGTGAAACACATGCCGCCAGTCAAGTGTCCAAGCAGTAGTGCTGGGCTAGCAGGACTCCGTGAACCGGGCAGAAGCGGACTACTATCGCTCGGAGGCACGAGACTACATTTCCCCATATGAGAGGCTGCCAAGGATAAACAACTAGTTTGTCGGATCCCACACATACCAAGCATTTCAAACATACACACAATATGCTCGATATGTGTAAATACGACGTGGCATCACAACATAACTCTACGACTCAGATATTATTCATTAGGCTCCGAAGAGCGAGATATTACAAACATGGGTCTCATGACCCAACACTCAGAGCATACAAGTCAAAACACAAGCGGAAGCTAAACATGTCTGGGTACAGACAACTATAAATGAAAAAGGCTGGGAAGCCTGACTATCTACCAGATCCTGCCGAGGGCACAAGATCGTAGCTGAGGTAACAAGCTAAACGTCGAAGTCCACGTGGAACTACTAGCGAGACTGACGCCTCTCTGCAAAACATAAAAAAAGCAAACGTGAGTACAATTGTACTCAGCAAGACTTACATCAGAACTAACTACATATGAATCATTATCAAAAGGGGTGGTGGAGTTTGACCGCAGCAAGCCAGCTTTGACTCGGTGGCTATCCTGAACTACGATCGCAAGTAACTCTTTTGAGGTGGCGCACACGAGTCCACATATTCACCATGGCAATACACCACTATGGACCCACTCCGTCCCCCTCACGAGAACGCCATCCATAGCACTCACGCTTATCTTGCGCATTTTAGAGTATCCACTTTCACTTGTCTATGAACTGATATAGGCAACCCAGAAGTCCTTCTCCGTGGACACGGCTATTCAATAGATCATATTAAACCCTGCAGGGTGTACTTCTTCACACACGCTCACCACTTACCGCGTTTACACGACATGTACTCGGCAACCTTCAAGCGGAAGCCCAACGTGGGTGTCGGCCACGGCCTACCTAAACACTCAAATCCCTAGTCCAGGTTTATCGCCTATTCGGTTCCATCCGCAGGAGTCCGCCGAGGTTTCCCATACAGCCCCGAACGATGTGTGCAGGGTTCCCGAGATACCAAACGGGCACTCGGTACACGACCCACGGTGCCTACCGCAACACAACCCACCCCTAAGGTCAGCGCTATGCAGCCCCAAAGATGCTACAAACACCGAAACTACTTGCAACTCCCTGACCGAGGACAAGGGTGGTCAAGAAGCCGAGAGGGTCCATTGGTTTCGGGCCCAATGCGTGGTAGTAATCTGATCATGGATCACAAACACGAACTCAGTTCTGAGGACGGCTGCAATGAGACAACCCACCATGTACTCCTACATGGCCTCTCACCGCTACCTTTACCAAATCGTGTTCACACACTTAGCTCACACACAATAGGACATGTTCATAACAATTCCAATTCATTCCCGATGAATCAGACCCGACTCAACTCTAAGCAATAGCAGGCATGACAAACAAGCATAAATGAGTAGGCACAACATGGCTCAAACAATTCCTACTCATGCTAGTGGGTTTTATCTAATTCTTGTGGAATGACAGTCATGCAAAGGATCAAGGGGTTCAGCTACCGCAGCAAGTAACACATGAGTCGTTGTTGTCCTAATGCAGTAAAATAGAGCAGGAGCGAGAGAGTGGGATTATATCGGAATGAACAAGGGGGTTTTGCTTGCCTGGCACTTCTGAAGATAATAGTCCTTCATCGGTGTCATCGAATAATCATCGCTTACATCGCTCACCGGAGGGGACAATTACCGGCAAACAAGAGAGAGCACAATCAATGCAATGCACATATATGATGCATGATCATGTTAAGGTACTGAATTTACCTAATGCAATAATAATCCAAGTTAGTTGAAGTGGAATTCAAACAAGGTTGAACTCCAACTCCAAATGCTATTTCATAATTTACCCTAATCATGATTCCTCCTATTCAGTAAGGTTAACTTGTTCAAACATGCATGATCATGGCATAAACAGATTCTTCATATTTTTCTGATCATTTTTCATATATAAATTATTTCCATCCGAGTTACGGTTGAATTTATATGATTTTTAGAAGTTTAGAGTATTTTCTGAAATTTACTGAATTAAATTAAATCTAGAAAAGGAATATTGCGTCAGCACTGCGCAAGCATGACGTCAGCAGGTCAACTGCGGCTGGCTGGGTCAAACCTGACGTGTGGGGGCCACACGTCAGTGACTAACTAAACTAACCTAGTCAATTAGCACTAACCTAGGTTAAGTTAAATTAGTTTAAACCTAAACTAGATTAGTTAGCCGGGCGGGGCCCGCATGTCAGTGAGGGAGAGGGGGAGGTTAAACCGGCAGTGGGTCAGCGGGCGCCGGCGTTTAGCCGTCGGCGAAGCACGCCAGCGGCAAAGTGCATTTCGCTGTTCCGGCCACCAAAAGGGTCGGGGAGGGTACCTACGGGGAGCTGGGGATGAGCTGAGGCTCTTGGTGGAGTTGCCCGTGGTCGGGGTGGTCGGAATTGACGCCGGCGGCGTGGTTGGCGGCGGCCGGAGCTCGGGCGAGCTCGGGCTCGACGCTGCGGCGCACTAGGGGGGAAACGGAGAGGCGCTACGGGTCCCTGGTGCTGCGGTGAGGGCGGTGGTGAGGTTAGCTTCGGGCCATTGGGGTTCTAGCCACGCCGGCGATGAGGCACGGCGGCGGCGAACTTCGGCCGTAGTGGAGACGGTGGCTAGAGGAGGGAAACGAGTCGGGGAAGAGGGGGAAATGACTCGGGGGCTCACCGTGAGTGCGATGAGGGCATCGGCGAGCTCGGGGGGGCACCGGAGCCGATGAATTCGACGGCGAAGTCCGGCGGGTCCGAGAAGGGGAAAATGGTGGGGGCGGCGCCTCGGGGTGCTCCGGCGTCGGGAGACTTGGTGAGGAGGGAGGAGAGGGGCTAGGCGGAGCTCGGGGACATGCCGGTGAGGAGAAGGGGTGGCGGTGGCCGCGATGGAGCTCGTCGGTGGCGGCAGCTCCGTTCGGTGAGCTCGGGGGAAGAGGGCCAGGGGGAAGGAGAGGGAGCGGCGAGTGAGGGAGAGGGGCGAGGGGCACGGGCGCCGTCTGGGGATGACGTGGGGCGCCGCGGTGGCCAGGTGACGCAGGCAGGCAGCCTGGAGGCGTGGCGAGCTCGGCGGCGTCGCGGTGTCCCTCCTCTGCCTACTGGCACGAGGAGGAAGGCGACAGGGGAGGGCACCTGGTTGGGCTGGGCCACCAGTGCTGGGCCAGCAGGGGGGAGGCTGGGCCGGTTCGCGGCGCCAGGTAGGTGGGCTGCGCAGGTAACTCTCTCCTCTTTAATTTATTGTTTCTGTTTTCTAATATTCTGTAGTTTTAGGGCTTTATTAAAAAATACCAGGGCACTTCTAAAAATCCTGAAAATAATTGTGGGTACCTTCTGGAATATATGCAACAGCCCACATTTAGTTTCAGAATTATTTGAGCATCTAAATTATTTATAGCATTCGAATGCCCAAATTCAAATACTTCATGAATTAATTCAAAAATCCATAAATGGCCAAGAAATATGCTCATCATTTGTGGCAGAGGCTTTCACCTTTATCAAAATCATGAACATTTCCAAGGCATTTTGGGTTTATTGAAAATATTTTTATTGAACCTAGTTGAATTCAATTGGTGCTAGGGTTTCAACAATCCCTATTTCAACTTTCTGAGAAAATTAACATGATGACATGAATGCCTTAATGCAACTGATGTCAAACAATTCTAGGGCTGTGACATCGTCGAAAACTTTGCTTCGGGAAGAAGGACCAGGTAGCACAGTTAAAAAGTTGCACGATAATGATACAGCCGATCAGGCTAGGAATGACGTGATCGAGTTCAAACTCGTAAGTGATGAAGGTTACCAAGAGTTGTTTAATCGCGGTGCGGATCGAGCCAGTTATCGGTGTCTTTGAGTGTTTAATAACTCAGAGTCCGTGAAAAATTGGAATCAGTGAGAATGTAGAACTTCCTGAAGCACTCATAAGAAGTTATGCAGTTCCGTGATAATCTTGAGTTACCAGGGGGTAATACTCGACGACAAATTAAAGTAGAGGTTGGACTGGGGTATTACTCTACAGAAGACAAGTGCTTAAACTTGCACGAGAAATGGTATTTAAAGGAAAACATGGTCGGAAACCACGATCATAAATGATCGAACCACGGATACAAGATGAACTTATAACAAGGGGGTAATCATTTTTACGAGCAGCTTCCATGATAAGTTATACATCGTGTCCATGGGCATGAACACAAAGTTCAAGGTCGACTCCCACTTCTTCAATGTATAACCTTTCATTCACTGCTCTAGATAAAAATGATTTCAGTGTCAAAACCTACCTGGTGAATTACCAGAGGAGTATGACCCGTGAAAACTTTCGAGTTCACCCAGATTAAGGAAGGCATAGGTTCAACCCAACGGGACTTCTTAGAACATATACCATCAACTTCAGGAGTAAATAACACAAGATCGATAGTAGAGCATGCTTGAGCAAGAAGAGGATATAATTTACCAAAGGCATTAAGTATCGGAGAAAGAACTCACAAAGTGATTAATTATGAAGGACACTGTCGGATATAATCCAACAGTGGATATGGCGATCCACAATGGGGCTGATGTAAGTATCGATACCCAATCAGAGGAAGAAAGATTGCAAATGCATCGTTTTATAGAACATCTGAATAACTCAACGTTTAAATATCAAAGTAATTATGATTTTCAAATCAAGGGATCAGGAGCAAATGCTCTGATCAAGGATGGATAAGCTGAATAGACTTAGGGGTACAATCGACGGCAATTTGATTGGTCGCTAACTAGCTCATGTTTAAAATGACGTCTGAGCCGGAAGGATGAATTCTAGGAACTGATTGAGGATGGCGAGCACTCGCAACATTTTGAATCAACGGACTCAAAATGATAATGACAAGGGATGCCAATAATATTATAGACTTATGGGATTAACCGTAAGGCAAGCAAGTAAGAATTTCAAGAGCAATAGGCTACTCAGGATTTTCAGAAGTTCAAACAGTATTTTGAATACTTTTGTGAAATACATGAATCAACTGGGGATGAGCAAATATTCGGTGAGTGCTAGAAATTATCCATAGTGGTATTCATGTGGCAAAGAACCGCAAGGCAGTAAGCTCAAGGATTCTCGGAACAACAGAGAGAATTTCGGGATATCTTGTAATAACAAGATCAACTGGGAAGCATTGTATGAATGGCGAGTATACGTGGTTATCCATAGGGGTTTATCGATGGAGGGGAATTGCAAAAGCGACGCCATAAAGTCTCAAGGGAACATCGGAGAGTATCTTCGAATTCTTCTGGTGCAGCAGACGGTCATCTGTAATAAGGGGCTCTCCAGGAGAAAGTATTATCGAGAACCTAGAGTCAGAGTTAGTAAAATCGTTTTATCCCAATAGGAGAGATGTCAGAGTCCCAGAGTATAGGTCGAGGAATAAAAGATCCTACTACCTCCCAATGGCGACGTGTGCCCGTAAGACACACAGCCATGTTAGTAAAAGTTTTCTAATGTCTAGACTCGACTTCGGCCAAGGAGTTGGAAGGGGGAGCCCTACAGGCAGTCGGCTCTGATACCAACTTGTGACGCCCCCGATTCAATCATACACTAATCATGCACGCAAACGTGTACGATCAAGATCAGGGACTCACGGGAAGATATCACAACACAACTCTAAAACATAAATAAGTCATACAAGCATCATAATACAAGCCAGGGGCCACGAGGGCTCGAATACAAGTGCTCGATCATAGACGAGTCAGCGGAAGCAACAATATCTGAGTACAGACATAAGTTAAACAAGTTTGCCTTAAGAAGGCTAGCACAAACTGGGATATAGATCGAAAGAGGCGCAGGCCTCCTGCATGGGATCCTCCTAAACTACTCCTGGTCGTCATCAGCGGGCCGCATGTAGTAGTAGGCACCTCCGGTGTAGTAGTCGTCATCGACGGTGGCGTCTGGCACCTGGGCTCCATCGTCTGGTCGCAGCAACAGGGTAAAGAAAAGGGGAAAAGGGAGAACAAGGCAACCATGAGTACTCATCCAAAGTACTCGCAAGCAAGGAGCTACACTACATATGCATGGATATATGTGTAAAGGGCCATATCAGTCGACTGAACTGTAGAATTTCAGAATAAGAGGGGGATAGCTAATCCTGTCGAAGACTACGCTTCTGGCAGCCTCCGCCTTGCAGCATGTAGCGAGAGTAGTCTGAAGTCCTCCAAGTAGCATCGCATAGCAATAATCCTACCCGGCGATCCCCTCCTCAATGCCCTGTTAGAGAGCGACCACCGGGTTGTATCTGGCACTTGGAAGGGTGTGTTTTGTTAAGTATCCAGTTCTAGTTGTCATAAGGTCAAGGTACAACTCCAAGTCGCCCCTGCTGTCAAGATCACGGCTATTCGAATAGATTAACTTCCCTGCAGGGGTGCACCACATAACCCAACACGCTTGATCCCATTTGGCCGGACACACTTTCCTGGGTCATGCCCGGCCGCGGAAGATCAACACGTCGCAGCCCCACCTAGGCCAACAGAGAGGTCAGCACGCCGGTCTAAACCTAAGCGCACAGGGGTCTGGGCCCATCGCCCTTAGCACACCTGCACGTTGCGAACGCGGCCGGAAGCAGAACTAGCCCCCTTAATACAAGAGCAGGCTTACGTTCCAATCCGGCGCGCGCCGCTCAGTCGCTGACGTCACGAAGGCTTCGGCTGATACCACGACGCCGAGTGCCCATAACTTTCCCACGTAGTTGGTTAGTGCGTATAGACCAAATGGCCAGACTCAGATCAAATACCAAGATCTCGTTAAGCGTGTTAAGTATCCGCGAATGCCGACCAGGGCCAGGCCCACCTCTCTCCTAGGTGGTCACAACCTGCCCTGTCGCTCCGCCACAAAGTAACTGTCGGGGGCCGTCGGGAACCCAAGTCCACCTCTCCGGGATGGAGCCACCGTCCTTTCAGCCCCATCTCCTAACAGTACCACGAGTAATGTAATAGTGTAAAGTATATAGTATATGCCCGTGATCACCTCCCGAAGTGATCACAACCCAGTAGTATAGCATGGCAGACGGACAAGAGTGTAGGGCCACTGATGGAACACTAGCATCCTATACTACGCAGTAGGATAGCAGGTAAGGGTAACAACTGTAGCGACAATGACAAGCTATGCAGCAGAATAGGATTAACCGAAAGCAGTAACATGCTACACTACTCTAATGCAAGCAGTATAGAGAAGAATAGGCGATATCTGGTGATCAAAGGGGGGGCTTGCCTGGTTGCTCAGACAAGAAGGAGGGTCGTCGGTGAGGTAGTCGACCACGTGGGCATCAAAGATCGCCACGGGGTCTACCGGAGAGAAGAGGGGGAGAAATAGTAAATACATAGCAAGCAAGTGCATAACAGGACAACAAGCAGAGCTAGACGTGTTCTAACGCGGTATGAGGTGATACCGGTGAAGGGGGGGGTGAAATATCCGGGAAAGTATCCCCGGTGTTTCGTGTTTTCGGGCAGAGGAGCCGGAGGGGGAAAGTTGCGAGTTCGATAGGTTAGGGATGCGTGGCGGACGAACACGCTGTGTTTCCGGGTTTGTCTCGTCGTTCTGAGCAACTTTCATGTTGAAAATAATTTAATCCGAGTTACGGTTTAAAAGATATGATTTTCTAAAGATTTTATTAATTTCTGAAATTTAATTAATTATTTAATTTAATTCGAAAATGGATTTATGACATCAGCATGATGTCATGCTGACGTCAGCAGTCAACAGTGGTTGACTGGTCAACCTGACCAGTGGGTCCCGTCTGTCATTGGCACATCACCCTAACTAACAGATTAGTTAGGTTAATTAGATATTTAGGTTAATCAAGTTTAATTAGTTCAGCTAAACATGATTAATTAAGTTAAGTAATTTATTTATTTATTTATTTTTCTTATAATATTTTTTTATTTTTTTATTTTTTATTTTATTATTATTCTAAAACATTCAGGGATGGGTCCCCACTTGTCATTGGCCCCAGGGGCCTATGCGGCTCGGGCGATGGGGCGCTGGAGGTGCCCGACCCGGGCGAGGGCCAGCGGACACAGAGGGGCACCGGGCGCCAGAGATGGCACCGGCAAGGCCACGTCGGGGCAGCACCGGGGCTAGGCGGCGCGGTGGAGGGTGCATGGGGCGCAGGGGGAGGCAGGGCACGAGCGGTTGGAGGTGGCCGCCAGTGGAGGCAGAGCCGACGAAGCCATGACTCGTCCACGGCCAGCGGCCATGGTCAGGGCTTCAGTGGGCGGAGGCGATGCGGGCGAGGGAGCAGCAGGGCGGTGGCGCGCCGATGGCGGGATGCACGGTGTGGCACGGCGGGTGAGGGCGCGACCGTTGGCGCGTGCGGAGGCACGCCGGTCAAGACTGAGGTCATGCGAGCAGCGGCGCGAAAGTCGCCGCGCAAGACGATGAACAACGTCGGGGCGGAGAGGAAAAGGAGGAGGGACGGCGGCTCACCGGGCCCTGCAGATGTGCGTATGCGGGCTCGGGGAGGAGGACAAGGACGGGCGAGGTCGAGGCGGGGGCATGGGGACGACACGAACGCAGGGGAGGCAGTCCAGCGGTGGAGCAGGGCGGCTCGCCGGGAGCGGCCACGGCCGGAGCCTGGGTGGGCGCCAGGGGACCCTGCCGGCGAGGACCGGAGACGAGGTGGCCTCGGCGATGGGCGCCAACGCGGTGGCGGCAACGGGGTGGCCTTCGGCGAGGAGGGCAGCGAGGCGCAGCCCGATCCAGTCGAGCGAGGTGAGAAGGACGGGAGAGTAGGTGGGTTTCTCCTCGATCCAGATTGTATCGGGAGGGGGGAGAGGAAGTGGCGACGTGAGGGGGAAAGTGGGGGGAGTGGGGCGTTAGGGTTCGGGTTGGGGGAGGGGGTTAAGCAGGAGGGTCGGGTGGGCCGGCCTGGTTGGCCCGATGGCCAGCTGAGCCGAGGCCTAGTGGGGGGGGGGGGCGGGGCAGGCTTTTTAGTTAGGTTCTGCTTCGCTTTTTATTTTAATTGATTTTCTGGTTTCCATCCACTATAAAATATCTAGGCATTTTATAAAAATGTGTTTATTTCACCATATTTACATATGCAAACTATGGCACCTCCTGAACATTTTTGTTTTAACTTTCAAAAACTCTTATTGTTGACTTTAATTTGAATTTGAATTTTGAGACGGTTTCGAATCATCGCGAGGTTAACAACAGTGATCGTGGTGACGTGGCATCATTAGCGTGGGATTACTGTAGCTTAATTATCCGGTCGTCACACTTAGCGGCCCATGGTCTTCATGGTCCAGTACAAGCCCGCTGTCTCTTTCGGCCTGCTAAAGGCCTACAGTATAGTTGGGCCATATGTAGCCCAAACTTTGTAACGGCCTGTTAACGGCCCGTGAAATAAAATGGGCCACCTGTTACCCGCTTCGATGTCAGCCTGTTAATGACCCGTGAGGTAAGAGGGCCGACCATTAACTTTCGGCCTAGTAACGGCCCATTAACTTAATGGGCCCACTAAAGTTCGTACATGTCTTTAGGCCAAATTAGATAATTTGAGCCCATTACGACGAGCAATTATGCACAGGACCAAAACCGATCACGCAAAGGTACGGCATACAGGGAATAACGTTGCACATCCAGCATATACTACAGGAAAATACATCCACAGGGCAATCAAAGATTGATGCCAGTGCAAATAAATGAGCAGAACCTAACCATCTACAACGTCACAATCTGCAACCTCAGCACAGATGACGCCCATAAGCATGTTAGCAAGTTCTTTCTGCTTTGCTACACTTTCTCTGAAAACATTGATCAGTTGTTGTGTCGCACGACTTTGCACCTCTGATTCATCCACCATTTTCATCATTGCCTCAGCCATTAATTGGTTCACAAACATACATTTATTTCGTTGCATTCGAGACAGAGGATACTGAACAGATTCTGATGGTGATTTTGGCAGGCTTGTATTATTGATAGTGGAGAGTGTCTCGACCACTGCATCATAACATAAATTAGGACGGGAACCAAACATATTGATCATGAGTTATTGCCATATTACCTGGCCTAGATTTACTGGAAAGAAACAATGGGGTTGCCTTGCTGTTTTTAGAGTTTGTCTTCTTATTACCATATTACCTGGCCTAGATTTACTGGAAAGAAACAATGGCGTTGCCTTGCTGTTTTCAGAGTTTGTCTTCTTATCTTCAGCAGCCTGCACAAAATTAACACACTAGCATTGCTATCATTGGCCAAGTCAGATAATAGGAAAGCAACATTGACACAACGAACGTTTGGGCAACTAGCCTACACCAAATTAACACAATATGGCACAGCTATCATCAGCCAGGTAAGGTAGTACGAAAGCAACATTGACACAATGAATGAATGGGCAACCAGAGAAGCACTACAATTCAGTAATGTGTGTGATATGAGATAGTACATTCATGCAGCTCGGTATGCAAAACTACCAGGCAGTTTTCCTTACAAAAATCAACATTGGCGCCTTTAACATTTTTCTACAACTAATTTTAGATCAGATAAAGGTTAGATTCATGCCAATTAACAAAATACATGTTGATGTAAAAATATAGTGATATACAACAGTACTTACATCAACATTGGAGCACAGAAATTCCATAAGATATTTTCCTCGAATCTGATCCCAATGGAGGAAGTCTTCTATCGTTTAACCTTATTTTCTAAAAGAGAGATGGGTATGAAACATGTAGAAAATATGATCAGAATGCTATAAAATTTCATGATGCGAGGATACGCACACGCTTCTTAGAATGGAGATGACATTCTTTTGCTGGATCGAGCGGACTAGTTCTTTGGCCACCGGAATCTGCTTATTATCGGGGGACTTGGATTTCTCTGCTTTGAGCAGTATCTATGAAAAATGGAGTTGGTTTATTATCTCCGGCGTTTGGATCTTTTGCAAAGACCTGGTTTGTAACCCTTCAGATTCTAACACAGCCGTCTTCCCCTTGCATGCCTTATATAGAAGAATGGTGATTCAGTTATAAAACATGCTACAGCAGAGATGGAATAGGTACTGAAGAATAGAAAGGCATGACATATTGACATGTATTCCCTCCATCCGGAAATAAATGGACGGGTCTAGGCGTATTTCAGTTCTAGATACATCCAGTTTTATACATTTCTGCGACATTTAATCCGGATGGAGGGAGTATGATGTAAGAGCTAGGGATACGACATGACAACACAGGAAAAAAACACTGAAAAACCCACCGCAGAACCAAAGTATTCAAACCCACTGATATGAGATAGTACACTCATGCAGCTCAGGATGCAAAACTATCAGGCAGTTTTCCTTACAAAAAGCAACATTGTGGCCTTTAATCATACATTTTGCTACAACTAAATTTAGATCAGATAAAGGTTGGATTCACGCCGATTAACAAAATACATGCTGATGTAAAAATATAGTGATATACAACAGGTACTTATATCTACATTGGAGCACAGAGAATTCCTGGAAGAATCTTTCCTCATAAACGATACCATTGCAGAACTTCTTCTATCTGTTAAGCTTATTTTCTAAAAGAGAGATGGGTAAGAAACATGTAGAAAATATGATCAGCATGCTATAAAATTTCATGATGCAAGGATATGCACACGCTTCTTAGAATTGAGTTGACATATTTTTTCTCGACTGGAGCGGACTAGTTCTTTGGCCACTGAATCGCTTATTATCGATAGGAGTTGTGTTTCTCTATCTTTGGAGCAAGATCTATAAAAACTGGAGTTGGTTTATTATCTCCTGGCATTTGGATCTTTTGCAAAGGCCTTGTTTGTAACCCTTTAGATTCTAACATAGTCGTCTTCCCCTTGCATGCCTTCTATAGAAGAATGGTGCTTTAATTATAAAACATGCGATAGCAGGGAGATGGAATAGGTACTTAAGAATAGAAAGGCATGACATATTGACATGTATTCCCTCCATCCGGAAACAAATGGATGGGTCTAGGCGTATTTCAGTCCTAGATACATCCTTTTTTATCCATTTCGACAACATGTAATTCGGACGGAGGGAGTATGGTGTAAGAGCTAGGGATACGACAGGACAACACAGCAAAAAAAACACTAGTTGAATGTAAAACTATATGCTAGCGGAATACGTACAGAAATAACTAAGGCAACATACACGTGTATGATTGGGAAAATAAGATGGCATTGCAACAGAACACTAGAACAACACTTCAATGTAAAAAAACATGGTATGGAAGACAAATGAAGTACATAATGATGAATAACAATGCATAAGATATTCAGAAGCATGATGTCCAAATTAAGCAGATGGCATTGCGATAGAGTAGAATGACAGTACTTGAATTTGAAAACATGTTATCATGAATGGAATAGGTACTGGAAAACAGGAAGGCATGACATATTTACATGCATGATCAGCATGCTAAGCACATGGCATTGCAACAGAGTAGATACACTCCAGGACATTATATGCATGTTGTACCCATATCACAGGCCAAGTTAGAGCAAGGACCTTGTGGGGTGAAGAGGATTCATCATCTTTCTGCAAGTCTTCTGAAGAACCGCCTTTACATGTTCCATCATATTGGGTATCATTGACATCAAGTTTATTGGCCTTTACATTGCTCCGTGAGGTTCTTGTGGATATATCAGTGTGTGCAATTATATCTGACATGCATGGAAGACAACTAGTAGTTAGATTTATGTAAATGAGTGCCTGTAGGAGACGACATAAATAGTAGGACTGGGGTTAACTAGCAGCAACATGTCTCATAAACTAAAGGGAGAACATGATGAAAGCTACGTAATATGTATCGTGCTGTACTCGAGATTAACTAGATGGCACACAAAAGTATTAAAGAACAACATAGGTAATACTAGAAGTGGTATAATACTATAATCACCAGCCTGTGGGATAGCATTGGCTGATGGATGATAACTATGGAACAACGTTACCTAAAGAACAAGTATCTTAGCTGAACTATGGAATAGCGTGAACTCCTGAACAAGACCTGTAAGAGATCAACATGAACATACAGTCAAATGTGATGGTCTATTTTCCGCCCTTAAATGAATAACAAAGCCATAAATGTTGCACACAAGTAAGATGAGGGTACAACCTATCTGGCTGCCATCCATAGGAGTGAGCATCATGTGCTGACTTGTCGATGGCCCTGCAGTTGTTGTGGTTGTCCATGTCGGGCACGCGCATTTGATGTAGGGAACTGTTGAGTGGGGACTGTAGCTCCCTTCTGGTGTATGCTTCCCTTGTTGGAGCAGCTGCGGTGAGTCGGAAGACGGTGTGTCTGAAGATGCAGATAACACATAATGTTAAGAATGACATATCTCTTTGATCCGAAGAAATACACTAAGAGATCAATAGCAAGGTACGAGAGTGGTCACACGTCTGTTGACTGAAGACTAAATTGGGGTCACACGATTTTATTTTATTTTGGTACTGTCTGATCTACGTCGGATGGCTTGATGGCCGTCTTGTGCCTCCCGGCTAACACTGTTCGGAATCTTCCCCGAAGAGCCAGCGACCAACGGCAGAGCAGCCTGCCTCCGCCGTTAGTGGACCCGGCCAAAACCCCGCTCCCCGCCCCACCGCACTGCCGTGGTTGCGCCGCCCCCAGGCCAATCCACAAAGACTCCCCGTCATCCAGATCCGGTGGCGGTAGTACCTTCAATCCACGCAACTCTAAAAGGTAGCCATCTAAGCGCTGCTTCCGCGGCGAACTTGCGGCCCCGCACTCTTACGTTAGACACCAGCCAACCAACAGCCTAGGACCTCCGTCGCCTCGAGGGGTGCTGCTTCCCATTGGGAATTCGATTGGCCCAGAATAAAAATTCAGACAACTGACGCCTAAATAAAGTGATTTCAGATGAGGGTGCGACCTATCTGGCGGCATGGTGAAGTAGGCAGGTCCAGCTGCCGAGTCGCTGAGGCCGGGCGCGATTCTTGATGGCGACGGCGGCAGGGAAAGAGCAATGTCGCCGCGGTCGACGGCTACACGGAAGCAGCGCCAGGACTCTGGACGGATCCGAAATTGGAGCCGCTCCGGCGCCGTGAACAATGGCGGGGGTGAATCGGCTCCAGTATGGTTCATGCGGCCGTCGTCGAGGCAGCACCAGCAGCAAGGAGTAAGAGGCACACGGCCCAGTGCATGACGGCAATTGGACAGCGTCTCCGGCATTAGGGAGGAGGGTGGCTGTGAAATTGGTGCGGCGGGGCGCCATGGAGGTGGGGCTGAGGTTTGTGGCTCGGGAGAAGGAGCTTCCGGGAGAAGGTGATTTGGCGCCCACGAGGTATGAATGGGGCAGGCGGGGGGGAATTGGGAGGAGGAACCATGTCTTCTGACGCATTTATGCGAAATGTGAGGGGAGTTACAGTTCTACCCTTGCCTATAGGCTTCTCGGCCTGGGTCTGTGTACTGAGGGTCGGGGATAGTAGAGTAACTTTGCTTCTCCCCAAATAGTGGGCGGAAGCGATTTGAAGCAGGAGGCGTGTTTTGAACTATAGTGGGCGCGAGCGATTTCGGGCGAGGAGAGCGTGTTTTGAAATAGTGGGCGCGAGCTATTTCGGGCGAGGAGGGCGTGTTTTGCCGACCATGGTTTATAAATTATTCGGCACATGTCATTTCGGCCGAGGAGAATGCGCGCTTGGATGGAGTTACGAACCTACCCTCGATGTACAACGGGCCAATTGATGCGTGTCCCACATACGACAGTAATTTCGCGTCTCCCATTTATTTGCTCAGGCGAATTCCACCGAGCAGAGAGGATGTTTAATGGTTCGTTCAAATTTTGGGAGAACGAGCATCCACGTCTACCTTACCAAGTCGATTCGAATCAAATTTTGAAATATTAGCTTGCCACTTCTTTTTTAGATGGAGAGATGATGCTCGGGAATAATGTGTTTTGACATGCTCGTTGCTAGCGATTTACTATATGACAAATAGTTGACCCACTCAAAAACGCGAATCAAACCCAAAATGAAATATCTCGATTCAATGAACTAGCTCGTTCAGTAGGTCAAAATTAGTGAACTAAATCCAAAATTGAACACCTCAATCGAGTAGCATGTTGTACAGTGTTATAGTACTCCATGAACATGTTGAAAGTCAAATTAATGAACTTGTTTGATATACGCATATATCCGTTCATGTGTGGATTGCAGACAACATGTTGTCCAATTTAAATATTTGAATGCAAGTTTATATCGAAACATGGTTTATATCAGTCTTTGATGCATAAAACGCGACCTCCCCCTCTCCCGGACTCC
Source organism: Aegilops longissima (assembly GCA_021605205.1). Lineage (NCBI taxonomy): Eukaryota > Viridiplantae > Streptophyta > Magnoliopsida > Poales > Poaceae > Aegilops > Aegilops longissima. Next base: position 754,668,568 of record CM038682.1, on the reverse strand, counting down.
TATTCTCTCTCTCACACACTCTCTCGCCGACAATCTTCAATTCTGTCGCACGCATCCGACACAAAAACCTTGTCGGTCCCTCTCCCTTTATCTCTCTCTCTCTCTCTCTCTCTCTCTCTCTCTCTCTCTCTCTCTCTCTCTCTCTCTCTCTCTCTCTCTCTGTCGGATTTCAGGTTCCGGCAGACCCTCTAGGTTCGAACTCTGGGGTGCACGCGGAGATCTCACCCCTGCCTACCTGCACCTCATCGCCTCGCAAGGATCTAAACTACACAAAGAGCAACACAAGGGACGCAAGCTTTATACTGGTTCGGGCCACCATTGTGGTGTAATACCCTACTCAAAGTGTGGTGTGGTGGATTGCCTCGAGGCTGATGATGAACAATACAAGGAAGAACAGCCTCGCGAGGGTCTGTTCTTAGCCGGTGCGATGAACTGCTAGGGGGAGTTCGGTCGCTCTCTATCACTCTCTCTCTATCTAGATTCAACGTGTCTCTACCCTGTGGGTGGCTAGCCCTATTTATAGGCAAAGGCTCTGGGCCTCTTCCCAAATATTGAGCGGGAAGGGCGCCAACAATTGGCCATTTTGAAGGGGAACATCTAGTACACTTATCCTGACTAAAGTTGGTCCTCGCCTGTCAAAGGCTCTGACGATGACGCCGGCTTGGGCTCCACGATGACCTCCTTCCTGCCATTGTGTTGGTCTTGGTCTTGTTGCACCGAAACGGTTGCCTTTGCTTGCTACTCTCGCCTGCGCTTGCCTCCTTTGCACCAAAGAGGAAATGAGGACACTCTGCATGAGCTGGCGCCTTGGTCGTCATGGCTTGCGTCATGGGCACCTCGTGAGGTACCCGCCTTGATCTCTCCGCCTCCTCGAGACAGCCTGACGAGGCCGTGCACGAGGAAGCTTCCTATCATCCGCCCATGAGGCTTGGCCCTCGCGAGGTCTTGAGTTTGTGCCGATGAAGATGGGCGTGCCGGGCACCCCTTGAAACCACGCCGCGGGCGCAGGCGAGCAAGTCTGGATACCCCGTTCCCGAAACGCCGACATTAGCCCGGGCCCAAAGCGCGCTGGACTTGGCTTAGCGAGAAAGCGAAGGGCAAGTCTGCGGCGCCGCGGACCCTAACAGCCTGCGGCCTCGGGCGCCGCGTGGCGGTTGATTGGACGTGGGCGTCCCTGTTCCCCCACGCCTCCTTATTTTGCGCCTAGCTAGACGGACCCGTGGTTGCACACAGTCATAACTCTTCTCACCGCTCGAGCGTCTCCTGCTCTTCCTCCTCTCGACCTCCAGTCTCCGCTTCCAATCCAATCTCGAATCCTCCCCCTTCATGTCGCCATGGCTCCGATGAAGAAGGGGAAAGGGAAAAAGCCAGTGCCTCCGTCCCGCTCGCCGTCGCAGACGGCTCCTGCTGTCGATCGGTCGATCATACTCAACCGAGAAGGCTTGGACAAGGTCAGTTCTGCCCTCGCCACTATCTTCAATGAGTGCGGGAGGACGACGGTCTGGCCCGCGTCTCACTTCTCCATTGACAGAATAGTCACCGAGGTCCGGTACTTCGCCGACGCCCTGTGGGCGGGACTGGTTCCCCCCTTTTCCAATTTCTTCAACGTTGTGCTTTCCCATTACCAGATCCATATGATGCACTTGGGTCCCGAATCCATTACTCTCCTTGCCGTTTTCGCCTTTGTCTGCGAGGCGATGATGGGCATCCCTCCTTCAGTTGCCTTGCTGCGCCACTTCTTCTCTTTGCGCCTCAGCGACCCCACCCAATGCTCGGGGTGCGTGAGCTTCGTTGCCGCACCAGAAACATCGGCTTCAGGGATTGATTTCAGCCTTCCTCCGCGCGCGCCTGGGTTCCGCGAGCAGTGGCTGTATGTGGATGTCGGGCTGCCTAGCCCCCTGCTTTCGGAGCCAAGATTACCCGCTATCCCCAATTCGGGCTGGGGCCAGGAGACGCTCACGAGCCCCTGGCTCGTCTTTGTCTGGCATCGCTTCGCGTACTTGAGGGCGCTCGGCGTGACGGCGCCCAAGGTGGTGAATGAGTTCCTCCTATGCCGCATTTCCCCTCTCCAGTGTCATTCCCCCCCGATGTGGGCCTTTCGGCGGGCGTGAGGACCGCATGAGGCTCTAGGAGGAGGACCTAACGCCTGAAGTGCTGAGGAAGGTTCTCATGATCCTGACTGGGACCCTTCCCCTGGCAGCATCCGGCAAGGGGGTGCTCTGCTGTACCTTTGCTCGAACAGGGGTGATTTCGTGAAGCAGATGTCCAGCTTCGACGAATGAGGGCTGTGCCCCGCAGGCCTCATTGGACCTCGTGAGAACCCAGTCGTGGTGACTGTCCTTCCAGTTGCCCACGGCGGTCCTTCCTCGAGTGGTGGAGAAGGGAGGCAAGGGCCACCGGAGGGTGAGGGGGCCTTTGCCGAGATGACGACGCCAGGCGGCACTCCTGAGGTGGCAGCTCCTGAGGCCCGCACTACTGCGGCTGAAGGCGTTGAGCCTTGACCCATGCTGCTCCCGTGTGAGGCCCCCGAGGCCCCGGCTACCTTCTTGGTGATACGACTGGCGGCGTGCGCCAGGACGACGCCCCTGACGTTGGTCACCTTGGTGCTTCTTCCTCGTCGCAGGCTGACCCCTGCACGGAGCTCCTGGGCCGCTTCCGCGTGGACTTCGAGGCTCTCCGGACGAGAAAGGAGGCCTTGGGTGATGATTACCCTTGCCGCCTGCTGAAGCGCAGGAAGTATTTCGCCATTGATGAGTAAGCCTTCTCCTTTCCTGGTTCCTTATTTTCCCGTTGCTTCGGCTGATCCTCGCTCTGCAGGGCCCTTCCTGCCGAGCTCACGAATATGGCTGAGGAGCCATCCCCCCAGGCCTCGCCATCTCCATCGTCCCCAAGCGCTCCGAGCTCAAGCACTGCCCTCGTGGTGAGGCCGGTCGGAGAGGTGAGCCATCCTGTGACGCATCATGGTTCTGCGCACCTCGCGACCCTCCTTCGCGAGCCTTCCCGGGGTATAGCTAGCCTGCCTTGGGCTCCTCGACTGGTCATGGACAGCGATTGGCTGAGGTCGGCCCTTCGTTCTTCATTTGAGGACGAGGCGGCTCTAGGCCGGGCTTCTGGCGAGGCGTGCCCGACCATCGCGAGGGCGCCAGCCCCCAGCCCCCTGCCCAGAGGGGGAGTGCTGATTCGCGGCCCCCCGCGCACACCTGGGGCAGAGGACGATGCGGAAGACGTGCTCGAGCGCGCCCGGGAGCACCGTGCCCTTCGCCAAGGGTTTCTCCAGAGGGCGGCTGACGCAATGAGCCAGCTTGGTGTAGAGCTCGCTGACGAAGATGCGCGCCTTGAAGCTGAGGGCCTGCGCCTGGCTGAAGAGAGGCGCAAGCTGAAGGTGGCCCTTGCCCTTGCGCGCCACCATCGTGACCTCGACAATGAGAAAGCCGAGATGTTGCTGGCGGCTTTACGGGAGGCCCGTTCCCGGGCCGCAGAGGAGGCCGGGAGGCTGACCGGCGGCATGAGGCAGCGGAGGAGCGGGCGCGGAAGCTCCAGACCTAGAGCAATTCCCTAGAGCAGCAGGTTGAGCTGCGTGAGACGGCCCTTGCATCGATGAAGGGGGCTTCGGTCGACCAGTTGGAGCTCCAGAGACGGGAGGAGGCACTGACCCTGGAAGCTGCCGAGCGCGCCCGCCATCTTGAGCAGCTGGAGATGAGGGAGCACTTGGTGACGCAGGCGGAGGACTATGTCTCTGTGCGGGAGGCCCGAGTCCTGGAAGAGGTTGATCACCGGGTGGCGGCGGCCCACTTGAACCTCGAGCGCGAGTTCGAGGAGAGGCTGGGGTTGATCGGGGCGAGCGGAAGGCAGGACCGCCGCCACGAGGCCAAGCTGGATGAAGTGACGCGCCGGGCTGACGCTTCCCGGGCTGCCCTTGGCGTGGCGCAGGAGGAGCTGACTTCCTCCCGCGCCGAGGTGCTTCTTCTACGCCAGCGGGTGGACGCGGCCGAGGCCGTTGCGTGTGGAACGAGCACGAGATCGCACGCCAGCCGCAGATCTGGAGCACGAGCATGGCCCTATGCTCCGTTCGCTCGCCCGGAAAGAGCTAACACTGACCTTGGGCAACATCTGCGAGGCGGCCGTTGGCGAGCCTCATGCAGTTAACTATGCTGGTAACCTCCAGTTCTTCACTGATATGGCGACGCAGCTGGAGGTGCGGTCAGGCAGAGCCAACAGGTTGGTGGAGGAGAGGAGTCACGCCCTGCTCGGGCGTGCCTTTTCTCGCGTCTTCAGCCATCTTCGGGACATGGATCCCAACTTCGACTTTGATGCTGCCATTGCCCCAGTACCCCAGGCCTTCCGGGATGACCTGGCGCATTGGGTGGAAGACAACATGGATGCCCTCGTCGGGGCCTTCGCTACTGACGATGACGGCGTGGTCGTGGCTGCTGATGAAGGCGGCGTGGTGAACGGCCCTGACGCCGCTGACGGCGACGCGGAGGGCGATGACGAGGCCAGCGATGCCAGCGACGATTCAGGAGGTGACCTTGAGGATGCATTGGGGGATTTATCCGATTGACCGCGTGCTGCTCCTACTTTCTTATCCTGCGCAGATAGAGCTCGGGCTTGGCCCTGAAGGTTGTAAGAGCATTTTGGGAGGGGGCCCCTCGTGTAAAAACTTGCAGTTAGCGTATTAGTAGATGCGATATCACCCGTACGCCTGCGCCAAGTGGCTGGCCTTGTTTACCTTCGACCCGTGTGGGCCCCGAGATAGCCTGCGGAGGGCTGTGGTGTTCCGAGTGCTCCATGAATGAGCCCATTGAACCTGTCATGAGAACCTCCTGAGAGGGCGCGGCGATGGCGGTCCGGGCTGCACGCATTCTAGGCCTGGCCCGGCTCGCGAGGGGCTCACAGGGGAGGCAGCTGAGGCAAAGTGGTAACCAGAACGCGAGAGATTGCTCGAACGAGACTAAACACCCTTCCCGAACATACGAAATCGCAAGCTCAAATCAACTTAAATCCAAACAGGGAAAAGCGACAAGGGGGAAAAGCAAGAAAAGCAGAAAAAGCCGCGTCCGGCACCTAGTCTAGTCTTGGACGTCTTCTCACTAGCGCGGAGCTAAGTGCTGCCACTGGGCGTGGGAGGGAGCCCCAGGGCCTGAGGCCGGCGCTCCTGAGACTCCGGGGCGTGTACAACCCCACTCATTATTAAGTGAGAGTGTCACGGGGCGGCAAGCTTCACAGGCACTGGGACTTCTTCACAGGTACCGGCCTTGCTTCATATCGCTAGACGAGGGCCCCGCCTTGCGCCACACTCTAGTGCCATCGACGATGGCCGGAGACCGAGGACGCCGCTGATGGGGTAGAGCGGTGCCAGCCAGTTCCCAGGCGACCATGGGTCATCTGTCGGGGGTAGGCCCTGAGGCACCTCCCCGGCAGAGGGCCTACCTCCTGAGGACGCCTTGCTCTAAACGCCGTGGTGGTGATGCCAGATCTCGGCCCCTCTCCTGCAGCCCCCAGCGCCCTCCTCCTGAGGGGTAGGAAACTGCGGGATTGGGGCAGCCGTCCGCTGCGACGACCTATACCTCCTGCGATCCATGGTTAGTGTATGCCTGCTCCTGAGGAATTAGCGGTACCCGATAATTGTTGCTTCCAACGCGGTTGACGGGGCTTTCCCGGGGCTCCTGGAAGAGCTTAGCTTCGGGTGCCTCGTCCCCCCAGCTTGGGCCGAGGAGCGAGCCATGTTCGTCCTCCTGCACGTGCCCTTGATCCATCATGTGGGGCACGTACTCTTCCGGGGCCGCCATCCCGAATGCTTCACCATAGTGCCCGTGTGCCACGCAGCCCTGCTTGAGCGCCCACAGGGTGGTAGCGGCGGTGTGCCCAGGGCCATGGATCGTGTGAGAGTCCTCCTTCGCTGGCCGGGGGCGGAGGCAGCGCCGCTGCTAGCCCGGTGCTGACGGCCTGGTTGGTGTTGGAGTGGCCTTGGAGTCCGCTTGGAGCTACGCGGGCGTGTGTGGGGCCTCCGCGTGGCCCGCTCTGGACCTGAGGTGGCAGTTGGGTGCAGAAGGGGTGAGCCCTCGATGCGGCGAAGCCCAGGAGTTCTGCCACCTGCTCCAGCAGCACGTCGCGGCCGCCCTCCAGCAGCCTGCATTGCAGTAGCTCTCGGGCCACCGTGAGCGTGGCCCTTGAGTTTGCCTGCTCTCGTCGGGTGTACGGCGCCGTGGCCGCGGCGTGAGAGCTGTCGTTGCCTGACCGCGTCGCCCGCGGCCCGCAGCGCCCTGCGGACCGCGGGCTTCCTGGGGCATGGGGTTGAGGTCGCCCGGGGCAAGCGGCTCCGCGTGGGCGGGCCAGGCCGCCCAGGGATCACGGTTGCCCGCTGGGTCACCAGACATGATGATGACGATCTGACGGGCGGCAAGCGGCGAAAGCGGATTCCGCACACCCTACTGCGCGCCAAATGTCAGATTCGGGTTCAGCGGACCCTCTAGGTTCGAACTCAGGGGTGCACGCGAGATCTCACCCCCTGCCTACCTGCACCTCGTCGCCTCGCAAGGATCTAAACTACACAAAGAGCAACACAAGGGACGCAAGGTTTATACTGGTTCGGGCTACCATTGTGGTGTAATACCCTATTCCAGTGTGTGGTGTGGTGGATTGCCTCAGGGGCTGATGATGAACAATACAAGGAAGAACTGCCTCGCGAGGGTCTGTTCTTTGCCGGTGCGACGAACTGCTAGGCGGAGTTCGGTCGCTCTCTCTCTCACTCTCTCTCTAGATTCAACGTGTCCCTACCCTGTGGGTGGCTAGCCCTATTTATAGGCAAAGGCCCTGGGCCTCTTCCCAAATATTGAGCGGGAAGGGTGCCAACAATTGGCCATTTGAAGGGAACATCTAGTACACTTATCCTGACTAAAGTTGGTCCTCGCTTTGTCAAAGGCTCGGCGATGGCCCGGCTTGGGCTCCACGATGACCTCCGTCCTGTCGTTGTGTTGGTCTTGGTCTTGTTGCACCGAAACGGTTGCCTTTGCTTGATACTCTCACCTACACTTGCCTCCTTTGCACCAAAGAGGAAATGAGGACACTACGCGGGCTGGCGCCCTCCTAGCGCCCTTGGTCGTCATGGCTTGCGTCATGGGCACCTCGTGAGGTACCCCGCCTTGATCTCTCCACCTCCTCGCGAGCCAGCCTGATGAAGCCGTGCTTGAGGAAGCTTCCTGTCGTCCGCCCCGCGAGGCTTGGCCCCTCGCGAGGGTCTTGAGTTTGTGCTGATGAATATGGGCCGTGCTGGGCCACCCCTTGAGTTACGCCTTGCAGGCCTTGAGCGAGCAAGTCTGGGTACCCCGTTCCCAGAGCAGCCGACCTCTCTCTCTCTCTCTCTCTCTCTCTCTCTCTCTCTTTGTGTGTGTGGGGGGGTCTTTCTAGTTCACATTCATATATACACCATCTTTAGGTATCTCTACTTTACTATGTATGATACTCTAGCTAGTCCAAGCTAGATATCTTGGGTGCACTCATCGTCTGCGCACACAAATTCCTTGGCTCTTTGCCCGTAACTCTCTCACGCACCACTATGTCGTCTGGAGAGCTCTTCCCCCTCCCTCTTACTCTCCATCCACAGGGTCACACATACACATGCATATCTCACTGCTTTTCGATAGGCCCATCTAAAACTCTATCTCTCTCCCTCATTCTCTCTCCATCTCACACACACAGACACACACACACAATCTCATGCCCAGCTAGCCAAGTATGATGGTCTTTCACTCAATTGTAGGTACACGCAGTCCCCCCTATATGTATATGACTAGCTAATCTTAGTCTCCATCACGAACATGTGCATGGTCTATCTCGATTTCTCTCGGGGCATCTTTCTATCACGCACACACTCCCTCTATCTCCCACCCATATAGTCCCCTCACGATCTCGAGGGGATCTCTCTATCACAAACACACCCTCTCTCCCTCCCCATGCGTCCATGCCATCCATGTGTCCCTCTCGACCTTTTTTCCTTGTTGGCCAGACCTCTATTTGACATGTGCTACAGGGGTGTCTCTCTCCGTTGCAAACAATCACACACTAGCTATCTTCGTGTATCTCCTCGCCTCGCTTTTCCATCTCGGAGATGCATGTGTGATATGTTCGCATAAGAAACGAAAAAACACACTCTCTCTAATTTATCGTTTGTTGTCACTTTATCTTTCACACACATACTCTTTTTGCACATTTACTCATTCTCCTTCACACGCACTTGATCTGTCTCGACTGAGGCACTCTCCTCCGTCCATAGCACATAGATTTATTAAAAAGTCAAACATCACAAAGTTTGACCATGTACATGGAGAAAAATAATTACATCTAGTACGGCTAACATATACCATTAGATTCACCATGAGATGTAGTTTTGTATGATGTATCTTTGGTATTGTAGATATAAATAACATTTGTGTAAACCTGATCAAAGTTTCCAAAGTTTGACTTCTAAAAAATTTACATGCACTGCATTATCGAGCGGATGGAATATCTCTTTCCCCCTCTCAGCTATCTGACGCACCACTCAGCCTTATCGGGGCTCCTCAATCTCTCTCAAACTGTATTGGTCAGTTTGGTTCGTGACCTGACCCTCATGCCTTGATGGCCGGTACTTCCTGGTGTGGACATGAGATGTAAAATATTTCTACCTGGCCAGGCTTGTGTGGTGCTGAAGCATTTGGTTCATGCCTGGGCCAGGCAAAGCATCAACGTCCCATCAATCAATCCATGCATCAATTATTTAATGCTAATATCCATCCATGTTGCTGTTAGCCTCGTGGCCGCATGACCAGGCACGGGCAGGCGTTCGAAATTGGTCGCTTGGGCCAGGCTACTTGCAGTGTCTAGAGTTCAGCCAGGCTAATTAAAGTGCAAGGGAACCCAACCCAGGCGGGCTTTGTTTTTCACAGGGTAGCAACCAAACAAGCGTGCATGAAATCCAGCCACAACCCCAGGCCACGCAAAAGATGCTCACGACGCAAGCCAAACTGGCCTTATATCTCCCTGGTTCACACATACACATGTCTCGCTCATGATCCAACACTCTCCGCCTTGTTCTCTCTCCATGTGACCGCACCCCCTAAGTACCATAATCCCTCACTCCATCATCGGCTCTATTTGGATCCATGGGTTAGAGTTAGTTTGGGTTAGGTTGGAGTCAACTAACCCAAAAAGATCCAAACAGGAGGGTTAGTTTAGGTTAGATGCATCTAACCCATCCAAAAAAACTAACCCATCCAAGAGGTGCTTATTTGGGTTAGTTCTTCTCGGGACCACTAATAAACACTTTTTTCTCTCGCTCTCCTCGCAGCAGATCCCTCCTGTCGGTGTCAAAACCGGCGGATCTCGGGTAGGGGGTCCCGAACTGTGCGTCTAGGCGGATGGTAACAGGAGACAATGGACATGATGTTTTTACCCAGGTTCGGGCCCTCTCGATGGAGGTAAAACCCTACTCATGCTTGATTAATATTGATGAAATGGGTAGTACAAGAGTAGATCTACCACGAGATCAGAGAGGCTAAACCCTAGAAGCTAGCCTATGGTATGATCGTTGTTCGTCCTACGGACTAAAACCCTCCGGTTTATATAGGCACCGAAGAGGGTTAGTGTCGGTGTCAAAACCGGCGGATCTCAGGTAGGGGGTCCCGAACTGTGCGTCTAGGTGGATGGTAACAGGAGACAAGGGACACGATGTTTTACCCAGGTTGGGCCCTCTTGATGGAGGTAAAACCCTACGTCCTGCTCGATTGATATTGATATTGTGGATGTTTACAAGAGTGGATCTACCAGGAGATCAAGGAGGCTAAACCCTAGAAGCTAGCCTATGGTATGATTGTAAGGGTTGTTGTGATGATAGTCCTACGGACTAGAGCCATCCGGTTTATATAGACACCGGAGAGGGCTAGGGTTACATAGAGTCGGTTACAATGGTAGGAGATCTACATATCCGTATCGCCAAGCTTGTCTTCCACGCCAAGGAAAGTCCCATCCGGACACGGGGGGGAAGTCTTCAATCTTGTATCTTCATAGTCTTGGAGTCCGGTCGATGATGATAGTCCGGCCAATGATAGTCCGGCCGATGATGGTAGTCCGGCCATCCGGACACCCCCTAATCCGGGACTCCCTCAGTAGCCCCCGAACCAGGCTTCAATGACGATAAGTCCAGCATGCGTGTAGTCTTCGGCGTTGCAAGGCGGGTTGTAGCGACCGGACCCGAATGGATCAAGTCTCTGTGCTCAGTTTCATCCTGGATCGATGTCGACACCACACAGTGCTTGAAGGATTTATAGCGAGTAGCAATCACACACTTATTACAATGTTGTCCACAAGGGAACTTATTACAATAATATGGCTTAAGGCCATCTAATAATAACAATGGAAGGCTTGGAAGATAAGTGAGTCCATCAACTCCATCGGCATCATCGAGTATAGAACCACGACCTAACACCTTACTAAATGCGTCGAAAAGTGCGCAACATGAAAGTTGCAGCCAAAAGCAGGTCAAGATCGTGGAATATCTGCCAATGTAACACATAGAAATGTGAAGGAATAATCCTATACTACATGCATATATGGCTGGTGGTAAAGCTCTACGGTTACATTTTTGCATAAAGCTATTTTTTCCCTACAACAAAGGAATAATTTTATTTAACTATCATGGTGGTTGTTAACATTGAGAATGGTTGACAGCATCCTCAATCCCAATTAAAAGAACTCATCAAAACCCAATAACATTTATTAGAAGTAACATGTTGAGATTCACATGATATTCAAGTACTAGATACTCAAAACGTCCATAACCGGGGACACGGCTAATCATGATTAGTTTATACACTCTGCAGAGGTTTGCGCACTTTTTCCCACAAGACGCGATCGCCTCCGCTTGGTTCTCGCACTACATGGTGTTTGAGAAACGGATGACCGAGACACAGTCTTTCAGAAGCACTAGCACCTTACGTGTGGGTAGACCGTACCAACCTACATCCCCTACATCAGCTAGCCTACCCGTAAGAGTTCGCACAACTTACTCAACTATGCCAGAGCCCATAGTGGCTTGTGGCTGCACACGGAAGTTTCTAGTTTGAATAATCTTATGATCCCTTGGAGCACTGGGTGGCGGTCCGAAGAAATACTGAGCAAGTCTGATAGAAACCAGGTGCCTCAATCCACCCAGATGTGTGTTTAGGTTGCCACCTTAGATAAACCATTAATTAACAATCTCACATCTGTCATGGATATCACTCACCCAATCCACGTCTACTAGCATAGCATGGCATAATTAAGCAAATGTAGAAGTAACTCCCAAGGTTTCATAAATAAAACAGGTAATAGGTACTACCTCAATCTACTTCCCATCCCACAATTTAAGTTGATCCTAAACATGCAAGTGTTTGAGGAATAAGGCTAATGCATAAAACTGGGTAGTAGAAAGGTATGATCAAGTGTTACTTGCCTTGCTGATGATCCGCGAGACCTAGAGATTCGAAGTAACAAGCGGCGCACTCCGGGTGATCTAACGCAGACAAACAACAAGCATACAATAAGTACTCATTTAATGCACAGGGAAATCTCGAATAAAAGATCTAACCAGAGAGTTCAACTTAAGAACCCTGGTTGCAAAAGAATCGAAACAAATAAAGCAACGAAAATCGAAAGTCGAGAGAGAACGACTCGGTTTTAGCAATCTGAAACTAGGTCAAAATTTTACAGTAGCAAAACTTGGTTTAAGTAGGTTAGTCGGAACGGCGGTTTCGAAACGAAACTCCAGGCGCTTGAATCACCTGATTCCGATAAACGAGCGAGAAAATAAACAGATTTGAAGATTGGATCGGAAATCGAATTCGGAAAATAACGGATTAAATCCGATTAAAAAAAACGACGAACAGTTAAAACGACGGACGTTCATTAACAGAAACTAACCGACGAACACGTTCATTAAAACGAACGGGTCGGTGAACGTTCACTAAATAATAAAACCGAAAAAAATTAAACCAATCTAGGTTTTAAAAAAAACCGAACAACGCGAGAAAAACCGGGTCGGTTTTTGGAATAAAACCGACCGAGGCGCGGGTGGCTACCTCAGCGAGTCGCCGGGGCTCAGGCTCAGTGGGTCGGGCGGCAGGCGGGTGGTGGCGAGTGGCGGGTGGCGGCGTCGGGCGGCGGGCGTCCTTCGAGCGGCGGTGGCGGCTTAGGTTGAGGCGGCGGGCGGCAAGGTGGGGTGAGTAGGAGAGAGGGGGCTGGGGTTATAAAGGGAGGGGGGTGTCCGGTGCCTTGGGGAGGGGGCGCAGTGAGGCGCGTGGCCGAGCCGGACTCGGCGGAGTCTCCTCCAGCCTTGAGAGAGGCGGCTGGGCAGGCGGCTCGGTTGGGCCAGTGGGCCCTTGGCCCAGGGGCGCGGCGCGTTTTTTTATAAATAAAACGAAACGATTTAAAATAAAACCAAACAAACTCCAAATTAAATAAAATAAATTTTCCCCGACTCATAAAAATGAGTCGAACAAAATGAACTTTAAAACGGGGCAAAAATGCATATTTTTAAAATACTCATTTTTTCCCTAAAGCAAATAAAATTTCAAAAACCAAAATTTGATTTATTTATTAAATCTTCATTTTTCCTAAATGTTGGGAAAGTCATATTATTCCCTCTCTTAATTTTTTTATCGGAAAAACTTATGAAGATAATTAAATAAATCCAATGATCCTATATTTTCAAAATTTGAGAAATCCCAAATATGAAAATAATGAAATCTCCAACTCTCTCCGAGGGTCCTTGAGTTGCGTGAAATTTTCTAGGATCGGAAAAATGCGAGAAAATATGATATGCATGATGACCTAATGTATAACATTCCAAATTGAAAATTTGGGATGTTACAAACCTACCCCCTTAAGATGAATCTAGCCCTCGAGATTCGGGTTAACTAGAAAATAGGTGAGGTGGTCCTTGAGCAAAACTTCCTCTCTTTCCCGGTGGCTTCATCTTGATGTGGTGGCTCCATGAACTTTGCAAAACTTGATAACCTTGCTGCGAGTAACTCTGCTGGCATAATCGAGAATCTTTACGGGTTTTTCCTCATATGTTAAGTCATCCTTCAACCGAATTGCTTCCAGTGGCACTGTGTCTCTTAACGGTATCTCTGCTATCTTGGGGTGACATTTCTTCAGCTGAGAAACATGGAATACATCATGAACTCCTGACAGTCCTTCTGGCAATTCCAGCTTATAAGCAACTTCTCCCATGCGTTGCAAAATCTTATACGGTCCAATGAAACGGGGTGCTAATTTTCCTTTAAGTCCAAAACGCTTAACTCCTCGAAGCGGGGATACTCTAAGATATACTCTGTCTCCGACTTCATATTCAATCGCCTTGCGCTTTGAATCTGCATAGCTCTTCATGCGGACTAGGCTACCTTGAGCCTATCCGAATCAATTTAACCTTCTGCTCGCACTCCTTAATCAAATCTGGTCCAAACAATGGCGATCTCGGTTTAGTCCCATGACAACGGTGTCCTGCATCTCCTTCCATCTGAGCCTCGAAGGTGCCATCTTCAAGCTGGTTTGGTAACTGTTGTTATAAGAAAATTCTGCATAAGGCAAATTATCATCCCAACTAGATCCATAATCTAGTGCACAAGCTCTCGGCATATCCTCCAAAATCTGATTGACCCTCTCGGTCATCCATCGATTACGTGGGTGGAAAGCTGTCTTGAATTCCATCTGGTTCCCAATGTCTCGTGCAACCTGGTTCCAAAACTTTGAGGTAAATTGGGTTCCTCTATCGATCTGATACTCCTCGAACTCCGTGTAAACACACAATTCTGGTCATGTATATCTTTGCCAACTTAGCACTGCTATAGGTGGTCTTGACTGGAATGAAATGAGCTACCTTCGTCAAGCGGTCGACTATAACCCAAATCGAGTCATATCCTGAACGGGTCTTTGGCAATCCTGTGATGAAATCCATGCCTAATTTATCCCACTTCCATTCGGGTATCGGCAATGGTTGTAACAATCCTGCTGGCTTCTGATGTTCTGCCTTTACTCTCTGACATATATCGCAAACTGCTACATACTCCGCAATATCTTTCTTCATTCTGGTCCACCAGAAGGTATTCTTCAAATCCAAATACATCTTGGTATTTCCTGGGTGAATCGAATAGGGTGAATCATGAGCTTCTTGTAAAATCAACTTTCTGATCTCCGGGTTATTTGGCACATAAACACGGTCCTCAAACCATAGGGTATCGTGCTCATCCTCACGAAATCCCTTAGCTTTTCCTTTGCTCATTTTCTCCTTTATAGAGGCAATTTCCTTATCTGCCTTTTGGGCTTCTCTGATTTTGTCCAGTAGCGTAGGCTGGATCTCCAATGCTGCTACATAGCCTCTCGGAACTATTTCCAAACATAGCTCTCGAAGGTCCTCGGCTAACTCATTTGGTATCCCTCCCATCATTAGAGTTATTGGCGTGGCTCTTACGGCTCAATGCGCCTCCTACGACATTAGCCTTTCCGGGTGATAATGCAATCTCATATCATAATCCTTGATAAGTTCTAACCATCTCCTCTGTCTCGAGATTTAATTCATACGTGTGAAAATGTATTTCAAACTCTTATGATCCGTGTACACTTCACAATGATTTCCAATGAGAAAATGTCTCCATGTCTTCAAAGCATGCACAACGGCTGCCAACTCCAAATCATGTGTGGCATAATTTAACTCGTGAGGCTTAAGTTGTCGTGAAGCATACGAAACAACTCTTCCTTCCTGCATAAGCACTGCTCCAAGTACTCGACGTGAAGCGTCGTAATACACCTCATAATCCTTGGTCTGATCCGGCAATATTAACACTGGTGAGGTAACCAATCTTTTCTTCAACTCCTGAAAACTTGCCTCACAGTCCTCAGTCCATATGAATTTGTTATCCTTCTTCAACAATTCTGTCATAGGCTTCGCAATTCTTGAGAAATTCTCAATGAATCTTCGGTAGTATCCTGCGAGTCCAAGGAAACTCGAATCTCTCCAAGCTGTCGTTGGTGCTTCCCATTTAATTCTGGTTTCAACCTTTGTGGGGTCAACTGCTATTCCTTCTCCGGATATAACATGTCCAAGAAATCCAACTTCCTTTAGCCAAAACTCATATTTGCTGAACTTGGCATACAGCTGGTGTTCCCTCAGTTTCTCCAAAACCAATCGCAAATGTTCCTTGTGTTCCTCTTCATTCTTTGAGAAAATCAAAATATCATCAATGAACACCACGACGAACTTATCCAAAAACTCCATAAACACTTTGTTCATCAGGTTCATGAAATAGGCTGGTGCATTAGTCATCAAATGACATAACGGTATACTCATACAGTCCATATCTCGTGGTAAATGCTGTCTTAGGTATGTCCTGCTCCCTAATCTTCAACTGATGGTACCCTGATCGCAAGTCGATCTTGGAAAACACCTTAGCTCCTTGCAAGCGATCAAACAGATCATTTATCATTGGTAGTGGGTACTTGTTCTTGATGGTTACTTCATTCAATCCACGATAATCGACAACCATCCTTAACGATCCATCCTTCTTCTCCACTAATAGTACGGGTGATCCCCAAGGTGAAGAACTTGGGCGAATAAAACCTTTATCCAACAGTTCCTTAATCTGTTTCTTGATTTCCGCCAAATCCTGTGCGGGCATCCTGTACGGTCGCTTCGATATCGGGCCTGTTCCTGGCAACAGCTCAATCAAAAACTCAATGTCTCTATCCGGTGGCATTCCTGGCAACTCTTCCGGAAATACATCAGGAAAATCCTTCACCACTGGTACTTCTTCCTGCACAACTCCTGATAGGCAATTTGCTTGCACTCTCCTCGGCTCGTGCCGAGATACGTACTTGATCCTTCTTCCTTCTGGTGTGGTGAGCAAAATTGACTTTGTGGTGCAATCTATGTTCCCTCCATACTTCGATAACCAATCCATTCCTAATATCACATCCAATCCTTGGGATTCCAGAACTATTAGGTCTGAGGGGAAAACATTGTGTCCAATCCTCAATGGCAGTCGATCACACCATTTACTAGCCATGTATTCTGCTCGGGTGAGGTTACTAGCATGGGTGACCTAAGGGCTTGGGTCGGTAATTTGTACTTATCCACAAATCTCCTTGATATGTATGAATCGATGCACCAATGTCGAAAAGAACAACTGCATAAATGACAACCAAAAACTTACCGATTCTTGCATCGGGCTGATCTTCAACCTCCTCCACATCAATGTGGTTCACATCCCCTGTTGAAAGGGTTTGGCTTCTTTCGAGCTTCCATTGCCATTTCCATTCGGCCTTCGGACAGCCATTTGCATAGTGCCCAGTCTTGCGGCACTTAAAACAAGTGATGTGACTCAGGTCTACCTTGGATGGTGTTGACGGGTTGGTGCGGTTCTGTCCATTGCTTCCTCCATTCCCGTTCCCATTCTTAGTGCCATTATGGTTATGCGAATTACCTCCTCCATGGGTATGCTGAAACTAAATTCCTGATTTAGGGGTATAACGAGGCTTCTGCTGGGCTCCAGAGTTATACTTTCCCTGTCCATACTTCCTCTTGCGGTTCTCAATTTGCTGCTGCTTTCCTTCAATCATGAGAGCTCGGTCTACCAACTCCTGGTAGTTATTGAAACTTGCTACCATCAAAGGCATGCTGAACTCATCATTCAGTCCTTCGAAACTTCTCACCTTAGCAGCGTCGCCTTAGCGTCATCGGGGCATAACGTGCTAACTTACTAAAATCATCTACGTCTTGTGTGATCCTTCCTCCTTGGCGTAAGTTGCGAAACTCACGCTTCTTCATGGCCGTAGCTCCTGCTGAAACATGGGCAGTGCGGAAAGCTTGCTGAAACTGATCCCATGTGACAGTGTCTACAGGGTAAGTGGCTGTAAAATTCTCCGACCATGCTGCTGCGGGTCCTTCAAGCTGATGTGCTGCAAACTTCACCTTTCCCCATCATGCATCCTGCGTGGTCAACTCCTTCCTATCTTGCGGAGCCAATCATCTGCTACAATCGGCTCGGTGCTACTAGAATACACGGTAGTTCAGCCTAAGAAGCGAGTCAAGTGATCCGCATGGTGGTGGTGGTGGTGGTGGGTTGTTGTTGGTGTTGTTGCCACAGTTCTGCACCAATGTTTGAATCAAGGTGTTACTGCTGCTGAATCAATTGGGTGATCTCTGGCGGAAAACAAACCGAGGTCGCGTCTCGGAGGCATCGATGGTTTAGAAGAGGCGAAATTAAGAGTAGAATGGGGTCTAAGGAGAATCACTACCCAAATGCACATGAGCAAAATGCACACAAAATCACTTCATTCAATCAAACAAAGGGCTTACAACGATCTAACTATCGCAAAAGTGAGTGTACTAATATGTTTACATGGGGGTAATACTACTAATATGTGGGGGACTTCTACTAATTTGAACCGGTGGAAGACTCCATGATGTCTGCTCCAGCTTCGTCTTCAAAGTCGGGTTCACTTGGATCCGAATCGGTGTCGTCGATGTTGATGTAGTCGCTTGGACAACCGACATACTGGTCTTCATTCTTGGCGCCACTTCTTCTTGAGTTCTTGATCTACGTACTTAAGATCGTTATTGTGTCTCGCTAGAGCTATGATCTCGTCCATGTAGTCCTTGCGTGTGGTCTTTAGTTCTTCTTCAAGTTCGATGATCCTTCCCTTTGCATTCTGCAACTCCAACATATCATTGCACATCTGGTTCTCCTGGCGTCGAATGTGCTGGTTTAACTCCTGGATGAAAGCTGCAATGGATCTATCCTTCTTGGTGTTGACTATCTCCCATTGTTCATCTCGGCGTCCACAAATCTGGTAGATAGTGTCCTTGAGGTCTTCTTGATAAACTTCTCCAATCGTCCCATGGTGATATGAGCTTCCATGCTCTTTCCCAGGACTCAAGTTGGTGCTGAAAACACTATCTATAGGCTTGGTGATTGGGGCGAATGTTCTTCTGGAGCGTGAGCTTGAATCTTCCAGCGCTCCTCTTCAGGCAGAGTGGCGTTGAAAGTCCCGGTGAAGCTTGGTAATCCAATATTCAGGTACTTGGTGACTTCCTTCAAGTGAAATCCAAAAGGTGTGCCTTCATCTGGTTGGGTGTACTTGATCTTCGCGTCCTTCATCCTAAAGAGTAGAAAAGATGAGGATTTAGAAAATGAGAAGAGAGTAGTGAACTATGGCTTTAACTTAGTGGTCGTGTCCTACAGTCAACGTGTGCTCTGATACCATCTCTGTAGTGACCGGACCCGAATGGATCAAGTCTCTGTGCTCAGTGTCATCCACTGGATCGAATGTCTTGACACCACACAAGTACTTGAAGGATTTATAGCGAGTAGCAATCACACACTTATTACAACGTTGTCCACAAGGGAACTTATTACAATAATATGGCTTAAGGCCATCTAATAATAACAATGGAAGGCTTGGAAGATAAGTGAGTCCATCAACTCCATCGGCATCACTGAGTATAGAACCACGACCTAACACCTTACTGTCGTGCGAAAAGTCGCAACATGAAAGTTGCAGCCAACAATTCGATCACGTGGAATATGCTGCCAATGTAACACATAGAGAGTAATGAAGGAATAAGCCTATACTACATGCATATATGGCTGGTGGTAAAGCTCTCTGGTTACATTTTGCATAAAGCTATTTTTCCCTACAACAAAGGAATAATTTTATTTAACTATCATGGTGGTTGTTAACATTGAGAATGGTTGACAGCATCCTCAATCCCAATTAAAAGCACTCATCAAAACCCAATAACATTTATTAGAAGTAACATGTTGAGATTCACATGATATTCAAGTACTAGATACTCAAAACGTCCATAACAGGGGACACGGCTAATCATGATTAGTTTATACACTCTGCGAGAGGTTTAGCACTTTTCCCACAAGACTCGATCGCCTCCGCTTGGTTCTCGCACTACATGGTGTTTGAGAAATGGATGACCGACACACAGTCTTTCAGAAGCACTAGCACCTTACGTGTGGGTAGACCGTACCAACCTACATCCCCTACATCAGCTAGCCTACCCGTAAGAGTTCGCACAACTTACTCAACTATGCCACAGCCCATAGTGGCTTGTGGCTGCACACGAAAGTTTCTAGTTTGAATAATCTTATGATCCCTTGGAGCCTGGGTGGCGGTCCGAAGAAATACAGGCAAGTCCTGATAGAAACCAGGTGCCTCAATCCACCCAGATGTGTGTTTAGGTTGCCACCTTAGATAAACCATTAATTAACAATCTCACATCTGTCATGGATATCACTCACCCAATCCAAGTCTACTAGTATAGCATGGCATAATTAAGCAAACGTAGAAGTAACTCCCAAGGTTTCATAAATAAAACAGGTAATAGGTACTACCTCAATCTACTTCCCATCCCACAATTTAAGTTGATCCTAAACATGCAAGTGTTTGAGGAATAAGGCTAATGCATAAAACTGGGTAGTAGAAAGGTATGATCAAGTGTTACTTGCCTTGCTGATGATCCGCGAGACCTAGAGATTCGAAGTAACAAGCGGCGCACTCCGGGTGATCTAACGCAGCCAAACAACAAGTATACAATAAGTACTCATCTAATGCACAGGGAAATCTCGAATAAAAGAACTAACCAGAGAGTTCAACTTAAGAACCCTGGTTGCAAAAGAATCGAATCAAATAAAGCAACGAAAATCGAAAGTCGAGAAAACGACTCGGTTTTAGCAATCTGAAACTAGGTCAAAATTTTACAGTAGCAAAACTTGGTTTAGGTAGGTTAGTCGGAACGGCGGTTTGAAAGCGAAACTCCAGCGCTTGAATCACCTGATTCGATAAGCGGCGAGAAAATAAACAGATTTGAAGATTGGATCGAAATCGAATTCGGAAAATAACGGATTAAATCCGATTAAAAAAAACGACGAACAGTTAAAACGACGGACGTTCGTTAACAGAAACTAACCGACAAACACGTTCATTAAAACGAACGGGTCGGTGAACGTTCACTAAATAATAAAACCGAAAAAAAATTTAAACCAATCTAGGTTTTTAAAAAAACCGAACAACGCGAGAAAAACCGGGTCGGTTTTTGGAATAAAACCGGACCGGGGGGGCGCGGGGCGGTGGCTACCTCCGGCGAGTCGCCGGCGGGGCTCCGGGGCTTCGGCGGGGTCGAGGCGGCGGGCGGGTGGCGGCGAGTGGCGGGTGTGACGCTGGCGTCGCGGCGGCGGCAGGCGTCCTTGCGCGCGTGGCTCGGGTTAGAAGCGTGTGGCGTGGGTGAGGAGGAGAGAGGGGGCTGGGGTTATAAAGGGAGGGGGGTGTCGGTGCCTTGGGGAGGGCACGACGGGGGCGCGTGGCCGAGCCGGACTCGGCGGGCGGCGACGGTCTCCTCCGTCTTGTGAGAGAGAAGGCTGGGCAGGGCGGCTCGGTTGGGCAGTGGGCCCTTAGCCCGAAGCGTAGCGTTTTTTTTAATAAAGCAAGCGATTTAAAATAAAACCAAACAAACTCCAAATTAAATAAAATAAATTTTCCCCGACTCATAAAAATGAGTCGAATAAAATGAACTTTAAAGCGGGCAAAAATGCATATTTTTCAAATACTCATTTTTTTCCCTAAAGCAAATAAGCTTTCAAAAACCAAAATTTTATTTATTTATTAAATCTTCATTTTCCTAAATGTTGGGAAAGTCATATTATTCCCTCTCTTAATTTTTTTATCGGAAAAACTTATGAAGATAATTAAATAAATCCAATGATCCTATATTTTCAAAATTTGAGAAATCCCAAATATGAAAATAATGAAATCTCCAACTCTCTCCGAGGGTCCTTGAGTTGCGTGAAATTTTCTAGGATCGGAAAAATGCAAGAAAATATGATATGCATGATGACCTAATGTATAACATTCCAAATTGAAAATTTGGGATGTTACACGGGTTCTCCTTCAAGTCCCACGTACCTGCCGAACAGTGTCCAGCTTCCTCATCAATGTTGCGGCCTGGGCTTCCACACCCAATAATGGCCTTCTTCCATGCGTCGCGCGAATGTGAAAAGCCAGGGTGTCTTTTATGTTTTTACCCCCTAGTTGTGCGAACAATCTGCCTATAAGGGAGGCAAGAATCCAGATCCAAATCACCATCTTCCTCTCGCAAATACTCATCGGAGCGCTTTCGACCAAGAATCCATTCCATCATGGACCGTCAACGTGGCTCCTCTTCTCGCTCCCCTGCCCTTTGCCGAGATTGGAGGAGATGCTCGTTCCGCTGCTGAGCTGGTGAAGCTCCAAATAGGGGGATATCTCCTCCGGCCTTCATGGTTCGGTTCGAGCCGGGCTGGCCACCTACAAGGTGGGAAGCAAGCGGAGGTTACCCCAAATCCCAACAAAGGGAGCGGGTATGCTTCGTCCCCTATCTCGATAAGGGGCTCGGATTTCTGTACATCCATTCCTCCGCTGGGCTCCAGGAGTTCTCGGACTCCAGCTTCATCACCTCACGCCCGCCTCAATCCTGCATATTGCGGGTTATGTAGCTCTTCTGAGCTTTTCCTGGCGTCGAGCCCCACTTCGCTACCGTGGAAGAGGTTGTTCTGCCTTGTACCCGCTCTCACGAGGGGTCCATATATCAAGTGGGCGCCAAATATGGCGCATTGCGGGACCGGATATCCATCCGGAACCCCTAAGAAGGCGCTCAAGACTGGCCTTCGAATGGTTTTATATAGAAGACGCTCCTTGCGGACCCTGTTCGATCGGCCTCCGGAGTTCAGCAATGCTCCTCTGAAGAAATGCCTTAGTTGGCGTCCATGAGCCCCCATCTGGAGGAAGACAAGGCGTCCATTATTTGATGGGCGAATAAGGTTCTTGGCCCATGCCGGGTTGACCATGATTGGAATCATGGCAACATGCATTACGCGGGGGGTGCAGCCACTACAATACAGGGGCCATCCCATGTGGGATTTCAACGGGGAGGATGATGCCACCCGTCATGGCCGCAAAGGGCCGGATTCGGCCGAAGATCTGGTGACGATCTTGTCCGGCCTGTATAAGGGGGAGAAGGAGGATTTCCTTCGGACGAACCCGTTAAATGGGTTTTCCATGAATAATCCCCGGCCTTGGGTAAGTGAACACTCAGCGTGTCCGACCCATGCCTTTCGAAACTTAAGTTTCTTATATTGTGTTTCTTCTTTCGACGCAGGAACTGCGCCGGACCGTGGAGGGCATGCTAAGTCCGGCTCCACAGCCCGAGGATCCAGAGAGATCCCGGGATCCGGCCTCCGAAGAGGATCCGGACATAAAGGTGGAGCTAATCGACGGGGTGTTCCACCAGCTCAGCATGGACAATGCTTTAGTCGCCATCACGGCCGACTATCCCGGACTATATCCGGCTTCCCAGGTGATTGCGGCCGAAGCCCTGACACCGTCATTCCTTCCTTGCTTATTTCTGACCACCGTATATGATGGCACTGTGCAGGAGGCGCCCCTAGGGCGAGAAGCCGAGCCCGCGGTGGCTGACCAACAAGGGCCAGTTCGGACCAGTAGGCGGAAGAGGAGCGGGCGCTGACTGGCTTGTCGCCGCAAAGGTGTAGCTCACAATTCAGTATTTAGAGCCAACGTTCCTAGGAAGCGTTTGAGTGCTCATGACTTTTATAGGGAAAAAAGCGTCCGCCGGACTGCGGGCGTGGAAGTTGTCAATCCAACCTCTACCAGCGGGCTCCCGCACCGGTCGGAGAGGGGAGGCGCCAAAGCGCGAGCCGGACGTTCCTCCGACGGAGGATGCCGACAGACTGTCCGCCACCAAGTCTGAGGTGGAGAGTGCCCTGAATCACAGGCGCCGCCGGACGGTATTTCATGACGCGTGCTTCTCCCCCGAGGCGTTGAATGCCTTTAACACGGGGGACGCGCACCTTCGTGCTGCTCAAGATGGTTTTATCAGAGCCACGGAGCAGTATGTAAAAGACATACGGGTAAGAGAATTTAATAGTTGTATATGCTAGTAGCCCCTGAGACTTAAAGTAGTTATATTAACTGATTTAAGGATCATATCAAACGTAGGATCTTACCGAGAAGAATACCCAACTGTCTCAGGAGCTGCAAGAGTGCAAGGCCCAACTTGAGGCCGCATTTCATTTGCAGGAGGAAACGCAAGGACCTCTCACAGTAGCGCATTATTTTAGAAAGATAAGTAGCGTTTGGCCTTTGCGCAAGCTTGAAAGAAAAACGACGTTGCGGTGCTGCGGACAAGATCCGGACAGGCAAGAACTTCGCGCCAACTAAAGGCGGCGAGAGGTGCTGCATAAGGTGCAGCATGAAAGGAACAAGCTCCAGGATGCCCATGCCCAGCTTGGAGAAGAGCTGAAAGGCGTTCGGGCGAGCTGTCGGGCTCCGTTAAGGAGAATCAGCGGCTTCGCGCGCATATATAGTAAGTGCTTGAGCGAACTCCTTTGAAAAGAAGAGTTGGCGAGGAAGTCAATTTGATGTAATATGTCTGCAGGTATGCTCACAGTGTCGCCTGCGGAGAGATGCCCGTATCAGCGGGTGATCAACTTCCAATTGTTGCAACTGATCGAACGAGTTGGCAGGCAATGAGCGGCGTCATCCAGCGTTATGGCCAGCCTTCTCCTTACCCGAGGGTCTTGGGAGCTTGCGGAGAAGCTGCAGGAAGCGGCAGCGCTTCCATTATGGAAGATTTCGCCTGCCGCCAAGGTGCCGTGGAGGCTGGGCCATGGTGAAGACGCTGTACAAGAAGGCGGATCCCAACCACATGGCGAAAGTCGGACTGTGGGGCCCGATCGGAAGGAGATCCCTGTGAGTTTAGTATAGGGCCAAGTGGAGTTGGCCGCTAAATTTTCCCAACAGGACTGTAAATTAGACAACCTGATTGTAGATCGTTTGTCTTTGCCGACCTTTTCGCTTCGACCTCGGGACCCTAGAGTCCGAAGTGTGTCAGAATACCTTCTCGGATTATGAAACAACCGGGTATGCATGGAGACCAGGCGTAGGGGTCATCGGTGCTTTATCGGACAAGTGCCCAACTAGTTATGTTATATTACATGGGTAGTAAGAAACATCTTCCAGGGAGAATAGTTCCGTTAAGGGTTCCTTTCCTTTGGGGGTGGCATGCCCTAAAGTGCATGTCCGGACTGCGAAAAAAGCAGAAAAACATCTGGGGGCGGATAAATAAGTGGATAAAAAATCATCTTTTAAGTCACCGACCGAATATTCCCTTAAGAACGCTAGCTTCGGCTTCACCCAGTCTGAGGTACACATCCGGTGACCCGCGAGAACAATCGCAGAGATGCTCCTTTACCTCCTAGCCGAACAATCGGGAGCGTGAGGGTAAGCACAGGAGCCAGGCAACCCAGCTTGGCCAAAACTTAAGTCATATCGATGCATATAATGGTGAATAAAAGGTACATGTGGAGGCTTGACACATGTGCTGGGCATGAAGCCCGTATAATTAAGCTTCTGGTAAAGAAGCCCCCAGGTATAATGAGTGCGGATAGCACATCAATTGCGCGCGAACGTTGCGCAAGTAGGCCCTTTAAGGCTTGGATGAATAGGGTTGAGAAGAAAAAGATAAACAAAAGGCAGCTGAAGTAAAAAAAAATTGGACGGGGGGAAAGGGACGAACTCTTAGTCCGGCGCTAGGCATAGAATCGTCGGAGGCGGGCTGCGTTCCATGGGTTCGGCTCGAGTCGGTTATCCGATGCATTTAAGAGAGCGGTGCGCTCCGCCGGTCGAGACTTGATCGATGATGAAGGGGCCTTCCCATTTGGGCTTGAGCTTGTCCTTTTTCTTGTCCGGCAGGCGTAGAACCAGTTCGCCAACGCTGTAAGTCTTGGCCCGTACTTCTCTGCTTTGATATCTTCGAGCCTGCTGCTGATAGAATGCGGAACGAGCCTTGGCGACGCCGCGCTCTTCCTCAATGTGTCCAAGCTGTCCTGCCGATCCAACTCGGCTTCTCTTTCTTCGTACATGCGCACTTCGAGGTGAGTCATGAATGATGTCGCAGGCAAAACTGCTTCGCCGTATACCATAAAAATGGTGTGAATCCGGTAGTACGGTTAGGCGTTGTCCGCAGCCCCAGTCTGGAGTCGAGCTCCTCTACCCAAAGTCGTGTCAGATTTCGTAAGGGACCGCACTAGTGCGGGTTTGATGCCGCTCATTATTAGACCATTTGCTCGTTCCACTTGACCGTTGGTTTGAGGATGATAGACTGAAGCGTAATCGAGCTTGATGTCCATATTTTTGCACCATGATTTAACCTCATCGGCGGTGAAGTTCGTGCCGTTATCGGTGATGATCTTGTGGGGACACCATAACGGTGTACTACCCGGATATAAAGTCTATCACTGGTCCGGACTCTGCCGTTTTAACTGGCTTGGCCTCTATCCATTTGGTGAATTTATCCACCATGACCAATAGGTACCTTTGCTTGTGGGTTCCCCCTTTAAGTGGTCCAACCATGTCAAGCCCCTGCACCGTGAACGGCCAGGTAATGGGTATAGTTTTGAGGCGGTGGGTGGCATATGGCTCGATTAGCAAAGAGCTGACAACCGACGCATCTTTGGACTAAGTCCCGAGCATCCGCTCGGGCCGTCGGCCGATAAAATCCTGTCTGAAATGCCTTTCCTACAAGGGCCCGAGCTGCGGCGTGGTGTCCGCCTAGTCCGCATGAATTTCAGCCAGGAGGTTTCGCCCTTCTTCTTGGAGATACACCTTTGAAGGACTCGGTTGTGCTTTTCTTATAAAGTTCTCCCTCATAGACCTTGTAGGCTTTAGATCACGGACAATGCAGCGGGCCTCATTTTGGTCTTGGGAAGCTCTTGCCTAAGCAAGTAGGCGAGAATGGTTCTGTCCACGGGGCAATTACTGCCATTATGTCGTGGGCGGAAGGTGTTATATCATCGGCTGAATCGCCGGTTGGTGCGGCTTGTTCCGCTTTGTTAGTTCCGGACTCCTCTTCCCATAGTACGGATGGCTTGAAGAGCCCTTCCAGGAAGATGTTAGGAGGGACGGCGTCGCGTTTTGCGCCAATGCGTCACAGTACGTCGGCTACTTGGTTATTATCCCGGGCTATGTGATGGAATTCAAGTCCTTCGAACCGGGCTGACATTTTTAGGACAGCGTTGCGATATGCTGCCATTTTTCGGATCTTTGGCGTCAAAATCTCTGTTTATTTGGGATATTGCGAGGTTTGAATCCCCGCGCACCTCTAGGCGCTGAATGCCCATGGAGATTGCCATCCGGAGACCATGTAAAGGGCCTCGTATTCGGCTGCGTTGTTGGAGTCCGTGTACATTATCTGAAACGTATTGGACTGTGTCCCGGTCGGGGGTCGTCAATCGACGCCAGCCCCCAATCCGGCTAACATTTTAGAGCCGTCAAGTGCATAATCAATTGGAGTATCGCCGTATTCTTTAGGGAGTTCGACGGGTCCATTCAGCGACAAAGTCAGCCAAAACTTGTGACTTTATAGCTCGCCGAGGTTTGTAAGATATATCAAATGGTAAGAGCTCAATGGCCCATTTGCAATCCTGCCCGTCGCGTCGCGTTGTTTATAATGTCGTTAAGTGGTACTTCAGAGGCCATTGTTATCGAACACTCTTGAAAGTAGTGTCGGAGCTTCGGGATGCCATGAACACCGCGTATGCTATCTTCTCGATAGTGCGGAGTAACAGGACTTGCGGGGGGTTAACACGATGGATCGTAGTATACTGGTTTTGAAGAGGGAATTTATGCCCTTCTTTTCTCGTTCGACGACGAGTACCGCGCTTACAACTTGATGCGTAGCTGCGATGTATAACAACATTGGTTCGCCCAGGTTGGGCGCAGCCGAGACCGGTTGTTGCCAATATGGCCTTTATTTCTTCGAGTCCGCGGTGGCAGCATCCGTCCACTGAAGTGTTGATGCGCCTAAGGAGGCGATAGAGGGTAATGCCTTTTCTCCTAGACGGAGATAAAGCGGCTTAGAGCCGCCACGCATCGATCAATTTTGTATTTGCTTGAGGTCTTTTGGGATATCTAGCTGTGAGAGCTCGGATCTTGGCTGGGTTTGCTTCAATTCCTCTACGGATACGATGAAGCCCAGCAGCTTTCCACCTGGTACACCAAAACGCATTTTCCGGATTCAGCTTGATGTCATATGCTCTGAGGTTGTCGAATGTGAGCCTCAAGTCGTCTACTAGAGTTTCGACGTGTTTAGTTTTGACGACTCGTCGTCTCGTATGCCTCTACTGTTTTGCCGATCTGGGTAGCGGACATATCCGAATCATGCGCTGATATGTTGCGCCGGCGTTTTAAGTCCGAAGGGCATCGTGTTGAAGCAGAATGGTCCATATGGAGTAATGAATGCCGTTGCGGCTTGATCCGCTTCTGCCATCTTGATTTGATGATAGCCGGAGTATGCGTCCAGGAAGCACAA
The DNA here is from genome assembly GCA_021605205.1 of Aegilops longissima. Classification (NCBI taxonomy): domain Eukaryota; kingdom Viridiplantae; phylum Streptophyta; class Magnoliopsida; order Poales; family Poaceae; genus Aegilops; species Aegilops longissima. The sequence continues at coordinate 754,641,123 of CM038682.1, read as the reverse complement.
TGAATCGTGCCCTGCGGTGGCATCGATGATTTGGTCGATCTTGGGGAGGGGAAGGGATCCTTTGGGCAGGCCTTATTTAGGTCTTTGAAATCGACACATAGGCGCCAGGATTTGTCCTTCTTTGGTACCATTACCAGGTTTGCTAGCCAATCCGGGTGCTTGATGTCTCTGATGAATCCGGCTTCCAATAGTTTGGCTAGCTCTTCTCCCATTGCCTGTCTTTTGGGTTCGGAAAATCGTCGAAGAGCCTGTTTGGTGGCTTGAATCCTTTTAGGATGTTTAGGCTGTGTTACGCCAATCTGCGTGGGATTCGGGCATATCCGAGGGGTGCCGAGCAAAATGTCCCAATTTTCGAAGGAATTCTCGCGATCTGGCGTCTACATCAGGGTTCAATTGTGCCCGATGGAGGCCGTCTTTGTCGGGTCCGTTGGGTGGACCTGGAATTTTACTATTTCATCTGCTGGTTTAAAGGAGGTGGACTTGGATCTCTTATCGAGTATCACATCGTCCCTATTCACCGTGAGAGCGCAGCATGGTGAGTTCCTCTGCCGCTAGGGCTTGGATAGTGCCTCTAAGGCTAATCGCGGCTGTCTTGTTTTCGGCGCAGTGCTATGTCCGGATCACTAACGAGTGATTATTCCGCGGGCCCAGGCATTTTGAGCTTCATGTACCCGTAATGGGGTATGGCTTGAAAAATTGTGAATGCCTCTCGTCCTAATATAGCGTGATATCCGCTGTTGAGCGGGCCACTTGGAACGTGACTTCTTGGATCTGTAATTGTCCGGTGAGCGAATATCACATCGAGTGTGATTTTTCCTGTGCAGCGCGCCTCCCGGCTAGGGATTATTCCTCTAAAGGTTGTGCTGCTTCGCTCAATGCGGCTCCAGTCTATTTCCATTTTTTGAAGGGTTTCCTCGTAGATGAGGTTTAATCCGCTGCCGCCATCCATGAGGACTTTTGTAAGTCGAAAGCCGTCCACTATTGGACTAAGTACCGGTCTTGGTGGAGCTCGGGCTGTCCGAATTTAGGTTCATCGCTGGCGTTGAAGGTGATGGCTGTGTCGCTCCATGGATTGGTTGTTGCTACTTGGTAGACTTCGGCGAGGCCGCGGATTGTTCGTTTCCGCATATTATTTGATGCGAAAGTCTCGAAGACTGTTGATACCGTACCGATGTTGTTGGAGTGGTTTTCGGGGCTAAAGCTCCTCTCCACTTTTGGCCACCTGCCGTAATATCCAACATGCTCGAAGGTTATGTGTTGGGACGGCGCCTTCTGTACTGTGAATTTTACAGGGTCCGCTAAGCCATCCCTCTAGTACGGTTCCGTGCCCTTTATGGGGTCTTTGCTTTTTGGTTTTTGTATCTGGTGCCTGAGTGTAATGTACCCTTTTGTTGCGGACTGGGGTTGTATTCGGGGCCGGATTGTCCCAAAAATTATTTTCGGTTGTCCGGAAACTCTCTATCGCACAGTACTTTCGTACTATGGACGCCAAGTTGGCGAAGCGTGTAATTTCACGACGGCTGACGGTGTTCAAGAGTCCCTCGTCCGTGCAATTATTGCAGAAAATTGAGATTGCGTTTTCCTCTCGGCAGTCCTTTATCCTGTCCATAACCGGGAGGAATCGCCCAAGAATGATGTAATGTCTCAGCGGGCTCTTGCCGGATTAGAGATAGATCGCAGATGTCCAGGGCGGGCGGGTGGAATTAAGTCCGAACCCTACCCATCTCAAGGCTCAAGGCCGAGAAGTTTCAATTTGGAAGCTTGATTGCTTGACGTTGTCCAACGAGTCAGTCCGATGCCTGACTTTAAGTTCAGTGCTTGATCGAAGTCCGTCCCTCCGCGGGAATCCGGCATGGGGGGTTCGGAAGCCCGGACATGACTAGTTTTCAATATAGGAGAAGCGTCGCCGCATTGTTCCTCTACCACTGCAACGTGGTGGGTGACCTGGGGAGAGTTAATCTCTCTCAGATCGGTTTTAAGCCCAATCTGTTTGTAGTCTGTAGCGACTCCCAGGGCGGCGATGCGATCCAAGAGCTCGTTTAAGACGAGAGCTCTATTGGATCCAGCCGCTCGGCGAATTCCGAGCTGACGTGAAAATTGCTTTTGACGACTTGAGAGGTCATTGTAGAAGCGGTGGCCGGACAGGCGGTCATAAGAAAACCACCTAGCCGGATAGTTTGGCCGGCGGCCAGGGCTCCTTTGGCGAAAATACCGTCCTTGAAGACGGGAGGAGGCATCCTTCCTATCGGTGACGGCACAGAGGAACTCTCAATGAAAGCACCAATGTCGGTGTCAAAACCGGCGGATCTCGGGTAGGGGGTCCCGAACTGTGCGTCTAGGCGGATGGTAACAGGAGACAAGGGACACGATGTTTTACCTGAGTTCGGCCCTCTTGATGGAGGTAAAACCCTACGTCCTGCTCGATTGATATTGATATTGTGGATGTTTACAAGAGTGGATCTACCACGAGATCAAGGAGGCTAAACCCTAGAAGCTAGCCTATGGTATGATTGTAAGGGTTGTTGTGATGATAGTCCTACGGACTAGAGCCATCCGGTTTATATAGACACCGGAGAGGGCTAGGGTTACATAGAGTCGGTTACAATGGTAGGAGATCTACATATCCGTATCGCCAAGCTTGTCTTCCACGCCAAGGAAAGTCCCATCCGGACACGGGGGGGAAGTCTTCAATCTTGTATCTTCACAGTCTTGGAGTCCGGTCGATGATGATAGTCCGGCCAATGATAGTCCGGCCGATGATGGTAGTCTGGCCATCCGGACACCCCCTAATCCGGGGCTCCCTCAGTTAGGGTTACACAGAGTCGGTTACAATGGTAGGGGATCTACATATCCGTATTGCCAAGCTTGCCTTCCACGCCAAGGAAAGTCCCATCCGGACACGGGACGAAGTCTTCAATCTTGTATCTTCATAGTCCAGGAGTCCGGCCATCCGGACACCCCCTAATCTAGGACTCCCTCAATAGCCCCTGAACCAGGCTTCAATGACGACGAGTCCGGCGCGCAGATTGTCTTCGACATTGCAAGGCGGGTTCCTCCTCCGAATACTTCGTAGAGGATTTTGAACACAAGGATAGTGTCCGGCTCTGCAAAATAAGTTCCACATACCAAGGTAGAGAGAATAATATTTACACAAGTTCAATCTGCTAACGTATTCCGCAGCGTGACATCACACCACAGCCAAGCCTTTATTCGAATCGTTTTTACCGTCCCACCTCAGCGCGTTTAGTGAGGCGGTTTCCTTGGCACGTCTTGTCAAAGCAGAGATCGTGTCCCCTTATTCCGGGATTCTCATCAATACGGGCGTGGGTAACCCAACCGCGCCATTGATTATGGCGCTTGGGAGATAAGCGAGTTTTATCAGGCCGGTGGGGACGCATAGCTTTGTCCGTCCATATAAGGGGATAAGGATCCACTTTTCACACACGCCTTCTTCCTCCTTTGCTTACCATTTCCAAGACTCGAGCTGCAGCGCCCAAGTCCGCACATCCCACCTCAACCTTCTCCAACTATGTCCGGAGCGGGAGGCAAGTGGATGGCCTCCTCCGTCACGGAGGGACACATAAAAAAGCTACGGAAGGCCGGATACTTGTCCGACGACATCGCGCATAGGCTCCCCGATAAGGAGCAGCTCATCCCCACCCCAGGCCCCAGGAGAGGGTGGTGTTCCTCCCCCACTTCCTCCACGGACTAGGGTTTCCACTTCACCCATTTGTCCGGGGGCTCATGTTTTACTACGGCCTAGATTTCCATGATCTGGCCCCGAGTTTCATCCTCAACATCTCGGCGTTCATCATCGTGTGCGAGGCCTTCCTCTGCATCCAGCCCCACTTCGGCTTATGGCTGAAGAACTTCAGTGTCAAGCCGAAGGTAGTGGGCGGCCGCTAAGGTGGTCATCGTCCTATGGCTCGAGGGCTCCTTCGTGGAGACCATAAAGGGGTGGCAATCAGGGTGGTTCTACATCACCGAGCCGCGCGACTCTAAATGGGCGGGCGGCCCCGAATTCGATCTGCTTCCCTACACGGCTCACCTCGTGGAAAGAGACGGCCTGACGTGGGGTAATTCGGAAGAGCTGACCGACTCCAAACCTCGCCCCGAAACCTGGTGGACAAGAAGCTCAAGCTTGTCAACGTAATCCAGGTTATGCTCATCCGCCGGATCCTCCCATGCCAACAACGGGCCTTCAACTTGTGGGAGTTTGATCCGACACAGCACGAACAATCTGAGCCGCTCTTGACACTACGTGCGAAGATGCCCGAAGGTGTTGTTCAAGGCGCCGAGGCTCCGTGATCGCTACCGAAGATCGCGCATTCAGCTCACGCCATCAAGCCAGCGAGGTAAGCTATTTTACCCTTTACGACTCTTTTTTCATAGTTTGACTCTATCGGGATCTAAAACTCCCTCACCTTTGACAGGACTGGCAGAAGACGTCCGGACAGGTTGACTGTCCGGCTCCCTTGCCAGAAGACCCAGCGGACGCTCGATTGATGGGGCTGCTGGTTCCGGGACATTACGTGGTGCCGGAGAAGAAGGCCAAGAAGAAGGCCACGGGAACTCCAAGGAGTTCCTGGCGTCAGGTGCCGTCGGACTCATCATCCGATGACTCCAAGGCGGACTCCTCCAGCGAAGACGAGGAGGAGTGAGGGAGTCCTGGATTAGGGGGTGTCCGGATAGCCGGACTATCATCATCAGCCGAACTATCATCTGCCGGACTATCATCATCGACCGGACTCCAAGACTATGAAGATACAAGATTGAAGACTTCTCCCCGTGTCCGTATGGGACTTTCCTTGGCGTGGAAGGCAAGCTTGGCGATACGGATATGTAGATCTCCTACCATTGTAACCGACTCTATGTAACCCTAGCCCTCTCCGGTGTCTATATAAACCGGATGGCTCTAGTCCGTAGGACTATCATGACAACAACCCATACAATCATACCATAGGCTAGCTTCTAGGGTTTAGCCTCCTTGATCTCGTGGTAGATCCACTCTTGTAAACATCCACAATATCAATATCAATCAAGCAGGACGTAGGGTTTTACCTCCATCAAGAGGGCCCAACCTCAGGTAAACATCGTGTCCCTTGTCTCCTGTTACCATCCGCCTAGACGCACAGTTCGGGACCCCTACCCGAGATCCGCCGGTTTTGACACCGACATTGGTGCTTTCATTGAGAGTTCCTCCGTAGTCGCCACCGATAGGCTTGATGGCCTCTTCAATCAACAACGACGCAGTCCTGGGTGAGACTTTTCTCCCGGACAGATCTTCAGATTCGGCGGCCGATCGCGGGCCAACTCGCTGGCCATCCGAGCAGATCGAAGCTACGCCCCGGCGCCGGTCAGGTTTGAAGCCTAAACTTCACGGCCGATATCCGTGGGGACTTGATCTCGATGGATCTGAGCCACCGAAGCGTGCCGTGCTGTCATGATGGGCATGACCTAACTCGCCCGCCGGACAGCGCCTTGAGGTCGCGACGAATCCGCTCCACCCATAGTCCGGAGCCGATCGCCGGATCGAGGACGGATGGATGGACACCGCCGGGGCTGCAACTTCTACGGCGATGGAGCCAACACTTACCTTGTCCCGCATAAAGCTCATGACTCCGAGGTGTCGGACTCTCTGCGGACTCAACCTCCTTCGCCCCTGCCAGTCGAATCCGATTGGGCGCCGATCATGGAATTCACCGCTGCGGACATCTTTCAGCACTCGCCCTTCGGCGATATCATAAACTCACTGAAGCATCTCTCGCTATCCGGAGAGCCCTGGCCGAACTACGGCCAGGATGGTTGGGACGCGGACGACGAAGAAATTCAAAGCCCACCCACCACCCACTTCGTAGCCACCGTCGATGATTTAACCGACGTACTCGACTACGACTCCGAAGACATCGACGGTATGGACGACGATGCCGGAGACTACCAAGAACCAGTGCCTACAGGACACTGGAAGACCACCTAAATCATCACGACATATACATGGTGGACACCCCAAAAGATGGGGACGGCAAAGAAGCAGCGAGGCCGATTCCTTAAAGAAACAGCCCAAGCCCGGCGGCGTCGTGGCGCCGCTCTAAATCCGCCACGGCAAGAATGGAGATTCCGACACAGGAGATAATAACACCCGAAAGTGCGAAGACAACTCCCTCCAAAGACGATCAAGCGTGGGAGGAGGCGAAGCAAACCCTCGCGAGAGGCGGCGAGGCGAAGAGGTCGAGGATGACAATTACTTACCTCCCTCCGAGACGAGGCAAGCCTCGGCGGCAGCGAATTCATCGTGCCTCGAGGATCCCGTCGAACAAGAGCGTTTGAGGCGCAGGGCTAATGGCCACGGCAAACAGCCTAAAGAAAAAGCAGCAACAGCTTCAAGCTGATCAAGACCTCTTGGCCGATGATGGACCGAGGTCCTCGCGTCAAGAGTATGAACCGAACGCCCCTCCAAAGTTACCCAAAACGCAAGTTGCTCCCCGATTAGAGGAGGAGCGTACAAACCTGCATCACCAGCGCTGTACGGCAGACCGGCCACCCGTGGCAGCGACGAGAGGCGCAAGCCCTCCACCAAAACCGCACCCGGCATCGCTCAAAAGCATGAAGCCACGGGGAACGCGCCGGACTTATGGGATATATTGGAGGACAAGGCAAGACAATCAATATCTATCTATGGATCACGTGGGCGCCCAAGACCCACAGCGAATACCGTCGCGCCCGGATATAACTATCTCGCCGGGCGAACACAGCAGATAACGCCTCGAGCTACGTCGCGATATTGCTCAATCTGGGCGCCGACACCCACTATGCTTCACGGACGAAGTAATGGATCATCAAATCCTGAAGGGTTTAAACCCATTAATATTGAATCCTACGATGGCACAACAGACCCCGCGGTTTGGATTGAGGATTATCTTCTCCATATACACATGGCCCGCGGCGACGATCTTCACGCCATCAAATATCTCCCGCTCAAGCTTAAAGGACCAGCTCGGCATTGGCTTAACAGCTTGCCCGCAGAGTCAATTGGATGCTGGGAAGACCTAGAAGCAGCATTCCTCGACAACTTCCAGGGCACGTATGTGCGACCACCGGACGTAAATGACCTAAGCCACATAATCCAGCAGCCAGACGAATCGGCCAGGCAATTCTGGACATGGTTCTTAACAAAGAAAAATCAAATCGTCGACTGTCCGGATGCAGAGGCCCTCGCTGCCTTCAAACATAACATTCACGATGAGTGGCTGGCCCGGCACCTAGGACAGGAGAAGCCGAAATCCATGTCAGCCCTCACATCACAAATGACCCGCTTCTGTGCGGGAGAGGATAGCTGGCTAGCTCGTAGCAACAACCTCAGCAAAAATGCTGGCAGTCCGGATACCAAGGACCGCAATGGCAGGTTGCGTCGAAACAAAAACAAACGCTGCATTAACGGTGACTGCAATGAGGATACGGTAGTCAACGCCGGATTCCGAGGCTCCAAACCCGGTCAACGGAAGAAGCCATTCAAAAGAACCACTCCGGGCCCGTCCAATTTGGACCGGATACTCGACCGCTCTTGTCAAATACATGGAACCCCCGAAAAGCCAGCTAACCACACCAACAGAGATTGTTGGGTATTCAAGCAAGCGAGCAAATTAATCGCCAAAACAGTGACAAGGGCTACACAGCGATGACGAGGAAGAGACCGGCGCGAACAACAGAGGACAAAGGATTCCCCCTCAAGTTCGGACGGTAAACATGATATACGCAACGATATTCCCAAGAGGGAGCGGAAGTGCACTAAAGGGCGATACACGATGGAGCCAGTCGCCCCAAAATTCAACCCATGGTCCTCTTGCCCGATCACTTTCGATCAAGAGACCATCCGACCAATATCCGCCATGGCGGATTCGCCGCATTGGTTTTAGACCCAATGCGTCGATGGATTTCACCTCACGAGTCCTGATGGACGGCGGCAGAGCTGAACCTGCTTTATCGGGATACAGTCGCGCAAGATGGGCATAGACCCTTCAAGGATTAAACCTACAACGACAACCTTCAAAGCGCCATACCAGGTGTCGAGGCCAATTGTACAGGCTCGATTACATCGAAGTGGTCTTCGGATCCCGGATAATTTCCGAGCGAGGAGTTAATCTTGACATAGTCCCGCTCCGTGGCGGCTATCATGCTCGCTCGAACGAACCGCGTTTGCAAAATTCAACGCGGTGCCGCATTATGCATACCTTAAGCTCAAGATGCCAGGCCCTCGTGGAGTCATCACGGTCAATGGAAACACGGAACGCCCCTCCGAACGGAGGAACATACATGACTCTCGCGGCAGAAATACTGAGCAGCCTTTAAGGCAATTTCGAGTCCGCCGTTAAACGACCGGACACGACCAAACGCGCCGGAGCAACATCAACCAAGACCACCCGCACGCCTTCGGCACGCCAGCGTAATGCGGCCCCAACTCCAGCCCTTGCAAAATTGTAAGACAAACTCTCCGCGTACATAATCGCCTTTGAGATACCATGGGCATAGGGAAGGGCACAACCACAACAGACCAGTGCGGTTCGACCACACCAGGGCTCCCAAGTGTGTCGCTCTTTTTCTTTTATTTTCTCTTTTTTATACAGAGCTCAGTCCGGCGGCGAATCTGCCGAACTCATGATGCAACAGCCAAGGAAGGACAAAGGCTGCGACGAACACTCAGGTGGTCTCCATCACGAGCATTAAATTTGTTAAATACAAACATTCCACGGCCTACCCCTGGAGGGATACGCCTTTAATTCGTCCCTTCCCTTGCTTTCCGCACTATTTGTATCATTCCACACTCATAGCATATTTTATCGAATAAAATGCAGCACTTTTTGCCTATAATTGCATTACCTTATATATACATATATGTTCATTTACGACATGTTGCATCCGTACATTCTGGTACGGCCAAATACACCAGGGGCTTATGTTCTCCGCATTATGGTATGATAAAGTCCGCACACTTTCACAAGTGCGGCACCCCGAACTTATAGCATTATATGAATCGGCTCCGAATCATGTCTTGGGTCAATAGTTGGGTTTGCCCGGCTCCCATGTTTGGCACCTTACGCCCGTTCTATCGGCTAAGGTAGCATGGAGAACCACTGTGATTGCGCCCGGTTGAGCCGGGTTAACGCCTCGATGGAAAGCTAAAACTGACTGTCATGATAAGGCGAGAGACTGGTCGCTGTTCGAGAGGTCCTTCGGGTCCTTAAAGACCTCACGCCGCTTGAGCGAAGTCCGGATTATGTCCGACGAAGGCGTGGATAGCGCCCCAATTCGGTCATCCGAATACTAGGGGCTTCACCAAATTTAAAATTATAGAATTCTATGGCTAAGTGAGAGTGTTCAAGCACTATAAGTCCGGTTGCCTTGTTCGTTGTGTTGAGCGCCTCCTCGATGGACCCAAAATGGGAACTAGACGCTCATGTTTATCCCTAACACCCCAAAGACTGTGGCATGGGGGCTGAAGCCGACGATTTGCCATCTCTCGATTTAATAAGCGGCCGCCTGAAGGTAATATTTTAAATTAACAAGCGTTGCTTAGCGCATATGAACAAAGTTTTCAGCGCATGATAACACATTGCGAATTTACTCAAAATTACATCCACAGGGGCACTCATCCGCAATCTTGCGGGCACCCTTCAGGACAGCCTTATAGCACATTTGAGGCGTCGATGTTCCTTGCCCGCTGGTGGCGCGTCGCTGATTAGCTTCTCCGCATCCAGCTTGCCCCAATGCACCTTTGCGCGGGCAAGGGCCCGACGAGCACCTTCAATACAGGCGGGCGCTTGATAACCTCCACCCAGGGCACGCATCCACCAGCCGTCGCCGACGAGGCGAAGTAGCTCCAGGCATGGCCTCTCGAGCCACAGCCGGACTATGAGGCCCTTCATGGCCTGCTCGGCCACCTTGAAGCTTCGACCAGCTGCTTCAGCTGGTCGCTAGAAAACATCGGATGGCGGCCTCGGCATCTTGAGACCGAAGACCTTCTCCGTTGAGCTCCCTCCTCGGCTCGGTAGAATCGGCGGCATCGACACGCTGCGAGGCAGATCTGCAAGCATACCCTGAGAGCTTCAATCGGGTAAGTAACACGTAATTTACATTCACATGCTTGCTTTGCATGAAAAATGCCTTACCGCCGCTATCTTCCTCATCAACTCAATCTCTGAAGGGACTTATGGGCCTCGGCCTTGGCGGTTTGGCACTTTCGAGGCGAGGCAAGCTCGGACTCTCGAGTCTTTGAGTCACGCTCCAAACTCTCATGCTTTTCCATGAGAGCCTGGAGCTCTTGCTGAACCACCGCCACCCGCGCCTCCTACTTTTCTCGCTCTGCCCGTTCCGTGGCCGCATTGCGCTCGGCCGCGGACACGGCCTCCTTCAGGGTCGCCACCTCGTTCGTGGCCCCTGCAGTACCCATGTTATCCTTGTTGTTTTTTATTGCAACCTAAATCCTTTTCTGTAAGGTACAAGTTCAAAGTGGTGTTACTCACCTTCTTTGTCCTGGAGCTGCTTCCTGGCGCGGCCGAGCTCTTGCTCGGACCGCTCGAGCTCCTGCTTCAAAGCACCGACCTCCGCAATCAGTGCGGCAGAGGTCAGCAGCGCAGCCTGCAACCCATATTGACATAATTTTTTAGCAACCCTGCGTATATCTTTTTTCAGATCCTCAGTCCGACTTTTCTTTCCGAACACCGAACCGAGCATTAGGGCTCTTGTCTATGTGGTATTACATTGCATATTTTAACTTCTTACCTCAAAGCCGATAGAAGGCTATGCGGAAGCTTCGGTCAGCCGCCCTTGGCGAGCTGCACCTTCTGAATCACCGCACTCATAATAGTGCGGTGTTCTTCCTCGATGGAAGCACTCTTCAGCGCCTCCAACAAGTTGTCTGGCGCCTACGGCTGGACGGAAGCCGCCGGCGTCACGGTCTTGCCCTTCGTTCGAAGGGGCCGCCGGCCGGACCCCGGAACCACTGCGGGTTCTGTTATGGAGTCCGGCGCAAAGTCCGGGAGGACCCCTTGTGGCGCCTCCGGAGCCTCCCCCTGATGGGTCCCTTCTTGGGATCCCACCTCGGCGTCCTCGGTGTCGCGAGGGGTGGAGGCGGTCGGGATGGAGTCTACATCCGATGGAGCCAACGACCCGCTTGATGAAGCGGGGAGATCATCACTGGCCGGACTACAGGCAGCATGCGGCACTAGAATGACACTATGTGACACAGAAAAAGAAATTATAAATCATTCAGGAATCCGGATACTTACGATCTCGCCGGAGGCCTGGCCCTTGAAGGCCATTCTTCCTCGCCAACGTTGATGTTGGTGGAGCTGTCCGGGAATAGTCCTTCCCTCTTGGACCCTTGGCCTCCCTGTTGGGAAGCCTTCCTCTTCCTCTCTCCCTCCTGCGGGAGAGTCCTCTTCCTCCTCCTCATTTTCGGGAGGAGTCCGCCCAGAGTCGTCGGACACCTGGCGGGCACTCTTTCGAGCACCCGTGGCCTCCTTCTTGGCCTTCTTCTCCGGCACCACGTGCGGTGCCGGAACCAGCAGCCTCGCTAGACGAGCGTCTACTGGATTTTCTGGCATAGGAGCCGGACAGGTAATCTGCTCCGCCTTCCTCAACCAGTCCTGTCAAAGGAAAAGGGGAAATTAAAACCGCGATAGAGTCAAACTATGAAAACAAGTGTCCCGTAAAGGGGTAGAATCACTTACCTCGTCAGCCTGGCGCTGCGAGCGAAATCCGCGATCTTCAGTCGCGGATGCGGGGGCTTCGGCGCCCTTGAACAGCACCTTCCAGGCGCCTTCGTACGTTGTGTCGAAGAGCTTGTTCAGCGCCTGGTGCTGTTCCGGATCGAACTCCCATAGATTGAATGCCCGCTCTTGGCATGGGAGAATCCGGCGGACGAGCATGACTTGGACCACGTTAACCAGCCTGAGCTTCTTCACCAGCTTCTTGATACAGGCTTGGAGTCCCGTCAGCTCCTTCGAACTACCCCACAGCAAGCCCTTCTCTTTCCAGGAGGTGAGCTGCGTGGGGATACCAGATCTAAACTTGGGGGCCGCCGCCCATTTAGGGTCACGCGGCTCGGTGATATAGAACCACCCCGATTGCCACCCCTTGACGGATTCCACGAAGGCCCCTTCGAACCAAAGGACATTGGGCATCTTGCCCAACATGGCACCTCCGCACTCCGGCAGATGCCCTTCACTACCTTGACTTGACATTGAAGGTCTTGAGCCACAAGCAAGTGGGGCTGGATGCAAGGAAGGCCTCGCACCTGACGATAAACGCCGAGATGTTGAGGATGAAGTTGGCGCGGATCATGGAAATCCAGGCCGTAGTAGAACATGAGCCCCGGACAAAGGGGTGAAGTGGAAAGCCCAGTCTGCGGAGGAAGTGGGAAACAAAGACAACCCTCTCATGGGGCCTGGGGGTGGGGATGAGCTGCCCCTCGTCGGGCAGCCGGTGCGCGATGTCGCCGGAGAGGTATCCGGCGCTGCGCAGTTTGGCAATTTGCTCCTCCTTAACGGTGGAGGCCAACCATTTACCTCCCGCTCCGGACATGGTCGGAGAAGGTTGAGACGATATCTTGTGAACTTGGGCGCTGGAGCTCGAGTCTTGTGGAGATGGATAAGCAAAGGAGGAAGAAGGCGTAGGTGAGAAGGTGAATCCTTATCCCTAATATGGGCGGGCGAAGTCTACGCGTCCCCCACCGGACTGGTAAAACTCGCTTATCCCCCAAGCGTCACCATCAATGGCGCGGTTGGGTTACCCACGTTCGTATTGATGAGAATCCCGGATTAAGGGGGAAACACGATCTCTACTTCGACAAGACGTGCCAAGGAAACCGCTTCGCTAAATGCGCTGAGGTGGTAAAGTAAAAAACAATTCGAGTAATGGCTTGGTAGTGGTGTGACGTCATGCCACAGAAAACGTCAGCAGATTGAACTTGTGTATATATTATTATTCTCTCTACGGTGGAATGTGGAATTTATTTTGCAGAGCCGGACACTATCCTGGTGTTCACAATCTTCTATCATTTGGAGGAGGAACCCGCCTTGCAATGCCAAGCAATATACGCGCCGGACTTATCGTCATTGAAGCCTGGTTCAGGGCTACCGAGGAGTCTGGATTAGGGGTGTCCGGATAGCGGACTATCATCATCAGCGAACTATCATCTGCCGGACTATCATCATCGACCGGACTCCAAGACTATGAAGATACAAGATTGAAGACTTCTCCCCGTGTCCGGATGGGACTTTCCTTGGCGTGGAAGGCAAGCTTGGCGATACGGATATGTAGATCTCCTACCATTGTAACCGACTCTATGTAACCCTAGCCCTCTCCGGTGTCTATATAAACCGGATGGCTCTAGTCCGTAGGACTATCATGACAACAACCCTTACAATCATACCATAGGCTAGCTTCTAGGGTTTAGCCTCCTTGATCTCGTGGTAGATCCACTCTTGTAAACATCCACAATATCAATATCAATCAAGCAGGGGCGTGGGTTTTACCTCCATCAAGAGGGCCCGAACCTGGGTAAACATCGTGTCCCTTGTCTCCTGTTACCATCTGCCTACACGCACAGTTCGGGACCCCCTACCCGAGATCCGCCGGTTTTGACACCGACAAGGAGGAAAAAGAGGCCTCTCCCATAGCGGGGGGAGAGAAGAAAAGGAAGGCTGCCACAACTGGGGAGGCCGGAGGGTCCAAGAAGGGAAGGACCCTCCCTCCGGACTACACCGCCAACGCCGACGACGGCGGAGAGGAGTGGCCACCAAGGACCAAGCCCCTGGCAAAATCGTAAGTGTCCGGATACCAGAATAACTCATGGCGTTCCATTTGTCGCACAGCATATTCTAACACCGAATATAACCATGCAGCCCGCCCAAGGATGGGCTCGACGCTTCGTCGAGCGGCTCCCTGGATTCGTCGGATGTGAATAGCACTTCACTTCCGACCGCGGATGACGCCGGGGTGGAGTCCCAAAAGGGGCCCAGCCAGGAGGAGGTGGCCCTGGAGGCGCCGCAAGGCGACCTCTCGGACTGCGGGCACAAAGGGGATAAAACTCCAAAGGGCTTTAAGTCTGGCCCTGTGCCGGACTCCGTACCGGAACCTTCAGTGGTTCCGGAGTCCGGCAGGCGACCCCTTCGTAAGAAGGGCAAGACTGCGACACCGGTGACCTCCGTCCAACTGGAGGCACCGGATGATTTGATAGAGGCGCTTAACGGCGCTTCCATCGACGAGGAGCACCGCACTGTTATGAGTGTGTTGGTCCAGAAAGTTCAGTCCGCCAAGAGCGGGCTGACTGAAGCCTGTGCCAGCCTTCTAACAGGCTTTGAGGTATGTATTTAAGATATGTAAAAATATTACCGCATAGACAGTAGCCCCTGATGCTCAGTTTGGTGTTCGGAAAGAAAAAGCCGAACTAAGGATCTAAAAGATATACGCAGGAGTCTAACATAAGTATGTCAATATGGGAATGCAGGCTGCGCTGCTGACCTCTGCCGCACTGACTGTGGAGGTTGATGCATTGAAGTAGAGCCTCGAGCGGTCCGAGAGCAAGCTCGGCCTTGCCAAAAAGCAGCTCGAGGACAAGGAAGGTAAGTAAGACCTTATGGGAGTATTTAAAAGATGTGGTTGCAAAAAATGATAGGAATAACGTGAATATTGCAGGGGCCACGAACGAGGTGGCAACCCTGAAGGAAGCGGTGTCCAAGGCCGAAAGCGATGCGGCAGCGGAGCGCACCGAGCGAGAGAAGCAGGAGGCGCGGGTGGCGGAGGTGCGGCAAGAGCTCCAGGCTCTCATGGAAAAGCACGAGAGTTTGGAGCGTGACTGAAAGACTCGAGAGTCCGAGCTCGCCTCGGCCCTTGAGAGCGCCAAAGCCGCTAAGGCCGAAGCCCAAAAAGCCCTCCAGGAAATTGAGGCGATGAAGAAGATAGCGGCGGGTAAGGCATTCTATATGCAAAGCAAGCATGTGAAAGTGAATTATCTGTTACTTACCCGAATCCGGAGCTCTCCAGGAGCATTCGTGGATCTGCCCCGCAGTGTGTCCGATGCTGCCGCGTTCTACCAAGCCGAGGAGGGAAGCTCGACGGAGAAGGTGTTCGTCTCGAGATCTTGAGGCGGACGCCTGTGCCCTGTGGCGACCAGTTGAAGCAGCTGGTCGAGCTCCATAAGGTGGCCGAACAAGCCATGAAGGGCCTCATAGTTCGGCTGTGGACTAAGGAAGCCATGCCTGGGAGCTACTTCGGGCTGGTGAGGCGGCTGGTGGACGCCTGTCCATGGGTTGAAGTCGTCAAGCGCTCTGTCTGCATCGAAGGTGCCCGTAGGGCCCTTGCCTGTGCTAAGGTACACTGGGGCAAGATGGACGCTGAGAAGCTTGTGATGGATGGACCACCACCGGGCAAGGAGCATCGCAAGCCCGAAATGTATTATGAGGGCGTCCTGAAGGGTGCCCGCCTTATAGCGGGTGAATGCTCCAAAGATGTAATTTTTTAGTAGACTCGCATTTGTTATCCTGTACACTGAAAACTTGTTCATATGCGCTAAGCAACACTTTTGAATTTAAAATATTACCTTATGTGCAGCCGTTTATTAAATTTTAGAGATGGCGAGTTGTCGTCTTCAGCCCCCATGCCACGAGTGCTGGGGTGTTCGGGATAAACTTGAGCGCTCTTGTTCCCATTCTTGGGTCCTTCGAGGGAGGCGCTCAACGCAACGAACAAGGCAACCGGACTATAATGCTTGAACATTCTCACTTAGCCGTAGAAGTCTATAATTTTAAATTTCGGTGAAGCTCCTTGTATTCGGAAGACCGAGTTCGGGGCGCTATCCACGCCTAGGCCGGACAATGCCGACTCTTCGCTCTAAGCGGCATAAGTCTTTAGGGACTCGAAAACCTCTCGAACAGCGACCTGCTCTCGCCCTATCATGATGGTCAGTTTTAGCTTTCTCCACTGAGGTGCTTAACCCAGCTCAACCGGGGCACAATCGCAGTGGTTCTCCCAGCGCTACCTTAGCCGATATAACGGAACGTAAGGTACCAAAACATGGGAGCCGGGCAAACCCAACTATTGACCCAAGACATGATTCGGAGCCGATGCATATAATGCTATAAGTTCGGGGTGCCGCACTTGTGAAAGTGTTCGGACTAATCACACCATATTGTGGGGTACTTGAGCCCCTGGTGTATTGCCCGTACCAAAGTGTACGGTTGCACAATGTCATAATTGAACATATATATATATATAGAAAAAAGGAATTCAATAATAGGCAGAAGCTATGTATTGTTTATTTAAGAGGGCTGCAGTAAGAGCAGAACGATACAAATAGTGCGATAAGCAAGGAACGGGACTTTTTAACATGTCCCCCTCCAGGGGTAAGCTACGGGATGGTATGTAAAACAGGTATACTGCTCGTAATAGAGACCACCTGGACACTCGACGTAGCTCGTGTGTTCGGCGATTCTACTGCCGGACAGGGCTTCGTGAGAACGGAGTCCTGAAAGTAAAAAAGAAAGAAGGAAAGAAAGGAATGACACAATCGGGAGCCCCTGGTGCGGTTGAGCCGCATTCTGGGTATGCCGTGGTCGTGCCCCTCCCCCTATGCCCATGGTATTTCCAGAGCGTAATTATGTACGCGTAGTACTGGTTTCGCGATTTCGCGAGGGCTGGGGTTTGGGCCGCATTGCTATGCGTGCTCGGAACATGCCAGGCGGTCTTGTTGTAGGTTACTCTGGACGCGCTTGACGTTGTCCGGACGTTGAATAGCCGGACTCGAGAATTGCCTTAAGAGGCTGCTTTGTACTTACGCCGCGAGGGCCGCCTTATGCTCCTACGTCCGGAGAGAGCATTCGGTGTTTCCATTGACCCTAATGACTCCTCGAGGACCTGGCATCTTGAGCTTGAGATATGCATAGTGCGGCACCGCATTGAACTTTGAAAATGCGGTTCGTTCGAGCAGTGCGTGATAGCCGCTGCGGAACGGGACTATATCGAAGATTAACTCCTCGCTTCAGAAGTTATCCGGGGATCCGAAGACCACTTCAAATGTAACTGAGCCTGTACAGTTGGCCTCTACACCTGGTATGACGCCTTTAAAGGTCGTGTTCCTGGGTTTAATCCTTGATGGGTCTATGCCCATTTTGTGCACTGTATCCTGGTAAAGCAGGTTCAGGCTGCTGCCGCCGTCCATTAGGACTCTAGTGAGGTGAAATCCGTCAATGATTGGGTCTAGAACCAATGTTGCAAATCCGCCATGGCGGATCCTAGTGGGGTGGTCCCTTCGACCAAAAGTGATCGGGCAGGAAGACCACGGGTTGAACTTTGGGGCGACTGGCTCCATCGCATATACGTCCCTTAGTGCATGCTTCCGCTCCCTTTTGGGTATGTGGGTTGCGTATATCATGTTCATCGTCCGCACTTGTGTGGGGAAGCCCTTTTGTCCTCTATTGTTCGGCGGCCGGGGCTCCTCCTCGTCATTGCTATGCAACCCCTTGTCATTGTTTTCGGCATTTAACTTGCCAGCCTGCTTGAACACCCAACAATCCCTGTTGGTGTGGTTGGCTGGTTTTTCGGGGGTGCCCTGTATCTGGCACGAGCGATCGAGTATTCGGTCCAAATTGGACGGGCCCGGAGTATTTCTTTTAAATGGCTTTTTCCGCTGACCAGGTTTAGAGCCTCTGAATTCGGCATTGACTGTCGTATCCTCAGCATTATCACCGTTAATGTGGCGCTTGTGCTTGTTGCGATGCGACCTGCCATTGCTGTCCTTGTTATTCGAATTACCAGGGCTCTTGGTCATGTTGTTACTACGAGCTAGCCATCTGTCCACTCCCGTGCAAAAGCGGGTCATGAGTGTTGTGAGTGCTACCATGGATTTCGGCTTTTCCTGTCCTAGGTGCCAGGCAAGCCACTCGTCGCAGATGTTGTGTTTGAAGGCTGCAAGGGCCTCTGCATCCGGACAATCGATGATTTGATTTTTCTTGGTTAGGAACCATGTCCAGAATTGTCTGGACGATTCCTCTGGCTGCTGAATTATGTGGCTTAGGCCATTGGCGTCTGGTGGTCGCACATATGTGCCTTGGAAATTGTCGAGGAATGCGGCTTCCAGGTCTTCCCAACAACCAATTGACTCTGCTGGCAAGCTGTTAAGCCAATGCCAGGCTGGACCTTTAAGCTTGAGTGGGAGGTACTTGATGGCGTGTAGATCATCACCGCGGGCCATGTGGATGTGAAGGAGATAGTCCTCGATCCAAACCGCAGGATCTGTTGTGCCATCGTATGATTCAATGTTTACGGGTTTGAAACCCTCAGGGATTTGATGATCCATCACTTCATCTGTGAAGCATAGTGGGTGTCTTGCGCCTCAGATTGGGCTATGACGCACGCAGCTCAAATGAGCTTTGTCATCTGTGTTCGCCCGGCCGGAGTTGCCATATCCGGCGTGACAGTTATCGTCACGTGTCGTGAGGCGCCCACGCGATCCGTAGATCGATCTTGTTTGCCTTGCCTTGTCCTCCAATATATCTCGCAGGTTTGGCGCATTTCCTCGCGCCTTGGTATTTTTTGAGCGGCGCCGGGGTGCGGCTTGAGTTGAGGGCCGAGGCCTCTTCGCCGCGCCACGAGGTGGCCGGTCAGCCGTGTCATGCGCTGGTGATGTAGGTTTGGGTGCTTCCTCCTCTAATCGGGGTAGCAGCCTGCGTTTTGGGTAGCTCTTGAAGGGGCGCTCGAGTTCATACTCTTCGGCCGCAAGGACTTCAGTCCATCTGTCAGCTAGCAAGTCTTGGTCAGCTCTAAGTTGTTGCTGCTTTTTCTTGAGGCTGCTTGCCGTGGCCATAAGCCTGCGTTTGAAACGCTCTTGTTCGACGGGATCCTCGGGCACGACGAATTTCGTCGTCGCCGAGGCTTGCCTCATCTTCAGAGGGAGGCATGTAATTATCGTCCTCTACCTCTCTTTCTACCGCTCTCTCACGAGGGCTGGCTTCTCCATCCTCCTGGGCTGAGTCCTGCTGGAGGGGGTTGTCTTCGGCACTGTCTGGGGTGTTATTGTCTCCCATGCCGGAATCACCGTTTTTGCTATGGCGGGATTTAGAGCGGCGCCGCTGACGCCGGCGCTTAGGCTGTTTCTTGGAGGGGTCATCCTCCGCTGTTCCATCGCCATTCCCATCTTTTGGGATGTCCACCATGTATATGTCGTATGAAGAGGTGGCCTTCCAGTGCCCTGTGGGCGCTGGTTCTTGATCGTCTCCTGCATCGTCTTCCATACCGTCGATGTCTTCGGAGTCGAAGTCGGGCATGTCGGTTAAATCATCGACAGTGGCTACGAAGTGGGTGGTGGGTGGGCTTTGAATTTCTTCGTCGTCCGCATCCCTACCTTCCTGACCATAATCCGGCCAGGGCTCTCCTGATAAAGAGAGAGACTTTAGTGAGTTTAGGATGTCACCAAAGGGTGAGTGCTGAAAGATGTCCGCGGCAGTGAATTCCATGATCGGCGCCCAATTGGATTCGATTGCCGGGGGCACGGAAGGTTCGGAGTCCGGAGAGGAGTCCGGCACCTTGGAGTCACGAGCTTCGCAAAGGACGGGGTAGGTGTACGGCTCAATTGCCGTAGAGATTGCAGCCCCCGAGGCGGTGTCCAGCCACCCGTCCTCGATCGGCGCAGTCGGCTCCGAGCCTAAAGTCGGAGCGGACACTGGTGCGGCCTCCAGGACACTGTTCGGCGGCAGAGCTAGATCATGCCTCTCGTAATAGTGCGGCGCGCTTGGCTGTGGCTCGAACCCATCGACGATCAAGTCTCCGCGGACGTCAGCCGTGTAGTTCAAACTTCCAAATCTGACCTGGTGGCCAGGGGCGTAGCTTTCAACCTGCTCCAGATGGCCAAGCGAATTGGCCCGCAGTGCAAAGCCGCCGAATACGAAGATCTATCTGGGGAGAAAAGTCCCACCCTGGAGCGCATCGTTGTTGATGATCGGAGGAGCCATCGGGCCTAAATACGACGACACAGAGGAACTCTCAATGAAAGCACCAATATCGGTGTCAAAACAGGCGGATCTCGGGTAGGGGGTCCCGAACTGTGCGTCTAGGCGGTTGGTAACAGGAGACAAGGGACACGATGTTTTTACCCAAGTTCGGGCCCTCTCGATGGAGGTAAAACCCTACTCCTGCTTGATTAATATTGATGAAATGGGTATGATTGTAAGGGTTGTTGTGATGATAGTCCTACGGACTAGAGCCATCCGGTTTATATAGACACCGGAGAGGGCTAGGGTTACATAGAGTCGGTTACAATGGTAGGAGATCTACATATCCGTATCGCCAAGCTTGCCTTCCACGCCAAGGAAAGTCCCATCTGGACACGGGACGAAGCCTTCAATCTTGTATCTTCATAGTCCAGGAGTCCGGCCAAAGGTCATAGTCTGGCCATCCGGACACCCCCTAATCCAGGACTCCCTCACCTCCCCACTTCCTCGAAGCTTCTCGTCCTCTCCCTCCCTCCCT
Organism: Aegilops longissima; assembly: GCA_021605205.1. Lineage (NCBI taxonomy): Eukaryota > Viridiplantae > Streptophyta > Magnoliopsida > Poales > Poaceae > Aegilops > Aegilops longissima. The sequence goes on along the minus strand of CM038682.1, from coordinate 754,620,603 downwards.
CTCGCACTGAAGGTGCCTCGCCGTATCCGCGCTCCATCTAACCCTGCCATCCAAACACCTCTTTACTTAGAGTTATTTCAGGGTTAGAATATAACTCTAACCTCTAACTGAGTTAGAGTATCCAAACAGGGTCACAGGCTCAAGCACTCCCCCCCCCCTCCTAAGTATGATTATCTCTTACTAGCCATCAGGAACACACGTATTGTCTCCTTCCATCCATACGTCTATCTCGATATCTCTCGGGGCATCTTCTATCGCGCACAAACCTTGTCACTCGATCTCCCACCCATGTAGTCCCATCACGATCTCTAGGGGATCTCTCTATGACAAACATACACCCTCTCCTCCCCATGTCTGCATTTTCTCCGTACGTCTCTCTCGACCTCTCTCCCTTGTTTGTCAGACCCCTCTTGGCCACGTGCTAGGTGTCTTCCTCTCTCGGTTCCAAACAACCACACACTATCTCCTCACCTTGCCTCCGTTGTCGAAGATGCATGTGTGATATGTTTGCATAAGACACGCACGCCTTTTCTCCACTTTCATCGTGTGTTGTCCATGTCTCTTTCACACACGCACACACACTTTTTTCGCTCACTCTCTCTCTCTCTCTCTCTCTCTCTCTCTCCTCTCGTTAAGGACTCTGTCACGTCCATAAGCGTATGGATGTTTTGAAAAGTCAAACCTCAGAAAAGTTTGACCAGGTATATGTGGAGAAAAACAATAACATCTGGAACAATCATTAGATTCATCACAACATGTACTTACTTCATACTATCATTTATCTTTGGTATTGCAGATATAAGTAATTTGTTTATAAACTTGGTCAAAGTTTCAAAAGTTTGACTTAAAAAAATGTCGTAACTACATTATCGAATGGAGGGAGTATCTCTTTCTCTCTCTCTCTCTCTGCTATCTCTCACGGGCCTCCCCTCTCACTCGAACTCTCTATACCGACGGATTATACGCTCACTGTGTCAGCGTATAGCTCTGTATATTGTTTAGTTGACCGGTCAACCAATCCACATGCTGCGTTGTCAGCTCGTGTTCTATATCTTGGTGTGCTGGCCCATGTGGCAGTGGGTGAAAATAAGTAAACTAGAGGGCAAACTTCTTGCTTGAAGGGCCTTTTCGCAAGACAATTCACCATCTTGGCGGCGACATGCACGAGCAGCGACTCACAGCACACCCAGCACACAACGCACACCAGCACACGTGTACACCGGCGTCGCCGCCGGTTGAGATGGACGGCGAGGTAGCCAACAAGCGGAGGCGGCTCGAGCCAAAACCGCATTCGGTGAGCCTGGACTTCATCAGCAGCCTCCTCGACGACATGCTGCTCGTCATCATCGGCCTCCTCCCCACCAAATCTGCCGTGCGGACCGCCCTGCTCTCCCGGCGGTGGCGCCCCCTCTGGCGCTGCGTCCCCCTCAACCTCACCGTCGACAGATGCCTCTGCGATGGGGATTGCAAACGCATGGCCGCAGTCTCCAAGATCCTTCCATCGCACCCTGGGCCAGCCAGACGCCTTGACATCCGCATGTTCAGTACCAACTGCAAGGTCCAACCCAAGTTCGACGAGTGGTTCTTATCCCCCGCCCTAGATCAGCTCGAGGAGCTAAGCTTTGAAGCTGGGTGATGTCGCTCTCTGCCGCCGTCCGTGCTCCGCCTCACGCCAACGCTGTGCCGCGCCCCACTTCAGCTCCTGCTATCTTCCCCAGATTAATGTCGCGCCCGCCTTTCTTCTCCCTCAACTCAAGCAGCTCGACCTCTTCGACGTTGTCATCTCGAAGAAGGCTATGGAGCACCTGCTCCGCACTCGAGTACCTTCGTCTTGAGCAGATCCACGGGTTCATTAGCCTCCACATCACCTCGACGAATCTCCGATGGATTTATGTGTCTTGCTGGCCCCGCAACAAGACATCAATTGGGAAGAGATCACTCCAGCTGTTCCACGTTATGGTCATTGAGAATGCGCCTTTCCTTGAGAGATTGCTTGTATCGGATTTAGAAGGTCCAACAAAAATCAGGGTCATTGACGCGCCGAAATTGACAGCGTTGGTGTACTCGTCTGCCAAATTCTCCGAACTCTTTATTGGATCCATAATCGTTCAGGTACAACACTCATCTTCTTCTCCGTCTTCTTGAAATTCACATTTTTAATTTCTTCTTGATGTATTTACGACCGTCTTCCGGAAAATGATTCCCACAAGGTTGACCCAGTCCATGCGCACAGTGAAGATCTTAGCACTAAAATATATCGGCCCTAATCTGGATCAAGTTGTTGGATTCCTTACATGCTTTCCATGCACGGAGAAGCTACTCATCGAGGTGAAACTTCTTTCTTATTAGTAAATGGTAATCACAACGTAGCTCAATTTTTTTTGTAATTTTCCCAAATTATGATGATAAGTGAAGTGTTCAAAACTACATCTACGCACTGCACCGAAAGAAATGTTTTTAGTATTTTTTTCTCACGTGATCACCTGCATCATTTTTATGCCGTACTACTGTAGTAGCCTACACTAGTCATAGTGGAAAGTAACTTAGACTACTCCAGTAACTCTATGGTTACCCTAAGGGCAAGTACTACCTCCGTCCTGGTTTACTCTTCCAATTTTGTACTAGTATCAAAATTTGACCATAGATTTAACTGACAAAATGTTAATGCATGTCACTAAGAACTATATCGTTGGATTCGTATTTGAACATAATTTCAAATGGTGTAATTTTTAGTGACATGCATTGGCATTTTCTTAGGTAAATCTATGGTCAAAATTTTATACTAAATACGAGGTACTATTCCCTTCGTCCCAAAATTCTTGTCTTACATTTGATTAGATACGGATGTATCTAACACTAAAATGTAACTAGATACATCCATATTTAGACAAATTTAAGACAAGAATTTTGGGACGGAGGGAGTACAAAAGTGGGCTATGTAGGCCAAAACACGTGCCAAATTCACTTGTGATGCATTTGGCATCGATGCCCCTCCATTGCTCACCTGGTGCCCCAATCTGGATCACCTACTTTGTTCCGGTGCCAAATTAACTCACGCAATGAAAAAACACTGTGTGGGAGAGAGACAGGACCGAGGCAATAAAAAACACTTGTTTGGGAGAGTGAGAGGCTGGTGTAGTTGGTTTGATTGATTTGTTTATACATGTGGGTCTGTGTGCACAGCGGTGCCAACTCTCACACATCGCGAGAGCGGTGCCAAAATTTTTTGATTTAACATCGATGCGTAGTATGTGGCATACTTTTGCGAAATATGGCATCAGCCACATAGTGGAAGGCAACAAATGCCCAAGCTCTTCACGTGCTCCTAGTTAAATGAGAGGAAACAGAAAGATAGAGAGAGAGAGGGAGAGAGAGAGAGTGAAAAAATATCACTAGCCAGCCAACCCTATCGTATGAGCGAATGATATTGGTACCTCTTGATGACACGGCAATCTTATGCAGCCAGCTACTCTAATATGTTCTCTTCTTTTGCAGATAAAAAAAGACCCGAAAGTGAAAAACGTGTTGCACTATAACAATCTCATTGAATGCCTTGATCTCCATCTTACAGAAATTGATTTGATCGACTACCGAGGCAGCACATCTGAGATTAAATTGGCCAGGTTCTTTGTTCTGGAGGCAAGTGTGCTCAAGGTAATGAGGTTTGGCATTCTCTGGCGCAACAATGAATGGCGTGCTGATCACCGCAAGCGTCTAAGCCTAAATGACAGTCTCAGCAGAAGCTGAATTTGTTTTTGAAATATCAAGTGGCTAGAGACTCGAAAACCTATTTGCCCATTAGTGACTTGTCAGGGCGGTGGATTTTAGTTTGTACGATAACGTTGCATCCACCTAAAGTAACGAAAGTTCTTACATAAACTTCCTAGTAATTCCCTCTTCCTAGGTGCAGCATTACTCCTAACATTTGTAATATCAGTTTGAAACTTGTAATATTGCCGTGTCCTATTCCTGCGTTTTCAAAATCCTGCGAATCAAACAGGTCCTGAGTTGGTGATAATGTTGTGCCTCCCATCTTTCACCAATAGCCGTCGGATCTAGATCTGGCGCATACAAACCAAGCTTCTCCATTTTTGCAGAAAGATGCCCGCACTTGTTCCCTATTTACAAACAACTCCTTGTCTCTCACAATCAGCCTTATCTCCTCCCCACCACATCTAGAAGTCGTGGAAAAATCTGGCGCGATGGCCGCTGCCGGAGGCGTCCACCCCCAATATTGGTGTTCCGTGCAATGCGCGGGCATCTACGCATGGGAAATTATGTCGAACAGGGCTAGTTGTAAGCAGGCTTGCTCTACAGCCATGATGATAGTGACTGCAGACAGTGAGGCTGACTATGGTATGCCGAACACGGCGCCTATACTCAGGTGTCATCTTCGGCGCAGGGTCTTGTCACTTCACTGTGAGGAGCAGCACATAATAATTTGACCAATGGGTAGTACAGTGCTAGTACTCCTAGGAGTACTACATTGGTAGTACTACTACTAGTACTAGTAGCACCACGTCTGGATTTAGGAGTACTACCACGTCCATCTGGATTTTAGTATTTGACTAGCAATATCTAGTAATGCATGTCACAAAAAATGTACTACTCCCTCTGTAAATAAATACTATGGTGACAACCTCTTCAATGCACTGGTGGCCCTGAGACTGCCCGCCATCGCGCCGGAGAATGTCCACCTCGAGGTCGCGCTCGCCGCGCAGTGATGTCTACTACACAACCTTCTTCTTGTAGACGTTGTTGGGCCTGCAAGTGCACAAGTTTGTAGGACAGTAGCAAATTTCCCTCAAGTGGATGACCTAAGGTTTATCAATCCGTGGGAGGCGCAGGATGAAGATGGTCCCTCTCAAGCAACCCTGCAACCAAATAACAAAGAGCCTCTTGTGTCCCCAACACACCCAATACAATGGTAAATTGTATAGGTGCACTAGTTCGGCGAAGAGATGGTGATACAAGTGCAATATGGATGGTAGATATAGGTATTTGTAATCTGAAAATATAAAAACAGCAAGGTAACTAATGGTAAAAGTGAGCGTAAACGGTATTGCAATGATAGGAAACCCTAGGGATCATCCTTTCACTAGTGCAAGTTCTCTCAACAATAATAACATAGATAGATCATATAACAAGCCCTCAACATGCAACAAAGAGTCACTCCAAATCCACTAATAGTGGAGAACAAACGTAGAGATTATGGTAGGGTACGAAACCACCTCAAAGTTATTCTTTCGAATCAATCTATAAAAGAGTTTGTACTAGAATAACACCTTAAGACACAAATCAACCAAAACCCTAATGTCACCTAGATACTCCATTGTCACCTCAAGTATCCGTGGGCATGATTATACGATATGCATCACACAATCTCAGATTTATCCAACCAACATAAAAGTACTTCAAAGAGTGCCCCAAAGTTTCTACTGGAGAATCAAGAACGTGTGCCAACCCCTATGCATTGGTTACCAATGTCACGAAACCCGCAAGTTGATCACCAAAACATACATCAAATGGCACATGATATCCCATTGTCACCATAGATAATCACGGCAAGACATACATCAAGTGTTCTCATAAAGACTCAATCCGATAAGATAACTTCAAAGGGGAAACTCAATTCATCACAAGAGAGTAGAGGGGGAGAAACATCATAAGATCCAACTACAATAGCAAAGCTCGGGATACATCAAGATCGTGCCATAGATTGGAACACGAGAGAGAACACGAGAGAGAGAGAGAGAGATCAAACACATAGCTACTGGTACATACCCTCAGCCCCGAGGGTGAACAACTCCCTCCTCGTCATGGAGAGCGCCGGGATGATGAAAATTATCACCGGAGATGGATACCCCCTCCAGCAGAGTACCGGAAAGGGGTCCGATTGGATTTTCGTGGCTCTGGAGGCTTGCGGCGGCAGAACTCCCGATCTATCTTCTGTTCTGGAAGTTTTAGGGTACGTAGGTATATATGGGTGAAAGGAGTACGTCGGTGGAGCTACGGGGCCCCACGAGGTAGGGGGCGCGCCCCACCCTCGTGAGCACCTCCGTATCTTCCGACGTGGGGTCCAAGTCCATCGGTGGGTTTCCTTCCAAAATAACTTCTCCAATTGATTTCGTTCCGTTTTGACTCCGTCGATATTCCTTTTCCTCAAACACTGAAATAGGCATAAAACAAGAAATCTGGGTTGGGCCTCCGGTTAATAGGTTAGTCCCAAAATAATATAAAAGTGGATAATAAAGCCCAATATTGCCTAAAACAGTAGATAAAGTAGCATGGAGCAATCAAAAATTATAGATACGTTGGAGACGTATCAAGCATCCCCAAGCTTAATTCCTGCTCGTCCTCGGTAGGTAAATGATAAAAAAGAATTTTTGATGCGGAGTGATACTTTGGCATAATTTCAATGTAATTCTTCTTACTTGTGATATGAATATTCAGATCCGAAAGATTCAAGAAAAAAGTTCATATTGACATAAAAATAATAATACTCAAGCATACTAATCAAAGTAATCATGTCTTCTCAAAATAGCATGGCAAAAGAAAGTTCATCCCTACAAGATCATATAGTTAGGCTATGCTTCATTTTTGGCACACAAAGTTGTTCCCAACTTCTATACCCCCGATGACAAGCCAAGCAATTGTTTCATACTTAAATAATCTCAAACTTTTTCAACCTTCACACAATACATGAGCGTGAGCCATGGATATAGCACTATGGGTGGAATAGAATATGATGATGGGGATTGTGTGGAGAAGACAAAAAAGGAGAAAGTCTCACATTGACGAGGATAATCAACGGGCTATGGAGATGCCCATCGATTGATGTCAACATGAGGAGTAGGGATTGCCATGCAACGGATGCACTAGAGCTACGAATGCTCAACAAAAGAAAACTAGTGGGTGTGCATCCAACTCGCTTGCTCATGAAGACCTAGGGCATTTGAGGAAGCCCATCGTAGGAATATACAAGCCAGGTTCTATAATGAAAAATTCCCACTAGTATGAAAAGGACAACTTATGAGACTCACTATATGAAATACATGGTGCTACTTTGAAGCACAATATATGAGACTCACTACATGAAGAACAAGGTGCTACTTTAAAGCACAAGTGTGGAAAAAGAGATAGTAGCATTGCCCCTTTTTATTTTCTTTTTTTTCTTTTTTTTTGGGCCTTCTTTTTTTCTTTGGCCTTTTTTTTGGGAGAATGCTCTATTGAATGATGATCATCACACTTCTATTGATTACAACATAAGGATTACAACTCGAAACTAGAACAAGATATGACTCTATATGAATGCCTCCGGCGGTGTACCGGGATGGTGCAATGAATCAAGAGTGACATGTATGAAAAATAATGCATGGTGGCTTTGCCACAAATACGATGTCAACTACATGATCATGCAATGTCAATATGACAAAAGTAAAGTATGTCATGATGATGATGAATGGAACGGTGGAAAGTTGCAGGCAATATATCTCGGAATGGCTATGGAAATGCCATAATAGGTAGGTATGGTGGCTGTTTTGAGGAAGATATAAGGAGGTTTATGTGTGATAGAGCGTATCATATCATGGGGTTTGGATGCACCTGCGAAGTTTGCACGAACTCTCAAGGTGAGAAAGGGCAATGCACGGCACCGAAGAGGCTAGCAATGGCGGAAAGGTAAAAGTGCGTATAATCCATTGACTCAACATTAGTCAAAAGAACTCATATACTTATTGCAAAAATTTAGAATTCATCAAAAATCAAGCACTACGCGCACGCTCCTAGGGGGATAGATTGGTAGGAAAAGACCATTGCTCGTCCCCGACCGCCACTCATAAGGATGCACAAGCCAGGTACACTTCATGTTTCAAATTTGTTACACAACTTTAACCATACGTGCATGCTACGGGACTTGCTAACTTCAACACAAGCATTCTTTAAATTCATAATCACCCAACTATCATGACTTTAATATCACTACCTCCATATCTCAAAACAATTATCGAGTATCAATCTTTTCTTAGTATTCAACACACTCATAAGAATCCTTACAAATCTTGTATGCTTAGCATATTATGACTATTTAAGAAAATTACCATGCTATTTAAGAGTCTCAAAATAATATAAGTGAAGCATGAGAGTTCATCTATTTCTTCAAAATAAAACCACCATTGTTCTCTAAAATATATAGTGAAGCACTAGAGCAAACAATGAACTACTCTGAAAGATATAAGTGAAGATCAATGAGTAGTCGAATAATTATACAACTATGTGAAGACTCTCCCATTTAATAATTTCAGATCCTGGTATTGTATCCAAACAGCAAGCAAAACAAAATAAAATGACATTGCAAGGATAGCACAACTCATGTGAAGAAGCAAAAACTTAGGCTCAACCGATACTAACCGATAGTTGTTGAAGAAGAAAGGTGGGATGCCTACCGGGGCATCCCCAAGCTTAGATGCTTGAGACTTCTTGAAATATTATATTGGGGTGCCTTGGGCATCCCCAAGATTGAACTTTTGTGTCTTCTTAATTCCTCTCATATCATGGTTTCTCTTTTTATCAAAAGCTTCATTCACAACAAACTCAACAAGAACTCGTGAGATAGGTTAGTATAAACCAATGCAAAACCTTATCATTTTCTACTGTAACAAATCACTTAAATAATTATTCAACAATGCATACTAAATGCATCTGCATAATTAATACTCCTATCCTTAAATAGAACCATTAAACAAGCAAACATATGCAAAACAATGCAAACATAACAGCAATCTGCCAGAACAGTACAGTCTGTAAAGAATGCAAGATTCATCATACTTCCCTAAATCCAAAAATTATGAACTAAAATTCCCACTGTAATAAATTTATCAGAGCTCTATATGCAAAAAGTTTCAAAATTATATCATGCTCTGACTTTTCTGAGGAATTTTTGAAACAGCGGTAAACTTTCTGTTTTCAAACAGCAACATGTATACTAGCAAAATAAGCATGGCAAAGGCTATCCTTGACTTTTTTAATTGAAACTAAAGATGAAAAACATTATTCTAACTAACAACAAGAAAAAACTAACAAAAGAAGGTGACGCTCCAAGCAAAACACATATCATGTGGTGAATAAAAATATAGCTCCAAGTAAAGTTACCGATGAACGAAGACGAAAGAGGGGATGCCATCCGGGGTATCTCCAAGCTTAGGCTCTTGGTTGTCCTTGAATATTACCTTGGGGTGCCTTGGGCATCCCCAAGCTTAGGCTCTTGCCACTCCTTATTCCATAGTCCATCGAATCTTTACCCAAAACTTGAAAACTTCACAACACAAAACTTAACAGAAAACTCGCGAGCTCCGTTAGCGAAAGAAAACAAAACACCACTTCAAGGTACTGTAATGAACTCATTCATTATTTATATTGGTGTTAAACCTACTGTATTCAAACTTCTCTATGGTTTATAAACTATTTTACTAGCCATAGATTCATCAAAATAAGCAAACAACACAATGAAAACAGAATCTGTCAAAAACAGAACAGTCTGTAGTAATATGTAACTAATGCAAACTTCTGGAACTCCAAAAATTCTTAAATAAATTGGTGGACCTGAGGAATTTGTCTAGTAACACTAGTAGAAAAGGGGGAAATGGCCCAGGCCGGTTCATCCCATTAGTCCCGGTTCTGCCACGAACCGGGACCAATGGAGGTATTTGTCCCGGTTCGTGAGCCTAGGGGGCCGGTCGGGCCACGTGGGCCATTGGTCCCAGTTTGTCCAGACCTTTTGGTCCCGGTTGGTGGGACAAACCCGGACCAATGGACCTGGCTCCTGGCCCACCACTATTGGTCCTGGTTGGTGGCTGGAAACGGTGTACGTACGTGGGATGAGCACAAAAAGGAGGAATTTGACCTAAAGGCGTTGCTGTTCGTGACCATCAACGATTGGCCCGCTCTCGGAACCTTCGTGACAGACAAACAAGGGATACCACGCATGCACGAACTGTTTACTTGACACCGATAGTATATACCGGAAGCTGCAGGAAGAATGTGTACCAGGCCATCGTCGATTTCTTCCGACGAACCATCAATGTCGAAAGAAAGGCAAGCATTTCAAAGGTGAGGCAGATCAGCGGAAGAAGCCCGCCATGCGTATTCAGTGATCACGTATTTGCTATGGTCAATGATTTACACGTAATCTTTGGAAAGGGTCGGCGGACTAGCTGTTCCAAATGACGCTGAGAATCACGCACCCATGTGGAAGAAGAAATCTATATTTTGGGACCTACCGTCTCGAAAGACCTAGAGGTCCGCTCTTCGATCGACGTGATGCATGTGACGAAGAACCTTTGCGTGAACCTGCTAGGCTTCTTGGGCGTGTATGGGAAGACAAAAGATACACCGAGGCACGGAGGACCTGCAACGCTTGTACGAAAAAGAGGGCATGCCTCAAGCGAGATGAAGGTCCTGCCAGCTACGCTCTTCTGAAAAGAAGAGAAAGAAATCTTCTTTGAATGCCTGCTCAATATGAAGGTCCCGACTGGCTTCTCGTCAATATAAAGAGAATAATAAATATGCCGAGAAAAGTTCCGAACCTAAAGTCTCATGACTGCCACGTGATTATGACGCATCGCTTCCGGTTGCATTGAGGGGCTTCTACCGAAAACGTCCGATTAGCCATTGTGAAGCTATGTGCATTCCTCAATGCAATATCTCGAAGATGATCGATCCAGAAATCGTACCAACGCTAAGGAGTGATGTGGCGCAATGTCTTGTCGGTTTGAGCTGGTGTTCCCACCATCCTTCTTCAATATCATGACGCTTGCCCTAGTTCATCTAGTCGACGAGATTGTCATTCGGGGCCCGTATTTCTACACAATATGTACCCTTTGAGAGGTTGATGGGAGTCCTAAATAAATATGTTCATAACCGCTAGGCCAGAAGGAAGCATCTCCATGGGCCATCAAGCGAGAGGATGTCATCGGGTTTTGTGTTGACTTCATTCCTGGCTCGAAGAAGATAGGTCTCCCTAAATTGCGGTATGAGGGGAGACTGACTGGAAAAGGCATGCTTGGAAGGGACTCAATAATATGCAGGGACGGATATTGTTTGTCTCAAGCACACTACACAGTTCTACAGAACTCTACCTTGGTGACCCCGTATGTCGATGAACACAAGAACAGTCTGCGCTCCAAACACCCGAGGCGGTCGACGATCGGATTACATGTGAACACATCAGACTTTCAGCAGTTGGTTGGAAACACGTCTCGGAGGTGACAGCACTGTTTGTGATGAGCTGTACTTGTTGTCCAGGACCATCTTCGACTGTAATGATTTGGAAAGGATACAGATAAATGGGAATACATTTTACACGATTGACCAAGATCAAAAGAGCACCAACCAAAACAGCGGTGTCCGCTTTGATGCAACAACTGACAGGGGAAAGGACACATATTATGGTTACATAGTAGACATATGCGAACTTGACTACGGAGTAGATTTTAAGGTCCCTTTGTTTAAGTGCAAGTGGGTCAATCTGTCAGAGGCGAGTGCAGGTAGACCCACATGCGGAATGACAATAGTGGATCTGAAAAATCTTGGGTACACCGACGAACCGTTCGTCCTAGCCAATGATGTGGCACTGGTTATCTATGTGAAGGACATGTCTACCAGACCGAGGAAAAGAAAAGATAAGGAAGCGAATACATCATACGATGAGCCAAAGCGCCACATAGTTCTTTCAGGAAAAAGGGACATCCCAGGGAGTGGAGGGCAAGGCAGACATGTCAAGAGTATGAAAAGTTTCATGAAATTCCTCCTTCAAAGTCAAGGCTGACCCAAGCATCCGATAAACGATGAAGATTATCCATGGTTACTGCGCAATAAGCAAATGACACAAGCAAAGAAAAAGTGAAGACTTTCTCCCTCAACTATTATGATGATAGCATGCCAAGTTTGTAACAGACGAGTATGATACCATTGTCCGTTTTGTACATGCACATGCTATGCCAACTTTTTCAGAGTTCATTTGAAAAGTATGAATTTGAAAACCTCGTCAACCGAAGGGCGCTCCCACCGGTATATAAGCCCGTCCCTCTCTGCCTTGTTGAGCTCCTCTCAAAGTGAAAATAGATGCCCCTATACAGGGAATTTGAAAAAGTGAAATTCATAGAAATCGATTACGAATTTAGGTCGAATTTTCTCTATAGGTGCATGTATGTTCATTTTTTTAGTAAAGTTAATCACAAACTTGTGATTCACACAAATTTCAAAGAATTCAAATTTTAACTATTCAAATTTGAAAACTAATGGAACAAACAGAAAGTTTATAATTTTTCTAAAACTAATGGCACTAACAGAAAGTTTATACTTTTGCGACCTAAAAGCAAAAATAATTAAAAATAAAGAAAAAACCAAAAGAAAATAAATAATGCACAAAACAAAACAAAAAACTAGAAAAAATAAAAATAGCAACAATAAGTATTTTGTTGTAAGTAGAAACAAAATAAAATAAATAAAGCAACAAAGAAAACAAAAAAAAGTGTTTTCAAATTTGAAAACTAATGGCACTAACAGAAAGTTCATAATTTTTCTAAAACTAAAAGCAAAAAGAATTAAAAAATAAAGCAAAAAACAAAAGAAAATAAATAATGCAGAAAACAAAACAAAAAAACTGGAAAAAAATAAATATAGCAACAATAAGTATTTTGTTGTAAATACAAACAAAATAAACTAAATAAAGCAACAAATAAAACAAAAAAACAAAAAAGTGCCACCTACTGGGCCCCCATACCCTGAACACGACTAGAAACCCTACCATGGGCCAGGATTCAGGCCCGCGTTAGGCCCAGTAGGCCCACAGGCACAGATTGCACGGTTAGGCCCGAAAGCCTGCTTTAGAGAGGGGATCGACAGGGAAGGCACACGGCACCTTATAAACAGGTGCGGCTCCCTCTCAACTAGCGAGGTGGGGCTAAACATTTGAGCGCGGGGAAGCACAAGGCCTTTGGTCCCGGTTGGTGGCACCAACCGGGACTAAAGAGAGATATTGGTCGGTTCGTGGCACAAACCGGGACTAATGCCCCCTTTAATCCCGGTTGGTGCCTGCCGACCAAAGGTCGCCGCTTCCCGCCCTTTGGGCTGCTGAAAAGAGGCCTTTGGTCCCGGTTGGTGGCACCAACCGGGACTAAAGGGGGGCATTAGTCCCGGTTTGTGCCACGAACCGGGACCAATGGCTTTGCTATATAAGCCAGCACTTAGGAAATTTCAGATTTCCCTCGCCAGTTTCCCCCCGACGACGCCGAGCACATCGACGCCGCCAGGCTGCCCCGACGCCGCCCGTCGCCCCCGCCGTCGCCGTCGCCTCGCCCGTGCCCGTCGTCGCCGTTGCCCGTGCCCTCGCTGTCGCCGCCGTCGCCGCACCCTGCCCGACGCGTGCCGCCTGCCCACCCCCTCACTGCGCCCGCGCCCTGCCCCAACGCGCCCGCCCGACCCGCCCTTCCCGACGTGCTCCGCCTGCCCACCCCGTCATGATCGCCACGCCCCGCCCGACAGCCGCCGCCCAGCCCGCCCTCGATGTCGCCCGCACCTCTGCCTGACGCCATCCTCGCCACCGACCCGCCATCCTCCCCTCAGCTTGGTCCGCCATGGCGCCTCCCTTTGCATTTTTCATATATATGCTTGTTATATATATATATATGCTTGTTTATATATATATATATATATATATATATATATATATATATATATATATATATGCTTGTTTTATATATATATGTAATGTTTTTTTTATAGAATATGATGTTTTTTTCATAGATGATCACATATATGATGTATGCACGAATGTGGATGAAATATAATGTTTTTTTGTTCATAGAACATGATGTTTTTTTAATTCACAGATTTTTTTTTGTTCATGAGAGAGGCGGGGACGTTGAGGGATCATAGATGATGTTTTTTTAATTCACAGATTTTTTTTAATTTGCTAAGTGATATTAAGAAAGGATGGAAAAGAAGGATAGGAAAGAAGAAAATAAGAAGAGGAAAGAAAGAACAAGAGGAGAGGAAGAAAAGGAGAAATAAATAAGAAGAAGAAAAAATAAGAAAAAGAAGAGGAGAAGAAGAGGAATAGTGGAGATGAAGTTCTATTTTCTCTTCTTCTCCACTATTCCTTTCTTCTTCTCCTCTTTTTTTCTTATTTTTTTCTTCGATCTTCTCCTCTAGCTATTCCTTTCTTTTTCTCCTCTTTTTTCTTCTTCTTCTTCTTCTTAATTTTTATCAGGAACGAGGGTGTCGAGGATAGCCGAGGGGTCGAGGGTCGGGAACTAGGGTAGAGGGTCGAGGGTCGTTAAGGGGTCAAGGGCCGAGGGTTCGAGGGTTCTATAGGGTTGAGGATCGAGGTCGAGGTTCGAGGTCGCCTAGGGTCGAGGTTCGAGGTCGTCGAGGGTTCGAGGGGTCGAGAGAGATTTCCTAGTGTCAAAGTATTGAAGAAATCCATGGCTTCATCATTAGCCGGAAGTAACCAGGGCATGATGGTACGAAGTCCTCCAAAGTTATTCTAGAATGGAGTCTCGGATAGGATAATTTGCCTTTTTGTACGAATTTCAGCAAAGGCCTTCCAAATAACGATATTTGGAAGGTTCTTGCTGAACTTTGTACCAAAAAGCGAATTATCCTATCTGGGACTCCGTTCCAAAATAACTTTGGAGAGCTTCGTACCATCATGCACATGTTACTTTCGCCTAATGATGAAGACATGGTTTTGTTGAATCCTTTGACACTAGGCAACTTCCCGACACCTCGGCGATCCTCGACCCTTGACCTCGACCGCCGCGATCCACGACCCTCTACCCTATCATGGCGCCGATGCCCACGTCACTTGTGGGACATAGATGTTTGTTCAGATATAATGTAGATGTCTATGTATGTATGGAATGATATCGATGGATGTATGTTATCGGGGTCAAGGGTCGTCGAACATGAGAGGAAGAAGAGGATAAAAAAAGAAGAGGAAGAAGAAAAAAAAGAGGAGTTCTACTCCTCTATTCTTTCTCCTCCTCTTTTTTTTCTTCTTCTTCCTCTTTTTTTTATCGGGAACGAGGGTCGTCGAGGGTCGCCGAGCGGTAGAGGAAACCCTAATTAAATAGCAAGTATCGTCGGTGTGAGACACATGTGGCTGTCGGTGTCGGACACTACATCCACGTCCCACAAGTGACGCGGCGCCGATGCCCACGCCACTTGTGGGACATAGATGTAGTGTCGTAAATCGTTGTTGTCGATATACCCCTCCCGATAGCTTCAACACGTGGGGGGGTCGATATTACCCCCTCCTTGAAGCATTCTCGAGGCCACCCCTAACCCTTGAAGCGTTGTCGAGGCCACCCGAAACCCTAGAGAAGCAGCGTCGAGGCCACTAATTAATATGATTCCTTATTGTGATTAGCTAGCTAGTTCTACGTTTGCCACTAATATATCCATATCTTTCATGTTTGAATAATAATTGCCATGTTGTAAATATTTGTAGAAACTATGGACACCCCGCCCCGAGACGAAGCACAAGAAGCATTGTTGAGGGACATAATCGCAGAAGGAAGTGATGTCGTCTGCTCGTTGATGTTTCTCAACGACACCGATGGTATGGAAGGAGAGGGTGAAGAAGCAGCTGGCTATGACAATGATGGCTCCGATGACCCAATGCCGGTGCAAGAAGGAGAGGGTGAAGAAGTAGACCGTGAGGACGGCTCCGGTGATTACCGAACTGAGTCCGGCCAGGTATATATATTAGTTAAGCCTGTGCTGACTAGCTAATTGATGCATTCATTGTTTTGGTTTGTACACATATTAATTAACTCTCATCTTTGTTTCTTTTTTCTAGCCCTCCGGATCGAGCACAACTTCAGTAAAGAGACGAGGCCCGAAGAAAAAGTTGAGCTCGGATGAAAGGTTTGAGATCATAGAAATCGCGCGCAACGGCCAACCGATTGAACCCATCCGGACAAAGAAGGCATTTGTTGCTCAGTGCGGGGTTCTAGTTAGGGACAAGATCCCGATCAGCAACCAGCAATGGTATAAGCCTAAGAACGAAGACCCTGAGGTGTCTTATGTCAATGATCTACAGAAAAATGTTCTTTGGACTGAGCTGAAGTCAAATTTCACCCTACCGCCAGAGGATGATCCGGAGAAGCCAGTTATAGAGCCATTAATCAAGTCTTTTGCTCTTAAGAAGATGGCAGACCTATTTAGGAATTGGAAGAAAGACCTGAATAAGTTTGTCGATAAAAAAGAGACACCAGAATTCAAGGGCAAATATGAGAAGATAAGAGATGACTGGCCCGCATTTGTGGCCCACAAGACATCGGAAAAGAGTAAAAAGATGTCGGCGACAAACAAGAAAAATGCTGCGAAGAAGAAGCTTCACCATCGCACGGGGTCAGGTGGCTACCTCATAGCCCGGCCTAAGTGGGCCAAGGCTGAGAATGATCTGCTTGGTAAAGGGATCGAACCAGAGACAATGAACTGGCCAGACCATTGCCGGACTTGGTTCTTTGGGGCAGGCGGAACCTTGGACCCTGTATCAGGGAAGTGCATTTGGACGGACGATCAATTGGACATACCAGTCAAGAGGCTTAAGCAATATATCGAAGCAGCGCAGCAAGGGACGTTCGTTCCAGATAGGGAGAAGGACGAGCTCACAATGGCCCTCGGGAATCCTGAGCACCCTGGACGGACACGAGGCACGCCATGCTCTGTTTTGTGGAAGGCTAGATTTCTGGACGCAGGGGGTTACAAAACCCAGGAGAGGAGGCACAAACTAGAGCAGAGCCAACTGTAGGCGCTGCATGAAAGGGTAATGGGGCTAGAGGAACGAGAAGCAGAACGGAGCAAACGACCTGCCGAAGCTTCCCCCGAAGCTACCCCGCCATCTCAGCGGAGAAGCAGCGTGGCTTCCACCGAGCTGCTTCAGCCGGAGCATGCATTGACGGCTCATGCCAGCTATCCCGTGGATGCTATCACGGAGTCCCAAAATTTCCACCTTATGGCGGAATGGAGCAATTTGAAGGTCAAGGCGGCTGTTGGCTCTGTTTATCCTACTAAACCCGACTCAACTTTTCACTGCCAGTCGATTCCAGAAGGATGTGCTAAGGTGATGGTGGATGAAATAACGGAGGGATTTGAGGACCTCCGGCTTGACCACCCTACCGGTGAAGGGGAGTATCGGCTGGGTTCTGCTCTGAAGACTCCATGCCTATGGCGGAAGGATCTCATCAACCTTCCGAACTGAACGCCTCCGCCTCCTCCTCCTCCTCCAGCGAGTCAGGGCACTCCGCCTCCTCCACCGCCTCCTCCTCCGGCGAGTGATGATCAGGGCTATCGGCCGGCTCCTTCTCCGGCGCGTGGCGGCACTCCGCCTCCTTCTCCGCCTGCGCCGGCGCGCCCGAGCAGCCAGCCTCCTCCTTCTCCGCCTCGTCAACAAGGGCGGAAGAGACCCGCCGCCGCTCTGGCTGCTCCGGCGCGTCATAGTCCTTCTCCACCACCTCGTAAGCAAGGAGAGAAGACATCCGCTCCATCTGCTCTGCCGGCGTCTAGCAGTACAGCCAAAGGCGGGAGGAGATACAGATTCGGTCCTTCTCTGAAGACTCCAGAGAAGTTACCGTACGAGAGGACCGAGGAGGAAAACGCGAAGATTGCGCAGACCGAATTGGATGACTGGTTTGAAGGGTTGAAAGCAAAGAGACATCCACCTCTGGAGGAGAAGGTAGATCCGGTGAAAGCAAAGCGCACTCTGGCTGCCCTGACAAAACCACCCAAGTCTCCGCCGAAAGGCAACTATGAGCGCATTATTGGAAAGGCATTTGCCGAAGCGGAGAGGTCTGGAAGTATTAAAAGTGATCAAAGGATGAAAGAACGACGAACTGGGAAACAAATTGCCCAGCTCGGCGAACAAGCCGGCAATCGTGCCCCCGCTCAAGGTGCTCGCTAGCGACATCGTCGATCCGAGGATGGTGCCCGGTTATGGCAATCCTGAAGATTACCTGCCCGACGATGTACATTATGATTTCTTGGAGGTGCAGATACAAAGATACGATACGGGAAGCCTCTCACAAAGATGAAAGATCTCTATCAACGATGATGCAAAGATTGCATGATTGGTACATGAAAACCTGCAGAGAGTCGAGGGAGGAGTACTTTGTATGTGAGAGTTAAAAAGGAGCATGACCTCGTTGGAATTGAATTGTTGCCTATTCCATTTGAGGAGTTCTATCAGTTTTTCAATCAATTGGCCCTCGATAAAGCAACGGTCACCTGCTACTGTCTATAAGTAGTACTACTTCATCATTAAGTCTCTATATAACTCAGCTCTTTCATTGCATGTATTTATAATTATCCTCACTATATTATGCAGATTGAAGATCGCCTAATTGAAGAAAAGACAAGTGGGTGATATTGGGTTCATTAACACATATCGCATAGATGCAACTGAGGTTGAATTTCATGCCAAAAATACCGAGGCCAACTTGCTACAATCGTTGGTAATAAATGAACACAAAGATATAATACTCTTTCCTTACAACTTCAAGTGAGTGTTACTGTCTTATGGCATATTCAGTTTCCCTTATTAGTCCAGGTTATAGTAATGTAATATTGATGAGTTATGCATGCATGCGCAGGTACCACTATATTCTCCTAGAGATTAAGCTTGAGAAGGGAGTAGTAACTGTCTTAGACTCCAAACGAAAAGATCCCAAGGAGTATGCGGACATGACTGAAATGCTCGAGAAGTAAGTTAAATCGATCATTATCCACCATATCAGCAACTTTGTTCATTTCTGATATCAAGTAATTGTTTTCTTTGTATGGCAGGGTTTGGAGTAAATTCACCAAAAAAGCTCCGGGACTGCCGAAGAAGCTGCAATTTAGACACCCGAAAGTAAGTACTAGCATATTCCACACATCTCCTAGTGATTCAAGCGCTAGTTTCATCAATACCATTTAGCATGCTTGCTAGTTATCAGTTTGATTGACCTCTATTTCTTGTAAAGTGGTTGTGGCAGGAACAAGGGAATGATTTCTGTGGATACTACATTTGCGAGTTCATCCGCCACACGACCTGTGAGCGGGGCTACTCTGACAAACAATATGAAGTGCGTAAATAACAATATTCACAATTTTATTTTATTACCATCATTCGTGTTGAGTTTCATTCATTCATATATATATGTATTGACCCCCTTCTTAAAATTAGATGTTTCGGATGCGGGATGAACTCCTAGCACCAGATCGCCTGCGAGCAATTCAAGAGGAATAGGCGGCATTCTTTCTTGACCACGTGATTGCTGAAGACGGAGAATACTATGTGGACCAGGCGTCCGTATGTTAGGAGATTATATTTGTAAAAGATAATTATTGTATATATGTAGCCGGTAGTGTCGGATAGATATACGAGAACTTGTTGTTCGGCCAATCTCTCGGAGAAGGAGAGGTGGTCGATATCACTTCTCTCTGTATGCATATATGTTCATGACGATCTTCTGTTTCCTTCGTTTGCTTACTAGCTAGCTAGCGTGTCTAGCTAGTCCTCTCTATACGTATGTATAGTACGTAGCGTCGAGCAAGCACGGACAAAAGAGAGGACACTTCTCTCTATTAATTAGCTAGCTAACACAATATATGAAACACCTAAATTAACCCCCAAAACCCCAACCCCCCTTTCAAAAAAACAAAAACCCCAGCCACGAAATGTTGACGCGTGGATGCCTATTGGTCCCGGTTGGTGCCACCAACCGGGACCAAACCCTCCTGCTGGGCTCAGCGACAGAGCCACATGGAGGCCCATCTGTCCCGGTTCTGGATTGAACCGGGACTAAAGGGCCAGGGCATTAGTACCGACCCTTTAGTCCCGGTTCATGAACCGGGACTAAAGGCCCTCACCAACCGGGATAATAGGCCATTTTTCTATAGTGTAATCATCCGCAAAAAGAATCAAGAACCGGGACTAAAGGCCCTCACCAACCGAGATAATAGGCCATTTTTCTATATTGTAATCATCCGCAAAAAGAATCAACTAAATAGCACTCTCCAGTAAAAAGTTCTAGCTAATCTCGTGAGCGCTAAAGTTTCTGTTTTTTTACAGCATGATCATAAAGACTTCACCCAAGTCTTCCCAAAGGTTCCACTTGGCACAAACACTAATTAAAACACAAAACCACATCTAAACAGAAGCTAGATGGATTATTTATTCCTAAACAGAACCAAAAATCAGGAAACTAAAATAAAATTGGGTTGCCTCCCAACAAGCGCTATCGTTTAACGCCCCTAGCTAGGCATGATGATTTCAATGATGCTCACATAAAAGATAGGAATTGAAACATAAAGAGAGCATCATGAAGAATATGACTAGCACATTTAAGTCTAACCCACTTCCTATGCATAGGGATTTTGTGAGCAAACAACTTATGGGAACAATAATCAACTAGCATAGGAAGACAAAACAAGCATAACATCAAAACTTTAAGCACATAGAGAGGAAACTTGATATTATTGCAATTCCTACAAGCATATATTCCTCCCTCATAATAATTTTCAGTAGCCTCATGAATGAATTCAACATAGCTTCCCCAAGCTTGTGGCTTTGCATATCATTAGCATCATGGATATTCAAGGAATTCATACTAACAACATTGCAATCATGCTCGTCATTCAAATATTTAGTGCCAAACATTTTAATGCATTCTTCTTCTAACACTTTGGCACAATTACCCTTTCCATTATACTCACGAAAGATATTAAAAAGGTGAAGCGTATGAGACAAACTCAATTCCTTTTTTTTGTAGTTTTCTTTTATAAACTAGACTAGTGCTAAAACAAGAAACAAAAAGATTCGATTGCAAGATCTAAAGATATACCTTCACTTACCTAGCCTCCCCGGCAACGGCGCCAGAAAAGAGCTTGATGTCTACTACACAACCTTCTTCTTGTAGACGTTGTTGGGCCTGCAAGTGCACAGGTTTGTAGGACAGTAGCAAATTTCCCTCAAGTGGATGACCTAAGGTTTATCAATCCGTGGGAGGTATAGGATGAAGATGGTCTCTCTCAAGCAACCCTGCAACCAAATAACAAGGAGTCTCTTGTGTCCCCAACACACCCAATACAATGGTAAATTGTATAGGTGCACTAGTTCGGCGAAGAGATGGTGATACAAGTGCAATATGGATGGTAGATATAGGTATTTGTAATCTGAAAATATAAAAGAGCAAGGTAACTAATGGTAAAAGTGAGCGTAAACGGTATTGCAATGATAGGAAACAAGGCCTAGGGTTCATACTTTCACTAGTGCAAGTTCTCTCAACAATAATAACATAGATAGATCATATAACGAGCCCTCAACATGCAACAAAGAGTCACTCCAAAGCCACTAATAGCGGAGAACAAACGTAGAGATTATGGTAGGGTACTAAACCACCTCAAAGTTATTCTTCCGGATCAATCTATAAAAGAGTCTGTACTAGAATAACACCTTAAGACACAAATCAACCAAAACCCTAATGTCACCTAGATACTCCATTGTCACCTCAAGTATCCGTGGGCATGATTATACGATACGCATCACACAATCTCAGATTTATCCAACCAACATAAAAGTACTTCAAAGAGTGCCCCAAAGTTTCTACCGGAGAATCAAGAACGTGTGCCAACCCCTATGCATAGGTTCCCAATGTCACGAAACCCGCAAGTTGATCACCAAAACATACATCAAGTTGCACATGATATCCCATTGTCACCACAGATAATCACGGCAAGACATACATCAAGTGTTCTCATAAAGACTCAATCCGATAAGATAACATCAAAGGGGAAACTCAATTCATCACAAGAGAGTAGAGGGGGAGAAACATCATAAGATCCAACTACAATAGCAAAGCTTGGGATACATCAAGATCGTGCCATAGATTGGAACACGAGAGAGAGATAGAGAGATCAAAAACATAGCTACTGGTACATACCCTCAGCCTCGAGGGTGAACTACTCCCTCCTCGTCATGGAGAGCGCCGGGATGATGAAGATGGCCACCAGAGATGGATCCCCCCTCCGGCAGGGTACCGGAAAGGGGTACCGATTGGTTTTTCATGGCTCTGGAGGCTTGCGGCGGCGGAACTGTGGCGACCGGTTCTCCGGGAGTCAATTCCCAGGAAGAACGGTCCTTGTGCTCATCAGCCCCAGGATTACTGTTAGCTGATGAGGCACTAGCTTGATACAGAAATTCCAAGCAGAAAAATACAATATGTGTAGTACAAGACCATTCTGGCCTGTGCATACAACAAATGGTTTCTAAAGGTTGATGGCGGAAGCGGATTATGAAACATCCTCGTCTATGGGACTCCATTTCCCACGGGAACAGCTGACCAGGTTAACTCCTATCTTCACGTGGCTGCTATCACCGTTGCTTAGGTTCTGGGACAGTCACCGCAACGCTCCTCTCCAAACATGAAATCTGGCCAAGACAATAGCCAGGGACAAGACAGTGAGTACTTTGAATGTACTCGCAAACACAATGAACACGGGCATGATTTAACAATGATGTATTGAAAATATATCATGCTTAAGACGTTAGTCACATGAGGTAAGTAAAGCTCTGATGCGTACAAGCATGTTATTTATGGATATGCAATAGTATGGTAGTATAAAAATCATGAAGTAAATAACACAAAAGAAATGCCACAGTCGGGCGTCTGAGCGACACCGCATAAAGGGCTTTAAAAGAAATGCCACAGTCGGGCGTCTAAGCGACACCGCATAAAGGGCTTTAAAAGAAATGCCACAGTCGGGCGTCTGAGCGACACCACATAAAGGGCTTTAAAAGAAATGCCACAGTCGGGCGTCTGAGCGACACCACATAAAGGGCTTTAAAAGAAATGCCACAGTCGGGCGTCTGAGCGACACCGCAAAAAGGGCTTTAAAAGAAATGCCACAGTCGGGCGTCTGAGCGACACCACATAAAGGGCTTTAAAAGAAATGCCACAATGAATATCCGGGAGGTAGAACCATCCCAGGGATATACAAGAATACCAGAAAAATATCACGGGTTAGTCCACATCCAAAATAGTAATCATAAATTATCACAAGTCACCATCGTACTTCCAGGTTTAATAGTTTCACCTCCGAAGACCGACACTAAGACCGACACTTGACCCATCCCACACTGTAATCCTTAACCATGGACACGGCTATTCGAATAGGTTTAATCTCTGCAGAGGGCGTAATCTTTACCCACGAGTAACGGATTTCTTTAGTCCATCGAGACTAATTCCGTCTACGGTCTTTTTGTTGAAAACACACCTAACTTGAACACACCAGCTTAACTCACATGTGTCTGGAATCACCCACAACACCTGTTAAGCAAAACTCTAAGTGGGGAGGCTACAACCTCGACGTAACATGGGATCACAAAATTTATACAGCAGCATAAACGGGGAGCTACCCCTTTCGGCTACAAACCAAACACCCATGCTCCCGGACCGGTGGTATGACTACCGGATGCCTCCAGTATCTTCCACCACGGCCTCTCTGTACGGTGTGTGCTAGGAAAGGGTTGACAACTTACTGAACCGTACCCTACTTGGTGTAGAGACGAGTGGTAGTACGAAGCAAGTATGGGGGTTACTGGCACAAGACTCGATCTATGGTCGACTCAGGAGGTTGTAGTATTTCCTGCATGATTTGCATAACAATGCATATATCTCAAACAACAGATGGAAACATCACGCGACATCCCCTCATGTCATACCGGACACGACCGTCTCGACGGAGGACTAGGGGCAAGCCCGTGTCTACCCAAGACAGAGGCATTTCCGTCTTTCCTTCCGGTATGCATGAAGGACGTATGACGGTGATTTCCATCACAAATCATGTCAACTTCATTAGTATAAACTCATTAATATGCACCCAGGGATAGGATCACATCCTCACATAAAATGATGCATGTATGTGTCGGGGTGGTGTTGCCACCGTGCTGTGCAACACAAACCAAAATTCACCAGGGTTCAGAATGCTTGCCTTCAGGTCATGGGAAGGAAGGGTGCATCCAAATCATCATGAAATCTTCAAAAACCCTATTTAAAATAATATATTTGAATTAACACACAAAATAAAAACAGTACAAAAGTTGTTTTGAAATTTTTTCAAATAAATCTTAAAATAAACTTGACAATATTTGAGAGAGGTAGCAAAAAGAATCAATTCATTTGGAGTTGTATTTAAAAAGTTATAGACAGTCAAAGTTCTGGTCAAATCTGATTTTAAAAATAAAACAGAAAACAGAAAAACGGTTCGATTAATTACGTACACGTCGAAAGCGTAAACTGGAAATACGCTTCCACTTACTCCGCGTGGACCATGCGTGGTCACTGACCGTGGGTCCTAGGTGGCCCACTAGTCAGGTTTGACTAGTCCGCCCTCCTCCTTCTCCTTCGGCCCGGCGGCGGAGGCGGAACTCCGCGACCAATGCCGGCGAAGCGGCGGCTCGCGACCTCTGGAGGGCGGGATGGATCCGCTGGTCGAGGGCGATCCTCTTGTAGTCGCTGGTCGGCGAGGACGGCGTGAGCTGTCGGCGCGAGCTCCAAGGGCGGAGGAAAGCTTCGGGGAAAGTGGTTTCGAGGCGGTGGTTCTCGATCGAAATGGAGTAGGTGAAAGTGTTCGGGGAGGCGAGAAGGCTTCGTGAAGAGATTGGAGAGGGGAAGCTCTGGTTGCGCCGAACGGAGTCGGGGCGGTGGCGAACTGACCGGAGAGGTTGAAGATGACCTGTTCCCCTCCAATTGGTGGCGATGGGGGCGCTAGTGAGACGGTGTGAGGCTACCTGAGGGCTCGGAGGCGCTCGGGGCTCCCTTAAATAGGCGATGGAGGTCGGTTCCGAGGCGGCCGGAGATAAGAACGACGGCGGACCGCCATGCTGTAGCTAGTGCGACGTGCCGGCGACGAGCGCTAGGGGACGAAGCTGTGGATGAGCACGCACTGCTCACAGGGGCAGGTGGCGAGCCGGGGTCGCTTTAGCGGCACCGACCACGGTCGGGCCTGCTAGCGGCCGGCAGCTAGCCGCCACGGCCATCCTGGCGGTGGCGCTGTGGGGCGCCAGGTTGGTCGGGGTGGTGTGGCGGTGCAGGGGGACACGACGAGCTGGCTGGGGCCGGGTTTTGAGTGCGGGGTGGGACGCGGCGACTCGGGTGCATGCGGGTGCCAAACGCACGCTCTGGGCGCGCCCAGAGCACGCCCGGGGTGTGCTCGACGATATGCCATGGCAGCCTAGAGAGTTCCAAACTACACGAGAGTTAGCAGAAATAGGTTATGGGCTAGGGCAAAACCTTAGGACATGCTGGTTAGGTCAGGAGCTCAAGCTCACAATGTAAACGTGAAATCATGCCGAAACTGGTCATGCACACAGGGTGTTTGACAAAATGCCAAAGGCACCTAGGTAGCTCTTGGAGTGGCCAAACTCTCCAGATCAGTGTCTCTATGGATATAAGAGAGGGTGGTGAAGTCAGTTTGCAAAAAGGAGAAACTTGCTAGTGCAAGTTTTGCAAAACCTCAATTCTCGGCAGGGAGTGAGTGGCATCATTTCATGGACCAAAAGTGTTCCAAAAAGAGCATGCTCCTGGACTTAGGGGTTTTGCAAGGTTGACTACAAGCATGAGAAAACACAAGGTCATTAGAGCAAGAAATAATAGAGTTGTAGTAGAAAACACAAGTCTGGTCCAGAATGAAAAAGAGGCTGTTGCACTCAAATTTTCCAAAGAACACCACTATGTTTTTGCATAAAGTTGAATGGCATGCTACTACTGACATCCCAAAATTTTGGTGGAGGCTCTAGGGAAATATTTAAATGGGTTGTAGTGCAAAAATGCCCAGTGGACCAGAGAAGCAAACCAGGTGAAAGAACCCAAAATAAGCAATGAGATAAATTTATTAGTGCTCATAATTGATTTAGAGACATCTCATGACCTCTCCAAATTTTGGTTGCAATTTTAAGTGATTTTATCAAAAGGTTGTAGTTCAAAAGGAGCTCCAAAAATTTAATACAGTTCATTTTAATGAATAAAGCTCAGGGTGAAATAATTTATTAAACAATTCTACTTATTTAGAAATTGTTTAATTGAGATGGCAAAGAAGTCCAATGTATTATGGAAAGCTCCACTTGGGAAAAATTACAAAACTCCTTAACAATAAAATAAGAGTTCTGAAATCAACAGAAATAAAGATTTTTAAATCCCTTGGCAAAAAATTTAAATATTGAAAACTTGGCAAAAATTTTGGGGTGTTACAACTACTACCCCCTTAAGAAAAATCTCATCCTCGAGATTTGCAAAGAGTTAAATTTTAAATAACTTCTCCAGTTGATTTCGTTCCGTTTTGACTCCGTCTGATATTCCTTTTCCTCGAAACACTGAAATAGGCATAAAACAGCAAATCTGGGTTGGGCCTCCGATTAATAGGTTAGTCCCAAAAATAATATAAAAGTGGATAATAAAGCCCAATATTGCCTAAAACAGTAGATAAAGTAGCATGGAGCAATCAAAAATTATAGATACGTTGGAGACGTATCAAGCAGCGCCTGGCGCAGCAACACACCATCGACATAATCACCCACGTCTACGCGCATGCAAGAGGAGGATGATAGGACACTGGCCTTCTAGGACCGGAGGGCAAACTTGGACGGCACTGTTCAGAAGCACGTTGAGCTCGCCGCCAACGCCGCTGCTCCTCACATGGTTGGTGACCCGGCGCACTAGGGCGTGAGGATGTCGTTGATGGATCCGTATGTATTTTTATCTTTCCGTCAAATCCCATGTAGTAGTATATGATACTACATTAATTATCTTACCTTTCGCATCAACTTCATAATTTTCGTACGTACTCCATGCATGAACGGCGCCAGAACCAAACTTCCCATTACTCTATCGATCGCGCCATGGAGCAGAACCAAATTTTACAAGTTACGAGTTCAAAAGGAAAAAAGCCTGCCGTGTTCGCGTCGCACCCCCACACGGTTGGTCCGGCACGCCGCTCAAGCGGGAATGCGTGCGGTGTTGCATTTTCACTTACAAGTGAGACCGTAGTTGAGCAAACCGACTATCGGCAAACCCCCGTCCCGCCCACCGCGCGATGGCTGAGAAAAATAGGAGGGAGAAGAGATGGCTGTAGCACGGACTCCAAGAAAATTGGTGTCGGATGGGACTCGTGTGGGTGGCGTGTGCCGTACTGCTAGACGTGAATGCTAGTTATGGCCCATGCCACCCCACTATATCGAGCCTATATAGAGGTACATAGAACAAATTTCTTGTAGTCCGTGCTCAGCACTCCTGTATCTCTCTTCTCAGCCAGCCAGCGGATGCGCAGAGCCCATCGTCTGTTTGCTCACATGCGGTCCAACATGTCAGTGAAAACGCAAGTGGACCCACTGAACCTGCACATCTTTCACCTTGACGTGCTGGTGATGAAAAACAAATCCAAGAAAGATCTTCGGTGGCCGCTTTTGGAGTTACTCGGGAGTAGTAGGATTCTATTTACAGTTTAACCCAAGATGCACATCTCTTGGCTTCAACTACCACTCTATTTTCTGTTGATGCAAAGAAGTCCAATGTATTATGGAAAGCTCCACTTGGGAAAAATTACAAAACTCCTTAACAATAAAAGAAGAGTTCTGAAATCAACAGAAATAAAGATTTTTAAATCCCTTGGCAAAAAATTTAAATATTGAAAACTTGGCAAAAATTTTGGGGTGTTACAACTACTACCCCCTTAAGAAAAATCTCATCCTCGATATTTGCAAAGAGTTAAATTTTAAATAAAATTGCATTTAAAACAAAAATGGCTACAGTGAGAGGACGATAAGTGGTGCAAAAGTACAGTGTGGGTTACTGGCGCGGTGTGTGGAAAACTAGCGATTTCTACACTGGACAAAAATTTAGAATAACTCCTAAATCTTAAAATACGCTGGTCGCACCCGAGAGCACAGTGCTCTCTTTGGCTGACTGGTGGACCCGGGCCCACGGTCAGCCTCTTTTCCTTCCTCCGGCTCCTTCTTCTTCCTCTCTCCCGCGCGCTTCCCTGCGCTTTCCCCACCGGCGACGCCTAGCGCGTAGGGTACCAAGGTCGTACCGTGGTAGTGCGCGGCGTGCTAGCTGCAGGTGCAGCGTGCACTCACCTCGCGGGCCAGTGCGCTGTCGGCACTGCTCGCGGATTCGCCTCCGAACACCGGCGGTCGGGCGACGAGCGGCGCTGGTGGACCTCGCCCACCGTACACCGATCTCGAGCTTATAAAACGACCGCGGCGTTCTCCTCTTCTTCCTCACACCTAGCCTCGCCCCTCCTTCTCTCTTCTTCTCCTATGTTTCCGATTGCCGGAGCTCGAGACGAGGCGCTAATGGCAGAGGCGGCGCTGGACTGGTACGTGATCCTGCTGTGCGGAGGGCTGGCAGCGGTGCTGGGGCTCTCGGTGCTCCTGTGCGTGATGATCCTCGACGATCGTCGTGATGCCGCTGCTCGGCTGCTGGCTCTCCGCGGTCGCGGTGGCCACGACGAGTAGGTGGGGTGCGCCGGGTGATAATTGTTGTCCGGAGGTGCTTGGTTAGACGCAACACAGTCGCAAGATTTTGCAAACAGTGTATGTGTTCGCGTAATTGTGGGGGTGAGTCTGGTGCCTTGGGGCTGTGTGAAATAAATGATCTATGTCGTGAGAAAACATACGATGTGGCAGTACAGGAAAAAAGAAATCACGCTCCAGGATTTCTCGCGAGGGAAAACAGTAATACACCAAAGTCCAAAAGCGACAGAGCTGCTTATATTAATGATTCACTCGCTGCGAAACTCGAGGTACTAAGCATAAGTTACAACACATAAATGAGAATTGCGACAATAAATACAGCGGTGCATCTAGATTGAAAACGGTAATTGGGCGGGGTCTTGAGAAAACGTATCCGGTACTAGGATACACTCTTCTTCTATCGGAGGGAGTGGATTGACCAGTCGATGTATGCGTCTCTCCTGGTCGGGCCTCAGTGATCTGCCGATGGTGATTTGAGGATTCAAATCCGCGAGGCTCTGCAGATAACCCATCACATGTTGGGTCAAACGTTCTTGCGCGATGACGTATTGGACGAGGTTGGCCAAGACTGGGTCTCTCTCAATACGTCCACCTGGAAAGGATGTTACTTCTCCGGGTGCTGCACGGCTCGGAAAATAATAATACCCTCGTTCGCTGGCGTAGGGTACCGCGAATCGAAGGCGAGCAAGCGCTTCATACACAGCAGCTTCTACGGCCATGTGCGGGGTTGGCATAGATTTCCCCACGAAGGAGACTTCGGTGGGGTCTTGGTTTGGGTTTACGGGCGGGATGTGCACGGCTGCCCAATATCTCGTGGTGGAAGGGGTGATCCTCGATTTGAACAGCTCGTACTGGGGTGGCTGGGTTGCGCCCATGGTACTGCGGGTAAAATCCCACAATATCTTGACAAAACTACCTGGGGTAGCATCTGGAGTCCTCAGATAAATACTAGGGTTCGGCATGGCAGGAAATGGTTGTGGGGATGGTGCACAATGTGAAGGTGCTTGGCAAGGTCACTCGGTGGCCCTTTTATAGCACCAGGGCTGGGTCATTTACCGTGGTAAAAGACTTGGCCGGCTCAGCTCGGGGTCAAACACAGGTACACACATCTTGCTAAAGTGACGTATCACTGTGGGTGTTGTCGGGGCGGGTTCTGGGTAGCTGCGCCAGGGATAGAGAAATCACACTGTATGCTAATACATCCATGCAAAACTACTATATAAAACAAATGCACGATGCCAGGCTGCGCTAATTTAAGGAATCACAGAAATACAAAGCGAGGATACACGGGGACTCGGTGCTACTCGAGTGTCTCAGTCTACTTCGTTTACATCCAAGCGGGCGTCCCTTGTGGACGTCGAGGCTTCCCTACGGTTCTCACCGTCGGGATTTGCTGGAGAGGGCTGAGGGGCTGCAGGCTCGGGGTAGTGATGATGACCGTCACGGGGATTGTTGACCACAACCCCGTTGGAGTGTGCTCCCAGGAGGCGACGAAGCACTTCGGGGGTCATCAAAGCACCTTGGCTGACGGCTGGGGCTGGCCTCAGGGTCTCGATCGGTTGTCCAAATAGCACGACCGGATTGTCGGCGTTGGGTTCGATCTCCTCTCTTGCTGGGGCTCGATGAACCAGCTCTCCACGAGCTGCGACCAGATCAATAGTGATCTGATCGAATAGGTCCTCCAGTGCACTTACATAGCGCACTAGATGCAGTAATGCATTGTCTGTCTCGTGGTCTCCATTGGCAACTTGAGGTGGTCTACCATACCCTTCACGCCTGGGGTAGTAGTGGAACGAGCGACAGTTAACTCTGGGCGACAGGTGCCTGAGATGAACTATAGCCTCTCGAGCAGCTAGTTGGATGGCTTGTGGCTCAAAGGAAGTAGTTCTTCCGGTGAACCTGTAGGGGCGCTCGGGTGACAGACCCCTACCGTAGATATGTACAGTGGCCCAGAATTGACGGCTCTCGCCACTAATGGGTCCTTGGTACACAACATATTCGGGTGGCTCTTCTAACGCGTAGGCACGGCGGGTAAGGTTTGCGAGTATGGTCACAAAACCTCCAAGGTTGGTTGCTGTAGTCTCATGGTGTACTATGGGACCAGGCATTGTGGCTTGGCGGTGCTGGGCTGGGTTGAGGCGAGCGCGTCCCTTTTTATAAAAAAGGGGATGGAGTCTTCCTTCGCACGCGCTGGCGAGACGCATTTGGTGCTGGTCACTTGGTGGGTGATAGACAGCTAGTTGATAGGTTGGGCACCGACTGCAGAAAGCGTCGGGTCACTGTGTGGCTATCTTGTGCGAGAAGCTTGGCTGAGGTCTTGGTTATGGCTCGGTGGGTTATTAGCCTAAGTTTATTGACCTGGCTAAGATAGGATTAGCCAATGGTCAGTCTGGCTCTGGTACCAAGTCTGTGGCGACCGGTTCTCCGGGAGTCAATTCCCGGGAAGAACGGTCCTTGTGCTCATCAGCCCCAGGATTACTGTTAGCTGATGAGGCACTAGCTTGATAAAGAAATTCGAAGTAGAAAAATACAATATGTGTAGTACAAGACCATTCTGGCCTGTGCATACAACAAATGGTTTCTAAAGGTTGATGGCGGAAGTGGATTATGAAACATCCTCGTCTATGGGACTCCATTTCCCACGGGAACAGCTGACCAGGTTAACTCCTATCTTCGCGTGGCTGCTATCACCGTTGCTTAGGTTCCGGGACAGTCACCGCAACGCTCCTCTCCAAACATGAAATATGGCCAAGACAATAGCCAGGGACAAGCCAGTGAGTACTTTGAATGTACTCACAAACACAATGAACACGGGCATGATTTAACAATGATGTATTGAAAATATATCATGCTTAAGACGTTAGTCACATGAGGTAAGTAAAGCTCTGATGCGTACAAGCATGTTATTTATGGATATGCAATAGTATGGTAGTATAAAAATCATGAAGTAAATAACACAAAAGAAATGCCACAGTCGGGCGTCTGAGAGACACCGCATAAAGGGCTTTAAAAGAAATGCCACAGTCGGGCGTCTAAGCGACACCGCATAAAGGGCTTTAAAAGAAATGCCACAATCAAGGCCTCGAGCGACACCACATAATGGGCTTTAAAAGAAATGCCACAATCGAGCGTCTGAGCGACACCACATAAAGGGGTTTAAAAGAAATGCCACGGTCGAGGCGTCTGAGCGACACCGCATAAAGGGCTTTAAAAGAAATGCCACGGTCGAGGCGTCGAGCGACACCGCATAAAGGGCTTTAAAAGAAATGCCACGGTCGAAGCGTCTGAGCGACACCACATAAAGGGCTTTAAAAGAAATGCCACAATGAATATCCGGGAGGTATAACCATCCCAGGGATATTCAAGAATACCAGAAAAATATCACGGGTTAGTCCACATCCAAAATAGTAATCATAAATTATCACAAGTCACCATCGTACTTCCAGGTTTAATAGTTTCACCTCCGAAGACCGACACTAAGACCGACACTTGACCCATCCCACACTGTAATCCTTAACCATGGACACGGCTATTCGAATAGGTTTAATCTCTGCAGAGGGTGTACTCTTTACCCACGAGTAACGGATTTCTTTAGTCCATTGAGACTAATTCCATCTACGGTCTTTTTGTTGGAAACACACCTAACTTGCACACACCAGCTTAACTCACATGTGTCTGGAATCACCCACAACACCTGTTAAGCAAAACTCTAAGTGGGGAGGCTACAACCTCGACGTAACATGGGATCACAAAATTTATACCGCGCGCAAACTGGGGAGCTACCCCCTTTCGGCTACAACCGAAACACCCATGCTCCCGGACCCGATGGTATGACTACCGGATGCCTCCAGTATCTTCCACCACGGCCTCTCATGCGGTGTGTGCTAGGAAAGGGTTGACAACTTATCGAACCGCACCCTACTTGGTGTAGAGAGTGGTGGTAGTCTGAAGCAAGTATGGGGTTATCGCACAAGACTCGATCTATGGTCGACTCAGAGGTTGTAGTATTTCCTGCATGATTTGCATAACAATGCATATATCTCAAACAACAGATGGAAACATCACGCGACATCCCCTCATGTCATACCGGACACGACCGTCTCGACGGAGGACTAGGGGCAAGCCCGTGTCTACCCAAGACAGAGGCATTTCCGTCTTTCCTTCCGGTATGCATGAAGGACGTATGATGGTGATTTCCATCACAAATCATGTCAACTTCATTAGTATAAACTCATTAATATGCACCCAGGGATAGGATCACATCCTCACATAAAATGATGCATGTATGTGTCGGGGTGGTGTTGCCACCGTGCTGTGCAACACACACCAAAATTCACCAGGGTTCAGAATGCTTGCCTTCAGGTCATGGGAAGGAAGGGTGCATCCAAATCATCATGAAATCTTCAAAAACCCTATTTAAAATAATATATTTGAATTAACACACAAAATAAAAGCAGTACAAAAGTTGTTTTGAAAAAATTTCAAATAAATCTTAAAATAAACTAGACAATATTTGAGAGAGGTAGCAAAAAGAATCAATTCATTTGGAGTTGTATTTAAAAAGTTATAGACAGTCAAAGTTCTGGTCAAATCTGATTTAAAAAAATAAAACAGAAAACAGAAAAACGGTTCGATTAATTACGTACACGTCGAAAGCGTAAACTGGAAATACGCTTCCACTTACTCCGCGTGGACCATGCGTGGTCACTGACAGTGGGTCCTAGGTGGCCCACTAGTCAGGTTTGACTACTCCGCCCTCCTCCTTCTCCTTCTGTCCCGAGCGGAGGCGGAACTCCGACGACCAATGCCGGCGAGCGGCCGCTCCTCGCGGCCTCTGGAGGGCGGGGATGGATCCGCGGGTCAAGGGCGATCCTACTGGTAGTCGCTGGGTCCGCGGGGACGGCGTGAGCTGTCGGCGGCGAAGCTCATGGCGGAGGAAAGCTTCGGGGAAAGTGGTTTGGGCGGCGGTGGTTCTCGATCGAAATGGAGTAGGGGAAAGTGTTCAGGGGAGTCAGAGAAGGCTTCTGGTGAAGAGATTGGGGAGGGGGAAGCTCTGGTTGCGCCAAACGGAGTCGGGGCGGTGGCTGAACTGACCGGAGAGGTTGAAGATGACCTGTTCCCCTCCAATTGGAGGCGATGGGGGCGCTAGTGAGACGGCATGAGGCTACCTGAGGGCTCGGAGGCGCTCAGGGCTCCCTTAAATAGGCGATGGAGGTCGGTTCCGAGGCGGCCGGAGATAAGAACGATGGCGGACCGCCATGCTGTAGCTAGTGCGACGTCGCGGCGACGAGCGCTAGGGGACGAAGTTGTGGATGAGCACGCACTTGCTCACGGGGCAGGTGGCGAGCCGGGTGGCTTTAGCGGCGCCGACCACGGTCGGGCTCTGCTAGCGGCCGGCAGCTAGCCGCCACGGCCATCCTGGCGGTGGCGCTGTGGGGCGCCAGGTTGGTCGGGGTGGTGTGGCGGTGCAGGGGACACGACGAGCTGGCTGGGTCCGGGTTTTGAGTGCGGGTGGGGCGTGGCGACTGGGTGCATGCGGGTGCCAAGCGCACGCCTGGCGCGCCAGCACGCCCGGTGTGCTCGACGATATGCCATGGCAGCCTAGAGAGTTCCAAACTACACGAGTTAGCAGAAATAGGTTCGGGCTAGGGCAAAACCTTAGGACATGCTGGTTAGGTCAGAGCTCAAGCTCACAATGTAAACGTGAAATCATGCCGAAACTGGTCATGCACATGTGGTGTTTGACAAAATGCCAAAGGCACCTAGGTAGCTCTTGGAGTGGCCAAACTCTCCAGATCGGTGTCTCTATGGATATAAGAGAGGGTGGTGAAGTCAGTTTGCAAAAGGAGAAACTTGCTAGTGCAAGTTTTGCAAAACCTCAATTCAGGCAGGGAGTGAGTGGCATCATTTCATGGACCAAAAGTGTTCCAAAAAGAGCATGCTCCTGGACTTATGGGTTTTGCAAGGTTGACTACAAGCATGAGAAAACACAAGGTCATTAGAGCAAGAAATAATAGAGTTGTAGTAGAAAACACAAGTCTGGTCCAGAATGAAAAAGAGGCTGTTGCACTCAAATTTTCCAAAGAACACCACTATGTTTTTGCATAAAGTTGAATGGCATGCTACTACTG
This sequence comes from Aegilops longissima, assembly GCA_021605205.1. NCBI lineage: Eukaryota > Viridiplantae > Streptophyta > Magnoliopsida > Poales > Poaceae > Aegilops > Aegilops longissima. Next base: position 754,585,893 of record CM038682.1, on the reverse strand, counting down.
ACATCCCAAAATTTTGGTGGAGGCTCTAGGGAAATATTTAAATGGGTTGTAGTGCAAAAATGCCCACTGGACCAGAGAAGCAAACCAGGTGAAAGAACCCAAAATAAGCAATGAAATAAATTTATTAGTGCTCATAATTGATTTAGAGACATCTCATGACCTCTCCAAATTTTGGTTGCAATTTTAAGTGATTTTATCAAAAGGTTGTAGTACAAAACGAGCTCCAAAAATTTAATACAGTTCATTTTAATGAATAAAGCTCAGGGTGAAATAATTTATTAAACAATTCTACTTATTTAGAAATTGTTTTAATGAGATGGCAAAGAAGTCCAATGTATTATGGAAAGCTCCACTTGGGAAAAATTACAAAACTCCTTAACAATAAAAGAAGAGTTCTGAAATCAACAGAAATAAAGATTTTTAAATCCCTTGGCAAAAATTTTAAATATTGAAAACTTGGCAAAAAAAATCGGGTGTTACAGGAACTCCCGATCTATCTTCTGTTCTGGAAGTTTTAGGGTACGTAGGTAGATATGGGTGAAAGGAATACGTCGGTGGAGCTACGGGGGGCCCATGAGGCAGGGGCGCGCCCGGGGGGGTGGGCGCGCCCCCTACCCTCGTGAGCACCTCTCGTATCTTCTGACGTGGGGTCCAAGTCCGTCAGGTGGGTTTCCTTCCAAAAATAACTTCTCCAGTTGATTTCGTTCCGTTTTGACTCCGTCTGATATTCCTTTTCCTCGAAACACTGAAATAGGCATAAAACAGCAAATCTGGGTTGGGCCTCCGATTAATATGTTAGTCCCAAAAATAATATAAAAGTGGATAATAAAGCCCAATATTGCCTAAAACAGTAGATAAAGTAGCATGGAGCAATCAAAAATTATAGATACGTTGGAGACGTATCAAGCAGCGCCTGGCGCAGCAACACACCATCGACATAATCACCCACGTCTACGCGCATGCAAGAGGAGGATGATAGGACGCTGGCCTTCTTGGACCGCAGGGCAAACTTGGACGGCACTGTTTAGAAGCACGTTGAGCTCGCCGCCAACGCCGCTGCTCCTCACATGGTTGGTGACCCGGCGCACTAGGGCGTGAGGATGTCGTTGATGGATCCGTATGTATTTTTATCTTTCCGTCAAATCCCATGTAGTAGTATATGATACTACATTAATTATCTTACCTTTCGCATCAACTTCATAATTTTCGTACGTACTCCATGCATGAACGGCGCCAGAACCAAACTTCCCATTACTCTATCGATCGCGCCATGGAGCAGAACCAAATTTTACAAGTTACGAGTTCAAAAGGAAAAAAGCCTGCCGTGTTCGCGTCGCACCCCCACACGGTTGGTCCGGCACGCCGCTCAAGCGGGAATGCGTGCGGTGTTGCATTTTCACTTACAAGTGAGACCGTAGTTGAGCAAACCGACTATCGGCAAACCCCCGTCCCGCCCACCGCGCGATGGCTGAGAAAAATAGGAGGGAGAAGAGATGGCTGTAGCACGGACTCCAAGAAAATTGGTGTCGGATGGGACTCGTGTGGGTGGCGTGTGCCGTACTGCTAGACGTGAATGCTAGTTACGGCCCATGCCACCCCACTATATCGAGCCTATATAGAGGTACATAGAACAAATTTCTTGTAGTCCGTGCTCAGCACTCCTGTATCTCTCTTCTCAGCCAGCCAGCGGATGCGCAGAGCCCATCGTCTGTTTGCTCACATGCGGTCCAACATGTCAGTGAAAACGCAAGTGGACCCACTGAACCTGCACATCTTTCACCTTGACGTGCTGGTGATGAAAAACAAATCCAAGAAAGATCTTCGGTGGCCGCTTTTGGAGTTACTCGGGAGTAGTAGGATTCTATTTACAGTTTAACCCAAGATGCACATCTCTTGGCTTCAACTACCACTCTATTTTCTTTCATGACACGACATGGATGCTGGATGTCCCACGTGTCGGCAAAAGGAGGAAGAACCCGACCAAATCTTCGGTTGTTCTCTCGGATTAGACTAGTTGTGCTAACTTAAAAATTTATTAGGTATTCCTCCGTTCCAAAATACTTGACTTCCATTTGTCCAAAATGGATGTACCTATATACTAAAACATGTCTAGATACATATATATTTTGACAAATAGAAGTCATGTATTGTGCAACGAAGGGAGTAGAATGGATGCAAGTTTTTGTATTGGGAAGAAGAGTACATCCATATATTGATAGAGCGCAATTTAGTAGATGTTCTATCACTTTTAGCTAGCACAGAGGCTATAGATGAGATTAGTGCACTTGTTGATACTCCTACTTGGTATGCGTGTTGCTTCTTAGACGCACAGAAAAACGGACCGGAGGGAGTACTAGAATAGAGGCTAGACATGAGACTAGATGTGAGTAAGCAACGTCTACTTCTTTACACTCGAAGAAGAAAGAAGCACGCAAGATCGAGCCTCCGCAGATCAACAATGAATGCATCGAGAAGGCACTAATCCAACTTACATGAGTAGTAAAATGTATTCTTGTGGTTCTTGTTTTCTTTGGTCTTGCTTTTCTAGTCAAAGTTATCGTTGGAGTTCGTGCAAAACGGAGGTCCGTTTGGGGTCGTGCGTTGCAGTTGGCCTTACAAGTGGGACCGCAGTTAAGGAAACCGACTATCGGCAAACCCCCACCTCGCCCGCCGCACGATGGCTGAGTTAGAGAAACGATGAGGTTAAAGAGATTGCTCTAGCAAGAACTCCAAGAAATATGGTGTCAGATGGAAGTTGTGCTGGTGGCGTGTGCCGTACTCCTGGACGTGAATGCTTGTTCTGACCCATGCCACCCTACTACTCCTAGTACTACTAGTATCGAGGATTCGAGGTGCTGGTTACGTAGTACAATATGGCTACAGTAAAAACACCCGCACGACATGCGAAGCATGTGAAGCTAGTACAAATAGTGTACTACTATTGTTGATTGGCCTCATCCGATAACCTGTTGCAATGCACATACAATTATGTATTCGTAAAATATTTTTTTGCCTCGTCGCACCACTTACTCACAGAAGCAACTCGAAAGCCATTCATAAATTTAGTAAGTTTATCACAGGCATATCATTTTATTACATACAACAGCTCATCAACCCACATCGACAATGAGGATACATTATAAATACTAAAGTTTTCACCACCCAACAAATAACAAGCAATGAAATGAACTTCAACTCAACCATTCCTCGACGTTGGAAACGCTTGCTTTGAACCATCCATTGTCGATCTGGAGACCAACGCAGGACTGATCATCCAGGATGAAGCGGCCTACTATATCAGTACCAGGGTAGGGAACCACCCAAATGTCCGAGGTATATACACAATTGCTTCTCATAAATGGTAGTAACGTTGTGTCAACAGCAGTTGGATCGCCTTTCACCATCATTGGATAGTTTTGTCCAAGGAAGAGCGAGTTTTCTCCAAGACTATCAATTATGTAGCAAGGAGAAGGAGTTGGCGCTAGCACACTAGTATCCATCCCGAATACCATGCAACGGGTGTTGGAATAGGTCCAGAGAGTGCGACCATGGGAGACTACACCTGCTTCCTTAGCAGTAACATCATCAGTGGGCTGTATACACACGAGAAGAGGTGATCCATCGGCATTAGTTGCCAGGCGCCAAATAGTATATGGGTGCTGCTCGTCCTCATGCTCGTGATCATCACCATCATCATCTCCCCCTTGGTTATAAAAATCTTCAAGTATAGGTGGTGGAATGTTCACAGGACCTTGGAAACACAAGAACAAGGTTAATTAGTAAGGCTGGCCATAATGGGGGTAACATAAGTAGTACCATGCACTTGGGACTCGCAAACATGCTTATGTGGCAGGCAATTAAGGAAGAGAGAGATGGTTATAGTAACATAGATAGATACTGTAACATAATAAATGTGATGCTACTATGTGTCATGCATGGCAATAAATGAGACCACCTATGATACTAATCTAAGATACTATGCACTAAAGGGAAACTTGCTAACCCGCATGCATGTGGATGAAACAGTTATAATTACGGTGGAAGACAACGCATCAAACAACGAGGATGCCATGCAAAAACAGTGCCACGAGTGGTGGCAGCAAACACAAGGCCCTCGTGTTGAATTGCATCACAAGACTCATCCGTACGGAAACTGATTTTAAGCAATATCCATCCAACAAACCATCGAGGACGGCAACAAGCTTGTCGAAGATAGCAACAACTTCATAGTTGTTGTAACTCCAAGAGCGGTTGGGGACTCGAGAAATTGCTATCTTCCGTGAAGACAGTCACCATGATTGTATTTGAACGTCATGCACAATACCGTGTGCTCAACCTCCGGGCGTCTGCTGAGATTTTGGAAGTGGAACCCGGTCGAGTGTACACATTCACAAGTTCCCACTCGCAGTTGGACCCAATGTAAACAACCCAATCTCCATTTGCGCCTGCCCAAGCCTTGCCCTCAAGCGATGGCATCTTAACATCATATGTATCATTATCAAGCGGCATCAACTTGCACAGGGCGAGGCCTCCGTCGTGACGGCGCCAGTCATCAGGGTCACGGCGAAGAAGATAGGGGAGATCAAACCGCTCCTTGACTCTTGGGTTCCTTGTAATGATGTTATTAGTTGAGTCGAGAATGGGCTTGAACGAACCTGCCATGCTAGCCGAGGTGATGACGTTGCACCGATCAATGAGTTCCTCCACCACGTCATCTTTCAGATCGGGGCAAGAATAACAGGGTCGTTTCCGTCCTGTTCCCTCCATGGAGAAGACAATTGAACATTGGCAGAAGAAAGGGTGAAGGGCTGGAGGAAAATGGAGGAGGGAGAGGAAGAGCGTGCGACAGCAGTTCCAAATCGAGAGGGAAAGGCGAAGAGTCGGTGGACGGTTTCCAGTTTGCCACGGTTCACGAAGGGGCGCCCCGGCCTACACGTCGGTTCGGAAATACTCCTACTACTCGCCGTCGTCTCACTGATATGTGGAACGGGACCACATGTCAACGTAACATGGTGTGTAATTTCTCGTGCAAAATGCGATCTGGCCGCGTTGGCCCGAGGTGCCGCATTAGTTATCGACCTTTATATTTTTAATGGCGTGTTGTTCAGTTTTGAAACACGACTAACTGGTACTGTACGCAGAGAAAATATAAACTACTCTACCACTACTCCACCTCCAGTACTAGTAGTATAAAGAAGATATATAGGGTGGAGCTTCAGCGCTTTCTTGCCAAGGGCTGCCCACTTGCTACTCACACTACCACCCTCTCTCCAGATCTAAAAAATACGGCCCCTCTCTCCCTCCTCACCGGTGGTCACAGATCCGCAGGGGAAGAAAAGGACGTGCAGCGTTGACGCACTCGTCGTCGGCGAGCGAGGTCACGCACTGACGACAAGGCCGTGCTCTCAGACCTAGCGCCCGCGCTGGATGGCCTCCGTCCCCAAGCTTGCTGCCGTAGTGTGTGCGGAGGACGACGACAACGAGCGAAGCCACTTCCCGCCAACCCTCAGGTATGCTACCTCTTTTCGAACCACACCCTTGTTCTATTGCCCCATCTGGCACGTCGTTGCATATGGACCTTTTTCCACTTCACCATCTTCCCAATTTGCTATCCTCTGCTCTTCTGGCCACGCAGACGAAAACCATAATTTGCACTATTAAAGGAAACCCTACTTCATGCAGACTAATGCATGTCTGGGTTGAATAAGGAAAGGAAGGGAGACTGTACTGTCCAAGAGAGTAGGCATCGAACCCGCATCTAGGTTGAAAAGGGGAAAATCAGTAGCTAAGGAACGAGTCTCGTGTCTCTTGGTTGAAGAAGGGTAGAAAGGCATGACAACGGAATAGAGAATGACAGGTCGATCGGTTTGTTGTCCTCACATAGGAAAAAGGTGGCTAAAGAGAACAAAAATGGGACGTAATCCACATATGCTGCTTGGATATTTGTTGCTCGGGCAACCATACCTCCTCACCACTCTGCGTCCGTGGAGGTACATCGTCTTGGTGCGCCCACCGTCCAATGGGCCTCCCATGCTCTTATTGCCACTTTTTGCTGTTAATATAACGCCAGCAGTCAAGTCAAGCAATGCTATCGCTAAAGTGATGCCACATTTAACTAATGTCGCCTCGGTCTAATGCCACAGATAAATTTAAGCAGCGCCATTTAATGTCACTGGATCATTTCAGGGTTTGTTGTTTGATTGTGGATGTATTAAAGATTTTTCAGCTAAGGCATTCTAATGTTGTTGCACAGCCAGTATACCAACGATGAAACTTGTTACTACCTTCAGATTTTTGCACTGTTAATGCGTATACATTTCATACCTCACTTTCATGAGATAAGTTAATTTTTTTGTACAGTGTTACCAAAATGCCAAGGCGCTGATGTCACTTTATTTTGGTTAAACTGCACAGACAATTATGAAGACAAGAGGAAAGGTCAAGAGTGGGCACCTCCTCCTCCGGCTGTTCTCTTGATTCGTTCGATCAAGTTTTTATGTTTGATCGATTATCAAGATTGGGATAGCAATTTTTAAGGTCCCCCCGAGTTCGAAATGATATTTACCTTGGACATACATGGTTTGCAATTTTTTTATACTGTCATTAGTTAGTAATGCTAGTTACCTTCAGACTTCTGTATTTGGTTTAATGCTCATGCACAGCTAGTATACCAATGCTGAAACTTGTTACCTTTACATTTTGTAATGTTAATTTTATAGAAACCTTCCAAAGGTTAGAGTTTATTGAAATCTGTTCAAGAAAACCATTGTACGGTACCCTGTAATAAACTAACTACTCTATTGTTGCACTATCCACTGGATTAGTGTATATTTGTAGTATTCGAATGGTGTTGCATTAGCGTATGGACATAAATAAAGTGTGGCAAGATTTCCCAGATATGTGCTCAAGAAAACTACTAGCTGTTTTTCTAAATACTAGACGTTTGGGTACTTTAAATTGAACCGCGAAAACGTCGTATATTAAGGAACAGAGGGTGTAGAGTTCACTCAAATTATCCCGGTAAAGCTAGTCACACCTTTGTTAAAATTAATGTTCATTATGTTATCGGAGGAGGTCTGTATGTTTGTCTCTAATGCCTGTCTACTACATACCCGACATTATGATGTAATGTTAAGTCATTTCCTTTTGTTCAGTGTCACTAAATTGTCAAGGCGGTGATGGCATTTTATTTTTGTAGAACTGCACAAAATTTGCTTAAAAGAAGAGGAAAGGTCAAGAATGGCTCAGTTTTTCAGAAAAAAACTATGTATGCCTTCCTGACATCAGCCGTTGTTGCTTTATTTATTCCTTAAAACAGGTGGTTAGAAACAGTCTTGCTACCTTTTCCCATTAAGAAATTGGAATGCTTATATTTGTGAGTCTAAGCTTCAACTAGTGCCACTTTTATAGTAATCACACTTTCAATATCTATGTAAACAGGGATGCTCGATTTTAGTGGAGCTGCACAAAAGTCCAACTGGTTCAACATTAGGAGCATGTTTTTTTCCAAACCTTTATATCCAATTGGTGGCACTATGAGCTGTTCATTACGAAGGTACATGGTTTGCTACTATCTTGCTACTCTTTTTGTACTGTCATTAGATAGTAATACTAGTGGTTTGCATGTGAATTTATTGGCAGGGTGGACCTACATTGGAGATGCAGGACAGGATTCAATGATTGGATGCTCAATTTAGGTTGTATCGGTTTCACCTCTTCCATCACTGCGAACATGGTGTGGTATATGTTTACTAGCTGCTTGATATTTGTGCAGACAGATATGTCTGCCCGTTGCTATTTGGCAAATAAACAAAGTGTCCGCAATTTTGGTTGAACTGCACAAGAGAATAGTATAGTCACTGCATGCGGTGCCATTTGAAAATAGACACAAAGATTGGATAGTCACTTCATGGAATGCAGAAAATTAGTACTGTACTATTTACTGGCCAACACTAGGTGCTTCATTGCTTTGGTCTGATTATACAATGGGCATCATTTTCCCTAAGTTAAAGTTTGTATTCCGAAAATAGTCTCGCGGTGTGATCGAGAGAAGACCAAATCATATTGCAGTGGATGTTCCTCCATCATGTGTGGTTCATTCTCATGGTTCCAGCTTTTGGTGAAACCACTTACGTTTGCAAGAGGAATTGTAGACTTCACAAACAAATTTGTCTATTAGTCTTTACTGAATGTTGGCCAAGAGAAGCATCCATGTTAGTAGGGAGAACATATGTTTTTTCTAGATCTTTGCTTTTGGAGAAAAATATTTGTATATGATCTGTGAATCATTGAGAAGCATTAACATGTTGATCTTATGTATGGGAATCGTACTAGTTAGTTTTAGTTGCGACGCAAGATCCGAAGTGGCCGATCTTTGCTTTTGGAGCTACATATTTGTATATGATCTGTGAATCATTGAGATGCATTACAGTTACTTATTTCTGTTCACTCAGTGTTTAAAAGTTACTAATCGATCACTAGCTAGGCTACAAATGCGCTCCTGGCAGTTTTATTTGCGACGCAAGATGCAAAGTGGCAGTTTTTTGAACAAAAATGCCTACCTCTGAAGAAACTGACAAGCTACACTATCGATCCTACACGGATAAAAATTCCTACCTCTGAATAAACTGACAAGCTACACTATCGATCCTACACGGATAAATAGCGGATCACGCACGTACTACCTCCTTTCCGGTTTGCCGGGCCCAATTTAAGAAACGACCTACTCGATCCTACACGAATAAATAGCGGATCACGCACGTACTAGTACCTCCTTTCCGGTTTGCATGGCTTAATTCAAACCTCTCACCAACCAAGGTACTCCCTCCGTCCGAGTTTATTAGTCCCGTGAGCAAAGCAGCAAGACCAAGGCATGACAATAATTAACGGCATGCAGAAGTTTAAGCCTAATTAATTCCAGCGATTTAAGTGGTTGCATGCGTGCCCTCGGCTGCGACTCGTTGCATGCTACTTCGCGTACTGCCTGCGAGCGATTCTGAGTGCCTGCATGCAGCCGGCCGTAATTAAGGCAGCTAACTGATGCGAAAAAAGATACGCTTTAGTTGTTGCGGGCTTTTTAAATCCGTGAAATCATTATTGACAAGGAGGGAGATGATTCGAGTGCACTCGTTTGACCGCCATGCCGGCGTGCGACCCAGACGGGACGGGACAGCACAGTCATAATTTCAGTTTCCCTAGTTTTCCACGGCAAGCTGGCGCGCTAAGCCATTATGCATTGAATTCCGATGACCGTCGCGCTACCTTCCCCCTATAAGTATTGTTTCCCGGCCTTCTCCAGTGCCACCATGACCCAACTCGCCATATCCTCATAAGCCCCAACCGGCCTGACGTCGCTCTCCACGTCTGCCATGCCCCCGCCCGTCCGCGGTAGGCGACGCCGGAGGTGGTCACCGCCGGAACTAGTGTTCGGTTTTTCACCGGGAGGCAGACGGAGGGAGGAGGCATTCTATCTGTCCTTAGATGGCAATGCGCAGATCGAGGAGTTGTTGGAGCGCGACCGCATGGCGGAGGAGCAGGAGTTGTTGGAGCGCGACCGCCTGGCGTAGGAGCAGCGTATCGCCGATTTGCGCCGCCAGGACATGGAGCAGCAGTGCACTGACGCTCTGAGTCGCGACGAGCGCCATAGCAATCGGGCCTACTACATGGAGGCGGCGCCCGCAAATAGCCCCGAGGCGACGAGCACACACGCGTTCGCGGCGCTGATTTTACTACCAGCTTGTCAAGTGGGTTTCCGCTTGGAAGCAGCTTGTGGACCACGCCGGCATGGAAAGAACCAGCAGCGAGCAACATGCCCTATCGCACCTCCGCAAGTCCGGCGGCGCGCAGGACGCCGTGCGGCGTTTAGCGTGTAATGCCCGCATCGTCTAGTTAGCTAAGAGTAAGTTAGTACTTGTCTAGTGGGAGTAGATAGCTAACTTGGCTATGATGGTTGTCAACGTGGAAGTTCAGTACTCTATATGTGGATCAGACCTGTTACTTTGCTCTCAATGTTGAACTTTCCGTTTGAACGTATTGAATGGGCTGTTATTTTTTTAAATGAGTTGTATTTGTCCTCCACGGGTTTAGAGGCTGACTTGTTGGCCTAGCAAGTTGATGCATACACAATCAGGAGATGATTGTACGTGGATAGGATGACAGCAGGGACCCGCCAAGGTCATGGCAGTACGCAAGCAAGTGCCTCCTTATTTCAAGCCAATAAAAAATGGCTCCTCCTAGTGGATTTCTGACATCTGGGTCCCATGCCATTGTCAACGTAGTCAATAAACGAGAGAATTGCACTGTGAGCGGTGACACCGAGGACCCGATGGCTTCCCAGTTATTTTTGTTTTGGGTTAAATTGATAAATGCCTCCGAGAAATGCCACTGCAATTTCCAAACCTTGAAAAATGCCATTTCATGCTATTTCTAGTGGCATTTTTTGAAGTCTAGAGTGGCGTTTTTCAAAGTTTGCAAACTGCAGAGGTGTTTTTCAAAGTTTACAAAAAATTGCAGTGGCATTTTTCAAAGTTTGGAAATTGTAGTGGCATTTTTATGAATCGCCATAATTGGAGTGGCATTTATCTAATTTGTTTTTGAGACGGAAGCAGGGTGTCAACTGGGCTGTGCGGGACACTCTGGCCTGTCTAGACAGTCTTTTCTTTTATGTTTACGAAGACCAGCCCAGTAGTATTTTTTCTTTTAGAAAATGGCTAGCCCAGTTTTTTTGTGATTTGTCAAGTAAGTCACTTTATCAGTCCTGTTGGGCTGCAAATCTTTCAAGACGAGGAGAGCTTCAATCGGCTGGCCGAGAAAATGGCCTATCAGTAATGAGAAATGGGTTGTACATTTTTATAACACATCAAACCGGCAATTAGTTTCAAATATCTTTTTTTCATTTCGAGATTTTAAATTGCATTGATTTTTATGCGTGGAAAATTTATTGGATTTTATGTTGATATAGATTTATTTTTAAAATCAGTCTGAATGTGACTCGAAATTTCGGGATTAAAAACAGTTCAGACCGCACCGACATATGCAAAATTCCGTATAATTTTTTAACCGTGGCCACAATATGGGCTGTAATGCTAACAAAAAGAATATGAGCTCCAAAAAAACCCGTAAGAATTAGCAAATGGGCTGTAAACTATTTGAAATAATGGCAGATGGGATGTATGCTGTTTTCCACATATTTGAGGCTTTCCACAGATGGCTTGTATACTGTTGGATGTCCATCCAACGGCCGTCGTGCTTCTTCAATCTCTGCTCTTTCTGCTCCAGCCGCTCAAACAAGCGTCGGCGGGACTGCCTGCTCCCTCCTCCCTGTGGCCGGTTATGCTGCCGCGCAGGACTCACCGCCCCACCGTACTCCCATCGCAGGCCTCACCGCCCCACCGTACACACCCGGAGGATCAACCCTAGCCCTTCTAGCCAGCTCATGAGCCACGTGATTCGAATCACGCGCACAATGCTCAAAACTAACATGGCCAAAATTATTACAAATCTCAAAGAAATCATTAAGAATAAGGGCCGCTACTGAATTAACTGAAATGCCTCCTTATTACGCGCAAAATAATGATTCCTCCACCTGACAGCTAGGACCCACACAAAGGGCCTCTGTATTTCGCGAAAAAACGTTCCCCCCGCTGACAGGTCGGACCCACCAGCTATATCTTCGCATGCAAGGAAGTGCATCCTTATTACGCCCAAAAAAATGAATACCCCCTGCTAGCTGGGACCCACCATATTGACGGGCTGACTTGTGGGCCTACTAAGTTGACGGGGACGGAGGGCTTTGTCAACTTAGTCAATACTCCAAAGGACCGTATGATGTCCATCCAACGCCATAGTGCTTCTTCAACCTCCGTCTTCTTGCTCCAACCGCCCAAAGCAGCGCCGGTCGTGCCGCTTTGCTCCTGCCTCCGTGGCCCGGCTCGCGCCGTCCCCTTCCTAGGCCTCGCCGTCGTCCACCGCCGTGGTGCTCTCGGCGCGGCGTGGTCAATGTGGTCAACGACGGACTTCCATCGGAGAGTATCAGACGTGGAGAGGTGACAGGCTGGGTCATGCGCAGCCGCAAGGAAGTGCCTCCTTATTACGCTGAAAATAATTATTCCTCCACCGACAGCGGGGACCCACCGGATGGGCCAATAGTATTTTTGAAAAAATCGTTTCCCCGACGCTGGGACCCACCGGACGGGCCACCATATTTCGAAAAAAAAACATTCCCCCCGCTGTCAGCTCGGACCCACCGGAAGTGCCTCCTTATTACACACAAAAAAATGAATACTCCTAGCCGAGACCCACCGGACGGGCCACCGATTTCATAAAAAAACATTCCCCATTGTCACTTCGGACCCACCGGAAGTGCCTCCTTATTACACAAAAAATGAATACTCCCACAGCTAGCTGGGACCCACCTTGGTGGGAGGCTGTCTTAATGGGCCTACTAAGTTGACGGGACGAAGGGCTTTCTCAACTTAGTCAATATGAACGATTCTAGCTCCAATGACCGTACGATGTCCATCCAACGGCCGTAGTGCTTCTTCAACCTCTGGACTTCTTGCTCCAGCCGCCCAAAGCAGCGCCGGTCGTGCCGCATGCTCCTGCCTCCCATGGCCGGCTGTGCTGCCGCAGAGGCCTCACCGCCCCCTACTATTCCCACCGCTGGCCACAATATGGGCTGTAATGCTAACAATAAGAATATGGGCTCCAAAAAAAAACCTTAAGAATTAGCAAATGGGCTGTAAATTATTAGAAATAATGGCAGATGGGTTGTATGCTGTTTTCCACAGATTTGAGGCTTTCCTCAAAAAAAGGTTGACGCACAAGCAGTGATGGTTGGATGTCCATCCAACGGCCGTCGTGCTTCTTCAATCTCTGCTCTTCCCCTTCACCGCTCAAACAAGCGCCGGCAGACTGCTCCCTCTCCTCATGACCGGTGTCTTGCTGCCAGCAGCCTCACCGCCCCACCACTCCCATCGCTGGCTTAGCCATCCTCTACTCACCCACACTGTTGTTATTCTCCGGCGACGGCAGACGAACCAAGAACCCTCAGTGCAGTCAGATTCTCCCCTCGCGTGGGAAACAACCGCCGAGTCTTCCCTGCCTCCGTGTCGTCCCCTTCTTAGGCCTCGCCGCCGTCCACCGCCATGGTGCTCTCGGCGTGGCGTGGTCAATGTGGTCAACGACCGACTTCCATTGGAAGAGTACTGTGCGTGGAGAGGCTGACAGCTGGGTCCACGGCCGCAGCAAGGAAGTAACTCCTTATTACGAGCAAAATAATTATTCCTCCACCTGACAGTGGGGACCCACCGGACGGGCCACCGTATTTCACGAAAAAAACGTTTCCCCCCTGACTGCTGGGACCCACCAGCTACACCTTCGCACGCAAGGAAGTACGTCCGGGCAAAAAAACGATTCGCCCCCCTGACTGCTGGGACCCACCAGCTACATCTTCGCATGCAAGGAAGTGCGTCTGGGCAAAAAAAACGATTCGCCCCCACTGCTGGGACCCACCAGCTACATCTTTGCAGCAAGGAAGTGCTCGATACCGGGACCCACCGGTCGAGCGTGCGTGGCGTTGTCATTCTGGTCGCGAACGTTACGCGTACATATATCTTGGTGGATGTAGAGGCGCCGCACGCGTCGTAGTAGAGGCGCCGCACGTAGCTTGTACACGCGTCATAACGCCGTGGTGCAAGAAAGAAAATACGCCACGTATGTGTACATACGGGCGGGTCTCGAACGCCTACTCGCGACACGCACGGGCGAGGGCTCGTGTACATGGCTGGGTCGGAACGGAGAAACAACGTCGTCGTCATGTTCATGGGGAGGCAACGGAATGCACCGTGTTCATCGGGAGGCAACGGAATGCGTCGTGTTCATCGGGAGGCAACAAAACGCGTGGGAGCCAACCGGCTGGGTCGGAACGGAATGTGGTCGTGTTCGCCGGGAGGGCTTGGGCGAACAGGCGATGGGAACGAGGCTGTCGTGCATCGCAGAACGGAGGAAGCGGACCTTCGTTCGAACGGGTCCTGTTGATCGGGAGGGTGTGGCGTGCCGCCAAAGCAGAAGAAGCGGACCTCCCTACGGTCAAACAGGGTCTGTTGATCGGGAGGGTGTGGCGTCTTGCAAAACGGAGAAAATGACCTCCTACGGTCGAAACGGGGGTCCTGTAGATCGGGAGGGGTGTGGCGTACCGCAAAACGGTCGAAACGGGGGTCCTGTTCATCGGGAGGGGTGTGGCGTACCGCAAAACAGGACTCCACGGGATACTGTTCAGCTCTACCGTCGACCTCCTCCAACCTCCACGGGCTACCGTTGACCTCCTCCAGCCTCCATGGGCTCCTGTTCATCCAGCCTCCACCGCGCGCTACTCCACCGGCTACTGTTCAACCACCCCTCCACGGGCACCCCTCCACCATCTACTGTTCATCCAGCCCTCCACACCACGGGGTCCTGTTCAACCACCCCTCCACGGCCACTCCTCCACCATCTACTGTTCATCCAGCCCCCCACACCACAGGGTCATGTTCATCCAGAGGCAACGCCACCGCTCACTGTTCATCCAACCCCCCCCCCCATAGCGCTCACTTTGTTCATCAATCGATCGGCTTCGATTAGCGGCGGCAGCGGCGAATCGTTCCATCGGGTTCGATTAACGATGATCGATCGATCGCTTCGGGTTCGATAACGTAGCGTTCTGCGGTCTGTCGCCGGGTTCGTTAGAGCCCAACGCCCGCTTCGGTTCAGATTAGAGCCAACGCCGCACACACGCTGCAGCGTCACGAGAGAAAATGCGCATCGCTTCGCCCCGACCTCCCACCGTAACCGCAACTCCCGAAATTTTCCTCGCCTCGCTTCTACCACGGTTTTTCCGTCATGGATGGCCCAAAGAATGTCATGAAGCTGCGTCTCCGCCCGCCCAGACGAAAAGCCCATTTTCTGTCATGATTTTTGTCATAGAAGTAGGAGCCACCACATCTATGACGATACCGGGTTTTGTCACAATTATCGTCATAGAAGTGTCATATGTATGACAGAAAAAAATTTCGTTCGGCCCAAAATGTCACGGATGTGTCTTTTTTTCGTAGTGTACTCCCTCCGTCCCAAAATTCTTGTCTTAGATTTGTCTAGATACGGATGTATCAAGTCACATTTTAGTATTAGATACATCCGTATTTGTCCGTATCTAGACAAATCTAAGACAAGAAATTTGGGACAGAGGGAGTAGTTGAAAGTAATCTATAAGAAATCAGTGTCAACCTCTCGCATGTTTTGGTCAAAAGAGGAATTTAGAACCGTCATTTGGCACACTAAAATCACATGCAAGATCACCCGAGAAGTTGTACTACCGATTACTAGTACTGCGTGTTAGATGAAAAACACGATCAAGATCGAGAAAAGATCGTCAACAAGAGACATTACACGGACTTGCTTAATGAGGGATCCCAAGAGGGGGCTTGGACAGGGCGATGGCTTTGAGCTTGTCTCATGATAGTCTCGGCGGGTGCTTGCGCTTCTTCGTACCATGAGCCTCGGCGATTTTGGCGAGCCATAGACATCACGCGTCGGCGGTGCTCGGCGTCCATCCAAGAGAGGAAGCTGAGAGAGAAGAGTGAAAGGAGGAGCGAGATGAGGGAGAAGTGAAGAGAGTGGGGTTTTCTTCAAGAGAGGAAGCCGAGAGAAGAGTGAAATGATGGTTGCTTCGTCCATCCAACTTCTTCTTTGGAAAGGAGGGGTTTTGTGATTTGACGGCTCATTGGGCATTCTGCGGCGGTTCGATCGGGGTAGTCTACCGTCACTCTACTACGGAGTAATTTAGTGCATGGCTGGTGGACCCAGTGCCGGCTGTCCCTACGTCGTGAAAGTGAGTAATTTAGTGCATGGTGGAGGAGGATCTGCATGGTAGAGCGTGTCCACTGTTTTCATTCTCAAGAAAAAATGATTACAGCAAGCGTTTCCACTCTTCTGACGGAGGAGTGCGAAACGGCAGCCACTTGAACATACACAAGCTCCTACTACTAGGCATGTGCGATGGTTCATCGTCGATTACTACACAATCTCGTTGCTAGTGTAGTAAGATATGACGATAACAAATGATGTTGTGCGCATGTCAACTACTCCTATATGTAACATAGTACCGCTTTTTATTTGTCCGGTCGAGAATGAGCAGTGAGATCAATGTTAACAAAACTAGGTCCACAACAAGACGGAGAGTGCGGTGCTACGGTACTCCACGAAACATGAACCATATGAAGCACTAATAGTGTTAGGCGGGGTGTATGAAGGGTGCACGGATGGGAGCAAAAGTTCCTTCTCGACCCACTTTTGGGTGTTTGGCGAGTGCATGAAGGGTGCAGGAGTCCACACTAGTAGGTTGACAAAAATACGAAGAGGAAACAACTATATTGACTTGAGAATGCAACCAAACACACCCACACGCTTTACTCATAAAGTGACTAATCTGCACGTCGAGTTTGATCCAATGGTCATGTTGCGCCGAGACATGGACATGCCCATGCAGAGGGCGCCTAAACACCACGAAGTCCCTCTGCTTCTCGAGGCGCACGACGTTGGTGATGTAGGGTGCAACCGCCGCAGAGCCCGCTCGGTCGGCGGAGCCAGCTCGTCAAAGACGGCGTCAATAGCACGAATGGATTCGGTGTGAGCCACGAAAGGATTCGCCCAGCAACGGCGACGGCAGCCCGCAACCCCTCCTTGTCTAGCTCAGCCCCCACCATCGCGCAGAGACGGCTCAGCTCCTCGGAGATATAGATGAAGAAGGAGACCAGGTCAGGAAGCCGCAGCTTGTTGAAGTCGACCGGGTGGTCGAACGGGTTTAGCCCGACGGCCAGCATCGTCGCGCTGGCACGACGGTAGGCATCGCGCGGCCGAAACACGTGTGTGGCAACTTGGTTCACCAAGTGGCTGAGGCGATCCTGGACCTCGTCACGATGGGCCCGCTCGCGCTCCAGCCGGCTCCCCTGACGGCCTATCGAATCTCCCGCTTTCTGCAGCAACGACGCCGACGCCTCGAGCATCTTTGTGGTGGACGCCTGCCGCTTTTGAAGCTCTGTGAACTCCCGCACATAACGGAGGAGCATGGCACTCCTCTCCTCCTTGAGCTCACGGAGCTCCACGTCCTTGGCCTTGAGCTCCGCATCCTTGGCATGGAGCTCCTGTGTCAGGCGCCTCACCTCAGACTCCGTGATCTGCTGCGCCGCCATGGCACCAGGTAGAAGCAATGGGGAGAGGAAGCAAAGGGGGGAAACGGATGAAAGGCAATGCAATTTACGGGAAGGCGGAGGGAGCGGGGAAACTTTTGGTTTTCACCACGGCAAAACACCAGTCGACGACTTCTCACATCAGGGAGCAGTGGATTTTTATAGGCGGAGTCATCGTGACTAATTGCTGCCGCGCCTGCTCCCGTCAATCAAAAAAATTTAAAATCCTGCCGCGCCTGCTCCCGTCAATCAAAAAATTAAAAATCCTGCCGCACCCAAACACCAGAGCAACGCCACGGTGGATATTTAAATTTACATGCCGGCAAGTAGATAAAAAAAAGGGTGAAAAAACAAATGTGGCAGCGGCCTAGCTAATCGGTCGAACTAGCCCAACTAGCTAGCCACCGTGCTTCACTGCTGTACTCGGCGGGAAAGGTGGTCTTTCATGATTTGACGACTCATTTACTTGCTTCGGCTCTACGACCGAGGAGGACCCAGAAAATGCGCGGTAGGGCGTCCCACGTCAGGAAGAATATATGCGTGCACCACCCGGGAGGACCCCGAAACTGCGTGGTAGGGTGTGCCACGTCGCGGCACGGAAGAAAAATGTGCGTGTAAAAATATACTGTATCAGACGTAGTACCTATGGTTCGACCTCAGGACCCAGCCAGTCGGTCGAAAACACCCCACTAGCCACACAGCTTCATCATGCAAACGTGGCACGGAGGATAGATGTGGTTAGCTCCGTCTCGACCAGCCACAACGTCTCTTGTTCTAGGCGATTCTTCTATTTTCCAAGCTTTTTTTTAGTTGTAATAACACCACGGCAAGCTAGCGCTGCTCTTCGTGTGTGACCGTGCAAAGGTTAGATGATTGAGAGAAGAGAGATTGAGATCGCAGACCTGGGACCCACCAGTAAGTGAGACAACGGTCATGCATGTGTTGACGAGGCACTCCCTCTACTCTACTCAACGCAAGTACTGTATAAAATCAAGTTATGGGACAAAGCCAACAACCTTTTGTTTTTTCAGGCTATCAACTTACGCTTTGTAGTCCAGGTTGCCAGTTTGAATCTCGTCTTTCAGATTTGTTAGTTTTAGGTCCAAATTTGATTAATGACAAGTGGGACCCCCGTGTGTTGTTCCGATATTTCAGTGTAGGATGGTTTTTTCGAACAAACACTTTGCGTGGTTAGACAAGTAACGGCACGAGTTACACGTATTTTGCAAGTTTACGAACAAAAATGACAGCGGCATAGAATATCACATCCACCCCGCAGCTTAGATACTATGGTGATACGAGTTTTTACACCGTTGGAAGTGAGATCCAATGGCTTGGGAGTAGTCTTTGTAATTATGAGCAATTTCCAAACTCTCCAAAGGTTCTTTTTGCAAATAAAACATTCAGGCCTCGTGTGTGCCGCTGCATCTTTGATCCAACGGCTCCTTGGTGCTCATATTAGGTGCTCCCCGTAGCTTAATTACCCGCTATGGTGATATGAGCATCTAGGTCGTATGATCAGTGATCAGATGGCACATGTGTAGTACTTGTACTTTCTGCGCATTTCCCAAACTCTATCAGCCGTATATTGCAAAAACATTCAAACCTCCTCTCAGGGCGTTAGATCTCGGTGAACTCGTATCACCATAGAATCTACGGTGCGGGAGCACCTCATACTCTCCCGTGCGAGAAAACATAAGGTGCTATCGCAGCTTGGATGCTACGGTGATACGAGCTTGGAGGTCGTTTGATCTGAGATCCAATGGCATCTGAGCAATCTTTGTGCTTGTAAGCAGTGGCGAACTCTTTTGGGGCTTTTCTGCAAAAAAACATTCGAACCACCGAGGAGGTGTTGGGTCACAAATCCAACGCCTCCGAAGAGCTTGTATCACCAAAGCATCTAAGGTGTGGTAGCACATGATATTCTTACATACAAGATAATATGATGTCCTCCTTCATCTTAGATGCTACGGTGATACGAGCTTCGAGGTTGTTGGATATGGGATCAAAGGGCATCTAAGTAGTTTTTGTACAAATTGTGTGCAATTCTCAAACTCATCAAGGTTTCCTACAAAAATATTAAGACACATCATGTGAGCTGCTATATCTCAGATCTACAAGCTCCAAGCAACTCGTATCGGCATATAGCATCTAAGGTATGGGGGCACATGATATTCTCCTGGGGAGGAGGGGTGGGGGTGCACAACTAATCTGTGGTTGGGAGGGTGGGGACAAATATAATCTAAACAACCCTAAACAGAGCTCCACAATTTTATCTAAGGTCGAGGGGTTGACCCCCGACAATCATAGCTCCGCCTAAACACAACATTTGCATGTACTTAGTACTAGACTTAATATCCATGTTTCAGTTTCATGTTTATTTTAAATATTGAACTGAGGACCATGGATGTCTTACATTTTACTCCCTTCGTTCCTAAATATTAGTCTTTTTAGAGGCTTCAAATGGACTGGCACATACGGATGTATATAGACATATTTTAGAGTCTAGATTCACTCATTTTGCTCGGTATGTAGTCACTTGTTGAACTCTCTAAAAGACTAGTATTTAGGAATGGAAGGAGTATTTTTGAATTCGTGTCATACATGCATGGTTTGGAAAAATAGATGCACTATACTTATTGGATTGTTCTTGTGCTCATGCGTGTGTGTCTCTGTGTGTGTGTGTGTGGTCATATGCTTGATACATACAAAGTTTTCTCACCTCCGTATTGTTCATCTTTTAAATTTGAATCTGCATTGGAAAACTTACTAGGGATACCATGAAATGTGAAATCCACGTTGAGATCAATATATCACAAACTCACTCTAATTCAACAACTCGTCATAAATCAATTACCACGTTGAGATTAGTATTTGCAAGGAAAATACGGGTATTGTAATACACATAGATTCATTCGGCAATTTAAAAGGTTCCTTTCGTATTCTCGAATGGTAGGACCCAACGGCGTACCAGCCAGACCTTGGCTCGTGTTGATCCTAAAAAAATCGGGCTCGTGTCCTTCGGTGTCGTGCGTGGTACACACATGAGGCAACCCCAACCAGTCGAGCCTCGGCATTTGAAGTCGAAATATCTGGCGGCCAGAATTCCAGCCCTAGTAAATTCCCCTCATGTCCCCGGTCCATAATGATTACCGATGAACAACGGAGGGATGCTTTAGTAACTAGACAACGTTACCTACCGTGCCGAGCACGGTTCAATTCCCTCGGTCGCCGCTCGTCAAGGTCACCAGTCAACTGCATTGCCTAGTACTACTACTACTACACCAGGATGAGCACAGAATTGAGCCCGTTTGTGTAACACCCCAAAAATTTAGCCAAGTTTTAAATATTAAAATTTTTGCCAGGAGTTTTAAATTTTTTTTATTTCTGTGGATTTTCAGAACTCTTCTATTAATATTAAGGTGTCTTTTCCATGTGGAGCTTTCCAAAACATATTGGGCTTCTATGCCCTCTGTATAACATTTTCTTAATTAGTAGATTTATTTATTAAATTACTTCACCCTGAGCTTTATTCATTAAAATGAACTGTTTTAAATTTTGGAGCTCTTTTTGAACTACAACCATTTGATAGATTCACTTAAAATTCCAACCAAAGTTTGGAGATGTCATGTGATGTCTCTAAATCACTTGTGTGCATTAATAAAATTATTTCATTGCATATTTTAAGTTTTACACCTATTTTTCAAATCTGGTCCAGTGGACACTTTTGCACTATAGCCTAATTAAATATTTCTCTAGAGCCTCCACCAAAATTATGGGATGTCAGTTGTAGCATGCCATCCAACTTTATGCAAAAACCTAGTGTTGATCTTTGGAAAGATTGAGTGAACCATCCTCATATTCATTCTGGTGCCAATTGGTGATTTGTACTGCAATCATCTCCTAACTTGCCTCTTTATCCATAATTCCTTTTCCTACTTATAGTCCCCCTTGCCAAACCCTTAAGTCCAGAAGAGTGGACCCTTTGGAAGACTTTTTGTTCATGAAACAGTGCCATTCACTTTCTGCCCAGAACTGAAGTTTTGCATAACTTGCACTAACAAGTTTCTGCTTCTGTCAAACTAACTTCACCACCCTCTTATCCATCCAAAGAGACACTGATCTGGAGAATTTGGCCACCCCAAGTGTTGCCTAGATGCCCTTGGCATTTTGACAAACACCCTGAGTGCATAGCCAGATTTGGCAAGATTTCAAGTTTACATTGTGAACTTGAGCCCCTAGCCTATCCACCATGATTCTTGATCCCCTTGCTAACCCTGACCTAGCCCTGTTTCTTGCCAGCCTCACCCGCGACCTCTAGGCTACCCTGGCATTTCGCCAAACACGTCCCGGGCGTGCTCTGGGCGCGCCCAGAGCGTGCGATTGGCATGCACGTGCGCCCGAGCCGCCGCGTATCGCCCCGCACCCGTTCCGGCCCTTGGCCAACATCTTCTAGCACGCCACGTATCCCTGCACCGCCACGCCACCCCGACCACCCCTGGCACCCCACAGCGCCACCGCCAGGATGGCCGTGGCGGCTAGCTGACGACCGCTTAGAGGCCCCGGCCGTGTCGGCACCGCCCGAACCACTCCCGCCGCGCCACCTCGCCACGAGCAAAGTGCCCGCTTCGTCCGCTAGCTCTTCCCGCCATCCTCAGCCCGCCCGTCCCCTGCTGCTACTGAGCGTCGGTTCGCCGCCGTTCTTATCTCCGGCCACCTCGGACCGACCTAGCCACGCTATATAAGGAAGCCCCGAGCGTCTCCGAGCCCTCAGGAAGCCTCACGCCGTCTCACTAGCACCCCCATCGCCACCAATTGAAGGGGAGCAGGTCATCTTCAACCTCTCCGGTCAATTCGGCCACCGCCGCCTCCCAGCTCCGTTCGGCGCAACCAGGGCCTCCCCCTCTCCAATCTGTTCACCAGAAACCCTCTCTTCCTCCCCTGAACCCTTCCCCCTACTCAATTTCGATCGGGAACCACCGCAGCCCCAAAATCACTATGCTCCCGAAGCTTCCTCCGCCGCAAAGCTCGCCGCCGACAGCTCACTCCATCCCTGTCACTCCCTCGACTACCGGAAGGACCGCCCCAGTCTTGCGGATCCATCCCCGCTCTCCAGAGGCCGCGAGGAGCCGCTGCTCGCCGGCGTTGGTCGCCGGAGCCCCGCTTCTGTTCGGCCAGAGGAGGAAGGAGGCGGGGAAGACTAGTCAAACCTGACTAGTGGGCCCCCTGGACCCACTGTCAGTGACACCCCGCGCGTCCACGCTGGTTAAGTGGAGGCGTAATTTCAAAATACGCCTTCGACGTGGTCAGTAATCGAACCGTTTTTTTTTTCTGTTTTTCTGTTTTATTTTTAAATCAGATTTTGACCAGAACTTTGACTGACTATAACTTTTTAAATATAACTCCAAATGAATTGATTCTTTTTCCTACCTCTCTCAAATATGGTCTAGTTTATTTTAAGATTTATTTGAAAAAAATTCGGACAACTTTTTTGTGCTGTTTTGATTTTATGTAGTAATTCAAATATATTCTTTTAAATAGGATTTTTGAAGATTTCAAGATGTGTTGGAATGCACCCTGCCTTCCCATAACCTGAAGGCAAGCATTCTGAACCCTGGTGTAATTTTTGTGTGTGTTGCTTGGCACGGTGGCAACACCACCCCGACACGAGCATACGTCATTTTATGTGAGGAGGTGTTCCTACTCATGAGTGCATGTTAATGAATTTCATGCAAATGGAGCTGATATGATTGTAATAGGAATCACCGTCATATGCCTTTCATGCATACCGGGAGGAAAGCCAGGAAGGCCTCTGTCTTGGGTGGACACGGTCTTGTCCCTAGTCCTCCGTCGAGACGGACGTACCCGGTATGGCATGAGGGGGTATGTCGCGTGGTGTTTCTATCTGTTGTTTGAAGTACATGCATTGTTATACTAATCTTGCAGGGAACATTACAACCTCCTGAGTCGACCGTAGATTGAGTCTTGTGCCAGTAACCCCCATACTTGCTTCGTACTACCACGCGTCTCTACAACAAGTAGGGTACGGTTTAGTAAGTTGTCAACCCCTTTCCTAGCACACACCGTACAGAGAGGCCATGGTGGGAGATACCGGAGGCCTCCGGTAGTCATACCATCGGGTCCGGGAGCATGGGTGTTTCGGTTGTAGCCGAAGGGGGTAGCTCCCCAGTTTGCACGCGGTATAAATTTTTTGATCCCATGTTACGTCGAGGTTGTAGCCTCCCCACTTAGAGTTTTTCTTAACAGCTGTCGTGGGTGATTCCAAACACATGTGAGTTAAGCTGGTGTGTGCAAGTTGGGTGTGTTTTCAACAAAAAGACCGTGGACGGAATTAGTCCCGATGGACTAAAGGAATCCGTTACTCGTGGGTAAAGAGTACACCCTCTGCAGAGATTAAACCTATTCGAATAGCCGTGTCCATGGTTAAGGATTACAGTCTGGGATGGGTCAAGTGTCGGTCTTAGTGTCGGTCTTCGGAGGTGAAACTGTTAAACCAGAACTGAATTTCACAACTTGTGGATTGTGATAATTATGATGATTATTATTATTATTGTTGACTAACCCGTGATTTTATTAGTATTATTGAATATCCCTGGGATGGTTCTACCTCCTGGATATTTACTGTGGCATTTCTTTTAAAGCCCTTTATGTGGTGTCGCTAAGACGCCCGACTGTGGCATTTCTTTTAAAAGCCCTTTATGTGGTGTCGCTAAGACGCCCGACTGTGGCATTTCTTTTAAAGCCCTTTATGTGGTGTCGCTAAGACGCCCGACTGTGGCATTTCTTTTAAAAGCCCTTTATGTGGTGTCTCTAAGACGCCCGACTGTGGCATTTCTTTTAAAGCCCTTTATGTGGTGTCGCTAAGATGCCCGACTGTGGCATTTCTTTTAAAAGCCCTTTATGTGGTGTCGCTAAGACGCCCGACTGCGGCATTTCCTTTAAAGCCCTTTATGTGGTGTCGCTAAGACGCCCGACTGTGGCATATTGTTATTTATTTCATAGATTTTAATTCTTCTATGTTACTGCATATTCATAAATAACATGCTTGCACGTATCAGCATTTTATTTATCTTTTGTGACTGACGCCCTGAGCATAAAATATTTTCAGCACATCATTATTATATTATACCTGTGTTCATGATGTTTGCGAGTACATTCAAAGTACTCACTGGCTTGTCCCTGGCTATTGTCTTGGCCAGATTTCTTGCTTGGAGAGGAGCGTTGCGATGACAGCCATGGAACCTAAGCAAATGGTGATAGCAGTCTCGCGAAGATAGGAGTTAACCTGGTCAGCTGTTCCTGTGGAAATTGGAGTCCAATAGACACTGATGATCCATAAACCGCTTTCGCCATCAACCTTTAGAAACCATTTGTTGTACTCACAGGCCAGAATGGTCTTGTACTACATATATTGTATTTTGCTTGGAATTTCTGTATCAAGTTGGTGCATCATCAGCTAACAGTAATCCTGGGACTGATGAGCACAACGGCCATTTTCTGGAAATCAATACCCGGAGAATCGGTCGCCACAGTTTGTTCATGCCTAGTACTTGAGTTAATATATCAGGCAATGCACTGGTACGGAGGGATTATCCTTTTACTCTGCATATATAACTTGTCTGAAGTCTAACTAAGCAAAATGTTTGACCAAATCCTTTCTTAGGAAATACAACAGGACAGATGTACGGCTTGAAAATTTATTGCATGATGCAGGTTATGATATTGTTTCGAATCCTGGATCTTAAATTTCAAAAAATCCAAAAGTGAGCATAAATTCTTGAAACTGAGCATGGTCACGTGATATGGCACAAATATTACTTCGTAAGTTTTTTCTTCAATTCGAGACAAGCTGCTTATGACAAGTTGCACAAATGAAGAGCCAAGGTATTTTGGAACAAAGACCTGTCACGTTAAGGCGAACGCTTTCACTATTGAAACCGTGGGCGTTTACGTGCCGCCACGAGTCTCTGCTTCTCATCGTCAGGTGCCGTCCCAGCAAGCGTGTGAGTCGACGGGAGGCGTGCGAGCAGCCCGCTGCGCCGACTATCAGGGAGGCGTGCGAGCAGACCGCTGTGCAGACTCACCGGGAGGCGAGCCCTTTGACCAGGCTCCACCGCCCACCGTCGTCCCAACTGCTCCAGCTTTTAATGTCGCCGGCGCCGCAGTTTAAAATCAACCCCGCACTACCCGGTATTGCTACAATCCTCTCTCTTCCTCTCCGATTCTCCTGTCGTCTACCTCCAACTAGCCTGACCTAAACGTACGCCATGTCGCATCACGATGGTCTGCCCTTAGTGTTCCAGTTTCCTGAGGAAGACACCCAGCTGGAGTCTCAAAAACATAAGGCGCTTTGGGACGAGCTTGAACTAGCCTTGCGGGAAGACGCCTCTCCTGTCCCCGCTCCCATTCCGGCTCATGTCGCCCCGACTGCGCCAGCGCCCATCCCCGTGGCATTGATGGGCTGGGAGCCTGATACGTCTCCAACGTATCTATAATTTTTGATTGCTCCATGCTACTTTATCTACTGTTTTGGACTATATTGGGCTTTATTTTCCACTTTTATATTATTTTTGGGACTAACCTATTAACCGGAGGCCCAGCCCAGAATTGTTGTTTTTTGCCTTTTTCAGTATTTCGAAGAAACAGAATATCAATCGGAGTCCAAACGGAATGAAACCTTCGGAAACGTGATTTTCTCACCGAACGTGATCCAGGAGACTTGGACCCTACGCCAAGGAACATCGGAGGCGGTCACGAGGGTGCCCCCTAGGGCGCGCCCCCTTGCCTCATGGGCCCCTCGAAGCTCCACCGACATACCCCTTCCTCCTATATATACCTACGTACACCCAAACGATCAGAACAGGAGCCAAAAACCTAATTCCACCGCCGCAACTTCCTGTATCCATGAGATCCCATCTTGGGGCCTGTTCCGGAGCTCCGCCGGAGGGGGCATCCACCACGGAGGGCTTCTACATCAACACCATAGCCTCTTCGATGAAGTGTGGGTAGTTTACTTCAGACCTTCGGGTCCATAGCTAGTAGCTAGATGGCTTCTTCTCTCTTTTTGGATCTCAATACAATATTCTCCCCCTCTCTCGTGGAGATCTATTCGGTGTGTTTGTTGAGACCGATGAATTGTGGGTTTATGATCCAGCTTATCTATGAATAATATTTGAATCTTCTCTGATTTCTTTTATGTATGATTGAGTTATCTTTGCAAGTCTCTTCGAATTATCCATTTGGTTTGGCCAACTAGATTGGTAGTTCTTGCAATGGGAGAAGTGCATGGCTTTGGATTCAATCTTGCGGTGTCCTTACCCAGTGACAGAAAGGGTTGCAAGGCACGTATTGTATTGTTGCCATCGAGGATAACAAGATGGGGTATTTATCATATTGCATGAATTTATTCCTCTACATCATGTCATCTTGCTTAAGGCGTTACTCTGTTTTTAACTTAATACTCTAGATGCATGCTGGATAATGGTCGATGAGTAGAGTAATAGTAGTAGATGCAGAATCGTTTCGGTCTACTTGTCTCGGATGTGATGCCTATATACATGATCATACCTAGATATACTCATAACTATGCTCAATTCTGTCAATTGCTCAACAGTAATTTGTTCACCCACCGTAGAATATTTATGCTCTTGAGAGAAGCCACTAGTGAAACATATGGCCCCCGGGTCTATTCTCATCATATCAATCTCCATCACTTTTATACTTGCCTTGTTTTTACTTTTATTTTTACCTTTACTTTGCATCTTTATACCAAAAATACCGAAAATATTATCTCTATCAGATCTCACTCTCGTAAGTGACCGTGAAGGGATTGACAACCCCTAATCGCGTTGGTTGCGAGTAGCTATCATTTTGTGTAGGTACGAGGGACTTGTGCGTGGCCTCCTACTGGATTGATACCTTGGTTCTCAAAAACTAAGGGAAATACTTACGCTACTGTGCTACATCATCCTCTCCTCTTTGGGGAAACCAACGCAAGCTCAAGACGTAGCAAGAAGGATTTCTGGTGTCGTTGCCGGGGAGTCTACGCAAAAGTCAACATACCAAGTACCATCACAATCCCTATCTCTCGCATTACATTATTTGCCATTTGCCTCTCGTTTTCCTCTCCCCCACTTCGCCCTTGCCGTTTTATTCGCCCTCTCTTTCCCAATCTCCTCCTCTCTTTTCCGTTTGCCTTCCCGTTGCCATGGCCGAATCAAAAAGAACTACGGGTTTTCTCCCGAGCTCTAGTGCCTTGGATAACCCCTCTATCCTCTCTAAGCTCATAAACAATGATGCTATAGAAAGACCCACCGGGGTCACCAATGAGAGCTTGAATAATTTTGATGAGGATAACTATTGAATTTTTCGCTATTTACTTGATGAGTCTTTAAAAGATGCTTGGGATAGGTTACTTAGGATTCGGGCTAGCTATGTGCCACAATATCAAATTGAAATTTACCTAAAAAGTCTTTATGTTGGCTTGCCCGCTTCCTTCAAACAAGTTTTAGATTCTATCTTTGAGGAAGGTTTTCTTGAAGGGGATGCTATAGATACCTATGAAAAAATGAAAACTATATTTGGGCACCCTATGAATGATAAGGTTGAATCAACTACTCTCTTGTGCTTTTATCAAAATGAAATTATTAAAGAGATGAAGTCTAGTTTAGAGGCAAATTTCCATAACGTGCTTAATCATACTTCTTCCATTAATGGCCATGTGCTTTACTTAAATAGAAGAATGAATGCATAGAAAGGAGATCCTCCTCTCCGAATACCAAAGATGGCAATACCTAGATCTATCCTTGCTTTTATGCCTAGCTAGGGGCGTTTAACGATAGCGCTTGTTGGGAGGCAACCCAATTTTATTTTTAGTTTTTTGTTTTTGCTTCTGTTTAGGAATAAATAATCCATCTAGCCTCTTTTTAGATGTGGTTTTATCTTTTAATTAGTGTTTGTGCCAAGTTAAACCTATTGGATCTTCTTGGATGATAGTTATTTGATCTTGCTGTAATTTCCAGAAACTTTGCGCTCAGTGCCCGAATTGTTAAAAATCACCAGAACGTGATAAAATATTGATTCCAAATGCCGCTGATCAATAAACATATTTTCCAGGTCGTCTAATTTTGGTAGAATGTTTTGAGTTCCATAAGTTTTCGTTAGTTACAGATTACTACAGACTATTCTGTTTTTGACAGATTCTGTTTTGCGTGTGTTGTTTGCTTATTTTGATGAATCTATGGCTAGTAAAATAGTTTATGATCCATAGAGAAGTTGGAATACAGTAGGTTTAACACCAATATAAATAAAGAATGAGTTCATTACAGTACCTTAAAGTAGTTTTTTGTTTTCTTTCTCTAACGGAGCTCACGAGATTTCTATTGAGTTTTGTGTTGTGAAGTTTTCAAGTTTTGGGTGAATTCTTTTGATGGATTATGGAACAAGGAGTGGCAAGAGCCTAAGCTTGGGGATGCCCATGGCACCCCAAGATAATCCAAGGACACCAAAAGTCAAAGCTTGGGGATGCCCGGAAGGCATCCCTCTTTAAATCCACTTCCATCGGTAATTTACTTGGAGCTATATTTTTATTCACCACATGATATGTGTTTTGCTTGGAGCGTCTTGTATTATTTGCGTCTTTGCTTGTTAGTTTACCACAATCATCCTTGCTGTACACACCTTTTGAGAGAACCATACATGAATTGGAATTTGATAGAATACTCTATGTGCTTCACTTATATCTTTTGAGCTTGATAGTTTTGCTCATAGTGCTTCACTTATATCTTTTGAGCTTGATAGTTTTGCTCATAGTGCTTCACTTACATCTTTTTGAGCGTGATAATTTTTGCTCTAGTGCTTCACTTAGATCTTTTAGAGCATGGTGGTGGACTTTTTTTAAAGAAACTTGATCTCTCATGCTTCACTTAGATTATTTTGAGAGTCGTTAATAGCATGGTGATTTGCTTAATGTTAATATACTTGGTATTCAAGATATGTGAAACTTTCTTTTGAGTGCGTTGAATACTAAGATAAATTCGATGCTTCATAATTGTTTTGAGATATGAAGATGGTGATATTAGAGTCATGCTAGTTGAGTAGTTGTGAATTTGAAGAATACTTGTGTTGAAGTTTGTGATTCCCGTAGCATGCACGTATGGTGAACCGTTATGTGATGAACTCGGAGCATGATTTATTTATTGATTTTCTTCCTTATGAGTGGTGGTCGGGGACGAGCGATGGTCTTTTCCTACCAATCTATCCCCCTAGGAGCATGCGCGTAATACTTTGCTTTGATAACTTCTAGATTTTTGCAATAAGTATATGAGTTCTTTATGACTAATGTTGAGTCCATGGATTATACGCACTTTTTCCCATCCTTCCACCGTTGCTAGCCTCTCTAATACCGCGCACCTTTCGCCGGTATCATACACCCACCATATACCTTCCTCAAAACAACCACCATACCTACCTATCATGGCATTTCCATAGCCATTCCGAGATATATTGCCATGCAACTTTCCACCATTCCGTTTATTATGACACGCTCCATCATTGTCATATTGCTAGCATGATCATGTAGTTGACATCGTATTTGTGGCAAAGCCACCGTTCATAATTCTTTCATACATGTCACACATGTTTCGTTGCATATCCCGGTACACCGCCGGAGGCATTAATATAGAGTCATATTTTGTTCTAAGTATCGAGTTGTAATTGTTGAGTTGTAAGAAAAATAAAAGTGTGATGATCATCATTATTAGAGCATTGTCCCAAGTGAGGAAAGGATGATGGAGACTATGATTCCCCCACAAGTCGGGATGAGACTCCGGAAGAAAAAAAATAAAAAAAAGAAGAGGCCATAAAAAAGAGAAAAGGCCCAAATAAAAAATGAGAGAAAAAGAGAGAAGGGACAATGTTACTATCCTTTTACCACACTTGTGATTCAAAGTAGCACCATGATCTTCATGATAGAGAGTCTCTCATTTTGTCACTTTCATATACTAGTGGGAATTTTTCATTATAGAACTTGGCTTGTATATTCCAATGATGGGCTTCCTCAAATGCCCTAGGTCTTCGTGAGCAAGCGAGTTGGATGCACACCCACTTAGTTTCTTTTGTTGAGCTTTCATATACTTATAGCTCTAGTGCATCCGTTGCATGGCAATCCCTACTCACTCACATTGATATCTATTGATGGGCATCTCCATAGCCCGTTGATACGCCTAGTTGATGTGAGACTATCTTCCCTCTTTTTTATCTTCTCCACAACCACCATTCTATTCCACATATAGTGCTATATCCATGGCTCACGCTCATGTATTGCGTGAAGGTTGAAAAAGTTTTGAAAATGTTAAAGTATGAAACAATTGCTTGGCTTGTCATCGGGGTTGTGCATGATTTAAATATTTTGTGTGGGGAAGATGGAGCATAGCCAGACTATATGATTTTGTAGGGATAACTTTCTTTGGCCATGTCATTTTGAGAAGACATAATTGCTTAGTTAGTATGCTTGAAGTATTATTATTTTTATGTCAATATGGACTTTTGTCTTGAATCTTTCGGATCTGAATATTCATACCATGATTAAGAAGATTTACATTGAAATTATGCCAAAGTATCAGTCCGCATCAAAAATTCTCTTTTTATCATTTACCTACTCGAGGACAAGCAGGAATTAAGCTTGGTGATGCCTGATACGTCTCCAAAGTATCTATAATTTTTTATTGCTCCATGCTACTTTATCTACTGTTTTGGACTATAATGGGCTTTATTTTCCACTTTTATATTATTTTTGGGACTAACCTATTAACCGGAGGCCCAGCCCAGAATTGTTGTTTTTTGCCTTTTTCAGTATTTTGAAGAAACGGGATATCAAACGGAATGAAACCTTCGGAAACGTGATTTTCTCACCGAACATGATCCAGGAGACTTGGACCCTACGCCAAGGAACATCGGAGGCGGTCACGAGGGTGCCCCCCCCCCCCCCCGAGGGCGCGCCCCCTGCCTCGTGGGCCCCTCGAAGCTCCACCAACGTACTCCTTCCTCCTATATATACCTACGTACCCCCAAACGATCAGAACAGGAGCCAAAAACCTAATTCCACTGCCGCAACTTCCTGTATCCACGAGATCCCATCTTGGGGCCAGTTCCGAGCTCCGCAGGAGGGGGCATCCACCACGGAGGGCTTCTACATCAAGACCATAGCCTCTCCGATGAAGTGTGAGTAGTTTACTTCAGACCTTCGGGTCCATAGCTAGTAGCTACATGGCTTCTTCTCTCTTTTTGGATCTCAATACAATGTTCTCCCCCTCTCTCGTGGAGATCTATTCGATGTAATCTTCTTTTTGCGGTGTGTTTGTTGAGACCGATGAATTGTGGGTTTATGATCCAGCTTATGTATGAATAATATTTGAATCTTCTCTGAATTCTTTTATGTATGATTGAGTTATATTTGCAAGTCTCTTTGAATTATCCGTTTGGTTTGGCCAACTAGATTGGTAGTTCTTGCAATGGGAGAAGTGCATGGCTTTGGGTTCAATCTTGCGGTGTCCCTACCCAGTGATAGAAAGGGTTGCAAGGCACGTATTGTATTGTTGCCATCGAGGATAACAAGATGGGGTATTTATCATATTGCATGCATTTATTCCTCTACACCATGTCATCTTGCTTAAGGCGTTACTCTGTTTTTAACTTAATACTCTAGATGCATGCTGGATAGCGGTCGATGAGTGGAGTAATAGTAGTAGATGCAGAATTGTTTCGGTCTACTTGTCTCGGATGTGATGCCTATATACATGGTCATACCTAGATATACTCATAACTATGCTCAATTCTGTCAATTGCTCAATAGTAATTTGTTCACCCACCGTAGAATATTTATGCTCTTGAGAGAAGCCACTAGTGAAACCTATGGCCCCCGGGTCTATTCTCATCATATCAATCTCCATCACTTTTATACTTGCCTTGTTTTTACTTTGCTTTTTACTTTTCACTTTGCATCTTTATACCAAAAATACCAAAAATATTATCTCTATCAGATCTCACTCTCGTAAGTGACCGTGAAGGGATTGACAACCCCTAATCGCGTTGGTTGCGAGTAGCTATTGTTTTGTGTAGGTACGAGGGACTTGTGCGTGGCCTCCTACTGGATTGATACCTTGGTTCTCAAAAACTGAGGGAAATACTTGCGCTACTGTGTTGCATCATCCTCTCCTCTTCGGGGAAAACCAACGCAAGCTCAAGACGTAGCAGAGCCGCACATTGTCGCCGAGCTTGATGCCACGGGATTCCACGAGGTCCCCGCCGACTTTCACGCGCCCGTGCACCTACCAGTGCATGCGCTGCAGTGCGACAGCAAGACGCAACCGTGCCGTTGCATGCCCTGCGCGCAGTGACGGCGTCTGCGCCCGTGCCGGTGCCCGTGCACACGAATGTCTCCGCCGCGCCGTTGACAGCGCGTGTCCCCGCGCGGGTGCCAGTGCCCCCCTCAGCGGCATGGATGGCCACCGTCGACCGTTTCCTTGCACCAACGCCTGTCGCCTCCTCCCGCCAGTTGACGCGCGCCGAAGTCCAGAACATTTTGGCCTTCCTTGAAGCTAGGCCAACGTCCAGGAGTACGCCAACAACGGCGCAAGAAGCCACCGTCGCCTTCAGTTAGTGGCCCGATGACACACAGACCACGGCAGAGGAGCCGCTTCCCACTGCAAGACGCCCCCGCCGCCGCCGCGTAATCTAAATTTGCCATGAAAAACGTTTGGATTGCCATGCTTAAAATTCGAACATTTATCATTTCTGTTTATTTTATATCGATCGTCGTATAATTTAATGTCGGATTCAGGCTGAACGAAATGTATGGTTTGATCGATTGAATGTTCTGCTAGAGCCGTATCAAATTAAATATAAAACGTCATCAAGCCACATGTATTCCTTGTAATCCAACGGCCTAGACTGCTTCAATGTCGAGCGCTCAACACGTTTAGCGTGCAGTTAATTTCATGCCAAAAATAGTGCTAATCACATGAAAACACGCAAATAATATCCTATTAGTTAATATCTGCATGCACTTCATATAATTCCAAATTAACGTGCATTGCACGTACACACTGACTAGTGCTGCTAGTACGTGAAACTGGTGCCGTGACTTGTGAACGCGTCCTGATATGTTCAACGGCAACATCGCCCGCGAGTTCTTCATGTTTGCCCGTGCGTCTAAATGCGGAAGGGGAGGAGAGAGAGAGAGCACACATGGAACCCACCAGTAAGTGAAGGCGAATAGTACTAAAAATAATATTACATGTTATCCATTAATTAGGCTGTGGTAATATAAAAACATTATGTGAACAAAGGGGGTACAACAAACATTGTTATTCTACGTATGTTGCCTATTGACGTGCGGCTTGAAGACCCGGTCGCATGTTCGATCCTCGTCCTTTATTTTTTAATTTGTATATGGGTCCAAATTTGTTTCATGACTTGTGGGCCCCTCGGTGTGTAGTTTGTAGCACTTTAATTTGTGGGTCGAAATTTGTTCCACTCCAAGTGGACTATCGGTGTGTAGTTTTGTAGGTTATTTATAATAATTAAAGAGAACAACATAGTTTTTTAATAATACCATGGTGCGACGTTGAAGGCGAGAAAGGACGTGCGAGAGAGCAATGGTCGAGCCAGAGGGAAATCAACTAGGGGAGTTGCGTGGGTTGCAATGGTGTTTGGAGTAGTTGTGGGCCGAATGCTATGAAAATATAATCTAAACCGACCGGAATAAATGCCTACACAAATTAATCCAAGGTTGGAGTGCCCCTCGCAATGTAAATAGCTCCGGCTTTGCGAGGGATGGAGAGGTAGTAGCGTTAACGCGTGGAACATACGGTGTGAGAAAGCGAGGTCAATCGAGAGACATATAGATAGAGAGACAAAGTGAGTGTGGTCCTTGAACAAATATATATGCTCTAGAGAGATATTGTCCGATTGAGCTTTTGGCAAGGGTGAGGGCTGTAAGATAGGGCTTGAGAGATGATCCAGTTACAGACGTGTAGATATATTTTGTGCGTGGGAGAAAGCAAGGTCAACAGATCACATAGGGTCGCCGTGCAATCGAAAGAGTGAGACGGGTTGGAGAGAATGACCTAGATAGACGATGTGCGTGAAAGAGTATACAATGTGAATAGGTCGAATTGGGCTCAAACATGGTGATATATCGTTTTTGTCCGAGAAAGAGCGAGGTCAATCGAGACATACGGAGAGAGAGAGAGAGAGAGAGAGAGAGAGATTGAGTGAGCGTGGCCCACCATGAGGTCGGAAGAGTGGCGGCGGCTTGGATGGACTGACCTAGATAGACAATATGCGTGAGAGAGTATAGAGTGTGTCGATCGAGGCCCGAAGAGGGAGATATATCATTTGTGTGTGAAAGAAAACGAGGTTAAACGAGACTCAGATAAAGAGAGCGAGATTGAGTGAGTGTGGCCCGCCGTGCGGAAGAAAGAGTGAGACAGTCTCGAGGGAGTGACCTAGATATACAACGTGCTTGCATGCGCACGAGAGGTTGGGGGGCTAGATAGGCAATGCATGTATTTAGCGCGAGAGGGTGAGAGGGAGATGGGGGAGAGAGAGAGAGAGAGCTCGGCATGGGGTGCAATGGCTGGTGTGTGAGGTAAATACATTTGGTAACAGAGTGGAGACTTAGAGATCGAAACATGGAGAGAAAGAATGAACGTGTGTTGGAAACCAATAGCTTCCTAAGGTGGTTAGGAGAGGAAGATTGACCGATATAGGAAGTATGTAGCGTTTGTGGGGGGGGGGGCCTAAAAACAACATTTGAATGTACATAGTACGAGACTTAATATCGATGTTTCAATTTGGTGTACATTGTAAGATTTGAACGAGGACCAGGAATACGGGTAATTATTTCGATTTCGTGCCATACTAAGTTTCGAAAAGTTGACATTGACTCAATTTGTTGTGCTATTTTGTAGGTCATATGTTTGAATCCATCCAAAAGTTTTCTCACTACCATGGTGTTCATCATATACATATGAATTTGTATTAAAAAAGTAGCGTGGATACAGTGAAATGCGAAATCCATGTTAGAATTTGAGATCGCTACGTGACACACACTCTAATTCAAAAATCTAACTACGTGACACACACTCTAATTCAAATAACTAATTATGTGACACACACTCTAATCCACGTTAGCGTGGGTACCGTTTCGATTTTTTTTCAAATAAATCCTCATTAATTAATTTATAGCACTCCCTCTGTCCACTTTTATAAGACCTTGAAGACATTTCAGACAATGCGCAAAACAATTCATTTTAGGTTGTCTGAAACGACTTACAAAAGTGAACGGATGGAGTATCTCGTTTCGAACGACTAATTATTGCAAGGAAAACACGGCCATGGTAATACATATAGATTCGTTTGCAAATGAAAGAAGATTCGTTTGCATTCTCAAATGTAGGCGCACTAGGTAGACCAGGGTCGTGTCGGGGTGGACGCTGCTTCGGTGCCTTAAAGGCAACTGCCTTTGGGTGACTGACATGTAGGCCAACAACCTGTTGGGCCCACATGTCATGGACACAAAGGCAGGTGCCTTAAGGCACCGAAGCATAGTCCTGTCGGGTGGTCACGTGTGTTGAACGGACGCGTAGCACCCACCCACCCCCCCCCTCCCCCAAAAAAAAGGACGACGACAATATAAGTTCGCGCTTCCATGTTTCGGATTGAAATATCTGGCGGCCCCAATTCTAGCCCTGCAAAATCTCTCTTCTCCACTGTCCCCTTCCGCGCCCAGATTGCTCAAATCCCTAATTTGCCGCCAAGCCTCGAATCTCCCCTCGTCTCGTCTCTTTCCCCACCGTTCCCCACCTCTGTGCCTGATGACGACGACGAAGACGACGGTCGCGCTTCACCACCGCACCGGAGCTACCTCATCTACGCCCTCGTCCACCGCACTGGGTGGTCCACCGACAACGCCGGCCGCCCAAACCGACGTGCCTCACAGACACCGAGTTCCACCGCATTAGGTGCGCTTCACCGACGCCGTCTCCCAGCTCACCGGGGCTACTTCACCGAGCACATCGTCGCACCTCCGCCCCCCGAGGCCGTTGGGGCTTCACAAACGGTCTCGTCCACCGCATCGTAGCGCTCCGCTGCCACTCAAGATCTGCATCCGTGCGCGGCCAGCCAACGCCAGCGCATCACCCTCAACGGCTCTGAAGTGACCCGCACTCTAGCTAGGCGAGCATGCCCAAACGCCGGCCTAAACTAGGTATCCACACATCACTCCCTTGTGCACTGTTCCGACGATGTTTGGATATCCTTTCACTGCTCTCTTAGCTTACACGCCTATGCAACTCTGACTTTAACTCTTATTTCTTCTGGAGATATCATCTGAAACAAGCAAATCCATATTTTAGCGAAGCATGACGGCGCTACGGGATCTGGTACACATCCTGCACACCCGTATAACCTTGTAAGTATCTGTCCTCCGGTACAACATCAAGGTCGATTCCTCTTATTTGATCAACCATTCGCCGTGTCAAAAATGCAGAGGGGGATGCAAGGATCACAAGGCCTGCACATCCAAGCAAGTGGTAACATGGACTTGTACATGGAACATCCCAAGCGCAAGCAGAGCTGCAGTGAGCCTGTACAATGAGCTAGCGTAAGTCCCTGCATTTCATTTAATTCGTACTGGCATTCGTGTATGATTTGTGTGCAGTGGCTGATCCACGAATTCAAGTTACCAGGGGCGAATATTTAACTTAAAAAATATGAAGGCACTTGCACTCCGGAAATCAACATAACTTGAGAAATGTGAAGCTACATGCACTTTGAAAACCAGCTAATGATCCAAAGTAGTTCAGATTATAAACACTAAATGATGCAAGCACCAAAAAACACAAAATGCAACATGGTGTACAAGGACTACAAACATGGTCTGTACCTGCTTGAATTATTCGTTCTCTGGCTGAAAATATTGAAATGTAATTGCACGTATAACCAGTGCGCAAACTGCATATCGATATATCTATCCTGCACAAGTATGCCAATAGTTTCAAACAATAGATTAGAAAAGTATTTATGCTATGTTGTCATGATACGGGGACTTTCTGGTAGATGGCCTCGACGTTTCCTCAAGCTATGAAAATGCACTATAATTTGCTTGTCACCAATGCCTGCAAATATCTGTCTCTCTCAACATAGTAGATCATCATTAGACACTAAATCCTTCAATGAGCTTGCACAATGCTTGCATTAGATCCCTCATTAGACACTATATGTTCATCACCAGGAGCATGTAAAATGTTTGCATCAAATCCTTCATTAGCAGTATGTTCATTAGACACTTCAAGCTCAAGAACAACATGAGCTTGTATGTTTGCAACGGAAACTTGATTAGATATATCAGATTCAGTCATTTCAGTATTGATTAGGGGAGTTATAAAATAAGTAGAAATTGGTTTCATTTTCTCATAGATTCCCTACATACAAGCAGTTTTACAACACCGTCAGGTTTAACTATTGGCCAGAAATTGAAGAGTTGAATTAGATATAATTAGGGATGTGATGTACCTGCTCGTTGCGCATGCTACTCTTGCAAGCTGCGATTGTCTGCTTGCAAGCTCGATGCCATGCCCGTGCTGCCGCCGCTGCCTCCCACGCAGCTACACCCAGGTTGGATCTTCATCTTCTTGTCCTTCCGTTCGCTTGAAGCCCGGCGACCGCCCTCCAACGAGGGCGCGAGGAAGTGCTTTGTCGGTCTGTCAGCGGCGGCTACGTTAGGAGCGAACCAGACTGGAGGCTGGAGCGAATGAATTGGGATTTTTCCTGCTGTCGATCGATATGGGAGGCGCTCGTTTGGGCCGCGAGCCTGCTATAGGGCCTGCCTTGCACTTATGTTATTGTTCCATCCAAATTGAAACATTTTTCTTCATTTTTTACATTGCCTGCTCGTGCGTTGGGACGAACAAAACTAGCGTGGGCCAACCTGGACGACTCAAACTAGGTGCACACTTTCCAGCCACCTGAGGCGGCCGGCCATACTAGCCCCTATGGTGGCGTCGCCCCTTTTTGCATGTATGATTGGATAGTGAAAAATATTCCAGTGGCGCTTTTGTTTTACCCACAGAATGGTTGAATTGCTTGTTTCTATGAACTGAGTTCGCCAATAATGTGAAGGATGCCAGTCTTTTCATCCTATTGTAGATTGCTTAGATCTCGATATGCCAAAAGTAATCGCATGAAATATACAGTAAAAGCCAGTGTGATGTGTTTGGCTACAACTAGTCTGACTACACGTCCTCATATAACATATCAAGGACGCACCATCTTACCAGATTAACCATTCGACTTAGCCATGCAATGTGGGAAGAAAGAAGTATTGGGACTGCGTATCCAAGCAATTGATGCCATGGACTCCTTCGTACAACCTTGTAAGCGAAAAATAAGTTGCAGTGTGCCTGTACAAAGAACTAGCATAAGTTCAGTTACCTGCTTCTCGGAATTTTAGTTAGCCACTTATTGCAAAATTGTTCAATTATGTTGCTTGGCTTAATTTAGTTTGCTACTGATTACATAATGGCACAGCCTGTTAATCATATTGTAGACTGCGCCTATCTATGTGTTTGATACTTACTGTTAAGAATTACCTGTTTGCCTTAGCTTAAATATCTACTTGTTTGTTTAACTGCATTGCTGCTGCAACAGCGGGTTACAATGATGTTAATAACTACTTTTCAGCATCCAATTGAAACTCTTTAATTCCTTGTTTGTTTAACTGGTTTGCTGTTATAACTCCCAGTTGAGATGTTTTGCTAACTTCAACTTTTCTGAATCCAATCGGAACTTTAATGGCAAAACAGGTTAGCCCAAGATCAAAGAGTGAGATCCCCATGGACGTTGCATCATCCCACAGCAGTGGCACCGGCCCAATCGTGCATTATGAATTGCCAACTGCTGATGCTCTAGAGGCTAAACTAGTGGTAGAAAGAGATTCTGCTTCTGCACTTAGAGATGAAGTTGACATGTTGAGGAAGCAAACAGCACAATCACAAGCAGTACTCAAGACAACCATTAAATATTTGGTGGATTTCAAAACGAAGCAAGCTGAGACTGACCAGATTGTTAAGGTCCTGAAGGAAAAAAGGAAATTAAATTCCTACTTGGTAAATCATAGGTGAAATGTTCTTTCCATAGTTGAATAACCTTTGTGTTGTCTGTTCATGTAATCAATCAAACCATTTGTTTTAGAGATCATGTAATAATTGTTTTTTTTTGTTTTGGTTTGTAATTTTATTTGAGCACAAGTCTGTATTAATTGATAAGACTCGAAGACATTTCATTTTGATTGTTGTGCCAGACCTACAAATATGCCAATCGGGCTGAATGTGCATTCAGCAATAGTAGTAGTATAGATGGACCATAAGTGGCATGCATCGGAAAGGGCCAAGATGCTGGCTAAAAAAAGGATGTTGTTGTAGCCAAAAAAAAGTACAGCGGCCTGGCTTATGTATGTTAGTTGATATTATTGATCCATATACTATATAAGTGTTTATATGTTTGTTAGTTGTGTACATTATTGGTTGATTGACTTGGTATTTGAATCTTGATACATCGCTTGTGTACATATCTAAATGGGAGTACACATTATGCTGCGTGTGACATTTGAGTTGGACATAAAGTGTTCCAAATATTCGAATTCACCTTAAACTGGATTCTAGCTTCTGAATTTGAGTATCGGCATTTGTAAATCATATTCATATATGACAGTGGAATACATCTTTGTCGTGCTTTTGAAGATATATAAAAACACATAGAATGATTTATAAAGATTCGTATAGGAATACAAAATGGATTCGAATTTAGTTTCCAGGGTAAACGTGGATGCTTATTGTCCCAAAATTCGAAAGAAGCGGCAAAATGTCCACTCCCACGTCGTCTGCCTGAAGCCAAGTGTTTGGGAGATGGAAATTACTGTCTACCCCTTACACAGACAATCCATCCGCCTGATTTCCACTACTCTCAATAGGGGTAGGTTAGTAACTTCAAGTAGACGTGACATGACCGCCTCTGAGCCCATTCCGACACGGTGGGCGCCAAACATGGGCGGAAAAACACATTTGATTCAAGCTCATCTGAAAGACCTCTGTTTCTCCCTCCATTTCCCCATTCATACACGGTGGGCGGCAAAACAAACTCGACTCGGCCGAAATCGATGTAGGCAAATATTTTCGATAGGGGAAGGTTTGTAACTTCACTCAGACGTGACACAACCGCCCTACCTGTCAGCCCCATTCATACACCGTGGGCGCCAACCATGGGCGCCAACCACCCTCTCCTCGCCCGAAATCGCTCTGGGCAAATATTGGCGAGATGCGAGATTACCGTCCTATCCCCAACCGACGAGACGTCCAAATTTTAAGCGGGGCTAAGTTCAGTAATTTCCCATATTTCAGACAAAGCGTCCCAAAACATGGTTCCCCGTACCTCTCCCTCCATTTTCCCATTCATACACCGTCCGTGCTAGAACACCCCATCCCCACACCAGCCTCCGTCCGCCACCCCATCCATCGCCGCCGTCCTCCACCACATCCATCACCACCGTCCTCCACCATGCCGGAGCGCCTACCAAGACCGCGTTGTCCACTCCTAGAGATGGTCGTTTCTCATCCACGGCGACAGACCAATAGCCTTGCATCGCGTCCTATCGCTTCATCGGCGTCGTCGTCCTCTTTGCCGGGGCCGCTCACACGACCTTCTCTTCCACCGCAACGGGACTTATCCCCCGATGCACCCGTCTACCGTCGCAGATCTGCTTCAACGCCACCGACAACCATCACACCCCCGATGCCTACACGGCGCCGCAAGAGAGGTGGTACTTCATATCTCCTCAACTTTTTGATCTCAACCAGAAAATAGATCTTAACTTGGTTACTCTACTTTCTTTTCAGCTCTTAGAATTTAGTTCTTAGTTCGACGCAAACAATGGATGCTAAATATCATTTCTCCGGTTTGCAGCTTCAAATCTGCCATGGCACAACCATAATACGGTTTAATTGATCATGCTTAGGGTTTAATTGATCATGTTGGTTTCGTGGTGGTTTCTTTAATAGAAATCGGAGGGGAAACCCTCTTTTGCTAAAAAAATATGCTTAGAGTTTCCCCCTTTTATGATCACTATACGATCAGAATACGTGCTTCGTGTCATAATAACACTACTCCAGCCATCAAGCTAAACAAGCTAAGTTGTTCAAATACGAATCTGATATTATTAAAACAGGGTTGTTTAATGGTCAACTAGATGTTCCTAAATTAATTTCGAAAATGCATGTTCACCGCTCGGGTGTGTATCTCTACAAGGTGCCCACGGTGGGCCGGCCCACCCTGGTATTTTGGGTCGTCCCAGGCCCCGATTCCCCTCTGTTCTGATGTGTGCTTCTGATCTCTACTCGCCCCCAGCTGCCTGCCTCGCCGGCGACTTGCCGTCCCTGGATGGCATGACTCTAGGAGGAGACGCCGGACTAACAGGTGGCCAGGAGCCGCTCGCCCAACAGCGTCACCGCTGCCCGGGCGCGCCGCCATGCCTACCTTCCCAGTCCGTTCAGGGCTCAGGCGTGCAACACCCACCAAGCCAACCCGATTTATCCTGAGATACGTCCTCAACACTCAGTAGCCACTCCTCATCACCCATTTTCCAATTGATTCATTACTCATTAGGCAGGACTGTCATTAGGGTTTGTTGTGTGCTCAGTGCTACCTACACTTAATGGTTCAGATGTATTTCGGTAATCTTTAGTACCTCTGAAGTTCACAGGGTTTTCAAAATTCCGGCCCTCGTAACAGAAACTAGTCATTTTGGATTGTTGGTTGTAGTGACATTGACCCAGATTACTACTACAAGCCAGGTTTGTTGACAATTTTACTTTTCTTTCTTACTCATTCGATATAATATCCAATTATTCACGTCGATTAGTAGCAAACAATAAGTGCTAGACAAACTTCTTTATTCAGATTTTGGACGGTCTCTTACTGCAGTTACAATTCTGCATACTTGTCCTAATAAGCTCAAAAGTAAATGATTGATTCACTACATCTATGCTTGCCTTGTCATATTTGTTGTCAATATTCTTTTAGGGTGGACCACCCTGTTTCTAAATACTGGAACCATAGACATGAGTGAATAGTATTTCTCTATGTGATCTCTTCCATCATGTGTGGGTAACGAACACTGCATTGTATAGAAAGAAAGTGTCATTTCCAGCTTTTACATAGGTTTCGATTTTTTACATGGAATACAGTCTGCCTACTTGCTTTGTGTCGCACTACCAACACTCCACCCTTGAAGCTAAACATTACGCCACTCATAATTGCTTAGTTTATTTGTTCAAATACGAATTTCATATGATTCTAATGTTCCTACTTCAGTTTTGAAATGTGTGCCTGCCTGTTATAGAGACATAAGGGGTTTGTATTTCTGTGTGTGGTCTGGTCGGCACGGTTGGGGAGGTGAACTTTGCATATGTAGGGGTTTATAGGGAGACACTCTCCGAGTTGAATCCGCAATGCATTCCATAGATAATCTGACTACTTTTTATGCTTTCATGAATCTCAGATTCTGAACAGCATCATAATGATTATGAGCTTGCGCGCATGAAAAGAATAAAGCAGAACAATGCCATGGCTGTCAAACTTGGCATTAAGGGACGGAAATCAAGTCTGGATGCAATGCAATGCAAACGCTCTCCACCTACTGATTCATGGTCGAATATGATCCTAACAGTGATTCGAGCTAGAGGGAGACCTAAGTCAATGTAGCTCCCTAGTGGAGGAGTCAGAGGAAGATGCCCTATCTTATTCACCCATCAAGGTACTTGCTCTAACTTTCCAAGGTTACATTGCTCGCACATATCTTGCAACTGATGCTTTGCATTGCTTCTACTTTGTTGAACTGCCATTAGCTTAGTTTACACATCGTATGTGAATACCCCTGCCTATCCATTTTCAGTACATATTCCATCTGTCATCATACCATATTTATCCATTCAAATGTTGTTCTTGTGTATCAGACGTTCAAAAGGAAGAGGGCGATTGCTGATCGTGGAGGAGCACAAGCAAAGTATTTGGAAAAGGTAGTGGCACCTGATAAATCAAATAGCCCATTAGGTGTAGTTGCAATATCACCTGACCCACAAAATACCCCAACTCTAGCAGACTCTAGCCCTACTACACTGGTCATTTCTGATGCCCCAACTCAGCAGACCCCAACTGCAGCAAACAGTATGATTATGCCAGTTGACATAGCACCAGCTGTACGACGCAAAACCCCCATTCCAGCAAAGAGTACACCAAATCCAGTTGCCAAATCCCTTTTCGAAACAGAGAGAGCCCCAATTGCAGCAAATAGGACCCCTGTTCCATTTCTTCCCAGTTTAGAAGACGAAGCTTATGTTGTTGTCAGGAACTTTGTGCGCATCTTTCCTTCATGTAAAGATTATTCCAGTCTACCTCCGCAACTTACGCGTAAGTAATGTACTAATGTTATTCATGGTCATTACTGCATATGTTTCTACTGACAGAAGACACAAGATTTCATTATTTTAAATAGGCGAGGAGCAAACTGGATTGTGATGACGAGCAAGGGTTGGTTGCGCTTTTCAAGCACTCGTTGATGAAGTATCGTTCCTACCTGAGGCAAGCGCACTTCGATGGCAAGCCTCTGAACGAAATTTCTGTAAAGTCTCCGGTGCTACATTTATCCGACGGTGACTGGAATAATCTTGTTACACATTGGTCTCGGCTGCAGCGTAAGGTACTGTCTATGATATCACATCACAATTTGAACTACATTTTTGCATTTGCCTTAATGTCTCACTTGTACGAAAATTGTTAGCAGAAGAACATCAGTTCTCAAGGGACCACAGAATCTCGCAACTATACTGCACACTGCATTGCTCTTCTAAGTACCTCTTGCCCTGTATGACCATACTTACTTCCATAGCTGTTTGATTATGTAGCATCACTGCACATGTTAGCCTCGTAATCGTCCATTTGGTGGACATTATAAGATCCGTATGGACTCTTACATAAATTTAGAATCAACCCAATGCTTTTGAAGAGGTTTAGCTCTGCAGTCCTCTTGTAAGGACTGAACATGGTCTATCACTGTACTTACATTAACAGCTACTTCCAGGGATTGGTAGTTGATTATGTAGCATCAATCTGCATCTTATCTTCATTATCCTCTATCCCTTCCAGTATTATCATATCTATAATTACTCTCTACAAAATGTAGAGTACAGGCAATGCTTATGAAGAACATT
Source organism: Aegilops longissima (assembly GCA_021605205.1). Classification (NCBI taxonomy): domain Eukaryota; kingdom Viridiplantae; phylum Streptophyta; class Magnoliopsida; order Poales; family Poaceae; genus Aegilops; species Aegilops longissima. The sequence continues at coordinate 754,541,327 of CM038682.1, read as the reverse complement.
ATGTGCTGAAATTCTAGAGTTATCCTTCCCTTGACATGGAGAAGGGCATTATAACGCCGGTGTTAAATGTTAATGTAAGTCAATCCTTCTAAAGCCTTTATCCTCAACTCCTGTTTAATTTGCTCATACTCCCTATCGTTTACTGCTGTTTAGTTTGCTGTTTCTACCAAAATGCATGTTCGTAAGAACCGTAAGTTCTAAGTTTTACTTGTAAAACCAAATTCCTTATTCATACCATGCACATTACTTAATACTCCCTATATGTATGCTTGTTTTTGTGGATCTATAATCCAGTGTGTGGTGAAGCAGCCCATGTTTGCAACCTTGTCATCTCCTGTTTTATCTTACTGATGTGGCTGATGATATGAACAACATGACATGCACATTATCCAAAATAGATACATCTTCATCTATGCTTGTTATGTTGACATGGTAATCCAGTAGTGTGGTGAAGCTCCCCGCATTATGAACAATGCCAAATTATGCTATTGATATTTTGAACTTACTCTTTATTTTCTAATTTGGAATTGGATAGAATTGATAGAACAGTTATCATCTTTGTTTATACACGTGCAAACCTATCATCTATCTGCTTTGTTTCAGGGTGATATGCCTGATGGCATGCACAAGTCTGCTGAAGGCTGTGAGACAAACCCAACATATATTGCAGCAAAGAAGGCAAAACATCTTGAAGATAGCGAGACAACTCCAAAGTCTTGTCTTGATGCAGTGTTCAAGTTACTTGAGACTAACAATCAGACAAGCTCACAGAATTCGTTGTCTGAATCAGTTCGATTTCTTCAGTCCCAAGTTCTAGCAGAAAGGCATTCTGCAACTCAACTTCGACTTGTAGTCCTATCTCTAAGAAAGATTGCGGAGAACTCCAACGAGAACCTCATCGCTAAACAGCTACACCTGGAAGCTATGACCGACATGCTAGGCCGGTCTCACAGCCTTGCTCAGCAGCTTGCGCAGCAGTTCCCCCGCAAGGCTAACCTTTCTTGAACTGTCTTAGAAGTGGTATCGGTTCAGTATTATTTTGTTACGCTACAATTGTGCCCATTTTTTGTAATCTGCTTCTTCGTTGCGCTTTATGATCACTGGTGGCGAACTTCGATGCCCAGTGGATGTAATATACCATAAATCCTTTATTGTATAGTGTAGGTTTATTCTTAGTTACTATGCCGTAATTTATTTATTGTATAGAGTAGGTTTGTTCTTAATTCCTACTAGTTACTGCCATCATTCGCTATCTGAAAAAAATCAGATGTAGTTGACCGGACCGAAACATTCGACTCTAACGGGCCAGGTTTTTAGCGGGCCACAATTGGGCCGGCCTGCGTCTTTCTTGGGCCCGAATGATTGGGGCCTTCACACATTGCGCCAGGCCCAAACTTACACCGGCCTATATTTTAGTTGGGCCTTTTGTCGACCCAGCGCTTAGTTTGGCCCAGGTAGCGCTGGGCCATTAACAGGCTGAATATTGTACTGGCCTGTTACGGTCGAGATGAAAAAAGGGCCTTTAGCAGGCCAAAATGCATGTTGGGCCTCAATTTTCACTAGTCATCGACGGGCCTTCAGCAGGCCGAAATGTAGACCGGGCCGTTTTGGGCCCAGTTAGCTCACGGGCCGTTACCAGGCCGAAACATATCTCGGGCCTTAGTTGGCCCACTGATATCATGGGCGTTTAAGAGGCCGAAAGCTTAGTACAGGCATCAACGGACCGAATTACGCGACAGGCCTTTAACAGGCCCAAAGTCACGTTGGGCTTAACTCACCTTTAGCACGGGCCGTTAGTGGGCCCGATGTCCCGTCGGACCATATATGGCCCATGGGCAGCACGGGCCATTCCTAGGCCGAAAGTCACCCCGGGCTGAAATGGGCCCATGTCTACATCAGGCCTCTAACAGGCCGAAAGTCACTGTGCTGTAGTTGGGCCCAAATATTCGGTGAACAATTAACGGGCCAAATCTGGCTTCGGGCCGCAAATGGGCCCAAATATTGGGCCAACAATTAACGGGCCAGATCTGGCTTCGAGCCGTAAATGGGCCCAAATATTGGGCGAACAATTAACGGGCTAGATCTGGCTTCGGGCCGTAAATGGGCCTTTATTAAGCAGGCCGTTATTGGGCTGGCCCACTAGTACCTGATTAAGTTCTACGGGCCTTTGACTGGGCCGGCCTTTTTAACCTATATGTGCCTCTGTTGAGCCCAGCCACGTGTCGACGTATCATAGGCATGTCTCCTCCAATGGACGGGCGACATCTGGCCCACTGACGAGCTGACAGCTGTTCCCTTCGGCCAATCAGAATTTTACACGTGGAAATTTCCCATTGGTCAGGGCTGTTAACGGGTTATCGGATCCAAAATCCGACCCGATAGCTTAACGGCGTTCCGTTACGGTGGATGCCACGTGTTGGTCACCCTTGACGAAAGCACTTCTGTGACGTGCAATTTATCGTCATGGAAGTGGACACTTCCGTGATGATAATTTTGGTAATGTCATGGAACACTTCTACGACAGCACAGGTATGACTATCTTGATTCTTTCATAAATTTGTCATGGATGTACATGCATGACAAAAAACGTGACCTACTGTGACAAACACGTATCATCACGGAAGTGTATTTTTTTTGTAGTGCTTCCTTTCCCCCTCCTACTCCAACTAGGAAAAGAGGGAGTCCTACTCCCGGTGGGAGTAGGACTCCTCCCTGGCGCGCCCTCCTCCTGGCCGGCCGCCTCCTCCCCCTGGTCCTTTATATACGGGGGCAGGGGGCACCTCTAGACACAACTATTGATCTCTTGATCTTTTAGCCGTGTGCGGTGCCCCCTCCACCATAATCCACCTCGATCATATCGTAGCGGTGCTTAGGTGAAGCCCTGCGTCGGTAGCAACATATCACCATCATCACGCCGTCATGCTGACAGAACTCTCCCTCGAAGCATGGCTGGATAGGGAGTTCGTGGGACGTCATCGAGCTGAACGTGTGCTGAACTCGGAGGTGCCATACGTTCGATACTTGGATCGGTCGGATCGTGAAGACGTATGAATACATCAACTGTGTTGTGCTAACGCTTCCGCTTTCGGTCTACGAGGGTACGTGGACATACTCTCCCCTCTCATTGCTATGCATTACCATGATCTTGCGTGTGCGTAGGTGAATTTTTTTGAAATTACTACGTTCCCCAACAAGGGTTTTGGTTGATATGTGTCTTAAGGTGTTATTCTAGTACGAACTCTTGAATAGATCGATCCGAAAGAATAACTTTGAGGTGGTTTCGTACCCTACAATAATCTCTTCGTTTGTTCTCCGCTATTAGTGACTTTGGAGTGACTCTTTTTTGCATGTTGAGGGATAGTTATATGATCCAATTATGTTATTATTGTTGAGAGAACTTGCACTAGTGAAAGTATAAACCTTAGGCCTTGTTTCCTAGCATTGCAATACCATTTACGCTCACTTTTACCACTTGTTACCTTGCTGTTTTTATATTTTTCATATTACAAAAACCTATATCTGCTATCCATATTGCACTTGTATCACCATCTCTTCACCGAACTAGTGCACCTATACAATTTACCATTGTATTGGGTGTGTTGGGGACACAAGAGACTCTTTGTTATTTGGTTGCAGGGTTCCTTGAGAGAGACCATCTTCATCCTACGCCTCCCACGAATTGATAAACCTTAGGGCATCCACTTGAGGGAAATTTGCTACTGTCCTACAAACCTCTGCACTTGGAGGCCCAACAACTTCTACAAGAAGAAGGTTGTGTAGTAGACATCAGTTAGCATCCACTAAAAATAGCAAATGGGCAGTATCTCTAGTGATATCCTGAGTCATGTATTGTAAGTTTGTTGCTGGTATTGGTGAAATTGAGCTGGACACAGTAATATTTGAACATCACACAGTGTGCAGTACTGAAATAAACAAGGCATGAACATGCTTAATACATCAACCGTACAAATCATAGCCGTTGCAAGTGGTATTGGTAAGGTTTAGCTGGTCAGATCTTACCTATTAAGTCCTGGGGGTAGTCCTTGGGGAACTTCGTCTGGGACAGAGCATGCACCATGTCGGCGGTGGCGGCGGAGGTGAGGTGTTCCTCCGGGTCAACACACACAGCGGTCATCGCGCCATGGACCGCCATTAGCTCCTGGCGGTGGGGATTTGGAGGCATGAGGATGTTTCGCAGGCGCCATTTAAGCAATTAGGCCGGGGCCGTGATAGAGATCAGTGGGTTACTTGACTGGATCCAAGCAGAACGTAGATGTGGTTCAAGCCGTGGTTGTGGCGGCGGTGGTTTGAGATGCCTGTAAGGGGAGGCGCGAGGGGGGGTGGATACTGAGGGTGGGGATGTGGTTGGAGGAATAAATTCTGAAATCGCACGCCTAATGAAAATTTCGCTGCGAAACTTGAAACTTGGGTGGGGGAAACACACAACGCAGACAAAGCGCGTAAAATACTCATGTGCGAGAAAAAAGAAAGTTGGCATATCCCATCTCCAAAAAAATGTACATGTGTACTTGATTTTTCGGTCAATGGTACGCCTGGTTTATTAGGAAACATCGCACATATAACTTACTTATGGGTCATTAGCGCAAAAAAACGCAGACAGGTACGGCATAGAAACCATGTGTTTTGTGATCTTCTAATGATTAACGCAAAAAACGCACACGGACACACATGCTAATCAAGGCTCAAAGCCCTCAGAGGATGCTCTTACCGACATTGTACGTTAATACTACAAACTTAAAGTACTACTGGTAATTTGCTCTAATACTACAAACTTAAACTATTTCTCACATGCTGCCATCAGGGCATGCTGGCCAGGCGCCGGTGTTCTCCTTCCTGACCTTGTAGGCGGCAGCCCACCATGCTTCGATCTCCGCCAAGCTCCCCTCACCACAGCGTGCGTCCTCTTTTTTCTTGCGGTGGCGGGACTCTCTTTTCTTGTCTGCTTTCTGCCTTTCTCACTCCTTCTGTGCGGCTTTGGCCACCTCTAGATCCACCACCCATTCGGCCGTGGCAGCCTCAAAGTCTGCCCATGTAACTGTCTGGCCACCAGCGGCGATGAACTTGGCACGGCGAGATGCCATCGCTTCCTTACCATGTGTGCGGTCGCGGGCGGCGAGGAACGCGGCGCAGCGGCATGCCATCGCTTCTTTACCAGTTACTGTGCGCCGCGGTGCCATGGACGACGCCTGGAGAGAGATCTAGGACGGAGGGGTCGGGCAGCCATACAGTGCGGTTGTATTCAAGAGCTCAACGACAAACGACAACAGAAATTTGGCTTCCCTTACAATTTTGCTCGTTCATTATCGCACACGATTCATCTCCGTCGCTTCCGGAAACAGTGTGCGTTGAGCCTATTATGTGTTGCGTTATGATTGGCCAGAAGCCCAGCCACGCGGATCGCGTGTGTGCACCGTAGGATGCGTCGTGATCGAACGGCAATCCACGTCCCTCACATCACACCCGTGCACCTGTAGCTGGATTGGATTTATATGCGCTAAATGCCTAGAGAATGCACATAATCCCCTAAATATGATAAATGAGCCCGAAAAATGCCAAATTTGAACACGGTGATTTGCAGGGTGTATGTTCGTCATAGAAAAAAACTCTAGGGCAAAGAACGAAGAAAATTTGGATTCCCCTTCAATCTTGGTGATTTCCCTCTCGAAAGCGTGGAACTTCTTTGGTGATGGTTTGATTTATGAAGGCCTTGCATGATGACATAAGCCAAACCTTCTCTAATATTTACCAGTGCATGGTGAGGTCATACCATGGCACACCATGGTGAAGTTCCTTTATGATGGTTTTTCAAGCATTTATTTCATTTTTTCTATAGTTGAAAACCCAATAAACAAATGTTTGTGGTTGACTATTGCCACACATTTCATCGAAATAGTTGTCCCTTCCTTGTAAAAGGCATGAGAATTTACTAAATGGCACGAGCATGGTTTTCCAGGCCGTTCTTGTGCACCCTTTCATGCACCGATTGTTTGAACTTGAATTATGTGCATTAATGCCTAGGAAATGCACATAATCCCCTAAATATGGCAAATGAACCCAGAAAAGTGCAAATTTGAACATGGTGATTTGTAGGTTGTGTGTTCATTGTAGAAAAACTTGTGGACAAAGGACAAAAGAAATTTGGATCCCCCTTCAATCTTGGTGATTTCCCCCTCGAAACCATGAAACTTCCTCGGTGATGGTTCAATTTATGAAAGGCGTGCATCACGATATAAGGAAAACATTCTCCAATTTTTACCAGGGCATGGTGAGGCCATACCATGGCACAACGCCAGGCGTCATGTTTTCCATCCATGTGTTTCATTTTTTGTATAGTTGTTAACCCAGTAAATGACGCATTTATGGTTGACTATTGCCACACATTTCCTTGAAATATCTGCCCATTCCTTGTAAAAGGCATGAGAATGTACTAAATAACACGAGCATGGTTTTCCAAACCGTTCTTGTGCACCTTTTCATGCACCGATTGTTCGAATTTGAATTGTGTCCATTAATGCCTAGAAAATGCACATAATCCCCTAAATATGGTAAATGAGTTCAGAAAAATGTCAAATTTGAACACGTTGCATTTGAGGCGGTATGTTGATCATCAAAAAACTGAATGACAAACTAGGATGAAAATTTGGATTCCCCTTCTGAAAGTGCAATCATGCCCTTAATCATATTTTGATATTGATGAAAACATGTATGTTAGGGACTAATCATGTTTATCAAGTATATCTCAGGGTTATGTCCCAAAGACCGTGTGTATGGATCATGACTAGGGACAAAAATCATATGACTCAAGAATGAAGGTACAAGACATGGACTTTGTTTATGGTTTGTTCTTGAGTATAGGGATCCCGCACTATTAAGAGGGGATCGTTGGATCTAGTGAAAAACTTGCTCAAAATCCACAGCTCCTATTTCTGTGTCTCCGGTCGTCCGGTGCTCTACGGACGTCCAGCTCCCTCCGGTCGTCCGGTGTTCCTTTACAGAATGGCATTTGCGGATTTCTGGTACTCTCCGGACGTCCGACCTCCGGTCGTCCGGCAGGTCTCGGACGTCCGGTAATTTCAAAACAGAACCGTATTTACGGATTTCCGGGCTCTCCGGTCGTCCGGGCTCCGGATGTCCGACCCGTCTCGGACGTCCGTGTCCTATGTGCTGGTACGTGGGTCACATATTCACAGTGGTCGGACGTCCGATGACTGCCGGACGTCCGGACTTATTTGTACCACCGGATGTCCGATGTTGTCCGGACGTCCGACCTATCCTGTGCACTTATGTTTCCCAAACGGTCACCTTTCCACATCTACTATATATATACCTTTCCCTTCCACGGGATAAGTTTGACCATTCACTTTGAACTTTCCAAGAGCACTCCTCACTCTCACTCTCTCTCTCTCTCTCTCTCTCTCTCTCTCTCTCTCTCTCTCTCTCTCTCTCTCTATCACCTACACCAAATCTTAGATTCACAAGTGTTCTAGGAGCATTTGAGAGAAGTTCTCCAATCAAGTGATAGACCCACTCCTTCCCCATCTTTGCACCAAAGGAATTTGTGATTTGAGCAAGTCTTGAGATTTTCCCATCGTTCTTATTACTCTTGGAGGTTGGAGACTCCTAGGTGGTAGGAGTCTTTCGGAGAGGAATCAACCGTTGTGATTACCCCCGGAAAGTTTGTAAGGGTTTGGAGATCACCCCAAGGTCTACCATTAGTGGTTGAGAAACGCCTCCGTGGTGTTGTCTCAAAGGGAGAATAGGGTGAGCCTTCGTGGCGTTGGTGTGCCTTCGTGGTAACATCCACCTCTCTAACGGTGACTAGCTTCCCTCCAAGGAAGTGAACATCGGCATACATCCTCGTCTCCCGGAGTTGCGGTTATCCCTAACCCTAACTCTCTAATTGTGGTTACTTGTCTCTTTGCATTTACTTACATCATATTGTGCTTGCTTACTTATGTGCTTGGGTTACTTGCTTAGTATTTAGTACTCACTTGCAACGGTTAGGCTCACCTTCATATTTCGCACTATTGCCTAAAATTGCTAAGTAATAATTAAAATTTGTAGTTGTACCTATTCACCCCCCCCCCTCTATGTCCATCTTGATCCTTTTCAATTGGTATCAGAGCCTCGTGCTCTATTCTTGTGGCTTAACCGCTCTAGAGCGAGATGAACCCGGATGGGACTCCCCTGGTTGTAGATCCTAAGGATAAAGGCGAGGCTTCCTCTGAAGTCAAGTCCTTTACATCGGAGGATCTAGAACGGGCCCTTGCTAAGAAAAAAGAGGAGCATGATGCTTCTCTTGAGGCCTTGGTCCAAATGAGATTAGCCACGTTGTCCATGGTGCTTGCACCACTCTCGGGTGGTGCTGCTTCGAGGCCAACTGTGCCTACTCCATCACTTGGTCAACAACCTCCTAGCAATGAACACGCTAGTGTTCCTTGGCTTTATGCAAGACCTCAGGTTGAGAAACCAAGATATAATCCTCAAGGCAAACCTCCTTTACTTAGTGCCACTTTTGATTTTGCTTTTTGGAGAGTTGCTATGCAGGATCATCTTTGACATGGAAATGATGAGATGCTGGAGATCTTGGAGTATGGCTATCATGTGGTTGATCCAAAGAACCCCACACCAAGATAAATATATGACAAGAACGTCAATGACACTGCAATCATGTGTCTAAGGAGAGGTATGGATGAAAAGCAAAGGAGGCTGTTCATACACATCACAAGTGTCAAGGAACTACGGGAAAGTGTTATACGATCCAAGACTGGCACTTCTACCCTCCGGAGTGCTCAATATGAAATTGCCAAGGGGCAATTGCAAAACTTTTGTATGGAGAAAGGTGAAACCCCCAATCAACTCCATGAGCGTCTCATGACTCTCACTGCCGATATTGAGTTATGTGAGTGTGACAAGACACAAGATGGATTCAACATGACTAAGAGGTTCCTTGTGGATAAGTTGCTTCATGCTCTTGCTCCATATCACCATCGAATGGTGTGGGACATAAGACAACACCATACCTTCAAGGAAATGACTACAGATGACATCGTATCCACCATTCAAATATTTGAAGAGTCAAAGGCTAATGCCACAAAACATCTTGCCATGCATGGTTCCCCATCATCAAAGATCAATCTTGCATTAAAGGCCAAGCATGTATGTGAAGGTGAACAAAGTGAAGAAGAAGAAGGAGAAGATGATGATGAAGATTGTGATGAGATTGAATCCGACGAGGGCCCTTCATATGAAGACATGGCTCTTGTTGTCAAGAAGTTTAGCGCGGGAAAATTCAAGGGAAGATTTCAAAAGAAGAAAGTAAGAAAATGCTACAACTGTGAAGAAACCAATCACTTCTCCAACGAGTGCCCTTATGAGAAAAGAGAAGATAAATCAAGGTTTCCCAAGACCTTTCCCAAGAAGAAGTTGCCAAATCCTTTGAACTCCAATCTCAAGAAGAGAGATGGAAAAGCAATGGTTGCTCAAGAAGAATCCAATTCGGATGATGTTAGTGGCGTTGCTAGAGTTGCTCAAGACTCTCAAAACACCCTGAGGTTAGTAAACAAGAGTGGTGACGTGGTCACCTACAACTACATGAAATATTACAAGGGCAACGCTCACAAGTGCCTAATGGCAAAGGCAGTGATAGAAGATGGAGAGGACCAAAGCTCTCCTGAAAAGGTCAAGGTAAATCCACGATCAAATCCACCTCTTTTCACTTCTTCTACTCCTAGTGATGAGTATCTTGATGCGGAGGATAGCTATGAGGATGATGATCTAGATGATCCTATGCTTGCTAAACTTAATAAGTTCATGTGTTCCCTCAAAGGAAAGAAGCTCACTATGTTTCGCATGCTTATGGAGATGGTGAGTAAGCACACCATCACCATTAAGGAACTTGAAACCCTCGTCACCGAGGAAAAGGAAAAATGTGAAATCCTTGAGCGGAAAGTCCAATATGAGGAAGCACGAAATGATGAACTATGCTTAAAAATTGGTGCAAATATTGATGTTCATACTAATGATCTTGCCTCCTTGAAAAAGGCTATTGACTCTTGCGAAGAGTTGATGAATGATAAAAGTAAGCTTGTGAAGTCTCATGCTTCTCTCTCTAAGGATTGTGAGCTTCTATCTGTGTCTCTCAAGACTAAGGAAGGAGAGCTCACCGTTCTTACAAAGAGTTTTGAAACGCTCAAACTTACTTATCTTGAAACTCTAGCCAAGGCTTACTCTTATCCTATTATCAATGTTGATGCTTATACTAATAACTCTAGTAGTGATATAGTGTCTATTCTTGAGGAAAATCGTTTTCTCAAGGCTCAAATCAAGAAAGGTCTCATGACATGTGCTCAAGGGAAAAAGAATCTTGATGAGATATTGAGCCAACACAATGAAGTGTTTGCCAAAGAGGGACTTGGGTTTGATCCAAGCACAAGCAAGAAGAAGACGTTCTCTCAAAAGTGCACAACTCCTCTAAAAGAAACATTTGTAAGAGAAGGGCACAATGTCGGTGCGGGGACGACACCTATGGGATCACAAGAATCCCTACTATGGTTGTGGGGCGCGGGGTCGTGAGAAGAGCGGATCAAACAGATAGCACACGGTCTCTTTATCCAGGTTCGGGCCGCGAGGATGCGTAAAACCCTACTCCTGCTTTGGTGGTTTGTTTATCTGGTGTTCTTGAACTAGCAATGGGGCGTGAGGAGCTCCAAAAAGTCGAATCCTCCTCCTGGTCGCCTTGGGCCTCCTTTTATAGGGAAAGGAGTTGCCACAGTGGCACACAGGAGGTGGAAAGGGTACAGTGATACGAGTTTATCCCTCGCATTACATGACAAGGCGCCATTAATGTGTCTTGCTTAGGTGTCCTTGCTTTATCGGGGACGGCGGAGAGCCCTGTCTCGTCCGTCGCCGCTCCCTTTCGTGTCGACACGCGCCCTGGCCAGCGGTGCCCGTGGTGCCATGTAGGCAGGCAGGCAGCTAAGGTGGCGCAGCGGTGGGTCTTCACGAAGATTCGCTTGCCGCCACGCAGGTGCCTGCCCAGCTGGTTGGGTCGGCAACTGCATGCGAACGGCGGTGAAGGTTTGATTGGCGCGGGCCCGATGGTGGCTCCTCGGGTGTCCTTGGCAAGGGCCTCGACGTAGCCCCTGCAAAGGTCTTGCCGGGGCCCTGGCAAGGGTCTCGCCGTGGCGCCTGCTGTCATCCCCGGCAAGGCTCTTGCCGGGGGCCTTGTGGTCCTCCTTGGCTAGGATCCCGCCAAGGGTCGTCGTCTTCTATAGTGTGTATCTGATTTTGAATGTCTTCACAAAGATCTTCATGCCACCACGGGGATATCTCCCGAATCCTTGCCCCATGGGGTAGCGGACTCAAGGGTGATTCGCTCCGGAGGTGTGGGGCGAGCCGCCCCGGCAAGGGCCTTGCCGGGTTTGCTAAAACCGCCCCCCGACAAAGATCTTGCCGGGGGAGTCCGCTTCGTCCCCTTTGCTCTTTGTGATCTTGGTCTTGGAGTCGTTCTGCTCCTTTCGAGCTTCGTCCTTACCTTGGCTCACCTCCCTTGCCTTGCTCAGTGCGGTGGTGCCCACGGCTCAGACTGCCCGTGCATAGTTATAGGGGTACAAAAAGTGTACCCCTCTTTTCGTACACCGACAGGAGCCCCCGGGCCTGGGCCACACGTAAGCGCAATCGCTTCGTTGGGCTAGGCCCAAAAACGGTGTGCGGGCAGGCAGGGTGGTTTTTACCGCGGTAAGTCTTTTCGCGCGCTGCGCTTCCCATGCCTCTCGCGCGTGGCTCGGCATGGGGAGGCGTGCGTGACGTGGGCGGCATGCGTGGGGCTGAGCTCTGCGTGCATGCTTCACGTCGCAGTAAAAGGGGGCGGCTCGCGCCTTCCCCATAAACGGAGAGAGGCATGGAGGCGTGGCCCATTTACTGAACGGGGCCGGGGCGTGGTCTTCAAGGCATCCACTCCCCACGATCACGGGGTGGGGAGAGGTCGCCTCACCCGTCGCCTCGGTCCCGCATGCCTGCCACGTGGTTCTCATGCGCTTGGGGTGGCGAACGGTGGAGGCGGGAAACCGGGCCGTCGCGGGCCGGGGCAGCGGGTTGGTCCCAGTTCCCTGCGCCTTCCGCGTCTTGATTGGCTGAGCGGGGCGGCCGTGCCCCCACCTCGTTCCTTTATAAAGAGCGGGAGAGGAACGGCGTCCCGCACTCTTCCATCTTCTCCTTCCCTCAGCTTCTGCTCCCCCTCCCTCCATCCGCCATGGAGAGAGGGAATCCTGGCTCTTCAACGGTGGCGGCAAGGGTCGCTGCTCGACAATGCGTCCTTCCTTCTCCTTCACCTGCGGTGGCAAAGCCAGTCGCGAGGGGAAGGGGGAGGGGGCGAGGCCGCGGGCGAGGCCGTGGGCGAGGCTGAGGCGCTCAGGGAAGAGGAGAACGGGGCGGCGCGCCGGTCCCGCCTCCGCCAGTAGTTCCTCCCCCCATGGAGGGCCATGTTGGTGATGATCATTGCGAGTTCTTCGTCAGGCTGCGCCGGCCGCCTCGCCGTCGCCTTCATCTCCCGACTCCATTCGCGAGCGAGATGGAGCTGGATCCGTCGGAGTCATTGCGGTTGCACATGACGGGCTGTTGGATCAGCGGTACGCGAGTTCGCGTCGACTTTCCAGCCCCTCACGTGATGTACCTTGGTCGAGGGTGGAAGACGTTCGCTCATATCCACCGCTTGACGGCGGGGCTCACTCTCCATTTCAAGCTGATGGAGGGCGGCCTCCTCTCCGTCAAGGTCTTCGGGTGCTTCGGGACTCGGGCAAGGTGCTGCGTGGAGAGCTCTTCTGATAGCGAAGGCTCCTCCTCGAGCGGGAGTGGCGAGGAGGACAGTGGCAGCGACGACAAGGGTAGCAGGCGGCAGGATGACGGGTCCGACTAGGTGTCGGGCGCCGCTCCGTGCTGCACCGGCGATCCCATCATCCGTGTCGCCGGCTTCCTGAACTTCTCGGGGTCGTCTCCTTGGGCGGCTGGCGTTGGGAGGCTGCGGAAGAGGAAGAGGGTGGGCGGCAAGGCCATCAAATAGGAGTACGCGGGCACCGACGCCTTCGACGTGTGCTGACGTCCTACCGCCTCGTCTTCGAGGTCTGCTTCCGGCGCCGCCATCACCATCCAGCCTTCGGACGGCCATAGAGATGTTCTCTTGGTGTCTCCTGCCACTCGTAGCTCGCCTAGGCGCCCCTTTTGCCCTTTTCGCCTCCTTGACCTGCCTCCTGAGGAGAGGGGTTACGGGCACCTTATCTCTTTTTAGTTTGTAAGCCTTTAGGCCTTAGCTGAATTTAAAACTTGTAATTCCATCATTCATGTTTTTCATTCCCTATGGACTGTACCTGAACGGAATGTTTTTAATGAAAAAGGGATGCTTGGCGGGTCATTTGTTTGCGGGTAGAACCCACGACAAGGAGTAAATCCTTGATATCTCTAAGATAAACATTTCCTTGCCCGGCAACAGGCCCTGCCGTCTTCCCACTTCGCTCGACCTTTCTCACGCTTTCGGCGGAGGCAGGGATGAGGTGGGTTCAGGCTCCTCGTTTCATCCTTTTGCTGCCGCGACTATGACCAAACCTGGCCCCAGGAAAGAGCCCTAGGGCCTAGAGTTTTAGGGGAGCACGGTAGCTTTGGGAAAAAACGAGGTTTCACATACCTCGGTCCATAAGGGAATGCATGATAAGGGATGAAGAACTTATCTGAAGCCGTAGCCCCCGGAAACTCTGGTTTGCCATGGGTGAATCTTTGTACTTGTAGCACCCGGCAATACTGGCTTGTCGGGGTCTAGATGTCGGTCTGTCCCTCTTTTCTTTTTCGTCCTCAAGTGATCCGGCAAGGATATCTGTGAGTCATGCGAACCAAAGAAGACAAAAGAACGGCAAAGAGATGCACACTCGGCCTCTAAGCTAGGGGTTAGTCGCCGCTGAGCACTATCAACCCTAACCAAGGACGAGACTCGACCTAGCATGCATGCTATAACTTAGGGCGCCAGCGCTTCATTTATTTATGCTCAGGGTCTGCGCCTGGCTTTGTACAAAGGGTTACATGCATCATCGGCAATGCTTGTACAAAAGGTGATTTGCCGGGGGGCCCGGCAAGCCGCGCCTTATGGGTAAAACTTGCGAAGATGCTCAATGTTCCAGGAGTTACTCACCGGAACGGCGTCTTGATCTCGGCGGACTGCACCGGCCTGGTGACTCGTATTACCAGTAAGGGCCTTCCCACTTTGGCGCCAACTTGTTGGAATTCTTGGCGATTGAACGCGCCAAGGACAAGGTCGCCTTCCTCAAGGCTTCGGGCATGAACCTTGCGGCTATGGTAGCGGCGCAAGGCTTGTTTGGTAGCGTGCTGCTCTCATAGCCGCCCAAGACGCGATCTTCCTCAAGGAGCATCAGGTCATCTTGCCGCAGTTGCTCTTGCTCAAGCTCGTCATAAGCGAGCACTCGAGGTGACCCAGATATGAGTTTAGTGGGAGAACTGCTTCGCCCGTATACCAGGCAAAGGTGTCGGCGGTGGCTCGATTTGGCGTCGTCTGATCGACCAAAGAACCGCCGCAACTCATCAATCCAGCGCCTTCCACTCTTGTGCAGCCTGTCAAAGGTCTTGGTCCTTAATCCTCGCAGATTTCAGCATTTTCCCTCTCAGCTTGACCATTGCTTCGCGGGTGAGCAGCGGCGAAGCAGACTCATGCTGCCGAGGTCTTGGGTATATTGCATGAAGGTGCGGCTTGTGAACTGTGTGCCGTTGTCGGTGATAACCCTGTTGGGTACGCCAAAACGGCACACTAGTCCCTTGAAGAACTTGATGGCTGACTGAGTTGTGACCCTCCTCACTGCCTCTACCTCCGGCCACTTTGTGAACTTGTCGATTGCAACGTACAAGTACTCAAAGCCCCCGACGGCGTGGGGGAAAGGGCCCAGTATGTCGAGCCCCCAGACCGAGAAGGGCCAGGAGAGAGGAATGGTTGGAAGAGCTTGAGCTGGCTGATGAAGCTTCTTTGAATGGGCCGACACGCTTCACACACGGTGACTAGTGTCGTCGCATCTGGAGGCGGTGGGCGAAGAAGCCTTGCCGAAATGCCTTGCGGCAAGGGCCCTTGACAATGTGGGATCCACATATGCCTCCGTGTATCTCCGCCAACAACTCCAGTCCTTCCTCTCGAGGATACACTTCAATTTCACACCGCTCGCCTCTTTACGTATAGGGCGTCATCGATTTAACTGGTACACGGTAGAGTGACGGGCTACTTTTTTCCGCTTCTTCCTGCTCCTCGGGAAGTTCCCTGTTGGAGGAATCGGACGGTATCTGTGCCTCACGCTGGAGCACAGGGCTCGACGGCGAGGGCTAAAGGCATTCCTCCGCTTAGAGCGGCTGTCTCGACGGCAAGAGCTTGACGCCCGCGGAGCCGGCGTCCGTGGCGGGTTCAAGATCCCCAGCAACATCCTTGCCGGCGGCTCCGGGAGCTTCGGCGGGAAAGTACTTGTCGGTCCCTGATTTCCTCCTCTTATTCTGCTCTCTTGATGGATCAACGGATGGCTGAGTTAGCTGAAGCACAAAGGTACCTGGTTCCACAGGTAGCTTGAGGCGATCGCGTTCAACAGTGTCGGCGATATCGTTCTCCGCTCGTGGAACGTGTTCAGCTCAGTATACCGTCAAACGCTCTTCCAGCTTTCTCACTTCATCGACGTAGGCCTTCATCAACGGGCTCTGGTAATCCTTGTTGACTTGCTTGACGACAAGCTGCGAGTCTCCCCGACGATGAGTTTCGATTCCGAGGTCCGCCGCGATCCTAAGACCGACAAGCAGCCCTTCAGACTCTGCCAGATTGTTTGTTGACGCCTCCACGGGAAGTGCATCGGATCACGACTTGAGGTGCTCTCCGGGGGGACGCGACAAGCGACGCCAGCCCCGCGCCTTGTAAGGAGAAAGCTCCATCAAAGTACATGATCCAATCGCAACTTGCCTCTTTGCCGGGGAGAGCAGTCTCTTGGGCTTCTTCGTCAGGCGTTGCGGTCCATTCTGCAATGAACTCCGCTAGGACTCGGCTCTGAATCGTCGAAGTACTTTCAAATTTGAGGCCAAAGCTGGACAGCTCCAGTGCCCATTCCACAATTCTTCCCGTTGCATCCGGATTGTGCAATATCCATTGCAGAGGGAAGCGAGTGACGACAGTGATCTCGTGTGCCTGGAAGTAGTGACGCAGCTTCCTCGAGGCCATAAGAAGGCCGAAGAGCAGTTTCTGCACGCCAGAGTACCTTGATCTAGCCCCCTGCAGGAGGGAACTAACAAAGTAGACCGGGTGCTGCATCATTTTCTTCTTCGGCGGCACTCCAACTGGCTGTGTCGTCTCTGCATTGGTGGTGTCGGGCTCCGCCGCTGCCCTCTCCTCGTCGCCAACCTCTCCCTGCGCCACCAGTGCAGCACTGACTACCTGGTCCGTTGCCGCCAGGTATAGCAGCAACGGTTCCTGAGGCCTAGGCGCAACTAGTATTGGTGCGGAAGAGAGGTATTTCTTCAAACCTTGCAATGCTGCTTGACTTCGAGTCCACTCCATTGGGCCCGCCTTTTCAGGATCTTGAAAAGGGAAGAGCGCTTCAGCGAACTTGAAATGAACCTGCCCATGGCGGCGACGCAACCAGCAAGCCGACGACAACCTTGATTCGCTTGGGTGCTTCAATCTACTCTATAGCTTTGATTTTGTCCGGATTGGCCTCTATCCCACGCCAGTGACACCAAGAACCGAGAAGCTTGCGGACGGGGCGCCAAAGACGCACTTCTCGTGGTTCAGCTTGAGATTGATCTTGTGCAGGTTTGCAAATGTTTCTTGCAAATCCGTTATGAGGTTGCCCTGTCCTTGGTTTTGACCACTATGTCATCCATATAAGCTTCCATATTTCTATGGAGTGGGGCTCAAACCAATCTGGACCGCCCTTGCAAGCGTCGAACCAGCACTCTTCAACCCGAAGGCATCCGCATGAAACAATCGTACCACATGGGGTGATGAATGTTGTTTTCTTCGTCTTCTCTTGTCATGAAGATCTGGTGGTAGCCGGAGTAGGTGTCGAGGAATGACAGCAGATCACACCCAGCCGTGGAGTCAACAATCTGGTCGATGCGCGGCAACGGGAAGGGGTCCTTAGGGCAAGCCTTATTGATATCTGTGTAATCAATACACAGTCTCCACTTCCCATTTGCCTTGCGTACCACGACCGGATTAGCCAACCACGTTGGATGGAGCACTCCTCTTACCAAACCCGCTGCTTCTAGTTTCCGGATCTCTTCTGTGATGAACTCTTGTCGTTCCAAAGCTTGTTTCTGACCTTCTGCTTGACGGGCCGTGCATGAGGGCAGACAGCAAGGTGGTGCTCAATCACCCCCCTGGGAACACCGGGGATGTCGGAAGCTTGCCATGCAAACACATCGACATTCGCCCGCCGGAAGGTGACGAGCGCGTCTTCCTATTTGTCGTCAAGGGTGGAGCTTATGGTAAAAGCTCCTCCCGTGCTGTCCTCATTGACAGAAACCTTCTTGGTTCCCGGCGGTATGGCCCTGGGCTTCTTGTTTCCGACGGTGGAGCTCTCTGGCACGTCCTCGATGGCAGCGCTACACTCCTAAGAGGTGCGCTTGCCGGAGTGGGTGTCCGAGGTCTCACCGGTCTTCTTCTTCTTCCCTCCCGGGGTCCCAGTGGCAGGAGCAGGTGCCCTAGCGGCGGCAGCTGCTGCAACTGCTTGCTGGTATAGTTGGTCAGCGCAAATCAGCGCATCTTTCTTGTCGGAGGGATGGTGATGATCGTCACAGGTCCCGCATCTTCGTGGTGTTATAGGCGTAGTGTGACGCCGCCATGAACTTGGCCAGCGCTGGGCGGCCAAGGATCCCGTTGTAGGGCAAGGGGATCTTGGCAACATCAAACACGATCCTCTCCGTCCTGAAGTTCAGGTTGCTTCCAAAAGTCACGGGCAACGTGATCTTTCCCTTGGGTTGGCTTCTTCCCGGGTTGACCCCCTGAAACGTGCCCGTCTCTTCGAGGTCTCCATCAGGAATCTGCAGTTTCTCGACCACGGCAGGCGAGATCAAGTTCAAACCGGCCCCGCCATCGACTAGCATCTTCGTCACTTTGAGGTTGCGTATTGTTGGTGAAACCAACAATGGCAAGCACCCGACCGCAGTAGTGCGATCAGGGTGGTCCTCGGTGTCAAAAATGATAGGTGTGCTGGACCACTTCAGCGGCCTTTGGGCGTCAAACGACGGCTCTGCCGCTGTAATCTCGCGCCTTGCTTTCAGCCGGCGGTGAGAAGTATGCAGCGGCGCCGCCGTCGGCCTTTATGGCCTCTGTAGCTTTCTGAAACTCTTGGTCGCCGGATTCGTCGTCCTCTTCGTGATCGTCGTCTTCTGGCTTTCTGTCACGGCCCCGGGCTGGCCTCTCCTGTTGCTTATCCTTGCAGCGATGGCCCACCTGGCCGTCACGCTTCTTGACGGACCCCTCAGCACCGTCTGGGCCCTTCTCCTTGTCCCGCCTCTCATATTCAGCCCTCTGCTTCTCAGCGAGGAGCTCAACTTGTCGGTAGTCCTGGAGAGCATGGCCTTTGGTGTGATGGATCTTGCAATATCGCTTGTCGGAGTTTCCTGGCTTCTCGGCAGCCGCCAAGGCCCGGCAGGCGACACATCCGGCAACCTCCTTGCCGGGGTCATCTGCCTTGGCTTTCTTGGCGGAGCCGGCGTCATCAGATCCCTCGACGGCAAGCACCGGATTTTCCTCTGCGCTCCCCATTGCAGCGCCGGCCTTTCTTCGCCGGGGCGGCAATATCCTCATCTGAGGAGTCGGTTTCCACGCCGGCATCTTCGCCGGGCTACTTCCTTCCCTCTTCAGCCCGGGCACATTTGTCAGCAAGAACATAGAGTTCTGCTGCATCTCTCACCTTGTTCATTGCCAGCTCTTCGCGCATCTTGCGGTTACGCGCGTTCGATGGAACGCAGCGATGATGGCGGCAGGGTGAACATCGAGGATATTATCTTGCACCGGCTGAACCTCTGAATATACTTGCGGAGACTCTCGCCTCCCTTCTGGGGAATGACGTGCAGGTCGCTTGCTTGGCCATGGGCTTGGTGGCCTCCAGTAAAGGCGCCCACGAACTCATGGCACAAATCCGACCAGGAGGAGATAGAGTCTACCGGCAAGTGCATCAACCATGACATGGCGTTGGGTTTAAGGGCCAACGGAAAGTAATTCGCAAGCACCTTATCGTCGCGGGCTCCGGCAGCTTGCATCGCGATGGTGTAGACGCCGAGGAACTCGGACGGGTGGGTCTTGCCACTATACTTTTCGCCCACGTCGGGTTTGAAGGTGCGGTGAGTGGGCCACTGGAACTGCCGCAGCTCACGGGTAAAGCCGGACAGCCTACCTCGTAAGGTAGGCCTCCGAGATCCCGGTGCGGGTGGCTCACAGCAGGCCCTGCTCGCTTTGTCGATTGGTGGCGCGCTCGCGCCCGGCGCCGATAGTGGTTCGAGCGTCTTCATGTTCTCGTTCCCGAAGAACTTGGCGCAGGTCACAGTGGGCCCGCGGGTCGGATGATGCTACGGGGATCTCTCGCCCGTAACATCGCGACGGGCTGGCGTCCGCGGTACTGGGCGAGTGCACCGTGGTTGCGGCGCCACCGGCTCTCCCGCCACTGGTGCGTGGGACTCCGTCGGAACGTCGACCCGGGGGCTCCGCGGTTCGGTTCGTCTTTGTTGGCCACCGCAACAAGGCTTGGATAGTGGCTCTCCATTCGTCGAGTTTCCCGTAGTGGGAGGAAAATCGAGAGCAATCGCTTGCGCGCGGGCTTCGCTGGTGTTGGTGGCGGTGAAACCTGCACGGATCGCGGCGCCGACTTCGACTATCTCGAAGGAGCTCTATCACGACCAGCGGTCGCATGCCATCTTCACCAGCGCCTAAGCGGCGGGCAGGTCTTCTAAATCCCGGGAGTGGCACTCGGGGCTCTTTCCGCGGCGACGCCCGGGGTCATCGGCGTGATTACGCCGTTCGTCGCGCGCTGCTTGAGAAGAGTGCGCCGTCGGCGCCGGCGTGGGAGTCCTGGAAGCCCTCGCGTCACCTACGAGCGGGGTGGAAGCGATCTTGGAAGGCCTCGCGCCACCCGCGGAGGGCCTGGCTCCGTCCTGGGATTTGGCAGCGTGCGGCCCGTTACCAGGCGCACGAACATCGCCGCCTCCCAAACTTCGGCTGCTGGGACGGTGTTGGTGTTCGCGAGCGGCGCCCCGGGTCCTTTCTGCGACCGGTCCGCTGCTCGCCCGCGTCGGGACGGGATGTCCAGCTTCCGACGGGCCAACCGCCACCGTCATCTTCTTCTTAGGCACCATGACGATGAAGAAGCGTCGAACTAACTGCTAGAGCTGATTCTCACAACTGCGCCCCCTACCTGGCGCGCCAAAGATGTCGGTGCGGGGACGACACCTATGGGATCACAAGAATCCCTACTACGGTTGCGGGGCGCGGGGTCGTGAGAAGAGCGGATCAAACAGATAGCACACGGTCTCTTTATCCAGGTTCAGGCCGCAAGGATGCGTAAAACCCTACTCCTGCTTTGGTGGTTTGTTTATCTGGTGTTCTTGAACTAGCAATGGGGCGTGAGGAGCTCCAAAAAGCCGAATCCTCCTCCTGGTCGCCTTAGGCCTCCTTTTATAGGGAAAGGGGTTGCCACAGTGGCACACAGGAGGTGGAAAGGGTACAGTGATATGAGTTTATCCCTCGCATTACATGACAAGGCGCCATTAATGCGTCTTGCTTAGGTGTCCTTGCTTTATCGGGGATGGGGGAGAGCCATGTCTCGTCCGTCGCCGCTCCCTTTCGTGTCGACACGCGCCCTGGCCAGCGATGCCCGTGGTGCCATGTAGGCAGGCAGGCAGCTGAGGTGGCACAGCGGTGGGTCTTCACGAAGATTCGCTTGCCGCCACGCAGGTGCCTGCCCAGCTGGTTGGGTCGGCACCTGCATGCGAATGGCGGTGAAGGTTTGATTAGCGCGGGCCCGATGGTGGCCCCTCGGGTGTCCTTGGCAAGGGCCTCGCCGTAGCCCGGTAAAGGTCTTGCTGGGGCCCCGGCAAGGGTCTTGCCGTGGCGCCTGCTGTCATCCCCGGCAAGGCTCTTGCCGGGGGCCTTGTGGTCCTCCTTGGCTGGGATCCCGCCAAGGGTCGTCGTCTTCTATAGTGTGTATCTGATTTTGAATGTCTTCACAAAGATCTGCATGCCACCACGGGGATGTCTCCCGAATCCTTGCCCCATGGGGCAGCGGACTCAAGGGTGATTCACTCCCTAGGTGTGGGGCGAGCCACCCCGGCAAGGGCCTTGCCGGTTTTGCTAAAACCGCCCCCTGGCAAGGATCTTGCCGGGGGAATCCGCTTCGTCCCCTTTGCTCTTTGTGGTCTTGGTCTTGGAGTCGTTCTGCTCCTTTCGAGCTTCGTCCTTACCTTGGCTCACCTCCCTTGCCTTGCTAAGTGCGGTGGTGCCCGCGGCTCAGACTGCCCGTGCACAGTTATAGGGGTACAAAAAGTGTACCCCTCTTTTTGTACACCGACACACAAGGAGAAAGGTAAGGTTGTGAGTCGGAAGGCCACAGAGGGCATGCCCACTCTCAACATGCCTAAAGAGTTCATGCCTCCATCCTATGTACTTCGTAAGACTAAGGATGGAGAAGTCTTTGCAAAATTTGTTGGTCCTCGAAATGCATTCTGGTTTTATGCTATTTGGGTCCCTAAGACCCTCGTGACTAACTTGAGAGGTCCCATTGCAAAATGGGTGCCTCTAACCAAGTCTTAATTGTGTGTAGGTTGACTTCTCCGGTGGAGTGAAATGGGTGATCGATAGTGGATGTACAAATCATATGACCGGAGATAGCAAATTGCTCTACGATTTCATGGAAGCTATTCAACCATTCATGAGCATTATGTTTGGTGGAGGTTCAAAAGGACAGGTACTCGGGTTGGGCAAGGTGGCTATCACAAATGACATGTCGGTTGCAAATGTCATGCTTGTCCAATCCCTTAAATACCACTTGCTTTCTGTTCGCCAATTGGCTTCTGTTGGTTATGATACACTCTTTGGACTAACGGATGTGAAAGTCTTTAAGAGAGATACTCTCGAAGTGGCCTTTGTTGGAGAGTTGGATGGCAACCTTTACACGGTTTATTTCTCGAAAGAGAGCACATTCCATGCAACTTGTCTAATGGCCAAGGCTGACAAGGGGTGGCTATGGCATCGCCGGCTGCCCATGTCGGCATGAGAAATCTTCAAGATCTCTTAAAGGGGAATCACGTCCTTGGACTAACCAATGTCTCTTTTGAGAAAGATCGTGTGTGTAGTGCATGCATAGCCGGGAAGCAACATCAATCAAAGCACCCACCCAAGAACATAGTATCTACTTCAAGGCCGCTGGAGCTCCTTCATGTGGATCTTTTTGGGCCTCCTTCATGGGATAGTCTGGGTGGGAAAAAGTATGGGCTTGTCATTGTTGATGATTACTAAAGATATACATGGGTGTTCTTCCTCAAGTCCAAGGACGAAACCAAGATCACCTTCATTGACTTTGCCAAGCAAGCCCAACGCAAGTTTGACACAGAAATCCTGGCAATAAGAAGTGACAATGGCTCTGAGTTCAAGAACTATACCTTGGAAGAATTCCTTAGTGATGAAGGGATTGAGCATCAATATTCAGCTCCATACACTCCTCAGCAAAATGGTGTAGCCGAAAGGAAGAACCGTACACTTGTAGAGATGGCAAGGTCCATGTTGGATGAATACAGGTCACCACATAGTTTTTGGGCCGAAGCTATCAACGCCGCATGCCATGCATCAAACCGGCTCTTCCTCCACACATTAATGATCCATATGTTGAGGACGTGGATGATAGACATGAAGTTGAACCTCGTGAAACCCTTACCTCTATCATGCCTCGAGTGGCCGGTCGCGTTGATGTTGACTAAATTCTCACCGGCATATCGGAAGGTAGAGTCACTCGTAAACACTTGACAAATTTTTGTGGTCACTTCTCGTTTGTGTATAGTATTGAACCCATCAAGGTACAATATGCATTGATGGACAACGATTGGCTAGTTGCTATGCAAGAAGAGTTGAGCAGTTTTGAACGCAACCAAGTGTGGTCATTAGTCAAGAGGCCACCTACTGAGCACAACGTCATTGGAACAAAATGGATTTTCAAGAACAAACAAGATGAGAATGGTGTAATCATCAGCAACAAGGCAAGGTTAGTGGCGCAAGGGTACTCACAAGTTGAAGGTTTGGACTTTGGTGAGACCTTTGCCCCTGTTGCCCGTCTTGAATCCATTCGCATCTTACTTGCTTATGCCACTTTCAATGGTTTTACATTACATCAAATGGATGTGAAGAGTGCTTTCCTAAACGGTCCTCTACAAGAAGAAGTATATGTGTCACAACCACCTGGGTTCGTTGATCCCGATCACAAAGACTATGTGTACAAACTTCATAAGGCTTTGTATGGCCTCAAACAAGCACCTCGTGCTTGGTATGATCATTTAAAGAAGTTTCTACTCGATGATGGTTTTGTGAGAGGGGTGATCGATCCCACTCTTTTTACTAAGAGGGATAAGGGTGATTTGATCTTATGCCAAATCTATGTAGATGATATCATTTTTGGTTCTCCTAACATTCATTTGTGCAAGAAGTTTGCGGCTTCAATGACCAAGAATTTTGAAATGTCACTCAATGAGGATTTGAAGTTCTTCCTCGGATTTCAAATTCAAGAATTTCAAGAAGGAATTTTCTTGTCTCAAGCAAAATACCTCAAGGATATTCTAGAGAAGTTTGGTATGTCTGATGCTAGTCCATGCAAGACACCCATGCCAACCAAAATAACACTCACTGAAGATGCAAACGGTATTCCTTTCGACCCATCTAAATACCGCTCTATGATTGGTTCGTTGCTTTATCTTTGTGCATCTAGACCAGACATTATGTTTAGTGTATGCATGTGTGCTAGATTTCAAGCTTTCCCTAAGGAAAGTCATCATAAGGCGGTTAAGCATATTCTTAGATACCTTGTTCACACCCCAAAGTTGGGTCTATGGTACCCCAAGGATGCTAAGTTTGATCTCATTGGGTACACGGATGCGGATTGGGATGGAGACAAAGTGGATCGTAAGTCCACATCCGGTGCATGTCAGTTTCTTGGACGCTCCTTGGTAAGTTGGTCTTCGAAGAAACAGAATTGTATTGCCCTCTCTACCGCAGAAGCTGAATACATTGCTGCCGCTAGTTGTGCAACTCAGTTATTATGGATGAGGCAAACTTTGAAGGATTACGGTATCACCTACAGACATGTGCCTCTTCTATGTGATAATGAAAGTGCCATCAACATTGCTGAGAACCCCAAGGATCATCTCCGCACCAAGCACATTGATATTAGATATCACTTCTTGAGAGATTGATAGCCCACAAGTATAGGGGATCGCAACAGTTTTCGAGGGTAGAGTATTCAACCCAAATTTGTTGATTCGACACAAGGGGAGCCAAAGAATATTCTCAAGTATTAGCAGCTGAGTTGTCAATATAACCACACCTGGAAACTTAATATCTGCAGCAAAGTGTTTAGTAGCAAAGTAATATGATAGTGGTGGTAACGGTAACAAAAGTAAAGACAGCAAAAGTAATGTTTTTGGTATTTTGTAGTGATTGTAACAATAGCAACGGAAAAGTAAATAAGCGAGAACTAGTATATGGAAACTCGTAGGCACCGGATCAATGAAGGATAATTATGCCGGATGTGGTTCATCATGTAACAGTCATAACATAAGGTGACACAGAACTAGCTCCGATTCATCAATGTAATGTAGGCATGTATTCCATAAATAGTCATACGTGCTTATGGAAAAGAACTTGCATGACATCTTTTGTCCTACCCTCCCGTGGCAGCGGGGTCCTATTGGAAACTAAGGGATATTAAGGCCTCCTTTTAATGGAGAACCGGAACAAAGCATTAGCACATAGTGAATACATGAACTCCTCAAACTATGGTCATCATCGGGAGTGGTCCCGATTATTGTCACTCGGGTTGCGGATCATAACACATAGTAGGTGACTATAGACTTGCAAGATAGGATCAAGAACACACATATATTCATGAAAACATAATAGGTTCAGATCTGAAATCATGGCACTCGGGCCCTAGTGACAAGCATTAGGCATAGCAAAGTCATAGCAACATCAATCTCAGAACATAATGGATACTAGGGATCAAACCCTGACAAAACTAACTCGATTACATGATAAATCTCATCCAACCCATCATCGTCCAGCAAGCCTACGATGCAATTACTCACGCACGGCGGTGAGCATCATGAAATTGGTGATGGAGGATGGTTGATGATGACGACGGCGACGAATCCCCCTTTCCAGAGCCCCGAACGGACTCCAGATCAGCCCTCCCGAGAGAGATTAGGGCTTGGCGGCGGCTCCGTATCGTAAAACGCGATGAAACTTTCTCCTGATTTTTTCTCCCCGAAAGCCAATATATGGAGTTGGAGTTGGCGTCGGAGGGCATCGAGGGGGCCCACGAGGTAGGCGCGCCCGGGGAGGGGCGCGCCCCCCACCCTCGTGGACAGGGTGTGGGCCCCCTGGTCTTCATCTTTGGCGAGGATTTTTATTATTTATTATAAGATATTCCGTGGAGTTTCAGGTCATTCCGAGAACTTTTGTTTTCGCATATAAAAACATCATGGCAATTCTGCTGAAAACAGCGTCAGTCCGGGTTAGTTCCATTCAAATCATACAAGTTAGGGTCCAAAACAAGGGCAAAAGTGTTTGGAAAAGTAGATACGACGGAGACGTATCAACTCCCCCAAGCTTAAACCCTTGCTTGTCCTCAAGAAATTCAGTTGACAAACTGAAAGATAAAAACAAAAACTTTTACAAACTCTGTTTGCTCTTGTTGTTGTAAACATGAAAAGCCAGCATTCAAGTTCAGCAATTATTATGAACTAACCATACTCACAATAACACGTAGGTCTCACAATTACTCATATCAATAATATAATCAGCTAGCGAGCCATAATAATAAAACTCGGATGACAACACTTTCTCAAAATAATCATAACATGATATAACGAAATGGTATCTCGCTAGCCCTTTCTGAGACCGCAAAACATAAATGCAGAGCACCTTTAAAGATCAAGGACTGACTAAACATTGTAATTCCTGGTAAAAGAGATCCAGTCAAGTCATACCCAAAATAAACCAATTATAATGAATGCAAATGACAGTGTGCTCTCCAGCGGGTGCTTTTTTAATAAGAAGGGTGATGACTCAACATAAAAGTAAATAGATAGGCCCTTCGCAGAGGGAAGCAGGGATTTGTAGAGGTGGCAGAGCTCGATTTTGAAATAGAGATAAATTATATTTTGAGCGGCATACTTTCACTCTCAACGCGACAACTATGAGATGGTTGTATCTTCCATACTGCATGCATTATAGGCAGTTCCCAAACAAAATGGTAAAGGTTTATACTCCCCCTCCTCCACAAGCATCAATCCATGGCTTGCTCGAAACAACGAGTGCCTCCAACATTCAACGGGTCCCAGGGGGAGTTTTGTTTAAATATTTTGATTTGCTTTGATCTTTTTGGATCATGGACTGGGCATCCCGTTACCGCCCTTTCTCGTGAATGAGGAGCGAGTCCACTCCTCTTGAGAATAACCCACCTAGCATGGAAGATATAGGCAGCCCTAGTTGCACATGAGCTGCTCGAGCATACAAAACAGAATTTTATTTGAAGGTTTGGAGTTTGGCACATAAAATTTACTTGGAACGGCAGGTAGATACCGCATATAGGAAGGTATAGTGGACTCATATGGAACAACTTTGGGGTTAAAGGAGTTTGGATGCACAAGCAGTATTCCCGCTTAGTACAATTGAAGGCTAGCAAAAGACCGGAAGCGACCAAACGAGAGAGAGCGACAACAACGTAAACATGCATTAAAATTAATTTACACCGAATATAAGCATGAGTAGGATATAATCCACCATGAACATAAATATCATGAAGGCTATGTTGATTTGATTCAACTACATGCGTGAAAATGTGCCAAGTCGGGTCACTCAATTCATTCAAAGGAGGATACCATCCATCATACCACATCATAATCATTCTAATAGCATGTTGGCATGCAAGGTAAACCATTATAACTCATAGCTAATCAAGCATGGCACAAGCAACTATAATCTCTAAATGTCATTGCAAATATGTTTACTTCATAATAGCTAAATCAGGAACGATGAATCATCATATTTACAAAAACAAGAGAGGTCGAGTTCATACCAGCTTTTCTCATCCCAATAAGTCCATCATATATCATCATTATTGCCTTTCACTTGCACGACCGAATGGTGTGTATAATAATAAGAGTGCACGTGCATTGGACTAAGATGGAATCTGCAAGCATTCAACTCAAGAGAGAAGACAAGTAATATGGACTATAAGTTAGATAAACAATAATGCATATAAGAGCCACTAAGCATTTTCAATATAGTCTTCTCGACCACCAAAGAAAGGGAAAGAAATAAAAACTATTTACACGGGAAAGCTCCCAACAAGCAAAATAAGAACGGGAAATATTTTTGGGTTTTCTTTTTAATTCTACTACAAACAAGGAAAGTAGACTAACTAATTTTTTTGTTTTTTCTTAAGGTTTATCAAACACACAAGAAGAAAGAAAATAAACTAGCATGGATATTACAGTGAAAGAGTATGAGCACCGACATCTAGCAATGAGTGTGTGTGAACATAAATGTAATGTCGGTGGGAAATATGTACTCCCCCAAGCTTAGGCTTTTGGCCTAAGTTGGTCTATTGCCTGGGATAGCCTGGCTGATACCCGTAGGTGTAGCTGGGGTCATACTATGGCGCAGAATAGTTAGGATCATAATGTGATGAAGAGGACTCTGATTGCCACTGGCTGGCAACCGCCTCAGGATCCCAAGAATAAACAGACATTCGTGGAGGCTCATCTTGTGGCTCCGGTTCCGGTTGGTGCAGATTCCGATAGGCTTGAACAGCCACCACGGAACAATGTAAGAACCTGAGACAATTTAAACAAAGAGGGAGCAGGCAAAGTAATAGTCTCAGGGTGATGTTTATCAAAGTACAATTTATATTTAAGCTCCCCTTCACGACTCTTAACAAGAAAATCATGCGCTAGCATACTCTTATAATCTAAATAAGCACGGGGCAGCGCTGTTTCTTCTTTCTCCTCATGCCTAATAGGTATTTCAAAATATTCAGCTAGGCGTGAAGCATAAATGCCCCCAAAGATGGGGCCCTTAGTGCGGTTCAGACTTAACCGTCTAGCAACAATTCCACCCATACTAATAGAGTTATTGCGGTATAAACCATGGAACAAAATAATGATATCAGGAATGCTAAGGTTCCCACAGTTCCCGCGACCAATCAAGCAACGACTAGCAAATAAGGCAAAGTAGCGCAAAATAGGAAAATGTATGCTAGTAATTCTTGCATCAGAAACCTTTCTGGTTTCTCCCACAGTGAGAGTGTTAATAAAAGCTTCCACTTCATTACCGTGTGGTTCATCTAAGGTGCCCTCAAAAGGTATTTTGCAAACCTCACAAAATTCAGCTAATGTCATCTCCTTAACAACGTCATATAAATGGAACTCTACTGTTGGAGGTGATTTCTTAGGGAAAAAGTAGAAGTTCTGCACAAAAGTATTTGTGAGTAAGAGATACTGATGACGTTGGTCGCGGAGGAAATTGGTGAGGCCGGCGTTCTCAATCAATAGATAGAAATTCTCATAAATTCCGGCTCTCCTCAAGAAGTCATCGGAAGGCCATTCACACGGCCGAACCTCCGCGATACGAGGCAAATTAAATTTGGGCTTCTGTTCTTCTTCCTTTTGTTTCTCCTTAGAACTTCGGCTCGACGAGCCCCTCAAAAGTCTCTTCATTATTTCTGAAACAATCTGAAATTTTTAGTAACTTCAAATAAAAGTGAACCAGCTTCAATAAAATTGATAGCAACTACTCATACAAGTGCCTAGAGCATATATCAAGCATTAGAACTACTTGGAACCATATAAATTTGACATGCGAGCTCAAGAACATGGTCACCTATGCAGCACAAATTTGCAATGAATAAAGCACTACAACAAAAACTAATTGGACCAATGGAGGAGTCACATACCAAGGAACAATCTCCCCAAGCAGTTTTGTGAGAGGTGCTTTGAGTAAGGAGATCGAAAATCACAACAACGGGGGCTGGAACTCGTGCTTGAGTTGGTTTTTCGTGTTTGTGTGAGGCAGAGGAAGAAGATGGGTGCAGGGATAAGTGGAGGAGGGCCACCGTGGGCCCACGAGGCCGGGGGGCACGCCCTCCACCCTCGTGGCCAGGTGGCAGCTCCCCCCGCGGTAATTTTTGCACTAAAAATCCTTAAATATTCCCGAAAATATCATATTAAATTGGCATGGCATTCTGAGGACTTTTATTTTCGGGATATTTTTATATTGCACCGGATAAGCCGGGAGACAGACAGAAAATTACTATTTTACTTTATTTCTACTAAGTAACAGAAAATATAAAGAGGGTACAGAAGGTTGTGCTTCTAGTTTCATCCATCTCATGCTCATCAAAAGGAATCCACTAACAAGGTTGATCAAGTCTTGTTAACAAACTCATTCCGATTAACATGAAACCGGAGAAATTTCGAATCACACTATGTTACCTCAACGGGGATATGGACATTCCCAATAATAAGTATATTATATTTCTTCTTGACAGTAGGAAGAGGAAATTCAAAACCTCCAAATATAATCGATGGAATTTTTCCAATAGAGTTGATACTATAAACTTGAGGTTGTTTCCTCGGAAAGTGTACCGTGTGCTCATTACCATTAACATGAAAAGTGACATTGCCTTTGTTGCAATCAATAACAGCCCCTGCAGTATTAAGGAAAGGTCTTCCAAGAATAATAGACATACTATCATCCTCGGGAATATCAAGAATAACAAAGTCCGTTAGAATAGTAACGTTTGCAACCACAACAGGCACATCCTCACAAATACCGACAGGTATAGCTATTGATTTATCAGCCATTTGCAAAGATATTTCAGTAGGTGTCAACTTATTCAAGTCAAGTCTACGACATAAAGAGAGAGGCATAACACTAACACGGGCTCCAAGATCACATAAAGCAGTTTTAACATAATTTCTTTTAATGGAGCATGGTATAGTAGGTACTCCTCGATCTCCAAGTTTCTTTGGTATTCCGCCCTTAAAAGTATAATTAGCAAGCATGCTGGAAATTTCAGCTTCAGATATCTTTCTTTTATTTGTAACAATATCTTTCATATATTTAGCATAAGGATTCATTTTGAGCATATCAGTCAATCGCATACACAAAAAGATAGATCTAATCATTTCAGCAAAGCGCTCAAAATCCTCATCATCCTTTTTCTTGGATGGTTTGGGAGGAAAAGGCATGGGTTTCTGAACCCATGGTTTTCTTTCTTTACCATGTTTCCTAGCAACGAAGTATCTTTTATCATATAATTGATTCTTTGATTGTGGGTTATCAAGATCAACAGCAGGTTCAACTTCTACATCATTATCATTACTAGGTTGAGTATCATCATGAACATCATCATTAACATTTTTACTAGGTTCATGTTCATTACCAAATTGTGTTTCAACATCAGACATAGAGATATCATTTGGATTATTAGGTGGTTCAGCAATAGGTTCACTAGAAGTTTGCACAGTTCTATCATTTTTCTTTTTCTTCCTCTTAGAAGAACTAGGCATATCAATATTATTTCTCTGAGAATCTTGCTCGATTCTCTTAGGGTGGCCTTCAGGATACAAAGGTTCCTGAGTCATTCTACCAGTTCTAGTAGCCACTCTAACAACATAATCATTTTTCTTACTATTCATTTCATTAAGCACTTCTTTCTGAGCTTTAAGTACTTGTTCTACTTGAGTGGTAACCATAGAAGCATGTTTGCTAACAAGCTTAAGTTCACCTCTAATATTAGCCATATAATCACTCAAGCGTTTAATCATAAAGGTATTATGTTTTAATTGTCTACCAAAACAAGCATTAAAGTCATCTTGCTTAAACTTAAAGTCATCAAACTCATCCAAGCACTGACTAGCAATTTTAGTAGGAGGGACTTCAGTTTTATCATATCTATAGAGAATTTACCTTTACTACCTGTGTCGGGATATCGGGGGGTTCTTCAGTAAATAAGTAATTGAGATCATATACTTCTTCAACAGGCGGTGAATTAAGACCATGTATTTCTTCAATAGGTGGTAAATTCTTAACATCTTCAGCTTTAATACCTTTTTCTTTCATAGATTTCTTTGCCTCTTGCATATCTTCGGGACTGAGAAATAGAACACCTCTCTTCTTCGGAGTTGGTTTAGGAATAGGCTCAGTAATTGGCTCGGGAGCTGGCTCGGGAGTTGGATCAGGAGGTGCCCAATTATTTTCATTTGTCAACATATTATTCAATAAAATTTTAGCTTCATCTGGTGTTCTTTCCCTGAAAAGAGAACCAGCACAACTATCCAGGTAATCTCTGGAAGCATCAGTTTGTCCATTGTAAAAGATATCAAATATTTCAGGTTTCTTAAGAGGATGATCAGGCAAAGCATTAAGTAACTTGAGAAGCCTCCCCCAAGCTTGTGGGAGACTTTCTTCTTCAATTTGCACAAAATTATATATATCCCTCAAAGCAGCTTGTTTCTTATGAGCAGGGAAATATTTAGCAAAGTAATAAATCATATCCTGGGGACTTTGCACACAACCAGGATCAAGAGAATTGAACCATATCTTAGCATCACCCTTTAATGAGAACGGAAATATTTTGAGTAAATAAAGGTAGCGATCTCTCATTATTAGTAAACAGGGCAGCTATATCATCTAACTTACGAAGATGTGCCACAATAGTTTCAGATTCGTAGCCATAAAAAGGAACAGATTCAACCAAAGTAATTATATCTGGATCAACAGAAAAATCATAATAATCCTGATCAGGAACACAGATAGGTGAAGTAGCAAAAGCAGGGTCGGGTCTCATCCTACCTCTAAAAGATTCTTTACTCCATTTAACTAGCAACCTATTACATTCAAGACTATCCTGGCAAGCAAGAATAGCTTCAGTAGATTCAGCATTAAAAAGGTAACCCTCAGGAATAGCAGGCCTATTTTCATCATCACTAACATCATCGTGTTCAGTTTTAATAATTTCTCTTTCTCTAGACCTAGAAATTTGTTCCTCTAGAAATTCACCAAGAGGCACAGTACTGTCAAGCATAGAAGTATGTTTCATCATAAGTATCATGCATAGCAGAAGTGGCATCATCAATAACATGCGACATATTGGAACGAATAGCAGAAGCAGGTTTAGGTGTCGCTAGCTTACTTATAAAAGAAGGTGAATCAAGTGTGGAGCTAGATGGCAGTTCCTTACCTCCCCTCGTAGTTGAGGGATAAATTGTTGTCTTAGCGTCTTTCAAGTTCTTCATAGTGTCCAGCAGATATAAATCCCAAGTGACTCAAAGAATAGAGCTATGCGCCTGATACGTCTCCAACGTAACTATAATTTTTGATTGCTCCATGCTACTTTATCTATTGTTTTGGACTATAATGGGCTTTATTTTCCACATTTATATTACTTTTGGGACTAACCTATTAACCGGAGGCCCAGCCCAGAATTGCTGTTTTTTTCCTATTTCAGTGTTTGAAGAAACGGAATATCAAACGGAGTCCAAACGGAATGAAACCTTCGGGAACGTGATCTTCTCACCGAACGTGATCCAGGAGACTTGGACCCTACTCCAAGGAGTGCCAGAGGCGGTCACGGGGTGGGCGCGCCCTCCCAGGCGCGCCCCCACCTCGTGGGCCCCCTGACGCTCCACCGACGTACTCCTTCCTCCTATATATACCTACGTACCCCCAACAGATCAGGGACGGAGCCAAAAAACCTAATTCCACCGTCGTACCTTCCTGTATCCACGAGATCCCATCTTGGGGCCTGTTCCGGAGCTCCGCTGGAGGGGGCATCTACCACGAAGGGCTTCTACATCAACACCATAGCCCCTCCGATGAAGTGTGAGTAGTTTACTTCAGACCTTCGGGTCCATAGCTAGTAGCTACATGGCTTCTTCTCTCTTTTTGGATCTCAATACAATGTTCTCCCCCTCTCTCGTGGAGATCTATTCGATGTAATCTTCTTTTTGCGGTGTGTTTGTTGAGACCGATGAATTGTGGGTTTATGATCCAGCTTATCTATGGAAAATATTTGAATCTTCTCTGAATTATTTTATGTATGATTAAGTTATCTTTGCAAGTCTCTTCGAATTATTCGTTTGGTTTGGCCAACTAGATTGGTAGTTCTTGCAATGGGAGAAGTGCTTAGCTTTGGGTTCAATCTTGCGGTGACCTTACCTAGTGACAGAAAGGGTTGCAAGGCACGTATTGTATTGTTGCCATTGAGGATAACAAGATGGGGTATTTTATCATATTGCATGAATTTATTCCTCTACATCATGTCATCTTGCTTAAGGCGTTACTCTATTTTTAACTTAATACTCTAGATGCATGCTGGATAGCGGTCGATGTGTGGAGTAATAGTAGTAGATGCAGAATCGTTTCGGTCTACTTGTCACAGACGTGATGCCTATATACATGATCATTGCCTGGATAACATCATAACTATGCTCAATTCTGTCAATTGCTCAACAGTAATTTGTTCACCCACCGTAGAATATCTATGCTCTTGAGAGAAGCCACTAGTGAAACCTATGGCCCCCGGGTCTATTCTCATCATATCAATCTCCATCACTTAATTTACTTGCTTTTGCTTTTACTTTTTACTTTGCATCTTTATACCAAAAATACCAAAATATTATCTCTATCAGATCTCACCTCGTAAGTGACCGTGAAGGATTGACAACCCCTAAGCGTTGGTTGCAGTAGCTATCGTTTTGTGCAGGTACGAGGGACTTGCGTGTGGTCTCCTACTTGATTGATACCTTGGTTCTCAAAACTGAGGGAAATACTTACGCTCTCGTGCTGCATCATCCTCTCCTCTTGGGAAATCCAACATAAGCTCGAGACGTAGCAAGAAGGATTTCTGGCGCCGTTGTCGGGAGGCTTACGCAAAAGTCAACATACCAAGTACCCATCACAATCCCTATCTCTCGCATTACATTATTTGCCATTTGCCTCTCGTTTCCTCTCCCCACTTCACCCTTGCCGCTTTATTCGCCTGTCTTTCCCAATCTCCTCCTCTTTTCCCTTTGCCTTTTCCTTTGCCTTTTGTTTGCTCGTGTGTTAGTTAAACTTGCTTGCCGCCATGACTAGTCTCATATCTTCTCCGTTATCTCCGAGAATGAAGTTCTAAATTTTAAGCAAAGGGAGGAGAAAATCTAAAAGATGCTTGGTATAGAATTTGCAATGCTCAAAATAGATCTACCAGAAGCAATCTACTTGAGTTCTTCTTCGTAATTTTTATGTAGGTGCTAATCCTTGGTATAGATATATCCTTGACACCATTACCGGAGGGAATTTCTTGGGTAGCCATACTTTTGATTCTTATAATGCTTTAATAGATTTATTTGGCTCACCTCCTCTTTTGGTTAATGGAACTATGTTAACTTTGGAGCATGTTATGCAAAGGCTTGAAATTATTGAAAACAAAGTTGCTACCACTGAATCCACTGAAAATCTAGATAAAAAGATCCATAATCAAATTACTCAATATGGGTCTAAGGTAGGAATGACTTTGAAAAATATTAAAGAGAAGGAACCCATGGTTAATGAGAAAATAAATCTAGACTCTACTCGAATCGATAAACTTGAGGGTATCATCACCAACTTGGGAACCGCTTTTTCTTCCGTAAAAAATACTCCTAGTCCTCCCACTAAAATTGCCAAGCTTATGTATGCTCCTAAAAATAAGGGTGAATCATCTAGTAAGGAAAATGCGGATCTTAAATCTATAAGTATTCATCCCGATCTTTTTACCATCATTAAGGAACCATTTGCTACAAATGAATTTTTCGATCTTGTGCCTAAAAGTTTGATAATTACTAGAAAGAAAGAAAATTCTAAAGGAGGAAGGTGCCTCATTAAAGAATTGCCTACCAAAGATGGCAATACCTAGATCTATCCTTGCTTTTATGCCTAGCTAGGGGCGTTAAACGATAGCGCTTGTTGGGAGGCAACCCAATTTTATTTTGTGTTTTTTTTTCTGCTTCTGTTTAGGAATAAATAAAATATCTAGACTCTGTTTAGATGTGATTTTATCTTTTAGTTAGTGTTTGTGCCAAGTTGGACCTATTGGATCTTCTTGGATGATAGTTATTTGATCTTGCTGTAATTTCCAGAATCTTTGTGCTCAGTGCCCGAATTGTTAAAAATCACCGAACGTGATAAAATAGTGATTCCAATTGCTGCTGATCAATAAATAAATTGTCCGGGTCGTCTAATTTTGGTAGAATTGTTTGGGTTCCATAAGTTTGCGTTAGTTACATATTACTACAGACTGTTCTATTTTTGACAGATTCTGTTTTGCGTTGTTGTTTGCTTATTTTGATGAATCTATGGCTAGTAAAATAGTTTATGAACCATAGGAAGTTGGAATACAGTAGGTTTAACACCAATATAAATAAAGAATGAGTTCGTTACAGTACTTTAAAGTAGTCTTTTGTTTTCTTTCTCTAACGGAGCTCATGAGATTTCTATTGAGTTTTGTGTTGTGAAGTTTTCATGTTTTGAGTGAATTCTTTTGATGGATTATGGAACAAGGAGTGGCAAGAGCCTAAGCTTGGGGATGCCCATGGCACCCCCAAGATAATCCAAGGACGCCAAAAAGTCAAAGCTTGGAGATGCCCCGGAAGGCATCCCCTCTTTCGTCCACTTCCATCGGTAATTTACTTGGAGCTATATTTTTATTCACCAACATGATATGTGTTTTGCTTGGAGCGTCTTGTATTATTTGATTCTTTGCTTGTTAGTTTACCACAATCATCCTTTCTGTACACACCTTTTGAGAGAGCCATATATGAATTGAAATTTGATAGAATACTCTATGTGCTTCACTTATATCTTTTGAGCTTGATAAGTTTGCTCATAGTGCTTCACTTATATCTTTTTGAGCGTGATAATTTTTTCTCTAGTGCTTCACTTAGATATTTTAGAGCACGGTGGTGGATTTGTTTTAAATAAACTTGATCTCTCATGCTTCACTTAGATTATTTTGAGAGTCGTTAATAGCATGGTAATTTGCTTAATGTTAATATACTTGGTGTTCAAGATATGTGAAACTTTCTTTTGAGTGCGTTGAATACTAAGATAAGTTTGATGCTTGATAATTGTTTTGAGATATGGAGGTAATAATATCAAAGTCATGCTGGTTGAGTAGTTGTGAATTTGAGAAATGCTTGAGTTGAAGTTTGTAAGTCCCATAGCATGCACGTATGGTTAAAGTTGTGTAACAAATTTGAAGCATGAAGTGTACCTGGCTTGTGCATCCTTATGAGTGGCGGTCGGGGACGAGCGATGGTCTTTTCCTACCAATCTATCCCCCTAGGAGCATGCGCGTAGTACTTGAATTTTTGATGACTTCTAAATTTTTGCAATAAGTATATGAGTTCTTTTGACTAATGTTGAGTCCATGGATTATCGCACTCTTACCTTTCCGCCATTGCTAGCCTCTTGATGCTGTGCATTGCCCTTTCTCACATTGAGAGTTGGAGCAAACTTCGCCGGTGCATCCAAACCCCGTGATATGATACGCTCTATCACACATAAACCTCCCTATATCTTCCTCAAAACAGCCACCATACCTACCTATTATGGCATTTCCACAGCCATTCCGAGATATATTTCCATGCAATTTCCACCATCATTATCATGACATACATTACTTTTGTCATATTGCCATTGCATGATCATGGAGTTGACATCGTATTTGTGGCAAAGCCACCATGCATTATTTTTCATACATGTCACTCTTGATTCATTGCACCATCCCGGTACACCGCCGGAGGCATTCATATAGAGTCATACCTTGTTCTAGTTTCGAGTTGTAATCCTCATGTTGTAATCAATAGAAGTGTGATGATCATCATTATTAGAGCATTGCCCAAATAAAAAAGAGAGAGAGAGAAAGGCAAAAAAAGAAAAAGAAAGGCCCAAAAAAAAGGGCAATGCTATTATCTCTTTTTCCACACTTGTGCTTCAAACTAGCACCATGTTCTTCATGTAGTGAGTCTCATATTTTGTGCTTCAAAGTAGCACCTCGTTCTTCATGTAGTGAGCCTCATATATTGTGCTTCAAAGTAGCACCATGTTTTTCATATAGTAAGTCTCATAAGTTGTCTTTTTCATACTAGTGGGAATTTTTCATTATAGAACTTGGCTTGTATATTCCTACGATGGGCTTCCTCAAATGCCCTAGGTCTTCATGAGCAAGCAAGTTGGATGCACACCCACTAGTTTTCTTTTGTTGAGCATTCATAGCTCTAGTGCATCCGTTGCATGGCAATCCCTACTCCTCATGTTGACATCAATTGATGGGCATCTCCATAGCCCGTTGATTATCCTCGTCAATGTGAGACCTTATCCTTTTTTGTCTTCTCCACACAATCCCCATCATCATATTCTATTCCACCCATAGTGCTATATCCATGGCTCACGCTCATGTATTGCGTGAAGGTTGAAAAAGTTTGAGATTATTTAAGTATGAAACAATTGCTTGGCTTGTCATCGGGGGTATAAAAGTTGGGAACATCTTTGTTTGACGAAAATGAAGCATAGCCTAACTATATGATTTTGTAGGGATGAACTTTCTTTGCCATGTTATTTTGAGATGACATAATTATTTTGATTAGTATGCTTGAAGTATTATTATTTTTATGTCAATATGAACTTTTGTCTTGAATCTTTCGGAAAAGAATATTCATATCACAATTAAGAAGATTTACATTGAAATTATGCCAAAGTATCACTCCGCATCAAAAATTCTCTTTTTATCATTTACCTACTCGAGGACGAGCAGGAATTAAGCTTAGGGATGCCTCGATACGTCTCCAACGTATCTATAATTTTGATTGCTCCATGCTACTTTATCTATTGTTTTGGACTATAATGGGCTTTATTTTCCACTTTTATATTACTTTTGGGACTAACCTATTAACGGAGGCCCAGCCTGTTGCTGTTTTTTGCCTATTTCAAGTGTTTGAAGAAACGGAATATCAAACGGAGTCCAAACGGAATGAAACCTTCGGGACGTGATCTTCTCACGAACGTGATCCAGAGACTTGGACCCTACTCCAAGGAGTGCAGGGCGGTCACGAGGTGGGGTGCGCCCCCCCCAGGCGCGCCCCTGCCTCGTGGGCCCCCCGACGCTCCACCGACGCATTCCTTCCTCCTATATATACCTCGCACCCCCAACAGATCGGGGCGGAGCAAAAACCTAATTCCACCGCCGTACCTTCCTGTATCCACGAGATCCCAT
Organism: Aegilops longissima; assembly: GCA_021605205.1. Taxonomy (NCBI): domain Eukaryota; kingdom Viridiplantae; phylum Streptophyta; class Magnoliopsida; order Poales; family Poaceae; genus Aegilops; species Aegilops longissima. The sequence goes on along the minus strand of CM038682.1, from coordinate 754,502,724 downwards.
CTTGGGGCCTGTTCCGGAGCTCCGCCGGAGGGGGCATCTACCACAGAGGGCTTCTACATCAACACTATAGCCCCTCCGATGAAGTGTGAGTAGTTTACTTCAGACCTTTGGGTCCATAGCTAGTAGCTAGATGCCTTCTTCTCTCTTTTTGGATCTCAATACAATGTTCTCCCCCTCTCTCGTGGAGATCTATTCGATGTAATCTTCTTTTTGCGGTGTGTTTGTTGAGACCGATGAATTGTGGGTTTATGATCCAGCTTATCTATGGAAAATATTTGAATCTTCTCTTAATTCTTTTATGTATGATTAATTTATCTTTGCAAGTCTCTTCGAATTATCCGTTTGGTTTGGCCAACTAGATTGGTAGTTCTTGCAATGGGAGAAGTGCTTAGCTTTGGGTTCAATCTTGCGGTGACCTTACCCAGTGACAGAAAGGGTTGCAAGGCACGTATTGTATTGTTGCCATCGAGGATAACAAGATGGGGTATTATTCATATTGCATGAATTTATTCCTCTACATCATGTCATCTTGCTTAAGGATAACATCATCATTGCCTGGATAACATCATAACTATGCTCAATTCTATCAATTGCTCAACAGTAATTTGTTCACCCACCGTAGAATATCTATGCTCTTGAGAGAAGCCACTAGTGAAACCTATGGCCCCCGGGTCTATTCTCATCATACCAATCTCCATCACTTTATTTACTTGCTTTTGCTTTTACTTTTTACTTTGCATCTTTATACCAAAAATACCAAAAATATTATCTCTATCAGATCTCACCCTCGTAAGTGACCGTGAAGGGATTGACAACCCCTAAGCGTTGGTTGCAAGTAGCTATCGTTTTGTGCAGGTACGAGGGACTTGCGCGTGGTCTCCTACTAGATTGATACTTGGTTCTCAAAAACTGAGGGAAATACTTACGCTACTGTGCTGCATCATCCTCTCCTCTTCGGGGAAATCCAACGCAAGCTCGAGACGTAGCAGCTCCCCGGCAACGGCGCCAGAAAAAGGTCTTCATAACCCACAAGTATAGGGGATTGCAACAGTTTTCGAGGGTAGAGTATTCAACCCAAATTTGTTGATTCGACACAAGGGGAGCCAAAGAATACTCTCAAGTATTAGCAGCTGAGTTGTCAATTCAACCACACCTGGAAACTTAATATCTGCAGCAAAGTGTTTAGTAGCAAAGTAATATGATAGTGGTGGTAACGGTAACAAAAGTAAAGACAGCAATAGTAATGTTTTTGGTATTTTGTAGTGATTGTAACAATAGCAACGGAAAAGTAAATAAGCGAGAACCAGTATATGGAAAACTCGTAGGCACCAGATCAGTGAAGGATAATTATGCCGGATGTGGTTCATCATGTAACAGTCATAACATAGGGTGACACAGAACTAGCTCCAATTCATCAATGTAATGTAGGCATGTATTCCGTAAATAGTCATACGTGCTTATGGAAAAGAACTTGCATGACATCTTTTGTCCTACCCTCCCGTGGCAGCGGGGTCCTATTGGAAACTAAGGGATATTAAGGCCTCCTTTTAATAGAGAACCGGAACAAAGCATTAGCACATAGTGAATACATGAACTCCTCAAACTATGGTCATCACCGGAGTGGTCCCGATTATTGTCACTTGGGTTGCGGATCATAACACATAGTAGGTGACTATAGACTTGCAAGATAGGATCAAGAACACACATATATTCATGAAAACATAATAGGTTCAGATCTGAAATCATGGCACTCGGGCCCTAGTGACAAGCATTAGGCATAGCAAAGTCATAGCAACATCAATCTCAGAACATAATGGATACTAGGGATCAAATCCTAACAAAACTAACTCGATTACATGATAAATATCATCCAACCCATCACCGTCCAGCAAGCTACGATGCAATTACTCATGCACGGCGGTGAGCATCATGACATTGGTGATGGAGGATGGTTGATGATGACGACGGCGACAAATCCCCCTTTCCGGAGCCTCGAGCGGACTCCAGATCAGCCCTCCCGAGAGAGATTAGGGCTTGGCGGCGGCTCCGTATCGTAAAACACGATGAAACTTTCTCCCTGATTTTTTTCTCCCCGAAAGCCAATATATGGAGTTGGAGTTGGCGTCGGAGGGCATCCAGGGGGCCCACGAGGTAGGGGGGCACGCCAAGGGGGGAGGGGCGCGCCCCCCACCCTCGTGGACAGGGTGTGGGCCCCCTGGTCTTCATCTTTGGCGAGGATTTTTTATTATTTATTATAAGATATTCCGTGGAGTTTCAGTTCATTCTGAGAACTTTTGTTTTCTGCACATAAAACAACATCATGGCAATTCTGCTGAAAACAACGTCAGTTCGGGTTAGTTCCATTCAAATCATAAAAGTTAGAGTCTAAAACAAGGGCAAAAGTGTTTGGAAAAGTAGATACGACGGAGACGTATCAGAGATCATGTTGAGAAGGGTGATATTCACATTGATCACATTGGTACCAATTTGCAACTGGCGGATATTTTCACCAAGCCATTGGATGAAGCAAGGTTTTGTCGACTTAGGCATGAACTTGGTATCTTGGAGCTTGACAATATTATGTGAAATCTAGTACCCATTCAGGCATAAAACTAATGTCTTGTCTTTATGTAGGCATATATGTAGGGGGAGACACTCAAATCATGAGTATCCTCATCCTATGAAATGCATAAAACGAACAAACACTCTCAAAGCTACCATGACATCTAACTATGGTGCTTTCCATGATGGAGTAGTGATTATGCACTCAAAGTTCAAATCTTTCCGTGTCATGTCACGTATACTCATACGTGGTGGCAATCGCCACCACTAGTATCATTAGAACAATATTGGAGTGATATATGATTATTATTGTTTGGAATAGGGTACTTGTTACTTCATAAGAAATTCATACTATGAACGGTATCCATCATCCTCTCATCATAATCAGTAGCTCACCTAGTCCTCTATAAAATTCTGGCGCCGGACGTCCGTGGACTCTTCTCTGTCATATTCTTTTCTGATGAACTCTGCCCGGTCGTCCGACCTCTCCGGACGTCCGTAAAATACTTTCTGGTCTCTTGGCCCCGGACGTCCGTGGACTCCGGTCGTCCGGCCATTTTTCACCAGCTACTATATATAGTGCGCGGTAGGTTTTCGGAACTGCTACCCTTATCCACTTCCTCCCTGCTCCCCACCGCCGCCGCTCCAGTCCTGTGGTTCCTCGCCGTGGCCACATGCCGCCGTGGCCCTTGCCGGAGATCCTCTCTGCTCGGGATCCGCAACGTGGCCTCGCCCCTCGCTGCGGATTCTCCTGTCCTGCTTGGCCTTCGCTCAAGCCCCGGCGGCCTCTCTCTTTTCCGGTCGTTGGTTTCCTCCGTGTTCCTCACTTCAAGGTAGGCCCTATCTTCTCTCCCTCATGCATCGATTCCTCGATCTATGGTGGGGTGTTGATTTGTGTCTTCCCTCTCCCCTAGGTCGTGATGCCTAAGATGAAGAGCTCCGCACGCAAGCAAGTCACCGGTGGGCCGCTCGTTCGTCTCGTCGTGGTGGCTCCGATGACTCCCAGGAGCAGGCTCGTCCTCGGAAGCATGGTGCCCGTCCACCCAGCTCGTCTAGCGACTCCTCCTCGGAGGGGTCGGACTTTGAGGATGAACTTGAGGATGTGGAACCGGCTCCATTTGTTGTTGTTCGCGTCTCTGCACCCAAGCCGGGCACTCGTCGTCCAACCTTTCAGCCTCCTCCTCCTCCGGTGCAACCCCATGGTGATGCTCGTCATATCTCACTTGAGCCGCCATTACCACTTGGCCGCCATGTTAAGCGTTTCAACGTGGTTCCCACCAGTTCTTATCTTAAATTGCGTCGCGATGTTGATCAGTTTACTGTTGCTAAGGATTCTCAGGATAGTCGTTTTCGCACTAATGTCCAAGCCGACATCTTTACCACTATTGTCCTTCCTAAAGGCTTGTCACTCCATGTTTGCATTGATTTAGAGCATATTCACACTCATCCGGAGAAATATCCGGGAGCCATTGAGCTCATTGAGTCATCCAATCTAGTTGCTCCATTTGCATTTCAACATGATTTCAATCAGGCTGCCATTCATCAATTCAATGCCACATGTTATTTTGGTCCGGATAACACTGTCAAATGGATGACCTCAGACACCGCACTCACAGCATCTTATGCTCAGTTTGTCACTACTCTTGGATTTCCTGACACCAGGTTCAAAATCCACAAGGATGATCCCAACCACCGGCCCAAGGGCATTGAGGTCTGTGAGGATTTTCTTAAACCTATATCAACTTTGTCTGACATTGAAAAACAAAAGGGTCTGAACCAAGTCTCCATTTGGCGCTTCCCTTTCAACATCATATATCAGTGTGTCATCCACACCATCTATCCCAAGATGGGTGACAAAGGATCTTGCAGCAGCTGTTGCATTGATCTCATGCATCGCCTCTTTGCATCTCCCAAAGGGAAGATCAATGTTCCACACTTTCTATGGCATGAGATCCGCCTTGCTAGCTTCCAGCACAAGAGGGCTTTTCCTCATGCCCCCTTTATTCAGGCTTTTATCGAGAGCGTAGCTCCTTTTCCCATTGTCCGCACTCACGTGCATGAGCGATGGGTCATTCCAGCTCACATGGCGGCTGATTATGTTCCTCCTCCTACTGCTACTGCTCGTCGCACCGCTGCTAGTGTTCCTTCTCATGCTGCCCGTTCTCCTTCCAGTTCTGCACCTTTTGGGTGCATTGCACGTTTTCTTGGGAAGGCTCACTCTGCTATGATGAAGATGTTCACTTTCCATTTCTCCCAACATCACGTTGTTGTCACTCGCATGGTCACTTCCAAGAACGCTCTTAAGGCTCGTTTGAGAGACTCCGGAGTGTATGATGTAAGTGACGATGAACGCCTTCCTGACGAGCCTCCTTCTGATTTTGGTTTCCCTTCGGGTCCTGAGTGGGCTGATTTCTTTGACGAGGCGGGTGGCAGTGGTGCTCATGATGATGATGATGATGATGAGGATGATCTCTGATGCTGTTCTATTTTCCCCTTAATTGTTCTTGGATATTTGATGCCAAGGGGGAGTAGGCTCTATGCATCTAATCGAACTCATTGCTATGATTGTGGATTAGCTTGTATGAACTTATGTATGAGATTGTCGAACCTTATATTCTATGCTATGAGTTATAAGTCTATATTGATGTAACATCCCAAAATTCTAAATTTTGGAATGTTATATTAAATAAATAACTATGCTTGATTGTCTGATTGTTGGTTTGATGGATTGAGTGAAACTGATTGAAAATTGAAACTTTTGAAAGTTGAATGAGAGGGAATGAAATGACTTTCCCAAAACTTTCCCCTTTACCTTTTGGATCCCAATGAATTCAAATTCATACCAACACCAAAGCCTAGAGTGAGGATGACATGACTTCTTCCATTTTAAATGAATAGGGTTTTGGAAAAAGATTTGAATTTCATTTGGGAAGATTTCAAGTTCAAAGCTTTATGCAACTCAATGATTTTCATGAGGGAAGATAAAATGACTTCTTCAATTATATGAAATAGGAGTTGGAAGTTATAATGAATCAAGTTGAAAATCATTTGAAAGTGCTTTGAAACCCTCTTTCAAATTTTGAGTTTTGAATTTGAATTTCAAACTTTGGCATGTGGGAAACATTTCAAAAACTAAGCCTGATAAATACTTGATCAAAAGTATGAGAGGAGCAAACATGACACTCCAAAAATATCAGAGGAAACAATGCCAAAAGATTTGGATTCAAATCTGAAATTTATTTGAATTTGAAAAAAATGGATTTTCATAAAGTTTGGATTTTGCCTTTGGAAAAATGTTCAAATGAAAGGGAATATTCCCCTGATCATTTTGGTATATATATACCCTATATAAATTATTTATAGTTTAGGTTTTATTTTTGTTTTTGTTTTAATTAAAAAAATAAAAAACCCCCGGCGCCAGCCGAAGCACCCCCCAGCCCGACCAGCCTTGAACCCCCAGCCCAGCCCACCCAGGCGCCCGGCCCACCAGCGCCAGCGAGCCGGCCCAGCTCCCCCTCTCTCCCCCTCGCGCCCGAACCCTCTCCCGATCGGTCGACCGCTCCCCTCGCCTCTCTCTCTCTCTCACTGCCTCGCGGGACCCACCCCTTCTTCCTTCCCCCGCCCCACGCCACGCTGACCTCGCCGGAGATCACCGGATCCCGAAAGATCCGGGATCCCCGATCGCTCCCCCGATCCCCTTCCTTCCCCGACGAGGCCCCGACCTATAAAGACCCCTCCCGCACCCGTTTTCCCCCGCCCCTCGCGGACCCCTCTCCCTCCCCTTCGTGCTCGCCGGAGACCCGAGCATCTCCGCGCCATTGTCGCCACGACGACGCCTAGCCTCCCCGAGCTTCCCGACCCCACCGAACTCCTCGCCGGCCTCCCCCGCACCCGCACGGCGACTCCCTCGAGCTCACCGACGCCCGGAAGCCCCGACACACTTCCGCCGCCGCCGCCGCCGTCGCCGGACTCCGGTACGTCGCCGGAACCCACCTCCCCCGTCCGATCTGGATCAACGGCTCCGATTAGAAGCCCCGAAGGGGTGTGTTTTTATTAGAAAACCGGCCGGCCCGAACGGTTTTTATTTTAGTTTAGGTTTTAGTTATTAGGCCGGTTCGTTAGTTTTAACCCTAGGCCCGTTTAGCCTATCTAACGCACAGGGCACAGTATAGGCCCATTAGGCCTTTTCTTTTTATTTTGATTTTCTGTTTTAGCCGATTAGTTTCAGTTTTCAAAAATGTATATCTTTTATTCTGTTTAATATTTTTGAGTGATTCTTTTTTTGTTGGATTGCAAATTTTAGGTAGTTTCTGAAAAACATATATTTAGCTATGTTAAAAATAATTAAAAATGCTTTAATATTGTTTTAGTCAGAATAGCAAATCTGTTATAACTTTAGCTAGAAAAATTATTTTTGCATGATTCTTTTGTCACCACTTTATTTTGACATTGCCAAACCCTAGAAATTAATTTGGGTATTTTAGGATTAATAAATAATTAGTTTTAGACAGAATCCAATTAATCCTAATTAATTAACTAGTTCCTATTTTCCTAATTAATTAATTAGTAAATTAATTTATTTTTAACTTGTGATTAGTTATTCTAGGTTAGTTTCTGTCATTCCATTAGATGAACTTTTATTTATAATTAATAAAAGTTTTAAATTAATTTTCTTAATGGAAATTGGATTAGGCCTAAAATGAGTTTTATAATAGCTTTTAAATTAATTCTTTTTGCTCCTAGTTGCTTAGTTAATCTTTTTCTGTTAAGTTAACCTAAAACCATGATTAGGTTATTTTAAGGAATTTTTGTTATATAAAAACTATTTTTGCTATTGTTTGGAGTAGGGAAAAACTTTGAATTGGTTTCTTTGAGTTTTTCTTTTGGATTTGGTTTTGGTTGTTTTGTTGAGTTATGTTACCTTTGTTATGTTGTGTTATGTGATCCTATTGCTATGTGCTTATTATAGTTATTGTTTGCCTCGGTAGAATTTCCGGAGTGCGAAGATTTCTACTACGAAACCCTAGTTTCTTTCGAAGATCGTCAACCAGGCAAGTTCACTTTGACCATGCTTTTCTTACCTATGTTTTATTGCATTTAGTGGCACCTTTGCAACCACCCCTCAGTAGTGTTATTGAATCCTTGTAGTTGAGTAGTATGCATGAGGTAGGAACCCATCACCCTGTTACCAAGCCCGGGACGTTATTTCTTTTAATGCTACGCTATAGTAGACGGGGTTTGGTATGAGTGCACGAGAGTGGTGTGAGAATGGAGGATTCCACGTCAATGACGACAACTCCATGATGGAATCTGCAAGGACTGCATCTTCAAGACCTCAAGACTTCAAGACTCGAGACAGGATTGCAATACACACTACTGGGTGAAGGGCGGTTGACGGGCAGCCCAGAGAAACCAGTGGTTGGCGGGATGCATGGAGAAGCGCCATGACATCTCGCGAAAGCTTCACCCAGACTCAAAGAGACGGAAGAATACTTCACGCCGGAAGCTTACCCGTGCAACCGCAAGTCATTATGGGCTCGGCTTGGTTGACCTTGGTTGTGACTCTGGCTGGGGCGGTACTAGCAGATGTAGAAGAACGGTAGGATCGGATGGGTACGGACGGTGGTCGAGGAACTCTTTGGAAGACCATGTTTGGTCATCTTGTTCTCAAACACTCAAGTGCGAGAACGTAAAAGAGGATCGAATCTTGCGGGTAAAGTGTACAAACCTCTGCAGAGGGTTATAACCTAATCGATTAGCCGTGTCCCGATTCACGGACAATTTGAGCCTCGGACTTGGATCTATTTCGAACTCTCAACACGGATTGATAACTTAATTGTGGGCAACTTATGATGATTTTGGGCTATGAGACATCGGTTGGCGGAACCATGTCATGATAGAAAACTCCATAGTACAGACTTCATTTATTCCTTTGATGTAGGTAAAATAAAACCAGCTTTTACGCAAACAAAATTCAGATACAGAGCCATAAAGCCATATTGCATATAGTATAGTTTTATCATCTGTTTTCTCATGTTGTGATCTTGCCGGTACATTCAATGTACTGACCTACACGGCTGCAACGTATCATGTTGCAGATCTTTCCTCGACGAGTAAGAGTTACGATATAGGGTTACGGTCTACACTCAACCTGCCGATGGCGTTGTTGGGACTCCACACCCGTTTGATTGTTTCCGCTGATTATTATGAGGTATATATCATTTTACGTTATTTATACATGTGATTGCACTTTGATATATACATTAATGTATTGTGTGTGCCAACATACTTGATCCGAGGATGGCATAAGAACACGTAGGCTTGACCGTCTGAGGTCGGGTCGCTCTGAGATGGTATCGAGCACATGTTGACTGTGAGGACGTAACCCTAGAAATCGGAAAGCCCCTAGGACAGGATATCTCAAAACTTTATTTACAAAAGACTCTTACTTCTCATCTTTTCTGATTTTATCAAATAGACCCTCTCACCTCAAATAGTTAGAATATACCCTTATCCTTTGATCACCCGGAGGATCAATCAAGACGCTCCAAGAAGGATTTGATATCGGAGAACTGATGACCCCTTGAGTAAAGAGGATTTCTCCATTAGAATCTACAACAGTTGAAGACTCAAGACTTGAAGGATCTGAAGAATTATTTGACCTTTAGAAGACCAAACCCTGCTATACACCTCGTTAGATCGATGATTTGTGAGCTGTCATTTGTTTGATGTTTTCCGACAGCCCCAAAATAAAACTTGTTTCTTCAAAACTATTGGTTGTATTGTGTGTATATCCTCCCCACCTCTCTCATCTCACCCTAAAACCCTTGAACCCCATAGATGATGAATGAAGTTGGTGATATTCTCGGACCAAGACTCAGCCGGAGACAGAGCTATGGATGCGAACATGGAAAAACACTTGGGAGCAATTTGGTTTCAAGGAAGTATGAGGTCCAATACGCTCTTGATTTTTACGAAAGTGCTGCAACCTGTGGAACATGCATCAAGCCATACAGGATTTAATGGAGCAAGAACTTGGGAGGAATTCAAGAAGACCTGTTGAGATCACGTCTCATCCGGAAGCACTATGATAACCCGAGACCTTGTGCTGCAAGATTTGCGGAGAAATAGGACACACCGGGAGGAACACAAGGATGGATGCCCTCATTGTGAGGAAGAACACCCAGTGAGGAATGCCCAACTAGTCGGTGACTTGTTTCTTGTGTGAAGGAACCACCCACTACCCGTGCAGTGTCACATTTACTCCACGGTGCAACAAACTATTCGAACCAGGAAGATGGAATGAAAGAAGCCCTCAAGGAAGATCTAGAAGAACCAAGAATGACTGAAAGTGTTGAAGACCGGATGGAGAAGGTCTCAAGAGATTTTACTCAATGCCTGCTATTCATGTGGAGAAGAAGGACATTTTCACAAGATTGCACCAAGGAAAGAAAGGAGTATCCGGGATATTTCCGGCAATGCAAGTGAAGTTTGACCCCGGAGATAGAAACTCGATCATTACAGAGAAATCCAGGAAGAGAAAAGGAAGGCAACCAAAGAACAACACAATTTTTGTAGAGAAGGACTTGAGTCATATCACCTGTTACAGGTGCAAGGATTTAGGTCATTACGCTAGTAAATGCCCAGAAAAGAAGCCAAGAATCCAAGGAGCCCGCATAATCACAAAGAAGCCCCGAGATATGTCGGAAGTCATTTGTTTTCGCTGCAAGGAGGCAGGACATTATGCTATTAAATGTCCCGACAAGATGAAAGCTGGAGTTGAGTAGTTGGAATTTTGATATGGATAATAAGAGTAGTAGAAAGCAATTTCCTTTTCATGAGCTCAATGAGTTGAGTTATGTAATAGGTTTCTCAGAGATTGTAATAGTTCATGACCCAATAAAGATGTAAAGTCACATGCTGAAAAGCTTTAAGGAGTTGTCATATTTTATCTTGGAAATTAATATTCTGGATGAACATGGAAGAAAGTGAGTTGTGAAGCATAAACAGGAAATTGGAATTGAGATTGAAGTTTTGTTTGGATGATATGAATGTGTGCCCAGGAGATAAGTACCTTAATTCTGAGCATCATTTCTGTTCCACAACTGCAGATGACGACCCTTTACGAGTCTTTCCTTAAAGGTCCGGAAACCCTCATGACCCTAACAAGTGATCATGATTACCCGAAGATCCTGAAGGACATGATGAAGCATATTCACCTTGAAGGAGATGCAGTCTACAAAGGCTACCCCTTTATGCATAAGGGAGTGGAATTTTGGTATGTGGAGGTACACCTCCACCGTGTGAAAGGAGTTTGCCCAAAGAGGATGGGGCATTACTTCTTCATTTCACGTGTGCCACAAGCAACTTTCTTCGATGCGGTTCGTGAAGCAGCCATGGAAGCCATCGTCGGATCGAGAAATACTTGAAGCAAGACTCCGTCATACTCGTGAATACCTAAGTGAAGTGCATACGGAGATGATGGAGGTGAAGCTCAAGGCCACCACAATGAATCGGAAGATTGAAGAATTCAAGACACATGTCGCACAATTCCATGGGATCAAGAATCCTCGAGGAGGATAAATGAATAAAGTTGGAAGTAATGTCTGACCATACCAAATCATGTGGGTGGCAGCATTTGTAAACAAAGTACTTTTTGGAATTTGAATTTACGAAAATGGTTAAAGATGTAATGAAAGATTGATATGAGAATAATGAGATTTTTATGGATAAACTTGTGCATTCTTTTGGTCATAGTACTCTGTAAAGCCACAGGATCAATGAAGAAAGAAACGTGTTATTCATGACGGCCATAGAAGGAAGCTGGACAAAATAAGTTGGAGTTTTGTTTTGATATGATGGTGCGAAGAAACAGAGTACTCTCGATTTAAGGAGGTGTAACAAGAGAGTTACTCCAAGGATGAGTTAAAGCTGCACTAGTGTTGAAGTGGGCCATAACCCACAGGCCCGTGATTTCGAGAAGGAACCGTTGTAACCTTGATGAAGGAATAAATTGGAAGAATCAGCATCCAATCAGCATACGTTTACGTAGGAGGTTACGCAAAAACCCGAGAGTGGTGAAGTAACGATAGATGTTTGTTCAGCTTGCGAAACCATGGATTTACTCGAACCCAGTTCGAGAACAAGAGAAATTCTGCAATGCCCGTGAGTATGACCGAGTGTTAGAATACGGATTCGCTAAACCTTATACTGGGGTAATGATCTGGTGCGGAATGGATTGATCACCATACCGACTTACTCGTATCTTTCGCTCCTGCTATTTGGAATGGTAAATCTGAGAGACTTACCCATAGTAAAGTGACGACGCTCGTTGAAGCCTTGCTTAAGCCTTAGAGTGGTATGATGATAAACCCATGTACATGGCAGTTGTTGCCAAACGTAGGTTATACGGTGAGATTCAAACCAGACCCGTTTTCTGCAGGAGAAAACCATAAATTGTAGACCACCATGAGTGTTTCGATAGTTGTTTAGAATGGACACGGACCTATCAGCTAAGAAGATCCAGTCTCTGACGAACCACAACTTTGAAGAACCGACCCAAGGTTTCGAGGAAAACTTTACGCTCCTAACAGAAGAGCGTTAATGAAGGAGTTATTGTAAGATATGTGAAGATACATACATTGTCAGCACTCGAGAGGAAGTATCTGAGTTTATTGGAACCGTAACCTTGATTTTAAGTGTGGTAGCCCACCTGACCTTTCTGACCAGAACAGTTGCTAGAAGACCCCCAACCCCAAACCTTTTCCTGCTAGCCTCTTCGAATCTCGAGGACGAGATTCATTTTAAGTGTGGTAGGTTTGTAACATCCCAAAATTCTAAATTTTGGAATGTTATATTAAATAAATAACTATGCTTGATTGTCTGATTGTTGGTTTGATGGATTGAGTGAAACTGATTGAAAATTGAAACTTTTGAAAGTTGAATGAGAGGGAATGAAATGACTTTCCCAAAACTTTCCCCTTTACCTTTTGGATCCCAATGAATTCAAATTCATACCAACACCAAAGCCTAGAGTGAGGATGACATGACTTCTTCCATTTTAAATGAATAGGGTTTTGGAAAAGATTTGAATTTCATTTGGGAAGATTTCAAGTTCAAAGCTTTATGCAACTCAATGATTTTCATGAGGGAAGATAAAATGACTTCTTCAATTATATGAAATAGGAGTTGGAAGTTATAATGAATCAAGTTGAAAATCATTTGAAAGTGCTTTGAAACCCTCTTTCAAATTTTGAGTTTTGAATTTGAATTTCAAACTTTGGCATGTGGGAAACATTTCAAAAACTAAGCCTGATAAATACTTGATCAAAAGTATGAGAGGAGCAAACATGACACTCCAAAAATATCAGAGGAAACAATGCCAAAAGATTTGCATTCAAATCTGAAATTTATTTGAATTTGAAAAAAAATGGATTTTCATAAAGTTTGGATTTTGCCTTTGGAAAAATGTTCAAATGAAAGGAATATTCCCTGATCATTTTGGTATATATATACCCTATATAAATTATTTATAGTTTATGTTTTATTTTTGTTTTGTTTTAATTAAAAAATAAAAAACCCCCTGGCGCCCGGCCAGCCACCCCAGCCCAGCCAGCGCCGAACCCCCAGCCAGCCCACCAGCCCACCCACACCAGGCCCAGTGAGCCGCCCAGCTCCCCTCTCCCCCCCCTCGCGCCGAACCTCTCCCGATCGGTCGACCGCTCCCCTCGCCCCTCTCTCTCTCACTGCCTCATGGGACCCACCCTTCTTCCTTCCCGCCCCGCCACGCTGACTCGCGGAGATCACGGATCCCGAAGATCCGGATCCCGATCGCTCCCGATCCCTTCCTTCCCGACGAGGCCCGACCTATAAAGACCCCTCCCGCACCCCTGTTTTCCCCTCGCCCCTCGCGGACCCCTCTCCCCCCGCTCGTGCTCGCGGGAGACCCGAGCATCTCCCGCCGCCATTGTCGCCACCGGACGCCTAGCCCTCCCGAGCTTCCCGACCCCACCGAACTCCTCGCCGGCCTCCCGCACCCAAGACGGCGACTCCTCGAGCTCACCGGCGCCTGAAGCCCGACACACTTCCGCCGCCGCCGCCGCCGTCGCCGGACTCGATGCGTCGCCGAACCCACCTCCCGTCCGATCTGGATCAACGGCTCGATTAGAAGCCCGAAGGTGTGTTTTATTAGAAAACCGCCGGCCCGAACGGTTTTTATTTTAGTTTAGGTTTTAGTTATTAGGCGGTTCGTTAGTTTTAACCCTAGGCCCGTTTAGCCTATCTAACGCACAGGGCACAGTATAGGCCCATTAGGCCTTTTCTTTTTATTTTGATTTTCTGTTTTAGCCGATTAGTTTCAGTTTTCAAAAATGTATATCTTTTATTCTGTTTAATATTTTTGAGTGATTCTTTTTTGTTGGATTGCAAATTTTAGGTAGTTTCTGAAAAACATATATTTAGCTATGTTAAAAATAATTAAAAATGCTTTAATATTGTTTTAGTCAGAATAGCAAATCTGTTATAACTTTAGCTAGAAAAATTATTTTTGCATGATTCTTTTGTCACCACTTTATTTTGACATTGCCAAACCCTAGAAATTAATTTGGGTATTTTAGGATTAATAAATAATTAGTTTTAGACAGAATCCAATTAATCCTAATTAATTAACTAGTTCCTATTTTCCTAATTAATTAATTAGTAAATTAATTTATTTTTAACTTGTGATTAGTTATTCTAGGTTAGTTTCTGTCATTCCATTAGATGAACTTTTATTTATAATTAATAAAAGTTTTAAATTAATTTTCTTAATGGAAATTGGATTAGGCCTAAAATGAGTTTTATAATAGCTTTTAAATTAATTCTTTTTGCTCCTAGTTGCTTAGTTAATCTTTTTCTGTTAAGTTAACCTAAAACCATGATTAGGTTATTTTAAGGAATTTTTGTTATATAAAAACTATTTTTGCTATTGTTTGGAGTAGGGAAAAACTTTGAATTGGTTTCTTTGAGTTTTTCTTTTGGATTTGGTTTTGGTTGTTTTGTTGAGTTATGTTACCTTTGTTATGTTGTGTTATGTGATCCTATTGCTATGTGCTTATTATAGTTATTGTTTGCCTCGGTAGAATTTCCGGTCTGAAGATTTCTACTACGAAACCCTAGTTTCTTTCGAAGATCGTCAACCAGGCAAGTTCACTTTGACCATGCTTTTCTTACCTATGTTTTATTGCATTTAGTGGCACCTTTGCAACCACCCCTCAGTAGTGTTATTGAATCCTTGTAGTTGAGTAGTATGCATGAGGTAGGAACCCACCACCCTGTTACCAAGCCGGGACGTTATTTCTTTTAATGCTACGCTATAGTAGACGGGGTTTGGTATGAGTGCACGGGAGTGGTGTGAGAATGGAGGATTCTACGTCAATGACGACAACTCCATGATGGAATCTGCAAGGACTGCATCTTCAAGACCTCAAGACTTCAAGACTCGAGACAGGATTGCAATACACACTCTTTGGGTGAAGGACGGTTGACGGGCAGCCTGGAGAAACCAGTGGTTGGCGGGATGCATGGAGAAGCGCCATGACATCTCGCGAAAGCTTCACCCAGACTCAAAGAGACGGAAGAATACTTCACGCCCGAAGCTTACCTGCAACCGCAAGTCATTATGGGCTCGGCTTGGTTGACCTTGGTTGTGACTCTGGCTGGGGCGGTACTAGCAGATGTAGAAGAACGGTAGGATCGGATGGGTGCGGACGGTGGTCGGAGGAACTCTTTGGAAGACCATGTTTGGTCATCTTGTTCTCAAACACTCTGAAGTGCGAGAACGTAAAAGAGGATCGAATCTTGCGGGTAAAGTGTACAAACCTCTGCAGAGGGTTATAACCTAATCGATTAGCCGTGTCCCGATTCACGGACAATTTGAGCCTCGGACTTGGATCTATTTCGAACTCTCAACACGGATTGATAACTTAATTGTGGGCAACTTATGATGATTTTGGGCTATGAGACATCG
Source organism: Aegilops longissima (assembly GCA_021605205.1). Classification (NCBI taxonomy): domain Eukaryota; kingdom Viridiplantae; phylum Streptophyta; class Magnoliopsida; order Poales; family Poaceae; genus Aegilops; species Aegilops longissima. The sequence goes on along the minus strand of CM038682.1, from coordinate 754,487,156 downwards.
GTTGGCGGAACCATGTCATGATAGAAAACTCCATAGTACAGACTTCATTTATTCCTTTGATGTAGGTAAAATAAAACCAGCTTTTACGCAAACAAAATTCAGATCTGAGCCATAAAGCCATATTGCATATAGTATAGTTTTATCATCTGTTTTCTCATGTTGTGATCTTGCGGTACATTCAATGTCTTGACCTACACGGCTGCAACGTATCATGTTGCAGATCTTTCCTCGACAGTAAGAGTTACGATCAGGGTTACGGTCTACACTCAACCTGCCGATGGCGTTGTTGGGACTCCACACCCGTTTGATTGTTTCCGCTGATTATTATGAGGTATATATCATTTTACGTTATTTATACATGTGATTGCACTTTGATATATACATTAATGTCTGTGTGTGTGCCGACATCTTGATCCGAGGATGGCACAAGAATACGAGGCTTGACCGTCTGAGGTCGGGTCGCTACAATTGAGCTTACTTCTTGATTTAATTGCATTGATATCATTTCGAGGGGGAGCCCTCTTCATGTTTAGTCTCTATGGTATCATATTGAGGGGGAGCTCGTTCCTTGATTATTCATTCTTGATTATTGAGCTCCACAACAAATCCTTTCGATTACTACTTTTTTTATGTGTGTGCATATATGTTGTCATCAACTACCAAAAAGGGGGAGATTGAAAGTGCAATCATGCCCTTAATCATACTTTGATATTGATGACAACATGTATGTTAGGGACTAATCATGTTTATCAAGTATATCTCAGGGTTATGTCCCAAAGACCGTGTGTATGGATCATGACTAGGGACAAAAATCATATGACTCAAGAATGAAGGTACAAGACATGGACTTTGTTTATGGTTTGTTCTTGAGTATAGGGATCCCGCACTATTAAGAGGGGATCGTTGGATCTAGTGAAAAACTTGCTCAAAATCCACAGCTCCTATTTCTGTGTCTCCGGTCGTCCGGTGCTCTACGGACGTCCGGCTCCCTCCGGTCGTCCGGTGTTCCTTTACAGAATGATATTTGTGGATTTCCGGTACTCTCCGGACGTCCGACCTCCGGTCGTCCGGCAGGTCTCGGACGTCCGGTAATTCACAACAGAACCGTATTTACGGATTTCCAGGCTCTCCGGTCGTCCGGGCTCCGGATGTCCGGCCCGTCTCGGACGTCCGTGTCCTGTGTGCTGGTACGTGGGTCACATATTCACAGTGGCCGGACGTCCGATGACTGTCGGACGTCTGGACTTATTTGTACCACCGGATGTCCGATGTTGACCGGACGTCCGACCTATCCCGTACACTTTTGTTTCCCAAACGGTCACCTTTCCACATCTACTATATATATATATATACCTTTCCCTTCCATGGGATAAGGTTGACCATTCACTTTGAACTTGCCAAGAACACTCCTCACTCTCTCTCTCTACCACCTACACCAAATCTTAGATTCACAAGTGTTCTAGGAGCATTTGAGAGAAGTTCTCCAATCAAGTGATAGATCCACTCCTTCCCCATCTTTGCACCAAAGGAATTTGTGATTTGAGCAAGTCTTGAGCCTTTCCCATCGTTCTTATTACTCTTGGAGGTTGGAGACTCCTAGGTGGTAGGAGTCTTTCGGAGAGGAATCAACCGTTGTGATTACCCCCGGAAAGTTTGTAAGGGTTTGGAGATCACCCCAAGGTCTACCATTAGTGGTTGAGAAACGCCTCTGTGGTGTTGTCTCAAAGGGAGAATAGGGTGAGCCTTCGTGGCGTTGGTGTGCCTTCGTGGTAACATCCACCTCTCTAACGGTGACTAGCTTCCCTCCAAGGAAGTGAACATCGGCATACATCCTCGTCTCCCGGAGTTGCGGTTATCCCTAACCCTAACTCTCTACTTGTGGTTACTTGTCTCTTTGCATTTACTTACATCATATTGTGCTTGCTTACTTATGGGCTTGGGTTACTTGCTTAGTATTTAGTACTCACTCGCAACTGTTAGGCTCACCTTCATATTCCGCACTATTGTCTAAAATTGCTAAGTAATAATTAAAATTTGTAGTTGTACCTATTCACCCCCCCCCCTCTAGGTCCATCTCGATCCTTTTCACCTTCAATCTTGGGGATTTCCCTCTCGAAAGCATGGAACTTCCTCAGTGATGGTTCGATTTACGAAGGGTGTGCATGACGACATAAGCCAAACATTCTCAAATTTTTACCAGGGCATGGTGAGATCATACCGTGGCACCATGCCAGGCGTCATGTTTTTTAAGCATTTATTTCATTTTTTCTATAGTTGAAAACCCAAAAAACAAACATTAGTGGTTGACTATTGCCACACAATTCATCGAAGTATCTGTCCATTCCTTGTAAAAGGCATGAGAATTTACTAAATGGCATGAGCATGGTTTTCCAGGCCGTTCTTGTGGACCCTTTCATGCACCGATTGTTTGAACTTGAATTATGTGAATTAATGCCTAGGAAATGCACATAATCCCCTAAATATGGCAAATGAAACCGGAAAAGTGCCAAATTTGAACACGGTTATTTGCAAGTTGTATGTTCATCATAGAAAAAACTCGTGGACAAAGGACAAAAGAAATTTAGATCCCCCTTCAATCTTGGTGATTTCCCCCTCAAAACCATGAAACTTCCTCGGTTTTCGTTCGTTTTATGAAAGGCGCGCATGACGATATTTTTACCAGGGCACGGTGAGGTCATACCATGGCACCATGATGACCCACAAGTATAGGGGATCAATTGTAGCTCTTTTCTATAAGTAAGAGTGTCGAACCCAACGAGGAGCAGAAGGAAATGACAAGTAGTTTTCAGTAAGGTAATGCTTGCAAGTGCTGAAACTGTAAGTAGCGAGTAGTTTGATAGCAAGATAATTTGTAACGAGCAAGTAACGATAGTAGCAATAAGTATGCAATAAGGTAGCCCAATCCTTTTGAGGCAAAGGACAGGCCAAAACGGTCTCTTATGATAAGCAAAGCATTCTTGAGGGTACACGGGAATTTCATAATGTTGGTTTAATTCGTGTTCGCTACTTTGATAATTTGATATGTGGGTGGACCGATGCTTAGGTGTTGTTCTTACTTGAACAAACCTCCTACTTATGATTAACCCTTGATGTCTACTACAAAACCTTCTTCTTGTAGACGTTGTTGGGCCTCCAAGTGCATAGGTTTGTAGGACAGTAGCAAATTTCCCTCAAGTGGATGACCTAAGGTTTATCAATCCGTGGGAGGTGTACGATGAAGATGGTCTATCTCAAACAACCCTGACACCAAATAACAAAGAGTCTCTTGTGTTCGCAACACACCCAATACAATGGTAAATTGTATATGTGCACTAGTTTGGTGAAGAGATGGTGATACAAGTGCAATATGGATGGTAGATATAGGTTTTTTTAATCTGAAATTATAAAAACAGCAAGGTAACAAGCGATAAAAGTGAGCGTAAACGGTATTGCAATGCTAGGAGACAAGGCCTAGGGCTCATACTTTCCCTAGTGCAAGTTCTCTCAACATTAATAACATAATTGGGTCATATAACCATCCCTCAACATGCAACAAAGAGTCACTCCAAAGTCACTAATAGCAGAGAACAAATGAAGAGATTATTGTAGGGTACGAAACCACCTCAAAGTTATTCTTTCTGATCGATCTATTCAAGAGCCTGTAGTAAAATAACACGAAGCTATTCTTTCCTTCGATCTATCATAGAGTTTGTACTAGAATAACACCTTAAGACACAAATCAACCAAAACCCTAATGTCACCTAGATACTCCAATGTCACCTCGAGTATCCGTGGGTATGATTATACGATATGCATCACACAATCTCATATTCATCCATTCAACCAACACAAAGAACTTCAAAGAGTGCCCCAAAGTTTCTACCGGAGAGTCAAGACGAAAACGTGTGCCAACCCCTATGCATAAGTTCACAAGGTCACTGAACCCGCAAGTTGATCACCAAAACATACATCAAGTAGATCACGTGATTATCCCATTATCACCACAGATAAGCACATGCAAGACATACATCAAGTGTTCTCAAATCCTTAAAGACTCAATCCGATAAGATAACTTCAAAGGGAAAACTCAATCCATTACAAGAGAGTAGAGGGGAAAAAACATCGTAAGATCAAACTATAATAGCAAAGCTCGCGATACATCAAGATCGTGCCAAATCAAGAACACGAGAGAGAGAGAGAGAGAGAGAGAGAGAGATCAAACACATAGCTACTGGTACATACCCTCAGCCCCGAGGGTGAACTACTCCCTCCTCGTCATGGAGAGCGCCGGGATGATGAATATGACCACCGGTGAGGGATCCCCCTCCGGCAGGGTGCCGGAACAGGGTCCCAATTGGTTTTTGGTGGCTACAGAGGCTTGTGGTGGCGGAACTCCCGATCTAGGTTTCTTTTCGGGGGTTTCTATATTTATATGGATTTTTTGGCGTCGGGAACAAGTCAGGGGGGTCTCCAAGGCGACCACGAGGTAGGGGGCGCGCCCAGGGGTAGGGCGCGCCCGCCCACCCTCGTGGGTGCCTCAAGACGCTTCTGGACCATCTCCGATACTCCGTGGGCTTCTTCTGGTCCAAAAATAATCTCCGTGAAATTTCAGGTCAATTGGACTCCGTTTGGTTTTCCTTTTCTACGATACTCAAAAACAAGGAGAAAACAGAAACTGGCACTGGGCTCTAGGTTAATAGGTTAGTCCCAAAAATCATATAAAATAGCATATAAATGCATATAAAACATCCTAGATGGATAATATAATAGCATGGAACAATCAAAAATTATAGATACGTTGGAGACGTATCAACCCTCCCGCAAGCATCCACAACTACCAGAAAAGTATTAAGAATAAATTCTAACCATAGCATTAAACTCTTGGGTCCAATCGGTCCCTTACGGAATAGCGCATAAACTGGGGTTTAAGCTTCTGTCACTCTCGCAACCAACCATCTATTTACTACTCCACAATGCATTCCCTTAGGCCCAAATATGGTGAAGTGTCATGTAGTCGATGTTCACATGACACGACTAAGGGAATCACAACATACATACCATCAAAATATCGAACACATATCAAATTCACATGATTACTTGCAACATGATTTATGTCGTGACCTCAAGAACAAATGTGACTACTTGATACGTCTCCAACGTATCTATAATTTTTGATTGTTCCATGCTATTATATATTCTGCTTTAGATGTTTAATGGGATTTATTATACACTTTTATATTATTTTTGGGACTAACCTACTAACCCAAGGCCCAGTGCAAATTGCTATTTTTTGTGTGCATATTTCAGTGTTTCGCAGAAAAGGAATATCAAACGGAGTCCAAACGGAATGAAACCTTCGGGAGCGTGATTTTAGGAACAAACGTGATCCAGAGGACTTGGAGTGGACGTCAAGAAACACACGAGGAGGCCACGAGGCAGGGAGGTGTGCCTGCACCCCCTGGGCGCGCTCCCCACCCTCGTGGGCCCCTCGTGGCTCCCCTGACCGACTTCCTTCGCCTATATATACTCATATACCCCGAAAACATCCATGAGCACCACGAAACCCTTTTTCCACCGCCGCAACTCTCTGTACCCATGAGATCCCATCTTGGGGCCTTTTCCTGCGCTCCGCCAGAGGGGGCATTGATCACGGAGGGCTTCTACATCAACACCATAGCCTCTCCAATGATGTGTGAGTAGTTTACCTCAGACCTTCGGGTCCATAGTTATTAGCTAGATGGCTTCTTCTCTCTCTTTGGATCTCAATACAAAGTTCTCCTCGATCCTCTTGGAGATCTATTCGATGTAACTCTTTTGTAGTGTGTTTGTTGAGATCCGATGAATTGCGGGTTTATGATCAAGATTATCTATGAACAATATTTGAATCTCCTATGAATTCTTTTATGTATGATTTGATATCTTTGCATGTCTCTCCGAATTATCAGTTTGGTTTGGCCTACTAGATTGATCTTTCTTGCAATGGGAGAAGTGCTTAGCTTTGGGTTCAATCATGCGGTGCTCGATCCCAGTGACAGAAGGGGAAATGACAAGTATTGTGTTGTTGCCATCGAGGATAAAAAGATGGGGTTTATATCATATTGCTTGAGTTTATCCCTCTACGTCATGTCATCTTGCCTAATGCGTTACTCTGTTCTTATAAACTTAATACTCTAGATGCATGTTGGATAGTGGTCGATGTGTGGAGTAATAGTAGTAGATGCAGAATCGTTTCGGTCTACTTGTCACAAACGTGATGCCTATATACATGATCATGCCTAGATATTCTCATAACTATGCACTATTCTATCAATTGCTCGACAGTAATTTGTTCACCCACTTTAATACTTTTTCTATCTTGAGAAAAGCCACTAGTTAAACCTATGGCCCCCGGGTCTATTTTCCATCATATAAGTTTCCAATCTATTTTACTTTGCAATCTTTACTTTCAATCTTTATCATAAAAATACCAAAAATATTATCTTAGCATCTCTATCAGATCTCACTTTTGCAAGTGGCCGTGAAGGGATTGACAAACCCTTTATCGCGTTGGTTGCAAGGTTATTATTTGTTTGTGTAGGTACGAGGGACTCGCGCGTGGTCTCCTACTGGATTGATACCTTGGTTCTCAAAAACTGAGGGAAATACTTACGCTGCTTTGCTGCATCACCCTTTCCTCTTCAAGGGAAAACCAATGCAGTGCTCAAGAGGTAGCACTACTCAAAAATATTAAACATGCTCATGATCAGAGGAGTATTAAACGGCATCATGGGTCTGAACATATAATCTTCCACCAAATAAACCATATAGTAATCAACTACAAGATGTAATCAACACTACTAGTCACCCACTAGCACCAATCTATAGTTCCGGTAACAAGATTGAATACAAGAGATGAACTAGGGTTTGAGATGAGATGGTGCTATAAGATGTTGATGGAGATTACCCTCCCCAAGATGGGAGAGTTGTTGGTGATAATGATGACGATGATTTCCCCCTCCGGGAGGGAAGTTCCCCCGGCAGAATCGCTCTGCCGGAGGGCAAAAGTGCTCTTGCCCAAGTTCCGCCTCGAGATGACGGTGCTCCGCCCCGAAATTCGTCTCCCTATTTTTTTAGGTAAAAGGGACTTATATACCAGAAGATGGGCACCGGAGGTGGGCCGAGGAGGCTACAACCCACCAGGGCGCGCCTGGGCTGCCTGGTGCGACCAGGTGGGTTGTGCCCACCTGGTGGCCCCCCTCTGGTAGTTATTAGCTCCAATATTAATTATATATTCCATAAAAAATCTCCGTAAAGTGTCAACTTGTTTGGAGTTGTGCAGAATAGGTGGCCTGACGTAGCTTTTTCAGGTCCAGATTTCCAGCTGCCGAAATTCTCTCTCTTTGTGTGTACCTTGCAAATTATGAGAGAAAAGGCATTAGAATTACTCCAAAAAGCATTGTTATGGATAAAAACATATAAATAAAAGTAATAAAACATGATGCAAAATGGATGTATCAACTCCCCCAAGCTTAGACCTCGCTTGTCCTCAAGCGAAAATCGAAATCGGAAAACATGTCCCCATGCTTTGAGAGAGAGGTGTCGATAAAAACAAAATACGGACATAGAAGCATCATGTTGATTATTATAAAAGCAACAAATTTAAACATAAAACTTTTGTCATAGAACTTTACTTTTATCATAGAACTTTTATCATACACTTCCCATGAATAAGTGACAGTTCATCACACAATCGAAGTATAAAGCAAAAACTCTATTAGAAACCAACAAACTATGTTCTCAGTCAACTTCGCAACTACAACTCATCATCTTTTCAGGAAGGGTCGTGTCGGAGCCTTTAGGCAAGTCCACATACTCAACCATCATATAATCTTCTATGATTGCTAACACTCACCGCGTACACATGAGCAAAGCGTTTCAACCGGACACATAGAAAGATAGGGGCTTATAGTTTCGCCTCCCAACATACTCACCTCAAGGGTGATGTCAACAATAATAACTCATGCTATCTATATTCAACTGGACATATGTTCCTAGATCTTTCCTCACCACATGATGCTTGCCACAAGAGAAAAATAAAAGGGAATAGAAGGAAAACTTTGATTCTTTGCATAAAAGTAAATACATAAAAGTAAAAGATAGGCCCTTCGCATAGGGAAGCAGAGGTTGTCATGCGCTTATTTGTTTGTATGCTCAATCCCTTAGTGCAAAAGAACGTCACGTTACATTGCCCCTTAAGATGACAAGCTTTATTATGCAGTCTGTCGCTTTTATTCTTTGTCATCCAAGTTCGTGCAACGCTCAATTTTCTCTTACACTAAACAATCTCACACTTTTAGAAGCAATTTTATTGCCTTTTTGCACCGATGACAACTTACTTGAGGGATCTTGCTCAATCCCTAGGTAGGTATGGTGGACACTTGAAAAAGATTTGGGTTTAAGGGTTTTTGGATGCACAAGTAGTATCCCTACTTAGTGCGGAATTTTTGGCTAGCAAAGATAGGGGCAAGCACCACATGTTGAAGGATCTATGACAATATGACTTCTATGTGAATATAAACAAACATAAACCATTACGTTGTCTTCCTTATCCAACGTCAACAATTTTGGCATATAATATTTTGATGAGGGCTCACAATCACTAAAGATTTCTAGGATAGTGTATTTATATGTGAATCTTCCCTTCCCTTATTAATTCTTTCATGAGTTGCATCATTTACTAATGCTATGTTTGTCAATCTCTAATAAAATTTTCTACTTATACTTCTCCTTATGTGGTGCTATCACCTATCATAGGATTAGTATATGATCTTATTGATTTATTTTCTTTCTTTTATTTGCTTTATTTCTCCTTTTCTTTTCTTATTACTTTTCTTTATTTGCAACATGAAAGTAAAGAAAGTAAAAACTCAAACTAACTTTGTTATATAACTTGCACATGATTACAACGATAGATCGCTAAGCAAATTCTCAAAGAAGAAATGATCGAACTAAACTTTATTTCATCTAAAGCAAAAGGATCGAACTAAGATAATTAAAGGAAAAAAGATAGTGGGATGATACGATACCAGGGCACCTCCCCCAAGCTTGGCGGAAGCCAAGGGGAGTGCCCATACCCGATACTCAGTTCTCCTTTGGTGGTGAAGAAGATGGTGTTGGTGAAGAAGAAGGTAATGGTGGTGGTGAGAAGGTAGGGGATTTTCCCTTTGCTTCCTTCAGCTTCTGACTGAGAGTAAAATTCTCCACCATCAACTCGCAATTATCTATCTCGAGTTTTATTATCCTATTGCATAACGCCTCCATACTTTCATTTTTGAATCGGGGAGGAATCGATTCATCTTCTTCTTCTTCAGAAGTCCAGCTATAGTGCTTCTCATCCCCATACGACTTGGGTTTGCGATGAGATCAGCAACATAGCTCTCCCCCTCAGAGTCTTGAGATGACATATTTTCAGATCTACGCAGAAAACAGCAAGAAAAGAGAACAGAGGATTTCTTCGTGATACGGTGGTTAACAGGTTCGGGAAGTATATATAGATTTTTTTTATCTTGGAGGACAAGTAAAAGGTAGAAAAACGGAGTCCAGAAGGTGTCCCAGATGGGTACAACCCACCTGGGCACGCCAGGCATGCCTGGCACGCCCTAGTGTCTTGTGCCCACCAGGGGACGCTTCCTGAAAGTTTCTTTATTTCCAAAATTCTGAAATATTCCAAAGCTGACAGAAAATATTTTTGCAGATCTTTCGGAGTCCGTTTATTTACCGTATCACGTATCTCCTTATTTTGACGGTTCTGGAGTGTTCTGGAAGGACTCTTTTATGTGCTCTTCCAGTGTCAAAGTTTGGATAATATTGCTTTCAATATTAATAAGCGTACCTAAGATATAATGCTTTATTCACTGCTCATTGACAACCTTCGGGTTAGTACCTTCGGAATTATTTATTTTGATGGCTCCAGACCGGTAAACCTCCTCGATGACATATGGGCATTCCCATTTTGAGAGGAGTTTTCCTGCAAAGAATCTAAAACAAGAGTTGTACAAAAGAACATATTCTCTGACTTTAAACTCACGCTTTTGGATTCTTTTGTCATCAATCTTTTAACTTTTTCTTTGAATAATTTTGCATTTTCATAAGCTTGGGTTCTCCATTCATCTAAAGAGCTAATATCAAATAACCTCTTTTCACCAGCAAGTTTGAAATCATAGTTGAGTTTTTTAACTGCCCAATATGCTTTATGTTCTAACTCAAGAGACAAATGACAAGCTTTTCCATAAACCATTTTATAAGGAGACATACCCATAGGATTTTTATATGATGTTCTATTAAAAAAATCACCAGGGCGCGCCTGGGCTGCCTGGCGCCCAGGTGGGTTATGCCCACCTGGTAGCCCCCCTTTGGTAGTTATTGGCTCTAATATTTCTTATATATTCCATAAAAAATCTCTGTAAAGTTTCAGCTTGTTTGGAGTTGTGCAGAATAGGTGGCCTGTCATAGCTTTTTCAGGTCCAGATTTCCAGCTGCCGGAATTCTCCCTCTTTGTGTGTACCTTGCAAATTATGAGAGAAAAGGCATTAGAATTACTCCAAAAAGCATTATTATGGATAAAGACATTATAAATAACAGTAAGAAAACATGATACAGAATGGACGTATCACACCACACCAGGCGTCATGTTTTCCAAGCATGTATTTCATTTTTGTATAGTTGTTAACCCAGTAAACGATGCGTTTATGGTTGACAATTGCCACACATTTCCTTGAAATATCTGCCCATTCCTTGTAAAAGGCATGAGATTGTACTAAATAGCACGAGCATGGTTTTCCAGACCGTTCTTGTGCACCTTTTCATGCACCGATTGTTTGAATTTGAATTATGTGCATAATTAATGCCTAGAAAAATGCACATAATCCCCTAAATATGGTAAATGAGTTTGGAAAAATGTCAAATTTGAACAAGTTGCATTTGAGGCGGTATGTTAATCGTTGGAAAAAACGGAATGACAAACTAGGACGGAAATTTGGATTCCCCTTCAATCTTGGTGATTTCCCTCTCGAAAGCATTGAACTTCCTCGGTGATGGTTCGATTTATGAAGGGCGTGCATGACGACATAAATCAAACCTTCTTAGCTTTTAACCAGGGCACGGTGAGGCCATACCATGGCACCATGCCAGGCGTCATGTTTTTCAAGAACCTATTTCATTGTTCTATAGTTGATAACCCAGTAAATGACGCATTTGTGGTTGACTATTGCCACGCATTCCATTGAAATCTCTGCCCATTCCTTGTAAAAGGCTTGAGAAATTACTAAATACCACGAGTATGGTTTTTCCAGACCGTTCTTATGCACCTTTTCAAGCACCAATTGTTTGAATTTGAATTATGTGCATTAATGCCTACAAAATGCATAATCCCCTAAATATTGTAAATGAACCCGGAAAGGTGTTAAATTTGAACACGGTGATTAGCAGGGTTTATGTTCATCGTAGAAAAAAACTCATGGATGAAGGACAAAGGAAATTCGGATTCCCATTCAATCTTGGTGATTTACTATCGCACACGATTCATCTCCGTTGCCTCTGCGAACCGTGTGTGTTCACTCACACATGCAGAAGGAAAAAAGAAAACCCTCGCCCACTTCGTCCCCACTCACTCGCCGCTGACTCCTCCTCAACTCTGCACCCTAAGCTCGACGGCTGTTGGCGGCGGGCGTAGGTCGCGCTCCAAATGGCACGGGATTTCACCCCTACCACTTTCTGCCGCCTATCTGCACCAATATTCTAGACTCTGGTCGATTGGGCCGGGGATTTTTCTAATGGAGAAGGTAATCAACTTAATTAGCGAAATATTAACTCATCTCTTATCGCAGTCCGTCCGTCGTTGTTAATCAATCGGCGGAATCGCCGTGGAATCATTTTTGTTCTAGCTGATTCGTGGATGTTCATTCAGGTGTCCACAGTGCGAGCACAAATCAGGCAAATGTGGCCGTGGCCAGTCGAAAATGAAGTTCTGTCTCACCATTCCAGATGACTTCAGGGAGCGCTCGGTATGTTCAATCTCAACCTACCACGGTCGGCATGGCCTAAATTTGTGAACATATACCGTCTGTTGCTACATTATCTATATATTTGCATCAAATCTTTGTTACATTATCTATTTTTAATTCTATATTTTTGTACTTTGCTTTCATCTATATATTGATTTGTTCTAGCAGTTACTCCCATATTTGCATCTGGCTCTGTTATTTCAATATATGTAATTTACGATCTTAATTTTCATTTCAAGCAGAAGCAGTACATCCCTTGCTTTGCAAGAACAGGAGTGGAAGGAAATCTTGGGCTTTACTTTGCTGATGACTCCCAGGATGTCATATTGACAACGCAGCATGGATTTACAATGACAGTTAGCGTAAAACTTGATAAAGATGGTCACTCCTATTTTAATGTGGACCTTTGGAGAAAAATGTCTAAAGTGTTATGAACTGAAAGCTGGCAATAAAATTCTAGTGCGTGCACCACAGCCTGGTCTAATTAACATGGATGTTTACTTTCCCAACGTTATCAGCCTACCAAAGTCTGATCAAGGTTAGTGTCCTTTCAACTTTCTCCATGTTGTCATATTACTATTTAAGCAACCAATTGATCACTATTTAACCAACCAATTAAGATATCATATTCTGACTCTGTTCCTGGGCAGTAACAAATTCTATTTACCAATTTATGCGCACTATATATTCTACTGCCATGTTTTGAATAAATAATACCTTTCCACCTTCTAAGCAGGATATGTTGGATGCATAATGAACGATCTGTATGTTACTAAGCGTATCAAATTTCACTGGAAGGACTTGAAGCATGTTATAAACTTTGTTGATAATTTGACAGAGATAGCACAGCGTATGAACGCTGGATTTTGGATGGGATTAATTAGACCTATGGTGCACACACCGAACAAGACCAATTATGTGCACAAAATGCTGGTAAAAAGTCTTATTTTAATGTTGATGCTCATAAACTATATATATCTTCAACGATATGTTACGGTTGTTTTTTATTCTACATGTCAATAGAAATTGCCCCATGTAGCAGTTCCTGGATCGATTTTCCCGCGTGGTCGAATTACACTTGTACTTGCTAATAACACCAAAGTGATTGCAATGTACTGCATTCCCCGCAGAAATGGAATCATTCAAATTAACAAGTTCTTGCTTCTTGTGGCAATACATCCATATTGGAAAATTGGAGACATTGTTCTACTCATACTCTACCAAGGCACAGGAGAGCTCTTCCTTTTCATTGACGAGATGCCGAGTCACCGTGATCAAGCTGCTTCCAGTGGATAGTTGTGGTTGTTGGCCCTCAGCCTCTTAAAATGTGTTAATTATTACTATATATGTTAAGTATGTAGATATGAACCATATGGTTGTTGGCCCTTAGCCTCTTAAAATGTGATAGTTGTTACTATGTTAAGTATGTAGATATGGATCATATGGTTGTCAAAACCGTGTTACGAAGATCCTCCTTTTGTCGAATAGTGTAACCACTATATATATGTTACTCAAATGTTGTTACCCAAGTTCTTAAATTTTTGTGGAAAATATTAATATCGTACACAGTTCATTGAGTTTAAGCATGTGCCCGATGTCCAGAAGGCATTTGCATATTAACTGTCCATATTGCAAATTCACACACATGTTAACATAAGAAAATGTATATGTAACATACTAATCATCGCACAGGAGTACTCGCAGACGCATCGTGTGCGATACTCCTAGCCACCGCAAGCAACTAGTTTGCATTTTTCAAAGTTTTTTGTACACACAGAAAGTAACTGTATTGGCCGTGTGTGTTATAATTTCTCATCGCAAACAGTTCATCCGAGTCGGTTGTTTGCCAGGTATCACACACATCTTGTTTACACGACTCGTTTGTATTCTTTTGGCTCATCGCAAACAATTCATCCATGTGAATTGTATGCCGCATATCACACACATCTTGTTAAGTTGAACCATTTCAGTTGTGTTCCCTAATCGAAAATAGTCCGTCAGAGTGAACTGTATGTCGTATACCGTGCATACATTGATATGGCTACCCGTTTCTGTAGTTCTACCTCATCGCAAATAGTTCGAATGGATTAACCGTGTGTCCTGCATCACACACACATTGATATGGCTGCCTATTTATGTTGTTCGCCTCATCGCAGACAGTTTGAATGGATTAACCCTGTGCCCTGCATCGCATACGCAACTAAACTCTGAACTGTGTTTGATGGCTCCGCCATCGCAAATGTTTTGCACCTTTTTTGAAAAAAAATTACACCACTGTTTGCGATTATTGCAACACACAGTTTCGGCAAAGGGTCTCTGATCGTAGTGTCGCGTTAGCAGTATCCTACAGTAGTGTGGCAACCCCCCAGCGCCTCCGCCGCGTGAAGGACGAGCCGATGTCGCTCCCGCTTGACAGTCGCTACGCGTGGATCGACAGGCCCTCGTTGCCACCATGATGCCACCGCCGACAAATGAAGGAGGAGTTGCCACCCGCGATCGCCAAGGCGCGTGGCCGCATCCTCCGCTACCTCGGAGGGTGGTTTCGGCGGTGCCTCTGGCTCTAAAGTCGTGGTATCCGAGGCTGAGCGCGTGGCGTGACAGCAGGCGAGGTACGACCGACACAATGCAGGTCGCCGCTCCGCGTTCGCCAAGATGGACGTGACGCCAGAATGGGTCCGCAATGACCCGGACGTTCGACAGCTCCGTCGCCACCGCGGAGAAGGCCGCAAGGCGCCGCTGCCCCCTTGATGGCGAGCTCACCAAGATCGCGCAAGGAGTGGTTGCTCAGCGACTCCTCCGCCAACGTCGCCAGGGTCTAGGGCGGCCCTTCGCACCGCGCAGCAGGAGGCGGAGCGGCTCCTCCGCGAGCGTTAGATAGCTGCTGGATAGGGCTACCGCGGACCTCCGGCATCCTTGCGCTGCTGGAGGGACGACGACGACGCCGACATCAATGCGGCGGGATAGGGGGTCACACTTAGAGGTGGCCGTCCGATATAGGGTTTAGTATTTTTTTAATAGTTTTTTGTAAACGGTCAAAATATCGTCCATTTATGTAAACTAGCAAAGGTCCCGTGCGTTGCAACGGGGTTCAAATCAAGCTACTGAGATCATATAATGTATAGCCCACCTTGTTTATTCAAAATCAAATAAAACTGACCACTGGTTGCACTTAACAATTATACATGCTAATATAATACATTTAGTTGATGGCTTACATGAGACAAGCTTCAGAGACAACAGTTTATTCCAAAAATCTTAGTTTAAATTTAGCATTTGAAACTTTCATTATTCGTCGCATAAATACAAAATGTGACTCTGTTTTTGTTTGGGATTTTCATTTTAAACCAATAATACATTAACCATTAAATTAGAAATTGTTCTTCTGAAATTAGTATGACATGTGATTGCTCCAGCAGAATACATAAACCAATTTAATTTCAATAACACAACAAACAATTACAAAAAAACAGGTGGGCTGTTTAGCCATATAATCTACAATCTGCCTTGAGCTCTACTGCAAATATCTTGTATGCATATCCTGAAACAAAGCATCATCAATAAACTTTAGTATCTTGGATGGAAAATTATGGAGATATATACAATAAAGTAAGTTCAGTACTGACTTTAGAGCCATTTTCTATAACTAGTAGGCTTAGTAGTTGGTAAGAAACTCCTTTTTTTAGTTAGAGAAAAGGTATGTAAAACTCCTAAAGTTCGCGAGTGTTGCCAGCTAGCATCATGGCCATCTTTGCTTGCATCCATCCCTCGAACATGCTGCAGTGTAGTACGAAATAAATAAATTTTGATGAATGGAGAGTAAATAATGAGTGAACAAATGTGTTAGGCATAATATATAATCAATTAAAAGCATCATCGTCAATGTAAATGTATGAAATTCTGTCTACACACTTTGCATACCATTCTCTTTGTACACATTTTGCATACCATTCTCTGTGTCATCCCGTCTCACCTACACTGTTTTGTACCCTGCCAAAATCTTATCCATCAAAATTTATCCCATAACAATATCTAGCCCTTTGTTGTTAAATTGCTAAAAAAATCAACTTGGCTAAGCCCTCAGCGGTGCTGGTCTGCGTACCAAGAACATGATGGTGCTTGACAACATTCAAAGTCGGTTATTGGGTCGCACAATTGCCTCTGACTCAGAATACAGCGAAGATAAGGAGGCCAGCCGCGAAGTTTGCCATGGTGGAACCGTGAGTGTGGTGCTCGGGTTGCCCATGGTGAACATACCTCAACATGCAGATATAGAACTATAAATATCCTGATTTGCCCATCTCTATCGTGGACAGTGTCATCGATTATGTGCCAAAGCTAGCAGGTCGCATCTACCACTGCTACAACGGCGACCGCGAGTCCGTGGCTACATGCATACTGCATGGCCAGTAGTCCCGCACTAGAATCCATCATGCAGTGCTGACCAACAGCAGCACATGCGTGAATCGATTAGAGTAGGATCTGGGAGGCGTGATTTACATCCAGAAAAAACTCACCGCCACTTAGATCGAAGTTAGTGATTGGAGTTTGGAGATTTTTGTTGTTGAGTAGCTGAGGGGAGGAGGATTGCTAGTTGTGGAACAAACAGGAATCAGATTTTTGATGTTAATTGTGCAGCCCAAAATCCACGGACGTTGAAGTCATGCATGAGCAGCAGAAGCACCTTACAGGAAACTACTCCCTCCGTTCCATAATATAAGACGTTTTCTAACACTATACTAGTGTCAGAAAACGTCTTACATTATGGGACGAAGGGAGTACTTGTGAGCACCGTGCTGTCATGGGCCATCGGCTAGGGCCATGCTCCGCACTCCTTCGGCTTGGGTTCTCCTTCCCCAAACAGAAGGTCCGCCAGATCAGAAACCACTCCTCAGAAGAACCGGCGTCCAGTTGTCGGTCCAGACCAAGGCTTAGGCGGCCAATGGCGCTACAACTCCTTTACAAAAATCCATAATCTCGTCGACGACGACTCCAAAGAAATAGCCACCAAGGATGTTGTGGCCGTCTTCGCCGGCCCATCGCCTCGAGAGACTGGAGCAGCCGTCCGTGGCTCGAAGCTCCCCTGCTTGCCTCCACCGCTCGCTGTCGTCTGTGCACCACCGCTCTGTCCCCTGCGCCGCGTCTTCATCTGAGGCCCTCCGAGCACCGCCGCCAAAGTACCCGACCCCCGCATGTCTGTGGCGATTCCGTGCCTAAGACCCACATCCTATCTTCTTCCTCAAGCACGGCAACAGACCCTCCCAAATATTTCCTCCATCTGGCCGACGAGCTGGGCACTTCCTCGTCCCTTACCTCTGGCCGCCGCCTCCCCTCCTGTTTTTATATGTAGACGTGGAAGGTTGATCTTGATGGATGTCAACTCGGTCCCGTCTCGTGTCCTGTTTTTTTTTTTTGTGAGGCTAAAAGAGATTTTATTCCATACTCACAGGGTTACAATCAAGGGGCAAAAGTTCCTCCACGTAAGGTGGACCTCTACCTAGCCATACAGCAGTGGTACTTTCCGTACGACTATATAAAGCCAATCGATCTACTACCCTGTTTTGTTCACGCTTAATTTTCGACGGAATAAACTCTCTTACACCCATGTGTCTCGTGTCCTGTTGATCAACTGCTTTTTCCTGTTTGTGTGGAGATCTTTTACGTACCAAAACGCTTCCTCCTGATTAATAACAGGAACAATGAAAAACCTGATTAGTAAACGTACGTACCAAAAACTCATGGGTGGCATCGCTCCGGACGGAACAATCGTGCGTGGCGGGCCACATGATTAGATGAATAGTACCACTTCGGATGTTGAAAATAATATAGGTGAAAAAATTGAAAGCATAAATTTACGAGAAGAAGTGTATTGTGACGGTGAACCCACGAGTCAATCCGTACTTTATTATTACTAGTAAATATGCCCGTGCGTTGCTACAGTTGACAATGCAGCTAAACGAATCGAACAAATGATTAAGTTACTTGAATGACTTCTTAAAGATGGAATGCATGAATAGTATCATGAGGTAGACCTACATAATTTTATTCAACCATTGATTGCTTAGGCGCATCAATCAGTCTTTTTTCAGCTTGATATGTTGATGTCCAAGAGCACAATTTTAGTTTAAGGGGTTATTCGGATCTCCTTCAACGCCATGCTTCACCAACTACACGAATTAGAGGCCTCTCATAGTACAATTTGGTGAAGTTGCCGAAGCTTATCTTCATGAAGTCGAAATCACAGAGCTTAATATATTTACCATGACAGTGGCATCGCCAAGTGGCTTTACACTTACTTGTGTATTTCCCTTTTCATGAACCCGGTCGAAGCACTATCCATGAAGTCGGCATTGTTTCCTTCTCACAAGTCTGCCATGAAGCGCTATCGATGACGACGCCATTGTTCCATTCTCACAAGCCCGCCACTGTCCAGCCACCAACCTCCACCTCAATTCTATTTGTGTCGTCGCCCCGCCATTGCCTCCCTCTCCTCCCGTCGTCCTCCTCCCTCCATCACCCTCTTTCACACAAATTGGCCTCCTTCCTAGCATCACCTCCTTCACCAACATAGACCCCCTCCCCGCAGTCGACCTATGCTATGCTTGTGGCCAACCCCTCATCCAACAGAAGTCCCAAATGGTGCAGGTCCTCCACGAAAGCTGGACCATGGCGCTGAACAGAAGATTTTACATCTATGTGTGGGAGCTTGATTGAAGATTACTTGCAAAGTATATATACAAGTGAAAAATAACATTTATTTAGATGAGCTATTACCCAAAAAGCATATGTCGCTGGAAAAAAAGGAGTTTGGATAAGATGAATTAGAGGACGGACCGTGTTTCAAACAAACATAGGGTTTTTTTATGTAAAAATGAAGCGTTTAGGTCCACGCCGAGGCTGAACCCCCCGCCGTGCCAGAGCTGCCGCCGCGCGTTCGGCTGGAGCCGGGTAGGCGGCGGCCCGTGGCCCATAGCAAATTTTCTGGCTCATGTGATACGAAGCTGTGAAAACGAAATTGGACAGACGGAATTTAGTACTACCTCACGTATATGTTTTAAATTCGAATTGAAAGCGTATATTCACGGGAAGAAGCGTATTGTGACGGTGAATCCACGGAGTCAATCCGTGCTTTATTATTAGGAAAAGACTAGCAAAAATGCCCGTGCATTGCAATAGGTGAAAAAAAAGCATACGTCGAGACAGTGCAGTTGCGCACACTGAAGGTCGCCACCTCGCAGGTGCTTCTCCATGAGGCAAATGATAGTTGCATGGATTAAGGTTTGCTCGACCGAAAATCTAGGTTGCGGGACTTGTGTTAGTGATAGAAAAAAATAATGATTTGATTGAGGACAGAGTTTGTTGGACTTAGTTGGGACATGTGGCATGATTATTATTTTTTTTGCGGCAAGACATGATCTAAAATTAATTGATCTAGGTTAAGAACGATTAATTACTGAAGACAGACAGGAGACATTTATCCCAAATAAATTGATATAGTTAAACGGTGTTAGTTTCAGATAATTAGTTAACACTATTTTTTCGGTTGTTTACACTAAAATCTAGTAGTCTTAGAGTTGTTGTTTTTTCTGGTGCTTGCTGCCATTGACCTCGTCCTCTCTCTCTGGTGGTCGTCAATGCCAACGGGCGCCGGCTGGTAAGTGTCGAGCTTGTCTACCCCGTCCATGCATCTCAACTTCTGATCTAGGCAGCGTGTGTATATCCTTCATCTAGTCTAGAAATTTGTTCAAGCAACAGCAGGCCATATAGATGCATGGCTTCCGCATAGTGTGCATGCACTCATGAAAATTAGTAGCAGTTGTTGCTGCCGCCGGAGAGCAACACCAACATGAGACGACCTCCTCCAAGGTTGCCGGGGCCAATGTCGCGGAAGTCTTGTGGACGGCGTACCCGGGCGCTTCCAGGACGGCGCTGTCCTCGTCGGCGTCGCGGGCGGCCAAGGACCCCTTCGCGGCCTCCGTGGGTCTTGCCGCCGGAGCGGAGCTCACTCCTCACATCGGCCGCTGCGAGCACCCACCCGGCTGCTTTCCCTCATAGCCCTGCCTCTTTCCCGCGCCTACCCCCGCAGGAACTCCTCGTGTGCCAGCCGTGCGCCTTCTTCCTCACCCGCCGGCGAGTCCATGCATTTCTTTTTCCCACAGTTCCGGCCAATCAAGCATACCTGCCCACAAATTCATTTATTTGCAGCTCAATCAGCAGAGCAGTGTATGTTCCCTCTTTTTTGCCTCTTGTTTCTTGGTCCGTGAGGTAGCTTGCTGATATCTCACACAACACGCAAACATATTTAAATTGATGGAGTTTAGCATAAAAATTCGATGTGGTACTATTTAATTAGCCGTTGTGTGCTAGTCCAGATGATTGGACTATTTGGTTTAGTGGCCCATAAAATAAATTTTGATCCACGCTTATTTTAGTGGCCCATGACACGAACATACCGGCCTGGAGGCGGACGTATGAAACGGGGACCCATATTAGTAAGGATATATACGGACGACGAATTCTTGAGGTAGTCAATGAGGCTTGGACTTGTGATCCGGACATTACCGACCCTTTCATGCGGCTTGATATCTTGCTTCGTACCACGGCTAGAGCTCTTGCTGCATGGGGTCAGAAGGAGAGAGGAAATATCAAGCTGCAAATTGCCATCGCTAACATTGTCATCATGCGGTTCGACTGCGCTCAGGAAAATCGTATGCTTACAGAGGAGGAGAGATGGCTTAGAAGAACCCTTAAGCAGCTTGCGCTAGGGTTGGCCTCCTTAGAAAGGACCATTGCTAGGCAAAGGTCGAGGATTACATGGCTTAAAGAAGGGGATGCAAACACGCAACTGTTTCACTTGGTGGCGAATGGGAGACGTATGAATAATTATATCCCTTCTTTGCATGTGGATGGTCATATTATCACCGATCAGAAAGGCAAGGAGGAAGCCTTTTACAAGGCATATAAAGACATGTTGGGCAAGGATGTGGCACGAGAATTCACCCTAGACTTGGAGGGATTGGGAGTCAGTCACATTGACCTCTCTGAGCAGGACAGAGTGTTTACTGAGGACGAGATCTGGGCAGTTATTAAGGACATGCCCTCAGACAAGGCGCCTGGACCGGACGGGTTCATAGGCTTGTTTTTCCAGAAAGCTTGGGAGGTGATCAAGGTGGATATCATTGCCGCGATTCACAGGCTTTTTGTTGGTAACGGAAGAGGTTTTGGGAGGCTTAACCAAGCTTTGATCACGCTTCTGCCAAAGTCCCCGGAAGCTAGCACTGTTTTCGACTTCAGACCCATATGCCTAGTGCATAGCATGCCCAAGATTGCTTCCAAACTTCTGACCGCCAGGCTCAGACCGCGCATGGGAGAGCTAGTCAAGGCGAACCAGTCTGCTTTCATCAAGGGGCGATGCTTGCACGATAATTTTCTGCTAGTGAGGCAAATGGCACGCTCTATGCATCGAAGGAAAGCGAAAGGTGTTCTGCTCAAGCTCGACATTACTAAAGCTTTTGACTCCCTGGCTTGGCCATTCCTGTTTGAAGTGCTAAGAGCTAAAGGTTTCTCGGAACGTTGGACATCTTGGATTGCAATTCTTCTTACCACTGCCAGCTCAAGAGTGCTGGTAAACGGATGTGCAGGCGACAAGTTCATGCACGCTAAAGGTTTGAGGCAAGGGGACTCAATTTCCCCTTTGCTCTTCTTTATTGCCATGGATGTCCTTACGACTATCATTATCAAGGCGCATGAGGCACGAGTCATGAGCATGATCAATGGATGTAGCCCGATGCAACGCCTGTCCCTGTACGCGGACGACGTAGTACTATTTATCAAGCCAACTTGGCCAGATCTCCTGTTCGTCAAGGAGACTCTCACAATCTTTGGAGTGGCATCGGGGCTTAAAGTGAACTTCGCCAAATCTGCGGCAATTATGATTCGTGCTGAGCCCGAGGATGAAGAGCTCGTCAAGTCGGTGCTACCCTGGAAGATCACAACCTTTCCATGCAAATACCTAGGCCTCTAGTTAAGCATCAGACAACTCAAGAGATCCGAGTGGCAGCCGATTGTGGATGCGGCCCTACACATTTTGCCAGGATGGCAAAGGGGCCTGGTGACTAGACCTGGGAGGCTTATCCTCGTCAATCAAGTCATGAGAGCACGGGCAACACATCACCTCATGGTAGCGGAGGCGCCAAAATGGGCTCTGGAAAGAGTGGACAGAGGTTGCCGTGCTTTTTTCTGGGCCGGGACGGAGGAAGTGAATGGCGGCAAGTGTGTGGTATCCTGGGCAAGGGTTTGTAGACCAAAGCACCTGGGCGGCTTGGGTGTAA
Source organism: Aegilops longissima (assembly GCA_021605205.1). Lineage (NCBI taxonomy): Eukaryota > Viridiplantae > Streptophyta > Magnoliopsida > Poales > Poaceae > Aegilops > Aegilops longissima. The sequence continues at coordinate 754,464,787 of CM038682.1, read as the reverse complement.
TTGACTTATCCAAGCACGGCATTGCACTAAGATTACGATGGGAATGGCTTAGACGCACGGATGCTTCCAGGCCTTGGCAAGGGCTCAACTTGACCGCGGACAAAAAGGTGGCCCAAGCGTTTGGGAGCCTGGTTAAATGGAAGGTGGGAGCGGGAGACAAAATTTTGTTTTGGAAAGATCGGTGGATCCATGGCGCAACCATCTCAGAGCTGGCCCCCTTGGTTGTGGCGACAATTCGTACGCAGGTGGCCAACAGGAGATTGGTACGTGATGCGATGTGCATGCATGCTTGGATGAACGACGTCGTGGGTGACCTATGCACGGAGGGTCTAACCCAGTTCATCGCACTTTGGGAGATCATATCGGAGATTCAATTAGATATTCAAACTAAGGACAGCCCCATATGGGCTTGGAGTGTGACTGGAGTCTACACCGCATCATCTGCATACAAGATGCTATGTGAGGGAGGAGTTAGATTTCACTCTTTCGGAGCAATCTGGAAATGTTGGGCGCCACTGGCATGTAAAATCTTCATGTGGCTGGCAGTGCAATATCGACTGTGGACGTCAGACAGAAGGGCTAGACACGGTTTGCAAGACCAAACGTCTAAATGCTACTTTTGTGATCAAGAGGAAGACACAGTCGACCACATCTTGCTGCAATGTGTGTTCTCGAGGCAAGTGTGGTACATATGCATGTCCAGGATGGGATTGAGAGTGGAGCTTTGCCCAACATATGAATCCCATTTGGTGCAATGGTGGACGGAAGCTAGAAAGCGCATACAAAAGCAAACTCGAAAAGGATTTGACACATTCGTGATGCTCATTTGCTGGAAACTCTGGAAACAGAGGAACGCAAGAGTGTTCGGATCGAACCAAATGAATGGGAGACTGTGGACTTGATCTTCGACGACTTGAGGACTTGGGCTACGGCAGGAGCATCTGGAGGAAGACCGATACCCGAGTAGTAGAGTAGTATTTAGGAGTGGAGTGGAGGTTGGTTGGGGTCGGCTGTGACCATCAACTAGCTCAATGTAATAACTCTTGTACATATTTTTCTCCCTTCTATAAAGCTAAGGTACGCCAATGTACGCCTTTGGCGTATCCTCGAAAAAAAAAATCTTGCGAGCGGACGAAATTTAATACCACCTTGCAAATATGTTTTAAATTCAAACTGAAAGCGTAAATTCACGGGAAGAAGCGTATTGTGACGATGAACCCATGGAGTCAATCCGTGCTTTATTATTAGGGAAAGATTATTATTATTATTATTATTATTATAGGAAAAGAAATAGAATTAGGGATAGCTTATATTAGAATTATCCGTCCGGTTTGCACGAATTTCATCCGGTTTGTTGAAAAAGATTTTGCAATTTATGCGGCTATGGTTGGATGGTGTCCTTCTGCATCCGTGTCTATGGATTGGTCCCCCTTTTCCGCAGACGGATGCGAGAGGAAATTTGCTGGTTGCCGCTGGAGATGCCCTAAGCATATTATTTGTTTAAGTTATATCTTGGAGACTATTTTTCACCCCTAACTATGAATGGAATTTACGTTTGATGTGTGTGGCCTATGACAAACGGGTCCAACAGCAGGAAAAATTTGGAGACTCTGCTTACGATGAATTTGGGTTTGCGCACCTCCGTATCGAGGAGAGCATAGGCTTTGCCAGGCTGGCTCCGTTCGTGTACCTCTCGCCCACATTGTGTCGTTGTCTTGTGTCATATACAGTACTACGGAAAGCAGAGGCTTTCAGGATTTTAGCATCTAACATGCTCGAAAGGAACCCAATGAGGCTGCTCATTGGTGTGCAAAAAAGGGTTTAGTTTCTTTCTTATGTGTAACCGCATTTGATGTATGCTCCGATTTTCTGTTTGCTGTTAGGCAATCTGATGTAAACTGTCTTATTATTGAATAAAGTGCTGAGAGGGTGGTTTTAAAAAAGAAAGACCCCACACGTATGGCACAAACATATGGCAACTCCGAACGTTTACGGTGGCTATTTGGTTCGTTTCTGCAAAAACCAGCTTGAGTGAGGCATGAATCCCAGGCGACCGATTTTGGAGGCATGAGGCTCAAATCTATGCCCGACAAAGGAGCTGCCTGATAGGCTTTCATCCAAACAGCCTCTTAGTGGCACAGGGATGACAACTGTAGTTGTCAAGCATGCCATTTTTTTTCCGGATAGCAAGTTTTAGTTTTTTTGTTTATTTTTTTTCAGGTGACAACGTTAGTTATAAAAAAGTCACAAGTGTGGTATTTATCATTAAAAAAAGTTTTATTGGGAGGCGAGTTGCGGGGGCGCACCATTTCCCCATCACGGCAGACTTCCGTTTGATAGCTGCACCAGTAAAAAGACTTGTGGTGGTGGTTGGGTATGAGTGTGCAGCGAGGACCGAGCAGGACAGCAGGGCAGCATTCGTCTTCTTCTCTCTCGCCCACATTGAGAAGAGAGGCTGTAGCCCCGGATGTCGTCGGCCGGGAGGGCTCGGGCCGCGAGCCTGGCGGCGGTGGCGGTGCGGATGGTGGTGGGGGCGGCGGCGCGGCCCGCGCCGAGCGCGGCGCTGCTGATGGCGGCGGTGCGGGGGGAGGACACGGAGTTCGGGACGGCGTCGTGGTGGGCGTACGCGGCCTTGTCCGCCCTCCTGGTGCTGCTGGCCGGGATCATGTCGGGGCTCACCCTGGGCCTCATGTCGCTCGGCCCCGTGGATCTGGAGATCCTCATGCGCAGCGGCACCGACGCCGAGAAGGCTCAGGCCGGTAAGATCCCCAAACACTCCTCCCCAGCTCCCGCTCCGTCGGAACAAGGGCTGGGCCGGTCGCCGCCGGAGAGGGGCGGGCTCGTGCCGGCGTGCGAGGGGGTGTGGATTGGATTAGATAGGAGTGGTCAGCTGCCCGTGTCTATCCGCCGGCGGCGGAAAATGTCTTAAGTAATTTCCATTGTCTATTCCATAATTTCCCGTTGTCTATTCCATAATTTCCATTCCTCAGTCTCGCAGTAGGACAAAACATCAGTCGTCTTAAGTAATTATATTACACAGCTCTATGTTTCATCTGCCAGGATCTACAAAAGTTATTTCTAATGGTAGCAATGATGCCGCTTGTCGACTGTTACTAGCTAAGTGCTGCATCTTTCAGCACCGTTTATTGAATGTTCGACTGATGCAAACAAATGCGGCTCATCTCCTTTACCCGATTGGCATTTTCTGTTGCTGTTGCTGTTCCTGTTTAGGTTACTGATGCATTATGTTTGCTGCAGCTGCGATCCTTCCGGTTGTCAAGAAGCAGCACCAGCTTCTCGTCACTCTGCTGCTGTGTAATGCTTGTGCCATGGAGGTACGTAATTTTGGTCGCATTCTCTGTCGCTTACTGAATTGTTTTGCGCCCCATGGATATGGCTGAAACAATGTTGGTTTCGTTTCAAGTTTCTAGTTCAGGCACTCAAAAAGTTATTGACCTTGAACACCTTGTTCACTTTTGTTTGTATTAAGTCACGTCGTCGCACAATTTCCGGTATATGATCATTCTACATGTGGGAGCCAGTGTTTGCATGTATTATTTTTTAGTGTTTGCATTCTTTTGAAGAAAAAAAAAGGATTTTAGTCCTGCGTTGGTGCCTTATCAAGTTTACATTATCATGCTTTGCGCCCAATATAAATTTGCTCTGAAGTGATTTACTTGGGAATGTACAAAATGGTGTCGCTATGATTTACTTGAAAATGTACCAAAAGGCTGTAACTAAATTAATACATTACTAAGCTCCTCATTCTAGTTTTTTGAAGCAAGATGATTTTCTTGTAGAGTTCTATTAGGATTGTTATGCTATATAATTAACTCATTGAGTTAACAGAGCATATGTTCAGTCTGTTACTTGTGATTAAGTTGCTAATATGAGCGTGCACTTGTCTGAATTTCTTAATCATGTCAAGCTGGACAACATGCAATGCCAATATTTTGCATGACAAAGGACTGATATTGTAAACTGGATGGTATGAGGCTATGAGCTGACCATTAAACTCTCAGAATTCAACATAACGGCAGTGCTAACTGCTAACTGATTTTGTAACATTCATGTCGGTATCTTTGCTCGCCCCTTTGGTATATTTGGTCAGCTCTGCACTATGGATCTTCAACTTCAATATCTGCAAACTTTTCCCGACCTTATGCGTGGTACTTTCTCCTAGTTTAGGTGACACATGTGTATCTTTTTCTGTACTTCATTTCTGAATTGTTGAGCTGTTTGTAGACAGAGAATCCATTCTTCTGTTGTGTCTTTTTTTTGTTATTTTGTTTTAACCAGTGGCTCCTGCTTACTTCTTTGCGGCCTTTTCAGGCTCTCCCTATATTCCTTGACAGGATTTTCAATCCTGTTCTTGCTATTATATTGTCAGTGACATTTGTTCTTGCCTTTGGGGAGGTAATGCATCTTATGTCCAAGCATTTATATTTCTGTTACCAGCCCACAGATTATCTGATTGATCATTACATTTCGACAACCAGGTTATACCTCAAGCAATATGTACTAGGTATGGGCTGGCAGTGGGTGCTAGCTTTGTCTGGCTTGTACGCATCGTCATGGTCATTGCCTATCCTATTGCTTACCCGATTGGGAAGGTAAATCAGCAAAGTCACATTACTCAGTATCCTTTGAAGCTTATCCAGTGGCCTAGATTTTGAATTCCAATGAACTAGACAATTATTATGAGGCTTGTGCTCACTGCTCTTTGGTGCCGTTGTCGATGGACAAGGTCATGAAGTGATATTTTGGTTACACTTTTCTAATTAGGTGATTCTGGTAACATGCGTGCGGGTGATTTCTTGTTTCTATTCTTATTTAGCCCTGCCCCTCATAGCTGGTATTCAGATTATCATAGATATCCATTGTTGCTTTACATTCCATTTCAGCAACCTTGTTGGTTTGTATATGCTGATCTAACACAAACTTTAAATATCTTACAAAAGAACATGTAGTTCTATTTATTTATTAGGTGTTGTATGTTGGGACTTGAACTAGTGCTGCCGGATGTCTCGAGAAAGAAAAACTTAGTTACTAGAAATTGTAGGTATGGCCCATGTCTGCGTGGTGCAAAAGAATAATAGAAGGTAGTGCTTGCTAGTTATGGTTCTCTACTAAATAGGGTGTTATTGGTGGGTTTAAAGAGTATCTTACAATTTCCAGGCATTTGTTTCCAGTCAGAAAAATGAATCCTTCTGAAGTCCATCCATGTTATAATATTTAGGTATTTGTTAATGCCTTGCATTAGTTTGGTGATGCTAATTTTCTTCTGGGAAAGCGATCGTCAACAGTTAACTTTTGTGTCCAAGCATATTTAGTGAACACCCCTTGTTGTAGCTGCCTAGCTTGTATCAAGCTTTCTGTAGCTAAGAGCCATGCACAATCTGTTTGTACTCTTTTATTCTATTTCAAACAAAAAATATGTAGTGTTCGTATTTATCTATTGGTGACTGAAGTGGTTGACATTTTATATTGCCCCACAGCTCCTAGACTTTGCTCTTGGGCATGAATCTGCGCTTTTCAGGCGAGCTCAATTGAAAGCTCTTGTTTCTATCCATAGCAAAGCGGTAATATGCTTTTAACATGTAACCTTATAAGAAGTATGCACTTGTACCAATGTTATCTCACAGTTAATTGCCTCTCTCATGGCAGGCTGGTAAGGGTGGAGAGCTTACCCATGATGAGACTACAATCATAAGTGGAGCATTGGACTTAACTGAAAAGGTGTGCAACATCTTCATAGTTTTGGTCCTAACCTGTTTTTCACGAGCGAATTGAGGATTTGCCCCATAGTTGAGGTGACTTTGAGGATTTGCTCGACTTTATATAATCTTTGACATATCAACCTCAGTGATCCTCTTAGGCACGTCAACTATGGGGCAAATCAATGTTTCCTTTTGGTATTGCATAGGCATAAACTGAAGTACGATAAATAATTCTTATAAAATTTTAGGCCTTTGGTTTTTCACCTTCCCATTTATTTGTAGCAACCAAACTACACGACTTGTAGACTTACTCATAAATGAAAAGTAGGAGAACGAATCAAACATGAATTTGTCTCATGTATGCATCGCATGTAGGCAAACTTGGATTGGAAACCATGTTTTCAACTCAGAGACGAGTATGGAAGCTGTGGATTATTTCCAAAATCTAAGTCCAAACTTGTCTACCCCACCAACTCTGCCACGACAAGTCTAATTGTCAAGCCAGATTGTTTGCCATAATCTCCCCCTAAATTTGACTTGTTCTCTTTATAGGCACAACTCATTATTACATACCAAACTAGCAATTTTGTTGAATACACCATCCGCTCCTTGCGCAATACATGCTAGCAGCCAACTAATCATGTAGCCTCACCTAGAGACATGTCATTGAATACACCACCCACTACTCATTTGAAATTGATCTTCTTGCAATACACACAGATGACAACTAGACTAAGAAAAAGTAAAAAATAAACAATATGCATACTCTACTAACATAATTCAAAAAGTACCACAACCCTTGACCTTGTCGTGCATGCACCATCAGAGCAACACATGTGCATCAACAACGTGCGTCTTATGGGATTAGCCTCCGCCTTCATCTTCGTTTATTTTGATTGCGGCCATATCATTTGATGTTTTCAAACTCCTGACGATGTCACCTTGGAGGCCGGAAGATTAGGCGTGTGAGGTGACTCCCTCAGATCCATCCCTAATCTTCAAGCCCTTGGAGGCCTTTCCCCTTGAGTTCTATTCAAGTGAGATTGAATGGTTACATTCTCGCGGGGAGTGGGGGTGGGGTGGGTGGTGGTTGTGGTTATATACGCTAGCTGTCCTTGACAAATGACCAAGGCTATCCAGGGGTGGGGTCGGTGGTGCTGGTGGTTGTGGTTATATAGGCTAGCGGTCCTTGACAAATGACCAAGGCTACCCAGGGGTGTGGTAGCTTTTACCTTGGCAATTCGCCATGTAAGACCAGGCAGGATCCCGGGTCGAATTAGCTATTCCTACAACAATTTTGTAATTGAAACTTGAACTGATTTTCAAATCATATATCTGGAGCTTTGCAAAATTAATAAATATTTGGTATACTTGGTCGGCAGCAGAAATTTGGCTAACCAAAATTTTGGCACAGTACATTTGACAACTCTAAAACTTGTCGGAAATCGACAAGTTTTCAGAGGTGGGCTAGGTAAGTTGGTGGCCATACCACTTAGTAGCCAAAATTTTGGGCTGCCTAAATATTGGGAAGCCAATTTTGTTGTACCAAACCAAGCAACCTCATTATTACCACTTGAAAAAACTGATCAAGGGGCACCATTGGCAACCGAAATTGAAATAAACTTGGTAGTTGGCATAAAACTAGATGTTGCTTGACTTATTGTTTCTTGATGTAGCTGCGTCATTTTGCTTTTGGGGGAGACGAAAGCAAACTTAGCTATGATTCTCTTTTATATTCTTTTATTAGCATAACAATGTATAATATCCCCAATAATCATGCCTGCACGTGAGGCTTCCAGCTACGAAGCATGGTTCTCATCCAAAACTAGTTTAATATATATGGAAAGGCTTGAGCAGTCAGCAATAGTGTGCTTCTTCTTTTCTTTGTATAGAATTCATGATTAGGTGCCTCAGTTTCATTTATGAAGCAAATATTTTGGTTACGATTTCAGTGTAGTGCTTCATTGTGAATCGAAACTCAATTTTATATGGTTGACTTCGGCTGAAAACTCATTTTATTGTGTATGTAGACCGCCGAAGAAGCTATGACACCTATTGAATCGACTTTCTCTTTAGATGTGGACTCCAAGTTGGATTGGTAAAAATGCATTTCCATTTGGTAGACCATTATCTCAATGGTGTTCCTTATTACCATTGATCTAATGGTTCTCTTGTTGTGTTTTGCTATTCTTTTCCCAATTCTTTGCTTTCCTCATGCTAGATAAATACCCATGAGTTTCTATGGAGAAACACACGTACTATATTAGCATTGCTCAAAATATATTCCTCATCCTAGGAAAATATTGTTATGCATGTTACCAAGGTCCAAGAACATGTGTATTTGTTATGAGCTTCTATGCCTAAATATATACACGTAAATGTGTGGTAAATATGTAGTGAACACTTCATACAATTGGGTGATAAAAACATGGTAGAACTAGGTAAACATGCTATATAGACTATACATAGCTAACGACCCCTTTTCAAAATCAGGGTGAATCAGACACACTTAGTTTGGTCAACTGAAGCAAGCTCTGAAGGCACATACTCAAGACTAATAGCTTGATCATGTACTTGTGACTGTGTATCAAGCATTAACACTTGTGACTGATTCTGGTCAGTGTGTGTATGCCTATTGATGGCAAATAACAAAGTTGAATCATATTAGTTTTAGATTCGTTGAAATATTAAGTCCTTAGTTGAAAGGTTGCAATGAGCAGTTTGCATTGTCCATTTGTGCCATTTTCTGCTTCTAATTTTGTTGGTTCTTCTAGCAAGCATATTCCATTGATCCTGATTGAATTCCCTTACCATTTTGTCTATCTGTGGTTCTTTACTTCGGTGATGTAATCATTTTAAAGTTTGACCTAGATACTATAATTAATAAACAGTTGTGAATAGTATAATATCGAGAGGACTCCATTATGCAACCTTTGACATGCTCATCACATACTGTTATTTATAGTGAACCTTCTTTACTTGTATTTACAGGGAAACAATTGGTACAATTCTTGCCCGGGGCCACAGCCGTGTACCTGTGTATTCAGGAAACCCTAGAAATGTTATAGGTCTCCTGTTGGTAGGTAAAAATTATGCCATGGAGAATTACTCGATGATCTTTCTTTATGTACTTTACTAACTTAGAACCATTTAAATATTATTTAGGTCAAAAGTCTTCTGACAGTTCGTGCTGAAATAGAGACGCCAGTTAGTGCTGTTTCCATTAGGAGGATTCCAAGGTATATACCCCAATTCTATTTAAATATAAATTGGAAAAATCTCTTTCAAAATTTGGTACAATTGCTTGAATTTTTGGAGTGTCCGTGTTTCTCTATTAGTAGTACTAGTGTCTAAACTGTTCTGACATACAATTGGTAAATATTAATCTCTCCCAGGGTTCCTTCAGACATGCCTTTGTATGATATACTGAACGAGTTTCAGAAAGGAGGTAGTCATATGGCTGCTGTTGTGAAGGCAAAGCCTAAGAACGCACCACCTCATGATAAAACTGAACCTGGTATGGAGTCGGCTGGGGCAACACAACTGACTGCACCCTTGCTAGCCAGTAATGATGAAAGGGTGGATACTATTATTGTTGATACTGAAAGACAACAGAACATGCAGGTTAATAGAAATGATACACCGTCAAATGCACTGGCTCAGTTATCAGAGGATATGGATAATGGTAGTGTCATTGGTATCATCACACTGGAAGACGTATTTGAAGAACTCTTGCAGGTAAGATGTAAACACACTAAGTTGCTCTTCTTTGGAAGCTAGTGTTGCCATTTTTCTGGTGTATGGTGGACAACTGCATTTGGAATTTAGGACCAGAAAAACACAGTACATATGGAGTAAACTGTAACAATAGAGGTTAGGTGCATAAATTTCAGCCTTTGTCTTGCAACCACCAATTTAACTCTACATTGTTCATTGAACAACCAAAGTTTTGTTTCTCAGGGAGAGAGATACACTGTCTTCACGGTAATTTACATAATTCAGTTTAATCATTTTGGCAAATAGGAAAAAAGAGATCATGTTTGAACTTGTTAAGTATACATTTCGTTTCTGCATATGGCCAACTTGTGCATGTAACACAAGTAAATATGAACCATGTTCTCTACTTCCATCCAACATTCTTAACTTTCTCAGTCATGATAATGGAATTAATTGTGTTGCCATGATAATGGAAAAACTTGCTGTGGAAATGAATTTTGCTATGCATATACTCTGCATCTCCTTCGTCCATTTACCCAACACATGGCGTACTAAATGACTATCTCTAACCACATATGTACTCACATTGCCAGTTTTTTTTTTTTCTTAAAAAGTTCGAATTGTATATCTACGCTAAGGTGATAAATTGGTCAACGTACTACATAACCACCTCTAACCAGATCTATAATCAGATTGCCATGTTTGTTTTGATTGTTTCTGAAAAGCTCTAGCCTTGTTACTATAAGTCTGGGCTTTCAACTTGAAGTGTCAAACTCCCTCTGTCCCAAAATAAGTGTCTCAACTTTGTACTAGCTTTAGTATAAAGATGTACTAAGGTTAAGACACTTATTTTGGGACGGAGGGAGTATTTGTTAAGTTCTTAGTTTTGATTCAATTCAAACTTTTTAAGTTCCTCACCATTCTGACTTTTGGAGTTTACAGGAGGAGATAGTTGATGAGACGGACGAATATGTTGATGTCCATCAAAGGTATGTCTCATCCTTCCTGGAGCTACCTGCTCCTGGCATTCTTCGCCTTCTGCCAAGTGATACTGTATGCAACTTAATTCCCTCCCTCACAGGATACGAGTGGCTGCTGCAGTCGCTGCATCAGCAGTTGCAAGGGTTCCATCTTATCGAAAATTATTGAGTCAAAAGGTCTGTTTCCACTTTTATTTACGATGCAAGCTGATTAACAAAATATACATGAATATCTTGCATGATATGTTATCCTAGCACAATTTTTTCTCGACTCTTGAAAATTGGAGTACGAGTCAATTTTCTTAATTTTGATCGTTAGAGATGATACTATAAAATGTTGTGGATAGAGAGGGTAGGTATGATATGAATATAAATCTTGTTATCTTGATTTCGCTGTTGTTTGTTTGTCCAGTAGGGAACTGTTCACAAGATTTAGACAGAAAATCTCCTTCAGTTTGACTTTTTCGTCGACATTCCCAAACTATTGAATTAGCTGGTTTTAACATTTAACATAAACTTAGATGATAGGCTTCCGGCAAGTTTATGAGCTGTGATGATTATCTTTAAATCACCGCCTAAACTTGTTTTGCAACAGTTAAATTGTAGTTAGAGGCTTAGTAAGAAGTATGTGTGTACCCTATTACTTAGGTCTAGCCTCTAGTGCGATCTTCCGAACAGATGCTGTCGTTCTTGCCTCGCCAGACCGGATGTAATAACATCCCAAATGGTCGTGGGGGCTCGTAGTCGTAGGCCAGTCCAATTCGCCCTCTCTTAGTTACAAAGATAGACTTGCCCAATGTTGTCTAGAATTCAGTCTCACCCAAATCCATGCTCCTGTATCTATCTCGTCTTTGCTGAGATGCTGGTTTTGGTCCAATCTGTATTAACAGTGACGTAGCCTTTTTATCTTGTTTTGAAGATTATGGTTATCCCTAATAACAGTTTGTCTGTGCTTCCATGAATTTCTGGTGGAAGTCCCTTAGATGTTCAATCTTTTGCATTTCCTTCAGGGTGCACAGGGACAGGGTCAGCCAGGGCAACAGCCTACCGGAATTCTGAAGAAACCTAGTGGCGATTCAAACAAGTCGAAAAATAAAGTGAGCCTTGTTGAGCCTCTTCTATAAAACGGGATGTATCACATCAATGTAAAGATGGAAGAACACGGGTATTGGGAAACTTTTTTCGGTTCTTGCAATCTTCAGCAAGCAATAAATGCAAGCGAACTTGCTCTGTAAATTCCAAGTACAGCAACATTTGATGATCACTTTTGAAACCACTGATCACTGAACCATAAACATAAAACTGATTGGAATGCTGGCCGTGGAAACTTGGAATGGCGGTATATGGTAACAAGGTAGGTGAATCCTTTTTTCTTCTGAGATCAGTGAATCCTATTCCGCGAATGCTGCATGGAACAATGAACCATGGGCAGGGTTACCCGGATGTTGGGCTGGCCCATTTGCTGTCAAAGTGATTTTGCGATTTCCTTTTTTCCTCCAGTGATTCTTTCGGTTTCTTCTTTCTGGGTTTTCCTTTCCTTTCCCTTTTTTCCATGGGTTTCTTCTGAATTTTTCTGTTTAAAAGAAAAGCACAAACATCTTTAGAAACTCATGAAGGTTTTTAAACTATTCAGTAACACATTGTAGAATTTGTGAGCAATTTTGTAACTTGTGAACAATTTTTTAATACACCGTGAATATTTTTAAAATGCATGGCGAACATTTTTAAGATGTTCATGTAATTAATTATCGATGAATGTTTTCAAAATGTGTTATAATTTTATTCATTTACACGATGAACATTTATATGTACGAACTTGTTCAATTTTTCATTCTTCACAATATGATTTCCCCCTGTTTTAAAACTTGCTAACATTGAAAAGCCTTTGAAATAAGAACATTTATTTTTCATGGCCGGGAGGAATTTAGATGGGGAAATGGGTGGTATCCATGCATTATTTGGCTCGCTTTCTGGAGCAATGCACGTCCAAAGACGCCAAGTACGGTACAAAGACGTTCGACTAACTGTAGCTGACGACCAAAACAACCACAAACACCGTCGTCAAGCGAGGAGCGATGACCGATGACCGACCATAGGGGCCAATTTCACCGCACCAAGGTGACACCGACTACTTAATTGCCTGTAATAGTGATTTGCTAATTTACTGTGTCCAACGGTTGCACGTTGGCTTCGCTTCTTTTCCAAAAAGCCCAAGAGTTTATGAGAAGTTGCAGAGAAGACTGAAAAATCGTGGAAAAGCTCAATAATTTTGGAGAGAAAAAATTACGTAGACGACTAGTGATCACAAACATTGGAGCAAGAGCCATCCGACGCTCTGCGATGTGATATGATGTCCTTGTGAGACTTAAAACCACTATTTTTCCATTGAGGAGCTTGCCTTCATATATTGGAGTAACGTTTTTTTCGCGAATACGCAAAAGACTTGCGTATCATTGCATTGATAGGAGGAGAGTTAGCAATTACAGGGGTAGTCTCACAAGCACGTACACAGGGGGGCGTGAGTGAGAACTACAGTGGCGCATACAAGGGAGAGGGGTGCGCACGGCCCCAAGAACAGACAAGCTACGACATGGGGAGTAGGTTACTGAGCCCTTTGGCTCCGGCGGCGGCCCAGCCGCGGGCGTCTTCCTTGATGTCATTGACGAGGAGAGCGATCGAGGGCGCTGCAGCGTTGAAGACGCAGTCGTTCCGTGCCTTCCAGATGCGCGAGGCCATGAGGATGACCAGCGAGGCGAGGCCGCGGCGCAGCGAGGTCGGCGCGTTCTGCACCGCCAGGGAGAACCAGTCGCGAAAGTCCGAAGAAGAGTCCGGGAGCGGGGTGTCCGTGATGCGGTACCAAGAAAGGATCTCGTGCCAGGCCTGCCGGGAGAAGGTGCAACCAGCAAGGAAGGCAAAGCGGCACGTGGGCGAGGCCGCGGCGTGCAAGACGGTCGGCAGTCCAGCAACGTCCCTGGAAAGCTAGCCAGAGAAAGATCTTGACGCGAAGCGGAGCCCAAGATTTCCAGGTGAGCTTCCAGGAGGGCTCGATCGTGGACCCAGCAAAGAGGGCCTTGTAGCAGGATTTGGCGGAGTACACGCCATTCGAGGTCCAACGCCAGGTGATGGTGTCTGGGTTGTCGGAGAGGGCGAACTCGCGGAGCCTAATCCAAAGGTGGATGTATTGCATAAGGGCCTCTGGCCCAAGCGGGCTCAGGATGTCGTGGATCCAGGCATGGGAGTCAAGGGCCGCGGCCACCGTGCGTGTTTTACGACGCCGACGGGGCACCGCGGCGATGACAAGAGGCGCCAGCTCGGCGATGGAGGCACCATCAATCCAGTGATCTTCCGGGCTTCCACCGTCTGGAATGTTGGCGACGGTATATTGGAGTAACGTCTCCAGTAACAAATTTAAAGTATGATAACGACTTAGTAGCCGCAATGAAATAATATTTGGTAAACAAAAGGTTATTAAGAGAAAAAAAGAAAATCCACTCTTCTTTCCCAAAAGATAGATCCACCAGGTCGTCATGCATCCAGCTACCAGCTAGTGACCCCAAAATGTGAGAAGTTATTTTAAAAGAGTGGACTAATAGGATAACGTTTATGTTTTGAGCAGTGCTTCATGGACGACCAAATTCAGACGATTGTGCACGACGATTAAATTCAGCCTTGGAATCTCGTCCTCCTCCTCTACAATGGCCGCCGGATTATGGGTCGTCCACGCATCGTTCGCACTTTAGGCCTCATTTGGTATTTGGTAGAAGGGGTTCGAGGGGGTTTCCATAGGATCAACCCCGCGGGGCCCAAAAACCTCTCAAAGCCCCGACGGCCCATTTGTTTCACGTGGTTTGCACAGTCCAATCCCTTCCATCCCCCTTCGATCCCCTTTTATCCACGCGTCTCCTAAGCCCCGAGGGCACACGCAGGGAACACGCCCCGCCCGCCTCTCCGTCTCGGCCTCCGGCTCCCACTCCGTTGCCCCGTCACCACCACCGCCCACGCCGCGAGCTCCCTCTCCTCCGCCCGCGGCGACCCGCGCGAGGCGGCGGTGGCGGAGCTTCTGTGGGACCACGGCGTCGCCGAGAGACGCGTCGCCATCGCCAGCGCGCTGCGCCGGGTACGCAGCCATGCTGGCCGACGGCGTCAGTGGCTCGACGAGCTCGGGCTCTGGGCGTCCTGGAGCGCCGGGGCGGGCGCGCTCGGGTTCGGCAGGAAGGTGTACTTCATGTGGCAGAGCCGGCGCGACGGCGCCGTCGTCCCGCTCGTCGAGAGCCTCGGTGTGTGCCTCTCCTCCGCCAAGCTCATCGCGCCCTACTCGCCGCCGAGGGCCTCCCCGTGCTCATCCTCAGGGTGAGTGGCCATGGCATACGTTCCTGTAGTCAAAGTTCCATCTTGGAAGGAAGCTGCCTAATCTAGGACATCACATCTGTATTAGAACAGAGTTCACAGTTTGCGCTGCATTTTCCGCCTGCGGCCAGCAGAAAGTGAAATCCAGAAGTAAAAGGAATGCTTAAACGCGACGACACTACACCACCCATTGCTTCATCTGTTTTGTAAAATGCCAAACTATTTTAACCATTTACTGTTAATCAGATTAGAAAATGTGCAGCAATTTTTTGTTAGACACTAGTAAATGGTGGCATCGCATCTCTGTCTGATATTGTGACTGTATGGATTATGAGTTTATGACTGAGTCAGATGAGTTATTTTCGACAAATGTGCTACTCCCTCCAATCCATATTACTTGTCGCTGTTTTAGTACGACTTTACAGGAGGGAGTACTGTTTTTTATTATCTTATATATGTTCAGTAGGTTGCAGCATTCTTTACTTAAGGTTTTTATTCGTGCATAGGTTAAGTTCTTGAAGGAAATGCTGTTTTCAAGCAGTGACTATGAAACTCTAATCGGACGGAATGCTAAGCGCATGATGGCGCACTTGTCAATACCTGCAGATGAGGCACTCCAGAGTACGCTGTCATTTTTCGGAAAAGTAAGTTTCACAGTCCAGTTACCGTGTCCCATTGGTAAAAGAATTTCACTGTTTCCCTATCTCATCGAATCATTTCCAATGCTTCTTCTCTGCTCAGAGGACAAACATCTTAAGGCATTAATTGATTTCCTTGAACACATTGGAGTTCCCAAGCCAAGGATTCCATCAACTCTGCTGGCATTTCCTCCTATTATCCTTTCTGATGTCGAAAAGGATATCAAGCCAAGGATTCATGCATGGGAGAAGGTATGCTAAAAGTACATGATTCAAAACTGAACCCTTATGCTTGTGAAACGATTCTGGAACTTGCAATATTATTATTTTTCTCTAGACAACAAGTGTAGTAGTGTAATATTATCCTTTTTTCCCTAGGCTGGCATAGAACAAGAGTATATTGGTCGGATGTTGTTGAAGTATCCATGGATTCTTTCAGCAATTGTGATAGAAAACTACAAGCAGGCCCTTTTGTTCTTCAACAGAAGAAAAGTAATTGGAGGAAAAAAAATCCTACTATGCCAACATGGCTTAAGATATCTGTTGTATGCTGTGTTTGTTTGTAGTCTATCATAATTGGATACGATAGTGTTCGTAAATCTGGTTTTTGGTTTCAGATTTCCAGTACATTTCTTGGTATCGCTCTCAAAAGTTGGCCTCACATTCTGGGTTGTTCAACAACAAGAATGAACTCAATTCTGGTGCTGTTTGATGATCTGTGCTTTCCATATAAACTCCATTTGTAGCGGAAAAGCTTCTTTACTTAGCTTTAGCTCTTTCTTTTTCTTCTTTTGGGAAACAACAATCAATTGTCAGTAGATATTTGTTTGTCAGTATCGTACATGTTCCATTAGGTTGACATCGATAACAGGTTTCATCATTATGTTTTGAGTTTTACAATTTTGCATTGTTGCCCAATTATTCGTAGGATTACGACTCAGGAGGCATGAATGTGTGGCCAACCTCTAGTCCTAAATTGTTGATATATAGGTTCATAGCATACTTTCCTATCAGTATGTAGTTGTTCCACGGAGCAAGTCTTTTAGTTACATTGTGATCCATATCTGGGGATGATCTTCCAATAACTCGCTATCTTGGTACTAAATCTGTTACCCCTGTGTCGCCCCTTGGACAAAGTTTGTACATTGAGATCAGATCTCTTGAACGTTCCTTCTTTTCGTCTCAGTGACCATGGCCATAGTGTGACATGAAGTTTTATCTTTGCTCCTCAGCATACTAGTGCTTTGTTGATATCCTCTTGCACTGTTCATTGTTTCATTACCCTGCCAATTCTACATAAATATCCTTTGTCCTGACAAAAGGTTGTTCCTGAAAAAAGCTTTACAATTCCTGCCATAGTATCCCTTTTGTTCAGCTATTTGCTGTAATGGTTTTTTCTAAAGGCACTCTAATGTTTATCTCTTTTTGTTTAATCAGGTTCTCATGCACCAAAAGAAGCAACAATAAACAAGCTGGATGAATAAATTTCTTTCAGGTTCTCAATGCTAGATGACCATGACACCAAAAGATGGATACATTTTTCTGCATTATCTTCGTTGCAAAATGATGTTGTGGCTGTGATGAACTGTTTGCTGCGAAAGATTATGTTGTTATGATAAATTATGAATGCTGGGATTTGGGATTCAAAGTCATGCTGCTATGATAAATTATGTTGTTGCTGTGATGAGATATTGATTTCAAGTCATGCAAAATTATGTTGCTGTTGGGAAAACTGTTGCTAAATTATGAGATATGGATTTCAAGTCATTTTTATCAGGTGACCTTTACAATTCGGTAGCAAGGATATAAGGGGAGTTAGTTACAATGTAAAGATTGGATTTTTAAATGTTCTACACCATGTTATGTCAACATGACAAACCCTTTCAAACAAATAGAAATTTTAAACGAAGAGGATTGTGAAAGGAAGGGTTTTGAGGATTCAAGGGGTTTTGAGGGGATTGGGTGGAAGAGGGGGATTCACCAAATCCCCTTAAATCCCCCCCTCCCAAAACCTCTACAATCCCTTCCTATCAAACCCCTTGAATAGATACAAACACCTCATCTCCTTCCAACATGTACATACATGCACACACTAGAGGACAAAAACCGATGTCATACTAGATCACTAGTAGAAAAAGGGTCAGCTGCCTCGGTTGGTAAGGGCCTTTTGTTCCGGTTTTTGAACCGGGACTAAAGGGTCGTTATTAATGCCCTAGCCCTTTAGTCCTGGTTCTTACACGAACCGGGACAGATGGGCCTCCACGTGGCCGGTGTGCCGAGCCCAGGCAGGAGGGCCTTTGGTCCCGGTTGGTGGCACCAACCGGGACCAATAGGTATCCACGCGTCAGCATTTCAGGGGCTGGGGTTTTTGTTTTTTTTTTTGAAAGAGGTGGGGTTGGGGGTTTTGGGGGGTTAATTTAGGTGTTTCATATATTATGTTAGCTAGCTAATTAATAGAGTCCTCTCTTATATCCGTGCTTGATCGATGTTATATATACGTATAGAGAGGACTAGACACGCTAGCTAGTAAGCAAATGAAGGAAACAGAAGATTTCCATGAACATATGAATATAGAGAGAAGTGATATCGACCACCTCTCCTTCTCCGAGAGATTGGTCGAACAACAAGTTCTCGTATATCTATCCGACACTACCGGCTACATATGAATAGATAATTAAGTGACCAAATTAATAGAAGTTCATCATCACATTAAAACCAAAGTACATACATAATTCTCATCTAACAACATATAGCTCTCCAGAGCATCTAATTAATTAAACCATACATTGAAACTATGTAAAACATTTCAATGCGAAAACAAATGCGATCATAATCGCAACCAAGGTAACAATTGATCCAACGACATAATGATACCAAGCCTCGGTATGAATGGCATATTTTCTAATCTTTCTAATCTTCAAGCGCATTGCATCCATCTTGATCTTGTGATCATCGATGACCTCCGCAACATGCAACTCCAATATCATCTTCTCCTCCTCAATTTTTTTTATTTTTTCCTTCAAGAAATTGTTTTCTTCTTCAACTAAATTTAACCTCTCGACAATAGGGTCGGTTGGAATTTCCGGTTTACATACCTCCTAGATAAATAAAATCTATGTCACGTTGGTCGACATAATTTTCATAAACAATAAATGAACCAATAGTTATAAAGATAATATATACCATATCCGAATCATAGACAGGACGAGGGCCGACGGGGGCGGATACCAAAACCATCGCACTATATAATAACAAGCAATAAAATAGTAAGAAATTAGACAAGTATCTATCTAAAGTAAGAATTTTTTCTTTCAGAAAGAAGATAAGAACAAGAGGCTCACCACGGTGGTGCCGGCGACGAGATCGGCGCGGGCGATCGACGGTGGTGAAGACGGGAATGAGACGTGACAGGCTGCTAAACCTAGACAAATCTCGAGGAAAATGGAGCTTTGAGGTCGAGCTTCGAGAGGAGAAAGCTTAAGTAGTGTGGCTCGGGCATTTCATCGAACACCTCATGTGCATAGGAGGTGAGCTAGAGCACCACAAAACCCTCCCCTCGCCGGCCAGAGAAAAACAGAGGACTGAAGTGCTCTGCTCGTGGGCGAGGGGTATATATAGGCACCTCATTGGTCCCGGTTCGTGGCATGAACCGGGACTAAAGGGCAGCCCGTGGTCCCGGTTCAAGCCACCAACCGTGTTGGAGATATGCCATAGAGGCAATCATGTGATAATGATATTTCCATATGTATTCATGAGTCCTTTGTATTGTCCTTGAACATCATCAATGATATGTATCAATAAGTATGTGACTTGTTTGTGGAACTATGTATTGTATGATGATTGTTTTAATGGTTCCTAGTTGATAAGGTTATGCGAACACATATCCTTGACTAGTATACGACCCGGTTGATGACTATGTTTCACAAGTCATGTGCATGGAGATGCTAAACCGATAGTATGGGCTCGGGGATGGAGATCACCAAGCCGGACAGACCCACTTTGAGACGCAGCGAGATATAGTCATCTGTTAGTCTCAAGTGCAATGTCTATGCCATGTCCTAAACCTGAGGTCCTCGTATGTTCTCGGGATGAGGATCGACTCACTTAGGGTTGATAACCCACAAGTATAGGGGATCGCAATAGTTTTCGAGGGTAGAGTATTCAACCCAAATTTATTGATTCGACAAAAAGGGGAGCCAAAGAATATTCTCAAGTATTAGCAGCTGAGTTGTCAATTCAACCACACCTGGAAACTTAGTATCTGCAGCAAAGTATTTAGTAGCAAAGTAATATGATAGTGGTGGTAACGGTAACAAAAGTAAAGACAACGAAAGTAATGTTTTTGGTATTTTGTAGTGATTGTAACAGTAGCAACGGAAAAGTAAATAAGCGAGAACCAGATATGGAAAGCTCGTGAGGCACCGGATCGTGATGGATAATTATGCGGATGCGGTTCGTCATGTAACAGTCATAACATAGGGTGACACAGAACTAGCTCCAATTCATCAATGTAATGTAGGCATGTATTCCGTAAATAGTCATACATGCTTATGGAAAAGAACTTGCATGACATCTTTTGTCCTACCCTCCCGTGGCAGCAGGGTCCTATTGGAAACTAAGGGATATTAAGTCCTCCTTTTAATAGAGAACCGGAACAAAGCATTAGCACATAGTGAATACATGAACTCCTCAAACTATGGTCATCACCGGGAGTGGTTTCGATTATTGTCACTTCGGGGTTGCCGGATCATAACACATAGTAGGTGACTATAGACTTGCAAGATAGGATCAAGAACACACATATATTCATGAAAACATAATAGGTTTAGATCTGAATTCATGGCACTCGGGCCCTAGTGACAAGCATTAAGCATAGCAAAGTCATAGCAACATCAATCTCAGAACATAGTGGATACTAGGGATCAAACCCTAACAAAACTAACTCGATTACATGATAAATCTCATCCAACCCATCACCGTCCAGCAAGCCTACGATGGAATTACTCACGCACGGCGGTGAGCATCATGAAATTGGTGATGAAGGATGGTTGATGATGACGACGGCGAATCCCCCCCTCTCCGAGCCCCGAACGGACTCCAGATCAGCCCTCCCGAGAGAGATTAGGGCTTGTCGGCGGCTCCGTATCGTAAAACGCGATGATTTCTTCTCTCTGATTTTTTTCTTCCCGAAAGCCAATATATAGAGTTGGAGTTGGCGTCGGAAGGTTTCCAGGGGGCCCACGAGGTAGGGGGGCACGCCCCCACCCTTGTGGACAGGGTGTGGGCCCCCTGGTCTTCATCTTTGGCGAGGATTTTTTATTATTTATTCTAAGATATTCCGTGGAGTTTTAGGTCATTCCGAGAACTTTTGTTTTCTGCACATAAAACAACATCATGGCAATTCTGCTGAAAACAGCGTCAGTCCGGGTTAGTTCCATTCAAATCATACAAGTTAGAGTCCAAAACAAGGGCAAAAGTGTTTGGAAAAGTAGATACGACGGAGACGTATCAACTCCCCCAAGCTTAAACCCTTGCTTGTCCTCAAGCAATTCAGTTGAAAAACTGAAAGAGAAAAAGAAAAACTTTTACAAACTCTGTTTGCTCTTGTTGTTGTACCTATGTCAAGTCAGCATTCAGGTTTTCAGCAAAGATCATAACTAACCACATTTGCAATAACTCCTAGGTCTCATGTTTACTCATATCAATAGCATAATCAGCTAGCAAACCATAATAATAAATCTCGGATGACAACACTTCCTCAAAATAATCATAATATGATATAACAAGATGGTATCTCGCTAGCCCTTTCCGAGACCGCAAAACATAAATGCAGAGCACCTTCAAAGATCAAGGACTGACTAGACATTGTAATTCATGGTAAAAGAGATCCAATCATAGTCATACCCGATATAAATTAACAATAATGAATGCAAATGACAGCTGTGCTCTCCAGCTAGTGCTTTTAATAAGAGGGTGATGACTCAACATAAAAGTAAATAGATAGGCCCTTCGCAGAGGGAAGCATGGATTTGTAGAGGTGCCAGAGCTCGATTTTGAAATAGAGATAAATTATATTTTGAGCGGCATACTTTCATTGTCAACATAACAACTAAGAGATGACGATATCTTCCATGCTAAACAAATTATAGGCGGTTCCCAAACAGAATGGTAAATTTTATACTCCCCCTCCTCCACAAGCATCAATCCATGGCTTGCTAAAAACAACGAGTGCCTCCAATATTCAACGGGTCCCAGGGGGAGTTTTGTTTGCAATTATTTTTATTTAGTTTGCATAAAGCATGGGACTGGGCATCCCGGTGACCAGCCATTTCCTCGTGAGTGAGGAGCGGAGTCCACTCCTCTTGAGAATAACCCGCCTAACACGGAAGATAAGGGCAGCCCTAGTTGATATATGAGCTATTCTAGCATGCAAAATAGAATGTTTATTTGAAGGTTTAGAGTTTGGCACATACAAATTTACTTGGAACGGCAGGTAGATACCGCATATAGGAAGGTATAGTGGACTCATAGGGAATAACTTTGGGGTTTAAGGGATTGGATGCAGAAGCAGTATTCCCGCTTAGTACAAGTGAAGGCTAGCAAAATACTGGGAAGCGACCAACTAGAGAGCGACAACAGTCATGAACATGCATTAAAATTAATAAACATTGAATACAAGCATGAGTAGGATATAATCCACCATGAACATAAATATCGTGAAGGCTATGTTGATTTGTTTCAACTACATGCGTGAACATGTGCCAAGTCAAGTCACTTAAATCATTCAAAGGAGGATACCACCCTATCATACCACATCATAATCATCTCAATAGCATGTTGGCATGTAAGGTAAACCATTATAACTCATAGCTAATCAAGCATGGCACAAGCAACTATGATCTCTAATTGTCATTGCAAACATGTTTATTCATAATCAGCTGAATCAAGAACGATGAACTCATCATATTTACAAAAACAAAAGAGGTCGAGTTCATACCAGCTCTTCCCATCTCAGTCAGTCCATCATATATCATCATAATTGCCTTTCACTTGCACGACCGAACGATGTGAATAATAATAAGAGTGCACGTGCATTGGATTAAGCTGGAATCTGCGAGCATTCAATAAACAGGAGAAGACAAGGCAATATGGGCTCTTGGTTAAATCAACAATGATGCATATAAGAGCCATTACAACAATTTAATCATGGTCTTCTCCTACTGACCCCCAAAGAAAAGAAAAGAAATAAAAACTATTTACACAGGAAAGCTCCCAACAAGCAAAATAAGAACGGGAAATATTTTTTTGGGTTTTCTTTTTAATTATTACTACTACAGCAGGAAAAATAAACTACTACTATTTTTTTTGGTTTTTCTTAAGGTTTATTAAACACACAAGAAGAAAGCAGGAAAAAGAAAATAAACTAGCATGGATATTACAGTGAAAGAGTATGATCACCGACATCTAGCAATGAGTGTGTGTGAACATAAATGTAATGTCGGTGGGAAATACTACTCCCCCAAGCTTAGGCTTTTGGCCTAAGTTGGTCTATTGCCAGGGATAGCCTAGCGGATACCCGTAGGTGTAGCTGGGTCGTCATCTGCGACGAAGAATAGTTGGGATCATCTTGTGATGAAGAGGAATCTGATCGCCATCGGCTGGCAACCGCCTCAGATCCCAAGAATAAACAGATGTCGTGGAGGCTCATCTTGTGGTTCGGTTCCGGGGCTGGTGCAGGATTCCGATAGGCTTGAACGGCCGCCCACGGAACAATGTGAGTACCTGCAGACAAGTTAAACAAAGAGGGAGTAGGCAAAGTAATAGTCTCAGGGTGATGTTTATCAAAGTATAATTTATATTTGAGCTCTCCTTCACGACTCTTAACAAGAAAGTCATGCGCTAGCATACTCTTATAATCTAAATAAGCACGGGGCAATGATGTTTCTTCTTTCTCGTCATGCCTAATAGGTATTTCAAAATATTCAGCTAGGCGTGAAGTATAAATGCCTCCAAAGATGGGGCCCTTAGTACGGTTCAGACTTAACCGTCTAGCAACAATTCCACCCATACTAACAGAGTTATTGCGATATAAACCATGGAACAAAATAATAATATCAGGAACACTAAGGTTTCCACAGTTCCCGCGACCAATCAAGCAACGACTAGCAAATAAGGCAAAGTAGCGTAAAATAGGAAATTGTATGCTAGTAATTCTTGCATCAGAAACCTTCCTGGTTTCTCCCACAGTGATAGTGTTAATAAAAGCTTCCACTTCATTACCGTGTGGTTCATCTAAGGTGCCCTCAAAGGGTATTTTGCAAAACTTGCAAAATTCAGCTAATGTCATCTCTTTAACAACGTCATATAAATGAAACTCTACTATTGGAGGTGATTTCTTAGGGAAAAAGTAGAAGTTCTGCACAAAAGTATTTGTGAGTAAGAGATACTGATGACGTTGGTCGCGGAGGAAGTCGGTGAGGCCAGCATTCTCAATCAATAATAGAAATCCTCATAAATCCCGGCTCTCCTCAAGAAGTCATCGGAAGGCCATTCACACGGCGGACCTCCATGATCGAGGCAAATTAAATTTGGGCTTCTGCTCTTCTTCCTTTTGTTTTTCCTTGAGCTCCATTCGACGAGCCCCTCAAAAGTCTCTTTATTATTTCTGAAATAATCTGAAATTTTTAGTAACTTCAAACAAAAGTAAACCAACTTCAATAAAATTGATAGCAACTACTCCTACAAGTGCCTAGAGCCTATATCAAGCATTAGAACTACTTGGAACCATATAAATTTGACATGCAAGCTCAAGAACATGGTCACCCATGCAGCACAAATTTGCAAAGAATAAAGCACTAGAACAAAAACTAATTGGACCAATGGAGGAGTCACATACCAAGGAACAATCTCCCCAAGCAGTTTTGCGAGAGGTGCTTTGAGCAAGGAGATCGAAAATCACAGCAAAAGTGGCTGGAACTCGTGCTTGAGTTGGTTTTTCGGGTTTGTGTGAGGCAGAGGAAGAAGATGGGTGCAGGGAAAAGTGGAGGAGGGCCACCGTGGGCCCACGAGGCAGGGGGGCGCGCCCAGGGGGGTAGGGCGCGCCCTCCACCCTCGTGGCCAGGTGGCAGCTCCCCCCGCGGTGATCTTTGCACAGTAAATCCTCAAATATTCCTGAAAAAATCATATTAAATTGGCATGGCATATTTTTATTTTCAGGATATTTTTATATTGCACGGATAAGTCAGGAGACAGACAGAAAAATACTATTTTTACTTTATTTCTACTAAATAACAAAAAATATAAAGAGGGTACAGAAGTTTGTGCTTCTAGTTTCATCCATCTCATGCTCATCAAAAGGAATCCACTAACAATGTTGATCAGGTCTTGTTAACAAACTCATTCCGACTGACATGGAACCGGATAAATTTCGAATAACACTATGTTACCTCAACGGGGATATGGACATCCCCAGTAATAAGTATATCATATTTCTTCTTGACAGTGAGAGGAAATTCAAAACCTCCAAATATAATCGATGGAATTTTTCCAATAGACTTGATACTATAAACTTGAGGTTGTTTCCTCGGAAAGTGTACCGTCTGCTCATTACCATTAACATGAAAAGTGACATTGCCTTTGTTGCAATCAATAACAACCCCTGCAGTATTAAGGAAAGGTCTTCCAAGAATAATAGACATACTATCATCCTCGGGAATATCAAGAATAACAAAGTCCATTAAAATAGTAACGTTTGCAACCACAACAGGCACATCCTCACAAATACCGACAGGTATAGCAGTTGATTTATCATCCATTTGCAAAGATATTTCAGTAGGTGTCAACTTATTCAAGTCAAGTCTATGGTATAAAGAGAGAGGCATAACACTAACACCGGCTCCAAGATCACATAAAGCAGTTTTAACATAATTTCTTTTAATGGAGCATGGTATAGTGGGTACTCCTGGATCTCCAAGTTTCTTTGGTATTCCACCCTTAAAAGTATAATTAGCAAGCATGGTGGAAATTTCAGCTTCCGGTATCTTTCTCTTATTGGTAATGATCTCCTTCATATACTTAGCATAAGGATTCATTTTGAGCATATCAGTCAATCGCATACGCAAAAAGATAGGTCTAATCATTTCAGCAAAGCGCTCAAAATCCTCATCATCCCTTTTCTTGGATGGTTTGGGAGGAAAAGGCATGGGTTTCTAAACCCATGGTTCTCTTTCTTTACCATGTTTCCTAGCAGCGAAGTCTCTTTTATCATGACGTTGATTCTTTGATTGTGGGTTATCAAGATCAACAGCAGGTTCAACTACTACATCATTATCATTACTAGGTTGAGCATCATCATGAACATCATCATTAACATTTTCACTAGGTTCATGTTCATTACCAGATTGTGTTTCAGCATCATACATAGAGATATCATTTGATTATCAGGTGGTTCAGCAATAGGTTCACTAGAAGTTTGCAAAGTCCTATCATTTTTCTTTTTCTTCCTTTTAGAAGAACTAGGCATATCAGTATTATTTCTCTGAGAATCTTGCTCGATTCTCTTAGGGTGGCCTTCAGGATACAAAGGTTCCTGAGTCATTCTACCAGTTCTAGTAGCCACTCTAACAACATAATCATTTTTCTTACTATTCATTTCATCAAGCACTTCTTTCTGAGCTTTAAGTACTTGTTCTACTTGAGTGGTAACCATGGAAGCATGTTTGCTAACAAGTTTAAGTTCACCTCTAATATTAGCCATATAATCACCCAAGCGTTTAATCATATAAGCATCTTGTTTTAATTGTCTACCAAAATAAGCATTAAAGTCATCTTGCTTAAACATAAAGTTATCAAACTCATCCAAGCACTGACTAGCAATTTTAGTAGGAGGGACTTCAGCTTTATCATATCTGTAGAGAGAATTTACCTTACTACCTGTGTCGGGATATCGGGATCATGAGGTTCTTCAGTGAATAAAGAATTGAGATCATAAGTTTCTTCGACAGGCGGTAGATTAAGACCATGTATTTCTTCAATAGGAGGTAAATTCTTAACATCTTCAGCTTTAATACCTTTTTCTTTCATAGATTTCTTTGCCTCTTGCATATCTTCAGGACTGAGAAATAGAACACCTCTCTTCTTCGGAGTTGGTTTAGGAATAGGCTCAGTAATTGGCTCTGGAGCTGGCTCGGTAGTTGGCTCAGGAGGTGCCCAATTATTTTCATTTGTAAACATATTATTCAATAGAATTTCAGCTTCATCCGGTGTTCTTTCCCTGAAAAGAGAACCGGCACAACTATCCAGGTAATCTCTGGAAGCATAGGTTAGTCCATTATAAAAGATATCAAGTATTTCAGGTTTCTTAAGAGGATGATCAGGAAAAGCATTAAGTAACTTGAGAAGCCTCCCCCAAGCTTGTGGGAGACTCTCTTCTTTAATTTGCACGAAGTTGTATATTTCCCTCAAAGCAGCTTGTTTCTTATGAGCAGGAAAATATTTAGCAGAGAAGTAATAAATCATATCCTGGGGACTACGCACACAACCAGGATCAAGAGAATTAAACCATATCTTCGCATCACCCTTTAATGAAAACGAAAATATTTTGAGTATATAAAAGTAGCGCGATCTCTCATCATTAGTAAACAGGGCAGCTATATCACTTAACTTAGTAAGCTGTGCCACAACAGTTTCAGATTCATAGCCATAAAAAGGATCAGATTCAACCAAAGTAATTATATCTGGATCAATAGAAAATTCATAATCCTTATCAGGAACACATATAGGTGAAGTAGCAAAAGCAGGATCAGGTTTCATCCTATCTCTAAGAGATTCTTTACTCCATTTAACTAGCAGCCTCTTAAGTTCGTATCTATCCCGGCAGGCAAAAATAGCTGCAGAAGATTCCGCATCAAAAAGATAACCCTCAGGAATAGCAGGCATATCTTCATCATCACTTTCATCAATATTATCAGTTTCAATAATTTCTCTTTCTCTAGACCTAGAAATTTGTTCATCTAGAAATTCACCAAGGGGCACAGTAGTATCAAGCATAGAAGTAGTTTCATCATAAGTATCATGCATAGCAGAACTGGCATCATCAATAACATGCGACATATCGGAACGAATAGCAGAAGCAGGTTTAGGTGTCGCAAGCTTACTCATAACAGAAGGTGAATCAAGTGCAGAGCTAGATGACAGTTCCTTACCTCCCCTCGTAGTTGAGGGATAAATTGTTGTCTTAGCGTCTTTCAAGTTCTTCACAGTGTACAGCAGATATAAATCCCAAGTGACTCAAAGAATAGAGCTATGCTCCCCGGCAATGGCGCCAGAAAAAGGTCTTGATAACACACAAGTATAGGGGATCACAACAGTTTTCGAGGTTAGAGTATTCAACCCAAATTTATTGATTCGACACAAGGGGAGCCAAAGAATATTCTCAAGTATTAGCAGCTGAGTTGTCAATTCAACCACACCTGGAAACTTAGTATCTGCAGCAAAGTGTTTAGTAGCAAAGTAATATGATAGTGGTGGTAACGATAACAAAAGTAAAGACACCAAAAGTAATGTTTTTGGTATTTTGTAGTGATTGTAACAGTAGCAACGGAAAAGTAAATAAGTGAGAACCAGTATATGGAAAGCTCGTAGGCACCGGATCAGTGATGGATAATTATGCCGGATGCGGCTCGTCATGTAATAGTCATAACATAGGGTGACACAAAACTAGCTCCAATTCATCAATGTAATGTAGGCATGTATTTCGTAAATAGTCATACATGCTTATGGAAAAGAACTTGCACTACAAAAAAAAATACACTTCCGTGATGATACGTGTTTGTCACAGTAGGTCGCGTTTTTTGTCATACATGTACATCCATGACAAATTTATGACAGAATCAAGATAGTCATACCTGTGCTGTCGTAGAAGTGTTCGATGACATTACCAAAATTATGATCACGGAAGTGTCCACTTCCATGACGATAAATCGTGCGTCACAGAACTGCTTTCGTCAAGGGTGACCGACACGTGGCATCCACCGTAACGGAACACCGTTAAGCTATCGGGTCGGGTTTTGGATCCGATAACCCGTTAACAGCCCCGACCAATGGGGATTTTCCGCGTGTAAAATCATCATTGGCTGGAGGAAACACGTGTCGGCTCACCGTTGGGACAGATGTCATCCACTCATTGGATAGAAGGCGCCTATGATACATCAACACGTGGCACGGCTAACAGAGGCCCATGCACGTGAAAAGGCCGCCCGTTTGACTTGGTAAAAGGTGGCGGGCGCCCATGGAAAGCCTGTTAACGGCCTGTTCGCATATAGCCCATTTACAGCCCGCTAACCCAAGGCCCGTTACGCCCTATCCGAATTAGGCCCAGTAGCGTCATCTGGGCCATCCAATATGATTCCAGCCCGTTTTCACTTCTGGCCCATGTATGGCCCATGATGTCTTTTGGCCTATATGAGGCCCTATGTAACTCTTGGCCTATTAATGGCCCGTGGTGAAACTGGCCCGCAATGAACAGTGTATCACTTTACACCAACTAACGGCCCGTGGTGAAACTGGCCGTAATGAACACTTTATACCCATTAAGGGCCCGTTATTCAGTTGGGCCGTTTCCAACAAATGTTATCTTTCGGCCTTCTCAGAGCCCATTTATTCTTGGGCTCATTTCCAGCATTCGTTTACTTACGGCCCGTTCTTTGTCATTTTTACGCTTGTGGGCCAAATTCAGCCCGTGGTTACATCGGCCCGTTTGTGGTCCGTTAATACGTTGGGCCGTTTTCATAGCGTCATCAAATACGGCCTATTAACGATGGCCCGTTATGGTCATACGGCCCGTATAAGGCCCATTGATGATACAGCCCGTAGAAGGCCCATTGTTTCTATGGCCCATAGAAGGCCCATTGTTTCTACGGCCCGTAGAAGGCCCATTGTTTCTACGGCCCGTAGAAGGCCTACTGTTTCTATGGCCCGTAGAAGGCCCACTGTTTCTACGGCCCGTAGGAGGCCCAGTGTCACTACAGTGAATATTAGCCCATGGTTATTGTGGCCTAGTTTTAAAAAGAACTGCACTGACTACAAGTGTCGGTGTCAAAACCGGCGGATCTCGGGTAAGGGGTCCCGAACTGTGCGTCTAGGCGGATGGTAACAGGAGACAAGGGACACGATGTTTTACCCAGGTTCGGGCCCTCTTGATGGAGGTAAAACCCTACGTCCTGCTCGATTGATATTGATATTGTGGATGTTTACAAGAGTGGATCTACCACGAGATCAAGGAGGCTAAACCCTAGAAGCTAGCCTATGATATGATTGTAAGGGTTGTTGATGTTGTGTCCTACGGACTAGAGCCATCCGGTTTATATAGACATCGGAGAGGGCTAGGGTTACATAGAGTCGGTTACAATGGTAGGAGATCTATATATCCGCATTGCCAAGCTTGCCTTCCACGCCAAGGAAAGTCCCATCCGGACACGGGGCGAAGTCTTCAATCTTGTATCTTCATAGTCTTGGAGTCCGGTTGATGATGATAGTTCGGCCGATGATAGTCCGGCCGATGATGGTAGTCCGGCCATCCGGACACCCCCTAATCCGGGACTCCCTCAGTAGCCCCCGAACCAGGCTTCAATGACGATAAGTCCAGCATGCGTGTAGTCTTCGGCGTTGCAAGGCGGGTTCTCCTTCAAGTTCTACGTACCTGCCGAACAGTGTCCAGCTTCCTCATCAATGTTGCGCGTCTTGGCTTTTACGCCCAATAATGGCCTTCTTCCACGCGTCGCGCGAACGTGAAAAGCCAGGGTGTCTTTTATGTTTTACCCCCTAGTTGTGCGAATAATCTGCCTATAAGGGAGGCAAGAATCCAGATCCAAATCACCATCTTCCTCTCGCAAATACTCATCGGAGCGCTTTCGACCAAAAATCCATTCCATCATGGACCGTCAACGCGGCTCCTCTTCTCGCGCTCCCGCCCTTTGCCAGAGATTGGAGGAGATGCTCTGCTCGCACTGCTGAGCTGGTGAAGCTCAAGTGGGGGATATCTCCTCCGCCTTCATGGTCCCGGTTCGAGCCGGGCTGGCCACCTACAAAGGTGGGAAGCAAGCGGAGGTTACCCCAAATCCCAACAAAGGGGCGGGTATGTTTCGTTCCCTATCGATAAGGGGCTCGGTTTCCGTACATCCATTCCTCCGGGCTCCTCGGAGTTCTACGGACTCGGCTTCATCACCTCACGCCTGCCTCAATCCTGCATATTGCGGGTTATGTAGCTCTTCTGAGCTCTTCTGGGCGTTGAGCCCCACTTGCTTGTGGAAGAGGTTGTTACGCCTTGTACCCGCTCTCACGAGGGGTCCATATATCAAGTAGGCGGCGCCAAATATGGCGCATTGCGGGAACGGATATCCATCCGGACCCTAAGAAGGCGCCAAGACCGGCCTTCGAATGGTTTTATATAGAAGGCGCTCCGCTGCGGACCTGTTCGGATCGGCCTCCGGAGTTCAGCAATGCTCCTCTGAAGAAACGCCTTAGTTGGCGTCCATGAGCCCCATCCGGGGAAGACAAGAGCGTCCATTATTTGATGGGCCGAATAAGGTTACTGGCCCATGCCGGGTTGACCACGATTGGAGTCATGGCAACATGCATTACGCGGGGGGTGGAGCCACTACAATACAGGGGCCACCCCATGTGGGATTTCAACGGGGAGGACGATGCCACCCGTCATGGCCGCAAAGGGCCGGATTCGGCTGAAGATCTGGTGACGATCCCGTCCGGCCTGTATAAGGGGGAGAAGGAGGATTTCCTTCGGATGAACCCGTTAAATGGGTTCTCCATGAATAATCCCCGGCCTTGGGTAAGCGAACACTCTGCGTGTCCGACCCGTGCCTTTCGAAATTTAAGTTTCTTATATTGTGTTCTTCTTTCGACGCAGGAACTGCGCCGGACCGTGGAGGGCATGCTATGTCCGGCTCCGCAGCCCGAGGATCCAGAGAGATCCCGGGATCCGGCCTCCGAAGAGGATCCGGACATAAAGGTGGAGCTAATCGACGGGGTGTTCCACCAGCTCAGCATGGACAATGCTTTAGTCGCCATCACGGCCGACTATCCGGACTATATCCGGCTTCCCGGTGATTGCGGCGAAGCCACGACACCGTCATTCCTTCCTTGCTTATTTCGACCACCGTATATGATGGCGCTGTGCAGGGCGCCCCTAGGGCGAAGCCGAGCCAGCGGTGGCTGACCAACAAGGGCGATTCGGACCATGAGGCGGAAGAGGGCGTGGCGCGATGAAACGTCGCCCGCTAAGGTGTAGCTCACAATTCATTATTTAGAAACAACGTTCCTAGGAAGAGTTTGAGTGCTCATGACTTTTATAGGGAAAAAAGCGTCCGCGGACTGCGGGCGTGGAGGTTGTCAATCCAACCTCTACCGCCAGGCTCCCTTTTTGGTCGGGGGGAGGCGGCGCAAAGCGCGAGCCGGACGTTCCTCCGACGGAGGATGCCGACAGACCGTCCGCCACCAAGTCCGAGGTGGAGAGTGCCTGAATCACAGCGCCACCGGACAAGATTCCGTGACGCGTGCTTCTCCCCTGAGGCGTTGAATGCCTTTAACACGGGGGACGCGCACCTTCGTGCTGCTCAAGATGGTTTTATCAGAGCCACATAGCAGTATGTAAAAGACATACGGGTAAGAGAATTTAATAGTTATCCATGCCAGTAGCCCCCGAGACTTAAAGTAGTTATATTAACTGATTGAAGGATCATATGAAACGTAGGATCTTACCAAGAAGAATACCCAACTGTCTCAGGAGCTGCAAGAGTGCAAGGCCCAACTTGAGGTCGCACTCTCTGGCGCAGGAGGAAACGCAAGGACCTCTCCTGGTAACGCATTATTTTAGAAAGATAAGTAGCGTTTGGCCTTTGCGCAAGCCTGAAAGAAAAAATGACGTTGTAGGTGCTGCCGGACAAGATCCGGACAGGCAAGAACTTCTGCGCCAACTAAAGGCCGGCGAGAGGGTGCTGCAGAAGGTGCAGCATGAAAGGAACAAGCTCCAGGATGCCCATGCCCAGCTTGGAGAAGAGCTGAAAGGCGTTCGGGCTGAGCTGTCGGGCTCCGTTAAGGAGAATCAGCGGCTTCATCACGGCATATATAGTAAGTGCTTGAGCGAACTCCTTTGAAAAGAAGAGTTCGACGAGGAAGTCAATTTGATGAATATGTGCGCAGGTATGCTCACAGTGTCGCCTGCGGAGGAGATGCCCGTGTCGGCGGGTGATCAACTTCCGAATTGTTGCAACTGATCGAGCGAGTTCGGCAGGCAATGGCGTTGTCATCCAGCGTTATGGCCAGCCTTCTCCTTACCCGAGGGTCTTGGGGAGCTTGCGGAGAAGCTGCAGCGAAGTCGGCAGCGCTTCCATTTATGGAAGATTTCGGCCTGCCGCCAAGGTGCCAGGGAGGCCTGGGCTATGGTAAAGACGCGGTACAAGAAGGCGGATCCCAACCACATGGCCGAAGTCGGACCTGTGGGGCCTGATGGGAAGGAGATCCCTGTGAGTTTAGTATCGACCAAGTGGAGTTGGCGCTAAATTTTCCCAACAGACTGTAAGTTAGACAACCTATTAGACGGGATTGAGGAAGAATACAATCGGTCGATTTGACAATGTATTATAAAATGACATACAAAATGCCTTCTAGCGGATTGTAGATCGTTTGTCTTTGCCGACCTTTTCGCCCGACCTCGGGACCCTAGAGTCCGAGTGTGTCCGAATACCTTCTCGGTTATGAAACAACCGGGGTATGCATGGAGACCAGGCGTAGGGGTCATCGGTGCTTTATCAGACAAGTGCCCAACTAGTTATGTTATATTACATGGATAGTAAGAAACATCTTCCAGGGAGAATAGTTCCGTTAAGGGTTCCTTTCCTCTCGGGGTGGCATGCCCTAAAGTGCATGCCCGGACTGCAAAAAGAAAAAACATCTGGGGCAGATAAATAAGTGGATAAAAAATCATCTTTTAAGTCACCGATCGAATATTCCCTTAAGAACGCTAGCTTTCGGCTTCACCCACCGAGGTACACATCCGCTGACCCGCAAGAACAATCGCAGAGGTGCTCCTTTACCTCCTAGCGAACAATCGGGAATGTAGGGTAAGCACAGAGCCGAGCAACCCAGCTTGGCCAAAACTTAAGTCATATCGATGCATATAATGGTGAATAAAAGGTACATGTGGAGGCTTGACACATGTGCTGGGCATGAAGCCCGTATAATTAAGCTTCTGGTAAAGAAGCCCCCAGGTATAATGAGTGCGGATAGCACATCAATTGCGCACGAACTTGCGCAAGTAGGCCCTTTAAGGCTTGGATGAATAGGGTTGAGAAGAAAAAGATAAACAAAAGGCAGCTGAAGTAAAAAAAAATTATTTGGACGGGGGGAAAGGGACGAACTCTTAGTTCGGCGCTAGGTATAGAATCGTCGGAGGCGGGCTGCGTTCCATGGGTTCGGCTTGAGTCGGTTATCCGATGCATTTAAGTGACGCAATGCGCCCGCCGGTCGGGACTTGATCGATGATGAAGGGCCTTCCCATTTGGGCTTGAGCTTGTCCTTTTCTTGTCCGGCAGCGTAGAACCAGTTCGCCAACGTTGTAAGTCTTGGCCCGTACTTCTCTGCTTTGATATCTTGAGCCTGCTGCTGATAGAATGCGGAGCGAGCCTTGGCGGCGTCGCTCTCTTCCTCAATGTGTCCAAGCTGTCCTGCCGATCCAACTCGGCTTCTCTTTCTTCGTACATGCGCACTTCGAGGTGAGTCATGAATGATGTCGCAGGCAAAACTGCTTCGCGCCGTATACCATAAAAATGGTGTGAATCCGGTAGTACGGTTAGGCGTTGTTCGCAGCCCCAGTCTGGTCGAGCTCCTCTACCCGGTCGTGTCGATTTCGTGAGGGACCGCACTAGTCTGGGTTTGATGCCGCTCATTATTAGACCATTTGCTCGTTCCACTTGACCGTTTGTTTGAGGATGATAGACTGAAGCGTAGTCGAGCTTGATGCCCATATTTTTGCACCATGATTTAACCTCATCGGCGGTGAAGTTTGTGCCGTTATCGGTGATGATGCTGTGAGGGACACCATAACGGTGTACTACCCCGGATATAAAGTCTATCACTGGTCCGGACTCTGCCGTTTTAACTGGCTTGGCCTCTATCCATTTGGTGAATTTATCCACCATGACCAATAGGTACCTTTGCTTGTGGGTTCCCCCTTTAAGTGGTCCAACCATGTCAAGCCCCAGCACCATGAACGGCCAGGTAATGGGTATAGTTTTGAGGGCGTGGGTGGCATATGGCTCGATTAGCAAAGAGTCGACAACCGACGCATCTTTGGACTAAGTCCCGAGCATCTGCTCGGGCCGTCGGCGATAAAATCCTGTCGGAATGCCTTTCCTACAAGGGCCCGAGCTGCGGCGTGGTGTCCGCCTAGTCCGGCATGAATTTCAGCCAGAGGTTTCGCCCTTCCTCTTGGAGATACACCTTTGAAGGACTCGGTTGTACTTTTCTTATAAAGTTCTCCTCATAGACCTTGTAGGCTTTAGATCGCGGACAATGCAGCGGGCCTCATTTTGGTCTTGGAAGCTCTTGCCTAAGCAAGTAGGCGAGAATGGTTCTGTCCACGGGCAATTACTGCCATTATGTCGTGGGCGGAAGGTGTTATATCATCGGCTGAATCGCCGTGGCTTGTTCCGTTTGTTAGTTCGGACTCCTCTTCCCATAATACGGATGGCTTGAAGAGCCGTTCGGGAAGATGTTAGGAGGGACAACGTCGCGTTTTGCTCCAATGCGTGCCAGTACGTCGGCTGCTTGGTTATTATCCCGGGCTACGTGATGGAATTCAAGTCCTTCGAACCGGGCTGACATTTTTAGGACGGCGTTGCGATATGCTGCCATTTTCGGATCTTTGGCGTCAAAATCTCCGTTTATTTGGGATATTGCGAGGTTTGAATACCCGCGCACCTCTAGGCGTTGAATGCCCATGGAGATCGCCATCCGGAGACCATGTAAAAGGGCCTCGTATTCGGCTGCGTTGTTGGAGTCCGTGTACATTATCTGAAGTACGTATTGGACTGTGTCCCCGGTCGGGGACGTCAATACGACGCCAGCCCCCAATCCGGCTAACAATTTAGAGCCGTCGAAGTGCATAATCCAATTGGATTATGCGCCGTATTCTTTAGGGAGTTCGGCTTCGGTCCATTCAGCGACAAAGTCAGCCAAAACTTGTGGCTTTATAGCTCGCCGAGGTTTGTAAGATATATCAAATGGTAAGAGCTCAATGGCCCATTTTGCAATCCTGCCCGTCGCGTCATGGTTGTTTATAATGTCGTAAAGTGGTACTTCAGAGGCCACTGTTATCGAACACTCTTGAAAGTAGTGTCGGAGCTTCCGGGACGCCATGAACACCGCG
Organism: Aegilops longissima; assembly: GCA_021605205.1. Lineage (NCBI taxonomy): Eukaryota > Viridiplantae > Streptophyta > Magnoliopsida > Poales > Poaceae > Aegilops > Aegilops longissima. Next base: position 754,428,945 of record CM038682.1, on the reverse strand, counting down.
TATGCTATCTTCTGATAGTGCGGTAACAGGACTTGCAGGGGTTAACACGATGGATCGCGATATCTGGTTTTGAAGAGGAATTTATGCCCTTCTTTTCTCGTTCGACGACAGTACCGCGCTTACAACTTGATGCGTAGCTGCGATGTATAACAACATTGGTTCGCCCGGGTTGGGCGCAGCCAGACCGGAGTTGTTGCCAATATGGCCTTTATTTCTTCGAGTCCGCGGTGGCAGCATCCGTCCACTCGAAGTGTTGATGCGCTGAGGAGGCGATAGAGGTAATGCCTTTTCTCCTAGGCGGAGATAAAGCGGCTTAGAGCCGCCACGCATCCGATCAATTTTGTATTTGCTTGAGGTCTTTTGGGATATCTAGCTGTGTGAGAGCTCGGATCTTGGCTGGGTTTGCTTCAATTCCTCTACGGATACGATGAAGCCCAGCAGCTTTCCAAATGATACGCCAAAACGCATTTTCAGTTCAGCTTGATGTCATATGCTCGAGGTTTTCGAATGTGAGCCTCAAGTCGTCTACTAGAGTTTCGGCGTGTTTAGTTTTGACGACTCGTCGTCTCGTATGCCTCTACTGTTTTGCCGATCTGGGTAGCGGACATGTACGAATCATGCGCTGATATGTTGCGCCGGCGTTTTTAAGTCGAAGGGCATCGTGTTGAAGCAGAATGGTCCATATGGAGTAATGAATGCCGTTGCTATGGCTTGATCCGCTTCTGCCATCTTGATTTGATGATAGCGGAGTATCGTCCGGGAAGCACAATGAATCGTGCCTGCGGTGGCATCGATGATTTGGTCGATCTTGAGGGAGGAAGGATCCTTTGGGAAGGCTTTATTTAGGTCTTTGAAATCGACACATAGGCGCGAGGATTTGTCCTTCTTTGGTACCATTACCAGGTTTGCTAGCCAATCCGGTGCTTGATGTCTCTGATGAATCCGGCTTCCAATAGTTTGGCTAGCTCTTCTCCCATTGCCTGTCTTTTGGGTTCGGAAAATCGTCGAAGAGCCTGTTTGGTGGCTTAAATCCTTTTAGGATGTTTAGGCTGTGTTCTGCCAATCTGCGTGGGATTCCGGGCATATCCGAGGGGTGCCAGGCAAAAATGTCCCAATTTTCCCGAAGGAATTCTCGCAGTGCGGCGTCTACATCAGGGTTCAATTGTGCCCCGATGGAGGCCGTCTTTGTCGGGTCCGTTGGGTGGACCTGGAATTTTACTATTTCATCTGCTGGTTTAAAGGAGGTGGACTTGGATCTCTTATCGAGTATCACATCGTCCCTATTCACCATAGAGCGCAGCGTGGTGAGTTCCTCTGCTGCTAGGGCTTCGGATAGTGCCTCTAAGGCCAATGCGGCTGTTTTGTTTTCGGCGCGGAGTGCTATGTACGGATCACTAACGAGACTGATTATTCCGCCGGGCCCAGGCATTTTGAGCTTCCTGTACTCGTAATGGGGTACGGCTTGAAAAATTGTGAATGCTTCTCGTCCTAATATAGCGTGATATCCGCTGTTGAACGGGGCCACTTGGAACGTGACTTCTTCGGATCTGTAATTGTTCGGCGAGCCGAATACCACATCGAGTGTGATTTTTCCTGTGCAGCGCGCCTCCCGGCTAGGGATTATTCCTCTAAAGGTTGTGCTGCTTCGCTCAATACGGTTCCAGTCTATTTCCATTTTTTGAAGGGTTTCCTCGTAGATGAGGTTTAATCCGCTGCCGCCATCCATGAGGACTTTTGTAAGTCGAAAGCCGTCTACTATTGGACTAAGTACCAGTGCGGCTGGAGCTCGGGCTGTCCGGAATGTAGGTTCGTCGCTGGCGTTGAAGGTGATGGCTGTGTCGCTCCATGGATTGGTTGTTGCTACTTGGTAGACTTCGGCGAGGCTGCGGATTGTTCGTTTCCGCATATTATTTGATGCGAAAGTCTCGAAGACTGTTGATACCGTACCGATGTTGTTGGGGTGGTTTTCGGGGCTAAAGCTCCTCTCCACTTTTGGCCACCTGCCGTAATATCCAACATGCTCGAAGGCTATGTGTTGGGGCGGCGCCTTCACATCTTGTGAATTTTACAGGTCTGCTGAGCCATCCCTCTAATACGGTTCCGTACCCTTTACGGGTTTTTTCTTTTGGTTTTGTATCTGGTGCACGAGTGTAATGCACCCTTTTGTTGCGGACTAGGGTTGTATTCGGGGCCGGATTGTCCCAAAACTTATTTTCGGTTGTCCGGAAACTCTCCATCGCACAGTACTTTCGTACTATGGACGCCAGGTCGGCAAAGCGTGTAATTTCACGACGGTTGACGGCGTTCAAGATTCCCTCGTCCGTGCAATTGTTGCAAAAAATTGAGATTGAGTTTTCCTCTCGGCAGTCCTTTATCCTGTCCATAACCAGGAGGAATCTGGCCTAGTAATGATGTACCGTCTCAGCGGGCTCTTGCCGGATTAGAGATAGATCGCATATGTCTGGGCGGGCGGGTGGAATTAAGTCCGGAACCCTACCCATCTCAAGGCTCGAAGGCGAGAAGTTTCAATTTGAAGCTTGGATTGCTGGGCGTTGTCCAACGAGTGCAGTCCGATGCGACTTTAAGTTCAGTGCTTGATCAAGTCCGTCCCTCCGCGGGAATCCGGCGGGGGGTTCGGGAGCCCGACATGACTAGTTTTCAATATGGGAGAAGCGTCGCCGCATTGTTCCTCTACCATTGCAACGTGGTGGGTGACACAGGAGAGTTAATCTCTCGGATCGGTTTTAAGCCCAATCTGATTGTAGTCATGAAGCGATTCGAGGCGGCGATGCGATCCAAGAGCTCGTTACGGATGAGAGCTCTATTGGATCCAGATTGCTCGGCGAATTCGAGTGGCGTGAAAATTGCTTTTGACGACTTGAGAGGTCATTGTCGAGCGGTGGCGGACGGCGGTCATAAGAAAACCACCTAGCGGATAGTTTGGCGGCGGCCAAGGCTCCTTGGCGAAAATACCGTCCTTGAAGACGGGAGGAGGCATCCTTACTATCGGCGACGGCACAGAGGAACTCTCAATGAAAGCACCAATGTCGGTGTCAAAACCGGCGGATCTCGGGTAGGGGGTCCCGAACTGTGCGTCTAGGCGGATGGTAACAGGAGACAAGGGACACGATGTTTTACCCAGGTTCGGGCCCTCTTGATGGAGGTAAAACCCTACGTCCTGCTCGATTGATATTGATATTGTGGATGTTTACAAGAGTGGATCTACCACGAGATCAAGGAGGCTAAACCCTAGAAGCTAGCCTATGGTATGATTGTAAGGGTTGTTGATGTTGTGTCCTATGGACTAGAGCCATCCGGTTTATATAGACACCGGAGAGGGCTAGGGTTACATAGAGTCGGTTACAATGGTAGGAGATCTATATATCCGTATCGCCAAGCTTGCCTTCCACGCCAAGGAAAGTCCCATCCGGACACGGGGTGAAGTCTTCAATCTTGTATCTTCATAGTCTTGGAGTCCGGTTGATGATGATAGTTCGGCCGATGATAGTCCGGCCGATGATGGTAGTCCGGCCATCCGGACACCCCCTAATCCGGGACTCCCTCAACAAGTAAACAAATAAACAATACAACAAGGAAATAAATAAGCAAGCGACTTATGCTAGGCTACCACGGTTGTTACACATACTACATCCACTGGGCATCAAAGTTCGCCACCAGTGCAAATATAGGGAACAAAGCAGCATATCATATACACTGGTTGTCAAAGTTGGCGACCAGCGCAAATAAATGCCGCAGCAAAACAAATCCAGAACTGAAACCACTTTAGAAGATCTCAAGAAACAATATCCTGGGTACCCATAATGCTGGCAAGATGCTTAGCAAGCTAATTAAATTTCTCTTGTTTGGCGCTTAAATCCTCCAGTATTGTTGTTGCACCGAAAATATGCATCTGAATTCTGCAGGACTTACTCGGTCCTTGACTTCTGTCATGAAGACATCTGGCGATGTCTTTCAACTTGAAGTTGAGACTCAAGAAGACGAACTGATTCAGGCAGCGAGTTCAAGAGCTTGTGCCAGCGATAGTGGCGATAACTCGAACACTACATCAAGACAGGACTTTTGGGTTCCCTCACTGTCGTCAAGATAGTTTTTATCAGCTTTCTTGGAGACCAACAGGGATGTCTCACTATCTTGAACCTTATCTGCATTACTTCCTTTACCATTGGATAGCAGCGTACTGTTCTCCAATATTTTGTCCGCATTCTAAAAGAGAAACAAGCAGACACATCACATGTTTACCATGTTGTATATGAAACTCATTTTGGTAAATGAGTTCAATAGTAAAGTGGACAGGATAACAGCATGAAACAAACATATATCTATGTGCCATGGTCACTTTATGGTCTATATCATTCTAGTTTTTTTTGCCAAATCAAGATAGAGACACAGTTCAAATAATATTTGTTCAAGACAAAGCAAAATAGACAGAATATAAGTGTGGGTAACTATAGAGCAATAACAACACTTGTAATGTGCATGACATGAGAACATAACTGTTTATTCAATTGAAACTGAAATCAACATAGAGCAGGTTACAACAGCAAACCAGTTAAAGAAACAGGTTTAAAACATACCTGTTGCACCATTGGAGTTTCAATTCCATCCTTCAAATTTAAAAATAGTTGGTATGAGTAAATACAGTAATGCAAGAGCAAAGGAGTATGAACCATAGCTACAGAACCTGACCTGAGAACAAATCTTCTTCTCCTTTAAGCGTTGAGTTGGGATTCGAAGTGGTGGTCCTCGTGCTTTGGGCACTGCAGTTCCCTTACTAACCGCTTCGTGTTTGGGTGCTCTGTGGTGGAGAAGGTGATGTGTCAACTGGGCTGGTTACTATCTGCCGGGGTTGGGGTTAAAGAGGTGTAGCTGGTTCTCTGTCCAAGCTGGGTAGGGGTACAATCTGCGAGAGTCTGGGTTATGTGTGGTGGATCTGGTCCTTGGGCAAGTACAACCGTGGTTCTATCTGCATCAACTGGTAGCACAATCTTTTCTGAAGACCGTGTTGTTACTCCCTTAGATACTGCCATCACGCTCTCCAATTCAAATGGCTGATAAACAAGAAAAGTAATTGAAAGTATAGACATTGTATGATAGACAGGTGCAATGGATAGTGGGGAATAAAAGAGGGCATGAAATAATTCATATTTATGTTGTCTAACCAAACAGGATAGCATGACACAATTTCACATATATGATGGCTAACTAAACAGGATAGCATGACACAATTTCACATTATGATGGCTAACTAAAAAAGATGGAAAGACATAGTTCAAAATATGAGACTATGTAAACAGGATGACATGACATAACTATATAATGTGTTTATTAAATAGGTTGGCATGCCATAATTCACATACATTCATGGATAGAATGCCATAATTCTAAATATGATGACTGTAAACACTAAACAGGATGAGATGATATAACTATATGCTGTCTTTATTAAATGGGTTGCCATGCCATAATTCAGATAGATGATGTGTATGTACTATGTAAACATGATGGCATGATATAATTCAAATATATGATTTATATAGTAAGCAAGTAAGCAGATGGCAATCTATATATGATGTAAAAACTAAGCAATGCAAGACAACATGCATGACATGGGTAATATAACCCTGCCAAGTTTGAGCATAGACCTCAGGGGGGAAATAGGACTGGTCATCGGTCTCGAATCCTCCTCGAGGAGCTCTCTGTAGCCAGCAAGATGTCTGCTTCACCAGGTAGCATTGTCTGCTCTGAATACCTTGTTTTCACTCCAGATAGTTCCATCACCGCTTCAAATGGCTGATGCACTGGAAGAGTAGTGAATATACAAACGTTGTCGACAAATGGAACACGTAATACAAAAAATGATAGCATGATATAATTCATATACATGATGATTGGCTAAACAGCATGGCATTGCATAATTCACATATATAATGCCTTTGTAACAAGATAGCATTGTATAATTCACATATATAATGTCTTGCGACAAGATGGCAATGCATAATTCACATATATGGTAATTAGACACTGAACAGGTGGCATTCACACAAAGCATGTCTAAACTAATCAAATGGCATAGCAATGCGAGACACCATACGCACGATATGAGCAACATAACCCTGCCAAGTTAGAGCATACACCTCGGGGGGCGGAATATGACTGGTCATCTATCTCTGAATCCTCCTCTGAGGAACTATCCGTAACCAGCGAGGTATGCGCTTCGTCAGATAGCATAGTCTGCTCAGAAGACCTTGTTTTCACTCCAGAATTTGCCATCACCGTGTCAAATGGCTGATGCACACGAAGAACAGTTGAATGTACTAACATTGTTGACGAATGTAATATGTAACGAAAAAAAAGATGGCCTGGTATAATTTACATATAAGATGACTGGCTAAGCAGGATGGCATTGCAAAATTCACATATATGATGCCTGGCTAAACAAGGTGGCGTTGCATAATTCACATAAACGATGAATAAACTAAACAGATGGCATTCGCACAAAGGATGTCTAAACTAAGCAGATGACATATTTGATGTATAAAGTAAGCAATGCAAGACACCATATGCATGATATAACCAACATCAGCATGCCAAGTTAGAGCGAATACCTCAGGGGGTAAATAGGAGTTATCTTCTCCTTCTGAATCCCCCTCAGAACAGATATCTTCCTCTTGATTACAATCCGAAATGCGTGCAGGGGGGGCTGCCTTTGCGCCTACCATGGAGCGACGTCTGCATGAAATTATATTGCCACGCAAGGCTCATCTCTTTTCTCTACATGTTCAGTTCCATTGTTTACAATAACTGTCATGCATAGGAATAAAACATAGTGAGATTATGTAAGGAGTGCATGCAGAAATCCAGAGTGATGGTAGCAACCTGTGGATAGACCCAAAACCAATAGTAGCATGCAGATAATGGCTTCAGTTAATAAATACAGATAATGGCTTCTTTACTGTTTGTTTCCCACCCAACATGAAACTCATAGTAGACACCGGAGATTAACCAGATAGTAGATAGATACTATTGATAGCGGCCCCAATATGTGAAGGAAATATGCCCTAGAGGCAATAATAAAAGTTATTATTTATTTCCTTATATCATGATAAATGTTTATTATTCATGCTAGAATTGTATTAACCGGAAACATAATACATGTGTGAATATATAGACAAACAGTATGTCACTAGTATGCCTCTACTAGACTAGCTTGTTAATCAAAGATGGTTATGTTTCCTAACCATGAACAAGGAGTTGTTATTTGATTAACAAGGTCACATCATTAGTTGAATGATCTGATTGACATGACCCATTCCGTTAGCTTAACAGTTGATCGTTTAGTATGTTAATGCTTTCTTCATGACCCATACATGTTCCTATAACTATGAGATTATGCAACTCCGTTTACGGAGGAACACTTTGGTACTACCAAACGTCTAGCAACGTGGCGGGTGATTATAAAGGAGTACTACAGGTGTCTCCAAAGGTACTTGTTGGGTTGGCGTATTTCAAGATTAGGTTTTGTCACTCCGATTGTCGGAGAGGTATCTCGAGCCTTCTCGGTGATGCACATCACTTAAGCCTTGCAAGCATTACAACTAATGAGTTAGTTGTGAGATGATGTATTACGGAACGAGTAAAGAGACTTACCGATAACGAGATTGAACTAGGTATTGGATACCGACGATCGAATCTCGGGTAAGTAACATACCGATGACAAAGGAACAAGCGTATGTCGTTATGCGGTTTGACCGATAAAGATCTTCGTAGAATATGTAGGAACCAATATGGGCATCCAGGTTCCGCTATTGGTTATTGACCGAGAATGGTTCTAGGTCATGTCTACATAGTTCTCGAACCCGTAGGGTCCGCTTGCTTAACGTTCGATGACAGTTCATAATGAGTTTATAAGTATTGATGCACGAAGGTTGTTGAGTCCGGATGTGATCACGGACATGACGAGGAGTCTCGAAATGGTCGAGACATAAAGATTGATATATTGGAAGCCTATGTTTGGACTCCGGAATCACTCCGGGTGAAATCGGGATTTTACCGGAGTACCGGGAGGTTACCGGAACCCCCCGGGAGGTCAATGGGCCTTAATGGGCCATAGGAGAAGAGGAAGGGCAGCCCAAGGTGGGCTGCGCGCCCCCCTCCCCCCTCTAGTCCGAATAGGACAAGGAAGGGGGGGGCGGCGCCCCTTCCCCCTTCTCCCCTCCTCCAAACCTAGTCCAACTAGGAAAGGGGGGGGAGTCCTACTCGGTGGGAGTAGGACTCCTCCTTAGCGCGCCTCCTATAGGGCGCCACCTCCCCTTGTCTCCTTTATATCTGAGGGCAGGGGCACCCCAAGACACACAAGTTGATCTCGGATCTTTCCTTAGCCGTGTCGGTGCCCCTTCCACCATATTCCACTTGGTCATATCGTCGCGGAGCTTAGGCGAAGCCCTGCGGGAGAAGTCATATCGTCGCGGAGCTTAGGCGAAGCCCTGCGTCGGTGGAGCATCATCACCGTCCTGCGCCGTCGTCTTGTGGAACTCATCCCGACACTTTGCTGGATCGGAGTCCGGGGATCGTCATCGAGCTGAGCGTGTGCAGAACTTCGGAGGTGCCGTCGTTCGGTGCTTGGATCGGTCGGATCGTGGAGGCGTCGACTACATCAACCGCGTTGTTATAACGCTTCGCTTTCGGTCTCACGAGTGCGTGGGCGGACACTCTTCCCTCTCGTTGCTATGCCATCACCATGGTCTTGCGTGATCGTAGGAAATTTTTGAAATTACTCGTTACCCAACATGGCATCCGAGCCTGGTTTTATGCGTTGATGTCATATGCACGAGTAGAACACAAGTGAGTTGTGGGCGATACAAGTCATACTGCCTACCAGCATGTCATACTTTGGTTCAGCGGTATTGTGAGATGAAGCGGCCGGACCGACATTACGCGTGCGCTTACGCGAGACTGGTTTCACCGCTCAGAGCACTTTCGTTGCTTAAAGGTGACCGGCGGTGTCTGTCTCTCTCACTTTAGTTGAACCGAGTGTGGCTACGCCGGTCCTTGAGAAGGTTAAAGCGGAGTCTATTTGACGAAATATCGTTGTGGTTTTGATGCGTAGGTAAGAACGGTTCTTGCTCAGCCCGTAGCAGCCACGTAAAACTTGCAACAACAAAGTAGAGGACGTCTAACTTGTTTTTGCAGGGCATGTTGTGATGTGATATGGTCAAGGCGTGATGCTATATTTTATTGTATGAGATGATCATGTTTTGTAACCAAGTTATCGGCAATGGCGGGAGCCATATGGTTGTCGCTTTATTGTATGAAATGCAAGCGCCATGTAATTGCTTTACTTTATCACTAAGGAGTAGCGATAGTCGTAGAAGCAATAGTTGGCGAGGCGACAACGATGCTACGATGGAGATCAAGGTGTCGCGCCGGTGGCGATGGTGATCATGGCGGTGCTTGGCGATGGAATCACAAGCACAAGATGATGATGACCATATCATATCACTTATATTGATTGCATGTGATGTTTATCCTTTTGCATCTTATCTTGCTTTGATTGACGGTAGCATTATAAGATGATCTCTCACTAAAATTATCAAGAAGTGTTCTCCCGAGTATGCACCGTTGCCAAAGTTCGTAGTACCCGACACCACGTGATGATCGGGTGTGATAAGTTCTCGTCCATCTACAATGGGTGCAAAACAGTTGCACACGCAGAATACTCAGGTTAAACTTGACGAGCCTAGCATATAACAGATATGGCCTCGGAACACGGAGACCGAAGGTCGAGCGTGAATCATATAATAGATATGATCAACATAGTGATGTTCACCATTGAAACTATTCCGTCTCACGTGATGATCGGACATGGTTTAGTTAAATGGATCACGTGATCACTTAGATGACTAGAGAGATGTCTGTCTAAGTGGGAGTTTTTAATATGATTAATTGAACTTAAATTTATCATGAACTTAGTACTGATAGTGTTTTGCTTGTCTATGTTTCTTTGTAGATAGATGGCTCGTGCTGTTGTTCCGTTAAATTTTAATGCGTTCCTTGAGAAAGCAAAGTTGAAAGATGATGGTAGCAATTACACGGACTGGGTCCGTAACGAGATTATCCTCATTGCTGCACGTAAAAATTACGTCTTGGAAGCACCGCTGGGTGACAGAACTGCTGCAGATCTTGAGCGAAGTTATGAGCGTCTGGCAAAGCGAGCTGATGACTACTCTATAGTTCAGTGTGCCATGCTTTACGGCTTAGAACCGGGTCTTCAACGGCGTTTTGAGCGTCATGGAGCATATGAGATGTTCCAGAGTTGAAGTTAATATTTCAAGCAAATGCCCGGATTGAGAGATATGAAGTCTCCAATAAGTTCTATAGCTGCAAGATGGAGGAGAATAGTTACATCGGTGAGCACATACTCAAAATGTCTGGGTATAACAATCACTTAATTCAGCTGGGAGTTAATCTTCCGGATGATAGTGTCATTGACAGAATTCTCCAATCACGCCACCAAGCTACAAGAGCTTCGTGATGAACTATAATATGCAAGGGATGACTAAGACAATTCCTGAGCTCTTAGCGATGCTAAAAGCTGCGGAGGTAGAAATCAAGAAAGAGCATCAAGTGTTGATGGTCAACAAGACCACTAGTTTCAAGAAAAGGGCAAAGGGAAGAAGAAGGAAACTTCAAAAGAACAGCAAGAAAGTTGCTGATCAAGAGAAGAAACCCAAGTCTGGACCTAAGCCTGAAACTGAGTGTTTTACTGCAAGCAGACCGGACCTTTGAAGCGGAACTGCCCCAAGTATTTGGCGGATAAAAAGGATGGCAAGGTGAACAAAGGTATATATGATATACATGTTATTGATGTGTACCTTACTAGAGCTCGTAGTAGCACAGGTATTTGATACTGGTTCCGTTGCTAATATTTGCAACTCGAAACAGGGACTACGGAATAAGCGAGCAGCGGCAAAGGGCGAGGTGACGATCTTGCGTGGAAATGGTTCCAAAGTCAATGTGATCGCGATCGACACGTTATCTCTACATCTACCTTCGGGATTAGTTTTAGACCTAAATAATTGTTATTTGGTGCCAGCGTTGAGCATGAACATTATATCTGGATCTTGTTTATTGCGAGGCGGTTATTCATTTAAATCAGAGAATAATGGTTGTTCTATTTATATGAATAATATCTTTTATGGTCATGCACCCTTGAAGAATGGTCTATTCTTGTTGAATCTCGACAGTAGTGATACACATATTCATAATGTTGAAGCCAAAAGATGCAGAGTTGATAATGATAGTGCAACTTATTTGTGGCACTTGCCGTTTAGGTCATATCGGTGTAAAACGCATGAAGAAACTCCATCTTGATGGACTTCTGAATCACTTGATTATGAATCACTTGGTACTTGCGAACCGTGCCTCATGGGCAAGATGACAAAACGCCGTTCTCGGAACTATGGGCGTGCAACTGATTTGTTGGAAATCATACATACTGATGTTTGTGGTCCAATGAATGTTGAGGCCTTGGCGGGTATCGTTATTTTCTCACCTTCACAGATGATTTGAGCAGATATGGGTATATCTACTTAATGAAACACAAATCTGAAACATTTGAAAAGTTCAAAGAATTTCAGAGTGAAGTGGAAAATCATCGTAACAAGAAAATTAAATTTCTACGATCTGATCGTGGAGGAGAATATTTGAGTTACGAGTTTGGTTTACATTTGAAAAATTGTGGAATAGTTTAGCAACTCACGCCACCGGAACACCACAGAGAAATGGTGTGTCGAGCGTCGTGTCGTACTTTACTAGATATGGTGCGATCTATGATGTCTATTTCCGATTTACCACTATCGTTTTGGGGTTATGCTTTAGAGGCGGCCGCATTCACGTTGAATAGGACACCGTCAAAATCCGTTGAGGCGACGCCTTATGAACTATGGTTTGGCAAGAAACCAAAGTTGTCGTTTCTTAAAGTTTGGGGCTGCGATGCTTATGTGAAGAAACTTCAACCAGATAAGCTCGAACCCAAATCGGAAAATGTGTCTTCATAGGATACCCAAAGGAGACTGTTGGGTACACCTTCTATCACAGATCTGAAGGCAAGATTTTCGTTGCTAAATTCGGATCCTTTCTAGAGAAGGAGTTTCTCTCGAAAGAAGTGAGTGGGAGGAAAGTAGAACTTGATGAGATAATCTGTATCTACTCCCTTATTGGAAAGTAGTTCATCACAAGAAATGGTTCTGTGACAACCACACCAATTAGTGAGGAAACTAATGATGATGATCATGAAGCTTGAGATCAAGTTACTCTGAACCTCGTGGGTCAACCAGAGTAAAATCGCACAGAGTGGTACGGTAATCCTATTCGGAAGTCATGTTACTTGACCATGGCGAACCTACGAACTATGAAGAAGCGATGGTGAGCCCAGATTCCATAAAATGGCTGGAAGCCATGAAATCTGAGATGGGATCCATGTATGAGAACAAAGTATGGACTTTGGTTGACTTGCCCGATGATCGGCAAGCCATTGAAAATAAATGGATCTTTAAGAAGAAGGCGGCGCGATGGTAATATAACTGTCTACAAAGCTCGACTTGTTGCAAAAGGTTTTCGACAAGTTCAAGGGTTGACTACGATGAGACTTTCTCACCCGTAGCGATGCTTAAGTCTGTCCGAATCATGTTAGCAATTGCGCATTTTATGATTATGAAATTTGGCAAATGGATGTAAAACCGCATTCTTGAATGGATTTCTAGAAGAAGAGTTGTATATGATGCAACCAGAAGGTTTTGTCGATCCAAAGGGTGCTAACAAAGTGTGCAAGCTCAACGATCAATTTATGGTCCAGTGCAAGCCTCTCGGAGTTGGAATAAACGTTTTGATAGTGTGATCAAAGCATATGGGTTTGTACAGACTTTTGGAGAAGCTTGTATTTACAAGAAAGTGAGTGGGAGCTCAGTAGCATTTCTAATATTATATGTGGACGACATATTATTGATTGGAAATGATATAGAATTTCTGGATAGCATAAAAGGATACTTGAATAAAAGTTTTTCAATGAAAGACCTCGGTGAAGCTGCTTACATATTGGGCATCAAGATCTATAGAGATAGATCAAGGCGCTTAATTGGACTTTCACAAAGCACATACCTTGATAAAGTTTTGAAGAAGTTCAAAATGGATCAGCAAAGAAAGGTTTTTACCTGTATTACAAGGTGTAAGATTGAGTCGGACTCAATGCCCGACCACAATGCAGAAGATAGAGAGAAATGAAAGATGTTCCTATGCTTCAGCCATAGGCTCTATCATGTATGCAATGCTGTGTACCAGACCTGACGTATGCTTAGCTGTAAGCTTGGCAGGAAGGTACCAAAGTAATCCAGAGTGGATCATCGGACAGCGGTCAAGAACATCCTGAAATACGAAAAGGACTAAGGATATGTTTCTCGTATATGGAGGTGACAAAGAGCTAGTCGTAAATGGTTACGTCGATGCAAGCTTTGACACTGATCCGGACGATTCTAAATCGCAAACCGGATCGTGTTTTTATTAAGCGGTGGAGCTGTCGGTTGGTGCAGTTCTAAACAAAGCGTCGTGGCGGGATCTACATGTGAAGCGGAGTACATAGCTGCTTGGAAGCAGCGAATGAAGGAGTCTGGATGAAAGAGTTCATTTCCGATCTAGGTGTCATACCTAGTGCATCGGGACCGATGAAGATCTTCTGTGACAATCTTGGTGCAATTGCCTTGGCAAAGGAATCCAGATTTCACAAGAGGACCAAGCACATCAAGAGGCGCTTCAATTCCATTCGGGACCAAGTCCAATGGGAGACATAGAGATTTGCAAAATACATACGGATCTGAATGTTGCGGACCGTTGACTAAGCCTCTTCCACGAGCAAAACATGATCAGCACCAAGACTCCATGGGTGTTAGGATCATTACTTTGTAATCTAGATTATTGACTCTAGTGCAAGTGGGAGATCTGAAGGAAATATGCCCTAGAGGCAATAATAAAGTTATTATTTATTTCCTTATATCATGATAAATGTTTATTATTCATGCTAGAATTGTATTAACCGGAAACATAATACATGTGTGAATATATAGACAAACAGTATGTCACTAGTATGCCTCTACTAGACTAGCTTGTTAATCAAAGATGGTTATGTTTCCTAACCATGAACAAGGAGTTGTTATTTGATTAACAAGGTCACATCATTAGTTGAATGATCTGATTGACATGACCCATTCCGTTAGCTTAACACTTGATCGTTTAGTATGTTAATGCTTTCTTCATGACCCATACATGTTCCTATAACTATGAGATTATGCAACTCCCGTTTACCGGAGGAACACTTTGGGTACTACCAAACGTCACAACGTAACTGGGTGATTATAAAGGAGTACTACAGGTGTCTCCAAAGGTACTTGTTGGGTTGGCGTATTTCAAGATTAGGTTTTGTCACTCCGATTGTCGGAGAGGTATCTCCAGGCCTTCTCGGTGATGCACATCACTTAAGCCTTGCAAGCATTACAACTAATGAGTTAGTTGTGAGATGATGTATTACGGAACGAGTAAAGAGACTTACCGATAACGAGATTGAACTAGGTATTGGATACCGATGATCGAATCTCGGGTAAGTAACATACCGATGACAAAGGGAACAAACGTATGTCGTTATGCGGTTTGACCGATAAAGATCTTCGTAGAATATGTAGGAACCAATATGGGCATCCAGGTTCCGCTATTGGTTATTGACCGAGAATGGTTCTAGGTCATGTCTACATAGTTCTCGAACCCGTAGGGTCCGCACGCTTAACGTTCGATGACAGTTCATAATGAGTTTATAAGTATTGATGCACGAAGGTTGTTGAGTCCCGGATGTGATCACGGACATGACGAGGAGTCTCGAAATGGTCGAGACATAAAGATTGATATATTGGAAGCCTATGTTTGGACTCGGAATCACTCCGGTGAAATCGGATTTTACTGAGTACCGGAGGTTACGGAACCCCGGGAGGTCAATGGGCCTTAATGGGCCATAGGAGAAGAGGAAGGGCAGCCCAAGGTGGGCTGCGCGCCTCCCCTCTAGTCCGAATAGGACAAGGAAGGGGGCGCGCCTTCCCCTTCCCCCCTCCTCCAAACCTAGTCCAACTAGGAAGGGGGGAGTCCTACTCCTGTGGGAGTAGGACTCCTCCTTGCGCGCCCTCCTATAGGGCCGCCACCTCCCCTTGTCTCCTTTATATCTGAGGCAGGGGCACCCCAAGACACACAAGTTGATCTACGGATCTTTCCTTAGCCGTGTGCGGTGCCCCTTCCACCATATTCCACTTCGTCATATCGTCATGGAGCTTAGGCGAAGCCCTGCGCGGAGAAGTCATATCGTCGCGGAGCTTAGGCGAAGCCCTGCGTCGGTGGAGCATCATCACCGTCCTGCGCCGTCGTCTTGTGGAACTCATCCCGACACTTTGCTGGATCGGAGTCCGGGATCGTCATCGAGCTGAACGTGTGCAGAACTCGGAGGTGCCGTACGTTCGGTGCTTGGATCGGTCGGATCGTGGAGACGTACGACTACATCAACCGCGTTGTTATAACGCTTCCGCTTTCGGTGTACGAGGGTACGTGGACGGACACTCTTCCCTCTCGTTGCTATGCCATCACCATGGTCTTGCGTGATCGTAGGAAATTTTTTGAAATTACTACGTTACCCAACAATATGTACCCCACAACCATTTAAAAACTCAAGTTTGACCATTAGTTTGGAGCTGACTCAGAGTCTAATCGGTGAACAGGACGATAAAGCAGCATGTAATATTAAGCGATGCATAACGTAAGCAGACACGAAAGAGTGCGACCTCTCTTGCGGACCCGTGTAGTCCTCAAGGTCATCTGCTCGGTTGATGATGGTAATGCAGTTTTCATGGCTGCCAGCGGCGGGGAAGAAGATCTGAGGCGGCGAAAGACAGTCTGGAGGCTGGATCCCTGCTCTGCAGGACCCTTCTGTCGTTGGAGCAGCTGAGCTGGGGTGGACGACGGCGCAGCAGGACCGGGACAAACCACGCAAGGTTTTCTTTAACAACTATCTGTAAGAGAAGTAATTTTGTAAGGGCTCGTTTGAATTGGAGGATTCCAACAATGCAGGGATAGGAAATAGACAGGAATAGGATAGGAATGCACGTGCGAAACAGAGAATTTAAAAACACAGGATTTCTGCCAATCTGGGTGTTTGATTCACAACAATTGGAAGATCACATGATGCAAAGAAGCATGGTGAGATTAAGTCAAACCACAAGAAAATGTACAGTTATAATGCTATTATGCTACTATCTCTTAGTCTTGTGCTTCATGAATAGGAATCTGAAAAGGAGGACAAGTGAAAATTAAAATTCCTACGTTTTTTCTTTCAAGGAGACACTAAAGGAACAAATCCGTGTGCTCAGTGGACAATATATATAACATGGAGAGTAAAAAAGAGATGCAACAAGTGTACAACCTCTTTGGTGAAGCCATGTCAATCTCAGCGTGATTGGGTTGGCCGGTGAGGATGCTCTGGCTGACTTTGCTCTCGGAGGAGGGGAAGAAGATCTTAGGTGTCTGGAGATGGAGCCCGAGGTACTGCTCCGCTGTGATGGAGGGTTTCGTCGTTGGAGCAGCTCCGGTGAGTTGTACGACGCCGAGGCTGAAGAAGGACAAGAGAGACAACGAACAACATTAACCTGAGTGGAATTCTAATAGCATCTCCAATACATGACGTAAAATACATAAACACAAAGTGCTAGATGTAAAATACATCAGCCGCTCATCTCTGAACTTAACTGTCGAAACTGAACTTAACTGTCGAAACTGAACCTAACTGTTCAAACTGAATTTTGCTGTCGAAACTGAATTTTGCTGTCGAAACTGAACGCACTAGTAAGGTGAGGCTACACGTCGGTCGACTAACTTATTCATCTCTGGTCAGTCGATTTTGCAGCCGTTGGATACGAAATCAAGGGCCTGCGGTTCATCTTCAACCTCCACCCCCCTGAGCCGCCAGCCACCACCGGCCAAACGGCAGCCCCCGCTGCGGCGGCGGTCGCCGCCCCCCCGCCTCGAAAAACTCCCCACCGCCGTCCGCCGCCGCCCCGGCCATCCCTCTAGGCCCCCCGTGCCAAGCTTTTTCTCCGGCGATCCCCACGCCACCGCCTCGCCAACGCCCCGCCACCGCCGGCGACCACCGCCCCCATCCTGAACCCTAAGATAGATAGTGGGGTACCTCTCCGGTGAGCCCCCCTCCCCACTGCGGCTGGTTCTTCCTTCACCCCGGCGAGCCCACCCCTTGGAAATCGACTGACCCAAAAGTCGATTCAGTCAACTGAAGTGTAGCCAAATCGGAGCAGCATCGCAAGCAAGAGCAAGAGCGAGAGAAGCAGCGCGAGCAAGAGCAATAGCAAGAGCAGACCAGGCAGGGGACCGAGAGCAAGAGCAGAGCAGCAGCGCGAGCGAGAGCTAAAGCAGCAGCAGCAACTCCTACTGATGTGGACATCGCCGCCGAGGGAGCGACGCCGTGGAGGAAGTGGTCGGCGACGCCGCCGTGGATGGAGCCGCGTCGTGTCGGCTCGGGACCGAGCGCCGGCAGCACCGTGAGATTGAATCAAGAAGAAAATGCGGCGATTAGTGTACAACCTCTTTGGTTGCGCCGATTAGGCCGCAACTTCATCCGAGGAAACGGTGATGATGATGCTCTTCCGGTGGTGCAGGTGAAGACGACGGTGTGGGAATGGAGGTGGCGCGAAAGACGAGGGGAACGTCGGGGCAGCTCCTTGGAGGTGGAGGACGGGGTGGCTGAACCGGCGGGACGATGAGATCGACGACAGATCCTCATCCGTTATGGTGGATGAGGGACGTCGAGGTGTTGCTGTGGATGACGTCGTCGGGGAAGAAGCTCCGGCCTGGTGGCGGACGGAGCAGGGTGTGGGGTTTCGTCGCGGGTTTTCGCGGCCTCGGTGTACGAATGGGTGGGCGGATGGGATGGCAGTGGGGAACCATGGCTTAGAGACGCGCTTGTCCGAAATGTTGGGTAAGTTACGAAAGTACCCCCCACCGATTTGAGGCGGTTCTTTCAATTCAGGGGTACCACGGGCATTTCGCGTGTCGGGATCTCACATGAGGTGGGAGTTTTCGCGCGTGTTGTAATTTCGGAATAGCAAGGCGCGGGTTGAGATGGAGGGAGTTACCGGAGCACAACGAGACAAAGATATATCTTAAATATTTCGGGCTAACAAGGCGCGGGTTGAAATTTCCGGACAAGCCTAACGTGTACTATACCAAATCAATGCGCACTACAAATGTCATTCAAAACTTTGAATTCATGTTATGTTCAATTAAAATATTTCGCTACGTGTATAATGCATGCAACCTACTACTGAAATGAATGTTTTAGTGCATTCCAAACGTATATACTACCGCTTCAATATGAACTAAATTTGAATAAGATCTATAGTAATGGTTGTTGTGAAGTCAAAGCATTTGAATTCATTTCTCTGTTTTAATAAGATCTACAATCATCATTATTGTCAAGTTAAACCATCGCTTGTGTATTATCTTCACAGACACCACATGATCAGTCTCGAGTTACATATGAACTATGTGTACTATATGAACTCGAACTAGATTTTTGAATCCACTTTATTTTGATTTCAAATCACATTACATTTCTAGCTCTAGCTAGATCTTCATAATCTAAACCATGTCTCATATGTATAATGTGTTTATCACATTATGTATGGTGCCCCGCCCCCTACGCCTACAAGTATTTAGATGTGAGTTGCAAACACCACACATTACCACAAATTCAAATAAAATGTGAGAATGTTCGATATATAGTATTGTTTAGATTGCTCGATATTTAGTTGTAAGCTGCAAACACCGCACATTATCTCAAATTCAAATAAAATGTGAGATTGTTTGATGTATAGTATGGTTTAGATTGTTCGGCATTTAGCTGTGAGTTGCAAACGCCATGCATTATCACATTATGGTATAACATGTGCACAACACGTGTATCACCGCTATATTCATGCATGCAATGTTTAAAACACTATGATCTCCTATTCAAATATATGAATCCGCTTTCATATCAAATTATGATCTTTGTTAGTCTCTTACACCCACACAATCCTCTAACCTTTGTAGCTACCACTAACTTTCTCTCGCATGCACACGCCTCCTCCTCCCCCTCCCTCGGCATTCTATCCACCGGCACATTCATTTTTTCCTTTAGGTCGTTCTCCCAGAGTCTCCACAACTCCTTTCCGACACACACCGATCGATAAACCTCTCCAGCGATGCCTGCCTACAACATACACACACAGCTTCAATCTCCTCCTTTATGTGTCCTTGCCTCGTGTCTCTCATATGGTCGACACACGTGTAAACTCTCACCCCTCTTTTAATCGATCTCACAACCGCACACCTCCCCTATCCAGCTAGTAGTTGGGCCTCTCGCACCACCTCCTAGCTCCATTCTCTCTGTCTATCCGTCTCACTGGGCCTTATTTGCCTCTAACAAATGGGCGTACACCGACCGATCTCTCGCTATACATATAGCCAGCTAGGTCCTTATAACTCCTTTTACCCACACATCGATCGATCTACCTCATTAGTTGTGTCTCTCCCTTCCTCCGACAAACAACAATTGATCTACCGATCTAGTTAGGTTTGCTTACCAAACACATGGTTCCCCTTCATCATCCATGGATGCGTCCCGACAGATCTATCACACACAGGCACACACAGAAACACATCCCCACTCTTATTGATAACATTGCAGTTCCACCCTCAGTTTGTCTAGTAGGCCTCTCCCAACATCTCCGAGAAGCAACTCCATCACCCATCCAGCACTCTACCACTCTCCCTCCCTCTCCCTCCCTCTCTCTCTCCTCTCTCTCTCTGTCCCATCATATTTCCCGTCCTTCAGTTATGTATGGATGTCGACCGATCTCCCTCATGACATAGCTGGGTCTCTCCTTCTCAACACATATACGAGTCGTTCTACCTTTATAGTTAGGCCTTTGCTTACCCCTCCCCCCACCCCCTCCCCCCCACACACACCGATACATCAAGAGCTCTAGTCATGTCTCCGTGCCACACACAAACTTGACATGTGCCCTCTAACGTTCCGGTAGGCCAGTCGCCCTATATCTTTGACTTGCACACACACACACACGCAAATTCAATGGCTCTCTTCATCGATCTCGCACCCACCCACTTGATCCTCTCTTGACTCTATCGATAGCTATGACCCTCCCTCTCTTCTCGTGGATTGCCCGACCCTCTATGTATGATATGGATAGGCCTCCATTTCACACACATTGCATGCAAAATTTTGTTTGAGATGTCATCGACACATATTCCCACAAATAATTCACGAAATCAACCCCACCCCACCCCACCCCCACCACAAAACAAAAACACTCACTGAACGCGGTTTGTATCTCTCACACACACCCACGTAGGTGGGGGACGTGCTGAAGAGAAGAGGTGCATGCACGGCGCACGCGTACTCCGTCTCTTTCCCAACCACACCCGCTGGTACACGGTGGAGCTCATTTCACGTCGAAAAAGGCAGCCCACATGGTAATTTGCCACGTGTCCTGGTTGTCCACTTGGTGGAGGGAGGATCGTCTACCACGGGTGAACAAACAAATTGCGACTTGACGCGTTATGTTAAATTAAAAAAAGAGGCAAACCATGTGGGGCCTACCTTAGAGGCAAGGCTCTATACACTGGAGTACTTTTGATGTGTCCCACAACTCAGAACAAGGAGAAGCTTGCTTAGTCGCCGTCTCCCCGCCCACAGGCGCGGTGGCTCGCAGGATGAGGTGAAGCTTGCCCTCCCTCGCCCATGCGCTGCCAGTGGCTCGCAGGACGAGGAGAAAATTTACTAGTCCCTCCGTTTACTCCTCGTCCCTACTACCTTGGTTATAGAGATTATATCATATTGTTTGGAATATATATGTCCTTAGTAGATTTCAATATGAACTACTAGTACATACTCCAAACACTGATGTATATAGACGTATTTTAGAGTGTACATTCACTCATTTTGCTCCGTATGTGGTAGCACTCTCCTCGCCCTCGACCCTCGCCCACGTGGTGGACGTGCAGCAATTCATTCGGTCTCATATAGCCAGAACGATATATACTGCACTACCATTATTGCTCGACTTCCCGAAGAGGCGAAGAGCCAATCGCAAGGTTAATATTTTGGAGATGCCAAGCGCAAGGTTATAGGAGAACGAGTAGTAGGTGCCGCGTCATTTATAAATAATTTTTTTCTTCAGTGGCACATACGCAATATGATAGGTTCATATGGAGAGAAAAGGAAACCGCTCCACTATATACATAGTCAGGACGGGCCAGCCTACACGGTTGCTTGCTGGGGTTGCTCTCTTCACACTCTCTCGCACAAAACGACCGTGGCCACATCTCTAACATCCCGGCGGATCACGTCCGCTTGGGGAAGGGTGGATGCTTAGTGTAGATGCGGTGGCCGTCGCCGACGGCGAAAACTCACTGTCGGCACGTCCCGATCAGGGGTCCCCGCCGTTCTCTCTCACAAAGCCGGTGAGGTTGCCTTCGTCCCTTGCTCACTGCCGCGACGTGGGCAGTTGCCGCCTCCGCCGCCCTCCTCAAGGTTGAGCTCGTCCCTCGGTACAACTCCCTTTACAGCCGGCTTGCACCATCGCTCCAGCTGCCCACATCACTCCATGTGGATATTTCTCTACTTCTTTGCCCTTTTATACCGATACCTCTCTGGCTTCTACGTCTTGTATTTGTGATGAGTTTATGTCTCATCAACTAGTCCTAGTAATCTTATTCTAATCACGCTTCTTCAATTTCTTTGCCACAGGGATGCTCATCTCGATTTTGGTGAAACTGCACAAAATGATCCGATGGTCAAAAGGTTGCAAACTTCATTTATTAGGAAGCTCGAACGTTGCCAAAGAAATTGAAGCCTGGTCAGGGTTCACGGTTCAAGGGCTAGGGACTTCATGGATCGTCTTTAGCTGCCTCTGTTCCAAAATAAGTGTCAACTTTAGTAGTAGTACAACTTTGTACTAAAGTTTGCACAAAGTTGAGACACTTATTTTGGAACGGAGGGAGTACATATTTGCTATGATCTGTCAATCATTGAGATGCAATAGCATGCATGTTAGTCTCCTTTGTATTTGATGAAATGTTGCAACGGGCAACCTTGGACGCAAGATACATGTAACAGGAGCTGGAAGCTTCATAGCATTGTACAAATTTATCTCGCTGATAAATTACAGTACGTACTAGTACTATACTAGTACTTCCTCCGTTCCTAAATATAAGTCTTTGTAGAGATTTCACCATTAACCACATGCGGATGTATATAGATGCATTTTAAGTGTAGATTCATTCATTTTGTTCCGTATGTAGTTCACCTAGTGGAATCTCTACAAAGACTTATCTACTAGTAATAGCTAGCCCCACTACTAGGAATTCTCTATCCTCTCCTTGAGCCACATCATCAAAATTGACGTAGCCGTTAGATGAAGTAAATCAGTCATAATAGCCGTCTGATCTAGACGTTGAGAGGCTCAACACTAAGCCACATGCAAGCATGCAGAAATACCGTGGCACATGCATGGTAGTGGGTTTTAAATCACATCAACATGTCTGCATGCAAGCATGCACCGTAGCATGCATGTAAGTGAGCTTTTAAGTCCCATTAACATGTCAAAAGAAAATATAATCCCATTATGCAGTAGGAGTTGGCTGATCTTTTTTCGTTATGTGGGATGATCTAAATGATGATGGGAGTTTATTTAGTTTGGCTACCACATTTGTCATGCGGTTATAGATTTTTGTTTTAGTTCTGTGAAATCGATAATTTTGCGCAGAGAGATATACCGCTGTTCCGCAGCAACGAGCGGGGACTCATCTAGTAATATTTAGGAACAGAGGGAGTACTATGTAGAGATAGGTGTCGCACGGTGATAGTGTGAGGTGGGCCATGTAATCACTGAGCCTGCGTGTTTTCACTGCTCTTGCACTCCTCCGCTGTAAGAATGGAGAAAATTGTAATCTACTACCTCCTTTCGTCGAAAGCGTGGGACATCCAGCAATCCTACCACCTCAGTAATAAAGACCAATGAGCCATCAAATCACATAGACCCAGCAGTAAGTTGGACGGACGAAGCAACCATCACTCTTGCACCAGTGAGAGGTCGCGTCCGCTCTGCCCGGGCATGAATGCGTCACCGATTCTTTGGAGCGGCGCTGACCGTTTCGGGCGGGAAGCGGCTTGGGCGATGGAGGGCTTTGGGTGGCCAGGCTGGTCGAGCGGGCGTGGCAGCTGTCCGCATGTCCCTACCGGACACGCCCGCAAATGAGAGGATGCACCGACTCTCGCGGCTAAAATCATACACTACACACCATATCTCTGTAGGAGTAGGTCGATCTGTCGCACTCTCTAACACACACATGCTGTTAAATACACACACGCACACGCACGCACCTTGGTCCCGTTGCACCTTCTAATGTGACTTATTACACATAGACGGAGGGAGTAGTAAGTATACGAGCTACGATTACGCACTGACTTAAGTCGAATACAAGTGCCCAAATTTGTGTGCATGTTAATAAGGATTCACTTAAAATAGTACGTGAGCGAACAGAGGGATCAATTGGACAGTGTTCCCGAGCAGTAGCGAGATGTGTGAGGTAGTAAGATACACCGCTGGCGCTTTTAATTTTTCTTATTAATTTGTTTGTTTCACCCTCTGACTGGTGGGACCCAACATACTATGTGGAGAGAGGTAAGGTGACTAAGGCTGCATTATTTCTGCACCACTGTGGATAGTCTTACCACCAAAGCCACATGACACGATTATGATTGAAATCCTAATGACTCCCCCACACACACACACACAAAAACACGGCATGCCTGTCACACGAATGCAGGAATGTATAAAAGGTTATTTTCCTCTCGTTGAACATAACGGGAGGGTTGTGTAGCTGGTTAGCCTGTTCGCTCATCAAACTTGAGGTATCGGGTTCGATAACTACACTTGAGCATAATTTTTGCGAGGAGGATTCTTTGACTGGTGTTTTCTAGGGTTTGCACGCTTCACACTCTCTCTCCAGTATATATATACACGCTGGAGCCTCAGCGCTTGTAGTTGCACTCTTCACACTCTCTCGTCCTCTCCCGCTGGAGCTGGATTCTCAGCGCTTGTATTTGCTCTCTTCACACTCTCTTGCCCTCTCTAGATCTAAACAAGACTTCGTTGGCCTCTCTCTCCCCTCACTGCTGCTCAAAGAGCCGGCAGGATCCGTCCGGCGGGAAGGGAAGGAGGCTTAACGCTGTTGCCGTCGGTGAGGGAGGGAATCCACTACCGGCGCTGCTGTTCACTTTCCACCCAGCGGTGGCGCGGGAGGGCCTCCAACCCTTCTTCTTCGCCGCCGTCCCGTCGCCCACCGAACCACGCCCCAAGAACCTTAAGGTATATTTTACTTACTCCACATGCATTGCTCTAGCTGCATGTATACCATGAATCTAGGACGTGGTTCAAAGAGGAAAGGAGTGGGGGAAAGTAGTGGGAAAAGTTGTATATAGCATGAATCTAGGACGTGGTTCAAAGAGGAAATGAAGGGGAAAGTTGTATAGCATGAATCTAGGACGTGGTTCAAAGAGGAAAGGAATGGGGGAAAGTAGTGGGGAAAGTTGTATCGCATAAATCTAGGACGTGGTTCAAAGAGGAAAGGAAGGGCGAAAGTACTAGTTCAAAAGGAAAGGAAGGGACAAGGCTGTAGAGTTTGAGCAGGACTAGATTTGCTGCGCTCACATAGGGAAAGGTGTCTAAAGATAACAAAACTGGGACCAACACAAATATGCTCCTTGGTTGTTTGTTCTTTGTTGCAACAGATCATGCATGACCATAGTACATCGGTAGATGCACATGGTGCTGGTGCGTCCACTGTCCCGTGCAACTCATTAGCTGTTGTTAATCTATGGCCCTGTTTGGTTAAAAACTCCCTAGTCCCTACCTGCTTGGTTCCAGGGACTAAACATGGACTAGAGGTTATTAAATGACATGATAAAAGACCATGTTACCCTAGTAATGAACTAATAGAAACAAGGTGCGATGCGTGGCAGGGCAACTGTTGGAAAAAGTCCCAAAAGACTCCTCTGGGTCTTCTTTCTTTAGTCCCAAATGCCCACTTTTAGTCCCGAAAAGTCCCTCCTGTTTGGTTTAGATGTGACTGACACGGAGTTTTTTTAGTCCCTACACCAAAATGTCCCTGTAAACAAACACCCTCTAATAATGCTGCTGGAAAATTGATGCAATGCCACAGTTAAAAGCAAATTACATGTTTAACGAATTTTATTGTTAATATAATCTCTATGTTAATATTAATCAATGCCACCGTTTGAGAAATGCTACTGTCTTGCTTTCTTTCCCATTTAGATAAGGTAGATGCTTCTTTTGTTGGCTTCGTGTCATCCACCGTTATTGACCACTAATTGTTTCCTTTGCACCTCTGTAAACAGGGTTATCTACTTCACCTCGTTGCCATTGTGACCTTTTGTTGCACTGCACAAAACACTTTTGTTTTAAGAGTGTTTTGTGCAGTTCAACCAAAATGTCACACCGACAACGTTGCTTGATTGCTTGATCTTAGTGGAACTGCACAAGAGGAGATCTTACTTCCTATCCGTTAAGGCGAATTTGGTTCAGATCTTCTTCTTGTGAGTTGTTTGAATTCCGCATCATGAGAGGTCAGTACTAGCCTTCTTTCACATGATTCTGCAGTGTGCTTTCATATGTTGTGCTACTTGTACGATAATGTTGCTTGATTTTAGTGAACTGCACAAATGGAGACAAGACTTCCAATCTGTATGTGCACCGTAATATCCCATTGAGGTAAGATAAGGATATTTCACAACTGCTGGCCTGTATTTTGCCACTTTCATCAGAAAATTAAGTTTAGTACTATACTTGTGCTCCCTAATTGACATGCCAAATCTTACATTGAAGGCGAAGCTTGTCTGTTATTGAACCAAGTGATGACGGGGAAGAACAAGCGGAAGAAAAACAAAAATCAACTCCCGGTGCTGTAATGAAGCACTGGAACTGTGATGACACAAGTAATGATATAGTTTTGCATCTTAATTTATTGCTATGGCTGGAACGAGCAATTGTTTTGCCACTGATTTGATGCCATACGTAATTATCTCTACTTGTGCAAACAGGGATCTTCTTTGAAGATACCATATATTTTAGTGGAACTGCACAAGAAGATGTTGGAAACATTAAACTAATTGAGGAGTATATAGTAAGCATGGCCACCCCCGTAGATAGCAACAGATGGTTCCGAGAAGTGCTTCATCTGTATGCTCTACACAATCAGCCTCCTGACAAAGGTTGGTACTCGCCCACTGATTTCATCCATATGATTGAGCTTTGTCATCTCTATTGGTGTTGTGCTACTGTTTTGATACTGTCATGAAAAAGTGGTATTGTCCTTGGGAAGTGCTTCATCTGTGTTGTTTTAAATATTTCCTTTCCTTTTTTTCGAGCAAACATGGATGCTAGCATTTAGTAGTCCTCTTGTCTTTGCACAACAGGATCATCTTCCTCTGAAGAAGAATATGGAGTACGTGAAGTGACTAGTTCCGATTATGCCAGGATGAAGAAGCACTGTCTATCTTCTCATCAGAAGGAGCAGTTGAAGGATGGTTACATTACTCCCCACAAGACCAAACTAACTTCAGCTCAGAAGGACTGACAAATCTCCATTTTTTGCTGTGATGCGAGTACAATGTTGTTCTAGGATTCTTTCGGTGAGTTCCATTTTTCTAAAAGTGTGCTCTACATGGACCATGTATGTGCCTGTTGAAACTGTCAATTCATAGTACAATTTGCTTTATACTAATCACTTTTTTGTATTTGTGCAAACATGGGTGCTCAGCTTGATTTCAACGGGAACTGCACAAAATGTTCATGAATACATCTAATCATTCATTTCCACCACAAGAAAGGAGGTGCCCATAAGTTCAAGGCGTTGCAACATATAAGGGCGAAATCATACAAGCTACGCGCGAATTTGGTTGATTTTGGTGGAACTGCACAAAAAGAACAGCTGGTTTATTTAGCACGAGTTGCCATGTCAATGTCCGAACTGATGGCAAACCCTGCCCATTCCACAATCGTAGGCAATTGATATTTTGGAATGGGACAACCTTGTCAAATTTTGCTCATTGATTTTAGCAATATATGCGTTTGATATTTTCGAATGGGACGCCCTTTGCTGTCAGCAGCGGCGATCAATTTTTTCTTTATTCTTTAGTTGTGAAGTAAATATTGCCTCTGACATGTGAGTCGCTGAGATGCATAATCATCGATTGTTTTGAATGTTCTCTATGAATTGCCAGGCCTGTGTGTTTGATTGCAATGTATAGAAACGCTAAAAAGCTGCTCAAACTCTTTGTACTCCTTCTGTTCCTTTTTACTTCGCACATTGTGAAAGTGCATACTTTTTTGTATAAGATTGGTCAAAGTAGAGATACTTTGACTGCAGACAAAACTTGTATGCAGACTAGAAAGGACCGGAGGGAGTACATGTGAAACTGCTGCAAACGTGGTGATCACCACAGGAATAATGCTAGTACGTATTGTTTTGCATGTTCATCCAATGCCGTGATACAGAATTGAACTAATCAAATAAATTCATTCATACACGGTCGGATTTCATATAAACATGCGGATTTCATTACATTTCATACATTCTTCAACTAAAAGGGTGTTTAGGCCACATGCATCTCCCAGATGCAGAGGCCGGGGGTCATCCTCCTTTTCGAAAAAAAACTAAAAAGGGGTGCGCTGGAGGTATAATTAATTAACCGAAGCTACCCACCTGTGTCCCGCTGAGCCGAACAGAAGCTTGAGTGACTTAACTGCAGGTGCACTTGCATAACTGACATGTGGCCTGTTGGGCCCACGTGTCAGTCAGCCAACTGCACCAGCAGTTAAGTAGAAGCAGCGTTCTTCTCCAGCGCAGCTCTCCGACTCCACGTCGCCGCCAAGAAGCTAACCGGCCGTCAATGGTCAACCCGCCTAGCTTGGCTTCAACCGGAGAGTAGCAGCGGTGGCCTTACTTGGACCCGAGCGGCGCGACCTACCGTGTTCTACTCTTCCTCGTTTACTGTGTGGCGCGGCCTTGTTGGCAGCGGGGTGGGGCCTCGGCTGAGCCGGCAATGCCTCTGTCTCGTTGCCGGCGGGCGGCGCCTAAGCGGAGCGGTGGAAATCCTCCCCCACGTTGCCGGCACGGTGGGGCCTTGGCTGAGCCGGCGATGTCCTCTGCCTCGTTGTTGGCGGGGCGGGGCCTCAGCGGAGCCGGCGGTGTCCTCTGCCTCGTTGTTGGCGCCGCGGGGCGTCGGCGGAGCAGGGCGTCGTCGACGCCGGCGGAGCGGGGACTCGTCGGAGCCGGCATTGTCCTCTACCTCGTCCTCGGTCTCGCCAAACAGCGCCTCGCCCGCTTCATCGCCCTCTTTGCTAGCCTCTTTGTAGGCGGGCGCAGCCTCCGCCACCCGCATGCGGTACCG
Organism: Aegilops longissima; assembly: GCA_021605205.1. Taxonomy (NCBI): domain Eukaryota; kingdom Viridiplantae; phylum Streptophyta; class Magnoliopsida; order Poales; family Poaceae; genus Aegilops; species Aegilops longissima. The sequence continues at coordinate 754,400,297 of CM038682.1, read as the reverse complement.
CCAGCGCTCGAGGCGGCCCTTGCGGGCGGAGCGGTACGAGTCAAGCAGCGCCTCCTGCTCCGCCCGCTCCGCGGCGATCTGCTCCTCCTCCTGCAGGTGCTCCTGGAGGAGATGGTGGTTGTAGGCGGCGTCGGCCTGCGCCTCCCGGAACTGCTCCTCACGCATCTGCCTCACCCTGTCCATATATTGGGCACGGGCCTCGCCAATGGTCATGGTGCAATGCACCGGCGAGGATGGCGTGGATGAGGGGGTTGGCGCCGGATCGTCGACTACCATGTTCTTCATTGGGACGTCGTCGTCCTCCGGCTGCCTGCCCGCCAGCCGGTCGGCAGCAATGGCTGCTATCTCCTTGTGGTCCCTCGTCCGCCCGTCCCGAAGAGCGCTGGAGCGCGAGGAAGCCATGGTGGGCAGTATTGGTGTGGACAGGAGAAAGGCAACGGATGCGGATGACTGCGGCTATGGCCGGCGCAACAGTTTATATAGTAATGGTGGGCAGGCGAAGGGACGGATGTGTGACGCCGGATTAGCCGCCTCGGCAACCGCGTATCATTAATGTGTCCGGCAGATGGACGGACGGACGACACTTGTGTCGTTTGAAGGCGGAGCAATCACCTGCACCGGGAAGCGGGGCGGGCGACGCTGACTGTTTCGGGCGGAAAGAGCGCGCGGGCGAGGAGATCACTTTACTTGGATAGGATGTCAATGGGGACCCACCAGGTCCATAGCCTCACGTAGGCAAGTGCCTCCTTATTATATATATATATATATATATATATATATATATATATATATATATATATATATATATATATATATATATATATATATATATATATATATATATATATATATATATATATATATATATATGCTTCCTCCTGGTTTCCTGACATCACAGTCCCACACCATTGTCTACCTATGTACTCCCTCCTTTCCGGTTTATAGGGCTTATCTCAAAATTTTATTTTTTCCATTTTATATGGCTCAATTTGTTTGTTTTCCATCACATGTTCAGATTCCAAGGTGCATTAAATCATTGCATGCAAGTATTAAGAGAAAATTGATCAATGCATGTACTTTATGCATGCATGCATTGCAATTAATGCATTGATAAACATAATTTTTTGAGGATAACAAGAGCATTAATTAGGTGCTTTTGCAAAATTAGAAAATGTATTCCACCACTCGCCATCTACCTTGATTGGTGAGATTTTTGAATTGAGCATTATAAACTGGAAAGGAGGGAGTAGTCAATAAACGAGAGAATTGCACAAGAAGCGGCCGACAGCTGGGACCAAGCAGCTCGAGCAGTATTTGTGTTTTTGAGGTGTGAGCACTGCAGAGTTTTTCGATGTTTACCCCAAATATTAATTTTTCTCCTCTGAACAACAACGAAAACATCGCTGCAGGTATTAATCAAGGGGCTGTGGCCCGCCTAGCCCAAAGCAGATATCCAGCCCAAATATTAATTTTTTTCAAGCTGAAAATGGCTAGCCCAGCTATACTTTTTTTTAAGGAATACCCAGGCAAGGTCAAGTTGTTATTCTCCGCCCCGCTGGGCTGCAAATCTTTCTTAGGAGGGATGCATTAGGCTTAACAAGAAAATGGTCTTTAAGAAATAATAAATGAGATGTAATTATAAAAACTGGGTAGTAACTATAAAAAAATGTACCAAATAGTGATTACTTTATAAAATATTATTTTTAGAATATTGAAAATTTTAATTTCATTAATTTTTGCGAGCGGAATGTTTCGTTGGATTTTTCCGCAATATAAATTTATATTGAAATTGTATTTAATCTGACTAAAATTTTGGGATAAAAATATTCGGATCCCATCAAAATGTGGGAAATTTTATTGAATTCTGTTTTGAACGGTTGGTTGAAATGGGCTGTACTTTTAACAAACTGTAAATGGGTTGTAGTAAATTCCACTAGAATTCAAAAATGGGCTACACATTCTTACAAATCTCAAATGGGCTATAAGTTCTCTGCCACACACTTCTGGCCTTACTAAGTTGACGCGTCCCCTAAAAAAACAGAGTTGACGGGTATGCAAGGCTTTGTCAACTTATAGTCAACACACGGTTCTAGCAGCAGTGGCCGTTGGATGTCCATCCAACGGATTCCGTGCTTCTTCTTCAATCTCGGATATTCTAGCTTCACCCGCCCAAAAAATGATTCATCCCCGACGACATCCGGGCGCACCATTTCGAAGCGACTCAGGGCCTACTAAGTTGACGTACCAAGGGCTTTGTCAACTTAGTCAATATAAACGATTATAGCTGCAGTGACTGTACGATGTCCATCCAACGGCCGTGGTGCTTCTTCAACCTCTGGTCTTCTTGCTCCAGCCGCCCAAAGCAGCGCTGGTCGTGCCGCCTGCTCCTGCCTCCCGTGGCCGGCTGTGCTGCCGCGGAGGCCTCACCGCCACCTACTACTCCCACCGCTGGCCAGGCCATCCCTCCACTCACCCACTGACCCACACCCCCTGTTATTCTGCGGCGACAGCAGCGCAGCCGAACCAGTGAACCCTCGTACTCCTCTCCGCGTGTGCATCCACTGTCGCGTCTTCCCCGGCTCCGCGTCGTCCCCTTCCTAGGCCTCGCCGTCGTCCACCGCCGTGGTGCTCTCGGCGCGGCGCAGTCAACGTGGTCAAGGAACGACTTCCATCGGACGTGGACTGTACGTTGAGAGGCTGACAGCTGGGTCCATGGCAGCCGCAAGGAAGTGCCTCCTTATTACGCGCAAAAAATTATTCCTCCACCTGACAACGGGGACCCACCGGACGGGCCACCGTATTTCGTGAAAAAAATGATTCGCCCCTGACTGCTGGGACCCACAAGCTACATCTTTGCACACAAGGAAGTGCGTCTGAAAAGAAACGATTCACCCCCCTGAATGCTGGGACCCACCAGCTACATCTTCGCACGCAAGGAAGTGCGTCTGAAAAAAATGATTTGCCCCCCGACTGCTGGGACCCACCAGCTACACCTTCGCACGCAAGGAAGTGCGTCCAGACAAAAAAATGATTCGCTTCGACTGCTGGGACCCAAAGCAGTTACACCTTCGCACGCAAGGAAGTGCGTCCGGCAACAAAAAAACACCGCTTCGACTGCTGGGACCCAGCAGCTACACCTTCGCACGCAAGGAAGTGCGTCCGGGCAAAAAAACAATTCGCCCCCCTGACTGCTGGGACCCACCAGCTATATCTTCGCAGGCAAGGAAGTGCCTGACAGTCGGGACCCACCTGGTCGAAGCATACGTAGCGTTGTCATCCTGGTCGCGAACGTGTACGTACATACTGGTTGATGTAGAGGCGCACACGTGCCGTAGTAGAGGCGCACACGTGTCGTAGTAGAGATGCGCACATAGCATGTACACGTACGTATAGCGGCCAGGGTGCAAGAAAGAAAATACGGTCACGTATGTGTACATACGGGTGGGGCCTCGAACGCCTAGTCGCGCATACCGCAAAATGGAGGAAACAGACCTCCTACGGTCGAAACGGGGGTCCTGTTGATCGGGAGGGGTGTGGCGTACCGCAAAACAGAGGAAACGGACCTCCTACGGTCGAAACGAGGGTCCTGTTGATCGGGAGGGTGTGGCGTGCCGCAAAAGCGGATTTAAACGGACCTCCTACGGTCGAAACGGGGGTCCTGTTGATCGGGAGGGGTGTGGCGTACCGCAAAACGGACGAAACGGACCTTCTACGGTCGAAACAGGGGTCCTGTTGATCGGGAGGGGTGTGGCGTACCACAAAACGAAGGAAACAGACCTCCTACGGTCGAAACGGGGGTCCTGTTGATCGGGAGGGGTGTGGCGTACCGCAAAACGGACGAAACAGACTTATGTTGGAGCGCTACGGTCGAAACGCGGGGAGGGTGGCGCATCGCAAAACGGGTGTCGGTGTCAAAACCGGCGGATCTCGGGTAGGGGGTCCCGAACTGTGCGTCTAGGCGGATGGTAACAAGAGACGAGGGACACGATGTTTTACCCAGGTTCGGGCCCTCTTGATGGAGGTAAAACCCTACGTCCTGCTCGATTGATATTGATATTGTGGATGTTTACAAGAGTGGATCTACCACGAGATCAAGGAGGCTAAACCCTAGAAGCTAGCCTATGGTATGATTGTTGTATATTGTCAACTAGCCTGGCCCTGGTTTATATAATGCACCAGAGGCCTAGGATAACAAGAGTCCTAGCCGAATACGCCAGTGGGGGAGGAGTCCTTGTCTTCATCGCCAAGTCTTGTGGAATCTTCCTTGTATACGGCAACTGTCCGGACTGGCCCATGAGTATGCGGCCCCGGCGGTCCTCGTGAAGGAAATATGCCCTAGAGGCAATAATAAAGTTATTATTTATTTCCTTATATCATGATAAATGTTTATTATTCATGCTAGAATTGTATTAACCGGAAACATAATACATGTGTGAATACATAGACAAACAAATAGTCACTAGTATGCCTCTACTAGACTAGCTCATTGATCAAAGATGGTTATGTTTCCTAACTATAGACATGTGTTGTCATTTGATTAATGGGATCACATCATTAGGAGAACGATGTGATTGACATGACCCATTCCGTTAGCGTAGCACTTGATCGTTTAGTATGTTGCTTATGCTTTCTTCATGACTTATACAAAGTTCCTGCAACTATGAGATTATGCAACTCCCGTTTACCGGAGGAACACTTTGTGTGCTACCAAACGTCACAACGTAAATGGGTGATTATAAAGGTACTCTACAGGTGTCTCCAAAAGTATATGTTGAGTTGGCATGAATCGAGATTAGGTTTTGTCACTCCGATTGTCGGAGAGGTATCTCTGGGCCTTCTCGGTAATACACATCACATAAGCCTTGCAAGCATTGCAACTAATGAGTTAGTTGTGAGATGATGTATTACGGAACGAGTAAAGAGACTTACCGGTAACGAGATTGAACTAGGTATTGGATACCGACGATCGAATCTCGGGTAAGTAACATACCGATGACAAAGGGAACAACGTATGTCGTTATGCGGTTTGACCGATAAAGATCTTCGTAGAATATGTAGGAACCAATATGGGCATCCAGGTTCCGCTATTGGTTATTGACCGAGAATGGTTCTAGGTCATGTCTACATAGTTCTCGAACCCGTAGGGTCCGCACGCTTAAGGTTTCGGCGATGCTTATATTATGAGTTTATGAGTTTTGATGTACCGAAGGAGTTCGAGTCCCGGATGAGATCGGGGACATGACGAGGAGTCTCGAAATGGTCGAGACGTAAAGATCAATATATTGGACGACTATATTCGAGTTCGGAAAGGTTCGAATGATTCGGTATTTTTCGAGTACCGGAGAGTTACGGAATTCGCCGGAAGAAGTATTGGGCCTTATTGGGCCTGCGGGAAAGAGAGAGGGCTGCCTAGGGCAGGCCGCGCTTCCAAGGCCTAGTCCGAATTGGACTAGGGGAGGCCGCACCCTTCCTCCCTTCTCCTTCCTTCTCTCCTACTCCTACTAGGAAAGGAGGAGTCCTACTCCCGTGGGAGTAGGACTCCCCCTGGTGCGCCTCCTCCTTGGCGGCCACCTCCTCCTTGCTCCTTTATATACGGGGCAGGGGGCACCCCATGACACACAAGTTGATCTACGGATCGTTCCTTAGCCGTGTGCGGTGCCCCTTCCACCATATTCCACTTCGGTCATATCGTCATGAGCTTAGCGAAGCCCTGCACCGGAGAAGTCATATCGTCGCGAGCTTAGGCGAAGCCCTCGCCGGTGGAGCATCATCATCGCTACCACGCCGTCGTCTTGACGGAACTCATCCCGACACTTTGCTGGATCGAGTCCGGGATCGCCATCGAGCTGAACGTGTGCAGAACTCGGAGGTGCCGTCGCTCGGTGCTTGATCGGTCGGATCGTGAAGACGCATTTACTACATCAACCGCGTTGTTATAACGCTTCGCTTTCGGTCTACGAGGGTACGTGGACAGACACTCTCCCCTCTCGTTGCTATGCCATCACCATGGTCTTGCGTGTGCGTAGGAAATTTTTTGAAATTACTACGTTCCCCAACACCTCGGCCCAATCTAACTGATCGGGGGACGACGTGGTGAGTACCCCCTAGTCCAGGACACCGTCAGTAGCCCCCTGAAGCGGTCTTCAAGTTAGGGACGCTCCTCGATTCTTCCGAACTATTCTTCATCTTCGGTTGCCGTTCTTGAAAACTGGTTCAACAAATCTTCTCATCTTCAATCTTGAGGATAGCCGAAATGTATTCGACGAGTTTACACGTCGGGTATCCGAGGAGCCCCTTTAAGTTCCCGGCCTTTATCAATGCCTTGTTATTTTTATGCCACACCTCGGGTTTGAAGTTGTTCCCGGGCGGCAGCGTCCTCTTGTGTCTGAGCTCCAACGCCGGACTGCATTCGAGGTATCTTTTGCAGCCGAGCACCAATGCCGGACTGCTTCCCAGCTCTAACTCCGGACTATGTATCCGAGCTCCAACGCCGGACTGTATCCGAGCTCCAACGCCGGACTATGTATCCAAGCTCCAACGCCGGACTGTATCCGAGGTGTCGTAAATCACCTTGGCTCAAAGAAGTTTGAAGGAGTTTAGCCGAGCTTAATGCCGGAAATGCCCTCTATGGAGCCAGCCACTAGCGTCCGAGCTTTATGCCGGACTGCTTCCGAGGTGGTGCACCGCCCCGAATGTGGGCCAATTTTTTTCAATATTTTTGATTGGTGCAGTTTATTCTCTGTCGAGATACATAGCCAGTAGCCCTCAAGGTGGGTATCGGTCTAAAACCGAGATGCACATGAAGGGTACATAAGACCGCTGATCCCCGTAGCTGCTGAGACTCAGGTTGATTTGCAAAATCGGTCTGAGGATCAAGTCCTAGCTCGGCAGAATACTTCGGGACACAAAAAGCGGCGTGCTCAGTCCTCAAGACTCAGGTTGGGTGCGGCCGACCAACCCGAGGATCAAAATCTCCTCGGAGACTGTATTACACTTAAAATTTTCTGCATAGAACAGGCTATGCAGTAGCCCCCGAGACACTAGTCGGGTGGCAACACCAGATCAGGGGATTGATGTGCCCCTTTAATATTTGTAAATAATAAGCCCGAAGCCCAGTAGCCCCCGAGCCTTAATGCGGGCACGGGTGGCCGAATTAAGGATCGATATCCATAGTAAAATCACAAATTATGTGTAATGACTCAATGTATCCTAGTACTTTATGTCATTAATGCTCGGATCCGCATTGTACAAAACTTTGTTGACCGACCATCGGCTTCAACCTCCTCAGCCAGTAGCCGAGGAGTGTTTGTCCTACTTTATAAAGCCTTTATGAGGGCAAAGATTTACGACAAACAAGGCAATCTGGCCATACGGTTTTATAAACAAAGGTACGCAGAGAGATGTGTTATATTACTGTTTAACAGGAGAAATGTCTTCCAAAGAAAATAGTCCCGCTATAGGTTCCTTTCTTTGGGTTGTCATGCTAAGCATGAACATGAAACCTCAGCTCCAATGTAAGAGCAAAATATTGAGGATTTAGTTTGGGAGGCCAGTTACTAGCCCCCGGTAGTGTTCGGCGACAGTCGAGGTCAAGTCGGAAACACTTCGGCCAATGTTATGAATGACCCGTCGTTTAATATAGTCATCGGACCGCTGACCAGTGTACACCTATTGTGACAGTCAGTTTTCGGCTTTCTCCACTGAGGTGCTTGACCATGCGAGCTGGAAGCACAATCGCAGTGGTTCTCCCTTTGCACACCTAGCCGAACAAAGCGGAACGTAGGAGGCAAGCGCGGGAGCCGGGCAACCCAACTATTGACCAAAGACACAATTCGAAACTGATGCATATATAGCAATATCCGAGAATGTTTTTGCCGAATCTCAAAAGGTGTCCGGCGTTGCACTGCGAGACTTGTGCTGAAAACACACAAATAGTTTAAAAAGTGCCATGGGCCCAAAAGCCAAAAACTTATTCAAAAGATTAATGTCCGAACTAGATCAAGTGTTCGTGCCAATCCGAAAATTGGACTTTAGAAAAAAGGTGCTTCGCTGTGCTTTAACATGACACATCCTATCTCAAAACTTCAGCGGGTCAGCCTACGGCTTCTTTGAGAGAGAAATTAGGCTCCCCGGCTAGTGACCGCACACTTGTGTCGAAGGAGTGATAAATAATAATAAAAACTTTGCAACGACTAAGAAGAAAAACACTTATCATAAAACGGCTCATATAATTTTAAGAGCCCCCAAGTGACTTGGGTAAAAGTTGATAATGTAAGGTGACATGTAGAATGCCTTCTAGCCGTATTGTAGATCGTTTGTCATAGCGGACCTTTTCGCTTCGACCTCAGGACCCAATAGTCCGGAGTGTGTCCGAATACCTTCGTGGTTATATAAGAACCGTGGTATGCATGGAGACAAGGCGTAGGGGTCATTAGTGCTGTATCGCATAAGTGCCCAACTAGTTATGTTATATTACATGGGTAGTAAGAAACATCTTCCAGGAGAATAGTTCCGTTAAGGGTTCCTTTCATGGGATGCATGCCCTAAAGTGCATGTCAAAGCTGCTATGAAGGCAGAAAATCATCCGGGGCAGATGGGTAAATAATTAAAATCATCTTTTAGTTCACCGACCGAGTATTCCCTTAAGAACGCTAGCTTTCGGTTTCACCCAGCCTAAGGTACACATCCGGTGACCCGCAGTAATAATCGCAGAGGTGCTCTCTTTACCACCTAGCCGAACAATCGGGAACGAGGGGTAAGCACAGAGCCAGCAACCCAGCTTGGCCAAAACTTAAGTCATATCGATGCATATAATGGTGAATAAAAGGTACATGCGGAAGTGTGACACATGTGTTGGGCATAAAGCCCGTATAATAAGCTTCATAAAGAAGCCCCAGCATAATGAGCGCTGGTAGCGCGTCAACTGTCAAAGCGAACAATGTTTCGACAAGGAAAATTTTTACAAGCAACTTTTTCCAAAAAGTATAATGCTTGGTCGAACCGAACACAAGTTAGAAATTTAAAACTTTGAGCATGAAGGCAACTTAGCTGGTTAATGTGTTCGGTATTGACGATGCGGTCCGAGCTTGATGCGGACAAGGTTCCATCCCCAAGCCGGTCCCGAGGTGGCGAAGCAAAGAGCTCGCACCGAAGTGGTGACATAGCACGGTCAATGCATGACGGCAGAGTGATGCCAAGTCCCCGCAATGGGTAATGAAGTGTTGACGAAGCCCCTGTCTAGCCAAGGTGACGCTAAAGGATATAGTCCGCTGGATCATTTTCCTGTGCACAAAAATAGTGCAAACCAGAGATAATAGTAATAAAAAAAATCGTTGCATAATGAATAATTTATGCAAAGTGAGTAATAAAAGAAATATGGCCTGGCGCCGAAATCAATGTCGATGCAGGGCGGCGGCGTGATGCGGTAAAGGCATGGCAAGGCCTGAATTCATAGGTCGGTTCGAGTTCCGGACGCGGCGTCACGGACTATGTACGGAAACTGACCGAACCATCATGCGACCGTCGATAATGCGGCCACCATTTGATAGACCTGTGTACATATGATGGACAAACCAGAGTAATAATTCCTTGGAAAAAATTAACCCAAAACAAGCAAAAAGAAATACTAGGATTAATAGCACCTGGTTTATTTGTTGTAGCAATCCGAAGGAAAGGTGATTCCTGAAATTGGGAGTCGATCCGCGCACCCATTGCCTGGTCGGCTAGTGACGGCGGTGTCCGGAGTAGGTTGATGAAGAGATGGCGAAGCCCCGGTCCAGCCGAGATGTCGAAGTAGGTCGGCGTGATGGACACCAGCTTGAAGAAGCAATAGTGCGGCCCGCCAATGCAGGTCGTGGCGTGGTCGATGTCGGCTTGATGAAGCGACCGTGCGGCGATGCCGGTATGCCCGCCCGTAATCCGTGGGGCGGCGATGTTGGTGATGATTTATCCTTCGCGATGCGGACTCTTGTTCGGCTTTCCGAGATGACGATCCGAAGAAGTTGAGCTCGGCTCAACAATGTGACGACGTGTCTAGCGCAGGTCGGCAGCCGTGGAGAAATATGGCCGGACTGGTTTGACACCAGCATGATCATGTTCAAAAGATCTTAAAGTTAATGGGATGTGTTCGAAACAAAACACAATACCCCATACGAAACTTCCTTCAAAAGGATGTCCAAATCCCGCTCATAAAAAGACGAACTCGGTCGGATTCGTTGCAGAAAACAGATCCGAAAAGTGATGCACTAATCGGAAGGTTCCCGGAGTTTGACGGTCGGATCAAGCTGAAATTTTGAGGATGGTAGATATAGGAATTCCGCAGCCGATCAACAGTTGGATCTTCCAAAGGAAGTCCGAGCTAGAAGCTGGACACCACGCCCTAAACTCGTCCGGATTCTCGTCCAGATTCAATGTGGCTCCGATATCGGAGATTGCCGAGATTCCTCCATCGAACTCGATTTAAATTTTCCAAGGTAGTTGTAGACTCAATTCCGCACAATTCCACGAAGCAATCGTCAAACCGACGCCGAGGAGGTGCTGACGACGGATTCAAGTTCGCTGTCCGTAAAAACAAAGACGGTCGCCGGGGCAATGTTGACGTTGAGCCCCGTGCTCTGGATGATTCCTCCATGATCTTGATAGAGATCGGAGTTGATGTTGATGAAGTCCCTCATCCGAACATGACGATCGGAGATAGGGTGCAGTCCTTGGTCGAACCAAGGTGACCAGTCGAGCTGGTGACGAATATGCCGAAGTCGTAGTTGATCTGCGGGCGAGACCTTTTGCCGGACACACAGAGGAACTCCTCTCAATGAAAGCAACAATGTCGGTGTCAAAACCGGCGGATCTCGGGTAGGGGGTCCCGAACTGTGCGTCTAGGCGGATGGTAACAGGAGACGAGGGACACGATGTTTTACCTGTGTTCGGCCCTCTTGATGGAGGTAAAACCCTACGCCCCGCTCGATTGATATTGATATTGTGGATGTTTACAAGAGTGGATCTACCACGAGATCAAGGAGGCTAAACCCTAGAAGCTAGCCTATGGTATGATTGTTGTATATTGTCAACTAGCCTGGCCCTGGTTTATATAATGCACCAGAGGCCTAGGATAACAAGAGTCCTAGCCGAATACGCCAGCGGGGGAGGAGTCCTTGTCTTGATCGCCAAGTCTTGTGGAATCTTCCTTGTATACGGCAACTGTCCGGACACACGCGCGTACGTATGAGAGAAACACGCATCACTCTGCCCCCGACCTCCCACCGTAACCGGCAACTCCCCGAAATTTTCGTCCCCCTCGCTTCTACCACGGTTTTTTCCGTCATGGACGGCCCAAAGAATGTCATGCAGCTGCGTCTCCGGTCCGCCCAGGACGAAAATCCCATTTTCTGTGATGATTTTTTGTCATAGAAGTAGGAGCCCACCACATCTATGATGATACCGGGTTTTGTCACAATTATCGTCATAGAAGTGTCATATGTATGACATAAATTTTTTTCGTTCGGCCCAAAATGTCACGGATGTGTCTTTTTTTTGTAGTGTTGCATGACATCTTTTGTCCTACCCTCCCGTGGAAGCGGGGTCCTATTGGAAACTAAGGTATATTAAGGCCTCCTTTTAATAGAGAACCGGAACAAAGCATTAGCACATAGTGAATACATGAACTCCTCAAACTATGGTCATCACCGGGAGTGGTCCCGATTATTGTCACTTTGGGGTTGCCGGATCATAACACATAGTAGGTGACTATAGACTTGCAAGATAGGATCAAGAACACACATATATTCATGAAAACATAATAGGTTCAGATCTGAATTCATGGCACTCGTGCCCTAGTGACAAGCATTAAGCATAGCAAAGTCATAGCAACATCAATCTCGAACATAGTGGATACTAGGATCAAACCCTAACAAAACTAACTCGATTACATGATAAATCTCATCCAACCCATCACCGTCCAGCAAGCCTACGATGGAATTACTCACGCACGGCGGTGAGCATCATGAAATTGGTGATGGAGGATGGTTGATGATGACAACGGCGATGAATCCCCCTCTCCGGAGCCCCGAACGGACTCCAGATCAGCCCTCCCGAGAGAGATTAGGGCTTGACGGCGGCTCCGTATCGTAAAACGCGATGATTTCTTCTCTCTAATTTTTTCTCCCCGAAAGCCAATATATAGAGTTGGAGTTGGCGTCGGAAGGTTTCCAGGGGGCCCACAAGGTAGGGGGCGCGCCCAGGAGGGGGGCGCCCCCCACCCTCGTGGACAGGATGTGGGCCCCCTGGTCTTCATCTCTGGCGAGGATTTTTTATTATTTATTCTAAGATATTCCGTGGAGTTTCAGGTCATTCCGAGAATTTTTTTTTCTGCACATAAAGCAACATCATGGCAATTCTGCTGAAAACAACGTCAGTCCGGGTTAGTTCCATTCAAATCATACAAGTTAGAGTCCAAAACAAGGGCAAAAGTGTTTGGAAAAGTAGATACGACGGAGACGTATCAAGGGTCTATCAAACGCTACTCCGTAACTAGACAGTTATAAAGGTAGCTTTCAGGTGAGTCGTGAGACATGCCGCGAGACATGGTTGACCAAGATGAAATTTGCCCCTCCTATTTGAAGAGATATTCTCTGGGCCCTCTCGAGTGATCAGATTCGGAAAGCATGGCCATGTGACTTGGGTTAAGTGTTAACCCAGTTCGGGAATCTGTATCATGGTTTCGAGAAGAGAGGTCGAGCTGACACAAGGGTGACAAGTACTCGCCTTGAGCTCGACAACAAATATCGTGAGGCAAAAGGAATGTTGCATATGCTACATTGTTGAGGTTCGTCAAACGACTTTACGCCCACATGGGAGTTGGCACGTTCTGCTAGGAGCCGCTACCAACTATCGACTCTGGTCGTGTCCATGTGTACGTGAACCTATATGGTCGCACACTTAAGGGGCTGCAGCCCATTCGGATTGGATCTGAATGGAAAATGGATGTGGACTCCTAGTGGGCTCAAGTGTTGAGCCCACCTCGGAGGTCTATATAAAGGGGAGTGGGTGCACCACTTACGGTTGATCCAATCGAACCCTAGTTAGCCACCGCCACTCCCCACGCCCATGCCGCGCGACTGGACCTAGCAGTCCGCCGCTCGACGCTGCTCCCCGTACATGTGGATACCTTGGAGGCATCGCATTTGCGGTGCTTGGACGAACCGTTCGAGGGAACCGCGAGGTGCTGTTCGCGGGAGATCACCGTTCACGGGTCTTCGCTGTTCGCGGGAGATCGGCAACACGAGGAGGAGATGGCCCGGGAGATCGGCTATACGCATCACTAACTCTACTTCCGCTGCGGTGACTGCGTGTCTAGTGGTAAACCCGATCCCGTGATCTATTTCTAGCAGCATGATCTTGGGTGTGCGGTAGAAAATTTTATTTGGCGCTAGCGTAGCGTACCGCGTGTTCCTTCAAACCGGGACCAATGGTGGTGGGCCAGGAGCGAGGCCCATTGGTCCCGGTTCGTCCCACCAACCCGGACCAAAGGGGCCAGACGAACCGGGACCAATGCCCCCACGAGGCCCGGCAGGCCCCTGGCCTCACGAACCGGGACCAGTGCCCCCATGAGTCCCGGTTCTGGACTGAACCGGGACTAATGGGCTGACCCGGCCTGAACCAAAGCCCTCTTTTCTACTAGTGGATTCTTCTATTTTGAAAATTCAAAATGCTTTGTAGGTTAAACCATCGGCTCGATTCAAAATTCGTTTTCACCGTTAAATCTATTACGACGAAACTTCCGAAACTAGATCATGTGTTGGTATGTTCTGATGACCTTTTAGGGTCCAAAGATACCACACCTGGGGTAAGTAAGCTATCACGCTTGCGATATGTAAACTACCATGCTATTTATGCCGAAGCTAGCGCGGTATAAAAATGTTTCCAAACCTTCTCCCATATGCACATGCATGTACTAGAGGACAAAAAGATGATATCATCCTAGATTCTCCTTGTTTAAAAATTCATATTGTAGCTCAAACCTTCGGTCTGATTCAAAATTTGTTTTTACCACTAAATCGTCATGACAAGACTTTCAAAATTAGATCCCATGTTGGTATGTTTCTATGACTTCTTTTCCAGGTCAAAAGTTACCAAGGCCGAGGGTACGTAAGTTATCAGCTACGTAATTTACCACACTTTTACACATAACTTACCAGGGTGTCCTGTGTTAAAGTTACCACGGTGTTGTACCTTACTTATCAGGTCTTTAGTGCATAAAATACCATGCTATTAACAAAGAAGTTACCGGGGTATATTTTCCAACAATTTAGCATGGGTCAAGAGTTACCACGGTATTTGGAAGTAAATTATCAGCTGGTACGCGGTGCGTAAATATGTGCTATTTACACAAAAATTATCAAGATATGTTTCAACAACTTTTTTGGTTAAAGTAAACACGGTGTATGTGCCAATCAGTTGAACCATATGAACTAGTGTGGAACGTGCAAGAGAAAATGTTGAGAAAGCGTGAAAGGAAAAGTAATCAGTGAGAAAATAAATAGTGAGTACGTCGTACGAATCTTCATCCATGCATTAATTTTGTTTATCAGAGAAATACCAATCGATCGGAACACTGAGCAAGTGTGGAAGGTAGAAAAAAAACTTGAGAAAGGCCAGATTTAGCAGAAATTAAAGTATAGGGCCTCCTTCCATTGGGCATGAGCAACGCCTTGGTGGATTGGTCCCTGGCTCCGTAATACTCCCTCCGTTCCATAATATAAGACATTTTTGACACTACACTAGAGGACAGAGGGAGTATTTTTTCTGTTTGTTTTCCTGAGGCTTGAGATATTGTGCGGGAATACTCTATCTCTTATACTTACTTAAAACAAATTTAAGGTTTCATATTTTATTTTTCTTTCCACCACTTATTCGTCCAACCTCCCGCATATGATAATCAGCCACCTTAATTTACTTACTCGCTGAACCAATTCCATTTTAGTTTACTCACCAAACTTTTAATCAAAATATAAAATAAATTATGGATACAATTTGAGAAACATTTATTTTAACAGTCACATTAATATGGACAGGCAAATCAGAAGTTAACGTATTAGAATATTTATATCACGTTGCAATGCACGGGCATTGTCCTAGTAAGTTAAAGAAGAGTAATTCTTAACTCGTGCAGCTGCACCGGTTAATGACTATAGTTGTTATATACAAAAAGTACTCAACGGGATAATAAAGTTAAAAAAAGAGTAATTCCTAGCTCGTGCAATCGCACGGGTTGATGACTAATCATTATTATATATGAAAAGTACTCAATCAGAATAATAAAGTTAAAGAAGAGTAGTTCCTAGCCCGTCCGCACGGGTTGATGACTAGTTATTATAGTACATATGAAAAGTAATCAACCGGATAAAAAAAGAGAATTATGCTAGGGAATCTCACAAGAAGCAAAAACATATAACAGTTGATTTGGTAGATTAATAAATCAGAACCAATACATGTAAGAAACAACCCATTAACAATGAACTTGAAATAATTTACCCATCAATTAGGGGTGGGTAATTGGGCAGTTCATCCGTTAACTTTTGTGCATTTTAAAATGTACTGGCAAAAGAGCCCGTGCGTTGCAACGGGAGAGAAAACATAACACACGCTCTTAACTCAACAACCATCACTCAAGACCACAATAGGTCCATCTCCTTTATTTTTGTGAGGCATCATATTTGTGTTGTCGCTTATCCTCCTTCTCACCCTCGCCGGCGATGGCCTCGGTGTTCACACAAAACAACAAAACACGTGTGTTGAATATGGTTAATCCTAAGGCGTCTCTCTCTCCCTCTCTCTCCTCCCCCCCCCTCTCTCGCTTTCTCTCACTCTCGCAATGAGAAATCTGTTGTTTTCCCCTACGACATTTTTCAGAGGTATGCATGTGTAGTTATCGATGTTTTTTTTAACCTATATGGTTATAGTGGGGTGTTTATTTGCAATCTGGATCGCCGCCGGTATGAAAAAAAATGGATCTTGCGCTATAAATTATAAGTCTGCTTCCATAACAATATTTTAAAAATATTTAACAGGTAAAAATTAACATCATATTTATTTAGATTCCACACATTTTTCTAATAAAATTTCATATATAATATGTTAAAATAGAAGTTACGGTTTAAAAGATACAGATAATTTAGAAAATCATTTGGTTTGACTCAAATATATTCCAAAATAATATTTAAAAATACTTAACAGGTAAAAATAATCTCATATTCGTATTCTACATATTTTTCTAATCAAATTTCATATATTACATGTTCAAATCGGAGTTATGGTTTAAAATTGTGGATGATTTTAAAAATCATTTGTTTGACTTAAATATGATCCGCGGATGAAATACCTAAAACATCAGGGGGGTTTTGAAAAATGTAAAATAACGGTTCGGGTGTGACTTAAATCCGGACGGCGGGTTGATTTCAAGAAAAGACAGGGACTTTTGTGTAAAATACAAAAATAACGATTCTTTTTAACTTAAAACAGGACTACGGGTTGAATTCTCTGAAATGGGACTTTTCTGAAAAATGCCATGACGGACGAAAGAAAACCAATTTGCTTTATTATTAGGTAAAGATTCATATCAATTGTCCGTGCGTGGCTACTTTAGGCAAATTCAGGTGGGTGAGATAGTTTGTGTGGGCCCCACAGTTGAGTTAGGGGGTGATTAGTTAGTGTGGGCTCACCCTTGAATTCACCGGGGAGAGAAATTAATTAGGGTGAGGAGAGATTTAAGTGGCTTCATCCCCAGATGCACTGCGGAGCGTTGCAACGCTCCCAGGTGAGGAAGTCTTTTCCCAATTGTATATTAAGAAACATGCTAGAGATACAATGCTTTTGATACAATTTTTGTGTGATGATTCTGATCTTAAAAGGCCCCCTATTTTTCAACTCTTAAAGACATTATTTGTAAGTTGTCGTGAAAAAAATCTCGCTAAGGGTTCTGTTGGCATTAATTGTAAATTGAAGCAATTTTAAAATCTCACTAAAAGGTCTGTTAGGCCATCACATGTACCCAGGAGTGGACGTATGAACCTGAGTAATGTAGCGCAGTAAGTGAAGTAGAAAGGCATAAATTGTATGAACATGCATGGCATATGAGGAAGGGAACTCTTGGGCGGCATTTATCTCTTAATATGTACTATAGCTCTTTCCATATTTATGCCCGCCGATCATGCCACACATCTCATATGTCAGCCATCTTTGTTTCCATATTGTCAAAGGCGTTTTCCCCACAAACAGGGCCCATTATTATTACTTATTAATTCTCCAAGCTGCTTATAGATTTTGAATCGTAAACATATATAAATCGGTAGAGTGGATTGTAAAGCAGCGAGGTGGTACTATTTTATAAAGGAAAAAACCTTTTATTCTATCCTGATACTTTAGTTCTGTTGGTTGCAGCCTTGGTCCTTGACGTGCAAGGCCAGGAGATCGAACTCATGTGAAGACGTTTACTTTCTGCCTTATCTTGGTTGCACGCAATATTTTTTGGCTGGGCCGATTTCGGGCCAAGGCCCAGTAAGGCCTGTACGCCAAGTTGTATCGTGGAGGTAAAAAGCAATAGCCTTTTTATTAGTAGGTATAGATATAGATATAGACTAGCAAAAGAGCCCGTACGTTGCAACGGGACAGAAAAAATACACGCTCATAACCCAATGACCACGACTTGAGACCCTGATAGGTAGACGTTCTTTATTTAAAATGGCATTACATTTGTGTTCCCGACGATGGTCTCACTGCTCACACAACGAAAATGCATTTGAATGTGGTCAGTCCTAAGGCGTCTCTCACACACACACACACGCGCTCGCACGCACACAATCGCTCAGAATAAGATGAGAAAAGTGTTGTTTTTTCCCGCGAGGTTTTTCAGAGTTGTGTATGCATGGTTATCAATGTTTTTTCCCACTCAATTTGGTTTTAATGTGTGTTTATTTGCAATTTGGATCGCCGCCGGTGCGAAAGAAAAACGGACCGTGCACTATAGATTAAGTTTGCACCCAAATTAATAGTTTAAAAATAATTAACAGCTAAAAGTAACAGCATATTTAGATTCTACACATTTTTCTAATGAAATTTCATATATAATATGTTAAAATCGAAGTTACAGTTTAAAAGATATGGATAATTTTGTTTTAGATAAACTGCGGATTGATTAACCGAAAGGTTAAGGGGTTTTCTGTTAAAATACAAAAAAGCGATTCGTATGACTTAAATATGGACGGCGGATTGATTACCTGAAATCTCAGGGGGTTTTCTAAAAAAGGTAAAAAAAAAGGTTTGTTATGACTTCTAGATGGACTGCGGGTTGATTTTAACAAATTGTAGGGACGTTTTTGCAAATAGGGGCGACGGACGACACAAACCCACCGCGCTTTATATATAAATTATAAGGTAGAGAGGTAGAGATAGAGATATAGATATAGATAGTGCACGTACGCATCAAACAACTCAACTCAACGACAAAACTAGGGGCGCGGCTTGCACATAAAGCGGGTTTTATTGCGGGTTTACAGATACATGGTATAAGCAGGTACGTAGAAAGTCCCCATTCAAAACCAAGTGGATGGCCGACTTGAAGTCAAGTCTACATTCTCTGTACATACTACCACGTATGAACTCCGGGCGGCTAACAATATTCCAAGAGACTCGAGGACGGACGGACGCATGCACGCGACTCCAGCTAGAGTTTCCTAATTTCATATCCATCCATATGAACACTTGCTTTGGCCGCCAGCGCGGAATGAGTTCTTCTTCTACTACTCACTCAGTCAAGTCAGCAGCTGGTCGCTAGCTGGCTTGGACCGTGATTTTAGCCTAGTTTTTGACAAGCCAAGCACATGATACGTACAGTAGATCAATTTCAAAGTATCAACGTCGTTAGCACCCGCTACGTACGTTCAGAGTCAGAAGAGTAGTCGGACTGAGACTGGTTCATCAAACCAACTATTAATACTAGTACAGCAATTGCGCAATGGCGGGAGGGAGGGAGGGAGGAAACCGAGCTCGATCGAGGTTGGTTGCTACTGCTAGCTAGGACTAGGAGGCGATGAGCGAGGTGGAGATGATAGGCGAGGAGCAACAAGAGGCTATAGATGATGGTTCGGAGAAGGAGGATGAGGCGCTCCCTCTCCATCCGGAGCCGGTGCGGCGGCTGGGCGCGGCCGGCCGGCGGGGGCTGGTGCACGCCCTCGTCGCCGACGACGTCCACGGGGACAACCTCCGGCTGCTGCGGCGCCAGCGCCGCAGGATGGACAGGGTGGGCGTGCGGCAGCCGACGGTGGAGGTGCGGTGGCGGGGCGTGCGCGTCGACGCCGAGTGCCAGCTCGTCCGCGGCAAGCCGCTCCCCACGCTCCTCAACTCCGCCGTCTCCGGCCTCTCCGTACGTGATTCGATTCCTCCTCTTCTCTTCCGTACTACCACTCGCCACCTGTTCGCTCAAATGCCGCCATTGCGACCCGCATGCAGCTGCTCACCACCATGCTGGGGCTCAACCGTGGCGGAGAAAGGATCTGCATCCTCAAAGATGTCACCGGCGTCCTAAAACCTTCCAGGTAATTAAGGTTCCTCCTGCTTCATTGACATCAGTACAGTACAGTATATATGCCAATGATATATGCATGCAGGATGACACTTCTCCTTGGACCCCCGGGCTGTGGCAAAACCACCCTTCTGCAGGCACTTGCTGGAAAGCTCAACAAAAATCTCGAGGTTTCCCTGTCGGTCCGCGTCGTCTGCCGTTAATTCTCTTTTTCCTGTGTTGCCACTTATAATAAGCTCTACGTAGATCTGAAATTGCACAAAGAAAACACCGCGTGCCGTGTATTTCACTACTTCCTTTACTCATCACACACTAAGTATGTATTGTGTGCGTGCGTAGGTAACAGGAGAAATTGCATACAATGGTGTCAAGCTGCAAGATTTCGTTCCAGAGAAGACGGCGGCTTACATTGGCCAGTATGATCTTCATGTCCCTGAGATGACCGTCAGGGAGACGCTCGACTTCTCCGCGAGATTTCAGGGCGTTGGCAGCAGAGCAGGTTACCATTTTTTGTCTTCTTTTGGGACCTGGTTAAAATACAAGTTTTCGTGGGACATCAGGGCTACTAACAAATCGAAGCAAATGCCCAAAAGTCATAAGGACCTTGATTTTCTGAAATATAATAACTGACCATTTTTTGTTTTGTTTCGGGACCTGGTTAACATAGAGTTTTTGGTGGGACATCAGGCTGCTAATTAGTAATCGAAGCAAATGCCCAAAAGTCATGAGGAAATTGACATGATGAAATATCATTTACTCATTCTATCAAATGAACATAGACAATTACATGAAGGTGTGTGCTGATTGGAGCCCTTTCTTGTACAAAATAGAAATCATGAAGGAGGTCATTAGAAGGGAGAAGGAGGCCGGGATCACCCCTGACCCCAATATAGACACTTACATGAAGGTGTGTGCTGATGGAAACCCTTTCTCCGATAATAATGAATAAAAACTGGAAAGGCCATCCTTTCTGCCAAGTGCTAACATAATTTTTCAGTAGGATTCTTTCCTATTGATTCTAGGAAAAAAATTCATATAACGAAATATACAGTTACAACTGGTATGCACTTTTTTTGTAGGCAATATCTGTGGAAGGTTTGGAAAGAAGCATGCAAACAGACTATATTATGAAGGTAAATAATGTTCAAAGAAGAATACCACTGGTTCCAGAGTACAATGTTTTGCCTATGCATAATCTATTCTTTCCTCACAGATAATGGGACTTGACACATGTGCTGATGTACTAGTCGGAGATGCCATGAGAAGGGGCATTTCTGGCGGTGAGAAGAAAAGACTAACCACAGGTGAATTCGCAATACATATGGCATTTTCAGGATCGTTTTATCATCTCAACTATATAATCTTGTAAATACTACTATTTTTGCAAGATAAATAAATAAATTAATAGTTGTGCGATTCATTGACTAAAATTCCTTAACTTCGTATTGAAAGGTACACACCTCATTTCTGGTAACTAATTGATTTCGCCGATGTTTTTTGTACTTTGTTATTACCATGAACCGATATGAAAATCTTGTCACAACAAACCACAAATTTCTGTTGTGATGAAAGCGCGCAAGCCACCCTGATGGGAATCAACTTAGTATGATTTCTTTCTACTTGTAGAACGTAGCTAGTTAGTAGTGTTATATATTCAATTTATATAATCCCAACCTCAATTTTGGTGTATATAGGATAAATAAAAAATCGACACTGGATGCTTAATTTGTTTTCTCACTTGTAAAAACTGTCTTACAAGCAGGAGAGATGATAGTAGGACCATCGAAAGTGCTCTTCATGGATGAAATATCAACCGGGCTGGACAGCTCTACCACCTTCCAAGTTGTTTCTTGTCTCCAACAGCTAGCTCATATATCCGAGTTTACCATACTCGTCTCACTCCTTCAACCAGCACCAGAGACCTACGAACTTTTTGACGATATTATCTTGATGGCTGAAGGACAAATTGTATACCATGGCCCTAAGAGCTGCATTATGAGTTTCTTTGAATCATGTGGCTTCAAGTGCCCAGAAAGAAAAGGAAGTGCTGACTTCCTTCAAGAGGTATTTAGCAAAATACTACTCCCTCTGATCCATAATAAGTGTCGCAGTTTTGAACTAAGGTTGAACTAACCTTAGTTCCAAGCTGCGACACTTATTTTGGATCGGAGGGAGTAATTTACACTTAGTTCAAAACTAACTTTAGTCCACTCTTAAAAACTTATATATACATAGGTCTTGTCAAAAAAGGATCAACAACAATACTGGAGCCGCAGCGAAGAAAGATATAATTTTGTTACAGTTGACCAATTCTGTGATAAGTTCAAAGCATCTCAAACTGGTCAGAATCTTGCTGAGGAGCTTTCAAAGCCGTATGATGAATCAAAAGGACATAAGAATGCCCTGTCCTTCAGTATCTACTCATTATCCAAGTGGGATCTCCTCAAGGCATGTTTTGCACGCGAGCTTCTTCTTATGAAAAGGAATGCCTTCATCCACATAACAAAAGCTGCTCAGGTAAGCAAGTCGAAGCTATCTTTTGGAAGAAAAATGTGACTGATACATGGAGATTTGTGCCTAGTTTTGCAGTGCTATCTCGAATGTCACATGCTAGGTTTTTATGAGTGTAAATTGAGTTCTAGGCTGTATGCACAATCCTCAAATTACATGCTTTATGCTTAGTACTATTATTTTGGATAGAAATATAGCAAAACTAGTAATCGAGACAGAACTATAGGAATTTGGATGAAAGAGGTTTTGATAGAACTGGAAAAACAAATGAATTCTACCAAGAGGTTTGAATGGATGGAAATTTTCCTCTAAAAAATGTAGTACAAATGAACCTATGGAAAAATTACTAAGGATTTCAATCCTGGGAATCAAACAACCACCGTAGGAAAAATTACTAAGGATCTAAATCCTCCAAAAATCCTATGGAATTCCTTTGAATCAATAAAGCCTTTGCACTAAAAATTCTAAGATATATTTACATCCGCATTTTTGTGTCGCTTTCAGCTTTCAAGTGAACTGCAGCACTAATACATATAGTAGACAATAAAAGGAAATATTGATGTCGTATATAGCTTTAGGTGTGCTCAAATGCGAAATATTGTAGGATTGGGGGCTGTATGTGCTTAACACAGTGTACATGGGCTTTTAGCCATCTTTGCAGTAGTTTCTTCGACACACTGAGAACATTGAACTCTTAGACCATATAAAATTCTACAGCAGGAACTTGCCCAGCATGTCAGCATCTTATTCTACGTTCAGTTCCTACTCAGTGTGCAATTTGAGGACTTCAAACGCTCTGTGTGCTTCTATCGTTACCTATACTATAGCACGACAACTATATTGTTTTTCTTAAAGTATTTCTTGCAGTTTTCACTATAAAAATCGACGCAATTACAGCTATGTCATGTTCTACTTTTCTTGACATGACCACCTAACCACCATTAACTAGCATATACTACGTGTTTTCGCTGCAGCTTGGACTATTTGGTCTTATTACTGGGACAGTATTTCTGCGGACACGTATGGGTGTTGACAGAACTCATGCTAACTATTATATGGGTTCGCTCTTCTATGCGCTCCTGCTGCTGATAGTGAATGGATTCCCTGACCTGGCCATGGCAATCGAAAGACTGCCGGTCTTCTACAAACATAGAGACAACTACTTCTATCCTGCATGGGCTTATGCAATACCATCTTTTATCCTAAAGATTCCATTCTCTTTAATTGGGTCGGTAGCTTTGACATCGATATCCTACTACTTGATTGGCTATACCCCAGAAGCATCCAGGTAAAGTCATCATTCTGTTGTAGAAACTAATTAGTTGATGGGAAGGAAGCACTAATTCAAGTACAACAACATTTCCTGTCATCATTCAGGAATTATATATCACTATTGACCCATTCCGAGTCATTCAGATGTGGAGTATAATCACCAAGTGAAAAAAACTTGCAATTGAAAAGAGTAAAAAGTATAAGTCATTGTTTATATTGGTTTTGCAGTGATCTGGGTGTACTGAAGTCAAACATAAAATTTACTTACCTAAGACTATCTTTACTTCTCTTTGATTATTTCCATGAAACCTAGGTTTCAGATGCAATCCTGACTTAGTGTTAAGACTTAAGACCCATGATTCTTGTGTTCAGGTTCTTCTGTCAGCTCCTCATCCTCTTCCTGATGCACACAGTAACATTATCAATGTTCCGTTGTGTTGCCACATACTGTCAAACAATGGTGTCTGGTTCAGTCGGTGGTACTCTGGCATTTCTATTCACCCTTCTATTTGGGGGTTTCTTAATTCCTCGCTGTAAGACATTCCCTTATTTTCATAAGCTTCATATTGTAACAAGTGAAGAGTCCTAATTTCTTGCAAACGTGTGTCATACTCAACTATTAAAAAAGCACCGCTAACATTTTCAGTGTCATATCGCTACAGCATTTCTGCCTAATTGGCTAAAATGGGTATTTTGGGTATCTCCATTGTCCTACGCGGAGATAGGCTTAACTGGAAATGAGTTTTTGGCACCCAGATGGTCGGAGGTACACTTCGGCATACCAAGTATGAATTATTTGTAAAAAATGCAATGCCAAACGATACTAAAGTTCCTTTATTGATAGATCACAATATCTGGCGTAACACTCGGAAGGAGGATACTAATGGATCAAGGCCTAGACTTCTCCAGCTACTTCTACTGGATCTCAGTTGGAGCATTGATTGGGTTTACTTTGTTGTTCAATGTAGGCTTTGCCATTGGCTTGACCGTTAAAAACCGTAAGTGCGACATGGCTTAAATTACATTAAGCTAATTAGCTAAATAAGTTAAATACTTTACTTTCTTTGTAGCAGTATAACATGAATGTAAACTCAGTCAAGCATATTCTGGAGAAAACATAATATCAGAAATGGAAGAGAAATACTTCAATTCAGAAGAACATGTTGTTTGCTCTTGTTAGATATGCCATTTGTTCTAATCTTCTCTGAGCCTCTCGGTTCCAGCATCTTCTCGTGCTATTATCTCTTGCAATAAGATTACCGCACTTGGTGGAAGAAGCAAAGATAAGGATGCGGAAAATGGGAGGCCTAAGTTACATGCAGAAACTTCATTGATACCTAATAGCACTGGTTAGTTGAATTTTTTAAACAACGCAACTAAGCACAACTCATACTGTTGATGGAATATAATCAAGATTTGACTTATCAATATTAAATCTTGTGCAGGGAGGATGGTATTGCCTTTCACACCCCTTACAATATCTTTCCAGGATGTCAATTACTACGTAGACACCCCCGCGGTAATTCTCATGTAGCTCGAACATCTATGAACACATGACCAGAGAGCTTAATTAGAGCCATAGCAAGGGCTGATAAGTAATAACTAAGTATTTCCTCATTGCAGGAAATGAGGGAGCATGGTTACATGGAAGGAAAACTGCAACTACTCCATAATATCACAGGAGCATTTCAGCCTGGCGTTCTCTCGGCACTCATGGGGGTTACTGGAGCGGGGAAAACAACACTCCTTGATGTTCTTGCTGGAAGGAAAACAGGCGGTGTTATTGAAGGGGACATAAGAATAGGGGGTTATCCTAAAATTCAGCAAACTTTTGCTAGGATATCAGGCTACTGTGAACAGACTGATGTTCATTCCCCACAAATCACAGTGGGCGAATCAGTTGCATATTCAGCCTGGTTGCGCCTTCCACCAGAAACTGATTCAAAAGCAAGAGATGTGAGCTATATTTGTTTCTGCAACGAAACATAAGCTACAATATGCAAATATATATGGAAATAAAGTAGTATACAGGGTTTGCATACTAGTATCCTAGCCACCAGAAACAGTTGAGATATGAAACTCTGAGCTCACCCGTATTCCTTTTTCCCTTGCAGCAATTTGTCAATGAAGTTCTTGAAACGATTGAGCTGGATGAAATTAGAGATTCTTTGGTTGGAATAGCAGGGGTAAATGGATTGTCGACAGAGCAACGGAAACGACTCACTATAGCAGTCGAGCTTGTGTCTAACCCTTCAATCATATTCATGGATGAGCCAACATCAGGCTTGGATGCAAGGGCAGCTGCTATTGTCATGCGTGCAGTGAAGAACGTTGCAGACACAGGCCGAACAGTCGTATGCACCATTCACCAACCAAGTATCGATATATTTGAGGCATTTGATGAGGTAATTACTTTACATATAGCCTCCCGGCATTCTCCAAGATTCTCTCTCTAGGCACCAATATATAGTCTATTAAGTAATAATTTTTAAGGTGTAAAAATCTAATATGGATTTTTAAGTTTATATATCGGATAAGTATGTCAAAAATCAGTTTTGATTCGATCAAACATGAATTAACAAAGTGTTGCTACCTCAACCTGAAATTATGAAGCCAAATCATAAACATAACCATCAGACATGAAACAAATTGCATGTATAATTGTCGTCCAATTCAACTAAACTATAAACCTTATTGATCATAAATTCCTCAACCAAAATAATTCATTTAGAACTAAAGTACCACATTTACTAATTATCTTGTAATATAAATGTAGTTGATGCTCATGAGAAGAGGTGGAGAGTTGATCTATGCTGGGCCAGTTGGACACCATTCTTGTGAGGTCATTCAATATTTCCAGGTAATTAAGTTTAACTCAACGTTGCACAAAAATACTAAATATATGCATGTATGCTCTGTAATTGTGTATCATCCAGTTGTATGTGATATAGGTCAGTTAAAACCTATGATTGACAGTAAACAAACCTAAAAATATTTTGTTCCCATCCTTTACTGTATTTTCAAAAGTTATGTTTTTGGACAGAAAATTCAAGAGTTATGCATTATTATGAAACCACCAGTCCACCTCCTGACTTTTAATCCCGGTTGCTGTGCTATACAAACTGGTGATTTTTTTTATTCTTCTAGGCAATACCTGCGATACCCAGGATCAAGGACAACTACAACCCATCAACATGGATGCTAGAAGTTACTTCTACATCTATGGAAGCTCAAGTAGGAGCAGATTTTGTACAAATGTACAGGGCATCCTCAATGTGCAAGTAAGTTTCAACGAACTGTCTCAGTTAGCAATAGTGCTTAACATCTGGATTATAATCATTACACAATAGATTATGCAAATAAAAATTCGCCTCCAGCCTTCCGCAATATCTAAGATACATACAGAAACAGTTTTGATCAGAACAGGACATAGGCATGGTAATCACTATGCAAATTTGGTGATCAGAACAGAACATAGGCATGGTGCCTTTCAAGCTTAACAGTGCTCTCATTCAGTCCTTAAAGTAATCTTAATAGAATATTTGTGTTAACCACTATGCAAATTTGCTGATCAAAGGGACAAGGACATGCTGGTAAAGCGCTTGAGTGTACCAGTTCCAGGCACGAGTGACCTCCATTTCAGGACACAGTTTCCGCAGAAGTTTTGGGAGCAATTCAAAGCTTGTCTCTGGAAGCAGTGTTTGTCGTATTGGAGAACCCCTTCCTACAACCTGGTGCGATTGGCGTCCATGTTAGGTTTCTGCATTTTCTTCGGTGTGTTGTTCTGGCAGCGAGGCAACATCAATCACATGTATGTAAGCCATCTCTTAATTATGCATGTATATATGGTGGCAGCATATGATTGAAGCTGCTGCGTGTTTTGTTCGAGGGTAGAAACGACCAGCAAGGCCTCTCCACCATATTGGGGTGCATGTATGGAATCACTCTGTTCATCGGCACCAACATTTGTCAGGCAGTGATGCCGTTTGTCTCCATCGAGCGCTCCGTCGTGTACAGGGAGAGGTTTGCAGGGATGTACTCTCCTTGGGCCTATTCTTTTGCGCAGGTCCTATCCTATATTAATCACATGAAGATTTTTCAGATAGATTATGCTACTGCTTACATATGTGCAGACATTGACTTACTATGTCCTTTTTGGATTTAGGTTGCCATGGAGATACCTTATGTGCTGGCGCAGGTAGTGTTGTTCATGCTGATAGCATACCCAATGATAGGGTACGCATGGACAGCGGCGAAGTTCTTCTGGTTCATGTACACCATATCGTGCACGCTGCTCTACTTCGTCTACCTGGGAATGATGATCGTGTCGCTCACCCCTAACATCCAAGTTGCATTCGTACTTACGTCTGTGTGCCATGGCCTGCAAAACCTCATCTCCGGCTTCCTCGTGCCCTCGCCGGTAAGTGAAGCCATCTCAAAATGCACACACACGCACATGATTACCATTAGAGATAAAAAGTATGGTGCTTAAAGAGGATTCATGAACATATGGCAGCAAATACCAAGATGGTGGGTATGGCTCTACTACATCTCCCCAATGTCGTGGTCGCTCAATGTCTTCTTCACCACACAGTTCGGGGATTATAACGACAGCATGATAGTCGTGTTTGGAGAGACCAAATCCGTCGCAACGTTCGTGAAGGACTACTACGGTTTTCGACGTGACCTGCTGCCGCTGGCAGCCGTGGTTCTGGCGGCGTTCCCCGTCGTTTTTGCTGTCCTCTTCGGTTACAGCATCTCAAAGCTCAATTTCCAACGGAGATAAACACACATGTATTCGAAGTAGGAAAACAGTAGTTGCAACATCCCCCAAAAAAACAATTTTTTTTTTGAAATGTTAACCAATTAAATAGAATTGCTTGATTTTCTTTGACCTTGTTCCTTTTGAGAGCCTATTTGGATTTTCCAATAGAGGGAATACCATGAGTTTCTTTTACAAAGAATTATTATCTGTGTCTTCGAAAACATTATGCTAATTATTTAAACCCTAAAAAGTATTTTTAGGAAATTATTAATTATACAACCCATAACAGAATTTCCAAAATACAATGATTTTACAAATTTTAGTTTGGTTTAGAAATAATTTCCGTAGGCTTTAAATAAGTATTTATTTTACTGTATTTTTTTGGAACTTTTCGAAATTGATTTGGACTAGTTTTAAGCCACATCAATCAATTCCTGGAATTATTCTAAATAAAAAACCGTATCCTAATCTCTTTTTTTTTGAGTTGAAAACCGTATCCTAATCAAACCGATAGAAGCTGGCGTGATAACTTCAAAGACGCCCAAGCGCCCAGCCAGGCTTTCGGCCCATGACCAGTCTGATGGTTTACCTTGGCATCCAACATGAGAGCTTTTCTGTCTTTCTTTTGGCCGGGAAACATGAGAGCTTTTCAACAATAAACTTTTTCATATTTTTGTTCAATATAAACCGTTATCATGCATATTCTTCGACAAGATCGACGTTGTTAACCTTTTTATTTTGCGAGGAAACTTTCAATCCATTCATCAATTGTTATGACAATATAAAGTGGGGAACGTAGTAATTTAAAAAAATTCCTACGATCATGCAAGATCTATTTAGGAGATGCATAGCAACGAGATGGGAGAGTGTGTCCACGTACCCTCATAGACCGAAAGCGGAAACGTTTGTTAACGCGGTTGATGTAGTCGAACGTCTTCACGATCCAACCGATCCAAGTACCAAACGTACGGCACCTCCGTGTTCAGCACACGTTCAGCTCGATGACGTCCCTCGAGCTCTTGATCCAGTAGAGGGTCGAGGGATAGTTCCGTCAGCACGACGGCGTGGCGACGGTGTTGGTGATGTGATCCGCGCAGGGCTTCGCCTAAGCACTACGACGCTATGAGCAGAGGAGTAAACTGTGGAGGGGGGCACCGCACACGGCTAAGAGAACTATTGGTGTGTCTTTGGGGTGCGCCCCCTGCCCACGTATAAAAAGGAGGGGGAGAGAGGCCGGCGAGGGGCGCGCCATGGGGGGAGTCCTACTTGGACTCCTAGTCCAAGTAGGATTCGCCCCCCCCCCCCTTTTCCTTTCTTCCACCGGAGGGCATAGGAAGGAGAGGGAGAGGGAAAGGGAAGGGGGGCGCCGCCCCCTCCTCCTTACCCTATTCGAACTCCCAAGGAGGGGGGCGCGCGGCCACCTCCCGTGGGCTTCCCTCTCTCTCCCTAGGCCCATGTTGGCCCAACACTTCCCCGGGGTTTTTGATAACCCCTCGGTACTCCGGTAAAATACCTGAATCACTTGGAACCATTCCGATGTCCGAATATAACCTTCCAATATATGAATCTTTACCTCTCGACCATTTCGAGACTCCTCGCCATGTCCGTGATCTCATCCGGGACTCAAAACAAACTTCGGTCACCAAAACACATAACTCATAATGCAAATCGTCATCGAACGTTAAGCGTGCGGATCCTACGGGTTTGAGAACTATGTAGACATGACTGAGACACATCTCAGGTCAATAACCAATAGCGGAACCTGGATGCTCATATTGGCTCCTAGACATTCTACGAAGATCTTTATCGGTCAAACCGCATAACAAAATACGTCATTCTCTTTGTCATCGGTATGTTACTTGCCTGAGATTTGATCGTCGGTATCATCATATCTAGTTCAATCTCGTTACCGGTAAGTCTCTTTACTCGTTCTGTAATGCATCATTCCGCAACTAACTCATTAGTCACATTGCTTGCAAGGCTTATAGTGATGTACATTACCGAGAGGGCCCAGAGATACCTCTCCGATACACAGAGTGACAAATCCTATCTTGATCTATGCCAACCCAACAAACACCTTCGGAGACACCTGTAGAGCATCTTTATAATCACCCAGTCACGTTGTGATGTTTGATAGCACTTAAAGTGTTCCTCCGGTATTCGGGAGTTGCATAATAGTCAGAGGAATATGTATAAGTCATGAACAAAGCAATAGCAATAAAACTAAACGATCATTATGCAAAGCTAACAGATGGGTCTTGTCCATCACATCATTCTCCTAATGATGTGATCCCGTTCATCAAATGACAACACATGTCTATGGTCAGGAAACTTAACCATCTTTGATTAACGAGCTAGTCAAGTAGAGGCATAGTAGAGACACTCTGTTTTGTGCATGTATTCACACATGTACTAAGTTTCTGGTTAATACAATTCTAGCATGAATAATAAACATTTATCATGATATAAGGAAATATAAATAGCAACTTTATTATTGCCTCTAGGGCATATTTCCTTTAGTCTCCCACTTGCACTAGAGTCAATAATTTAGTTCACATCGTCATGTGATTTAACACCAATAGTTCACATCTTTATGTGATTAGTTCATACCTCCATGTGACTAACACCCAAAGGGTTTACTAGAGTCAATAATCTAGTTCGCATCGCTATGTGATTGACACCCAAAGAGTACTAAGGTGTGATCATGTTTTTCTTGTGAGAGAAGTTTAGTCAATGGGTCTGCCACATTCAGAGCCGTATGTATTTTGCAAATTTTCTCTGTCTACAATGCTCTACACGGAGCTACTCTAGCTAATTGCTCCCACTTTCATTATGTATCCAGATTGAGACTTAGAGTCATCCGGATCAGTGTCAAAGCTTGCATCGACGTAACCCTTTACGACGAACTTTTTGTCACCTCCATAACTGAGAAACATGTCTTTATTCCACTAAGGATAATTTTGATAGATGTCCAGTGATCCACTCCTGGATCACTATTTTACCCTCTTGCCAAACTCATGGTGAGGTACACAATAGGTATGGTACAAAGCATAGCATACTTTATAGAACCTATGACTGACGCATAGGGAGTGACTTTTCATTCTCTTTCTATTTTTCTGTCGTGGTCGGGTTTTGAGTCTTTACTCAACTTCACACCTTGCAACACAGACAAGAACTCTGTCTTTGACTGTTCCATTTTGAAATACTTCAAAAAACTTGTCAAGGTATGTACTCATTGAGAAAACTTATCAAGCGTCTTGATCTATATCTGTAGATCTTGATGCTCAATATGTAAGCAGCTTCACCGAGGTCTTTCTTTGAAAAACTCCTTTCAAACACTCCTTTATGCTTTCCAGAAAATTCTACATCATTTCCAATCAACAATATGTCATACATATACTTATTAGAAAGGTCTTAGTGCCCCCACTCACTTTCTTGTAAATACAGGCTTCACGCAAGTCTGTATAAAACTATATGCTTTGATCAACTCATCAAAGCGTATACTCCAACTCCGAGATGCTTGCACCAGTCAATAGATGGATCGCTGGAGCTTGCACACTTTGTTAGCACCTTTAGGATTGACAAAACCTTCTTGCTGCATCATATACAACTCTACTTTAAGAAATCCATGAAGAAATGCAGTTTTGACATCCATTTGCCAGATTTTATAAAATGTGGCAATTGCTAACATGATTCAGACAGACTTAAGCATCGCTACGAGTGAGAAAATCTCATTGTAGTCAACACCTTGAATTTGTCGAAAACTTTTTGCGACAATTCAAGCTTTGTAGATAGTAACACTACTATCAGCATCCGTCTTTCTCTTGAAGATCCATTATTCTCAATGGCTTGCCAATCATTTGGCAAGTCAACCAAAGTTCACACTTTCTTCTTCATACATGGATCCCATATCATATTTCATGGCCTCAAGCCATTTTGCGGAATCTGGACTCATCATCGCTTCCTCATAGTTCGCAGGTTCGTCATGGTCAAGTAACATGACCTCCAGAACATGATTACCGTACCACTCTGGTGCAGAATGTACTCTGATTGACCTATGAGGTTCGGTAGTAACTTGATTTGAAGTTTCATGATCATCATCATTAACTTCCTCACTAATTGGTGTAGGCATCACTGGAACTGATTTCAATGATGAGCTACTCTCCAACTCGGGAGTAGGTACAACTACCTCATCAAGTTTTACTTTCCTCCCACTCACTTCTTTCGATAGAAACTCCTTCTCTAGAAAGGATCACTCTTAGCAATAAATATCTTGCCTTCGGATCTGTGATAGAAGGTGTACCCAACAGTTTCTTTTTGGGTATCCTATGAAGACATAATTCTCCGATTTAGGTTCGAGCTTATCGGTTTGAAACTTTTTCACATAAGCATCGCAACCCAAACTTTTAAGAAACGGCAGCTTAGGTTTTCTTGCCAAACCATAGTTCATACGGTGTCGTCTCAACGGATTTAGATGGTGCCCTATTTAACGTGAATGCAGCTGTCTCTAATGCATAACCCCAAAACAATAGTGGTAAATCGGTAAGAGACATCATAGATCATACCATATCTAAAAAAGTACAATTATGACGTTCGGGCACACCATTATGTTGTGGTGTTCCAGGTGGCGTGAGTTGTGAAACTATTCCACATTGTTTTAAATGAAGCCAAACTCATAACTCAAATATTCACCTCGACGATCAGATCGTAGAAACTTTATTTTCTTGTTATGATGATTTTCTACTTCACTCTAAAATTCTTTGAACTTTTCAAAAGTTTCAGACTTATGTTTCATTAAGTAGATATACCCATATCTGCTCAAATCATCTATGAAGGTCGAAAAATAACGATAACCGCCGCGAGCCTCAACACTCATCGGACCGCATACATCGGTATGTATTATTTCCAATAAGTCAGTGGCTCGCTCCATTGTCCAAGAGAACGGAGTCTTAGTCATCTTTCCCATGAGGCATGGTTCGCAAGCATCAAGTGATTCCAAAAGTCCATCCGTATGGAGTTTTTTCATGCGCTTTACACCAATATGACCTAAACAGCAGTGCCACTAGTATGTTGCACTATCATTATCAACTTTGCATCTTTTGGCATCAATATTATGAAGATGTGTATCACTACCATATAGATTTAATAAACCATTCACCTTGGGTGTATGACCACAGAAGGTTTTATTCATGTAAACAGAATAACAATTATTCTTTGACTTAAATGAATAACCGTATTGCAATAAACATGATCCAATCATATTATGCTCAACACAAACACCAAATAACATTTATTTTAGGTTCGACACTAATCCTGAAGGTAAAGGGAGTGTGCGATGGTGATCTTATCAACCTTGGAATCACTTCCAACACACATCGTCACCTCGCCCTCAACTAGTATCTGTTCATTTTGCAACTCCTCTGTCGAGTTACAAATCTTTGCAACTTGAAACGGTATCAAATACCGAGGGGCTACTATGAACACTAGTAAATTACACATCAATAACATGTCAAATATACCATTGTTCACTTTGTCATCCTTCTTATCCGCCAAGTATTTGGGGCAGTTCCGCTTCCAGTGACCATTTCCTTTGCAGTAGAATCACTCAGTATTAGGCTTGGGTCTAGCTTTGGGCTTCTTCATGTGAGTGACAACTTGCTTGCCATTTTTTAAGTTCCCTTTCTTTCCCTTGCCCTTTTTCTTGAAACTAGTGGTCCTGTTAACCATCAACACTTGATGCTATTTCTTGATTTCTACCTTTGCTGATTTCAGCATCGCGAAGAGCTTGGGAATCGTTTTCATCATCCCTTGCATATTATAGTTCATCACGAAGTTCTAGTAACTTGGTGATAGTGACTAGAGAACTTTGTCAATCACTATCTTATCTGGAAGATTAACTCCCACTTGATTCAAGCGATTGTAGTACCCATACATTCTGAGCACATGCTCACTGGTTGAGCTATTCTCCTCCATCTTGTAGGCAAAGTACTTGTCTGAGGTCTCATACCTCTTAACACAGGCATGAGTCTGAAATACCAATTTCAACTCTTGGGACATCTCATATGCTCCATGGCGTTCAAAACATTTTTGAAGTCCTGGTTCTAAGTCGTAAAGCATGGTGCACTAAACTATCAAGTAGTCATCATACCGAGCTTGTCAAACGTTCATAACGTCTGCATCTGCTCCTGCAATAGGTATGTCACCTAGCGCTGCATCAAGGACATAATTCTTCTGTGCATCAATGAGGATAATCCTCAGATCACGGACCCAGTCCGCATCATTGCTACTATCATCTTTCAACTTAGTTTTCTCTAGGAACATATAAAAATAAAACAAGGGAACTATACGCGAGCTATTGATCTACAACATATATATGCAAATACTATCAGGACTAAGTTCATGATAAATTTAAGTTCAATTAATCATATTACTTAAGAACTCCCACTTAGATAGACATCCCTCTAGTCATCTAAATGATCGCGTGATCCATATCAACTAAACCATGTCCGATCATCACGTGAGATGGAGTAGTTTTCAGTGGTGAACATCTTTATGTTGATCATTTCTACTATATGATTCATGTTCGACCTTTCAGTCTCAGTGTTCCGAGGCCATATCTGCATATGCTAGGCTCGTCAAGTTTAACCCGAGTATTCTGCACGTGCAAAACTGGCTTGTACCCGTTGTATGTGAACGTAGAGCTTATCACACCCGATCATCACGTGGTGTCTCGGCACGACGAACTGTAGCAACGGTGCATACTCAGGGAGAACACTTATACCTTGAAATTTAGTGAGGGATCATCTTATAATGCTACCGCCGTACTAAGCAAAATAAGATGCATAAAAGATAAACATCACATGCAATCAAAATATGTGACATGATATGGCCATCATCATCTTGTGCCTTTGATCTCCATCTCCAAAGCCCCGTCATGATCTCTATCGTCACCGGCTTGACACCTTGATCTCCATCGTAGCATCCACTACAAAAAAATACACTTCCGTGATGATACGTGTTTGTCACAGTAGGTCACGTTTTCTGTCATGCATGAACATCCATGAAAAATTTATGACAGAATCAAGATAGTCATACATGTGCTGTCGTAGAAGTGTTCCATGACATTACCAAAATTATCATCACGGAAGTGTCCACTTCCATGACAATAAATCGCGCCTCACAGAAGTGCTTTTGTCAAGGGTGACCGACACGTGGCATCCACCGTAACGGAACACCGTTAAGCTATCAGGTCCGGTTTTGGATCCGATAACCCGTTAACAGCCCGGACCAATGGGGATGTTCCACGTGTAAAATCATCATTGGCCAGAGGAAACACGTGTTGCCTCACCGTTGGGACAGATGTCATCCACTCATTGGACAGGAGGCGCCTATGATAGGTTGACACATGGCACGGCCCAACAGTGGCCCATTCCGGTGAAAAAGGCCGGGCAGTAAAAAAATAGCAGGCTGTCCCATATAAGGCCTACTTGGATCAGGTCCATTTAAGCCCACAACCCTTATGAGATGTGCCAATTCGGCCCGTCAACGGCCCGCTAAAGATTTGACACCATTGTAACCCATCGTCATTTCGAGCCCGTTAACAGCCCGCTATATATTTGGGCTCAATATCGGCCCGATGAGATTTCGGCCTGTTAACGGCCCATTCAGTGGATGGGCCAATTTTCACGATGTACATCTTTCGTCCTTTTAGCGACCCATTTAAATATTGGGCTAATTTCTGGCCCAGTGTGTCTTTCAGCCTGTTGACGACCCATAAATCAGTTGGGCCATTTGTAGTCGGACCTGAGTTTTGGCCTTTTAGCGACCCATTTAAGTGTTGGGCCAATTTCCGGCCCGGTCTGTCTTTCAGCCTGGTGACGGCCCATATATCTGTTGGGCCATTTGTAGTCAGACCTGAGTTTGGCCTTTTAGCGACCCATTTAAGTGTTGGGCCAATTCTCGGCCCTGTGTGCCTTTCAGCCTGTTAACGGACCATAAATGAGTTGGGCCATTTTTAGTCGGACCTGAGTTTTGGCCTTTTAACGGCCCATGCCCTTCATGGTCCAATACCAGCCCGGTTTCTCTTTTGGCCTGCTAAAGGCCCACAACACAGTTGGGCCATTTACCATACGACCCGACTTTCGGCCTCTTAGCGGGCCATGCTCTTCATGGTCCAGTACAAGCCCGCTGTCTCTTTCAGCCTGCTAAAGGCCCATAGTATAGTTGGGCCATATGTAGCCCGAACTTAGTAACGGCCTGTTAACGGCCCGCGAAATCAATTGGGCCCACCTGTTGCCCGCTTCGATGTTAGCTTGTTAACGACCCGGGAGTTAAGAGGCCGACCATAAACTTTCGGCCTGGTAATGGCTGATGACCCACAAGTATAGGGGATCTATCATAGTCCTTTCGGTAAGTAAGAGTGTCGAACCCAACGAGGAGCAAAAGGAAATGATAAGCGGTTTTCAGCAAGGTATTCTCTGCAAGTACTGAAATAAGTGGTAACAGATAGTTTTGTGATAAGATAATTTGTAACGAGCAACAAGTAACAAAAGTAAATAAAGTGCAGCAAGGTGGCCCAATCCTTTTTGTAGCAAAGGACAAGCCTGGACCAACTCTTATATAGAGAAAAGCGCTCCCGAGGACACATGGGAATATCGTCAAGCTAGTTTTCATCACGTTCATATGATTCGCGTTCGGTACTTTGATAATTTGATATGTGGGTGGACTGGTGCTTGGGTGCTGTTCTTACTTGAACAAGCATCCCACTTATGATTAACCTCTATTGCAAGCATCCGCAACTACAACAAAAGTATTAAGGTAAACCTAACCATAGCATGAAACATATGGATCCAAATCAGCCCTTACGAAGCAAGGCATAAACTAGGGTTTAAGCTTCATCACTCTAGCAACCCATCGCTACTTATTACTTCCCAATGCCTTCCTCTAGGCCCAAATAATGGTGAAGTGTTATGTATTCGACGCTCACATAACACCACTAGAGGCTAGAACATACATCTCATCAAAATATCGAACTAATACCAAATTCACATGACTACTAATAGCAAGACTTCTCCCATGTCCTCGTGAACAAACGTAACTACTCACAAAGCATATTCATGTTCATAATCAGAGGGGTATTAATATGCATAAAGGATCTGAACATATGATCTTCCACCAAATAAACCAACTAGCATCAACTACAAGGAGTAATCAACACTACTAGCAACCTACTAGTACCAATCCCGGACTTGGAGACAAGAATTGGATACAAGAGATGCACTAGGGTTTTGAGATGAGATGGTGCTGGTGAAGATGTTGATGGAGATTGCCCTCTCCCGTTGAGAGGAGTGTTGGTGATGATTTCCCCCGGAGGGACGTGTCCCCGCAGAACAGCTCTGCGGAGCCCTGATTGGTTCCGCCAAGGTTCCGCCTCGTGGCGGCAGAGTTTCGTCCCAAAGGTTGCTTATGATTTTTCCTTGACGAAAGACGCTATATAGCGAAAGATGGCCACCGGAGAGCCAACAGGGGCCCACGAGGCGGGCGCCCTGGGGGTAGGGCGCGCCCCACCCTCGTGGCTGTGTGGGTACCCTCCGTGTACTTCTTCCGCTCAATATTTTTATTATTTCCAAAATGACTTTCGTGGAGTTTTAGGAATTTTGGAGTTGTGCGAATAGGTCTCTAATATTTGCTCCTTTTCCAAATTTCAATTCCAGCTGCCGCATTCTCCTCCT
Organism: Aegilops longissima; assembly: GCA_021605205.1. NCBI lineage: Eukaryota > Viridiplantae > Streptophyta > Magnoliopsida > Poales > Poaceae > Aegilops > Aegilops longissima. The sequence continues at coordinate 754,362,445 of CM038682.1, read as the reverse complement.
TATGTAAACCTTGTAAAATAAGAGAGAATAGGCATAAGTATTGTGACATAAAGTGTAGTAACAGCCCATAATGCAATAAATATTGATATAAAATCATGATGCAAAATGGACGTATCAACTCCCCCAAGCTTAGACCTCGCTTGTCCTCAAGCGGAAGCCGATAACGATAAATATGTCCCCATGTTTAGAGGTAGAGGTGTCGATAAAAATAAAATACGGACATGAAGGCATCATGATTATTCTCATAACAGCAACATATATAGATATTGTCATATGATTTCGTATGCTCAAGTAATAATCTATTCACAATGCCAAGTATGAATCAGAAACTTTATTGAGAACCAACGAACTATAATCTCAGTCACTGAAGCAATTGCAATTTATCATAACATCAGAAAGAGTCTATGTCAGAGCTTTCTAGCAAGTCCACATACTCAACTATCATTTAGTCTTTCATAATTGCTAACACTCACGCAATACTTGTGGTTACGGAGTTTTAATCGGACACAGAGAAAGATAGGGGCTTATTGTTTCGCCTCCCAACCTTTTACCTCAAGGTTAATGTCAACAATAATAACTCATGCTCCCCTACATCCAATTAGATATATCTATCAGATCTTTCCAACACACTTGTGCTTGCCAAAGGATAAAATGTAAAAGGAAAGGTGAAGATCACCATGACTCTTGCATAAAGTAGAAGATAATAATAAAAGATAGGCCCTTCGCAGAGGGAAGCAGAGGTTGCCATGCGCTTTTATGGTTGGATGCACAAAATCTTAATGCGAAAGAACGTCACTTTATATTGCCCCTTGTGATATGAACCTTTATTATGCCGTCCGTCGCTTTTATTTCTTCCACATCACAAGATCGTATAAATCTTATTTTCTCCCACACTAATAAGTCATACATATTTAGGGAGCAATTTTTATTGCTTTGCACCGATGACAACTTACTTGAAGGATCTTACTCAATCCATAGGTAGGTATAGTGGACTCTCATGGAAAAACTGGTTTAAGGGTTTTTGGAAGCACAAGTAGTATCTCTACTTAGTGCTGAGAATTTGGCTAGCATGAGGGGGAAAGGCAAGCTCAACATGTTGGATGATCCCATACTTTATCTCAGATATAAGAAAACATAACCCATTATGTTGTCTTCCTTGTCCAACATCAACTCTTTAGCATGTCATATTTTAATGAGTGCTCCCAATCATAAAAGATGTCCATGATAATATATTTATATGTGAAACCTCTCTTTCCTTATTACTTCCTATTAATTGCAACGATGACCAAAACTATACTTGTCAACTCTCAACAATTTTTAATCATCATACTCTTTTTATGTGAAGTCATTACTCTCAATAAGATCAATATGAACTCTTTATTTCTTTTTGTTCTTTTCTCTTTTCTTTTACTCACTCAAGATCATGGCAAAATAATAAATCCCTTGACTCAACACTAATCTTTATTATATAACTCATGGACTCGATTACATAGAGAGATCATAAAGCAAAAACTCAAAACTAGATCATGCCATAAACTTTATTCTACTAGATCAAGATACTACTAATAGGATCGAACTAAGAAAAACTGTAAAGATAGAGATGTGGTTGTGATACGATACCGGGGCACCTCCCCCAAGCTTGGCAGTTGCCAAGGGGAGTGCCCATACCCATGTGATTATATCTCCTTCTTTGTCGGTGAAGAAGGTGGAGGTGTTGTTGATGACGCGGGCTTGTCCTCCATCTTCCAAGGCATAGGCTCACCATCATAGAAGGATGATCGAGTTTCCGGGATCCTCAAATCTGCAGCCAAACTCATCTTTTGAATCTATATTCATACTCACAGTTTTGGTTTTGCAGGTCATAGATTTGGGCTTGAAGGTGCTCGATCTTCTCGTGAAGCTTGAAGATGGCCTCCCCGATGTTGTCGGCATCCAGCTTGTGTTTGTTGGTGAACTCCGCGATCATCATGTGGTTGGAATTGAGTCCACGTTCCACCATCCCCTGGCACTTGAAAACTTGTTGCTCCATTGCTTTGAGCCTCGTCTCTACGCTTCCGGTTCCCTTCGGTCCCTCAACATCGCGGATGTGCAGCAACCCATCACGCATCTCAATGGTTTGAGGGTGTCGCAGCACCTCCGCGAGGTAAGGTTGATGACCTTCTCGAAGAACTTGTCCTTGGAGGCACTTGGGGACGTCATGATAATCTAGATCTGTTAGAAAAATAGCTCAAAACAAGAACAGAGGATAATTGCTTGATACAGGAGTCAAAACCTTCGGGAGAATATATAATGAATTTTTACCGACCAAAATATGTATCGTGCAAGAAAACGGAGTCCGGAAGGCACACGAGGTGCCCACAAGGTAGGGGGGCGCGCCCAGGGGGTAGGGTGCGCCCTCCACCCTCATAGGGCCCTCGTGTCCTTCCTGGACTGCTTCTTATTTTTCTATTTTTCTAAATATTCCAAAACGGATAAATATTGCCTTAAAAACTGTTTTGGAGTCGGTTTACTTACCGTACCACATACCTATTCCTTTTCGGAGTCTGAAAGGTTCTGGAAAGTCTCCCTTATGTATTCCTCCGGGGTTACGGTTTCAATAACATTGGTTTCAACATTTATAGGATTACTTGAGATATAATGTTTGATTCTTTGACCGTTCACCACCTTCGGATTTGTGCCTTCGAAGTTGTTGATTTTTATGGCACCGGAACGATAAACCTCCTCGATAACGTAAGGGCCTTCCCATTTAGAGAGAAGTTTTCCTGCAAAAAATCTTAAACTGTACAGCAATACATAATCACCTACATTAAACTCATGCTTTTGTATCCTTTTATCATGCCATCTTTTGACTTTTTCTTTAAACAACTTGGCATTTTCATAAGCTTGGGTTCTCCATTCATCAAGTGGGCTAATATAAAATAACCTCTTCTCACTGGCAAGTTTGAAATCATAGTTGAGCTCTTTAATAGCCCAGTATGCCTTATGTTCTAGTTCGAGAGGTAAGTGGCATGCTTTTCCATAAACCATTTTATATGGAGACATACCCATAGGATTTTTATATGCAGTTCTATAGGCCCATAATGCACCATCAAGTTTCTTGGACCAATTCTTTCTAGACCTATTGACAGTCTTTTGCAAAATTAATTTGAGTTCTCTATTACTCAATTCTACTTGACCACTAGACTGCGGGTGATAAGGAGATGCAATTCTATGATTAACATCATATTTAGCAAGCATTTTACGGAAAGCACCATGAATAAAATGTGAACCACCATCAGTCATTAAATATCTAGGGACTCCAAACCTCGGGAAAATAACTTCTTTAAGCATTTTAATAGAAGTGTTATGATCAACACTACTAGTTGGAATAGCTTCTACCCACTTAGTAACGTAATCAACATGAACTAAAATATGTGTATATCCATTAGAGGCAGGAAAAGGTCCCATATAATCAAAGCCCCAAACATCAAATGGTTCAATAACAAGTGAATAATTCATAGGCATTTCTTGACGTCTACTAATATTACCAATTCTTTGACATTCATCACAAGATAAGACAAACTTACGGGCATCCTTGAAGAGAGTAGGCCAATAAAAACCGGATTTCAATACCTTATGTGCAGTTCTATCTCCCGTGTGGTGTCCTCCATAAGCTTCGGAGTGGCACCTGCATAGGATCTGTTCCTGTTCATGCTCGGGTACACAACGTCTAATAACACCATCTACTACTTCTTTATAAAGATGTGGGTCATCCCAAAAGTAATGTATTAAATCATAAAAAAACTTTTTCTTTTGCTGGTATGTGAAACTAGGTGGTATGAATTTAGCAAAAATATAATTAGCATAATCAGCATACCATGAGGTACTACGAGAAGTACTTATAACATTTAATTGCTCATCAGGAAAGCTATCATCAGTAGGTAGTGGGTCATCAAGAACATTTTCTATCCTAGACAAGTTGTCTGCAACGGGATTCTCAGCTCCTTTTCTATCAACGATATGCAAATCAAATTATTGTAGCAAGAGAACCCATCTAATAAGTCTAGGTTTAGCATCTTTCTTGTCCATAAGATACTTAATAGCAGCATGATCCGTGTGAATAGTTACTTTAGAATCAACAATATAAGGTCTGAACTTATTACAAGCAAATATAATTGCTAAGAATTCTTTTTCAGTAGTAGCATAATTTCCCTGAGCATTGTCTAGAGTCTTACTAGCATATTGAATAACATTAAATTTCTTATCAACTCTTTGCCCTAGAACAGCACCTACAGCATAATCACTAGCATCGCACATAATTTCAAAGGGTAAATTCCAATCAGGTGGTTGAACAATAGGTGCAGACATCAATGCTTTCTTAAGTATTTCAAATGCTTCTACACAATCATCATCAAAGACAAATGGTATATCTTTTTGTAATAAATTGGTCAGAGGCCGCAAATTTTTTGAGAAGTCCTTAATGAACCTCCTATAAAAACCGGCGTGACCAAGGAAACTTCTTATACCTTTGATGTCCTTGGGACATGGCATCTTTTCAATAGCATCAACCTTGGCTTTATCAACTTCAATACCTTTTTCAGAAACTTTATGCCCCAAGACAATACCTTCATTAACCATAAAGTGGCACTTTTCCCAATTCAAGACAAGATTAGTTTCTTCACATCTCTGCAAAACTCGATCAAGGTTGCTCAAGCAATCATCAAAGGAAGATCCATAGACGGAAAAGTCATCCATGAAAACCTCACAAATCTTTTCACAAAAGTCAGAGAATATAGCCATCATGCATCTTTGAAAGGTAGTAGGTGCATTACATAAACCAAAAGGCATACATCTATAAGCAAAAGTACCAAAAGGGCATGTAAAAATGGTCTTTGATTGATCATTGGCTGACACATGTATTTGAGAGAAACCAGAATAACCATCTAGAAAGCAAAAATGTGTATGTTTGGATAATCTTTCTAGCATTTGATCAATAAAGGGTAAGGGGTAATGATCCTTTTTAGTAGCCTTATTTAATTTGCGGAAATCAATTACCATCCTATAACCTGTAATAATTCTTTGCGGAATCAATTCATCTTTATCATTAGGGACAACAGTAATACCTCCCTTCTTAGGGACACAACGGACATGACTTACCCACTGACTATCAGCAACGGGATAAATTATACCTGCCTCAAGGAGGTTTAGTATTTCCTTTCTTACCACTTCTTTCATTTTAGGATTCAGCCGTCGTTGATGATCAATAACTGGTTTGGCATCTTTCTCCAAATTTATTTTATGTTGACATAGAGTGGGACTAATGCCCTTAAGATCGTCAAGAGTATATCCAATAGCAGCACGGTGCTTCTTCAGAGTTTTCAATAATCTCTCTTCTTCATGCTCTGAAAGGTTAGCACTAATAATAACAGGATATATCTTCTTTTCATCAAGATAAGCATATTTAAGAGTATCAGGCAACGGTTTAAGCTCGAACACGGGATTACCCTTGGGTGAAGGAGGATCCCCTAGGATTTCAACAGGCAAATTGTGTTTCAAAATAGGTTCTTGTTTAAAGAATATCTCATCTATTTCCCTTCTTTCATTCATAAACATATCATTTTCATGGTCTAGCAAATATTGTTCTAAAGGATCACTAGGAGGTACGGCAATAGAAGCAAGACCAATAATTCTTCTTCACGGTGTTGTCTACTAAATTTAGAGAAATTAAACTCATGAGACATATCACCCAAACCAATAGTAACAACATTCTTTTCGCAGTCTATTCTAGCATTGGCAGTGTTCAAGAAGGGTCTACCAAATATAATGGGACAAAAGTTATCTTGTGGGGAACCAAGAACAAGAAAATCAGCAGGATATTTAGTTTTCCCACACAAGACTTCAACATCTCTAACAATTCCCATTGCTGATATAGTATCATGTCAAGTTTAATTGTAACATCAATACCTTCTAACTCAGCAGGTGCAATTTCATGCTTAATTTGTTCGTATAAAGTATGAGGTATAACACTAGCACTGGCACCCATATCACATAAGCCAGGATAACAGTGATCTCCTATTTTAACAGAAATAACAGGCACGCCTACCACAGGTCTATGTTTATCTTTAGCACAAGGTTTGGCAATTCTAGCGGTTTCACCGCAGAAATGAATAACATGCCCGTCGATATTATCAGCTAAGAGATCTTTAACAATAGCAATATTAGGTTCAACTTTAATTTGCTCAGGAGGTGTATAAGTTCTAATATTGCTTTTACGAACCATATTTGAAGCTTTAGCATGATCCTTTATTCTAACAGGTAAAGGTGGTTTCTCAACATAAGAAGTAGGAACAACAGGATCATTATAAGTGACAATCTTTTCTTCAACTTTAGTAGGTGCAGCTACTTTTACTTCTATGGGAGGATGATATTTAAACCACTTCTCCTTTGGGAGATCAACATAAGTAGCAAAAGATTCACAGAATGAAGCTACTATCTCAGAGTCAAGTCCATATCTAGTGCTAAATTTACGGAAAACATCGGTATCCATAAAAGACTTAACACAGTCAAACTTAGGTGTCATACCTGACTCCCTACCTTCGTCGAGATCCCAATTTTCAGAGTTGCGTTTATTTCTATCCAATAAATTCCATTTGAATTCAATAGTCTTCATCATAAAAGAGCCAGCACAAGAAGTATCAAGCATGGATTGATTATTATGAGAAAGCCGAGCATAAATTTTTTGAAGAATTATTTCTCTTGAGAGCTCATGATTGGGGCATGAATATAACACTGATTTAAGCCTCCCCCAAGCTTGAGCGATGCTTTCTCCTTCGCAAGGCCAAAAATTATATATATAATTGCGATCACGATGAACAAGATGCATAGGATAATACTTCTGATGAAATTCCAATTTCATTCGTTTATAGTTCCATGATCCCGTGTCATCACATAGCCTATACCATGTCGATACATCTCCCTTCAAAGATAAAGGGAATACCTTCTTCTTAACAACATCATCGGGTATACCTGCAAGCTTAAATAATCCACAAACTTCATCCACATATATTAGGTGCTCATCAGGATGCTTTGTTCCATCTCCTACAAAAGGATTATCTAGCAGTTTTTCTAACATACCCGAAGGAACTTCAAAGGGAACATTTTCATTTTCAGTAGGTTCAATAGGTTGAGGAGCAATTCTTTGCTCTACTGGTCGGGGTGAAGATACCCCGAACAAGCCCCTCAGAGGATTACTTTCCATAGTAACAAGTGACAGTAAATTTCAGCAAACTATATAAATTTTTCCTTACCAAATTCCACCTACAAAAGGCGCTTCACTCCCCTGCAACGGCGCAAGAAAAGAGTCTTGATGACCCACAAGTATAGGGGATCTATCGTAGTCCTTTCGATAAGTAAGAGTGTCGAACCCAACGAGGAGCAGAAGGAAATGATAAGCGGTTTTCAGCAAGGTATTCTCTGCAAGTACTGAAATAAGTGGTAACAGATAGTGTTGTGATAAGATAATTTGTAACGAGCAACAAGTAACAAAAGTAAATAAAGTGCAGCAAGGTGGCCCAATCCTTTTTGTACCAAAGGACAAGCCTGGACAAACTCTTATATAGAGAAAAGCGCTCCCGAGGACACATGGGAATATCGTCAAGCTAGTTTTCATCACGCTCATATGATTCGCGTCGTACTTTGATAATTTGATATGTGGGTGGACCGGTGCTTGGGTGTTGTTCTTACTTGAACAAGCATCCCACTTATGATTAACCTCTATTGCAAGCATCTGCAACTACAACAAAAGTATTAAGGTAAACCTAACCATAGCATGAAACATATGGATCCAAATCAGCCCTTTACGGCAACGATAAACTAGGGTTTAAGCTTCATCACTCTAGCAACCCATCATCTACTTATTACTTCCCAATGCTTTCCTCTAGGCCCAAATAATGGTGAAGTGTTATGTAGTCGACGTTCACATAACACCACTAGATGCTAGACAACATACATCTCATCAAAATATCGAACGAATACCAAATTCACATGACTACTAATAGCAAGACTTCTCCCATGTCCTCAGGAACAAACGTAACTACTCACAAAGCATATTCATGTTCATAATCAGAGGGGTATTAATATGCATAAAGGATCTGAACATATGATCTTCCACCAAATAAACCAACTAGCATCAATTACAAGGAGTAATCAACACTACTAGCAACCTACTAGTACCAATCCCGGACTTGGAGACAAGAATTGGATACAAGAGATGAACTAGGGTTTTGAGATGAGATGGTGCTGGTGAAGATGTTGATGGAGATTGCCCTCTCCTATTGAGAGGAGCATTGGTGATGATGACGGTGATGATTTCCCCCTCCCGGAGGGAAGTGTCCCCGGCAGAACAGCTCTGCCGGAGCCCTAGATTGGTTCCGCCAAGGTTCCGCCTTGTGGCGGCGGAGTTTCGTCCCGAAAGGTTTCTTATGATTTTTTCCTTGACGAAAGACCTCATATAGCAGAAGATGGCCACCGGAGAGCCAACAGGGGGCCCACGAGGCAGGGGGCGCGCCCTGGGGGGGTAGGGCGCGCCCCCACCCTCGTGGCCAGGTGGGTACCCCTCTGGTGTACTTCTTCCGCTCAATATTTTTTATTATTTCGAAAAATGACTCTCGTGGAGTTTCAGGACTTTTGGAGTTGTGCAGAATAGGTCTCTAATATTTGCTCCTTTTCCAGCCTAGAATTCCAGCTGCCGGCATTCTCCCTCCTTATGTAAACCTTGTAAAATAAGAGAGAATAGGCATAAGTATTGTGACATAAAGTTTAGTAACAACCCATAATGCAATAAATATCGATATAAAATCATGATGCAAAAATGGACGTATCAACGACCCATTAACTTAATGGGCCCACTAATGTTTGTACATGTTGAGGGAGTCCTGGATTATGGGGTCCTCGGATAGCCGGACTATATGCTTTGGCCGGACTGTTGGACTATGAAGATACAAGATTGAAGACTTCGTCCCGTGTCCGGATGGGACTCTCCTTTGCGTGGAAGGCAAGCTTGGCAATTCAGATATGTAGATCTCCTCCCTTGTAACCGACTCGTAATTCCTAGCCCCTCCGGTGTCTATATAAACCGGAGGGTTTAGTCCGTAGGACAACGACAATCATAATCATAGGCTAGCTTCTAGGGTTTAGCCTCTACAATCTCGTGGTAGATCAACTCTTGTAATACTCATATCATCAAGATCAATCAAGCAGAAGTAGGGTATTACCTCCATCGAGAGGGCCCAACCTGGTAAACATTGTGTCCCCCGCCTCCTGTTACCATCCGCCTTAGACGCATAGTTCGGGACCCCCTACCCGAGATCCGCCGGTTTTGACACCGACATTGGTGCTTTCATTGAGAGTTCCACTGTGCCGTCACCATAAGTCTTGATGGCTCGTCTTTTTGTCAAGGACAACATCACCTCTGGAGGAGCCCTGGCTGTAGGCCAAACTCTCCGACTAGGCGGCTTCGCCATGACCGCCCGTTCGGCCGTTGCGCCGACGATGACTTCTCAGGTCATCAAAAACAGCCTCCACGTCGGCTCGGGATTCGCCGAGCAGATGGATCCAATGGTGCTCTCTTCCTTGAATGAGCTCTTGGATCACATCGCCGCCTTAGGAGTCGCTACGGACTATGATCGGATCGGGCTTAAACCCGACCAAAGGGAGATTAACTCTCTGCCGGTCACCCATCAGATAGCGGTGGTGGAGGAGCAACGCAGCGATTCTTCCTATATCTTGAGGACAAACTATGTCCGGATTCCCGCGCTCTCCGAGCCGTATACCCATCTACGGGAGGACATGCCCCAAGCTTTGAACCTAGAATCAGACAGCGGGCCAGATCTATTGGGCAACATCCCGGAGCCCGAACTGCCAAGCTCGGAAACTCCTCCGCCCCTGGGTCTCAGATCGGGTCAGGGTTCGGACCTAAATCTACCCACCCACCAAGAGATCTTTCCCACATTAGACAAGAGCCCCAAGAGACAGTACATCACTATTGGGCCAGATTCCTCCTTCTAATGAGCATGGTCAAGGACTGTCGTGAGGAAGAAGCAATTTCATTCTTTTGCAAAAATTGCACGGACAAGGGAATCCTCAACGCGATAAGTCGCCGTGACATAGCACACTTCACTGACTTGGCGGCCATAATATAGAAGTACTGTGCGATGGAAAGCGCCTAGAAAACCCAAACAAAATTCCAGGATCCTCCGGCTCTCACTAAACCCCCCGTCCGAACTAAAAGGGTGTACTCTCGTAAGTCACCCGATCCAATTACAAAGAAACAAAAGCCCACTATAGGGTGTGGAACTGTATTGGAGGGATGGCTCAATGGGCCATGCAAAATTCACAGTATAGTTGATACCATGCCAACACATAGCCTTAGAGCATGTTGGATACTCCGGCAGGTGGCCAAGAGTGGCGAGGATATCCTCATCAACAATACAACAGAGCACCATCCCGTGGCAAATAAAAATACAGTATTGACAGTCTTCGAGACCTTCGCCTCAAATAACAGGCGTAAGCGAGTACTCCGCAGCCTTGCCGAAGTCTGCCATGTGGCAGCAATAAATCCATGGAGCGATACAGCTATAACCTTCAATGCCAGTGACGAACCTAAATTCCGAACAGCCCGATCACCAGCCGCCTTGGTCCTTAGTCCAATTGTGGACGGCTTCCGGCTTACTAAAGTGCTCATGGACGGTGGCAGCAGATTAAACCTCATCTACGAGGAGACTCTTCGAAAAATGGAAATAGACAGGAGCCGCATTGAGCAAAGCAGCACGACCTTCAGAGGAATCATCCCTAGTCGGGAGGCACGATGTGCAGGAAAAATCACACTAGATGTGGTATTTGGCACGCCGGAGAATTATAGGTCCGAAGAAATCACATTCCAAGTGGCCCTGCTCAAGAAGCGGATACCACGCCTTTTTAGGGCGGGAGGCATTCACGATCTTCCAAGCTATACCCCATTACGGGTACATGAAGCTCAAAATGCCCGGCCCAATGGAATCATCACTCTAGCTAGTGATCCGCATAGCACTGCGTCGAAAATAAAACCGCCGACTAGCCCTCGAGGCGTTATCCAAGCCCTTGCGCCAAAGAACTAACTGCGCTGCGCTCCACAGTGGACAGGGATGACGTGATACTCGACAGAAGACCCAAGTCCACCTCTTTCAAACCAGCGGACGAAATAGTCAAATTCCAAGTCCACCCAACGGACCCTACAAAAACAGCATCCATCGGGGCACAGGTAAACCCCATAGTAGACGCTGCACTGCGGGAGTTCTTGCGCGAGAATTGGGACATCTTCACCTGGCATCCTTCAGACATGCCAGGAATCCCACGCAGGCTGGTCGAGCATAGCCTTAACATTCTGAAGGGGTTCAAGCCGGTCAAGCAGACTCTGCGGCATTTCTCTGAGCCTAAGCAACAAGCCATGGGAGAAGAACTAGCCAAGTTACTTGAAGCCGGATTCATTAGAGAAATAAAACATCCGGACTGGCTAGCAAACCTGGTGATTGTACCAAAGAAGGACAAATCCTGGCGCCTATGTGTCGATTTCAAGGACCTTAACAAGGCTTGCCCCAAGGATCCCTTCCCCCTACGCTGCATCAATCAAATTATCGACGCTACCGCAGGACACGACTCATTGTGTTTCCTAGACACATACTGCGGATACCATCAAATTAAGATGGCGGAGTCCGACCAAGCCGCAACGACATTTATCACTCCATACGGCCCCTTCTGTTTTAACACCATGCCTTTCGGGCTCAAAAACACCGGCGCAACATATCAACGCATGATTCAGATATGCCTGGAAACACAAATCGGCAAAACAGTGGAGGCATACGTAGACGACGTGATCATTAAAACCAGACACGTCGAATCCTTAATACACGACTTGAGGCTCACGTTCGACAATCTCCGAACATATGTCATCAAGATCAATCCGGAAAAATGCATTTTCGGCGTGCCCGCCGGAAAGCTCCTGGGTTTCATCGTCTCCAGTAGAGGAATCGAAGCAAATCCGGCTAAAATCCGAGCTCTATCACAGTTGGCTATCCCAATAGACCTCAAGCAAATCCAGAAATTAACATGATGTGTGGCTGCCTTAAGCCGCTTTATCTCCCGATTAAGAGAAAAGGCACTACCCCTTTATCGCCTTCTTCGACGCACCGAACACTTCGAGTGGACGGATGCGGCCACGGCCGGACTAGAAGAAATAAAAGCTTTTCTGGCCACCAACCCAATCTTGGCCGCGCCAAATGTCGTCGAACCAATGTTGTTATATATAGCGACAACTCACCAAGTCGTAAGCGCAGTGCTCGTCGTCGAACGAGAGACGGACGGACATAAGTTCCCTCTTCAAAAGCCGGTATACTATGTGTCCACTGTCCTCACTCCATGCAAATCACGGTACCCACATTATCAAAAGATAGCATACGCGGTCTTCATGGCATCCCGGAAATTATGACACTACTTTCAAGAGTGTTCAATTACGGTGGCCTCTGAAGTACCACTCAACGACATAATAAATAACCGCGATGCCACGGGCCGGATTGCTAAATGGGCCATTGAGCTCCTCCCGTTCGACATAACATACAAACCACGGCGGGCCATTAAGTCGCAAGTACTGGCTGATTTCGTCGCCGAATGGACAGAAGCCGAACTCCCTAAAGAGTATGGCGCGTACTCCAATTGGATCATGCACTTTGACGGCTCTAAGATGTTGGCTGGTCTGGGGGCAGCCGTCGTCCTGACATCCCCCATCGGAGATACAGTACAATACGTACTCCAAATATTATACACAGACTCCAACAACGCAGCAGAATACGAGGCCATGTTGCATGGTCTCTGGATGGCAGTCTCCATAGGCATTCAACGCCTAGAGGTGCGTGGGGATTCGAACCTTGCAATATCTCAAATAAATGGAGACTTTGACGCCAAGGACCCAAAAATGGCGGCTTACCTCAATGTCGTCCTCAAAATGTCAGCTCGGTTCGAGTGGCTCGAATTCCACCATGTGGCCCGACAAAATAATCAAGCGGCGGATATCCTCGCCCGCATCGGCGCTAAACGTGACCCTGTCCCACCTAATATCTTCTTGGAAAGGCTATTTAAGCCATCCGTGGTGTGGGAAAGGGAGACCGGCAACAACAGTCCGGATCCGGCCACAACACCAGATCCCGAACACTCTGACATAATCGGAGGCTCCGCCACCGAAATAACACCTTCGGCCCACGTGATTATGGTCGTCATCGCCCCGTGGACAGAACCCTTCTTGGCTTACCTAAATAAGCAAGAACTCCCCAAGGACCCAAACGAGGCATGTTGCATTGTGCGACGGTGTAAAGCCTACAAGGTCCACGAGGGAGAGCTTTATAAGAAAAGCGCTACCGGAGTACTTCAAAGGTGCATCTCCGAAGAGGAAGGACGACAAATTTTGGCGGAAATTCATGCTGGACTTGGCGGCCACCACGCCGCAGCTCGGGCCCTTGTAAGCAAGGCCTTCCTTACATGTTTTTACTGGCTGAAGGCCCGCGCAGACGCACAGGACCTTGTTCAACGTTGCATCGGTTGCCAGCTTTTTGCAAACAAAAGCCATATGCCACCTAACGCTCTCCAAACAATCCCCATTACTTGGGCCTTTGCGGTCTGGGGGCTTGATATGGTCGGACCCCTTAAAGGGGGAAGCCATAAGAAAAAATACCTATTGGTCATGGTGGATAAATTCACCAAATGGATAGAAGCCAAACCAGTTAAAACGGCCGAGTCCGGACCAGTGATAGACTTCATATCCGGGGTTGTACACCGTTACGGCGTCCCCCACAGCATCATCACCGATAACGGCTCCAACTTTACAGCCGACGAGGTAAAAGCTTGGTGCGGCAACATGGGCATTAAGCTCGATTATGCCTCCGTCTATCACCACCAAACAAACGGTCAGGTCGAGCGGGAAAATGGTCTCATCATGAGCGGCATTAAACCCAGATTAGTGTGATCCTTGAAGGAATCAGATACGCACTGGGTCTAGGAGCTCGACTCCGTACTATGGGGGTTGCGGACCACGCCGAACCGCACTACCATATACACACCGTTCTTTATGGTATACGGTGCAGAGGCGGTACTGCCCTGCGACATAATTCATGACTCACCTCGAGTGCGCATGTAAGAAGAGAAACAAGCCGAGCTTGATCGGCAGGACAGTTTGGACGCCCTGGAGGAGGAGCATGACGTGGCAAAAGCCCGCTCCACATTCTATCAGCAACAGGCTCGACGGTATCAAAGCAGAGAAGTACGGGCCAAAATGTATGACGTCGGCGAACTCATTCTATGCCTACCGGAGAAGAAAAAGAACAAGCTCAAGCCCAAATGGGAAGGTCCCTTCATCATCGATAAAGTTCTCACTGGTGGAGCGTACCCTCTGCTGATGCATCGGATAACCGACTAGAGCCAAACCCATGGAACGCGCCGACTCAAGATTCTACGCCTAGTGCCGGACTCGTGTTCGCCTCCTTACCTCCGCTTATATATATATATATATATATATATATATATATATATATATATATATATATATATATATATATATATATATATATATATATATATATATCTGCTATCTGTCTTTCTTTCTTTCCTTCTTCCCTTTTTCTTCATGGCATTAAAAGCTTAAAGTGTGTCTTGACTACACAATCTTGACGCGCCATGCGTGCTCATTTTACCTGGGGGCTTCTTATACAGAAGCTTAATATAATTATATTCCTGGCCTTACGTCCCCTGCACATGTGTTACTTTTCCACATGTACCTTTTCTTCGCCATTATATGCATCGATATGACTTAAGTTTTGGCCAAGCTGGGTTGCCTGGCTCTTGTGTTTATGCCCTATGTTCCCGTTTATTCGGCTAGGGCATAAGGGGAGCACCTCTGCGATTGTTACTGCCGAGTCAGCCGGATGTGTACCTCAGACTGGGTGAAGCCTAAAGCTAGCGTTCTTAATGGAATATTCGGTCGGTGAACAAAAGTTGACTTTTACTTATTGCAATACATGCCCCTAGATGTTTATATCCTGCATCTCTTTTCGCATTTCGGACATACACATTAATGCATGCGTACCCAAGGAAAGGAACCCTTAACGGAACTATTCTCCCTGGAAGATGTTTCTTACTATCCATGTAATATAACATAACTATTCTCCCTGAAACATGGTTTATATCAGTCTTCGATGCATAAAACGCGACCTCCCCCTCTCCCGGACTCCTACTCTCTCTCTCTCTCTCTCTCTCTCTCTCTCTCTCTCTCTCTCTCTCTCTCTCTCTCTGACAATCTTCAATTCTGTCGCACTCATCCAACACACAAACCTTGTTGGTCCTCTCTCTTTCTCTCCATCTCTCTCTCTCTCTTTGTGTGTGTGCGTGGGGGGGGGGGTCTTTCTAGTTTGCATGCATATATACTCCATCTATAGGTCTCTCTCGCACACTATGTATGATTCTCTAGTCCAAGCTAGATATCTTGGGTGCACTCATCGTATGCACACAAATTCCTTGGCTCGTTGTCCGTAACTCTCTCACTCACCACTCTGTCATCTCGGAGCTCTTCCCCTCTCTCCCAAACTCTCCATCTACCTAGGTCACACATACACATGCATATCTCACTCGCACTCGATAGGCCCATCTAAATATCTATCTCTCTCCCTCGTTCTCTCTCCATCTCACACGCACACACACACAATCTCATGCCTAGCTAGCCAAGTATGATGGTCTCTCACTCAATTGTAGGCACACGCAGTCCCCCCTATATGTATATGACTAGCTAATCTTAGTCTCCATCACAAACATGTGCATGGTCTATCTCGATTTCTCTCGGGGCATCTTTCTATCGCGCACGCACCTCCCTCGATCTCCCAGCCATATAGTCCCTCACGATCTTGAGGGGTCTCTATCACAAACACACCCTCTCGCCTCCCCATGCGCCCATGTTCTCCATGTGTCCCTCTCGACCTTTGTTCCTTGTTGGCCTGACCTCTATTGGACATGTGCTATAGGGGTGTCTCTCTCCGCTGCAAACAATCACACACTGCTATCTTCATGTATCTCCTCGCCTCGCTTATCTCTAGGAGATGCATGCATGATATGTTCGCCTAAGAAACGAAAAAACACACTCTCTCTAATTTATCGTTTGTTGTCACTTTCTCTTTCACACACATACTCTTTTTGCACACTTACTCATTCTCCTTCACAGGCACTTGATCCCTCTCGACTTAGGCACTCTCCTCGGCCCATAGCATATTGATTTATTGAAAAGTCAAACATCACAAAGTTTGACCATGTACGTGGAGAAAAACAATTACATCTGGAACGGAAAAATATACCATTAGATTCACCATGAGATGTAGTTTCGTATGATGTATCTTTGGTATTGAAGATATAAATAACATTTGTGTAAACCTTATCAAAGTTTCCAAAGTTTGACTTCTAAAAAAATTACATGCACTACATTATCGAGTGGATGGAATATCTCTTTCCCCCTCTCAGCTATCTGACGCACCACTCAGCCTTATTGGGGCTCCTCAATCTCTCTCAAACTTTATATCTCCCTGGTTCACACATACACATGTCTCGCTCGCTCTATACATATAGGCCCATCCAACACTCTACTCCCTTGTTCTCTCTCTATGTGACACGCACCCCCCTAATAACTACAATAATCCCTCACTCCATCATAGGCGCAAGCACCCCCCCCCTAAGTATGATTGTCTCTCACTAGCCATCAGGAACACATGTATTATCTCCTTCCATCCATATGTCTATCTCGATATCTCTCGGGGTATCTTCTATCGCGCACACACCTTGTCACTTGATCTCCCACCCATGTAGTCCCATCACGATCTCCAGGGGATCTCTCTACGACAAACATACACTCTCTCCTCCCCATGTCTGCATTTTCTCCGTACGTCTCTCTCGACCTCTCTCCCCTGTTTGTCATAGCCCCTCTTGACCACGTGCTAGGGGTCTTGCTCTCTCGGTTGCAAACAACCACACACTATCTCCTCACCTTGCTTCCGTTGTTGAAGATGCATGTGTGATATGTTTGCATAAGACACACATGTTTTTTCTTGACTTTTATCGAGTGTTGTCCATGTCTCTTTCACACACGCACACACACTTTTTTCACTCACTCTTTCTATTTCACTCTCTCTCTCTCTCTCTAGTTAGGGACTCTCTCACGTCCATAAGCAAATGGATGTTTTGGAAAGTCAAACCTCAGAAAAGTTTGACCAGGTATATGTGGAGAAAAACATTTACATCTGGAAAGATCATTAGATTCATCACAACATGTACTTACTTCATACTATCATTTATCTTTGGTATTGTAGATATATGCAATTTCTTTATAAACTTGGTCAAATTTTCAAAATTTTGACTTTAAAAAAAATGTTGGAACTACATTATCAAACGGAGGGAGTAGCTCTTTCTTTCTCTCTCTCTCTCTCTCTCTCTCTCTCTCTCTCTGCTATCTCTCATGGGCCTCCCCTCTCACACGAACACTCTATACCGACGGGTTATACGCCACCGTGTCGTTGTATAGCTCCGATATTGTTTAGTTGACGGTCAACCAGTCCACATGCTGCCTTGTCACCGTGTTCTCAGATCTTCGTGTGCTGGCCCATGTGGCGAGGGTGAAAATAAGCAAACTAGAGGCCCATCTCGACACGCGGTGAAGTAAAAAAGTTGAAACCACTGGGTAGCACCCGCACGCTAGTAAATTGAGGGCACATTGAGGACACACTTCTTCAAAGATGGAGGACGACTTTTCAAGACAATTCACCATCGCACGGCGGCATGCATGTATGACGACTCACAGACACCCAACACACAACACACACCAGCACACGTGTACACTAGCGTCGCCGCCGGTTGAGATGGACGGCAAGGCAGCCAACAAGCGGAGGCAGCTCGAGCCAAAACCGCATTAGGCGAGCCTGGACTTCATCATCAGCCTCCCCGACGACATGCTGCTCGTCATCATCGGCCTCCTCCCCACCAAATCTGCCGTGCGGACCGCCCTGGTCTCCCGGCGGTGGCGCCCCCTCTGGCGCCGCGTCCCCCTCAACCTCACTATCGATAGCTGCCTCTGCGACGGGGATTGCAAACGCATCCAAGATCCTTCCATCGCACCCTGGGCCAGCCAGACTCCTTGACATCCGCATGTTCAGTACCAACTGCAAGGTCCAACCCAAGTTCGATGAGTGGTTCTTATCCCCCGCCCTAGATCAGCTCGAGGAGCTCAGCTTTGAAGCTGGACAATGTCGCTCTCTGCCGCCGTCCGCGCTCCACCTCGCGCCAACACCGCGTCGCGCCAGCTTTAGCTCCTGCTATCTTCACCAGATTAATGTCGCGCCCGCCCTTCTTCTCCCTCAACTCAAGTAGCTCGACCTCTTCGACATTGTCATCTCGAAGAAGGCTATGGAGCACCTGCTCCGCAGCTGTACTGCGCTCGAGTACCTTCGTCTTGAGTAGATCCATGAGTTCATTAGCCTCCACATCGCCTCGACGAATCTCTGATGGATTTATGTGTCTTGTTGGCCCCGTAACAAGACATCAATTGGAAAGAGATCACTGTAGCTGTTCCACGTTATGGTCACTGAGAATACGCCTTTCCTTGAGAGATTGCTTGTATCGGATCTAGAAGGTCCAACAAAAATCAGGGTCATTGACGCGCCGAAATTGACAGCGTTGGTGCACTCGTCTGCCAAATTCTCCGAACTCTTTATTTGATCTGTAATCGTTCAGGTACAACACTCATCTTCTTCTCCGTCTTCTTGAAATTCACATTTTTAAATTTCTTCTTGATGTATTTACGACCGTCTTCCAGAAAATGGTTCCCACAAGCTTGACCCAGTCTATGCGCACAGTGAAGATCTTGGCAATAAAATCTATCGGCCCCAATCTGGATCAAGTTGTTGGATTCCTTACATGCTTTCCGTGCACGGAGACGCTACTCATCGAGGTGAAACTTCTTTCCTATTACTAAACGGTAATCACAACATAGCTCAAATTTTTCGTAATTTTCCCAAATTACGATGACAAGTGTAGTGTTCAAAACTGCATCTACGCATTGCACCGAAAGAAATGTTTTTAGTATTCTTTCTCACGTGATCACCTGCATCGTTTTTTTTGTTGTAGTACTATAGTAGCCTAGGCTAGTCATAGTGGAAAGTAACTTAGACTACTCCAGTAACTCTATGGTTACCCTAAGAGCAAGTACTACCTCCATCTTGTTTTACTCTTCCTATTTTGTAGTACCAAAATTTGACCATAGATTTAACTAACAAAATGTTAATGCATGTCACTAGGAACTATATCGTTGGATTCGTATTTGAACATAATTTCAAATGGTGTAATTTTTAGTGACATCCATTGGCATTTTCTTACATAAATATATGGTCAAAATTTTATACTAAATAAGAGGTAGTACAAAAGTGGGATATAATGGCCCTCCACTATGTAGGCCAAAACACGTGCCAAATTCACTTGTGATGCATTTGGCATCGATGCCCCTCCATTTGTCATCTGGTGCCCCTCCATTGCTCATCTGGTGCCCCAATCTGGCTCACCTACTTTGCTCCCGTGCCAAATTAACTCACGCAATGAAAAAACACTTGCGTGGGAGAGAGAGAGAGGACTGAGGCAATAAAAAACACTTGTTTGAGAGAGTGAGAGGCTGGTGTAGTTGGTTTGATTGATTTGCTTATACATGTGGGTCTGTGTGCACAGTGGTGCCAACTCTCTCACATCGCGTGAGCGGTGCCAAAATCTTTTGATTTGACATCGATGCATATTATGTGGCATACTTTTACGAAATATGGCATCGGCCACATAGTGGAAGGCAAAAAATGCCCAAGCTCTTCACGTACTCCTAGGTAAATGAGAGGAAATAGAAATAGAGAGAGAGAGAGAGAGAGAGAGAGAGTGAAAAAATATCACTAGCCAGCCAAACCTATCGTATGAGCGAATGATATTGGTACCTCTTGATGACACGTCAATCTTATACATCCAGCTGCTCTAATATGTTCTCTTCTTTTGCAGATAAAAAAAGACCCAAAAGTGAAAAATGTGCTGCACTATAACAATCTCACCAAATGCCTTGATCTCCATCTTACAGAAATTGATTTGATCGACTATCAAGGCAGCACATCTGAGATTAAATTGGCCAGGTTCTTTGTTCTGGAGGCAAGTGTGCTCAAGGTAATGAGGTTTGGCGTTCTCTGGCGCAACAATGAATGGCGTGCTGATCACCGCAAGCGTCTAAGCCTAAATAACAAAGTCTCCGCAGAAGCTAAATTTGTTTTTGGAACATCAAGTGGCTAGAGACTCGAAAACTTATTTTCCCATTAGTGACTTTTCAAGGTGGTGGATTTTAGTTTGTACGATAATGCTGCATCCACCTAAAGTAACGAAAGTTCTTACGTAAACTTCCTAGTAATTCCCTCTTCGTAGGTCCAGCATTACTCCTAACATTTGTAATATCAGTTTGAAACTTGTAATATTGTCGTGTCCTATTCCTATGTTCTCAAAATCCTGCGAATCAAACAGGTCCTGAGTTGGTGATGATGTTGTGCCTGCCATCTTTCACCAATAGCCGTCGGATCTAGATCTGATGCATACAAAGCAAACTTCTCCAGTTTTGCAAAAAGATGCCCGCACTCATTCCCTATTTACAAACAACTCCTTGTCTCTCACAATCAGCCTTATCTCCTCCCCACCACATCTAGAAGGCCATGGAACGCGATGGCCGCTGCCCGCGCCGTCCACCCCCCAATCTTGGTGTTCCGTGCAATGCACGGGCATCTACGCACGGGAAATTATGTCGAACACGGCTAGTTGTAAGAAGGCTAGGTCTACAGCCATGATGACAGTGACTGCAGACGGTGAGGCTGACTATGGTATGCCGAACACGATGCCTATACTCAGGTGTCATGTCCGGCGTAGGGTCTTGTCACTTCACTGTGAGGAGCAGCACGTAATAATTTGACCAACGGGTAGTACAGTGCTACTACATTGGTAGTACTACTTCTATTAGTACTAGCACCACCGTCTGGATTTAGTAGTACTACCACGCCCATCTGGATTTAGTATTTGACTAGCAATATCTAGTAATGCATCTCACAAAAAATGTACTACTCCCTCTGTAAATAAATACATGGTGTATAGTTTTATTCCTATCGGCGAGATAACTTAATGTCTTTTTGCTACTTAATAGGATTACATGCAATGAACTAACCACTGCATGTGATGTTTGGTAGTCTCGAGTCATTGAAAGCATGCACGGGCACGGAGGGGGGCGAACTTCATTGATTTATCGCACTCGCTTTTGGGTGTATGACACGGGCCCAACGGGTGGCTGGCCAACCTGTCATACAGCCAAAGGCAGGTGCAGTAGAGGGGCGAGGAGTAGATGGCCAACACACATGTGAATTCAACGCAGTATGCACTTCTCATATAAAGGCTCCCGCCAGTCCAATCTACAAAATCCTACGCACCTACGCACCCAAGGGCAAGACTGATCACTCCAATCGCAAGATCAGTTGACTAGAAGCTAGACCCATGGAGGCATGAGCGCGAGCATCAGCCGGCTGTGCCAGATGGTCCACGACGCCGGCCTGTGGCCCGGCACCGAGGAACGTCTACAAGTAGTGATTGAGGAAGCCAGGGCGAGGGGCCACTTGGATGACAGCTTTGTCTCCTTGTTCGACGAGGTCCTCATCGGCTTCCTCGACAAGCTCACCGTCGTCAATAAGCTCGCGGACGACCTTGACATATGCCTCCAGCCCACGCGCCCAGGCTCTGTGATGCCTGCCACCCTCAACGGCCTCTATGGTGACAACCTCTTCGACACACTGGTGGCCCTGTGACTGCCTGCCGTCGCACTAGAGAATGTCCACCTCGAGGTCGCGCTCGCCGCGCAGCGCCTGGCGCAGCAAGACACCATCGACATAATCACCCACGTCTACGCGCAAATCGTCCACAAGGACTACTACATGCAAGAGGAGGACGATAGGACGCTAGCCTTCTTGGACCGCAGAGCAATCTTGGATGACATTGTTCAGAAGCACGTTGAGCTTGCCGCCAACGCCGCTGCTCCTCACACGTTGGTTGGTGCCCCGGTGCACTAAGGCATGAGGATGTCGTTGATGGATCTGTATGTATCTTTATCTTTCCGTCAAATCCATGTAGTAGTATATGGTACTACTAGTAATTATCTTACCTTTTGCATCAACTTCATAATTTTCCTACGTACTCCATGCATGAACTGCGCCAGAACCAAACTTCTCATTACTCTAGGGAAAATCGTTATTTTTATCTATCGGTCGCGCCATGGAGCAGAACCAAATTTTACAAGTTACAAGTTCAAAAGGAAAAGCATGTAGTGTTCGTGTCGCACCCCCACACGGTTGGTCCGACACGCCGCTCAAGGGGGAATGCGTGCTGTGTTGCATTTTCACTTACAAGTGGG
Source organism: Aegilops longissima (assembly GCA_021605205.1). Taxonomy (NCBI): domain Eukaryota; kingdom Viridiplantae; phylum Streptophyta; class Magnoliopsida; order Poales; family Poaceae; genus Aegilops; species Aegilops longissima. Next base: position 754,339,902 of record CM038682.1, on the reverse strand, counting down.
ACCGCAGTTGAGCAAACCGACTATCGGCAAACCCCCACCCCGCCCACCGCGTGATGGCTGAGAAAACAGGAGGGAGAAGAGATGGCTGTAGCACGGACTCCAAGAAAATTGGTGTCGGATGGGACTCGTGTGGGTGGCGTGTGTCGTACTGCTAGACATGAATGCTAGTTATGGCCCATGCCACCCCACTATATCGAGGTGCTGGTTACATAGAACAAATTTCCCGGAGTCCATGCTCAGTGTAGCGACCCGACCTCAGACGGTCAAGCCTCTGTGTATCCGTGCCATCCCTGGATCAGTATGCTGGCACACACAGTACATCAATGTATATATCAAAGTGCAATCACATGTATAAATAACGTAAAACTGATATATACCTCATAAGTCACAGCGGAAACAAATAGTCGGGTGTGGAGTCCCATCAACGCCATCGGCAGGTTGAGTGTAGACCGTAACCCTGTATCGTAACTCTTACTCGTCGAGGAAATATCTGCAACATGATACGTTACAGCCGTGTAGGTCCGTACATTGAATGTACCGGCAAGATCACAATAATGAGAAAACAGATGATAAAACTATACTATATGCAATGTGGCTTTGTGGCTCTGTGTCTGAGTTTTGTTTGCGTAAAAGCTGATTTATTTTCCCTACATCAAAGGAATAAATGAAGTCTATACTATGGAGTTTTCTAGCATGACATGGTTCCGCCAACCGATGTCTCATAGCCCAAATTCATCATAAGTTGCCCACAATTAAGTTATCATCCGTGTTGAGAGTTCCGAGATAGATCCAAGTCCAGATGCTCAAATTGTCCGTGAATCGGGACACGCCTAATCAATTAGGTTTAAACCTCTGCAGAGGTTTGTACACTTTACCCGCAAGATTCGATCCTCTCTTTACGCTCTCGCACTTCGAGTGTTTGAGAACAAGATGACCGAAACATGGTCTTCCAAAGAGTTCCTCTGACCACTGTCCGGTACTCAACCCATCCTACCATAGTTCTACATCTGCTAGTACCGTCCCAGCCAGAGTCACAACTGAGGTCAACCAAGCCAGAGCCCATAATGACTTGCGGTTGCACATGTAAGCTTCCGGGCGTGAAGTATTCTTCCGTCTCTTTGAGTCTGGGTGAAGCTTTCCGCAAGATGTCATGGCGCTTCTCCATGCATCCCGGCCAACCACTGGTTTCTCCAGGGTGCCCGCCAACCGCCCTTCACCCAAAGAGTGTGTATTGAATTCTTGTCTTGAGTCTTGAAGTCTTGAGGCCTTGAAGATGCAGTCCTTGCAGATTCCATCATGGAGTTGTCGCCATTGACGAGAGCCTCCATTCTCACACCACTCCCGAGCACTCATACCAAACCCCGCCTACTATAGCGTAGCATTAAAATAAATAACGCCCCGGCTTGGTAACAGGGTGATGGGTTCCTACCTCTTGCATACTACTCAACTACAAGGATTCAATAACACTACTGAGGGGTGGTTGCAAAGGTGCCACTAAATGCAATAAAACATAGGTAAGAAAAGCATGGTCAAAGTGAACTTGCCTTGTTGACGATCTTCGAAAACTAGGGATTCGTAGTAGCAAGCTTCGCACTCCGGAAATTCTATCGAGGCAAACAATAACTATAATAAGCACATAGCATATGATCACATAACACAATAGCATAGTAACATAACACGCCAAAACAACGAATCAAAACCCAAAGGAAAAACTCGAAGAAATCCAACTCAAAGTTTTCCTACTTCAAGCAACAACTAAAACTAGTTTTTACATAACAAAATTTTCTCAACATAACCTAACCATGGGTTTATGTTAACTTAACATAAAGGAATGCATTAAGCAACTAGGAGCAAAAGAATCAATTTAAACTCTATTATGAAACTCCTATTAGGCCTAATCCAATTTTATTAAGAAAATAAAATAAAACTTTTATTTATTATAAATAAAAGTTCATCCTATTAAGTGACATAAACTATCCTAGAATAATCAATCCCATGTTAAAATAAATTTATTTACTATTTAAAATAATAGGAAAACAGTAGCTAGTTAATTAATTAGGATTTACAAGATTATGCTTAAAATTATTTTTTATTAATCCTAAAATACCCAAATTAATTCCTATGGTTTGGCAATGTCAAAATAAAGTTGGGACAAAAGAATCATCCAAAATAATTTTTCTAACTCAAGTTATAGCAGATTTACTATTCTGACTAAAACTAAATTAAAGCAATTTTAATTAATTTTAACATAGCTCAATATATATTCTACAGAAACTATAGAAAATTTTCAAACCAACAAAAAAAGAATCACCTAAAAATAATAAACAGAATAAAAGATATGAATTTTTCAAAACAGGAACTATTCTGTTAAAACAGAAAACAAAAATAAAAGAAAAAGGACCTAATGGGCCTAAACTACGCACTGTACGTAATATAACCTAAACGGGCCCTAGGTTTAAACTAAAACGGGCCGGCTCAAAAATAAAAACCTAACTTAAAAATAAACCGGATGAACCGGGCCGGTTTTATTTTAAAACGCGTACCCTTCGGGGTCTAATCTTAGCCGTTCATCGTGCATCGGACGGGGGAGGGGGTCTCCGGTGACTCACCGGCGTTCGACGGCGGCGGCGGCGGCGGCGATGAGTGCGCCGGTGGCTCCGGTCGTCGGGAGGTCGACGGAGTGGCTGGGGGAGTCTTGGGGAGCTCGGGAGCGCCTGTGGGGTCGGTGGGGTCGGGGTGGCTAGGGCGGCGACGGCGACGACAATGGCGGCGGCGGATGGCTCGGGCTCGGCGCGCGTGAGAGAGAGAGAGGGGCTCCATGAGGGGTAAGGGGGAATGGGGTGGGGGTCCGGTTTATATAGGCGGGGCCTCGTCTGGTAAGGGGGCGATCGGGGATCGATCCGGATCTTGCGGATCCGCGATCGGCGGCGGCGTGATGGCGGCGGGGGGGGTTGAAGATGGGGGGCACTTGCGAGAGAGAGGGAGGGTGCGGGTCGAGCGGGCGATCGAGCCCAAGGGGTTTCAAGCGAGGGCGAGGTGAGGCAGGCTGGGGCCTGCTCGGTGGCAGTGGGCATTGGCCGGGCCAGCTGGGGGGGGTTTCACACTGGCTGGGCTGGGGGTTCTGGCTGGCGCTGGGGAGGGGTTCTCTTTTTTGAATTTATTTTTTAATAAAACAAAACAGAAATAAAACAAAATCTATAAATATTTTATATAGGACATATATATACCAAAATGATCGGGGAATATTCCTATCATTTGAACATTTTTCCAAAGGCAAAATCCAAACTTTATAAAAATCCATTTTTTCAAATTCAAATAAAATTCAGATTTGAATCCAAAACTTTTGGCATTGTTTTCCTCTGATATTTTTGAGTGTCATGTTTACTCCTCTCATACTTTTGCTCAAGTATTTATCAGGCATAGTTTTTGATATGATTCCCATTGCCGTGAGTTTGAATTCAATTTTCAAAACTCAAATTTGAAAGAGGGTTTCAAGGCACTTTCAAATGACTTTCAATTTGATACTTTTTTTAACTTCCAACTCATATTTCATATAATTGAAGAAGTCATTTTATCTTCCCTCATGAAAATCATTGAGTTGTATAAAGCTTTGAATTTGAAATATTCTCAAATGAAATTCAAATCTTTTCAAAACCCTTTTCATTCCAAATGGAAGAAGTCATGTCATCTTCACTCTAGGGTTTGGTGTTGGAATGAGCTTGAGTTCATTGAGATCCCAAAAGGCAAGGGAAAAGTTTGGGAAAGTCATTTCATTCCTCTCACTAAATTTTCAAAATTTCAAATTCCACTCAATTTCACTCAATCAATCGCACAAACAATCGACAACAAGCATAGTTATTTATTTAATATAACATTCCAAAATTTAGAATTTTGGGATGTTACAAACCTACCACACTTAAAATGAATCTCGTCCTCGAGATTCGAAGAGGCTAGCAAGAAAAGGTTAGTGGTTGGGGGTCTTCTAGCAGATCCGTCGGTCGGAATGGTCTAGTGTGCTACCACACTTAAAAGTAAGGTTATAGTTCCAATAAACTCAGATGCTTCCTCTGGAGTGCCGACATTGTATGTCTCTTCACATATCTTACAATAGCTCCTTCACCAAAGCCCTTCTGTCAGAGGCATAGAGTTCTCCTCAGAATCTTGGGTCGGTTCATCAAAGTTGTGGTTCGTCCGAGACTGGATCTTCTTAGCTGATAGGTCCGTGTCCATTCTAGATAACTATCGAAATACTCATGGTGGTCTACAATTTATGGTTTCTCCTGCAGAGAACGGGTCTGGGTTGAACCTCACCGTATAACCTACGATTGGCAACGGTTGCCTGTAAAGGGGTTCCATCATCCTACCATTCTATGGTTTTATGGCTTATCGCGTCGACACTCTTTTAAGGTTTTCGAGGCTCTCTGATTTTTTCCATCAACATATGATAGTTCATGATAGAAGTCCTCGGTATGGGGGCCAATCCATCCCGTACTTGAATCATTACCACATACGTAAACATCGAATCATGTATTCTAACACTCGGGCATACTCACAAGCATTGCCGAATTTCTCTTGTCCCCGAACTGGTTTCGAGTAAATCCATGGTTTCTGCAAGCCAAACAAAACATCTATCGTTACTTCACCACTCTCAGGTTTTTGCGTAACCTCCTATGAAACGTATGCTGATTGGATCACTGATTCTTACAAATTTATTCCTTTATCAAGGTTACATCTGTTCCTTCCAAAATCCTGGGCCTGTGGGTTATGGCCCACGTCAACACTAGTGCAGCTTTAACTCATCCTTGGAGTAACTCTCGTGTTCCTTATTACACCTCCTTTAAATCCAGTAGTACTCTGTTTCTTCATACCATCATATCAAAAGCAAAACTCCAACTTATTTTGTCCAGCTTCCTTCTATGGACCGTCATGAATAACACTTTTCTTTCTTCATTGATCCTGTGGCTTTACAGAGTACTACGACACCAAAGAGAAATGCACTAGTTTATCCATAAATCTCATTATAACAATCTTTTATTACATCCTTTTCGTGAATCCAAATTCCAAAAAGTTTATTACAAATGCTGCCACCCACATGGTTTGGTATGGTCAGACATTATTTCCAACTTTATTTATTTATCCTCCTCGAGGATTCTTCAGTCCCACTGGAATTGTGCGACATGTGCCTTGAAATCTTCAATCTTATGTTTCATCGTGGTGGCCTTGAGCTTCACCTCCATCATCTCCGTATGTACTTCACTTAGGTATTCCTGAGTATAACGGAGTCTTGCTTCAAGTATTTCTCCGATCTGGTGTATGGCTTCCATGGCTGCTTCACGAACAGCATCGAAGAAAGTTGCTTGTGGCACACGTGAAATGAAAAAGTACTGCCCCATCATCTTTGGGCAAACTCCTTTCAAATGGTGGAGGTGTACTCCACATACCAAAGTTCCACTCCTTTTGCATGAAGGGTAGCCTTTGTAGACTGCATCTCCTTCAAGGTGAATATGCTTCATCATGTCCTTCAGATCTTCGGTAATCATGATCACTTGTCGTGGTCATGATCGCTTCCTGACCTTTAAGGAAAGACTCGTAAAGTGTCGCATCTGCAGTTTGTGAAACAGAAATGATGCTCGAGTAAGGTACTTATCTCCGGGGCACACATTCATATCATCCAAACAAAACTTCAAACTCAATTTCCAATTTCCTGTTTATGCATCACAACTCACCTTCTTCCATGTTCATCAAGAATATTAATTTCCAAGATAAAATATTACAACTCCTTAAAGCTTTTCAGCATGTGACATTACAACTTTATTGAGTCATGAACTATTACAATCTCAGAGAAATCTATTACATAACTCAACTCATTGAGCTCATGAAAATGAAATTGCTTTCTACTACTCTTATTATCCATATCAAAATTCCAACTACTCAACTCCAGCTTTCATCTTGTCGGGACAGTTAATAGCATAATGTCCTGCTTCCTTGCAGCGAAAACAAATGACTCCCGACATGTCTCGGGGCTTCTTTGTGATTATGTAGGCTCCTTGGATTCTTGGCTTCTTTTCTGGACATTTACTAGCATAATGACCTAAATCCTTGCACCTGTAACAAGTGATATGACTTAGGTCCTTCTCTGCAAAAATTGCGTTGTTCTCGGGTTGCCTTCTTTTTCTCTTCCTGGATTTCTCTGTAATGATCAGAGCTTCTATTTCCCGAGGGTCAAACTTCACTTCTGCTGTCGGGAAATATCCCAGATACTCTTTTCTTTCCTTGGTGCAATATTGCGAAAAATGCCCTTCTTCTCCACATGAATAGCAGGTATTGGAGTAAAATCTGTTGAGGCCTTCTCCATCAAGGTCTTCAACACTTTCATTCATCACTGGTTCTTCTAGACCTTCCTTGAGGGCTTCCTTCATTCCATCTTCCTGCTTCTGAATAGTTTGTTGCACCGTGGAGTAAATGTGACACTTCCCCGGGTAGTGGGTGGTTCCTTCACACAGGAAGCAAGTCACCTGACTAGTTGGGCATTCCTTAGCCGGGTGTTTTTCCTCACAATGAGGGCATCCATCGTTGTGTTCCTCCTGGGTGTGTCCTATTTCTCCGCAAATCTTGCAGGCACAAGGTTTCTTCTTCGGGTTATCATAATGCTTCCGGATGAGACGTGATCTCATCAGGGTCTTCTTGAATTACTCCCAAGTTCTTGCTCCATTAAATCCCTGTATGGCTTGATGCATTTTCCACCAGGTTGCAGCTCTTTCTGTAAAGTACTGAAGAGCGTATTGGACCTCATACTTCCTTGAAACCAAATTGCTCCCGAAGTGATTTTCCATGTTCTGCATCCATAGCTCTGTCTCCGGCTGAGTCTTCGGTTCAGAGAATATCAGTCCAACTTCATTCATCATCTACGGGGTTCAAAAGTTTTGGGATGAGATATGAGAGAGGTGGGGAGGGATATACACACAATGCAAACAATAGTTTTTGAAGAAACAAGTTTTACTTTGTGGCTGTCAGAAAAACATCAAACAAATGACAGCTCACAAATCGTTGTATCTAACGTAAGTGTGTAACAGGGGTTTGTTCTTCTAAAGGTCAAATAATTCTTCAGATCCTTCAAGTCTTCGGAGTCTTCAACTGTTGTAGCTTCTAATACATGGTGAAATCCTCTTTACTCTGAAAGGGTCATCAAATCCTTCTTGGAGCGTCTTCAGTTGATCCTCCGGGTGATCAAAGGATAAGGGGTATATTCCAACTATTTGAGGTGAGAGGGTCTATTTGATAAAAATCAGAAAAGATGAGGAGTAAGAGTCTTTTTGAAAATAAAGTTTTTGAGATATCCTGTCCAAGGGGCTTTCCGATTTCTAGGGTCACGCCCTACAGTCAACATGTGCTCGATACCATTTCAGAGCGACCCGACCTCGACGGTCAAGCCTCGTGTATCCGTGCCATCCTCGGATCAGTATGTCGGCACACACAAGACATCAATGTATATATCAAAGTGCAATCACATGTATAAATAACGAAACTGATATATACCTCATAAGTCACAGCGAAACAAATAGTCGGGTGTGGAGTCCCATCAACGCCATCGGCAGGTTGAGTGTAGACCGTAACCCTGTATCGTAACTCTTACTCGTCGAGGAAATATCTGCAACATGATACGTTACAGCCGTGTAGGTCAGTACATTGAATGTACCGGCAAGATCACAATAATGAGAAAACAGATGATAAAACTATACTATATGCAATATGGCTTTGTGGCTCTGTGTCTGAGTTTTGTTTGCGTAAAAGCTGATTTATTTTCCCTACATCAAAGGAATAAATGAAGTCTATACTATGGAGTTTTCTAGCATGACATGGTTCCGCCAACCAATGTCTCATAGCCCAAATTCATCATAAGTTGCCCACAATTAAGTTATCATCCGTGTTGAGAGTTCCGAGATAGATCCAAGTCCAGATGCTCAAATTGTCCGTAATCGGGACACGGCTAATCGATTAGGTTTAAACCTCTCGCAGAGGTTTGTACACTTTACCCGCAAGATTCGATCCTCTCTTTACGCTCTCGCACTTCAGAGTGTTTGAGAACAAGATGACCAAACATGGTCTTCCAAAGAGTTCCTCCGACCACCGTCCGTACTCAACCCATCCTACCGTAGTTCTACATCTGCTAGTACCGTCCCAGCCAGAGTCACAACTAAGGTCAACCAAGCCAGAGCCCATAATGACTTGCGGTTGCACAGTAAGCTTCCGGGCGTGAAGTATTCTTCCGCCTCTTTGAGTCTGGGTGAAGCTTTCCGCAAGATGTCATGGCGCTTCTCCATGCATCCCGCCAACCACTGGTTTCTCCAGGTGCCCGTCAACCGCCCTTCACCCAAGAGTGTGTATTGAATTCTTGTCTTGAGTCTTGAAGTCTTGAGGCCTTGAAGATGCAGTCCTTGCAGATTCCATCATGGAGTTGTCGCCATTGACGAGAGCCTCCATTCTCACACCACTCCGAGCACTCATACCAAACCCCGCCTACTATAGCGTAGCATTAAAATAAATAACGCCCCGGCTTGGTAACAGGGTGATGGGTTCCTACCTCTTGCATACTACTCAACTACAAGGATTCAATAACACTACTGAGGGTGGTTGCAAAGGTGCCACTAAATGCAATAAAACATAGGTAAGAAAAGCATGGTCAAAGTGAACTTGCCTTGTTGACGATCTTCAAAACTAGGGATTCAGAGTAGCAAGCTTCAGACCGGAAATTCTACCGAGGCAAACAATAACTATAATAAGCATATAGCATATGATCACATAACACAATAGCATAGTAACATAACACACCAAAACAACGAATCAAAACCCAAAGGAAAAACTCGAAGAAATCCAACTCAAAGTTTTCCTACTTCAAGCAACAACTAAAACTAGTTTTACATAACAAAATTTTCTCAACATAACCTAACCATGGGTTTATGTTAACTTAACATAAAGGAATGCATTAAGCAACTAGGAGCAAAAGAATCAATTTAAAATCTATTATGAAACTCCTATTAGGCCTAATCCAATTTTATTAAGAAAATAAAATAAAACTTTTATTTATTATAAATAAAAGTTCATCCTATTAAGTGACAGAAACTATCCTAGAATAATCAATCCCATGTTAAAAATAAATTTATTTACTATTTAAAATAATAGGAAAACAGTAGCTAGTTAATTAATTAGGATTTACAAGATTCTGCTTAAAATTATTTTTTATTAGTCCTAAAATACCCAAATTAATTCCTATGGTTTGGCAATGTCAAAATAAAGTTGGGACAAAAAGAATCATCCAAAATAATTTTTCTAACTCAAGTTATAGCAGATTTACTATTCTGACTAAAACTAAATTAAAGCAATTTTAATTAATTTTAACATAGCTAAATATATATTCTACAGAAACTATAGAAAATTTGCAAACCAAAAAAAAGAATCACCTAAAAATAATAAACAGAATAAAAGATATGAATTTTTCAAAACAGGAACTATTCTGTTAAAACAGAAAACAAAATAAAAGAAAAGGACCTAATGGCCTAAACTACGACCGTATGTAATATAACCTAAACGGGCCCTAGGGTTAAACTAAAGCGGGCGGCTCAAAATAGAAACCTAACTTAAAAATAAACCGACGAACCGGGCCGGTTTTATTTTAAACGCGTATTCTTCGGGTCTAATCTTAGCCGCTCATCGCATCGGACGGGGAGGGGTCTCCGTGACTCACCGGCGTTCGATGGCGGCGGCGGCGACGATGAGTGCGCCGGTGGCTCCGGCGTCGGGAGGTCGACGGAGTGGCTGGCGGGTCTTGGGAGCTCGGGGAGCGTCTGGTGGGGTCGGTGGGGTCGGGGTGGCTAGGGCGGCGACAGCGGACAATGGCGGCGGATGGCTCGGCTCGGCGGCGCGTGAGAGAGAGAGGAGGGCTCCGGCGAGGGGTAAGGGGGAATGGGGTGGGGGTCCGGTTTATATAGGCGGGGGCCTCGTCGGGGTAAGGGAGGCGATCGGGGAGGGGATCGGGATCCCGGATCTTGCGGGATCCGGCGATCGGCGGCGGCGCGACGGTGGCGTGGGGCAGGGGTTGAAGATGGGGGGGGGCACTTGCCAGAGAGAGAGGGAGGGGTGCGGGTCGAGCGGGCGACCGAGCCCAAGGGGTTTCGGGCGAGGGGCGAGGTGAGGCCGGGCGCTGGGCGCTCTCACTGGCTGTGGGCCGCTGGTTGGGCCAGTGGGTGGGGGTTTCAAGGCTGGGCAGGGGGGGCTGGTGGCGCTGGGGGGTTTCTTTTTTTTGAATTTATTTTTAATAAAACAAAACAGAAATAAAACAAAATCTATAAATATTTTATATAGGACATATATATACCAAAATGATCGGGGGAATATTCCCTATCATTTGAACATTTTTCCAAAGGCAAAATCCAAACTTTATAAAAATCCATTTTTTTCAAATTCAAATAAAATTCAGATTTGAATCCAAAACTTTTGGCATTGTTTTCCTCTGATATTTTTGGAGTGTCATGTTTACTCCTCTCATACTTTTGCTCAAGTATTTATCAGGCATATTTTTTGATATGATTCCCACTTGCCAGAGTTTGAATTCAATTTTCAAAACTCAAATTTGAAAGAGGGTTTCAAGGCACTTTCAAATGACTTTCAATTTGATACTTTTTTTAACTTCCAACTCATATTTCATATAATTGAAGAAGTCATTTTATCTTCCCTCATGAAAATCATTGAGTTGTATAAAGCTTTGAATTTGAAATATTCTCAAATGAAATTCAAATCTTTTCAAAACCCTTTTCATTCCAAATGGAAGAAGTCATGTCATCTTCACTCTAGGGTTTGGTGTTGGAATGAGCTTGAGTTCATTGAGATCCCAAAAAGGCAAGGGAAAAGTTTGGGAAAGTCATTTCATTCCCTCTCACTAAATTTTCAAAAATTTCAAATTCCACTCAATTTCACTCAATCAATCAGACAAACAATCAGACAACAAGCATAGTTATTTATTTAATATAACATTCCAAAATTTAGAATTTTGGGATGTTACACTCAGCCTTCCTCTATCTCTCTTCTCAGCCAGCCAGCAAACGCGCGGAGCCCATCGTCTGTTTGCTCATATGTGGTCCCACATGTCAGTGAAAACGCAAGAGGACCCACTGAACCTGCACATCTTTCACCTCGACGTGCTGGTGATGAAAAGGAAATCCAATAAAGATCTTCAGTGGCCGCTTTTGGAGTTACTCAAGAGTAGTAAGATTCTATTTACAGTTTAACCCAAGATGCACATCACGTGGCTTCAACTACCACTCTATTTTCTTGCATGACATGACCTGGATGCTGGATGTCCCACGTGTCGGCAAAAGGAGGAAGAACTCGACCAAATCTTCGGTTGTGCTCACGGATTAGACTAGTTGTGCTAACTTAAAATTTTATTGTGTAGAATGGATGCAAGTTTTGGTATTGGGAAGAAGAGTACAACGATATATTGATAGAGCGCAATTTAGTAGATGTTCTAGCACTTTTAGCTAGCATAGAGGCTAGAGATGAGACTAGTGCACTTGTTGATAGAATAGAGGCTAGACACGTCTATTTCTTTACACTCGAAGAAGAAATAAGCACGCAGGATCGAGCCTTCGCAGATCAACAATGAATGTATCGAGAAGGCACTAATCCAACTTACAGGAGCAGTTATGGAAGTTGGATATCTTCTAAAATGTATTCTTGTGGTTCTTGTTTTTCTAGTCAAAATTTTGGTGATGTATTTCCATGTACCAAAAAATCAATGATGAAAAAAAGATATGTGTTTGCAAAGAAAAATGTACACGGCCGAGATGCGTCCACGCGATCGGCGCACGACCACCGCATCCGAGAAATGGCCCAGACACGACCCCATTGCCCTACCCAAACGGACAGAATCCGGGCAAAACGTAGGTCCGTTTGGGGTCGTGCGTTGGAGTTGGCCTTACAAGTGGGACCGCAGTTGAGGAAACCGACTATCGGCAAACCCCCACCTCGCTTGCCACGCGATGACTGGGTTAGAGAAACGACGAGGTTGAAGAGATTGTTGTAGCACGGACTACAACAAATATGGTGTCAGATGGAAGTCGTGCTGGTGGCGTGTGCCGTACTCCTGGACGTGAATGCTTGTTCTGGCCCATGCCACCCTACTGTTCCTACTACTTATAGTAGTAGTATCAAGGATTCAAGGTGCTGGTTATGTACAGCGAACACATTAACATATGGCCCACCTCACACTGTGGCCAAATTTCCTGGAGTCTGTGCTAGGTTAAAAAGTGTTCTTTGTGAGGATGGGTGGCTGGTCTCAAGTTTAAAACTTGTTGTATTACGTACGTAGACGTAGAGATAGTGCAGCATGTGAAGCTAGTACAAATAGTGTACTATTGTTGATTGGCCTCATCCGATAACCTGTTGCAATGCACCTACAATTATGTATTCGGAAAATATTTTTTTGCCTCGTCGTAGCACCCACTCAGAGAAGCGACTCGAAAGTCATTCATAAATTTAGTAAGTTTATCACAGGCATATCATTTTATTACCTACAACAGGTCATCAACCCACGACGACAACGAGGATACATTATGAATACTAAAGTTTTCATCACACAACAAATAACAAACAATGAAATGAACTTCAACTCAACCAATCCTCGGCGTTGGAAACACTTGCTTTGAACCACAAGTGATTCCCTGGGAAGGGCCAGCTACTGTCAATCTCGAGACCAACACAGTACTGATCATCCAGGCTGAAGCGGCCTACTATATCACGACCAGGGTAGGGAACCACCGCAATGTCCGACGTATAGATACAGTTGCTTCTCATAAATGTTAGTAATGTTGTGTCAATAGCAGTTGGATCGCCTTTCACCATCATTGGATAGTTTTGTCCAAGGAAGAGCGAGTTTGCTCCAAGACTATCAATACTGTACCAGGGAGAAGGTGTCGACGCTAGCACACTATTATCCATCCCGAATACCATGCAACGGGTGTTGGAATAGGTCCGGAGAGTGCGACCATGGGAGACAACACCTGCTCCCTCAGTAGTAACATCAGCAGTGGGTTGTATACAGACAAGAAGTGGTGATCCGTTGGAATTAGTTGCCAGGCACCAGTGAGCATATGGGCCCTGCTCGTCCTCATGCTCGTGATCATCGCCATCGTCATCTCCCCCTTTGTTGGGGATATTACTACTGGGCGTAAACCGGCCAGGAGAGGCCGGGTTAACTTCATCAGTAGCCAAGTATGCTTGAGGCCCGTGAGGATATTCAATAAGGGCCCAAGGCCCAGGACCGGTTTAAGGGTTGTAGCCGTAAACCGGCCTTAGTATGTAACTTGTGTTGTAAGTTAGAAATACTAGAGACCAAACCGGACACGTCTATGAGCCGGTCTCGGGACTCTGCAAACCGACGGGTGTCACCCATGTATATAAGGGACGAGCCATGGCGATTCAGACAACAGACAACAACTCGAGACTTAGGCGAAGCTTGTTTGCTCCTAGTCATCGAAACCCCATCAATTCCATCGAACTAGACGTAGGCTTTTACCTTCATCGAAGGGGCCGAACTAGTATAAACTCTCTTGCGCCCTTGTGTCCGCTTTAACCCCTTTAAGCTAACCCGTAGCGATGGCTCCACGACTAAGTCCTTTCATGAGGACATCTGCCGTGACAAAACCACGACACCCTTGGTTATAAAAAATTTCAAGTCTAGGTGGTGGAATGTTCATAGGACCTTGGAAACACAAGAAGAAGGTTAATTAGTAGAGAGGGGAAACTTGCTAACTCGCATGCATGTGGATGAAACAATTATAATTATGGTGGAAGAAAAACGTACTGAAACTACGAGGATCCCATGCAAAAACAGTGCCACGAGTGGTGGCAGCAAACACAAGACCCTCGTATTCAATTGCATCACAGTACACATCCGTGTATAGAAACTGATTTCTGAGCAATATCCATCCAGTCGAACCACGAAGGACGGCAACAAACTTGTCGAAGATAGCAACAACTTGATAGTTCTTGTAATTCCAAGAGCGGTTGGGAACTCGAGAAATTTCTATCTTTCGTAGACGACAGTGACCATGATCATATTTGAATGTACGTAGATCATCTGTGTGCTCAATCTCAGGGCACTCGGAGATTTTTGGAAGTGGAATCCACTGACGAGTGTACACATTCACAAGTTCCCACTCGCAATTGTACCCAATATAAACAACCCAATCTCCATTTGCGCCTGCCCAAGCCTTGCCCTCAAGCGATGGCATCTTAACATCATATGTATCATTATCAAGCGGCATCAACTTGCACAGTGCGAGGCTTCCCTCGTCCCCGCACCAGTCAGCAGGGTCACGACGAAGAAGATAGGGGAGATCAAACCGCTCCTGGACCCTTGGTTTCCTTGTAATGATGTTATTAGTTGAGTCAAGAATGTTCTTGAACGAACCTGCCATGCTAGCCGAGGTGATGACGTCGCACCGATCAATGAGTTCCCCCACCACGTCATCTTTCAGCTCGGGGCAAGAATAACGGGGTTGTTTCCGGCTTGTTACCTCCATGGAGAAGACGATCGAACAATGGAAGAAGGAAGGGTGAAGGCAAATGGAGGAGGGAGGAAGAGCATGCGACAGCAGTTCCAAATCGAGAGGGAAAGGCGAAGAGTCGGTGGACAGTTGCCAGTTTGCCACGGTACACGAAGAGGCGCCCTGGCCTACACGTCCTTTCGGAAATTGTACAAAAGGACTCACCGTCGTCTCACTGACATGTTGGAAAGGGACCACATGTCAACGAAACATGGTGTGTAATTTCTCGTGCAAAATGCGATCTGGCCGCGTTGTCCCGAGGTGCCGCATTAGTTATCGACCTTTATTTTTTAACATACAATCTGAGTGGATAGCTCCTGTGGTCATCACACGTGAGCGGATATATAGGTGGGCTAGGTGGGGAGGCGGCAACAATCTAAGTGCTAAAAGAGTTGATCTCGAAAAAAGAGTCGATCCAATGCTTGGTTTTGTTTGGATTTTCCAACTATGACCATTGGATAGAGTGAATCAATGGCTTACGTTCAAAGTTATTCTCATACTATAGAATGGTATAGGAACGTGGAGAGATTTGGTTGATTTTATATCGCTGAATAATATAAAATATTATGAGTGCAGACGCTCCACCCCGAGGTTTGTAGCTCCTTCTCGGTTGTCGGGAATCTATGTTCTTTGACTCTTTCATTTAAGACATGAGCTTTGTTCATCCTGTTGCCGGCGCGCGGGACATCTATATGCCTCCATTTTACAAAATCATACTATATGCCTCCATGACACGCGGGACATCTAGCATCAAGGTGGCGTGTCATGCAAGAAAATGGAGATATGCGGTGCGTAAGTAAGACATGCACTTCGATGACACCTAGTACTACGCAATATTTTTTCTCCTCAATGGCACGTGAATAGTGCACGTACTCAATGACAGAGAACGGGATGGTAGCCATGGACATGGTCGGCCCTTTTTGAAGAGAGTACTAATAAATACGTAACTTTGATGTGTCCCGTCAACTCGCAGAACGACGAGAAGCTTGCTTACTACACCTTCTCCCTCGCCAACGCGTGCGTGGTGGCTCGCGGCATGAGGAGAAACTTTTGCTTACGAGCGGTGGACGTGCAGCAGTTCATTTGGTGTCAGATTGCCAGAAGTAGTACCATCATTATTTTTCGACTTCCGGAAGAGGAGAAGAGCCAAGCACAAGGTCACCTACTAACCTACAGTACTACTATAGCCAAAGCTGGTCCACCATTTTAGATCATGGTTAATTAATATATGCGGCTCTTGCAGCGGCACATCATTTAGAGCAAGTACTCTCTTCGTAGGACCAAAGGAAGTGAAACAAAAGTTGGAGTGCATGCTAGATTGCCAATAAAAACATGATTACATAGGAAAAAAATCCTATAGCATTCTATCTGATGAATCAAATGACCAATGTAGGAAAATTATGAGGGGGGTCTCTCCAACAGTGTTCCTCGGCTCGCACCTAGCATCACGGTGGTCGAACTTGGATTCATTCATCTGGTACACGTGGCATCTCAGATCTGGTACTCCAATATTAGGTTGGCTCTATGTGATGTGGCAACTTCATATACTAACCGGATGCTGGCTATACTACTACGGTACTCACACTCCAAGAAGTGACTCGAAAACCATTCATAAATTGAGTCTATGACACGCATTTGCAAATGTACCATTCATTACATACAACAAGTCATCAACACACAACGACAACGATGATACATGTTGGATTATAGATTATTTCCAACAAAACATTCTAGTAAATACTGAAGTTTTCATCACACAACAAATAACAAGCAATGAAATGAATTTCAACTCAACCAATCCTTGGCGTTGGAAACGCTTGCTTTGAACCATAGGTGCTCTGGGAAGGGCCAGCTATTGTCAATATCGAGAGCAACGCAGGACTGATCGTCCTGGCTGAAGCGGCATATATCAGGAGCAGGGTAGGGAACCACCGCAATGTCCGAGGTATAGATACAATTGCTTCTCATAAATGGTAGTAACGTTGTGTCAACAACATCTGGATCGCCTTTAACCATCATTGGATAGTTTGGTCCAAGGAAGAGCGAGTTGGCTCCAAGACTATCAATATTGTACCAGGGAGAAGGTGTTGACCTAGCACACCAGTATCCATCCCGAATACCCTGCAACGGGTGTTGGAATAGGTCCGGAGAGGGCGACCATGGGAGACAACACATGCTCCTCAAGAGTAACAATCTCGATTACCTTTGTATCTGAGACAAGAAGAGGTGATCCATCGGAATTAGTTGCCAGCCGCCACTGAGTATATAAGTCTTGCTCGTCCTCATGATTGTGATCATCACCATCATCATCTCCCCCTTGGTTATAAAACTTTTCAAGTATAGGTGGTGGAATGTTCACAGGACCTTGGAAACACAAGAAGAAGGTTAATTAGTAAAGGCAAACTTGCTAACCCGCATGCATGTGGATGAAACAATTATAATTACGGTGGAAGACAAACGTACCGGAACAATGAGGATCCCATGCAAAAACAATGCCATGAGTGGTGGAAGCAAACACAAGATCCTCGTATTTAATTGCATCATAGTACTCATCATCCGTGTATAGAAACTGATTTTTGAGCAATATCCATGGACGAACTGTGGAATCAGTAACGACGGCAACAAGCTTGTCTAATATAGCAACAACTTCATAGTTCTCATAATTCCAAGAGCGGTTGGGAACTCGACAAATTGCTATCTTCCGTAGATGACAGCCACCATGATCGTATTTGAACGTACATAGATCATCTGTGTGCTCAACCTCAGGGCACTCGGAGATTTTTGGAAGTGGAATCCGCTGACGAGTGTACACATTCACAAGTTCCCACTTGCAATTGTACCCAATATAAACAACCCAAGCTCCATTTGCGCCAGCCCAGGCCTTACCCTTAAGCGATGGCATCTTGACATCACACGTATCATTATCAAGCGGCATCAACTTGCACAAGGCGATGCCTCTGTCGTCCGCGCCCATGCAAACAGGCTTATAGCGAAGAAGATAAGGGAGATCAAACCGCTCCTGGACCCTTGGGTTCCTTGTAATGATGTTATTAGTTGAGTCGAGAATGTTCTTGAAGGAACCTGCCATGCTAGCCGAGGTGATGACGTCGCACCGATCAATGAGTTCCCCCACCACGTCATCTTTCAGATCGAGGCAAGAATAACGGGGTCGTTTCTGGCTTGTTCCCTCCATGGAGAAGATGATCGAACAATGGCAGAAGGAAGGGTGAAGGCAAATGGAGGAGGGAAGAAGAGCATGCGACAGCAGTTCCAAATCGAGAGGGAAAGGCGAAGAGTCAGTGGACGGTTGCCAGTTTGCCACGGTACATGAAGAGGCGCCCCGGCCTACACGCCTTTCGGAAATTGTACAAAAGGACTCGCCGTCGTCTCACTGACATGTTGGAACGGGACCACATCTCAATGAAACATGGTGTGTAATTTCTCGTGCAAAATGCGATCTGGCCGCGTTGGCCCGAAGTGCCGTATTATTTCTCGACTTTATTTTTTCAATGGCGTGCCGTTCAGTTTTGAAGCATGATTAACTGGTACTGTTGGCAGAGAAAATATAAACTACTCTACCACTACTCCACCTCTAGTACTAGTAGTATAAAAAGATATATAGGCTGGAGCTTCAGAGCTTTCTTGCTAAGGGCTACCCACTTGCTTCTCACACTATCACCCTCTCTCCAGATCTAAAAAAGACGGCCTCTCTCTCCCTCCTCACCGGTGGTCACAGATTCGCTGGGGAAGAAAAGGACGTGCAGCGTTGACGCACTCGTCGTGGGCGAGCGAGGTCACGCACTGACGACAAGGCTGTCCTCTCAGACCTAGCGCCCGCGCGGGATGGCCTTCGTCCCCAAGCTTGCTGCCGTAGTGCGTGCGGAGGACGACGACCACGAGCGAAGCCACTTCCCGCCGACCCTCAGGTATGCTACCTCTTTTCGAACCATACCCTTGTTCTATTGCCCCATCTGCCACGTCGCTGCATGTGGATCTTTTTCCACTCCACCATCTTTCCAATTTGCTATCCTCTGCTCTACTGGTCACGCAGACGAAAACCTTAATTTGCACTATTAAGGAAACCCTACTTCATGCAGACTAATCCATGTCTGGGTTGAATAAGGAAAGGAATGGAGATTGTACTATCCAAGAGAGTAGGCATCGAGCATCTAGGTTGAAAAGGGGAAAATCATTAGCTAAGGAACAAGTCTCATGTCTCTTGGTTGAAGAAGGGTAGAAAGGCATGACAACACAATAGAGAATGACCAGGTCGATCGGTTTGTTGTCCTCACATAGGAAAAAGGTGGCTAAACATAACAAAAATGGGACGTAATCTACATATGCTGCCTGGATATTTGTTGCTCTGGGCAACCATATCTCTATCACCATTCTATGCGTCCGTGGAGGTACATCGTACTGGTGCGCCCACTGTCCGAATGGGCCTCGCATGCTCTTATTGTCACTTTTTTGCTATTAGTATAATGCCAGCAGTCAAGTCAAGCAATGCTACTGCTAAAGTGATGTCACATTTAACTAATGCCGCACTCAGTCTAATGCCACCGATAAATTTAAGCAATGCCATTTAATGTCACTGGATTATTTCAGGGTTAGCTGTTGATTGTGGATGTATTAAAGATTTTTCAGCTAAGGCATTCTAATGTTGTTGCACAGCCAGTATACCAACGATGAAACTTGTTACTACCTTCAAATTTTTGCACTATTAATGCTTATAGATTACGTACCTCACTTTCATGAGATAAGTTAATTTTTTTACAGTGTCACCAAAATGCCAAGGCGCTGATGTCATTTTATTTTGGTTAAACTGCACAAAAAATTATGAAGACAAGAGGAAAGGTCAAGAGTGGGCACCTCCTCCTCTGGCTGTTCTCTTGATTCGTTCGATCAAATTTTCATGTTTGATCGATTATCAAGATTGGGATAGCAATTTTTAAGGTCCCCCCGAGTTCGAAATGATATTTACCTTGGAGGTACATGGTTTGCAATTTTTTTATATTGTCATTAGTTAATAATGCTAGTTACCTTCAGACTTTTATATTTGGTTTAATGCTCATGCACAGCTAGTATAACAGTGCTGAAACATGTTACCTTTACATTTTGTATTGTTAATTCTTATAGAAATCTTCCAGTGCCAGAGTTTATTGAAATCTGTTCAGTAAAACCATTGTACTGTACCCTGTAATGAAATAACTACTCTACTATTGCACTAGCCACTGGATTAGTGTATATTTGTAGTATTTGAAATTTCGAATGGTGTTGCATTAGCGTATGGACATAAATAAAGTGTGGCAAGCTTTCCTAGATATGTGCTCAAGAAAACTACTACCTGTTTTTCTAAATACTAGACGTTTGGGTACTTTAAACTGAACCACGAAAACGTCTTATATTAAGGAACAGAGGGTGTAAAGTTCACTCAAATTATCCCGGTAAAGCTAGTCACACCTTTGTTAAAATTAATGTTCGTTATGTTATCGGAGGAGGTCTGTAAGTTTGTCTCTAATGCCTATCGACTACATACCTGACATCATGATGAAATGTTAAGTCATTTCCTTTTGTACAGTGTCACTGAATTGTCAAGGCGGTGATGGCATTTTATTTTAGTTGAACTGCACAAAATATGCTTCAAAGAAGAGGAAAGTTTAGGAATCGATCATTCTTTCAGAAAGAACTATATATGCCTTTCTGACATCAGCCGATGTTGCCTTATTTATTCCTTCAAACATGTGGCTAGAAACATTCTTGCTACCTTTTCCCATTAAGAAATTGGAATGCTTATATTTGTGAGTCTATGCTTCAACTAGTGCCACTTTTATAGTAATCACACTTTCAATATCTATGCAAACAAGGATGCTCGATTTTAGTGGAACTGCACAAAAAGTCCAACTGGTTCAACATTAGGAGCATGTTTTCTTCCAAACCTTTATATCCAATTGGTGGCACTATCAGCTATTCATTAAGAAGGTACATGGTTTGCTACTATATTTCTAATCTTTTTGTACTGTCATTAGATAGTAATACTAGTGGTTTGCATGTGAATTTATTGGCGGGGTGGACCTACATTGGAGGTGCAGGACATGATTCAATGATTGGATGCTCAATTTTGGTTGTATCGATTTTACCTCTTCCATCACTGCGAACATGGATATCCTTGGTCTGATGAAGAATAGGTGCTATATTTCTGCTCTGAACAAGCAAATCAATTCAGTATGAAATTGTCCAGGGCAAAACATGACTATATCAAATTGTCCAGTGCAAAACATGACAGATGCTAAGCGGAAGAGACATGTTTAAACCAAAAATACAAGGTGGGGTATATGTTTACTAGCTGCTTGATATTTGTGCAGACACAGATGTTTGCCCATTGCTATTTGGCAAACACACAAAGTGACCGCAATTCTGGTTCAACTGCACAAGAGAATAGTATAGTCACTGCATCCAGTGCCATTTGAAAATAGTGTAACATCCCAAATTTCCTATTTGGAATGTTTTACAATTATAGTTAAGCATCCTATGCATCCTGTTTGAATTTGAATGCCTTTTGGAGTTTCAGAGAATTTTGAGTTTTGAATTTGAATTCAAACTTTGGCAAGTGGGAAACATTTCAAAAACTAAGCCTCATAAATACTTGATCAAAAGTATGAGAGGAGTAAACATGACACTCAAAAATATCGAGAGAAAACATTGCCAAAAGTTTTGGATTCAAATCTGAATTTTATTTGAATTTGAAAAAATAGATTTTTATAAAGTTTGGATTTTGCCTTTGGAAAAATGTTCAAATGAAAGGGAATATTCCCCTGATCATTTTGGTATATATATACCCTATATAAAATATTTATAGTTATTGTTTTATTTCTGTTTTGTTTTAATAAAAAAATAAATTCAAAAAATTAGAAAACCCCGAGGGCCAGCCAGCACCCTGCCCAGCCAGCCAAGAACCCCCACCAGCTGGCCCAGCCAACCCGCCCACCGAGCGGCCCAGAGGCCAGCCAGCGCCAGCCGAGCCGCCTCACTCACCCCTCGCCCGAACCCCTCGCGCATCGGTCGCCGCTTCGCCGCACCCTCCCTCTCCTCTCACCGACAGCAGGCCCCACCCCTTCGTCAACCCCGCCTCACGCCACGCCCGTCGCCCATGGATCGCGGATCCCGAAGGATCCGGATGCCGATCCTCCGACGCCCCCCGAGGCTAGGCCGAGGCCCTGGCTATTTAAGCCCTCGCCCGCACCCCATTTCCCCCCCTAGCCTCGCGGACCCCTCCTCTCTCGCTCGAGCTCACGGAGCCCAGCTCCCGCCGCCGCCATTCTCGTCGCCGTCGCCGTCCTAGCCACTCCCGACCCCACCGACTCCACGATCGCCTCCCGACCTCGTCACACCCTTGCGGCTACTCCCGACCTCCCGGCGCCGGAGCCCTCGCCGCACTCGTCGCCGCCGCCGCCGCCGCCGTCGGACGCCGGTAAGTCACCGGAAGCCCCCTCCCCCGTCCGATGCACCACCAACGGTCTAGATTAGATCACCCCCGAAGGGGTATCTCTTTTAAAATAAACCGGACCGGCCCGGTTTAGTTCACTGTTTATTTTCATTAGGGTTTATTTTTATTAGCCCGGCCCGTTTTAGTTTAACCCTAGGGCCCGTTTAGGTTATTTTACGTGCAGTGCGTAGTTTAGGCCCATTAGGCCTTTTTCTTTTATTTTTGTTTTTCTGTTTTAACAGAATAGTTTCTGTTTTGAAAAATTCATATCTTTTATTCTGTTTATTATTTTTAGATGATTCTTTTTTTGTTGGTTTGCAAATTTTCTAAAGTTTCTGTAGAATATATATTTAGCTATGTTAAAATTAATTAAAATGGCTTTAATTTCGTTTTAGTCAGAATAGTAAATCTGCTATAACTTGAGTTAGAAAAATTATTTTTATATGATTCTTTTTGTCCCAACTTTATTTTGACATTGCCAAACCATAAAAATTAACTTGGGTATTTTAGGATTAATAAATAAATAGTTTTAAGCAGAATCTTGTTAATCCTAATTAATTAACTAGCTACTCTTTTCCTATTATTTTAAATAGTAAATAAATTTATTTTTAACATGTAATTGATTATTCTAGGATAGTTTCTGTCACTTTAATGGATGAACTTTTATTTATAATAAATAAAAGTTTTATTTTAATTTTCTTAATAGAAATTGGATTAGGCCTAAAAGGAGTTTTATAATAGCTTTGAAATTAATTCTTTTTGCTCCTAGTTGCTTAGTGCATCCTTTTCTGTTAAGTTCACCTAAAACCATGATTAAGTTATGTTAGGAAAATTTTTATTATATAAAACTACTTTTAGTTATTATTTGAAGTAGGAAAAACTTTGAGTTGGTTTTCTTTGAGTTTTCCCTTTTGGTTTTGCTTTGTTGGTTTTGTGTGTTACTTGTTATGCTATTGTGTTATGTGATCCCATTGCTATATGCTTATTGTGATTTGTTTGTCTCGGTAGAGTTTCCGGAGTGCGAAGCTTGCTACTATGAATCTTTAGCTTACGAGGATCATCAGCAAGGCAAGTTTTGATCATGTTATTTTCTATACCTATGTTTTTGTGCATTAGAATTGTCACCACCCCACCATGCATGCAGTAGTTGAAATTTTGAAGTTATTAATCTTGAGTAGTATCATGTGGTAGGATGAACCAATCCCTTGTTACCATGACCCGGGACTAAGTAGTTTACTTTGCTATGCTCGTGAGCGGGTTTTGGTTGAGTGAAATTCATAAGCAAGATGTGAGAGTCAATGATGATGACAACCCCATGAACTACAATGATCAAGATGGACTTGGAAATTCACTCTTGGGTGGAGGACGGTTGACGGGCACCACGAGAACCCAAAGTGGTTGGCCGGGATGCATGGAGAAGTGTCATGACATCTTGCGGAAAGCTTCACCCAGCCACGAAGAGAAGGATGGATGCCCATGACCGGAAGCTTACCTGTGCAGCCGCAAGCCATTATGGGCTCTGGCTGGGTTAACCTTAGTAGGGACGCTGGCTGGACGGTACTACGAGATGTAGAAGAACGGTAGGATTGGATGGGTACCGGCAGTAGCCAGAAGAACTCTTTGGAAGACCCTTTTTCATTCGTCCCGTCTTCAAACACCATGAAGTGCGAAGACTTAAAAGGAGGAATGATTCTTGCGGGGAAAGTGCGCAAACCTCTGCAGAGTTAAAGATCTAATCGATTAGCCGTGTCCCCGGTTACGGACAATTGAGCCTCTGGAACTTGGAAGTATTCGGATATCTCAACACTAAAACTAATGAGTTAATTTGAGGGGTTTATGACTTAATAATTTGGGAACGAGATATTGGTTGGCGGAACCATCTCAATAACTACCAACAATTGTAGTAATTTGCAAGCAAGTCCACTGTAGTAGGGAAAAATTTGCTTTTTCGCAAAATGATGAAACTTAGAGCTCCACAGCCAAAATGCATATAGTGATAGTAAGTTTATTATTGTTGTTCTTCATGACTTGCCAGCTTATTCAAAAAGCTGACCTACATGGCTGCAACGTCTTATGTTGCAGAGGTATATTCGATCGGAGTGAGGCTACGCTCCGCGCTTGGCGATTGCCCTTTGGAGTCGGATGGACTCGCTTTACTTGACGCTCCGCAGCATTAGTAGTTTATTTCTCATGAGTTGGCCTTGAGCGAATTTATTCCCTTGTAATAAAGACTCTATATGAGAACCGTGTAATAATATTCAGGTGTGATTGAACTTTGATTACTTTATCGATGTCTTTGTGAGTACCAAATGATCTTGGGATGAATACAGATACACGAGATTTGACGATTTTGGGTCAGGTCGCTCTGAGAGATGGTATCGAGCACACGCGACCGTAGGATCGTAACCCCTAGGATCGGAAAGCCATAGGAAGAGACCATTTACTTTTATCCTTATCATTCCGTAATTCTCCCCTGTTCAATTCTAACTCTTCTCCTATTTTCAACATTCTAGATGGTCGTCGAGTTCACCCCAGTTTTGCTACCGGAGTTTTGCCAGCCCGATGAGACGATGCCCTTCGCGTAAAGCTGGTCCAGATGGTGAAGAAGCTAAAGATCGCTCTACCCTCGATCACCGGAAGCCAACCAATGCACTTCCGGCGGACACCGCTTCTGGATTGAGGTGCATATCCGGGAGAACCTTCGGAGGACACACGGAGCCTATTGACTTTGAGTTCACGAGTTCAACTGGATCATCGGAAGGGCGTGGCGATCTATCGAGCACTTGGACATCTCTGAGAGGAGTACAGGGCCGAGCTCGATCCCTCAGACCTCGCCATGGTTTCACGCAGGGCAAGGAATGGAGATATCATCCGTACCGTTGATGACGACTCCACTCTCTCTTACATCCAGGACTTGGAGTGTCTTCTCAGGAAACGGGAGATTCAGACTCGCCGTAACTTCGAAGAAACACGGAAGCTTTTGTTCCGTGAACTGAACTGGAGGAGAAGGCACGCAGACTTCCTTGGCCATGAGGAAGAAGTCGCGGACTTCATGGAGACAGTCGACGACCTGAAGATGAAGCTTGCCGCGATAGAGGAAAAGATGGACTTGGGAGAGGACCTTTACCCGAGTGGAGATGAAGGACCCCTCGTGAGCAATGATCAGGATTTTGAAGGGATTTCCACTGAAGGAAGTCACAAGAGGAGGCGCCACAACAGAGGACGCAAGGATTATTGATGAAGACTTTTTAGTCGACCACCATGTTATTTTTTTTCCTTTTTCGTCGATCAGTTAGGACGATATTTTTCCTTCGATTAGTCATGAGCTTTTGTAATCGAGTTTGAACCATGTTTGAGTGGAATGAATAAATGATTGGTGTGTTTATGTTTGTGCATTCATATGGGTAGTGTTATTCCTCATAGACCATTGTTCTATTCTAATTTTCTCACCCACTCCAAAACACGGATGCCTCAGGGCGTGACCTTTGGTTTTCCGCCGAGCTCACCCAGCTGCTCCAAAGCAGAATGCATCGATGCAGCTACTTATTCAGAATCAGAACAACAACGCCAACAATCCACCGCCACCACCCCCTGTGGACAACTTGACTCGATTTCTGAGACTGAATCCGCCAGTGTTCTCTAGTAGCACTGAGCCGATTGTGGCTGATGATTGGCTCCGCAAAGTCGGAAGAGAGCTAATCACGGTTGGATGCACTGATGCAGAGAAGGTGCGCTTTGCCGCGCGTCAACTTGATGGACCTGCAGCTTCTTGGTGGGAGAACTACACGCCACTTATCCCATTGGTGCCATCACATGGGATCAATTCCAGCAGGCCTTCCGCACCGCTCATGTCTCACTGGAGCCATGAGTGCGAAGAAGCGTGAGTTCCGCAACTTACGCCCGGAAACCGTCTTGTGGCACGATGCGTGGATGAATTCAACAAACTTGCTCGCTATGCCCCGGATGATGTGGCCACGATGCATAAAGCAGGAGAAATTCCTTGAGGACTCAATGATGAGCTGAGTATGCAGCTTATTGTGGCTACCTTCAACAACTACCGGGAGCTGGTAGACAAGGCCACGATACTTGAAGGCAAGCAGCAGCAAATAGAAAGCATAGCGGAAGTACAGCCGGGGAAGCACAACTCGGGAGCTCGGCGAAGCCCGATATGCACCATACTCGGGAGGGCACACCCATCATAACCATGGAGGCCATAACCATGGAGGAAATGGGAACAACCGCAGCCAGGACAACAAGACAGGCCATGGCAATGGCAATGGAAGCAGTAATGGCAATCAGCACCGTTCTGCCCGGCTCAAGGATCTGAGCCACATCACCTGCTTCAAGTGCGGAAGGCGGGGCACTATGCCACCGACTGCCGAAGGCCAAGCGGAGGAATGGAAACGCAACGGAGGCTCGGCGAAGAAGCCCAATCTGTTCCCTCGTGCTCGGGTGAACCACATCGGCGTGGAGGGCGTCTATGATCAGCCGGAACAACGTGGTTGGTAAGTTTTATTGAATTCACGTTCAGTTTTGGTACTCTTTGATTCGGTGCAGCGCATTCATTCATATCAAGGGTAGTTGTGGAAAATACGGGTTGCCCACTAAAACCCTTAGAAGCCCCTTGGCGTCGGTTCGCGGGAGGAGAAGTGATGGCGAGGCTTAGGCTGTCATGCAACCCTCAACATCGGGAACCATAAATTTCCCGCAGACCTCATAGTGTTGGAAACCCAGACCTTGGATGTAATCCTAGGCATGGATTGGTTGACAAAGTTTGAAGGGAACATAGACTGTGCCCGCAAGTCTATTCTGCTCACCACCCCGGAGCAGAAGAGGATCAAGTATGTAGCCAGGCACAGCCAGATGAAGAATCAGGTGAATTCCCTCACGGGAGTTGTTTAGGAGGAAGTGCCAGTAGTGCAAGAATTTCCCGATGTGTTTCCGGAGGAATTACCAGGAATGCCACCGGACAGGGACATTGAATTTCTGATCGAGCTATTGCCCGGCACAGCCCCAATATCCAAGAGACCTTATCGGATGCCACCGAATGAGTTGAAAGAGATCAAGGATCAAATTAATGAGTTATTGGAGAAAGGATATATTCGTCCAAGCTCATCACCTTGGGGAGCCCCAGTTCTTTTGGTAGAGAAGAAGGATGGAAGCTTGAGGATGGTTGTGGATTATCGTGCGTTGAACGAAGTAACCATCAAGAACAAGTACCCTCTGCCGATGATTAACGATTTGTTTGATCAGCTAGTTGGAGCCAAGGTATTCTCTAAGATCGATCTTCGATCAGGGTATCATCAGTTGAAGATTCGTGAAAAGGATATACCCAAAACAGCATTCACTACCAGGTATGGTTTATATGAGTATACCGTCATGTCATTCGGATTGACTAATGCTCCTGCATACTTCATGAATTTGATGAACAAGGTGTTTATGGAATATCTGGACAAGTTTGTCATGGTGTTCATCGATGATATATTGATCTTCTCAAGAGCGAGGAAGAGCATAAGGAACATTTGCGTCTAGTTCGGAGAAACTTGAGAACATCGGTTGTATGCCAAGTTCAGCAAATGTGAATTTTGGCTGAAGGAAGTTGGATTCCTCGGACATGTTATTTCAGGAGAAGGAATAGCAGTTGATCCCGCCAAGGTTGAATCAGTCACCGATTGGCGATCACCCACCTCGATCAAGGAGATCCGCAGTTTTCTCGGACTCGCGAGGATATTATCGGAGGTTTATTGAGAACTTCTCGAAGATTGCCAAGCCCATGACTGAGCTGTTGAAGAAGGAAGCCAAGTATGTTTGGACCGAGGAATGTGAAGCCAGTTTTCAGGAATTGAAGAAGCGGTTGGTCACAGCCCGATAGATGATTTTGCGGACATACACAAGGAATACCAGGTCTATTGTGGCGCTTCTCGTCAAGGACTCGGAGGAGTACTCATGCAGGAAGGAAAAGTTGTAGCTTATGCCTCCGGACAGCTACGACCTCATGAGATGAACTATGCCACACATGATTTGGAGTTAGCAGCCGTAGTGCATGCACTCAAGACACAGAGACATTTCCTCGCCGGAAACCGTTGTGATGTTTATACAGATCACAAGAGCTTGAAGTATATTTTCACGTAGAAGGAATTGAACCTCGGCGGAGGAGATGGCTAGAGTTGATCAAGGACTATGACATGAGATTGCATTACCACCCGTAAAGCTAATGTTGTAGCAGATGCTTTGAGCCGTAAGAGTTATGTGAATACTCTTACAGCAGGAGGATTACCCAGAGTTAGTCGATGACCTCGAAATCTCCATTGGAGATAGTTCGAGAGGATTTGTTGCAACTCTGGAAGTTCAGTCCACTTTGGCGAAAGGATTCGTGAAGCCTGAAGTCGGACAAGGAAATTGATGAGATAAAGCAAAAGATGGATGAAGGAAAAGCTAAAGGATTTCGTAAGGATGAACACGAAACTATATGGTTCGAGGATCGTATCTATGTGCCCAATGATCCCGAGCTCGAAGCTAATTCTTGAGGCTCATGATTCACCGTACTCGATTCACCCGGCAACACCAAGATGTACCTGGATTTGAAGGAAAGTTTACGGTGGACGGTATGAAGAAGGATATTGCCGAGTACGTAGCGATGTCGATGTTTGTCAGCGTGTAAAGCAGAACATCGAAGCCAGCAGGTTACTTCAACCTTTGCTGATTCCCGATTGGAAATGGGAGAAACTTGGAATGGATTTCATCACAGGATTACCCAGGACCCGTTCAGGTTATGATTCTATCTGGGTAGTGGTTGATCGTTTGACCAAGGTAGCTCACTTCATTCCCGTGAAGACTACCTATACCAGTGCTAAGTTGGCCAAGATATACATGACCAGGATCGTATGTCTGCATGGAGTTCGAGGAAAATCGTGTCGATAGAGGAGGCAGTTTACCTCAAAGTTTTGGAAGCGATTGCATGAAACTTTGGAGTGCGAGGCTGGAATTGATGACAGCTTTTCATCCGCAGACGGATGGACAGACCGAGAGAGTCAACCAGATTACGGAGGACATGTTGAGAGCTTGTGTGCTAGACTATGGGTCTAGCTGGGATGATAATCTGCCATCGCGAGTTCTCATACAACAACAGTTATCAATCGATCGAAGATGGCCCCTTCGAAGCTCTATCACGGAAGGAGGTGCGAACACCATTCTTTGTGGGATAGTGTTGGAGATCGATCACTTTTCGGTTCCGACCTTATCGAGGATTCGAAGAGAAAGTCAAGCTGATTCGAGATAGACTCAAGATAGCACAATCGAGGCGAAAGAGTTCTGCAGACGATGGCGCAAGGAAGTAACTTACGAAGTGGGAGACCGAGCATATCTTCGTGTGTCTCACTTCGTGGAATCAAGAGGTTTGGTGTCAAGGAAAGTTAGCACCCGATTCATTGGCCCTACAAAATCCTCGAGCGTCGTGGAGAAGTTGCTTACAAGTTGGAA
Source organism: Aegilops longissima (assembly GCA_021605205.1). NCBI lineage: Eukaryota > Viridiplantae > Streptophyta > Magnoliopsida > Poales > Poaceae > Aegilops > Aegilops longissima. The sequence continues at coordinate 754,310,337 of CM038682.1, read as the reverse complement.
TTGCGGAAGGATTGTCCGGAGTTCATGATGTCTTTCATGTTTCTCGGTGAAGAAGTGTCATGCCGACATGGCGATGTTCCGTTAAGAGACACAAAGTGCCCCTAGAGGCCATACTTGAGCGGTGATCTGACCTACAAGGAGAAACCCGTCCGAATTCTCGAGACTGCAAGCGAGTCACCCGCAGCAAGGTCATCAAATTTTGCAAGGTCTTTGTGGAGTCACCACACCGAGGAAGAAGCCACACAGGGCGCCAAGAAGACCTTCTTGAGATCACCCGCACCTATTGCTTGCCAACCCGAATCTCGAGGCTAGATTCATCTTAAGGTGGTAGGTTTGTAACATCCCAAATTTCCTATTTGGAATGTTTTACAATTATAGTTAAGCATCCTATGCATCCTGTTTGAATTTGAATGCCTTTTGGAGTTTCAGAGAATTTTGAGTTTTGAATTTGAATTCAAACTTTGGCAAGTGGGAAACATTTCAAAAACTAAGCCTGATAAATACTTGATCAAAAGTATGAGAGGAGTAAACATGACACTCCAAAAATATCAGAGGAAAACATTGCCAAAAGTTTTGGATTCAAATCTGAATTTTATTTGAATTTGAAAAAAATAGATTTTTATAAAGTTTGGATTTTGCCTTTGGAAAAATGTTCAAATGAAAGGGAATATTCCCCTGATCATTTTGGTATATATATACCCTATATAAAATATTTATAGTTATTGTTTTATTTCTGTTTTTGTTTTAATTAAAAAATTCAAAAAATTAGAAAACCCCAGCGCCAGCCAGCCTCCCCAGCCCAGCCAGCGCCGAACCCCACCAGCTGGCCCACCAGCCCCACCGAGCGCCCAGAGGCCAGCCAGCGCCAACCGAGCCGGCCTCACTCGCCTCGCCCGAACCCCTCGCATCGTCGCCCGCCTCGCCCGCACCCCTCTCCTCTCACCGACAGCAGGCTCCACCCCTTCGTCAACCCCGCCCCACGCCACGCCGTCGCCCCATGGATCGCGGATCCCGAAGGATCCGGATGCCGATCCCCTCCGATCGCCCCCCCGAAGATAGGCCGAGGCCCCTGGCTATTTAAGCCTTCGCCCCGCACCCCATTTCCCCCTAGCCCTCGCCGACCCCTCCTCTCTCTCCTCGAGCTCACCGGCCCAAGCTCCCGCCGCCATTCTCGTCGCCGTCGCCGTCCTAGCCACTCCCGACCCCCACCGACTCCACCAGTCGCCTCCCCGACCTCGTCCGCACCCGCCCGGCTACTCCCCCGACCTCCCCGACGCCCGGAGCCCTCGCCAGACTCGCCGCCCGCCCGCCCGCCGTCGGACGCCGTAAGTCACCGAAGCCCCTCCCCGTCCGATGCGCCACCAACGGTCTAGATTAGATCACCCCCGAAGGGGTATCTCTTAAAATAAACCGGACCGGCCCGGTTTAGTTCACGGTTTATTTTCATTAGGGTTTATTTTTATTAGCCCGGCCCGTTTTAGTTTAACCCTAGGGCCCGTTTAGGTTATTTTACGCGCAGTGCGTAGTTTAGGCCCATTAGGCCTTTTTCTTTTATTTTTGTTTTTCTGTTTTAACAGAATAGTTTCTGTATTGAAAAATTTATATCTTTTATTTTGTTTATTTTTTTAGATGATTCTTTTTTTGTTGGTTTGCAAATTTTCTAAAGTTTCTTTAGAATATATATTTAGCTATGTTAAAATTAATTAAAATGGCTTTAAGTTAGTTTTAGTCAGAATAGTAAATCTGCTATAACTTGAGTTAGAAAAATTATTTTTATATGATTCTTTTGTCCCAACTTTATTTTGACATTGCCAAACCATAAAAAGTAACTTGGGTATTTTAGGATTAATAAATAAATAGTTTTAAGCAGAATCTTGTTAATCCTAATTAATTAACTAGCTACTGTTTTCCTATTATTTTAAATAGTAACTAAATTTATTTTTAACATGTAATTGATTATTCTAGGATAGTTTCTGTCACTTTAATGGATGAACTTTTATTTATAATAAATAAAAGTTTTATTTTAATTTTCTTAATAGAAATTGGATTAGGCCTAAAAGGAGTTTTATAATAGCTTTTAAATTAATTCTTTTTGCTCCTAGTTGCTTAGTGCATCCTTTTCTGTTAAGTTAACCTAAAACCATGATTAAGTTATGTTAGGAAAATTTTTATTATATAAAACTACTTTTAGTTATTATTTGAAGTAGGAAAAACTTTGAGTTGGTTTTCTTTGAGTTTTCCCTTTTGGTTTTGCTTTGTTGGTTTTGTGTGTTACTTGTTATGCTATTGTGTTATGTGATCCCATTGCTATATGCTTATTGTGATTTGTTTGTCTCGGTAGAGTTTCCTGAGTCTGAAGCTTGCTACTCTGAATCTTTAGCTTATGAGGATCATCAGCAAGGCAAGTTTTGATCATGTTATTTTCTATACCTATGTTTTTGTGCATTAGAATTGTCACCACCCACCATGCATGCAGTAGTTGAAATTTTGAAGTTATTAATCTTGAGTAGTATCATGTGGTAGGATGAACCAATCCCTTGTTACCATGACCCGGGACGAAGTAGTTTACTTTGCTATGCTCGTGAGCGGGTTTTGGTTGAGTGAAATTCATAAACAAGATGTGAGAGTCAATGATGATGACAACCCCATGAACTACAATGATCAAGATGGACTTGGAAATTCACTAATGGGTGGAGGGCGGTTGACGGGCACCACTGGAGAACCCAGTGGTTGGCGGGATGCATGGAGAAGTGCCATGACATCTTGCGAAAGCTTCACCCAGCCACGAAGAGAAGGATGGATGCCCATGACCGAAGCTTACTGTGCAGCCGCAAGCCATTATGGGCTCTGGCTGGGTTAACCTTAGTAGGGACGCTGGCTGGACGGTACTACGAGATGTAGAAGAACGGTAGGATTGGATGGGTACCGGCAGTAGCCAGAAGAACTCCTTGGAAGACCCTGTTTCATTCGTCCGTCTTCAAACACCATGAAGTGCGAAGACTTAAAAGGAGGAATGATTCTTGCGGGAAAGTCATAAACCTCTGCGAGAGTTAAAGATCTAATCGATTAGCCGTGTCCCGATTACGGACAATTGAGCCTCTGGAACTTGGAAGTATTCGGATATCTCAACACTAAAACTAATGAGTTAATTTGAGGGTTTATGACTTAATAATTTGGGAGCGAGATATTGGTTGGCGGAACCATCTCAATAACTACCAACAATTGTAGTAATTTGCAAGCAAGTCCTTTGTAGTAGGGAAAAATTTGCTTTTAGCAAAATGATGAAACTTAGAGCTCCACAGCCAAAATGCATATAGTGATAGTAAGTTTATTATTGTTGTTCTTCATGACTTGCCAGCTTATTCAAAATCTGACCTACATGGCTGCAACGTCTTATGTTGCGGTATATTCGATCGGGAGTGAGGCTACGCTCGCGCTTGGCGATTGCCCTTTGGAGTCGGATGGACTCGCTTTACTTCGACGCTTCCGCAGCATTAGTAGTTTATTTCTCATGAGTTGGCCTTGAGCCGAATTTATTCCCTTGTAATAAAGACTCTATATGAGAACCGTGTAATAATATTCAGGTGTGATTGAACTTTGATTACTTTATCGATGTACTGTGAGTACCAGCATGATCTTGGGATGGTACAGACACAGAGATTTGACCGATTTTGGGTCAGGTCGCTACAAATAGACACGGAAAGATTGGATAGTCACTTCATGGACTGCAGAAAAGTAGTACTGTACTATGTTTTGGCAAACACTAGGTGCTTCATTGCTTTGGTCTGATTATACAATGGGCATCATGTTGCCTAAGTTAAAGTCTGTATTCCTAAAATAGTCTCGCCGTGTGATCGAGAGAAGACCAAATCATATTGCAGTGGATGTTCCTCCATCATGTGTGGTTCATTCTCATGGTTCCAGCTGTTGGTGAAACCACTTACGTTTGCAAGAGGAATTGTAGACTTCACAAACAAATTTGTCTTTCAGTCTGTACTAAATGTTGGTCAAGAGAAGCATCCATGTTAGTGATACGTCTCCAACGTATCTATAATTTTTGATTGCTCCATGCTACTTTATCTACTGTTTTGGACTATATTGGGCTTTATTTTCCACTTTTATATTACTTTTGGGACTAACCTATTAACCGAAGGCCCAGCCCAGAATTGCTATTCTTTTGCCTATTTCAGTGTTTTGAAGAAACGGAATATCAAACGGAGTCCAAACGGAATGAAACCTTCGGGAACGTGATTCTCTCATTGAACGTGATCCAGGAGACTTGGACCCTACTCCAAGAAGTGCCAGAACCACCATGTAGAGCCTCCATGAAGAACTCCGGTAATAGAAGGATGATAAAAAGAAAGAGAAGTTGAAAACACAGGGTGAAGCCTTGCGATGATTTAGAAGGAGCTTCGCGATGAGTCATGAGATAATGCCGAAAACTTGGAACTCCGGAAAAGAAAGATGAATCAACTCGAACCGAGAATGTGACATGATGAACAACTCTAGAAAGAAGAAACTAGATCACTTGGATGAAACAATAATAGGAATTACGTTATGTGTATCCTTCACCAATTTAAATTGATGACAAGTAACAGATTTGGCATACTACTTATTCTTCTTGAGGGATTAAGGATAGAGACAGCGTAAACTTGAGAAGGTATTGATGGAACCACCGGTGGGATTTGGAAACAACGAATGAATTAATATGATAACGAAGGAAGTGAAATCTTGAACGAACCACCATAAGAATTGAAAAAGAATGTAGCAAAGGCACAATTCACCGGGAAGAAATGGAAAACGAATGAAGATGCTTGAGAGAATTTAGATACAAGAGAATGAAGAGACCATGAACTGATTAGAGGATATTTGAACGATTCACCGGTAAGATTTGGAGAACGGTAGCTACACGCTGAGAATGAAGAATTAAGACATGATGGCCTTCGGAGGAAAAAAAATGGAAACTACTCATGAAATGCTCCGGATGGGTGAAAAGAATTCCCACAATTTAAAACAATTATGAGAGGATGGCGTCAAACTTGAACAACGCATCTTTGGAAGAACGGGTAAAGATTTAAGAGGAACTCTTCTTCGGTCTTCACATGTTGAGAATGACGAGGAGAAACACCACCAAATTGTTGAGAAACTCCAGAAGGATTAAAAGAGAAAAGGTTGAGCCAAAGATGAAAAGAGTTTGAAAGCGACCTTGGAGAAGGCATGTGACTGGTGAAAATTCATTCTTACGTCAAACTTTGAAATGAATTTGAGAATAGTTCCAGGAAAATTAGAAGAGTCAGGTAAGATCCTGGGAAAAGACATGTGGGTTAGGGCCCACTCAAAGAAAACACCGTTGAACAATTTTAAAGAGAGATTGCACCGGTTGAATTAAATGACTTGAATGAGATAACAACCTCAAAATAACTTGAACGATGAACGGATAGAGAATGGAAACACGAATCTTGTGAGATATCTTCAGCACTCCAGAAAAAAATGAATAGGAAGAAGTGAATGATTAAGAGGTGCATTGGCATGAGAAAGCATTAGAAACTAGAAAAGGAATATGATGAATATCGAAAGCTTGAATTGGGTCCACCGGAGAAGAAACAACAAAGAAGGATGATGAACTTGAAACTGTTGAGCATCTTCATGGGAAATCACCGGATCAGAACATTGATTGAAAATAGTGAAGAGACTTCACATGAATAAATGGATACTTGATTAAAATATATAAGTCCTTGCGAAAAGGGTGGGAGGCGGAAAACAAAGACAACTTGGGACGGATGAAACAAACACCGTTGAGAAAACTTAGAATTGATCTAGCAAATGTTGAAATGATCGGATCCACTTGAAGAGAAGCACGCCGGTTGGGAAAAGAATTGACATGACAATCTCGATAAACAAGAAGGATTAGCACTCTCATAGAAATATGAGAACACCGCTTGAAAGGTATGTAATCAACACTTGACATTGAAGCAACTCGAATACCACAACTCAAAACAAAACCAAGGATTGGCTTGCAGAAATAAGCCGGAACAAATACATATGATAGAGATTTACCCAATCTCATATCATGCATCTGTCGGAAAGATATTCTAGGAGCTACTTGAATTCCCACCTATAAACTCCCGAAACTTTCTGGTTATGCAATCTGGTGTTGGGGATACAGGGGACACAAAATATATCACCCAAACTAACAATACCTAGATCCAGCTGTATCCATCCGTCAACACTAACCAAGAAAAGTCCGGAAATCATGTACCTCAACCTTCGAAAAGCATCCGTTATACGAGTTATGGCAATACTCCCGAACTCCCCAGTACTGGGTGGCGTCGAGGTTATCTCACCAACAACTGCATAAAAGAGATTTTCGATGTCGGCAAAACTCAGGTATTCAAGAACTGCAACGATAAAATTGTGACGACAACACCTCGGAGCTCAACTCCCCGGGACACTGCCACAACCCATAAATGTCAGGAGGCACCAAGAACAATGTTCTCGTCACAAGAATATCGGAACGATCCCAAGATACCCGCGTGATCCTAAAAAAACATTGTGAAAAATTGAGGAGAGGAAAGACAAAACATCTACGTCGAGTGTCCTCACCAAAGCGACGAAGGGGCTGAGGAGTAAAAAGAATCCTAATCTCCGATATATATAATCCTAAGACTCAAAATAGTTTTCTTCTAGACTCAACAACGACCAACAATCAAGGGGGCTCCTATGGCCGGTCGAGGCTCTGATACCAACTTGTCACGCCCAAGATGCGACCCTATCCTAAAGGAACTCGAAGATCCCACCAAGGATAGAAGCGCATCTTGAAGACGCTTTTGCAAGGTGGATATCATTACATCAAACCATTACATAATAGTTGGGGACACATACATAAGGCACAAACGCCCCAAGAATACATCAACATCATACAAGAGATCAACATCCGACTACGGATGAAACATAAACAGAAACTCAAACAATATCCACCCTGCTATCCCAGGCTGCCGAACTGGAACCTATCCCCTGATCAAAGAAGAAGCAGGAGGAGAACTCCAAAACAAGCAAACATCGCTCTCGCGTCATGATCATCGCATAACCTGTACATGCACCTGTTGGGGCAGTAATCTGTGAGCCACGAGGACTCAGCAATCCCATTACCATGGGTATCAAGACTAGCAAAGCTTAATGGGTAAGGAAAGGATAAGTGGTGAGGTTGCAGCAGCGACTAAGCATATATGGTGGCTAACATACGCAAATGAGAGCGGGAAGAGAAACAACGGAACGGTCGTGAAGCTAGTAATGATCAAGAGGTGATCCTGAACTCCTACTTACATCAAACATAACCCAAAACCATGTTCTCCTCTCGATCAACCCCGAAAAGAGACAATCACGGTTACGCACACGGTTGGTGTATTTTAGAAGAGTTTACTTCAAGTTTACTACAACCGGATATTAACAAATTCCCATCTGCCACATAACCGCGGGCACGGCTCTCGAAATTTTATACCTTGCAGGGGTGTCCCAACTTAGCCCATGATAAGCTCTCGCGATCAACGAAGGATATTCCTTCTCCCGGGAAGACCCGATCAGACTCGGAATCCCAGTTACAAGACATTTCGACAATGGTAAAACAAGACCAGCAAAGCCGCCCGATGTGCCGACAAATCCTGATAGGAGTCGCACGTACCTCGTTCTCAGGGCACACCGGATAAGTCAAGCTACGAGTAAAACCAGGCCTCGAGTTTCCCCATAGTGGCCCCGCGGGTTGCTCGGTTCGGACCAACACTCGAAGGAGCACTGGCCCGGGGGGGCTAAAATAAAGATGACCCTCGGGCTCCGGAAACCCAAGGGAAAAAAGGGCATATGTGAGGCAAATGGTAAAACCAATGTTGGGCCTTGCTGGAAGAGTCTTATTCAAAGCGAACTGTCAAGGGGGTCCCATAAATCACCCAACCGCGTTAGGAACGCAAAATCCGGGAACATAATATCGATATTACGGAAATTAGGGCGGCAAGAGTGGAACAAAACACCAGGCATAAGGCCGAGCCTTCCACCCTTTACCAAGTATATAGATGCATTAATAATATAAGAGGTATTGTGATAACCCAACATAAACATAATCCAACATGGAGCAATCTTCATCTTCACCTGCAACTAGCAACGCTATAAGAGGGGCTGAGCAAAAGCGGTAACATAGCCAAGCAACGGTTTGCTAGGAAGGGTGACAAAGGTTAGAGGTTCATGGCAATTTGGGAGGCTTGATAAGCAAGTGGTAGGTAACGCAGCATAGCGATAGAACGAAGCAACTAGCATAGCAATGATAGTAATGAGATCCAAGGTGACGGTCATCTTGCCTGAAATCCCGCTAGGAAGAAGAACGAGTCCATGAAGAAGATGAAGCCACGAAGATGAACCAAGCGTAGACGAATGAATCCTCACGATCGCAACGAAACAGGAACTATCGAGAAGAAGCACAACCGGAAAGAAGCAAACAACATAGTAAACACACAAGCATAAACATGGCATGATGCTCAACCAAGTATGATACATGTCCGGTTTAATGAGGCATGGCATGGCAAAGTGCAACAAACAATACTACAAGTTAAGTGGAGCTCAATATGCAACGAGTTGCATATTGACGAAACACCACATTGACATATTTAGTTTAATCTTATTTAATCTACCAAACAATATTAAATGTTGTTAAACATGGCAAGAGGTGAAGCATAAGTAAACTAACTATTTAGGCAAATTTAAATGAGGCCGGAACAACAAGCAACAAGTCCGGAAGATCCTCATACGCAATTTATGAATTTGGTACTTTTCTGCCCTAAACACAATTTTAATGTTGTTAAACATGCAAAGTAAGTGCACCAAGTTAAACTAGGCATTTTTCCACCCCATTTACATATAAAGTTTATTTAAAACCGAGCTATGGTTATTTAGTTATGAATTAAAGCATTTTAACATGGCATTTGAGCAAATTTAAACAAACAACATTTTAAACATATCAAACATGGATGCAAGTAGCATATTATTAATCTACACAAAATTCTAAGCATTTTACATGTTTAAATCATTTTAATCCGATGCATGGTTCATGAGTTATTAAATGCATGAAGATGAGGGTCTTTTCTGTAAAACTGAAATTCACTGGACAATAGCTAAATTCGCAGCAGGGAAAAAAACACATCGGGCCGAATTGAACAGTGCACTGAGGCGGCTGGGCTGCTCACCATGCCTCACGGGCCGGCTGGTGGAGAGGGAGGCCTGCAGGGGGCACGCTGGGCCTGGCGAAGAGGTGGCTTGGCAGGCCCGCGCGAGCACTCGAGCGGGGCGCGGTCAACGCAGGAGGGCGGCTTCATCGTCGTCTCGTTCGTGAAGTAGGGGAACGGCCAGCAGTAGGACGAAGCAGAGGACGCAGCAACGCAGCTTGGAACTCCGGCGACGGCGAGGTAGATCTGAGACGAGGTGGTCGTCCGGCGAAGAGACAGCCTGAGGTCAGGCGCTGCTGCAGGTGCTCGCCTCTCCCGTCGGCTTAGGCGTGAGGGGGTCGGGGTCGAGGAGGCAGGCGCGTCGGGGTGGCCTGAAGGTCGAGGTCGCCGCGGGTTCGCGGGATGAAGCACGGCACGGCCGCATCCTCTGGACTCTTTGGAGCGAGGCGCTTGAGTCTCCGAGCTGCGCGGGCCGACCTCTGGATGGCCATGGCGCTGGAGCTCTGTTGAGTCTGAGAGAGATGAAGAGATTAGGGAGGGAGAGATGCGAGGAAGAGGAGCGGAAGGAGAGGGTCGCCAGAGCTGGCCTGGTCGTGGATGCCGGTGGGGCAGCTCATCGGGGCGTCGGCATTTAACCGGAGGGGCGGCGTGGGGCTTGAGCACCGGCTGTAGTGAAGATCGAGCACGAGGTGCTCGGGGAGGATCGAGCGGGAGGAGCTCGGGGCCTCGGTTGCGGGATTGGGTGGATCGAGGGGAGGAGATGGTTGGCCCGATCGGGAAATCGAGGGAGAGTCGGGCTGTGGTGGTGGGGATTGGATCTGGGAGGATCCCGATGAAGATACGGGAGAGAGTGGCGGCGGCGGCTAGGAGGATCCCTAGAAATTAGGGATTTGGTCTTGGTTTAGACTAATATATATATATATAGCGGGTGGGTTAGACTAGGGCTATCTCGTCCCTCCAGTCGTAATCGGACGGACGGAAAAATAGGCTAGGGAGTTTAAATAAGAAAACGGAGATGTTTTAATAAACGTTTGGGGATGATCCTGATCCATCGGTAACGACATAGTGGGTCGGGTTCGGGACAACTTTTGGACGTGCGCGAGGGGTCAAGAGAGGTCAACGAGGACAAGGGCCTGACAAAATGACAACGGAGGCAAATAAAGAAAAGGGCAACTGCAACCGTCTACGAGGTTTTATGAAAACATGCGGATGCAATGCGGCTGATGCGATGAGATGAGATGCATGGCATGAACAAAATGCAAAACAACAGACAAAACCCAACCACGCAGGAAATAACATATCACATCGCTGGAAATGGCAACAGTTGGAGTTACAATTATGGAAAGTTGTATCCGGGGCGTTACAGTGGATTTGTTTTAAAGAAACTTGATCTCTCATGCTTCACTTAGATTATTTTGAGAGTCGTTAATAGCATGGTAATTTGCTTAATGTTAATATACTTAGTGTTCAAGTTATGTGAAACTTTCTTTTTTTTGAGTGAATTAAATACCAAGATAAGTTTGATGCTTCATAATTGTTTTGAGATATGGAGGTAATAATATTAAAGTCGTGCTAGTTGATAATTGTGAATTTGAGAAATACTTGTATTGAAGTTTGCAAGTCCCGTAGCATGCACGTATGGTTAAAGTTGTGTAACAAATTTGAAACATGAAGTGTACCTGGCTTGTGCATCCTTATGAGTGGCGGTCGGCGACGAGCGATGGTCTTTTCCTACCAATCTATCCCCCTAGGAGCATTGCGCGTAGTACTTGATTTTTGATGGCTTCTAAATTTTTGCAATAAGTATATGAGCTCTTTTGACTAATGTTGAGTCCGTGGGTTATACGCACTTTTACCTTTCTGCATTTGCTAGCCTCTTCGGTACCGTGCATTGCCCTTTCTTACCTTGAGAGTTGGTGCAAACTTCGCTGGTGCATCCAAACCCCGTGATATGATACGCTCTTTCACACATAAACCTCCTTATATCTTCCTCAAAACAGCCACCATACCTACCTATCATGGCATTTCCATAGCCATTCCGAGATATATTGCCATGCAACTTCCATCATCATCATTATGACATACGTTACTTTTGTCATATTGCCATTGCATGATCATTGAGTTGACATAGTATTTGTGGCAAAGCCACCATGCATTATTTTCCATACATGTCACTCTTGATTCATTGCACCATCCCGGTACACCGCCGGAGGCATTCATATAGAGTCATATTTTGTTCTAAGTTTTGAGTTGTAATTGTTGAGTTGTAAGAAAAATAAAAGTGTGATGATCATCATTATTAGAGCATTGTCCCAAGTGAGGAAAGGATGATGGAGACTATGATTGGCCCATAAGTCGGGATGAGACTCTGGGCGAAATAAAAAAACAGCAAGGCCAAAAAAAGGAAGGCCCAAAAAAATGAGAGAAAAAGAGAGAAGGGACAATGCTTCTATCCTTTTACCACACTTGTGCTTCAAAGTAGCACCTTGTTCTTCATGTAGTGAGTCTCATATATTGTGCTTCAAAGTAGCACTAAGATCTTCATGATAGAGAGTCTCTCATTTTGTCACTTTCATATACTAGTGGGAATTTTTCATTATAGAACTTGGCTTGTATATTCCAATGATGGGCTTCCTCAAAGTGCCCTAGGTCTTCATGAGCAAGCAAGTTGGATGCACACCCACTTTAGTTTCTTTTGTAGAGCTTTCATATACTTATAGCTCTAGTGCATCCGTTGCATGGCAATCCCTACTCCTCATGTTGACATCAATTGATGGGCATCTCCATAGCCCGTTGATTATCCTCGTCGATATGAGACTTTCTCCTTTTTTATCTTCTCCACACAATCCCATCATCATATTCTATTCCACCCATAGTGCTATAACCATGGCTCGCGCTCATGTATTGCGTAAAGGTTGAAAGAGTTTGAGATTATTTGAGTATGAAACAATTGCTTGGCTTGTCATCGGGGGTATAGAAGTTGGGAACATCTTTGTGTGACGAAAATGAAGCATAGCCTAACTATATGATTTTGTAGGGATGAACTTTCTTTTGCCATGTTATTTTGAGAAGATTGCTTTGATTAGTATGCTTGAAGTATTATTATTTTTATGTCAATATGAACTTTTGTCTTAAATCTTTCGGATCTGAATATTCATATCACAAGTAAGAAGATTTATGTTGAAATTATGCCAAAGTATCACTCCGCATAAAAATTCTCTTTTATCATTTACCTACTAGAGGACGAGCAGGAATTAAGCTTGGGATGCGATCGTCTTCAACGTATCTATAATTTTTGATTGCTCCATGCTACTTTATCTACTGTTTTGGACTATATTGGGCTTTATTTTCCATTTTATATTACTTTTGGGACTAACCTATTAACCGGAGGCCCAGCCCGTAATTGCTGTTTTTGCCTATTTCAGTGTTTGAAGAAACGGAATATCAAGCGGAGTCCAAACGGAATGAAACCTTCGAACGTGATTCTCTCACCGAGCGTGATCCAGAGACTTGGACCCTACTCCAAGAAGTGCAGGCGGTCACGAGGTGGAGGTGCCCCCTACCTCGTGGGCCCCGACGCTCCACCGGCGTACTCCTTCCTCCTATATATACCTCGTATCGCTAAACGATCGAACAGGAGCCAAAACCTAATTCCACCGCCGCAACTTCCTGTATCCACGAGATCCCATCTTGGGACCTGTTAGGAGCTCACGAGGGGGCGTCCATCACGGAGGATTCTACATCAACACCATAGCCCCTCCGATGAAGTGTGAGTAGTTTACTTGAGACCTTGGGTCCATAGCTAGTAGCTAGATGGCTTCTTCTCTCTTTTGGATCTCAATACAATGTTCTCCCCCTCTCGTGGAGATCTATTGGATGTAATCTTCTTTTTGCGGTGTGTTTGTTGAGACCGATGAATTGTGGGTTTATGATCCAGCTTATCTATGAATAATATTTGAATCTTCTCTGAATTCTTTTATGTATGATTGAGTTATCTTTGCAAGTCTCTTGAATTATCCGTTTGGTTTGGCCAACTAGATTGGTAGTTCTTGCAATGGGAGAAGTGCTTAGCTTTGGGTTCAATCTTGCGGTGTCCTTACCAAAGGAGGAAGGGTTGCAAGGCACGTATTGTATTGTTGCCATCGAGGATAACAAGATGGGGTATTTATCATATTGCATGAATTTATTCCTCTACATCATGTCATCTTTCTTAAGGCGTTACTCTGTTTTTAACTTAATACTCTAGATGCATCTTTGGATAGTGGTCGATGAGTGGAGTAATAGTAGTAGATGCGAATCGTTTTGATCTACTTGTCTCGGACGTGATGCCTATATACATGATCATACCTAGATAACCTCATAACTATGCTCAATTCATCAATTGCTCAACAGTAATTTGTTCACTCACCGTAGAATATCTATGCTCTTGAGAGAAGCCACTAGTGAAACCTATGGCCCCCGGGTCTATTCTCATCATATCAATCTCCATCACTTTATTTACTTCCTTTGTTTTTACTTTGCTTTTACTTTTCACTTTGCATCTTTATACCAAAAATACCAAAAATATTATCTCTATCAGATCTCACTCTAAGTAAGTGACCGTGAAGGATTGACAACCCCTAATCGCGTTGGTTGCGGTAGCTATCGCTTTGTGCAGGTACGAGGGACTTGCGCGTGGCCTCCTACTGGATTGATACCTTGGTTCTCAAAAACTGAGGGAAATACTTACACTACTGTGCTGCATCATCCTCTCCTCTTTGGGGAAAACCAACACAAGCTCAAGACGTAGGAGTTAGTAGGAAGAACATATGTTTTTTCTAGATCTTTGCTTTTGGAGCTACATATTTGTATATGATCTGTGAATCATTGAGATGCATTAACATGTTGATATTATGTATGGGAATCATACTAGTTGGTTTTAGTTGTGTCTTATCTTTGCTTTTGGAGCTACATATTTGTATATGATTTGTGAATCATTGAGATGCATTAACAGTTCCTTATATATGTTCGCTCAGTGTTTACAAGTTACTGATCGATCACTAGCTAGCCTACTAATGCGCTCCTGGAAGTATGCAAGATCCAAAGTGGCAGTTTTTTGAATAAAAATGCCTACCTCTGAAGAAACTGACAAGCTGCTATGAAGAAAATGCCATGCGTATCTGAAGAAAATGCCAGCGAAAACATTCGCAAATGCCTTATCTCCCAGCTAAAGTTCATGAACTAATGCCCTCGGCTGCGACTCGTTGCATGCTGCTCCGCGTACTAGCTGCGAGTGATTTTGAGTGCCTGCATGCAGCCGGCTGTAATTAAGGCAGCTAACTGATGTGAAAAAAGATGCGCTTTAATTGTTGTGGGCCTTTTAAATCCATGGAATCATTATTGACAAGGAGGGAGATGATTCGAGTGCACTTATTTGACTGTCATGCCGGCGTGCGACCCAGCACAGTCAGAATTTCAGTTTCTCTAGTTTTCCATGGCAAGCTGGCGCGCTAAGCCATGCCTGCTTAATTATGCATTGAATGCCGATGACCATCGCGCTACCTTCCGCCTATAAGTACAGTTTCCCGGCCTTCTATGGTGGCACCGTGACCCAACTCGCCCTATCCTCATAAGCCCCCACCGGCTCGATGTCGCTCGCCACTTATCCTCGCTCTCGCCACGTCTGCCATGCCCCCGCCCGTCCGCGATAGGCGAGGCTGGAGGCGGTCACTGCCGGAACTAGTGTTTGGTTTTTCACCGGAAGGCGGACGGAGGGAGGAGGCATTCTATCGGTCTTTAGATGGCAATGCGGAGATCGAGGACTTGTTGGAGCGCGACCACCTGGCGGAGGAGCAGGAGTTGTTGGAGCGCGACCGCTTGGCGGAGGAGCAGCGTATCGCCGATTTGCGGCGCCAGCGGGACATGGAGCAGCTGGGCACCGACGCTCTGAGTCACGAGCAGAGCGCCCACAACTGGGCCGACTAGGTGGAGGCCGACACCGGCAATAGCCACGAGGCTGTCGGACGCGCACGCGTTCAGACGCTGATTTTACTACCAGCTCGTCAAGTGGGTTTCCGGCTTAGAAGCCAAGCTTGATGGACCACGCCCGGCATGGAAAGGGCCAACGCGCGCGAGCAACGCGCCCTATCGCACCTCTGGCAAGTCTGAGGCGAGGCGGAGGACGCCGGTGCCGACGTTTAGCATGTACCGCAGATGGTGGCCGGCATCGTCTAGTTAGCTAAGAGTAAGTTAGTACTTGTACGCTACTAGAGTATTAGTGGGAGTAGATAGTTAACTTGGCTATGATGGTTGTCAACGTGGAAGTTCAGTACTCTATATGTGGATTAGACCTATTACTTTGCTCTGAATGTTGAATTTCCGTTTAAGCGTATGGAATGGGATGTTATTTTTTAAAATTGGTTGTATTTGTCCTCCACGGGTTTAGAGGCTAACTTGTGGGCCTACCAAGTTGACGCATACACAATCAGGAGATGATTGTACGTGGAGAGGATGACAGCAGGGACCCGCCAAGATCATGGCAGTATGCAAGCAAGTGCCTCCTTATTTCAAGCCAATAAAAAATGGCTCCTCCTAATGGATTTCTAACATCTCGGTCCCATGCCATTGTCAACATAGTCAATAAACGAGAGAATTGCACAATGAGCAGCTGACACCAGGGACCCAGCAGCTCGCCCAGTTATTTTTGTTTTGGGTTAATAGGATAAATGCCACTCCAAATCTGGTGTTTCTGAGAAATGCCACTGCAATTTCCAAACTTTGAAAAATGCCATTTCCAGTGGCATTTTTCGAAGTCTGGAGTGGCATTTTTCAAAGTTTGCAAATTGCAGTGGCGTTTTCCAAAGTTTGCAAAAATTGCAGTGGCATTTTTCAAAGTTTGGAAATTGAAGTGGAATTTTTATGAATCGCCATAATTGGAGTGGCATTTATCTAATTTGTTCTTGAGACGGAAGCAGAGTGTCAACTGGGCTGTGCAGGGCACTCTGGCCAGTCTAGACAACCTTCTCTTTTATGTTTACCATAGACCAGCCCAGTAGTTTTTTTTCTTTCCGAAAATGGCTAGCCCAGTTTTTTTTGTGATTTGCCAAGTAAGTCTCTTTGTCAGACCTGTTGGGCTGCAAATCTTTCAAGACGAGGAGAGCTTCATTCGGCTGGACGAGAAAATAGCCTATCAGTAATGAGAAATGGGTTGTACATTTTTAAAACACATCAAAACGGCAATTAATTTCCAATTTACTTTCTTATTTAGAGATTTTAAATTGCATTAATTTTTATGCATGGACAATTTGTTGGATTTTATATTGATATACATTTATTTTTAAAATCAGTTTGAATGTGACTCGAAATTTCGGGATTAAAAACGGTTCCGACCGCACCGAAATATGCAAAATTTCGTATAATTTTTTAACTGTGGCCACAATATCGGTTGTAATGCTAACAAAAAGAATATGGGCTCCAAAAAAACCTTAAGAACTAGCAAATGGGCTGTAAATTATTAGAAATAATGGCAGATGGGCAGTATGCTGTTTTCCACAGATTTGAGGCTTTTCTAAAAAAAAGGTTGACGCACAAGCAGTGACTATTGGATGTCCATCCAATGGCTGTCGTGCTTCTTCAATCTCTGCTCTTCCTGCTCCAGCCGCTCAAACAAGCGCCGACGGGACTGCCTGCTCCCTCCTCCCCGTGGCCGGTTGTGCTGCCGTGCAGGCCTCACCGCCCCACCATACTCACATTGCTGGCCTAGCCATCCCTCTACTCACCCACACTGCTTTGTTATTCTCCGCGACGGCAGATTTAACCAAGAAACTCTCAGACAACAGTACTCCCCTCCGTGTGGGAAACAACTATCGAGTATTCCCTACCTCCGTGTTATTCCCTTCCTAGGCCTTGCCGTCATCCACCGCCCTAGTGCTCTGGGCGCGGCCTGGTCAAGATGGTCAACGACCGACATGCATCTGAAGTGGACTGTACATGGAGAGGCTGACAGCTGGGTCCACGGCCACACGCAAGGAAATGCCTCCTTATTATGCGCAAAATAATGATTTCTCCACCTGACATCTGGGACCCGCTGATAGGGCCTCTGTATTTCATGAAAAAAACGTTACCGCCGCTAACAGCTCGGACCCACCAGCTATATCTTCGCACGCAAGAAAGTGCGTCCTTATTACACACAAAAAAATGAGTACTCCCCTGCTAGCTGGGACCCAGTATAGTGGCAGGCTGACTTGTGGGCCTACTAAGTTGACGGGGACGGAGGGCTTTGTCAACTTAGTCAATATGCACGATTCTAGCTCCAAAGGACCGTCGATGTCCATCCAACGGCCGTCGTAGTGCTTCTACAACCTCTGGTCTTCTTGCTCCACTACCAAACCAGCGCCGGTCGTGCCTCGTGCTCCTGCCTCCCATGGCCGGGTTGCGATCTTGGCGGGCGTCACCGCCCCTACTACTCCCACCGCTGGCCAGGCCATCCTCTACTCACCCACACCCTGTTATTCTCAAGGTGGCGATGACTTCACACCGCAGCGAACGATGAACCCTCATACTCCTCTGGCTGGGCATCCACTGCCGCGTCTTCCCCGGCTCCGCGTCGTCCCCTTCCTAGGCCTCGCCATCATCCACCGCCCTGGTGCTCTCGGCACGGTGTGGTCAACGTGGTCAAGGAACGACTACCATCGGAAGAGTACTGTACGTGGAGAGGCTGACAGCTGGGTCCACGGCAGCCGCAAGGAAGTGCCTCCTTATTACGCGGAAAATAATTATTCCTCCACCTGACAGCAGGGACCCACCGGACGGGCCACCGTATTTGGTGAAAAAACGTTTCCCCCCTGACTGCTGGGACCCACCGGACGGGCCACCGTATTTCACGAAAAAAACGTTCCCCCCGCTGTCAGCTCGGACCCACCGGAAGTGCCGCCTTATTACGCACAAAAAAATGAATACTCCCGCTGCTAGTTGGGACTCACCTTGGTGGGTGGCCGACTTGTGGGCCTACTAAGTTGACGGGGACGGAGTGCTTCGTCAAATTAGTCAATACGAACGATTCTAGCTCCAGTGACCGTACGATGTCCATCCAACGGCCGTAGTGCTTCTTCAACCTCTGGTCTTCTTGCTCGAGCCGCCCAAAGCAGCGCCGGTCGTGCCGCATGCTCCTGCCTCCTGTGGCCGGCTGTGCTGTCGCGGAGGCCTCACAACCCCCTACTATTCCCACCGCTGGCTAGGCCCTGCGGCGACGGCAGACTCACACCACAGCCGAACCAGTGAACCCTCGTACTCCTCTCCACGCGGGCTTCCACTACCGCGTCTTCCCCGGCTCCGCGTTGTCCCCTTCCTAGGCCTCGCCGACGTCCACCGCCCTGGTGCTCTCGGCGCGGCGTGGTCAACATGGTCAAGGAACGACTTCCATCGGAAGAGTACTGGACGTGGAGAGGCTGACAGTTGGGTCCACGGCCGCAGCAAGGAAGTGCCTCCCTATTACACGCAAAATAATTATTCCTCCACCTGACAGCGGGGACCCACCGGATGGGCCACCGTATTTCGCGAAAAAATGTTTCCCCCTGGCTGCTAGGACCCACCAGCTACATCTTCGCACGCAAGGAAGTGCGTCTGGGCAAAAAAAATTGATTTTCCCCTGACTTCTGGGACCCACCGGCTACATCTTCGCACACAAGGAAGTGCTCGACAGTCGGGACCCACCTGGTCGAAGCGTACGTAGCGTTGTCATTCTGGTCGTGAACGTGTACGTAAATACTAGTCGATGTAGAGGCGAGCACGTGTTGTAGTAGAGGTGCGCACGTAGCATGTACACGTACGTACAGCGGCCAGGGTGCAAGAAAGTAAATACGGCCACGTACGTACATACGGGCAGGGTCTCGAACGCCTACTTGCGCGTACGTACGGCCAGGGCTCGTGTACATGGCTGGGTCGGAATGGAGAAACTGTGTCGTTGTCATGTTCATGGGGAGGCAACGGAATGCGTCATGTTCATCGGGAGGCAACGGAACGCGTGGGAGCCAACCGACTTGGATGGAACAGCCGATAGAAACGAGGCCTGGCGTACCGCAGAACGGAGGAAACAGCCTTGTGTTCGACCGGCCACGTTCGAAACGGGATCTTGTTCATCGGGAGGGGTCTGGCGTACCGCAAAACGGAGGAAACGGACCTCCTACGGTCGAAACGGGGGTCCTGTTGATCGGGAGGGGTGTGGCGTACCGCAAAATGGAGGAAACGGACTTGTGTTGGAGCGCTATGGTCGAAACGGGGGTCCTGTTCATCGGGAGGGGTGTGGCGTACCGCAAAACGGGACTCCACGGGATACTGTTCATCTCCGTCGTCGACCCCCTCCAGCCTCCACGAGCTACTGTTCATCCACCGTCGACCTCCTCCAGCCTCCACCTCGATTGCTCATCCACGGGCTCTGCTCATCCAACCTCCACCGCGCTCTCCACCGCTCTTCGCTCAACCAGCCCTCTCCATGGGCTCTGTTCAACCACCCTCCACGGGCTCTTGCTCATCCAGCCCTCCATCGTCTCATCGTTCATCCCGCCTCCACGGGTGGTCCTGTTCATCCAGCCCTCCACGGGTCCTGTTCATCCAACCCCAACCGGCTCGACCGATCGGGTCCTGTTCATCCAGAGGCAACACCACGGGTCCTGTTCATCCACCCCACCGGAACTATTCATCCAAACCCCCCCAAAGAACGCCACTTTGTTCATCCGAGGCAACACCATGGAGTCCTGTTCATCCACCCCACCGAACTGTTCATCCAAACCCCCGGCAAACTCTCACTGCTCATCCGAGGTAGCATCGATCGGCTTGATTAGTAGCGATGGCGGCGAATCGCCGATCGGGTTTAGTTAACACCATCAATCGATCGATCGGGTTCGAGAACGCGAGCGTAGCAGCGGTCTGTCGCTCGGATTCGATTAGAGCCCAACGCCTCGCTCGGGTTCGATTAGAGCCCAACGCCGCACTCCACGCGTGCGTGCGTGTACAAGAGAAACGCGCATCGCTCGGCCCCAACCACCCACCGTAACCGGGAACACCCCGATATTTTCCTCGCCCTCGCTTCTAGCACAGTTTTTTCCGTCATGGACGACCCAAAGAATGTCATGCAGCTGCATATCCGGCCCGCCCAGGACGAAAAGCCCATTTTTGTCATGATTTTTTGTCATCGAAGTAGGACCCCACCACATCTATGATGATACCGGGTTTTGTCACAATTATCGTCATAGAAGTGTCATAAGTATGACAAAAAAATTCATTCGCCCAAAATGACACGGATGTGTCTTTTTTTGTAGTGATCGTTGTCGTCTCGCCAACTATTGCTTCTATGACTATCGCTACCGCTTAGTGATAAAGTAAAGCAATTACATGGCGATTGCATTTCATACAATAAAGCGACAACCATAAGGCTCCTGCCAGTTGTCGATAACTTTTACAAAACATGATCATCTCATACAACAATTTATATCTCATCACTTCTTCACCATATCACATCACAACATGCCCTACAAAAACAAGTTAGACGTCCTCTAATTTGTTGTTGCCAGTTTTATGTGGCTGCTAAGGGCTTCTTCCAAGAACCGTTCTTACCTATGCATCAAAACCACAATGATTTTTTGTCAAGTGTGTTGTTTAAACCTTCAACAAGGACCGGTCGTAGTCAAACTCGATTCAACTAAAGTTGGAGAAAAAGACACCGCCAGCCACCTGTGTGCGAAGCACGTCGGTAGAACCAGTCTCATGAACGCGGTCATGTAATGTCGGTCCGGGCCGCTTCATCCAACAATACCGCCGAATCATAGTAAGACGTTGATGGTAAGCAGTATGACTATTATCGCCCACAACTCTTTGTGTTCTACTCATGCATATCATCTACGCATAGACCTAGCTCTAATACCACTGTTGGGAAACGTAGTAATTCAAAAAAAATCCTACGATCACGCAAGATCTATCTAGGAGATGCATAGCAACGAGACGGAAGAGTGTGTCCACATACCATCATAGACCGAAAGCGGAAGCGTTTGTTAACGTGGTTGATGTAGTCGAACGTCTTCACGATCCAACCGATCCAAGTACCGAACGTACGGCACCTCCGTGTTCAGCACACGTTCAGCTCGATGACGTCCCTCGAGCTCTTATCCAGTAGAGGGTCGAGGGAGACTTCCGTCAGCACAATGGCGTGGTGACGGTGTTGGTGATGTGATCCATGCAGGGCTTCGCCTAAGCACTACGATGCTATGATCGGAGGAGTAAACTATGGAGGGGGGCACCGCACACGGCTAAGAGAACTATTGGTGTGTCTTTGGGGTGCCCCCTGCCCACGTATATAAAGGAGGGTGGAGAGAGGCCGGCGGCCAGGAGGGGCACGCCATGGGGGGAGTCCCACTTGGACTCCTAGTCCAAGTAGGATTCCCCCCCCCCCTGTCGGTGTCAAAACCGGCGGATCTCGGGTAGGGGGTCCCGAACTGTGCATCTAAGGCGGATGGTAACAGGAGGCAAGGGACACAATGTTCACCCAGGTTCGGGCCCTCTCTATGGAGGTAATACCCTACTTCCTGCTTGATTGATCTTGATGAATATGAGTATTACAAGAGTTGATCTACCACAAGATCGTAGAGGCTAAACCCTAGAAGCTATCCTATGGTATGATTGTTCTTATCCTACGGACTAAACCCTCCGGTTTATATAGACACTGGAGGGGGCTAGGGTTACACGTAGTCGGTTACAATGTAAGGAGATCTACATATCCGTGATCGCCAAGCTTGCCTTCCACGCCAAGAGAGTCCCATCCGGACACGAGACGAAGTCTTCAATCTTGTATCTTCATGGCCCAACAGTCCGGCCAAAGGATATAGTCCGGCTGTCTGGATACCCCCTAATCCAGGACTCCCTCAGTAGCCCCCGAACCAGGCTTCAATGACGATGAGTCCGGCGCGCAGATTGTCTTCGCATTGCAAGGCGGGTTCTTCTCAAATTCTGAATACTTGTTTGAATAGTGTCCGCTTCCCATAAATGTTGCACTCCTTGGCTTGCGCCTAATAATGGAGATCCTCCACGTTGAGCGAATGAGAAGCAGGGCATTTTACAATTGCCACCCTAGCCATGTAGGCAAATCTCCTATTAAAGAGACGGGGATTCACAGATCCATATCATACCATCCTCCCACAGCGAGTATCCATCGAAGCACGCCTGGAAAAGATCCATTCCAACATGGCCAGTCGCCACCGCTCCTCCTCTCGCCCCCGTAGCCCTAAGCCCGGTGATTGGAAGAAGTGTTCTGTCCCGCATAGCCAACTAGTGAGGCTACAGACCGAGATTTCTCCCCAGTAGATATGGTCCCCTGCTCGAGCAGACTTGCCACCTATAATGGCGGAGAACAAACAGAGAGCTTCCCAATCCCTCCAAAGGGAATGGGTATGCCTTGTCCCTTACTTATTAAGGGACTGGATTTCCAATTCACCCGTTCCTCCGCGGGCTCCTGGAGTTCTCTGACCTCCAGTGCATAATTTCACTCCTGCCTCCATATCGCACATTGCTGGCTATGTCGCTCTTTGCGAACTATTTTTGGGCTGCGAAGCTCACTTTGAGCTATGGAAGAGGCTATTCTGCCTCGTACCCCGTACATAGGAGGGGTCACTGTTTCAAGTGGGCGGAGCCGAAATATGGCGCATCGCCGGGACCGGATACTTGTCCGGCACCCCGAAGAAGGCATCCGAAGACTGGCCTTCAGAGTGGTTCTATATAGAGGACGTCCCTCTTCCGGATCCTATTTGGATCGGCCTTCCTGAGTTTAATAATGTTCCTCTGAAGAAATGCCTAAGCTGGCGACCAAGGAGCCCTCAGGAGGAAGATGATAGAGACGTTTCTTACCTGATGAGCCGTATAAAGGTGCTGGCTCTATCAGGACTGACTACAACCGAAGTTATGTCAATATGCATTATGCAAGGGGTGCAGCCGCTTCAATACCGAGGCCGCCCAATGTGGGACTTTAACAGGGAAAACGATGCCACCCGCTGCGGCCGTAAGGGGCCGGACTCCGTTGCCTCTCTGGCAATAACTCTATCCAGTCTGTACAAGGGAGAGGAAGAGGAGTTCCTCCGCATCAAACCGCGGGACGGATTCTCCATGTACAATCCTCCAAGCTGGGTAAGCTGCCACTTTTCATACCCTTCCCTTCCGCATTTCCACAATAAATGTCTTATTTTGCCCGTTCACCGCAGGAGCTGCGTAAGGCAGTAAGGGAGATAAATAGCCCACCTCCACAACCAGAGGAACCTGAACGGTCCCTCGACCCCGGCCTTCAAGAGGATCCGGAAATATTCGTGGAGCTAATCGATAGGACATTTTATCAATTAAGCCATGATGAGGCCATGGTGGCTATTACAGCCGACTATCCGGGGCTACTGCCTGCCTCGCAGGTAAGTGAGACCAGGGGCCCAACCTTTGAGAAGTATCCTTTCCACGCACCTTACCTTCCGTATCTGCATGGTGTCTTACAGGGAAGGTCCTCCGGACGCCATGCCGAGCCCGTGGCGAGTTACCAGCAAGGGGTACCGAGGCCCGGCAGGCTGAAAAGAAAAGCGGTTCGGACTGAGACGCCGGCGCGGAGGTATGATATAAAACCTCGCTCCGTGGGTTTGTCTTTGAAAACATAATAACACCCATGTTTTCGAGAAGGAAAAATACTCGTCGGACTATATCCGGAGAAGTTGTCGATCACGCCCCCACTAGCCGGGCTCCATGGCTGGACACAGAGGCGGGGCACGCGTCGGACGTTCCTCCTACAGAGGATGCGGATAAAATCTCCGCTACAAATTCCGAAGTGGAGAGCGCCATGAATCACAGGCACCGCCGGGCCGTACTCCGTGAAGCTTGTTTCTCCCAAGAGGCATTTGATGCCTTCAATTGGGGAGACGCGTACATACGTGCTGCTCAAAATGGTCTTGCGAGAGCCACGGACCAGTATGTAAAGGATATACGGGTAAGAAAATTTGATGATTATATACATCAGTAGCCCCCGAGACTTGAAACAGTTGGCACAACTGATTTAAGGATCATTATCTGTGCAGGTTCTTACAGAGAAGAATACCCAATTGTCTCAAGAGCTGGAAGAGTGCAAGGCCCAGCTACGGGCAGCAGTGGCCGCATTGAAGGAGTCCGAGAAGGCCCCCTCTGGTAACACCTGCTTTAAAGAATGACAGGTACCATATAGGATGCAGCATGCATGCAATTCTGACAATAAATATTGCAGATGACGCCGGAGTGAATCCGTATGAGCAACATGTCATATGGCGGCTAAAGGCTGGCGAGCGTGTGCTTACAAAGGTTAGGCAGGAGAAAAACGATCTCCAAGATGCCAATACCCAGCTGAGCGTGGAACTAAAGGATGTTCGCGCCCAGCTGTCAGACTACGTGAAGGAGAACAAGCGGCTTCGACGCGGCATTTTCAGTAAGTGCTTGAACGAACTTCAAAAAGAGTTCGGCGAGGAAGCCCCCTAACAGAGTTATGTCTGCAGGTATCTTTGACAGTCGCCCCGCCGAACGAGATGCCCGGTCTCATGGGTGATCTTCTACCAGAGCTCTCCCAACTGCACGAACAAGTTCGGCAGGTGATGCAAGATATTGCCCAGGCCTTATGGACATCCGGCTCCCTGCCCGAAGGCCTTGGAGGACTTGCAGAGAAGCTCAAGGGAGCACGGCGGCGCTTCCGATTATGGAAGGTATGTGCCTGCCGTCAAGGTGCCAGGGAAGCCTGGTCCATGGTGAAGAAGCGGTATACCAAGGCTGATCCAAACCACATGGCCGAGGTCGGACCTGTGGGGCCTGATGGGAAAGAAATCTCTGTCAGTTTGGTGTATCACCAAGTAGAGTTAGCCGCCAAGTATTCCCAATAGGATTGTAGGCTAGACAGCCTGTTGGATGGCATAGAAGAGGAATTTAATTAGTCTAAGTGAATATGTAATTTGAATGACATGTAGAATGTCTCTAGCCGGATTGTAAATCATTTGTCATGGCAGACCTTTTCGCTTCAACCTCTGGACCCGATAGTCCAGAGTGTATCCGAATACCAGCGCAGTTATGTAAAAACCGGGGTATGCGTGGAAACCAGGCGTAGGGGTCATAAGTGCTTGAACAGACAAGTACCCAACTAGTTATATATGTTATATTACATGGGTAGTAAGAAACATCTTGCAAGGAGAATAGTTCCATTAAGGGTTCCTTTCCCTGGGTACGCATGCCCTAATGTGCATGTACGAACTGCGAGAAGAGACGTAGGCAAAAACATCTGGGGGCAAGTGGAAAAAAACAAAAAGTCATCTTTTATTCACCGACCGAATATTCCCTTAAGAACGCTAGCTTTCGGCTTCACCCATTCTGAGGTACACTGTCGGGACCCCGATTCTAAGTCACACCGATCTAGCCTGTAACACCTCATATCACTTTGCGGCCTCACGCATGGTATTCCCACGGGTGTCGCCTTACCATGGCCGGGACCGTTTATGCCTTTTGGCTCACGATATGATAGTGTCGCTAGCATCCATATGATAGAGAACCCGGGCCGACATGACTAGTCGTGAACCCAAAGTGGCACTAACTTATGGGGACAGGCATACATGAAACAACATCGAGCATGTCGGTCAGCAGCGTGTGAATCCGGCGAGTAGGTGGGCTAACAGACTCGGAAACCAGTCAGTAGCTGGCTAGGCAGGACTCGGATGTCACCGCGTGACATTTCAAGGGACGGACACAGAACGAAGTGAATCACATGTCGGCCAGCCTAAGTGTTCGGAGCGGTAGTGCTTGAGCTAGCAGGACTCGTAAACCGGGCTGTAGCGGACTACCATGGCTCGTGGAAGCACTAGACTACATTTCCCCATAAGAGAGGCTACCAAGGATAGACAACTAGGTTGTTGGATCCCACACATAGCAATACACGTTACACGTACGCATAACATGCAAGTATGTGTTGTACAACATGGCATCACAATATAATGCAAACTCATATAGATAAAGGCTCAGAAGAGCCACATAGCATTTAATACAAACAGGGGTCACATGACCCATCATTCAGAGCATACAAGCAACAAGCGGAAGCATTACATGTCTGAGTACAGACAACTACAAAAGAAAAAGGGTGAGAAGCCTGACTATCTACAAGACCCTCCCAAGGGTACAAGATCGTAGCTGAGGTAACAAGCTACTAAATCAAGTCCAAGCGGAACTACTAGTAAGACCGAAATCTCCGCTGCAAAACATAAATAAAGCAACGTGAGTACAAAGGTACTCAACAAGACTTACATCAGATCCTATTATACATGCATTTGTATCAAGAAGGTAATGTGGGTTTAGTTGCGACAAGCCAGCTTTGACTCAGTGGCTATCCTGTTCTACGACTACAAGAACTTCTTTGAGGTGATATGGCGCACACGAGTCCACTAGTCACCACACAATACACTACTATGGATTCATCCCCGTATCCCTACGAGAAGGCCATCCATAGCACTCACACTTGTCTTGAGCATTTTAGAATATCCACTTCAAGTTGTCTATGTACCACGTAAGCATCCAAGAAGTCCATAACCGAGGACACGGCTATTCGAATAGATCATGATAACCCTGCAGGGGTGTACTTCTTCACACACGCTCTCACCACTTATCACCATGTACACGTCATGTACCTCGGCAACCTTCAAGCGGAAGCCTGGCGAGGGTGTCCGCCACGACTTGACTAACCACACAAGACTCTAGCCCAGGTTTATCACCTATTCGGGTTCCATCCGCAAGGAGATCCGGCCGGGGTGTCGCTCACGGCCCCAAACGATGTGTGCAGGGTTCCCGAGCCCACCATCCGGGTGCCACTCGGTACACCAGGCCACATGTGCCTAGTCTGTCCCAAGCCCACCCTGCCGGGTGCCACTTGGTAGAAAAATAGCACTACCTACAAACACCAGAAACTAGTTGCGACTCCTGGACAGAGACCAAGTTGATTAATAAGTCGAGAGGGGCCGAGTTACCGGAACCCAATGTGTGGTAGTATCGAGTCATTGGACAACATACATAGAACTCAGTGCTTAAGGACGGTTCCAGTGAGACAACCCACCATGTACTCCTGCATGGCCTCTCACCGCTACCTTTTACCAAATCGTGTTCACACACTTCACTCTCAGCATCAGAACATATCGTAACACTCCAATTCATTCCCACTGAATCATACCTGACACAACTCTAAGAAATAGCAGGCATAGCATGGTAGGAACACAACATGGCTCAATCAACTCCTACACATGCTAGTGGGTTTCAACTATTTACTGTGGCAACGACGGGTCATGCAGAGGAATGGGTTCAACTACCGCAGCACAAAGTAGCAGATGAATCGTTGTTGTCCTAATGCAATAATTGAGAGCAGGAGCGAGAGAGTAGGATTGTATCGAAATGAACAAGGGGATTTGCTTGCCTGGTAAATCAACAAGGAGGCAATCGCTTCACGCATAAGTACTGAACGGTTCCGAGCAGGACCTATCGAGAAGGAACGGTGCCAACAATCAATACACAAGCATATGCAACAATATGATGTATGAACATGGCATGAAGATGTGATGCTGTTTGAGCTAATGCAACTAGTATTCAATTTGAATGATGTCCATTTGAACCAAGGGTTAAAATGCAACTCCAAATTAAGCTCTTATATATGCCATTTATATGTTTTCACCTATACAGCAGGTATAAGTTGTTTGTCATGCATGAAACTGATAAAGATGGATAGATTGCATTTTCTGATAATTTTTCATATATAAATTATTTCAATCTGAGCTACGGTTGAATTTCTATGATTTTTGAAGTTTTGGGCATTTTCGAAATTCCTGAATAGGAATAAATCCAGAAAATTGTATCATCAAGCCGAAGATTGAGTAAGCATGATGTCGCAAGTCAACCGCGCTGACTGTCAAACCTGACGGTGGGGTCCACACGCTGTCATGGTTAATTAACAAAGGTTATAATTAGCCTAACTAAAATTAGGGGCGCCGGCCCATCTCGCCACCGACCCACACGGTCAAACACCAGTCAACCGGAGGGGGGGGTTAGACCCGTCAACCCCACTGGCGCTTAGCCACCGGGCGACCACGGGCTCAAGCGGAGTCCTCACTGGAGGCCACGAGAGCGGGCTGGGCACTCAGAGGTCGCCAAGGCCTCACAAGATCTGTGGAAGCAAAGGGAGGCTGCGGGCGGCGGAGTCACGGAGCGAGGCTCACGGCGGCGGCCTGAGCTCGCTCGAAGCGGGCGCGCTGCTACAGAGCTGGGAGGCAGGGGAGAAGGGGAAATCGATGCAGGGCTCACGGAGGACTCGGCGGCGCCGACGGCAAGCTCGTGGACGGCCGGACGGCGACGCAAGGGCGGTGGAGATCTGCGGCGGCCGGCGATGAAGAAGACGATGGTGGCGACGATGGAGGCCGTCCGGAGGTGCGTGGCTCGACGAGGAGGGAGAGGGTGTCGGGGAAGCTGATCGGACCCACGAACACCTATGGGACCGGCGGACCGAGCCCCTTTCGGTTCGGCGGGGGGCGGAGGTCGCACGAAGAGCAGATCGAGGCGAAACACACGAGCAGTTTACCCAGCTTCGGAGCTCTCTGGAGAGAGAATACTCCTACTGCTGCATGTCTGATTGTATTGTGTTCTTGCTAGGGAGCGCTGAGAGCTACAAGACCTAGCGTGAGTGTTCTCTGTTTCAATGAACCGAACCCCTTCTACGCTATGCATGGGCCTCCTTTTATATGCTCAAGGGTCTCCGGCAGTGGCAACGTAGACAAGGGCAAAATGGAAAAGAGTGCGGTTGGTACAGCTACTTGTACAGGTATCATACCTAACCCTCGACGGCAGGGGACAAAGGCATTAAATGCCCATCTACGCCGCCCAAACAAAGGCAAACAGGGACCGTCAGGGCGCCACCGCCACCATGATGGTGATCTTGTCGCCGCCACACATCAAGCTCGGCTGGCTGCAGCTTCTCGCCACGCACGCCTAGAATGGTCCTGTGGCATACACGTTAGTGGATGTGCTAGAGCGCAGTACAGATTAGACCGCCGCAAGCGCCTTGCCGCTGTTGTTGCCTTTGTCGCGTCTTAAGCTTGTCGCCATCAGCCTTCCCGCAAGCTCCTCTTGCCGGGCCTTGTCTCCTAGGTGCCTTGTTATCTTCCGCAAGCTCCTCTTGCCGGGCCTTGTCTCCTTGACTTAAACAATTTGTTCTTGAATGGCTCCAATGGAGCCGCTGGAGGACCTTGGCGGTCACCCGCAAGCCTTGCCGCTGGATGTCATGATCGCCTGCGTGCACAAGTTCGGGATACTAGGGTACCCCTACTCTAGTACACCGGCAGAGCCCCGGTTCAGGGCACACACGGTGCCGAAGCCATTGGGCCAGCCCAAAACAGGCACGGGCACGCCGCGCCCTGGGTTACGCCATAACTCGCCCCGACCCACCACGCCCTCCATGAACGGCACGCCGAATGCGGCGCGTGGGAGAGATCGTGGGGTTTGTTTATTCGAAAGCGGAACGTCCGCCTCCCTCTTTATAAGCAGAGGAAACAGGGCAGTTCGCCCACCTCGCCAGCTTGCTGTCCAATCTCGAAAACCTCCGCTGCTCCCCTTCTTCCCAAGGTCGAAGAGCAGCCCGCCCCCATCGCCACCAAAGATCACCAACACCGCCGACCCCCTCACCACCTCCGCCATGGCTCCGGAAGTCGACAAGGGAAGGCCGTGAAGTCGCCGAGGCGCAGCGGCTCATGGGCGCCATGTAAGGAGCGGGCCATCTTCCCTCAGCTCGCGCCAAGGATCCGACGGAGTACTACTACCTCTTCGGTCGACGGAGACGCGAAGATCCACGACGACGGTACTCCCAGCTGCCGCCGAACTAGCTCCAACTGGGTACCCTTTCTTCGCTTTTTCTATTGGGGCTCGCCCGCCCTTCTCTGAATTTTTTGCGATATCATGAACACCTACGGTTCCGCCTCCTTGACTTCACCCCCAATGTTGTCTCGACCATGGCAGTTTTCGCACATCTCTGCGAAAACTTTGTCGGAGTCCATCCAAACGTAGCCCTTTTCCGCCACTTCTTCATGCCCCGAGTCGAGAGAGGAGAGCCACTTGTCGGAGGAATCGCTGGATCTCAAGGATCGCAAGAAGGAAGCCTATCTGGAGGGAGAGCTCCGTAGCAAGTGGGAGGAATGGAGGGCAGATTGGTGTTGGATTGTTGAGGAGAATCTGCAGCCCTTTACCGCCCAGCGCCAAACCCCAATAGTGTGCGGCAACGATTGGAGTAATGTGGCCCCGTAAGATGCTAGATTGAAGATTGCCGTCACCCGGATCTTGCGCCTCGGGTTGCTGGGCTCACCAGAGGCACCACTGGCGAGACTTCCTTCGCCGCATTGCCCTTGCAGGAGAGGAGGAGACATGCTTGGGAGTTCCGTAACGCGCGGATATCATGAGGCTGCGCCTGGCCTCAACTTCAATTTCACCGTTTTGGAACTTGACGCGATGCTCTTGAGCTGTTCGCCTGATCTCGATCATCCCGAGATGTTTAGTTTGCCGAGGGGTGTCGCTCCGCTCGCAACAATTCTCACTCGACCGCATCCGCGTAATGATGCCATTGTGCGACTCGCATGGAATCGTTCCCACTTGGCAAGAGCCTGCGGATGACGTCGTGCGGGAGTTCTTCGACAGCCTGGTAGAAGTGCCGGTCCGCCCCGATGAGAAAAAGGGCCTCACCATGACACCATCGACGATGAGATGCAACGACGCCACCAGGCTGGAAGAGGCGGCAGCAGCGCTGCCGCCGCAGGAGTTCGGATTCACCGTGGAGGAGGCAGAGGCAGCAGAGGCGGCAAGCCTTGTCGAAGCGAAGGAGTTTGTCAAGGCGAGGAAGAGCTTGCCGAGCCTCGAGGCTGATTCGAGCGAGCCCGCCGAGGGCGCCTCCTCTCCACCTTCAAGCAGCTTGCCGCGAGCAGAGCCCCCAGCTCCACCAAGAAGGCGTCTTCGCAAGGCTGGAGACGTAGCAGGCGGCAGACGGGTCATCAGCCCAAGGCCAAAGACGACTCCACCG
Source organism: Aegilops longissima (assembly GCA_021605205.1). NCBI lineage: Eukaryota > Viridiplantae > Streptophyta > Magnoliopsida > Poales > Poaceae > Aegilops > Aegilops longissima. The sequence goes on along the minus strand of CM038682.1, from coordinate 754,279,041 downwards.
CGGCAAGCACTGCCGCTGGAGCACCTCACGCCACAGAAGAATCGGAGCGGGACCTCCTGTGCCATTGCCGCCCCGCCAAGCGCCAAGGGAACCCACTCTTCTTCGCCGCACCGGGCGAGCCAGAATTTGATCTCTCCGCCAGCTCCGACGAGGAAGAAGAAGAGTAAGCTTCAGTTGTACTTGTATTTCTTCGACTTTGTTGCTTTATCTTGTATCTGATTTGCTTTATTCTGAACCCATTCCTTTCGTGACGCTGGCCCGAGAGCGCCGAAGAGAGCCAAGGCCCCGTGATTGTCATCGAGATTTAACCCATCATGGCAGCAGGAGGCGCTGTCTGAGACCTCCTTGCCGGACCCGCAACTTTTTCTAAAGCAGCCTCAGCCGCAGCCCCCCAGCCAGTAAGTATATGGTTTACTTTTTGCTTTCAAAGTGCATGGGTGCTCTTTCTTTGCTGATATCTGATTGCTGGTTTGTGTAGGAGCAGAGCGGCCCCACCAGAATGCCCCAAGCCGCCTCCCCGACATGCCATCTGCTTCAACTACACCGCCAAGGAGGATCCCCGGCAAGGAGTTGCTTCCGCAAGGAACAGTTCTCCAAAGAAGGGATGGCACCAGGACCCTCCGTGGTTGAGACCACGGCTGCAGATCCCAGCATGTAATCCTCTTGCTTGAAAACTCCCCTTGTGTTCTTCTTCTTCTGATTTTCTTTTTGAATATCTGCTTGACTTTTCTTCATTTTCTGGTCGTCAGATCCATCTGCTACAGAGCCAATGGAGACCGAGGTCGCCGGCGAGGAGGACGCGCGCGGCAACACTGACGACGCCGCCGCCATCAAAGAGGAGGCTGGTGCTAACGAGCCCGCCGGCGAAGAGGCCGCCAAGGCTGCTGCCGCAGAGGCTGGCGAGGGTCCGGGCGATCGTGACCGACGGCCCCGAGGTCGCAGGAGCGCCAGCGCCAGACCGACCGCCGATCCTCCTCCGCCATCGCAGCGCCAGTTCGATGAGCCCCAGCCCGCGCTTATCTCAAGGCCGGCGATGGCGTTTTCATCAAGCTCCCGGGCGCCGAGCCTGTGGCGCCGGTCAAGGAGAGACTCTCGACGAAGAGCTACTTCGCTCATTGGCCGACGCTGGTCGACGCGCCAAGCAGCAGCGGGCGGCGAAGTCCGAGGAGGAGCAAGCTTGAGAAGCCGCTGCCGCCTACCGCACCCGGCAAGCCAAGCTGGAATCCCGGAAGCGCTTGTCGCAAGGCGGAGCGACATCGAGAAGCGTGGAGGAGCTCCGGGCATCAATCAGAAGCTCTCTTCGGTCTTTGGCAGGAGCGGAGCGACTCGCCGAGGAGCGCAAAGCTTTCATCCTCGAGAAGGCTGAGGTTGAGGAGCAGCAGCGGCTTGCTGCCGAGAAGCTGTCTGCGCAAGAAGGAGAGTTGGCGCAGCGGAAGATCAATCTTGACAGCCATGAGGAAGATCTTGCCGCGTGCGAGCAAACATTTGGTGGGGCTCTCAAGGAGGCAAAGGATGCTGCCGCAGCTACCGAGGCCGCCAAGAAGGAGTTGGAGACGAAGGTGACGCAGCTGGAGGCCAATCTGAAGGAGAGCGGCGAGAAGCTTGCCGCACTCAAGCATGAGCGCGAGAAGGACGCCTACACTCTTGGCGAGCTGCAGGCTGCCTTGCCGAGAGGAGCAAGGAGCTCAGGCCGCCAGACTCCAAGGCGATCTCGAGTGAAGCCGACCACCTTGACTCAGACACGCTGGAGGGCGCCAGGAGCGAGAGGTGGCCTTGTTGAGAAGATCAAGGCCGACGAGGCACCGCTGGCGAGTGCTACGCCGCCTGTAACACCTTCGTGGAGAATGTGGAGCACTGGACCGAGGGTCTCGTGAATGTTGCCGCAGCCATCGACGGGAGCCGGGCGGAGCCGGGATGGTAGATCTTGGGTATTCTTCCGATGAGCACCTCCAGCCCAGCGCCAAGCTCAGCTTGTTCTTCAAAGGCGCAGGACGGCCCTCCAGCGACTCCGGGAAGAGATCCCAAAGCAGCTGGCCGACGAGTCGCGCCAGATCTGTGCAGGAGCTCTTCAGAAGGTGCTGATGAAGGTAGCCTTCCGCAATCCGGGCCTCAACCTCACCGACGTCCTCAAGTCCCTGCCGCCGGATGCTGATGTGGAGGCGCTCAAGACCCTTGTCGCACCCATTGTGGACAGGGTGAGCGGGATCAAGAGGGTTGATGGCGACCGCGTAGATTAGGCCGCCCGTTTTATTTTTTCCTTGCCGCTGCTGATCATGTTATGAGAACAATCTATTAGAGCAGCGGCAAGCTATCTTGTAATATAACTCTATTTTGGGTAATGATTGCTATGTTATTTCCTTTACTTGATTCCTTCCTCTGTATGTTTTTGCCCTATGCTTTTAGGGAACTTGTCGGCGTAGGCACCTTTGCCGCGAGCGCTGAGTGCGGAACGTCAGCAGCCTGCTGGCGGTGCCGCTTCCGACAAGCAACCTTGTCGCGACTAGTTGCAGCTCACTTAAGTTGTTGAGCGGACTCGAAACAAAGTAAGGGTGCAACTAGCTACGAGTTGGTTCCTCCGCGCACAGGTTTTCCATACAAAGTACGGTCGTTCGAGGAAGATAACCTAAAAAAAATTTAAAAACTAATTGCTCAAACTTTGGCAACTTAGCTTTTCTGTCGTTTGCTTCCCGGTAAGGCGAAACTTCCTCGAGCGACGCTTGGCCCACACCATCATCTTCTCCTTCCCCGGCAAACTTGTGGGCGAGGGAACCTTCCTTTCTTTGAGAAAGAGAAAGAAGAGAAAATAATGGTATGGAGCCTTTCGGCTCGTTATTGCTTACCGGAGTAGGTGCTGCACAAAGTGTCAGATAACGCATGCAATAATAAAGTAGAAAGCATGAAATTGACAAGATGTGAGGAGCACATGAGCTTTACTTATGCACGGGGTCTGCGCCCGGCTTTGTACAAAGGATTACATGCAACATCGGCAAGACTTGTACAAAAGGCGGTTGCCGGAACAGGTTCCGACAACCGCGCCCTACGGGTAAAACTTACGAAGATGTTCAATGTTCCAGGAGTTGCTCACTGGAATGCCATCTTCGGTCTCAAGGTGGACAGCGCCAAGCCTAGTGACTCGTTTCACCCGGTAAGGGCCTTCCCACTTCGGCGTCAACTTGTTGGAATTCTTGGCGGACTGAACGCTACCAAGAACAAGGTCGCCTTCCTCGAGACTTCGGCACTAACTTTGCGGCTATGGTAGCGGCGCAAAGCTTGCTGGTATCGAGCAGCTCGAACAAGAGCTGAAGACGGTCCTCCTCAAGGAGCAAGTCGTCATCTTGTCGCAATTGCTCTTGCTCAAGCTCATCATAAGCGAGCACTCGAGGTGACCCGTATACGAGTTCCGGGGGAGAACTGCCTCGCTCCATAGATTAGAGCGAAGGTGTCGGCCGATGGCTCAATTTGGCGTCGTCTTGATCGACCAAAGAACCACCGCAGCTCCTCAATCCAGTTTCTTCCGCACTTGTGCAGCCCGTCGAAAGTTCTGGTCTTGAGCCCGTGCAGCACTTCAAGATTTGCCCTCTCCGCTGACCGTTACTTCTCGGATGAGCAATGAAGCGGCACCTTGGCGCCAAGATCTTGGACGATTGCATGAAGGTGCGGCTTGAATTGCGTGCCGTTGTCGGTGATGATCCTGTTAGGAATCCTCAAACGGCAAACAATTGACCAAGAACTTGATCGCCGATCGTGTTGTCACCTTCCTCATCGCTTCCACTTCCGCCACTTTGTGAACTTGTCGATTGCAACGCATAAGTACTCAAAGCCCCGACAGCTTCGGGGAAGGGGCCGAGGATGTCGAGCCCCTGCACCGAAAATGGCCAGGATAAAGGGATCGTCTGGAGAGCTTGAGCTGGCTGGTGTATCTGCTTGGAATGGAACCGCACGCTTCACACTTGGTTACTTGTGCAGTTGCATCCGGAGGGCTGTCGGCCAAAAGAAACCTTGCCGAACGCTTTGCGGCAAGTGCTTTTGCGCCAATGTGGTGACCACATATGCCTCCATGTATCTCGCCAACAGCTTCGTCCGTCTTCCCGATGAATACACTTCAATTTCACACCGTTGAGTCTTCTTCATATAGTGTGTCGTCGACAAACTGGTACATACTTGACCGCCGGGCTACTCTTTCCGCTTCTTCTTGCTCTTCGGAAGTTCTCCGTCTCAAGGAAATGGACAATCTGCTGTGCCCATCCGGAGCTTGCGGCTCGACAACAAGGACTAAAGGCACATCTGCTGCTGCGGGAACATCCACTTCTCGGCGAGAACTGCGGCTCAGCCGAGCTTGACGTTCCCGCAAGCTTGCCGAGCAAAACTTGTCGGGCGCTCGCTTCAACGAAACAAACCCTTGGGCTTGTCGGAGCAGATCGCTCCTCAGCGATATCGGTGTTGATCTTGGGGACCTTCTTAGCGGCGGCTTCGGAAGCTCGCCGGAAAATAGTCACCAGAGATCAACTTCCTCTTCTTGTTCTGTCCAGCTTGATGGTGTTACAGACGGTTGAGTCAGCTTGAGCACAAAGATCCCTGGTTCCACAGTAACTTGAGTCTGCGCGACTTTGACAAGCCATCAGCAATGTCGCTCGAGCCCTTGGAATATATTCCATCTCAGAGGCCGTCAAAGTGCTCTTCTAGCTTTCTCACTTCATCAACATAGGCTTCCATCAACGGACTCGATAATCCTTGTTCACTTGGCGGACGACAAGCTGTGAGTCACCCCCGACAATGAGCTTCTTGATCCCAAGGTCTCTCATGATCTCGAGACCGCAAGCAAACCTTCATACTCTGCAGTATTGTTTGTTGCTTGCTCCTTGGGAAAGTGCATCCGACTATGTACTTGAGGTGCTCTCCGTGGGTGCGACAAGTAGCACGCCAAGACCGGGCGCCTTGCAGCGAGAAGGCACCATCAAAGTACATCAGCCACTCTTGCTTGCTTCCTTGACGGGATGCTCATTTCTGAATTTCTTCATCTTGTGTTGGCATCCATTCTGCTATGAACTCGCCAATGCTCGCTTTGGATAGTTGAAGTGCTCTCAAACTTGAGGCCAAAGCTTGACAGTTCCAAAGCCCACTCGACAATCCTGCCTGTTGCTTCGGATTTTGCAAGATCCTCTTCATGGGAAAGCGAGTGACGATCGTAATCTCATGTGCTTGGAAGTAATGGCGCAGCTTTCTCGAGGCCATGAGAAGGCCGAAAAGCAATTTCGCACACCGAGTACCTTGACCTAGCCCCCTGCAGAAGGGAACCGACAAAGTAAACTGGGCGCTGCACCATCCTTTTCTCGCATCTTCTCACACGCTGCAAGCAGATCCATCCTTGTCGGGACCAGAGCTTGCCGGTGAAGCCCCACTTGTCGCTGGATGCATCCGCCATGGTTGCCGGCTCATCATCCGCCTCCTCTCCGCTACTTAACGCAGCACTAACCACTTGATTGGTTGCCGCTATATATAGCAGCAACTTCTCTTGTGGCTTAGGTGCGACAAGTATTGGAGTGGAGGACAGTACCTCTTTAAGTCCTGCAGTGCAGCCTCCGCTCGAGTCCATTTCATTGACCTGCCTTTTTCAAAATTTTGAAAAATGGCAGGGCGCTTCAGCAGACCTAGAGATAAACCTCTTTGAGAGCAGCTACGCAACCGCAAGTCTTCGTACATCCTTGACGCGCTTTGGTGCTTCAATCTGCTCAATGGCCTTGATCTTGTCGGGATTGGCTTCAATTCCCGCTGAGACACGAAGAACCCGAGAAGCTTGCCGGAGGGACTCCAAACACGCACTTCTCGGGTTGAGCTTGAGGTTGATCTTGCGCAGATTTGCAAAGGTTTCATCTAAATCTTGAATCGAGTTGCCTTGTCCTTGCTTTTGACCACTATGTCATCCATGTAGGCTTCCACATTTCGTGTATTTGCGGCTCAAAAGCGTCATGGACTACCCTTGCAAATGTTGAACCAGCATTCTTTAAACCGAAGGCATCCGTGATGAAACAAGATATGTGCCACATGGGGTGATGAATGCGGTTTTCTCCTCATCCTCTTCGCCATGAAGTTCGATGGTACCTGAGTATGCATCAAGAAATGAAAGCAAATCACATCCGCCGTGGAGTCAACAATCTGGTCGATGCGCGGCAAGGGAAATGGGTCTTTGGGACAAGCTTTATTAACATCGGTAAAGTCGATACAAAGCCTCCATTTTCCGTTTGCCTTTCGCACGACTACAGGATTGGCCAACCACATAGGATGGAGCACTCCTCTGACAAGGCCTGCTGCTTCCAACTTCTTGATTTCTTCTGCGATGAATTCTTTGTGCTCCACTGCTTGCTTCCTGACTTTCTGCTTGACGGGGCGCGCATGAGGACAGACGGCAAGATGGTGCTCAATTACTTTCCTGGGAACACCGGGGATGTCAGACGGTTGCCATGCAAACACGTCGACGTTCGCCCGCAGGAAAGCAATGAGCACGCCTTCCTATTTAGGGTCGAGAGTCGCACTGATGGTGAAGGTACCACCAGTGCCGTCCTCCTTGGCGGACACCTTCTTGGTCTCTGGTGGAGCTGTCATCGTCTTCTTACACTTGCCGGTAGAGCTCGATGGTGCGTCCTCGACGGTAGCGCAGCACTCCGAAGAGGTGCGCTTGCCGGAGTGGGCATCAGAACTCTTGTCGGACTTGGTCTTCTTCTTCGCCCCGGGAGCTTCAGCGGCAAGTGTCTTGCGATCTGTTGCGGCTGTTGCTTCCCGGTAGATCTTGTCGGCGCAGATAAGAGCATCCTTCTTGTCACCAGGGACAGATATGACACTTATCGGGCCGGGCATCTTCAGCATGGTGTATGCATAGTGAGAGGCTGCCATTAATTTGGCGAGTGCTGGACGGCCAAGTATCCCATTGTAAGGCAATGAAAAGTCGGCAACGTCAAAAGTGACCCTCTCAGTCCTGAAGTTCAGCTCGCTGCCAAATGTTACCGGCAACGTGATCTTTCTCTTTGGCTTGCTCCTTCCCGGATTGATTCCTTGGAATGTGCCGGTCTCTTCGAGCTCGCTGTCAGGGATCTGGAGTTTCTGAAGTACCGCTGAGGAGATCAGGTTCAAGCCGGCCCCGCCGTCAACTAGCATCTTAGTGACCTTGAGGTTGCGGATAGTTGGTGAAACCAACATCGGCAAGCACCCGACCGCAGTTATGCAATCAGGGTGGTCCTCAATATCAAAGATGATAGGCGTGCTGGACCATTTCAGAGGTTTGCGTGACTCGACGGATGGTTCTGCTGCATTGACTTCCCGCATCCACTGTTTGAGTTGGCGGTGCGAAGTATGCAGAGAAGCACCGCCGTCAACGCACAAGACCTCTGTGGCTTTCTGGAACTCCTGCTCATCGGCCTCGTCATCATCCATGTCTTCGTCGTAAATCGTCATCTTCATCCTTGTCGCGGCGCTGGGAGGTCTGTCTCCTGCCGCCGCTTGGCCTTGCCGCGCGTCCTCCCCACCGGGCGCTTCTTGCCGGATCCTCCAGCACCTTCCTGGGCCTTCTCCTTGTCGCGTCGCTCATACTCAGCCTTTTGCTGCTCGACAAGCTGCTCAACCTTCTTGCAGCTCTGGAGGTCATGACCCTTGGTGCGGTGGATCTTGCAGTACTGTTTGTTGGAGCCGTCCTGCTTGTTGGCGACCGCCACAGACTGGCAGTTGGCGCCCGCGGCAACCTCCTTGCCGGAGCTACCAACTTTAGCTTTCTTGGTGCCACCTCCGTTGCCGGACTGCTCAAAAACTAGCACATCTTTGCCTTTCTTTTTCCTGTTGCTCCGCCGCCGGCCTTTCTTTGCCGGGGCGGACCCCTCACTATCAGATCCTGCTGCTTCTGTATTCTCTCCGGGGAATCTCCTCCCTTCCTCAGCACGTGCACACTTGTCGGCCAGGGCATATAGCTCACTGACGTCTCTGATCTTGCACATCGCCATCTCCTCCCGCATCCTACGGTTTCGCACGTTCTGATGAAACGCGCTGATCACCGCGCAGGTGGACATCTGGGATGTTGTCTTTGTGTGTGGCTGAACCTCTGAATGTACTTGCGCAGGGCTCTCCTTCCTTCGGCGGCAGATGAAGGTCGCTCTCTTAGCCATGAGGCTTGTGGCGCCGTGAAGGCGCCGACAAACTGATGGCATAGATCCGCCAAGAAGATATGGAGTTGTCCGGCAAGTGCATGAGCCAGGATTTGACATTGGGCTTGAGTACCAGCGGGAAGTAGTTGGCCAGAATCTTGTCGTCTCGCCCCCCGGCAGCTTGAACCGCAATGGTGTAGATCTTGAGGAACTCCAACGGATGCGTCTTGCCGTCGTGCTTCTCTCGATGCGTCGGCTTGAAATTCTTCTTCTTTGGGCCATCGGACTTGCCGCAGCTCACGAGTGAACGCAGGGGCAACCTACGCGTCTGCAAGTCGCTTTGGTTCCCTGGCGCATGCATGTCGACGAAGGGCCCGGTAGCGCTGGTCGGATTGACGCGCGCTTCTCTTGGTGCTCGATCGCGAGTTCGAGCGTCTTCTTGTTGTCGTTCATGAAGAACTTGGCGCTGATCGCGGCGAGCTCGTGGATCTGACGACGCGGTGGAGTCGCTGTCGAGGTGGATCCGACGAGTCGGCGATCTTGGCCTTCGGGGCGGAGAGTGCATGGTGGTTGCACCCCCACAGGTTTCGTCGCCACCGGCTCGCGCCTTGTCGTCCTGTCGCGGCAGCGATGCGTTCGGTTGCCGCGGAGTGTCACCGTTGGCGAAGCCGATGAGACTCTGAATGGTGGCCCTCCATTCATCGACCTTGTTGGCTGTTGGGGGGTAATCTAGGAGCAGTTGAGCTCTCGCCAAAGCATCTGCTGGAGTGGTGGGTGGCAGTGGCGAACGGTGCGAGGAGCGGGATATGCTCGGACTTCTAACTATGTTAGAAGGAGCAGATATCCGTCCAGCGACCGTGCCTCGCTTCGTGCCAACATCTTGGCATGCACGCTGGTCTTGAGGGCCCGAGATCCACCAGCTCGATCTTGATCCAATGAGCGCGTAATCTGTGAATACCATGGCGCTGTCGGTCCCGCGCCTCTGAGATGGGCGCGGTGCATGTCTGGACGCCGAGGTCTGCGCAGCCTTGTTCTTGGACTTGGCCGCCCCGTGGACTCCCTCGTCGACGCCCGTTCTTCCGCTGGCGTCTACCCCACCACTCGTTTGCTCCGGTGGTGGTGGGATCGGCGTGGACGGCTCCGCTGCCGCCGAAGCCTTCTTCTTCGGTGGCATGTCGATGAAGATGATGAAGATGCAGCTCGTGTGAGCGCGGATCAGGTTCACACAGCCTCGCGCGCCTACAGCGCGCCAAAGATGTCGAGGAAGCTGATCGGACCCACGAACACCTATGGGACGGCGGACCGAGCCCCTTCGGTTCGGCGGGGGCGGAGGTCGCCTGAAGAGCAGATCGGGGCGAAACACACGAGCAGTTTACCCAGCTTCGGAGCTCTCCGGAGAGATAATACTCCTACTGTTGCATGTCTGATTGTATTGTGTTCTTGCTAGGGAGCGCTGAGAGCTACAAGACCTAGCGTGAGTGTTCTCTGGTTTCGAATGAACCGAACCCCTTCTACGTTGCGCATGGGCCTCCTTTTATATGCTCAAGGGGTCTCTGACAGGTGGCAACGTAGACAAGGGCAAAAATGGAAAAAGAGTGCGGTTGGTACAGCTACTTGTACAGTGTATCATACCTAACCCTGACGGCAGGGGACAAAGGCATTAAATGCCCGTGTACGTCGCCCAAACAGTGCAAACAGGGACCGTCAGGGGCGCCACCGCTCGCCACGATGGCGATCTTGTCAGCGCCGCTTGCCACCGCGCTCCGCTAGCTGCACAGCTTCTCGCCACGCACGCCTGGAATGGTCCTGTATGACACGTTAGTGGATGTCTTTGGAGCGCAGTACAGATTAGTGTCTGCCGCGGCAAGCGCCTTGCCGCGGCTGTTGCCTTGTCGTGCCCGGAAGCTTGTCGCTCACCGGGCCTTCCCGGCAAGCTCCTCTTGTCGGGGCCTTGTCTCCTAGGTGCCTTGGTTGGCCTTCCCGGCAAGCTCCTCTTGCCGGGGCCTTGTCTCCTAGGTGCCTTGGTTGGCCTTCCCGGCAAGCTCCTCTTGCCGGGGCCTTGTCTCCTTGACTTAAACAATTTGTTCTTGAATGGCTCCAATGGAGCCGCGGAGGACCTTGGCGGTCACCCGGCAAGCCTTGCCGCGGGATGCTGCGACTGCCCGTGCACAAGTTCGGGATACTAGGGTACCCCTACTCTAGTACACCGACAGAGGGGATCACAGAGGAGCTGTGGAGCGCGTCGGGGAGGCGAGGCCATGGCTGTGGGCGCGGCAACAGTGGCCGGTGGCGGCGGTGGCGTTCGGGCACGGTGGGAGAGAGAGATCCAGGGGAGGGGGAGGAACGAGAGAGAGTGAGAGAGGCCTGGGGCGGCATGTGGCGTCGTCCGGAGGCCAGAGCGTCGAGGGGGAGGGCACGCAGGCAGGCTGGTGGCGTGGCGCCCATGCGCGCGGGCGGTGAGCGCGTGCCCCTGTCCTCTGGCCTTGAGAAGGGATGATGGCGGTGCCGGTCAGGCTGGGCCAGCCGTTGGGCATTGGGCTGCAGTGCCGGGCTGCATGTAAGTGGCCCGGGTAAGTTCCTTTTTTGTTTTCTATTTTTTCTGACATTTGTTTGGTTTAATAAAAATACTAAACCATTTTACTAACTTATGCCAATTTTTGTAGGGGCTAGTGGTATTATTCCAGAGCTCCTCATCAACTAGCATAATTTTTGGACAATATTATATATCCAAAGCAAATAATTATGCATTAATTCCAAATGCCCAAATAAATACTTATGAGCTCCTGCAAATATTGGTTTGATTTATTTATCTCTGCCCAATATTTTCAGAGAGCAGCATGAACATTTTCTTGGACCCTTTTGGAGCAATTTTTATCTGGGTCATTTCCAGAAATGATTCTGAGGGTTTCACAAATCCCCAATTCAAATTTAAATGGAAATTAAACATGATGCAAAAATGACTAGCTGGTCTAGGTCATACCAGAACTAGGGATGTGACATACACATCCGGCTGACCTGGCAGTAACAATCGCAGAGGTGCTCCCCTTATGCCCTAGCCGAATTAACGGGAACATAGCGCATAAATACAAGAGCCAGGCAACCCAGCTTGGCCAAAACTTAAGTCATATCGATGCATATAGTGGCGAAAAAAAAGGTACATGCGAAAGAATAACACATGTGCGAGGCATGAGGCCCATAAAACATTTAAGCTTCTATATAGGAAGCCCCCAGGTATAATGAGCGCGGCTGGCACATCAAGATTGTGTAGTCAAAACACATTTTAGCCCTTCAAGGCCTCGAAAGAAAAGGGGAAGAAAGAAAGAAAGAAAAGACAGATAACGAATGTATAAAAATTTGACAGAGGTAAGGAGACGGACGCGGAGTCCGGCACTAGGCATAGAATCTTCGGAGTCTAGCTGCGTTCCATGGATTTGGCTCGAGGCGGTTGTCCGATGCATCCCGCAGACAGTACGCTCCACCGTTAAGACCTGGTCAATAATGAAGGGACCCTCCCATTTGGGCTTGAGCCTGTCCTTTTTCTTATCCGGTAGGCGTAGAACGAGTTCGCCAACATTATAGGTTTTGGCCCGTACTTCTCTGCTTTGGTATCTTCTAGCCTGTTGCTGGTAGAATGCGGAACGAGCTTTTTCCACGTCCCGCTCCTCCTCGAGGGCGTCCAAACTGTCCTGCCGATCGAGCTAGACCTCTCTCTCTTCATACATGCGCACTCGAGGTGAGTCATGAATTATGTCGCAGGGCAGAACTGCCTCTGCATCGTACACCATAAAGAACGGTGTGTATCCGGTAGTGCGATTCGGCGTGGTCCGCAGCCCCCAGAGTACGGAGTCGAGCTCCTCTACCCAGTGTGTGTTAGATTCCTTTAAGGACCGCACTAATCTGGGTTTGATGCCGCTCATGATAAGACCATTTGCTCGTTCGACTTGACCGTTAGTTTGTGGATGATAGACAGAAGCGTAATCGAGCTTGATGCCCATGTTGCTGCACCATAGTTTCACCTCCTCGGCAGTGAAGTTCGTGCCATTGTCAGTGATGATGTTGTGGGAGACACCATAACGGTGTACAACCCCGGATATAAAGTCTATCACTGGTCCGGATTCGGCCGTTTTAACAGGTTTGGCTTCTATCCATTTGGTGAATTTATCCACCATTACCAGTAAGTATTTTTTCTTAGGGTTCCCCCTTTAAGGGGTCCAACCATGTCAAGCCCCCAGACCGCAAAAGGCTAGGTAATGGGGATTGTTTGTAGGGCGACGGGTGGCATATGGCTTTGGTTTGCAAAGAGCTGGCAACCGACGCAGCGTTGGACCAAGTCCTGTGCGTCTGCTCAGGTCGTCGGCCAATAAAATCCTGTACGGAAGGCCTTACTTACGAGGGCCCGGGCTGCGGCGTGGTGGCCACCGAGTCCGGCGTGAATTTCTGCCAGAAGCTTCCGCCCTTCCTCTTCGGAGATGCACCTTTGAAGGACTCCGGTGGTGCTTTTCCTATAGAGCTCTCCCTCATGGACCTTGTAGGCTTTAGATCGTCGCGCGATGCAGCGTGCCTCATTTTGGTCCTTGGGAAGTTCCTGCTTGGTTAGGTAGGCCAGGAATGGTTCAGTCCATGGGGCAATGACGACCATTATTACGTGGGCTGAATGTGTTATATCGGTAGCGGAGCCGCCGATTATGTCAAAGTGTTCGGTATCTGGCGTTGTAGCCGGGTCCGGACTGTTGTTGCTTATTTCCCCTTCCCATGCCACAGATGGATTAAACAGCCTTTCCAAGAATATGTTGGGTGGGACCGGATCGCGCTTAGCGCCGATACGGGCAAGGACGTCCGCCGCCTGATTGTTTTCCCGGGCTATATGGTGGAATTCGAGCCCCTCGAACCAAGCTGACATCTTGAGTACGGCATTGCGATAAGCCACCATTTTCGGATCTTTAGCGTCGAAGTCTCCATTTATCTGGGATATTGCGAGGTTCGAGTCCCCGCGCACCTCCAGGCGTTGAATGCCCATGGAGACTGCCATCCAGAGACCATGTAACAGGGCCTCATATTCGGCGGCATTGTTGGAGTCTCATCAGATATTTGGAGTACATATTGGTGTCATCTCGGTGGGGGCGTCGAGACGACGCCAGCCCCCAGACTGGCCAACATTTTAGAGCCGTCGAAGTGCATAGTCCAGTTGGAGTATGCACTGTATTCCTTAGGGAGTTTGGCTTCTGTCCATTCGGCGACAAAATCGGTCAATACTTGCGACTTAATAACTCGTCGAGGTTTATATGTTATGTCGAACGGGAGAAGCTTTATGGCCCACTTGGCAATCCGGCCTGTGGCGTCGCGGTTGTTTAGTATGTCGTTCAGTGGCACTTCAGAGGCCACCACTGTAATTGAACACTCTTGAAAGTAGTGTCGTAGTTTCCGGGATGCCTTGAATACCACATACGCTATCTTTTGATAATGCGGGTACCGTGATTTGCATGGGGTGAGGGCAGTGGATACATAATATACTGGCCTTTGAAGGGGAATTTATGTCCGTCCGTTTCTCGTTCGACGACTAGTGCTGCGCTTACGACTTGATGAGTCGCTGCTATGTATATCAGCATTGGTTCACCGATGTTTGGCGTGGCCAGGATTGGGTTGGTGGCCAGTATGGCTTTTATTTCTTCCAGTCCGGCCGTGGCCGCATCCGTCCACTCGAAGTGTTCGGTGCGCTGAAGAAAGCAATAAAGGGGTAGTGCCTTTTCTCCTAATCGGGAGATAAAGCGACTTAAGGCCGCAACGCATCCAGTTAATTTCTAGATTTTCTTGAGGTCTGTTGGGATGGCCAATTGTGACAGGGCTCGGATTTTAGTCGAATTTGCTTCGATCCCTCTACTGGAGACGATGAAACCCAGGAGCTTTCCGGCGGGCACGCCGAAAACGCATTTTTCCGGATTGAGCCTGATGTCGTATGTTCGGAGGTTGTTGAACGTAAGCCTCAAGTTGTCTACCAAAGAGTCGACGTGTCTGGTTTTGACAACCACATCGTCTACGTATGCTTCCACTGTTTTGCCGATTTGCTTTTCCAGGCATGTCTGAATCATGCGTCGATACGTTGGACCGGCATTCTTAAGCCCGAAAGGCATTGTGTTGAAACAGAAGGGGCCGTATGGCATGATAAACGTCGTTGCGGCTTGGTCAGGCTCAGCCATCTTGATTTGGTGGTAGCCGGAGTATGCATCGAGGAAGCACAATGAGTCGTGTCCCGCGGTGGCGTCGATAATTTGATCGATGCGGGGGAGGGGGAAGGGGTCCTTTGGGCAAGCTTTATTGAGGTCTTTGAAGTCGACACATAAGCGCCAGGATTTGTCCTTCTTTGGTACCATCACCAGGTTTGCTAGCCAGTCCGGGTGTTTTATTTCTCTAATGAATCCGGCCTCCAATAACTTGGCTAGCTCCTCGCCCATAGCTTGTCGCTTAGGTTCGGAGAAGCGCCGAAGAGTCTGCTTGACCGGCTTGAACCCTTTTAGAATGTTAAGGCTATGCTCGGCCAACTTGCGTGGGATTCCTGGCATATCTGATGGGTGCCAGGCAAATATATCCCAGTTCTCGCGCAGGAACTCCCGTAGTGCAGCGTCCACGTTGGGGTTTAACTGTGCCCCAATTGAGGCTGTTTTGGTAGGGTCCGTTGGGTGGACTTGGAATTTGACTATTTCGTCCGCTGGTTTGAAAGAGGTGGACTTGGGTCTCTTGTCGAGTGTCACGTCGTCCCTGTCCACGGTCGAGCGTAGCGCAGTTAACTCCTCTGCCGCTAGGGCTTCGGATAGTGCCTCGAGGGCTATTGCGGCTCTTTTGTTTTCGGCGCGGAGCGCTGTGTCCGGATCACTAGCTAGAGTGATAATTCCATTGGGCCCAGGCATTTTGAGCTTCATGTACCCGTAATGGGGTATAGCTTGGAAGATCGTGAATGCCTCCGCCCTAGAAGGGCGTGGTATCCACTACTGAACGGGGCCACTTGGAATGTTATTTCTTCGGACCTGTAATTTTCCGGTGTGCCGAATACCACATCTAGTGTGATTTTCCCGACGCAACGTGCCTCCCGACTGGGGATGATTCCTCTAAAGGTTGTGCTGCTTTGCTCGATGCGGTTCCAGTCTATTTCCATTTTGTGAAGAGTTTCCTCGTAAATGAGGTTTAATCCGCTGCCGCCGTCCATGAGCACTTTAGTGAGCCGAAAGCCGTCCACAATTGGACTAAGGACTAATGCGGCTGGTGCTCGGGCTATTCGGCATTTAGGTTCATCACTGGAATTGAAGGTGATAGCCGTGTCGTTCCATGGATTTGTTGCTGCCACCTGGCAGATCTCGGTAAGGCTGCGAAGTGCTCGCTTGCGCCTATTATTTGAGGCGAATGTCTCAAAGACTGTTAAGACCGTATTGTAATTCGCGGGATGTTTCTCTGCGGTGTTTTGAATGAGGAGATCCTCACCGCTCTTCGCAACCTGCCGGAGTACCCAACATGCTCTAAGGTTGTGCGTTGGTGTGGTATCCACCATACTGTGAATTTTGCAGGGTCCGTTAAGCCATCCCTCCAATACGGTTCCGTGCCCTATAGTGGGCTTTTGCTTTTTTGTGATTGAATCTGGTGACTTACGGGGGTGCACCCTTTTGGTTCGGACTGGGTATTTAGCCAAAGCCGGATTATCCCAAAACTCTGTTTCGGTTTTCCAGGCGCTCTCCATCACACAGTAGTTCCGTACTATGGCCGCCAAGTCAGCGAAGTGTGCTATGTTGCGGCGGCTTATGGCGTTAAGGATTCCCTTGTCCGTGCAATTATTGCAGAAGAATGAAATTGCGTCTTCCTCTCGACAATCCTTGACCTTTTTCATTACAAGGAGGAATCTGGCCCAATAGTGATGTACTGTTTCCTGGGGCTCTTGTCTAATGTGGGAGAGATCGCTTGTATCTGGGTGGGTGGGCGGATTTAAGTCCGAACCCTGACCCGATCTGAGACCCGGGGGCATGGGAGTTTCCGATCTTGGAGGTTCGGGCTCCGGGATGTCGCCCGATAGGTCTGGCCCGCTGCCTGATTCTACGTTCAAGGCTTGGGGGATGTCCTTCCGTGTACAGGTATCCGGCTCGGAGAGCTCTGGAATCCGGACATAGCTTGTCCTCAAGGTTGAGGGAAAATTACCGCATTGTTCCTCCACCACCGCTATCTGATAGGTGACCGCGGAGAGTTAATCTCCCTTTGGTCGGGTTTAAGCCCGATCCGATCATAGTCCGTAGCGACTCCCAAAGCGGCGATGCGGTCCAAGAGCTCGTTTAGGGAAGAGAGCTCCATCGGATCCATCTGCTCGGCAAGTTCCGAGCTGACGTGGAGGCTGTTTTCGATGACCCGAGAAGTCATCGTCGGCGTAGCAGCCGAACGGGCGGTCATGACGAACTCGCCTAGCCGGAGAGTCTGGCAGACAGCTAAGGCTCCTCCAGAGGTGACGCTGTCCTTAACAACGAGACGAGACATCCTTCCTTATAGCGACGGCACAGTGGAACTCTCAATGAAAGCACCAATGTCGGTGTCAAAACCGGCGGATCTCGGGTAGGGGGTCCCGAACTGTGCGTCTAAGGCGGATGGTAACAGGAGGCAAGGAACACAATGTTTACCCAGGTTCGGGCCCTCTCTATGGAGGTAATACCCTACTTCCTGCTTGATTGATCTTGATGAATATGAGTATTACAAGAGTTGATCTACCACGAGATCGTAGAGGCTAAACCCTAGAAGCTAGCCTATGGTATGATTGTTCTTGTCCTACGGACTAAACCCTCCGGTTTATATAGACCCCGGAGGGGGCTAGGGTTACACAGAGTCGGTTACAACAGAAGGAGATC
The DNA here is from genome assembly GCA_021605205.1 of Aegilops longissima. Lineage (NCBI taxonomy): Eukaryota > Viridiplantae > Streptophyta > Magnoliopsida > Poales > Poaceae > Aegilops > Aegilops longissima. The sequence continues at coordinate 754,262,045 of CM038682.1, read as the reverse complement.
TACATATCCGTATCGCCAAGCTTGCCTTCCACGCCAAGAGAGTCTCATCCGGACACGAGACGAAGTCTTCAATCTTGTATCTTCATAGTCCAACAGGCCGGCCAAAGGATATAGTCCGGTTGTCCGGATACCCCCTAACCCAGACTCCTCACCCCCCGTTTCCTTTCTTCCACCAGAGGGAATAGGAGGGAGAGGGAGAGGGAAAGGGAGGGGGCCGCCCCCTCCTCCTTGTCCTATTTGGACTCCCAAGGAGGGGGGCGCGCGTCCACCTCCCGTGGGCTTCCCTCTCTCTCCCTTAGGCCCATGTTGGCCCAACACTTCCCCGGGGGTTTCCGGTAACCCCTCGGTACTCCGGTAAAATACCCGAATCACTCGGAACCATTCCGATGTCCGAATATAACCTTCCAATATATGAATCTTTACCTCTCGACCACTTAGAGACTCCTCGTCATGTCTGTGATCTCATCCGGGACTCTGAACAAACTTCGGTCACCAAAACATATAACTCATAATGCAAATCGTCATCGAACGTTAAGCGTGTGGACCCTACGAGTTCGACAACTATGTAGACATGACCGAGACACATCTCACGTCAATAACCAATAGCAGAACCTGGATGCTCATATTGGCTCCTACACATTCTACGAAGATCTTTATCAGTCAAACCGCATAACAACATACGTCATTCCCTTTGTCATCGGTATGTTACTTGCCCGAGATTCGATTGTCGGTATCATCATACCCAGTTTAATCTCGTCGGTAAGTCTCTTTACTCGTTCTGTAATGCATCATCTCGCAACTAACTCATTAGTCACATTGCTTGCAAGGCTTATAGTGATGTGCATTACCGAGAGGGTCTAGAGATACCTCTTCGATACATGGAGTGACAAATCCTAATCTTGATCTATGCCAACCCAACAAACACCTTCGGAGACACCTGTAGAGCATCTTTATAATCACCCAGTTGCGTTGTGACGTTTGATAGCTCACAAAATATTCCTCCGGTATTCGGGAGTTGCATAAATCTCATAGTTAGAGGAATATGTATAAGTCATGAACAAAGCAATAGCAATAAAACTAAACGATCATTATGCTAAGCTAACGGGTGGGTCTTGTCCATCACATCATTCTCCTAATAATGTGATCCCGTTCATCAAATGACAACACATGTCTATGGTCAGGAAACTTAACCATCTTTGATTAACGAGCGAGTCAAGTAGAGGCATACTAGGGACACTCTGTTTTGTCTATGTATTCACACATGTACTAAGTTTCCGGTTAATACAATTCTAGCATGAATAATAAACATTTACCATGATATAAGGAAATATAAATAACAACTTTATTATTGCCTTTAGGGCATATTTCCTTCATAAAGAACGCCAGAAGTAACGGAAGTCATCCAGATCCGTAGACCACCTAGGTGACTACAAGCACTAGAACGATACGAAGGCGCGCCATCGCCCCTCGCTCACCGGAGTAGGGCAAACCTTGTTGTAGTAGATAGTCGGGAAGTCTTCGCCAGCTGATCCTTCTTCCTTCTTAATTGTCAATTATCCTCTCTTCTTTCTCCATTCCTAATCTTCATTGTATTTCTCTTTTCCTTTGATTCATGCTTGGATCAAGCACATCTCACGACAAGCAAGCGTTTTTGATAGGATTAACGAGCAATCATTCTCCTACATATTAAATTTCTCAATGTGAATTTACTCACAAGACTTTATTTTCATTATTAACATTTGTTTAGAATCTCCATATCAATACACTTGGATGGCGCATAGCACAATCTGAATGAGAAGAAGTCTCCCACTATTTGGCAGCATTGCAACCCTCCAGTTTTGGCTAACAACTCGCTAGCTGATCCCTGAGCCCCCTGGACGCCAATGGCTTGCAAGTGCATAAGGGCACCCCAAGGTATTTACATGGATCCACCTTGGGCCAAATCCCAATTTCCTCACTACTTCAATTAAGAACGAACCATGAACTGAATTGAATGCTTTTGAGATGTCCATGAGCATAACCGCTGGTCCTTGAGCGCATGCAATCGGTGCACCGTGCATTGAACGAGCATACAATTCTCATGTAGAGGACGTCCTCGCACATGAAGTTTTTTTTGGGTTGAAATAACACTCTATTATGCTCTGATTGTTTTTTTTTTGTTTCGGCCCAAGAATAAAACTCAATTCTTCAAATTAAATTCTTGGCACATAGATGAGCCGGCTTATGGGCCGTGGGCAGTTGAAAAAAAAACCGTTTCTCATGGGTTGTATGTCCCCAGATCCATCCCCTCCCGATCAATATAAACAATACGGGTAACAGAGGGTCTCCTTGACGGAGGCCCCGTCAATTAAAGATCGGTGCTTCAGGCACGCCATTGACCATAACCCTTGTGAAAGAACTTGCCAGTAATCCACATATCCACGAGATCCACCTTGAGCCAAATCTCAATTTCCTCATCACTTCAATTAAGAACGGCCTCTGAACTGAATTGGATGCTTTTGAAATGTCCATGAGCATAACCGTGGGGTCCTTGAGCGCATGCATTGTTTGCAAAAAATTTCGTTGGTAGCTTACCAAGCCGGCCGCCTGGGATCCGGACATGGATTGAACGAGGCAACGAGCATAATTTTCATGAGCATAACCGTGGTCTGTGGGGTTGAAATGACACTATGCTCTTTTTTCTTTTGAGAATCGACACTCTGCTCTGCTCTGATTGCTTTTCTTTTTTCTTCCGATATCACTAATTAAGGAGTACTTGTTGTAAAGAACACTCCACCTTCCTAGGTCGCGACAAGTGGCGCACATGCAGCGCGCCACTTGTCGCAACCTAGGAGTTTTTAAAATGTTTTATCTCTTAAACCGTGCGTCCAAATCTCAAATCGTTTTCACCATTGGATTCCTCGCGTCAAGATCTTCAAAACTAGATTCCACGTTGATAGGTTTTTGACGAACTTTTTTTTCACGAAAAATATCGGATGAAAAACCGAACCGGGAGCACGGGTTTTTTCCCTTTACGAAACATGCATGCCCGTGCCTCTCACTAAATCAAAACCGTGCCTCTCGTGGAAGCAAAACCGTGACTCTCGTGGAAGGAAAAAAAACAGAAAACGCATATTTTTCCGTTTCTGAGAGGCATGGCGTGACTCTCGCGAAAGCACAATCGTGCCTCTCCTGGAAGCAAAACCGTGACTTTCGTGAAAGAAAAAAACAAACAACGCATATTTTTTCCCTTTTCGAGAGGCACGGCCGTAACTCTCGCGAAAGCACAACTGTGCCTCTTGCGTAAGCAAAACCGTGACTCTTGCGAAAGAAAAAAAACAGAAAACATGTTTTGTTTTTCCCTTTCCGAGAGGCACGGCTGTGACTCTTGCGAAAGCACAACCATGCCTCTCACGGAAACAAAACCGTGACTCTCGCGAAAGAAAAAAAAATAAAAAATGTATTTTTTTCGTTTCCGAAAGGCACAGCCGTAACTCTCGCTAAAGCACTACCGCGCCTCTCACGGAAGAAAAATCATGACTCTCGCAAAAGAAAAAAAAATACATTTTTTCGCGCAAAAAAATTGTTTTTTTGATTTTTTTTTATCTAAAAGCTAAGGAAGACCGGGGGAAAACCAAAACGTCAAATAAACGAAAAAACATTTAAAAAGCCGAAAACGCGTGCGGAAAAACAAAAAAAAAATCCGGAGGGAGCGTCCAGAGCGCGACACGTGACGAATGGCTGAGAGCGCGACAAGTGGCGCTGATCATTGCGAGCCTCCCGAAGGACGAAATCACTAATTAAGGAGTACCCATTGCAAAGAACACTTCACCTTCCAGGTCGCGACAAGTGACGCACATGCAGCGCGCCACTTGTCGCGACCTGGGAGTTTTCCCTTTTTTCGTATATCTGTTTATTCAAAACGTTTTATCTCTTAAACCGTGCGTCCAAATCTCGAACCGTTTTCACCGTTGGATTCCACGCGTCGAGATCTTCAAAACTAAATCACATGTTGATAGGTTTTGACGAACTTTTTTTTCACGAAAAAACCGGATGAAAAAAAATCGGATGAAAAAACCGAACCGGAAGCACGAGTTTTTTCCCTTTTCCCTCGCGAAATCACAACCGTGCCTCTCATGGAAGCAAAACCGTGACTCTCGTGGAAGGAAAAAAACAGAAAACGCGTTTTTTCCCGTTTCCAAGAGGCACGACCGTGACTGTCGCGAAAGCACAACCGTGCCTCTCGCGGAAGCAAAACCGTGACTTTCGTGAAAGAAAAAAAAACAGAAAATGCATATTTTTTTTCCTTTCCGAGAGGCAGTCCGTGACTCTCGCGAAAGCACAACCGTGCCTCTCGCAGAAGCAAAACCATGACTCTCGCGAAAGAAAAAAAACAGAAAACGCATTTTGTTTTTTCCCTTTCCGAGAGGCACAGCTGTGACTCTCGCGAAAGCACAACCGTGCCTTTCGCGGAAGCAAAATCATGACTCTCGTGAAAGAAAAAAAACAGAAAACGCGTTTTTTTAGTTTCCAAAAGGCACGGCTGTGACTTTCGCTAAAGCACAACCACGCCTCTCACGAAAGAAAAACCGTGACTCTCGCGAAAGAACAAAAAAAGAAAACGCGTTTTTTGCGGAAAAAAAAAGTTTCAAATTTTTTTTATCAAAAAGCTAAGGAAGACCGGGGGAAAACCAAAACGTCGAAAAAAACAAAAAAAAGAAACCGTTTAAAAAGTTGAAAACGCGTGCAGAAAAATAAAAAAACAATATCCACAGGGAATGTCCATAACGCGACACGTGGCGAATTGGTGAGAGCACGCCAAATGACGCTGACCATTGCGAGACTCCCGAAGGAGCGCTCGTTGCTCTCTTTTTCTTCGGCCCAAGAATAAAACTCAAATGAGCTTATGGGCCGTTTGCGGTTGAAACAAGAAGCGTCTCTCGTGGGCTTTCTGTCCCCGGATCCATCCCCTTTCAGCTCCCCTAAAAAAATTCCTCGAAAAAAAAAAGCTCCCCTAAAAAAAACTCTTCTTTCAGCTTCCTCGCCGACGGCCAAATCCAAATCCAAAGCTCCACCACTTCCTCGCCGTCTCCGGCGAGTTCCGGCGACCCAGCCTCCGCTCGCCACCATATTATGGCAGCAGGATTTCCCCGCCCCAGCCCCCATCCTCCGCAGCCAAGGAGCGCGCGTTGAATGGCGGCGGCGGCTTCGGCGTCCAAGTACGCACGGTCAGTCGCCGTATTCCCCTTGCATCACTGTTTGTTAGATTCTTTACCCTTTTTTGCCCTACCTTTCCTTAGGAGCAGTCAATCTTTTGTGTTGATTTTGATAGCATCGATCAACACAGACCATAACATGGATTTAATCTGAAGAAAATTTCTTGGGCCGAAGAAAAACTAGACCTATAGTTAGCAAAAATCTCAATTAAGAAAGGCACATTGCATTCTCACCAGTACTATGGATGCCTGCCTAACTTTATTAGTTAACTCATGCCATCCTCTCGGATAGATGCCGCGGTTCGGCACTAGTTACCTAGCTCCTAATGCACCCAACAACTACTTAAGCAGCCCACACAGAATAATAATAGATAGTTACTTAAGCAATCTGGATTTCCACGGCGTGCTGTGTCGGATTATGTTTTATCTTCATGGACGTTGAACCAGATCTATAGTTACCACTGCGTTAGTCCCACATCAGTAGTTTACATGCTATTCCATTTCCACCGCTTTAGTAAGCTCGGCCTCGGCTATCACTAAGTGGAATAACTAGGGACATGTACAGCAATGCGGTAGAGCTATATCATAGTTCTATAGGGTTGCAAACGTATGATGAGTCACCTTTTGTACTAAACAGAGGAGTAAACATATGTATTGCAAGCTGAGAACAGGGATTACAGAGTTTCAACTATAAATCATGCTATATATTTTTACTAATAACTACAGAAGGTTATTGCTGAACTGATCAATGATCATTATGATCTTTCTTGCACAGTTTACACCTGAGATGTGCGTGGATTGTCCAGGGAATCATGAACTATCTCCTGGCTTGAAGGGGCTTCAGATACGTCCAACATTATTTGAGATCCGTCATCACAGTTTTGAGAATGTTTGATGCCTAGGGAGCAGCATATAGAGGGTTCCATCGCTGTTCCTTTTGTTTCTCATCGCATCCCTTCTGTCGCAAAGTTAAAGAGGTATGACCATTTCGTCATTGACGATTAGTTAGCCTTAAACCCCACTGGCCTCAGATTTTTTGGGTGTGCCGGTGCACCTAGATCCACCCAACTGCTACTGATATCTTCCACCTAGATTAGCTTCTTCAAACCGCCAGATCGATCTACTTTTCTTTGGCACACCGCCTCAATCTGGTCCCTTGAAGCTACAAGGCCTATAAGAAAGATGCTCCTTGAGTTTTATTGTTGAAAGATAGTTGGAATACGAGAACAGAGTAAACTATTTGGCTAGCTAGCGTACAATTTCGCACAGATCTAGAGAAAGTTTGCATGTGCTTGCTAACAAAATGTCCATAAACATGACATAGGGGTCATGATACAGCTAATAATTGTCAAGATTTCCATAGACCATAGGTTGTAGCCAATGTGAATATGAGCACGTTTTTACGACGTGCCATAACATGTTCGTAACCATGACTAGAGGTTCATGAGTTGGCTCAATTGTAGATATGTATAACCATAAAGAACCGGAAACTGCCAAGAGAAATTTTTGTGGAGAGATAAGCCCAACTGCCAATGAAGAACCGCAAACTGCATTTTTAAATGCATAAACTGTTCACAAATTGAAGTATTTTGTTCTGTTTATTGTTCGGCTTCACTATCTGTGGAGTATTTTCTCTCTATGAAAGGAAGAAAGGAAAGGCTAGGGCCTCCTTAAATTTGCTCTGGCTTAGAGACAAAACTCTGTTCTTTTTGTTTGCATGCTACACACCTTAATGTGTACCTTACCATGTCGACAGCTAGCTGTGTTAGAGGAGGAAGTTCTCCTATGTGCTTTTCTTTTCTTGCCTAAGTTTGAGATCCAAATAGTTCAGGATGCTAGCAACAATATATGGAGGATATTTTGTTGCAACCTGCCACAATTCAATAGTTGCTGACTTCAAACTCTGCTTATGTAGTGTGTTGACGAGGCGAGCATGCATTATGTGCCTCATGATTTTGTAATTATAATTCATGATTTTTGACTCTTGTTGATGTGAATTTTGGTTCTCATGGGCGACCGTGTAAAACATGAGTTGAGTTATGTTTTATTTGTTGGCTTATGTAATGTTTGTGCACCTATGCTAGCCAGGTGCACATACAGATTTGCTCAAAATTTCAGTCCCAAATACGAAACCATAGAGTATAAAGCCGTACGTGATAACTTGTTTTAAAAATTGTTTTCCAACCTGAAATAAATATCCCCTGTATTCGACCTTTTTTGTAAGGTGGGGGCTTAGTAAAATACATGTAATCTGCTTACACCTGTAAAGTTCCACTAAGCCCCCAAACCTCAAAGGAACTATGGGTGATAAAAATACTAGGTTCTTTATTGTACCTTTGAGGCTTTGAGGTTTTAGCAAGTACCTTTCGGCGGATGAATCTGACAAATACTTCACCATCCATCATGCCAGCTATCTTTTTGTTTGAACTAACAATATGGATGTAAATTAAACCAATGACTAAAAAGATTAAACAAGGTTATCAACCTGACAACAGCCCATGTTATGTAATTAGTTAGTTAGCTCTGTCCTAACCAGCTGTCTGCCACTGTTACTGCGTTCAAGTGTAGATAAGGACAAGATGTGATGTGGTCATGGCAGTATGTTATACTTTCTGCCAAAATGCTCTGATTTATTTATTTAAAGACAATGCTATGATGAGAATCCCAATGCTATGATAGAGTTAAACAAATAGTTAGGTAGCTTTCTTTCGTTCATATACAACGGGAGCCCCATCTTCCTCTTCAACATGATTGAGGTGCATACTGTCCAGTCTCCAGAGCTGAACGAGCAGGAGGACATCCATCCATCCATCCCAAAGGTATGTTGGTGAGGCAGTTCAAGTGTACTCCTGCTTAAATTTGACCTCAGTTTTACTATTGCAGCAAAATCTAGCAAGTACAATGACGATGGTGCTGGATGCATTTGCATCCTACCTGGGGGACTTGCTCAAGCAAGTGGTAGAGGAAGAGCTGGGAACGATGTTGGGTCTCTCCGGCGAGATTGACAAGTTGGGCGACAAGTTCCAGGACCTCAAGAACTTCCTCGCTGACGCTGATAGGAGGAACATCACCGACGAGACTGTTCAAGAGTGGGTGGGGCAGCTCAAGCGGGCCATGTATGAAGCTGCTGACATCCTCGACCTTTGCCAGCTCAAGGCCATGGAGCATGGACCATCCACCGTAAATGCAGGGTGTTTTAATCCCTTGCTTTTCTGCATGCGCAATCCCTTCCATGCTCATGAGATCGGCACCCGTATCAAGGCTCTCAACCAGAGGCTTGACTCCATCAAGGAGCGCAGTGCTGCTTTCAACTTTATCAACCTCAGGTCCTATGAGGATCATAGCAGTCATGGTAATCTTAGCCGGGAGACGATAGGAGACTTTGACCAGTTGGCTGTAGTTGGGGACAAGATTGAAGAAGACACCAGAGCACTAGTGGCCCAGATCATGCAAACTGGAAAGAAGGTCAATGATGACATCATGGTGGTCGCCATCGTAGGTGCTGGCGGGATTGGCAAGACCACCCTCGCACAGAAGGTTTTCAATGATGAGACCATCCAAGGTGAGTTCAGTAAAAAGTTATGGTTGAGCGTCAACCAAAACTTCAGTGATGTTGAGCTGTTGAGAAGAGCCATCATCGAAGCCAGAGGAGACCACTCGTCAGCTGGGAATGTAAAGGCCATGCTTCACCAAACCCTCAAGGACACCTTGATTGGCCAAAAGACTTTACTTGTAATGGATGATGTGTGGGACCATGGAGCATGGGAGAATGTGCTCAAAATACCCTTTATTAATGCTGCTGCTTCGGGAAGTAGAGTTCTCATCACCACTAGAGATGAAGGTGTAGCTCGACAAATGATAGCCATATGGCCCTACCACCATGTCAACACATTATTGCCTGAAGATGCTTGGTTATTGCTCAAGAGGCAGGTCCGTACTTAATTAAACACTACTCTCTAAATCAAGTGAATAATCTATCTACATCTATTTATTAACATTCCTATGTTAATTAAGGGAAATTATAGGATGCTTCCAAATTAGTTACATGTAATTCAATGGCTTATATGTGCTATTACCTCTTGGAAGGTAAGAGTTGTCATAATCTTACAGGGCAGTGTTACTTTGATAGTGTCAACAAAGCATGGCGCTAAATAAGGAAATGCATCACAACACCAATTGGGTTTTCCATATTTTATCATACCCACATTACACACGTTCAAGACACATGTGTCGGTTTTTACTAGTTAAGATTTTTCGGTCATATTCATGTAGTGGATAAAGCTTTTCTAATATTCAATCTCGTTTTCCAACTTTCGGGTGAAGATCTAAGTGTTCATCTACTCAACAATGTCATAGGACATAATATAAATGAAAAGTTGTTTTAAGATGGAAAACATAACAATTCGGTGAACCTCTGGTGCTAATTTTTTTAATATAACACAAAAATTAACTAGACTAGAAGTTGGTATTAGTTTTGCTGGAGACATTGCACGTAAATTTAAGCCAGCAATGTTGGGGCTAGTACGTATTAAGCATTTTAGGCGACTGGGAGAAAATAATTTCACGTGAATGTAAACTATAAGAAAATCAATAAACGATATGATTTCTGCTAAATTTGGATACGAGTTTCTATAGCAGCGAGTACAAGTTTCTATAGCAGCAATGAGAGAGCAGTATTAAGTGTATGCATGTGTGACATTACTTTCCATAATTTGAATGCATTTCTATAGTTGAATATTTACAAAGTTAACTATGTGGAATCAATTGCATAAATCTTGGTATATAGGAGCAAGATAAGTAAATATATTTAAAAAAATTCTTTATGCCATTTACTTTTTGTAATTTGAATACTTACAGTCAAACCTATCTTGATAAATGGACAGATACATCAAGTAGTACTCTTGCCTCTTATAAGAAGTAAATTATTGTGCCTTATTCAGAGGAGCTTGGTACATAGTTAATTAACTATATCTGTCCCTTGTACCATGTTTGCAGGTACTCTCAAGTGAGATAGATGAAGACCACACAGATACGCTAAAGGATATCGGATTGAAAATTATAGAAAAATGTGGTTATTTACCACTTGCCATTAAAGTAATGGGAGGACTATTGCGTGAAAGAGGAGGGCTACGTCGTGATTGGGAGCATGTTTTGGATGATTCTAAATGGTCAGTAACTAAAATGCCCCCAGAGATCAACTATACAGTATACTTAAGCTATGAATATATGCCTTCATATTTGAAGCAGTGCTTTCTGTACTACTCTCTTCTCCCTAAAAGTAAACCTTATAATATGGATCAAGTAGTTGCAATGTGGATGAGCGAAGGTTTTCTTCATGGAAACTCTAGTGATTTAGAAGAATTGGGAAGAAATTACTACAAGGAGTTGCTATCCAGGAACCTTATAGAGCCAGATAAATTGTATGTTGCTCCATGGATTTCCAGCATGCATGATATTGTTCGCTCATTTGCTCATTACATGACTAAGTATGAAGCACTCATAGCTCAAGATGGAGACAATGATATTCTTACTAAACTTAGTTCACAAAAGTTTCTTCGGTTGACCATAGAAACCAATCAATTGCAATCAGGTGAAGTTGACTGGAAATCTCTACAGGAGCAACAATCGTTGAGAACATTAATCTCAACCATCCAGATCAAGATGAAACCTGGTGATTCATTGATTATGTTTTCTAGTCTGCGGACTCTACATATAGAATTTGCTAATGTGGTTTCATTGGTTGAATCGTTGCATCAACTCAAGCACCTGAGGTATTTGAAGCTAGTAAATACCTATATATCTGTACTTCCAGGGAACATTGGCAAGATGAAACTATTGCAATTCCTTGACCTTCATGGATGTGAAAATTTGGTGAATCTTCCTGGTAGCATTGTGCAACTTGGCCAGCTGAGGTTACTTGAGCTTCCCAGCATAAGTGTGATACCTAGAGGGTTCCGTACCCTAACAAATATGAGGAAACTAAATTGGTTTCGAGCCCACATGGATGGTGAATGGTGCAGTTTGGATGAGTTAGGGTCTCTTTCCCAACTCAGGTTCCTTAATTTATATGAATTGGAGAATGTATCTGCTGCCCCATGTGCTGCTAATGCCAGGCTTGGTGATAAAAAGCATCTTATCAGATTGTCTTTATTCTGCACCAGCAGACTGGAAAATGATGGATTGGTAAAAGAGAAAGAAGGTGTCCCTGAGGAAGAGCAGCGACGAATCGAGAAGGTGTTCAATGAGCTCTCCCCTCCACCCAGTATAGATAATATTATAATCGGTGGTTATTTTGGCAAGCAACTCCCAGCTTGGATGATGTCTGCGTCCATGGTGCCCCTCAATAACTTGACATATATTATGTTTGTTGACCTGGCTTGCTGCACACAACTTCCCGATGGGTTGTGTCAGCTCCCGAACCTGCAGTTCTTTAAGGTAGACCGTGCTCCACGCATCAGGCGTGTTGGGTCTGGATTCTTGCAGGCTGCGGCTACTCCATTTCCGAGGTTAAATGAGATGTACTTACTAGGAATGGTGCAATGGAAAGAGTGGGTGTGGGAGGAGCAAGTACAAGCATTGCCTAGGTTGGAGAAGCTTATGCTCAGGAAATGCCAACTGAGCCATATTCCTACAGGCGTTGCCACCAATGCAAGGGCTTTGAAGGAGTTATTTCTGCAAGACGTCCAACACCTCAACTACCTTGAGAGCTTTACTTCTGTTGTTGAGCTTACAATGCTTCGAATCCCCGACATGGAGAGGATCACTAATCTCCCCAATCTGCAGAAGCTCACGATCACCGATTGCCCAAAGCTGAAGGTGCTAGAAAGTATCCCTGCACTTGAGAGGCTGATCCTGCAGGATTATGTCATGGAAGAACTCCCAGAATACATGCAAGATATAAAGCCAAGGCATTTGCAGCTGTTTTGCAAGATATGGCTGCTATCTTCGTTAGCCGCGGGACAATCCGGTCCTGAGTGGGATAAGTTCAGCCATGTGGAGCATGTCAAGGCATATGCATGTGATGGAAACAACCCAAGAAAATGGTACGTTCTATACACAAGAAGAGACAACGGCAAGCTGGAGTCCAATATTAGCAGCTCTACCCTATTTGAAGGTACAGAAAATCAATCATACTAGCTTTGTCTTAATTTGTTTGAGCACTCTGATTCTGCCAGTTTATAAGGTCGTTTGATTTTATCTCCTACCTTTTGTCCATATATGATGACCGGATATATTTTACCTTTGTATGTTTAGGCGATACAATGTCTGAAGAGGAGGGACGACAAGCAGCAGCAGCAGCAGCAGCAGTTGCATCTGGTCCAGGAGATGGAAACAGTGAACAAGAAGCACACCGGCCACAAACGGCAGATCTAGGAAAGGGGAAAGTGCATGATAGCTAGCTAAGGAGATCAGACCAGACCGCCCTCTCCAGTGAATTAATCTGGTATTCTTTTTTGTCCGCAATTAGAAACTGTGCTTCAAGTCGCAGTTCCGTTCTTAGTTGCCATCTTAGCAGATCGATACTTGCATCTATTTAAAATAGCAGTGCGCTAAGCAGAGCATTGCCTCTTAAAGGTGGCTCTTACATATTTCCCTTTCTGTGCAGCCAGCCAGTCCCTGGCTGGCAATGGAGCCAGAGTCTGCACTAGTGCATCCCCATATTCCAAATATGTCAGTTGATCGTGAAGGTGTGTTTTTTTTTTATTTTTCTGTTTAAACTTTGTATGCATGTTATATAGTACTTGTCATGCTGTCCTGAAAAGGATTAAATCTTGACTATCAAAGGAGATTCTTTCACAGCATGACTTCCAGCGAATTTTCCACATGCCTCTTTCAAGATTCCCTGAAATCATGTGGAAGTTTGACTGATCCATCCGGTATTCTTTGGAAAAATGAACACAAATGTAATATGTTTTAGGTCAGGGAGTACATGAGACATAATCATGAGAGGATAGCAGTGGCCGCGTGATCACGTATGGCATGGGAGAGCAATTTTAATAGACAGAAATGGGAGAATTTTTTTTGCACGTGCACTGGGAATACGGTAGAAGCAGTATCGGTTGCTTCAAAACAGAATAATACACTGACTAACTGGACTGGAGAACAATGAAAAATATGACTAACTAAAAGACATCACTTACCACAACTTTGTTACCTATATTCCATAGCTATCTGAATATTGCATCCTCCTATATTCCTACGCATAACATTTCCTGTGCAAGTGCTCTTAGCATGTTAAGTTGCTTTCCTCCTTTACATCGTAGATAGTTTAGTTTCCCTGTAGCCGCCCACCATTATCTTTACAAGTAAGTTAATTAGCAACCAGATGTGTACTATCAACTTTCTTGCATATGTTCCTTCTTCAGCGATTCAGCTTGAACTATTCTTACACTTGTGTCGATCATTGGTTGATCATCGAGTACAGGCCTTATTTAGCTACGAGTCATTTTCCTCTTTTTGTAAGAAAAGAAAGAACAGATGCCTGCCTAGCGAACCGATGATGAGCTGCTTTGATTCTCTTGCTTTACTACAACCATTTGCCACCAGTTACGCATGCACTCTTCATTGCTTATCGTCATCCTAATTATGATTTTGTTGTTCTTTTGTGAAAGAAATACATTTTTACACTCCATGACATGATAATTAACTACCTCAAAAACAGCTTCGAGTGTAATTCTCTTTTGATTTCATTTACAAGAGCATTTTACACTCAAGTTGCTTTCCACCTTCTGCTGTTCATTTCTCCTGTAAGCTTCCACCATCTTCACAACTGATGTATGCATCCCTAATTGTAGTATCATTTTGCGCGTGCGTGCATGTGTTTGTGTTCCGTGCATCTTTAGGGGTTCAACTTGATGGAAAAATTCACATAGTTGTGTCGGTCACTGGTTTGATCTTCGGCAAGCGAGTGCCGCCATGATGTCACTGTCAGTCCATTTCCTTCTTTTTTGCAAGAAAAGAAAGAATAGATGCGCGTTGCAACTAATAAGTTGCTTTGATTCCTTCGTTGAATTATTACTACGACCACTAACCGAGCCGTCTTCGTCACCTATCATGCTCCTAAATTAGGCTCCGCTTGCTACTGCATTAGCTTTTTTCCAAAAAGCAAATATGAAGTACGTTCTTGTACATTCTGCTTGATATAATACTAGTATCTATACTTCAACAAACATCTTTTGTACAGAACTATCAGTAGCAAAAACATTACTGTAACTGTGTAACGCTAGTAATGCTACACTTTTACGGATTGGAAGTTACGGACTGACGTGGCATCATCTGTTTGAAAAGCACAGGGGCCCACCCAGTTCGGGGTGGTGAGTGGGGAGAGGACACGTGTTTCCTGTAGGCAATATGGCAATCACCAAGCTGATTGTCAGTCTATTTTGAGGAGTACAGCACTGTAAGTCATGGTAGGATTTCGTTATTACTACATCATTGCAAATACACTGACACGAAGATTCTGCACTGACTAGGTACTGGTGCTATATAGCGGAGGATTTCGCCGAGCTTATTTGGACATGGTCGGGAGCACACCACTGTGTCCTGCTGCCTTCACTCGTGTCCAGCTTCGATCCTCGTCAATCCTAGATTTGGAGCATCTGTCACCATGTCCAACTGCATGGACGTCTCGGCCACGCCGTCCCCGGAGCCGCCCCCACCGACGGCGGCGCTGGACTACGACGGCGTGGTGATCCTGGCGGCGATGCTGTGCGCGCTGGTGTGCGTGCTGGGGCTCAACTCCGTGCTCCAGCAGTGCGTGGCGCGGTGCGCCCGCCGCGCCGTGGCCGACCCGGTCAGCTGGGTGGCGCACCGCCGCGCCAACGCCGGGCTCAAGCGCGAGGCCCTTGTCGCGCTCCCCGTCGCCACCTACGCCGCCGCAGCCTCACCGGCGCAGAAGCAGCAGCAGCACGCGGCCGCGGGGGCCGGGTGCGCCATCTGCCTGTCGGACTTCGCCGACGGGGAGACCATCCGCGTGCTCCCCGTGTGCGGGCACCGGTTCCACGTGCCCTGTGTCGACAGGTGGCTCCTGTCCCACTGCTCCTGCCCGACGTGCCGGCGCCGGCTCTCGCCCGACCGCGCTGGCGCCGGAGAAGGGCAGCACCGCCGCGACCTGCAAGTTTTGAACGCCGTATGATGATATGATGATCCATCAGTACGCCTCTTTTTGCTTCGCTTCGGAGTGTTCAGATCACTGTTCCGGCGTGCTGCTTTTGTATGTCAGGTTCCGGCCATAACGTGTTTGATGGTTTGCTTTGCCAGCCATCCTGAGAGCTTTTCATTTTTGCCATGGAACGATTATCATGGGGTTGCTTAACGTCCTTGACGAGTCGTCAATTTTAACTTCATGTTTGCTACTCCCTCCGTTCCCAAATATTTGTCTTTCTAGCCATCTCAAATGGATTACAACATACGGATGTATGTAGACATGTTTTAAAGTGTAGATTCACTCATTTTGCTTCGTATGTAGTCATTTGTTGAAATCTCTAGAAAGACAATTATTTAGGAACGGAGGGAGTATTCATCATTTGCGTGAATTTCGTAAGCACCGAGGCAGAGATGGGGATGCCGGCTAGGCCGAGCCAGGAGCGACTCGGGGCCTGGGGCGACACGACACCGTCGTCATCGCTGGATGGGGGTGAGACTTTGAGTAGACTAGGGTTTCCACACCCTCGCTGGCACCACCATCAGTCCGCCCCACCTCCGGTGGTCATACGGGGCTTAGGGGTGCGCCACACACTGGTCCCCGCCCGTCGGCAGGAATCCTATACTTCCTTTATGTAGTTTTAGTGTTTTGGTCGGGGTGGCGAGGCGGTTGCAACGGTACAGAGTTGAAATAATGTCCTCCCCATCTATCCCTGCTTCCGCCAAGGGCATGTGGAGATGAGTCTTCGATGGATCTTCTTGGATCCAGGCATTGGTCTCGGTGGATCTGCTTAGATCCGTCGGTGTTCGTCTCCGGACGAATCCATATGGATCCAACCAGCCCTTGTTTTCGCTCGTGCATTTGAGGGTATGACCCTTTCGATTTATATTTCTCAGCATCAACGGCGCTTGCTATTCTGTTGTGCCGGTGCTTTGGAGCCTTAGCATGACGTTTTCTCACCTGTCTACAACAAAGTTCTTTTGGGTCCAATGAGGGAGGGACGATGACTATGGCGTGCCTTCAGCTCAAGTGTTTGTAGTCATTGATAGGTGGTTCATAGACCTAGTTGTAATTTTTGTTACATATGGAAATCTTTGCACTGCTGTTGCATATTGTTAATAGATTACTCCTTTCGAAAAATATTAGACGACTTGTTCGAGAAAATTTAACTTTAGTTCTTAGCAATGCATCCATTGTGTGAGTGCACGGGGAATGCGACATTGAGCAACCAGCCGTGGAGATAGGAACATGACAGGCAGTGAAGTCACCGTCAGAACAGATGACACGGTAAAGTAGGAGAATTTGGATGTGATTCGCAGGGTTATCTTGGGGCCGCCGTACGTGATGCCCCATCCACCGGAGAGCCCACTTGACGGCAAGGCAGGAATGGGATGTGATGAGGACGGCGACCCTGCCGGTCACCGGAGTCGCCCAATCGGCATCCGAATGCCTATCATCAGGATCTGAAATCCAAAACACCTTTCCTGAATTGCTATCATATCATCAGGATTGGAAATTCGGATACCTTTCCCCAAGATATCGATCCTTCGTCCCCTCAACTGCGTGTCGAAGCGCAACACAACATTGTTGCAAAAACTTTAGACTGCAAACAAAAGAGTCGTCATCATCATCATCATCATCATCATTTCCTATCCTCTCTGAAGGTGGAAACAAAACACGGATGCCACCACAGGGCCAAAGTGAAAACACTATGACTCGACGAGTCGGAGATTGGGTTTATTGTCCACCCACAACAGTTCAATTATGGGATTTTACAGACCAGCATGATCGTTCTGCAGCTTCAAGTCGACGCCGATTGATTTGATTGTTTTCATCGTACAGAATTATTATTCCAGCATACGAAAATGGCCATCAAAATTGCAGCCTTCACTTCCTACACTACGCGAGGAGACCTCCTGTGCTAAATTGTATTGTGGCATCATCGTTAGGCGACAAGAGCCATGTGCCCGATGAGATCCAGGACACGGTTGCTGGATCAAGAAAACATAACAGCATATTCAGGTACACTGTAGATGCGCAATAAATTAAAAGCTTGAACTGGTTAAGTGGACATTTACCTGTAGCCCCACTCGTTGTCGTACCAGGAGACGAGCTTCATGAAAGATGAACTTAGACCCATGCCAGCATTGGCATCAAATATGCTCGACCTGCGGTATAGAGAGATTTAGCTACTCCCGGTTCCCAGCAGCTCGTTACAATGTCATGGGAACAGATACAAATACTTACCTTGTGTCACCAACGAAATCGTTTGAAACAACATCCTCATCTGTGTAGCCTAGAATACCTTTAAGCGAACCTTCTGATGCTTCCCTGGAAAAATGGTTAAGTATTTTTTTCAGAGTTGGGTAAGCATA
Source organism: Aegilops longissima (assembly GCA_021605205.1). NCBI lineage: Eukaryota > Viridiplantae > Streptophyta > Magnoliopsida > Poales > Poaceae > Aegilops > Aegilops longissima. The sequence continues at coordinate 754,244,331 of CM038682.1, read as the reverse complement.
TTGTTGGACTGAGAAATTTTCACAGGGTAATGCTAATACAAAGTTCAAGAAACAGACGTGGCATATTTACACTCATTTATTTAGGAAAAAAATTGGCCTTAACTCACATCAAAATTTCAACCAACGAACACTTGCCCTGTTTTTCTGTTTTTGTAAGCTGTGAGACCTACTTCTCCATTGCCATGATCAAACGACACAGATAGTATGAATGGATTCAGTTGGTGCCAGGGCAGGCACACCATTATATATTTCTTCCCAAGTACTATTTCAATACTAACCTTCAACATGATGACAATTATTGTACCCTTAAGGAAAAGCTAGTTGTCGGCCCAATGCAATTTGTTCTCTGATCACATTGGTCAAAATCCTCTAACTTTGGTTTATAGAGTAGCAAGCTACAGGAGTAATCCTATAAACAGTTACAGCCAAAAGATCACATACTATACCAATAAAGAGAACTTGGAATAATAAAGTTGACGATAAGTTGACTTGGTCAGAAAGAACATAGCAAGGCACTGATGGAAAAGGGGGTGCAACCAGCAATCAGGAGCTAACAAATTGCGAGAACAACTGTTAGATTGGTGTACATACTTGATAGCTGCTTTCACATCTTCATAGGAAGCGCTTTTCTCAAGTCGGCAGGTCAGATCAACAACGGACACGTTAGGTGTAGGAACCCGGAAGGCCATGCCAGTGAGCTTTCCATTTAAAGCTGGAAGGACCTTTCCAACAGCCTGATATCAAAGCAAGAAGTTCAACATAAGAAACCTGCAAAAACAAAACATTTTGCTCTTTCTCATTGAGCAAATTATAAACCTTTGCTGCACCCGTAGAGCTAGGGATGATGTTTTGACCAGCACCACGTCCTCCCCTCCAGTCCTTCATCGAAGGACCATCAACAGTCTTTTGAGTAGCTGGACACATCAAATAAAATTATTACATTACAGATAAGCTACAACTTGGTATGTGAGCATTGGTGAACTTCTCAGCCCATGACAAGTATTAACAGGGAGAAAGAAAACCTGTTGTGGCATGGACAGTTGTCATTAGGCCTTCAAGAATGCCAAACTCCTCGTGGACAACCTGCAAACAATAAACATAAGAATCATCAAGAAGGCAGCTGGTAGCACTATTTTGCAAGAAATAAGACGGTATTATGTATATAATATGAAGTGATAAAGCGTATACCTTGGCAACAGGAGCAAGACAGTTGGTGGTACAACTAGCATTAGAGACGACATCCATGCTAGGGTTGTAATTCTTCTCATTTACTCCAACCACAAACATGGGAGCATCCGCTGACGGAGCCGATATCACCACTTTCTTTGCACCCCCCTGTTTAAGTGACACAATGGAATCTCAACATTTTTGTTTTTTTTTTAAATGTAAAATTTTCCAGGATATTACATATATAGTCCAAAAAATGAGAAGGTGACCTTCAAATGTGCTGAAGCTTTGTCAACTGTTGTAAAAACACCAGATGATTCAACAACATATTCAGCTCCAAAGTTACCCCAAGGGATATCTGAGGGGTCCCTGAAATTAAAAGTGAAAGCACATAAAACAAGGTTAGCAAACCAACAATGCGTTAGGGGAGATGGGACAAGCAACATTGCCACAAGATAAAAATACCACAAGCAACGAGTTGATGAAAATCGCTTGCAAATTTCTAGGAACTACATGTATGCCATAATTTTACCCAAGTGAGCATTAATCAAATAATATATTGCCTTTTAAGTTTTCAATGATTATTATCTGTACATGCATGTATGCAATACTACCAAACTGCAGATGAGCACTCAGCCACTTCCATAATAGGTGCCAAGCAACGCATATCCTTATTTCCAATTCATAAAGGTTTGATGATACATGAAAAGTATACTGAGAGTGTCCATGTATTCACAGTGAAAAGAACACTTGATATCTGAATCTGACACTTGTCAGCATTGGGGTTGATAAGATTAGAGATATGTGACACCACCTAAGATAAAATTTACAGGCGAGTAATTAAAGAAGATTTTTGTCCTGACTTGCTAGTGAAACTGTAAGGACAAAATGAATCATTGAGGAATCATTCATATAGAGAGCAATACTTACTAGAATATATAATTACATATTCAGCTAAACCTAGAGCATTCCTATAATCCTATTGTTACCTTTTGCTTGTAACTGAGACTTTCTTCCCATTAATCTCCAAGGTTGACTCATCCAGAACTGTTATGGTTCCTTTGAATGGACCGTGTGTGGAATCATACTTAAACATGTAGGCCTAGAAAAGGACGAATACAGTGAATGAATCAAACACGATCTCCAAATGAAGTATGATGCACCTGATACAGCTTGAGATTTAAATCTGCTGAATGAAAGAAAATAACAAAGGTACAACAAGAACCTAAACATGACAGTTTTCTAACTGAGGACTGCACCTAACAGATTATACGAGCATGAATGACACAAGCTGAGCTCCTATTTTTAGGCAAGATACATCCACCATATAATATAGCTCACACCATGGCTTGTGCAGTCCAAGTTTCAGTACACATAAGCAACTAGGGCAACAAATAGAATATGGATGTAATCTTTTCAAGATCAAAAGATGGATGCTCGGTTCAAGCTTCATATATATGCAAGTCAGATAAGATCAAACAAAGCATCTCTTCACTAAAGCAAGAAGCGTATAAAATTACAATGATGCATAATAGTTGTGTGTGTCGGTTCGTCCTGTTTCAAGAAATATCTCTACAGGAAACATATGGTGGTGGAATTGTGAATAGTTATTCAGAAGTACATTGAAGATCAGCACGTTCTGATATAACAGCTCACTAAAAAATCATATGGAAGATCTGAAAAACGGATCATTACTTCCTCATGTTCGATATGCATATTGTTTCATGAAGAATCAAACAACTGTAAATCAAAAACAATAGTCCGGTCACTTATTATCTAACACAAGCAGCACACTGCCGGTATCGGGCATTTCAAAACATTCACCAGAAGATGTTCTGCAGCCTAAAAATGAACAATTTTGTGCTGATTTCTTACCATGTATTTAGCATCGATAAACGGATCATTGACGGCCACAACTTCAATATCATCTCTATCGATTGCAATTCGCAGAACTAACCTCCCAATCCGCCCAAAACCTGAAACAAAACACAAGTGTACCATTGTAACCAAATACTATAAAAAATTAAAGATCACCTACAACAAGAAAAAAACTGAACAAAGATTACAAAGTATAGCCCAACTATCCGAATGCACCTGGCAAACATCTTAATGTGTCTTGACTAAATTAGAATAGTTTGGCAATGCCATTTCTTTTCCTATCTATTAAGGAACTCACCATTGATGCCGACCTTTGTCTTCTCCCCAATAGAAGATTCTACGGAAATTGAAAAGGTAAAACTGTGTCAGACACAACTGCAAGCTGCACCGATCTCTACAGGTTACAGAAGTTTCGTGCATTGAACAACTTACGAGGGGTGGCAGGGGGCGCCTGTGTGGCGGTGGCTCTTACCGGCTCAATGCTTCTAGCACTGCAGTTAATGAAATAAACACAGTGTTACAGGTAATTTACAGAAGAAAAATGTTGTTTTACAGATAATATGCAATAACCATGAGCATCAACTGTGAGTGCTTTAATGTGGTCAAACCACAAAACAAGCTGAGAACACCAGGAACCGATGTCACGGTCCTCACAGGAAATTCGCAGGTTCCTTCAAATATCATGATCTCTGTCGTCCAATTTTCGCGGTCCGGAGAACCGCAGGCCGACAGCTATCTGAACGAGCTGAATGAAAGAAGGCGACAAGAAGACGACTCACGGTGAGGAGGTAGCTCCGATGGAAGGGAAGCTGCAGGTAACCTTGCTCCTCACGCACGACGCCTGCGCCATATATCAGAAAACAGATCAACAGGGGAAACATTGACGGCGAACGAGTTTAGGTTGCAAGACTGAGCAGGTCTGTATTTGGACAAAAAAGCTGCTAAATCAAGATGAACCAATCTAGACCTGGATTCAGGATACAGCATGGATACATTCAGGAACAGAGGCTGCTAGAATGGGGGGATACGAATATCAACCGATTAATAACAAGAAAAAGTTGGCGCGACAGAAGAAGAAAAAAAATGCAGGCAGCCAACTTTCGCCGCACAAACAACAGTCTAGTTCTACTCGCGCCATGGGTTCCATCAAACAGGACGAGGGAAGAGCCCTCTGCACAATCTATAGATAACACAGAGGAGATCCGGGATTGGGGGTGGTGAACCGTGAACGAGACCTTGATTGGGGCGGCGGCGCGGGATCCGGCTGCGGCCGGGGAGGCGGAGGCGGAGGCGCGGAGGGAGAGGGAGAGCGACGCCATGAGGTGCCGCCGGGGGCAGCGGGCTGTGGTTGGACGGAGGGAGGCGGAGAGGGAGAGGGGGACGGCGGCGTGGGCGGGCCTTGTGCAGCGAGCGATCTCCCTTGCCTCTTCTTCGGGTCTCGGTCTCGGTCCCGGTCCCGAGGGCGGAGTTGTTTATGAGTTTTTATTATGCGATTCGAGAGTTGCTTCTCTTTTCTTTTTTCTTGATGATGAAGAGGTCCTCCGCTTCTGTTACTCTTCCTAGACCTGGCCATCCTCCGGGCCGGGCCCGGGCCTGACCAAACCCGAGGTAGAAAACTCAGGCCCGAGACCGGCCCGGTCCGGCCATCGGGCCTACTTTTCAGGCCCAAGCCTGGCCTGTCACAGCAAAAAACACACCAGGCCTCGGGCCTTGGGCCGGGCCTCTTCAGTAAATGGCAGAAACAGCAGGCCCAGGCCCGGCCCAGGAGCAGCGTCGGGCCGGGCGGCCCATGGCCACGACTACTCTTCCACTCTGCCACCTTCCAACGCAGATTATTTTTGACAATCAAAGCGTCATCTAGAACAATGGTTCTTCTGAAAATTCCCTAAAGAAATAGGACCTGATGTATAGAAATGAAATTCTACAGAAAGTTTTGTTTGGTTTGAAGTTTTTCATGTGCAAGTACTCGAATTGATATCTATATTTGGAGTCGTTTTGAGGTGCCATTTGACTTGATCAAAATACCACCCCCCCCCCCTCTTCCTAACTGTCGAATCGATGGTTTGTTCTTATCAGTCGATATCTTCAAGAATCTTAGTGTTCATAGTGAATTAAACAGTGCACTTGTGCATTGCGAAAGAATCGGAAGAATTTAACCACAAGCTAGCATTAGCTCGAGTTCTAGGAAGTTTAGAAAAAAAAGGAAGTGAGTCACGGGAGAAGACGGGGAGGAGCTATAGATGCTGGTCACACCGGTTTTCCTCGCTGCTCGCGAACAGTTTTGGCACAAAAAATTGGAGGAAACCAAGGATAAGCGTTTTAGGAGTGTGGCTTATGTTCTTTTTGTGTCATTGGCAGGGATGTCTTGACGATATATGTCGCACCACCACGATAGAAGAGTGCCATTGTTCTATCTCTTTGACGTCGTGACGTTTTGCTCAAACTGATCATCGGCTCTCGTCTCGATGGATGATACTTCAGTCTTTCTCAAGAGCGGTGGCAGTGCTACTCCTTTATGCTTGTGGTGTTCTTGTGCCATAGTAGGGGAACCGAGTAGCAATTTGGACACCCTGCATTGCGAGTAGACCCGAGCATACCATGTGTCAGTCCGGGCTTACTAAAGCCCGATCTGAAAATATCAAGCCTAACCCGGTGCAAAACAATGAACTGTGTCAATTTCCGTTTGGTTTATACATTTTTTGCGCATACAGATATGTTATTGCACTTTTTTTTTCAATAAACTGCTTGCCTGGGCTTTTTCGGGTTTTTTTTAGAAGAAAAGGGCTGCGCCCCTGTTCCATTTCATTGAAACGAAACGAAAGGTATCCAAAGTGCGATACAAAGTTGAAGTTCACGACGGACAACATAGAGGCTACCCGTAGAAAATGCAAGGGGACTGGCATAGCAACAAAGCTAGAAGTGCTAGAGCACTATTACAAAACGAAAGAACTACAGGCCCATCGGCCACTCGACAGACAGCTAGATCTAGAAGGAAAAGCCTCGCTTCAACCAGGGTCTGGCCACAGCAACAGTGGAGGGCTTCTTGCTTTCGCCTCTAGCTCTTTTACTGCCCATTTCAGCTTTGTATTGGCACCTCCCGAGGACAGGTATTCCCATGTAGACAGATTTAACGTTGTTCTTCTCCAAATATCCTGCAAGCCAGGCCAACACACGTTATTAAAAACCATATTGTTGCGAGTTTTCCAGATCGCTCATAGGCCAGCCGCATGCACTATGTTAACAGCAGCGAACCTATCTCCCCTGAGCCAATATGAAGTAATAGACATTATATTAATGTCTTCATTCACTCCAGTAATGACACGGATGGCTTTCCAAAACTCAGCAGCAACGGCACAAGTGCTAAATAAATGAGAACATGACTCTTGTTCAGAGCAAAACACACAGGTGGTATCACTCACCTCCTGTCTCTTGCTCAAATTATCTCTGGTTAAAAGTTTATTATTAACCAACAGCCAGAGGAAAATCTGAATCCTGGGGGGAATTTTTATACTCCATACAGCAGGAGTGGAAGTAGGTAAAACCCCTCTAAAATTTATAAACTTGTAGAAGGATTTGACAGTATATACCCCTTTAGTATTCAGATTCCATATAGGGGTGTCATCCTCATCTACTAAACTAATGGAGCTAGCTATGTCCACAAGTTCATGCCAGACAGCTAGTTGCTCCTGAGTAAAACACCTTCTGAAAGTAATCTTCAGATTGTGTCCATCCCAGATTTTGTCAATAGTGACATTATGTTCATAAGCTAAATTGTACAAGTCCCAATATTGGGTGGCTAAAGTAGCATTGCTGAACCAGTGATCTTTCCAAAACCTAGTTCTTTTACCATTGCCTATTTTCCAGGAAAAGCCAAGCTTAGCAGCTTGTGCTGCCCAGATCACCCCTTTCCAGAAAGGGGAGGCTCCATTAGTAGAGCAAGCAAAGATGTTGCTATTCTGAGGGTTGTACTTGGAGTCTATAATATTCTTCTAAATTTTACCTTCAGCATTGTAGTATCTACTGACCCAAGAGGCTAACAGAGCCAGATTCATATCCCCTAGGTCAGTAATACCAAAAACCCCCAAATTCTTTTCTCATATTAATAGAGTTCTAGGCAGTCAGGTGATATTTATGATAGCCTTCATAATCGTCCCAAAAGCAATGAGTTAATTGGGAGTTAATGAGTTTGATGGCCCATTTAGGAAACTTAATAAAGCCCATGATGATATTTTCGGGCTGTCGGGGCGGATGGGGGCAAATGGGTGTACGGGCAGTTCCGGCCTTTTAGTTTTATCATCATGGGGCCCTATTATTCATGTTTGTAAGTATTAGTTTCAGCGAACTGATGTGTATCCAATCAAAATGGAAGTGGCCTGTTTATTGGGAGACGCTGACCAAGAACCGCCCATTGAAGAGCACGTAGGGACAGGGGTACAGGACCATTGGACCAATGCGTGGCACATCAAGTTCTTATGACAAGATTTCCATGACTGATCGCATAGTACAAATATGACTGCAATAGCCAAGTGTGGCATTCGAGAGGAGCAGCAAAAACGGTTGGTGTTTTTGTTTTTTCTTTTCTTTGACAATGCATGCAAAACGATAGTAGGTGGTGATGAAACGGCTACTACGGTTTGTCTGGTTCCGGGCAGATGGAGTGGCCGTTCGTTGGGTGCGTCCGCCGGGAAGCAAAGCTGGCCCCAGAGTCTCGGAGGAGGCGCGCTCGGCCCTGCGAATATGCCAACTCGCGTGCGGTGCGGACAACTCCACACCAGGATTCCAGGAATCGGATCCGTTTGGGGCAGGTAGATGGACGGGAGAAGGTCTCGGTCTCCGACCACCTCCGTCGATGCATTTTGGGCGGCAAAATTTCGTGTTTTGACCCTTTTGTCAAACAAAATCAAGATCTGACCCTAGTTTGAAAATATTTCAAGATCTGACCCTTTTGCTACCGTCGGCGGGTCCGGCGGTAGGATTGCACAGTCTACCGCTGCAGGTTCCGGCGGTAGGTGTGCCTGACGGCCGTCAAGCCGTTAACGACTGTTTACGGACCTACTGCCAGAGTACACGGCGGTAGCCCACACAAACCTACCGCTGAGAGCCCTGGCGGTAAGTTATCATAGTCCGCATGAACTTAACTGCTTTGATTTTGTCTTCAATTTTTTTGCCATAGACATAAGAAACAATAAGCATAATTTCATAGACATAAGAAGTTTGATCACATCCAAATAGTTTGATCACATAACATAGTTTGATCACATCAGAATAGTTTTGCCATTACGGACTAAGAAACAAGTACCAAATAACATAGTTTGATCACATAACATAGTTCGATCACATCCAAATAGTTTCACGAAGCCAACATAAGAAGTTTAATGGTCATCGACCACATAAAAGGTTTCATCCATAGGTAGCAATCAACATCAACAGCCACACACATATATAGTTTAGATGATATCGATGACGATCATCATCTTCAAGCCTTGACGGTTGATGTTCCTAATAGTAATTAGGATGGCCTGTCCAACATGAAGATTCTTGTCAACGAGGAAGCTCTTCCACCCAACCGAGCTTAAATGTGTGCGACCGTCCGTGTCCACGCCGTATGCACAAGTAGTGACGGGGCCCCTTGCGGTAAGGTGTATTCCAGCATAGCCTTCTTCATCAGCCTTGATGCCACAACTCTCAGATAGGCTATTTGACAATTTTTGAATAAGAAAAACATATCAATTAATAAGTATGGATTATCTAAACTATTAACAGTTCCTTGGATTCCACAGTAATAACATACCATGACATGTCGATAGATCATGGTACTTGTCAGACGGGTCACGAATGGCGCCCCGAGCAAGTCAGCACGTGGCAGAAAATTGTCCCATAGGTTGCACACCTCCTGATCGCTCAGCCTCACTCTTTGAGCACAGATGGCTTCCTCAAGTGGGTCTTCATAGTCATCATCCTCATCATGTGGTGGTGGTGGCGCCATGTTCCTTATATAAGCATTGATTGGATAAAGTTAATTAAACATCAATATTTGTTCTAATGCAAGCATTCATTAGATATATGTAGATTCCACCTAAATCAATGGAGATATATAGCAAAACAAATATATACAATATTCACACAAGAAATCATCACATATGGCTATAAGAAAGACTAAACTTAGGGTTCATCTAGGTTCTAGGGTTCATCATATCAACTAGAGAGGGTTCATCACACTGCAATCATCTAGGTTCTAGGGTTCATCATATCAACTAGAGAGGGTTCATCACATTGCAATAATCTAGGTTCTAGGGTTCATCATATCAACTAGAGAGGGTTCCTCATATGGCTATAACAAACCGGATTGATTTGACTCAAACTAATTGGGGGATTGGAGGAGCTTACCTTCCTCTTTCCGTAGCCATCTCGATCCGCAAAATCCGTGAATCAATGAAGAAGATCGGAGTGGGGAAGTGGAGGAGATGAGAAAATGGGCGAGAGGAAGAAGAAGGCGGCTGGGTGGGTGGGGATTAGGGTTGGGGTGGGGTGGGCGGGCGGTTGGGTTTATAAATGCCAAAACCCTACCGCTATAGGGTGCGGCGGTAGGTTTGTTCACCCTACCGCCATTAGACCCGGCGGTAGGATGTCTCCACCCCCACGCGCCCCACGCCCCTTCTGTGACCAAATCATCGAGCAGCGCAGCGGTGGTGTTGCACACCCTACCGCCGAGGCTGGCGGCGGTAGTATCCTACCGCCGGGGATCTTGGCGGTAGGGTGTGCAACACCACCGCCACGCCGCTCGATGTTTTGGTCACGTATGGGCGTGGGGAGACACCTACCGCCAGCCTTGCGCGTAGGGTGTGCAACACTACCACTTCTTGCTGCTCGATTTTTTTGTCATAGAAGGGGGCGTGGGGGGAGGCACCCTACCGCCGGGTCTGATGGCGGTAGGATGTACAGACCTACCGCCTTTGTGTGTGGCGGTAGGGTGGCCCAGTGTGCATTTTTTGCACCTCCTAACTTCTTTTGTCTTCAATTTTTGGCGGCACAACATTTAAACAACATATATATGACATATGAAGCACACAATGTATGATATATGATGCACACATCACAAATCTATAAATAAGGTAGGTTCGATACATAGCAAATAAGTTATACATAGAAAATTAACGAAACAGTTCGAGCAAATTCAAACAACAACTTCAGTCCTTCCTTCCCCTCTTCGACTTTCGGTCCTCGTTATCCTTGGATCGCTTCTCGGCCGCCGTCTTCTTGCGGGCCGTAGGACATGCTTTCTGAAACGGGGATGGACTCTTCCAATCCTTCTTCGGCACATTCCTCTTCTCACGCTGGGTTGGCTGAGTTGTTGGAGGTCCATCGTCATCATCGTACTCCTCCTCCTCCTCATCGCCCTCTTCCTCTTCCTCACCATGTTCTTCTTCTGCGCCTCTTCTTCATCTTCCTCTGCATCATCATCGCTGCCGCTCTCCTCCTCGTCATCTTGAACCGCCCTAGACGACGAGGCTGCATGGCTCGATGAAGCGAGGCTACGATCGGTTCAGAGGGAAAACATCCTCGGTGTTTGTAGCGCACCCAAGCAGCCCCACAAGCCGGCGTGCTTTGTTGACGATTTCTACAATGACAACGAAACAATATGAACTTCTCAAATGTCCAATGATAACGAAAATGAACTCCGATTTCCTTCATCGCTTCCTCAACTTGTTCTCACTAGCTCGAGTCCTGTGGACAACACTAAGCGCATCGAGGCATGAAAATGCTTTTGTTCAGCCCAAGCCCGCAAAGTAATAAAATGAGTCAATAGCACGAAGAGATGATTTCATCCAACCGCCGGTTCGAAAGAGGTAAAACAACATACCACTGCTCATGAGGGGTCCGATTCCCTAAACCCGCCTTTGAAGCTGTCTCGATGCTCGTTGTAGGCTTCATTCTCTGAGGCGTCATCGAACAGGTCTTCGGCATCTGCTGTCGTCCACTGGGGCCTCAGACGCAGACGATGCTTGATGCCATCATCGTAACACAACATGTGATCCTCGTACGCGTCCCGGTCAATCACTCTCCTCTCCGTGTCTTTGCGTGTTTTCCACTCGTTCCATTCCTTCACGTATCTCGCATGTTCGGCTTCCCAATCCGTGATTGATTGATTCTTCTGCCTACTCACATCCTGCAATGCGTAAGAAAGAATGTAAAACACCCTTCTTTTATGAATGTAAAGCATCAAAATAAGAACTTAGAATCGATGAGGACGGCTTGTGGTACTCACAGGTGTAGGTCGTAGCCACCGGTATCGCGGACGATGCCGGCGGGTGGTGTGTGTTGCGCCTTACCAAATTGTGCGGCAACGTGCTGTGGCAAGTGGTACTCCACGGCATAGACACAAATCATGGGCACGATGCACCGGAAGAGAAGCCGGTCCTGCTTGCACATGCTGTTCAGCTCGAACCCCCACTCTCGGTCATCACTATACGGTCGCCAAGTAACCTATAACCAAACAATGTTAGGCTCAAGTGAAAGTGTTATCGAAACAATGGTAAGCTCAAGTGAAAATGTAGTTCTTATACCTGGAAAGGCGTGAGAGCATCAAGCTCGTTGCTGAAGACCTTGTACAAGGCCTTCGATTGGCCCGTGTAGACACGCACCACGTCCCAAGCGTATGCGACGGTCGGGTACCGATCATCTTCGTCATCTCCGCCATAGTACGTCCATGCATGCGAGCGCATCTTCTCCGGACGGCCCACCGGGATTCGCTCCCACATCCAAATGGAGAGGCCCCATAAGCATCCACACATACCGGACGTGTCTTCCGCTCTCTGGGTCGCGTCGTCAAGCTACAAACCAAGTATAGATGATAAGATGTCAAAATGTAAAGCAACACACATCTAATATTTGAAAGAAAGTGATATTCACTTACCGAACGGTATAGGTAGGCAAGTCCGGCGGCCCCCCAGCTGTACCCCGCATCCCAGTCCTTCAGGAAGTCGAGATACATCCATAGGGCAGAGTTCCTGGAGCATTCCGGAAACACTACCTCCATGAGAATGTACCATGTAGGCCTGGCGCATCGCTCCACCACACAGGGCTCGGCATCTTCCGGGCACTTTCTCCGGTGCTCGAGGAGCCATGGCAGCGGTATGCCGGAAGTGCGGTTGCTCTTAGCGGGGCGTCGCCGATGAGGTTGACAACCCTCTCGTGCCAGTTCGCCCTCTCCACTCTTCCTGTGAGAGGACGACCCTCGAGCGATAGTGCCGTAATCATCGCCCAATCCTCGAGGGTCACATTCATCTCCCCGCATGGAAGATGAAAGTTGTGCGTCTCTGGCCGCCACCGGTCGATCAAAGCCGTGAGAGCTGAGTGAACGAGCGTCGGCGGTCGGGCTCTCCTGAAGAACGATGCGTACCGATCGTCGTACTCCATCTTAACCGTCGTCTTGTGAGCTCTCATCCGCAGTGGCGGCAGCATCTGTGAAAATCAATAACCAAAGCATAATTAGCATCGACATAATATTTAGCAACTTTTTTTCATCAATTCGAAATATTTTGTTTAAAATGGCAATTACCACTCCATTCTCAATGAAACGGGCACGGTGACGCTTGTCGAACCTAGGGTCAAGCATTGTGTATTTCGTGCCGATGTCGTCCGCAAGAGGTGGCCTCCTAAAAGAATTGCATAAGCATATCAAAAGATTTTTCAACATGAACTAGGGTTCAACATTAACTACGAAGCACATCGATGCATAGCAAAAATTAATCACATCCAACATATCTAAATACAATACATATATCAAAGAACTAAATAAAATACTTTTATGAAGATGCAATCACCATGGTTTCAATGCATCATAGTCTCATTTTTGTTAAAAAATGAACTAGGGTTCATCTTGAGGATTCATATACTACATATAACAAATATATCAAATATTCATCTCCAATATTCATCATACACTACATCCAATACTTGCATCATACACTACATCCAATACTTGCATCATAGCATAGGAACATGCATCATCCATCATATAAAAAAATCATTCAAATCAATTATGAACTAGGGTCATATTAACACAACCATACCAACTCTTCAATATAGTTCAAATCTAACACAATATAGCATCTAGAATCAACCTAAATCAATCCTAGGGTTAATTTTTTTTTCAAATAGGAGTGATTTCAATCGAATAATGTGACGAATCAAAAGGTGTTTGATTAAAAATTATTGGAGGGATTGAAAGAGCTTACTTTTCTTTCTTCGGGGCCATCTCGATCCGCAAAATCCGTCAAGAAACAAAAAAGATCGGAGGGGGGGAGTGGAGGGGATGAGAGAGGCTACTTTGAACAAACCGCTCTGTTCTTCGTGGTGGGGGCGGCTGGGTGGGGGAGAGGGGGTGGGGCGGCCGGCCCGTGGTTTTTATATGCCCACACCCTACCGCCAGAGTCTCCGGCGGATGCGTTCCAGATAACCTACCGGGTGGGCGGAGCGGTAGGGTGTGACGGAGGGGCACGGCGCCTGCTATCGTTCTTGATGTGGACAAGTTTGCTACCGCCGATCTCTCGCAGAGGTTATATGATCCTACCGCCGGGCCCGCTGGCGGTAGGCAAAAGGTTCAAATCCTGAAATATTTTCAAACTGGGGTCAGATCCTGATTTTGTTTGACAAAAGGGTCAAAACACGAAATTTTGCCATTTTGGGCTCCATTGCGCCCTACCTGCATCACCAACCCCCGTCGACCTGTACCCCATCAGAAACAAATCGGCGCAATCTAAATGCTGAGTTTGATCATCTGGGGGAAGCCCGCACTGGTGGGAAGAACCGGCGAGAGAGAGAGGGATAGTTATTTCCCCAAGTAAGGAGAAGTTTTGGGGCGACTGGCCAGAGGAGAGAGATCCGAGACATGAAATTGAGAGGAAGAAGGAGAGAGATCTCAGGGAACAGCTCAAGGCGCAACAGTGGCAAAGGGAGTACGAGCGTAAGCAATATGAGGAAAGGAGCCATTGGGAGAGGGGGTCTTCGAGCAGAGGAGGCAAGAACAGGAATGGTTACCATCCATCCTACCCGCAGGAGAGGAAGAGGGGTTACTATGTCCGGAAGCCTCGACAAGAGTATGATGAGAGAAGGAGGATGTGAGACAGTCCCCAAGGCACGCCTAACTCATGAAAAAGAAGGCCGCGTCAGATGTGGGTGCCAAAAGGGGATGGGGATAGGCATGAGGGGGATGAATCCTTTGTTCGTGACACTAGACAGAAGACATCCTCTGTGTTTGATCGTATCGAAGAGACTGACAAGGTAACGGCGGACCCTACCACGGGCGGGGCCACCGAGAGCAATGATCATCTTTGCCTGGAACTGCCGAGGCTTGGGGTTGGACTCGGAGGTTGGCGAGCTTCGAGACTTGATTAGGTCATACAACCCAGAGGTGGTGTTTTTATCAGAAACTATAAAATGATCGGGAGCGATGGAGAGACTCAAGTGGAGTTTGGGGTTTACTAAAGGGGTGGCGGTGGATTGCAAAGGTAAGAGTGGAGGATTGGCACTATGGTGGAGGGACTAAGGGAGTCCTGGACTAGGGGGTGTCCGGATAGCTGAACTATCATCGTGGCCGAACTCCAAGACTATGAAGATACAAGATTGAAGACTTCGTCCCGTGTCTGGATGGGACTTTCCTTGGCGTGGAAGGCAAGCTTGGCGATACGGATATGTAGATCTCCTACCATTGTAACCGACTCTATGTAACCCTAACCCTATCCGGTGTCTATATAAACCGGAGGGTTTTAGTCCATAGGACGAACAACAATCATACCATAGGCTAGCTTCTAGGGTTTAGCCTCCTTGATCTCGTGGTAGATCTACTCTTGTACTACCCATATCATCAATATTAATCAAGCAGGAGTAGGGTATTACCTCCATCGAGAGGGCCCGAACCTGGGTAAAAACATCGTGTCCCTTGTCTCATGTTACCATCCGCCTAGACGCACAGCTTCAGGACCCCTACCGAGATCCGCCGGTTTTGACACCGACATTGGTGCTTTCATTGAGAGTTCCTCTGTGTCGTCACCTATAGGCCCGATGGCTCCTTCGATCATCAACAACGACGCGGTCCAGGGTGAGACTTTTCTCCCCGGACAGATCTTCATATTCGGCGGCTTTGCACTGCGGGCCAATTCACTTGGCCATCTGGAGCAGATCGAAAGCTACGCCCCTGGCCATCAGGTCAGATTTGGAAGTTTAAACTACATGGCCGACATCCGCGGAGACTTGATCTTCGACGGATTCGAGCCGCAGCCAAGCGCGCCGCACTATCTCGATGGGTATGATCTAACTCTGCCGCCAAACGGTGTCACGGAGGTCGATTAGTGTCCGCCCGAACATTGATTCGAGCCGATTTCGCCGATCGAGGATGGTTGGTTGACACCACCGGGGCTGAAATTCTCGGCGATTGAGCGAACACAATCCCTGTCCTTGCGAAGACCTTGACTCCGGGTGCCGGACTCTCTCCGGACTCAACCTCCGCTACCGCCAACCGAATCCGATTGGGTGCCGGTCATGGAGTTCACTCGCGGACATCTTTCAGCACTCGCCTTTGGCGACATCTTGAAATCACTAAAGTCTCTCTTTATCAAGAGAGCCCTAGCGGACTACGGTCGAAGGTTGGGATGCGGGCGACGAAGAAATTCAACACCCACCCACCACCCACTTTAGCCATCGTCAAAGCTTACACGATGTGCTCGATTTCGACTCCGAAGACATCGACGGTATGGACGCCGATGTAGGAGACAACCATGAACCAGCACCTATAGGATACTGGACAACCACCTCATCCCATGATGTATACATGGTGGACACACCCAAAGGAAGTGACGACGAGGAACGACGGGACATTACGAAGGATAAATCCTCGAAAGCAGTCAAACGGCAACGTAAACGCCGCACCAAGTCCCGCCGACAAAGACCCAACCATAGAGCAGGCTAACTGGTGGACGCATTTAACATGCTATCGAGAAACCGTCCGAACAGGACAACTTGGAGAAACAACCCGTCCCCGGCGAAGATAACAGTCCGGACGATCTCACGCCGGACAAATTGTTGGAGCAGAAGAACCTCCACAAAAGGCTCGTCGCCATTGCGCGTAGCCTGAAAAATCAGAAGCGGAAGCTCAAAACAGCGGAAGATGCACTCAGAATCAGATGGAGCAAAGTACTCAACACCGCAGACAAATACGGCGACAGTCGCCGAACAAAGAGCTACCCAAAAAGAAAGCTACTGCCCGAATTTGATGAGGAGGCCGTAGAGCCCCCACAATCAAAAAGTAAGAAGGCCACCCAGTCGGATGGACGACCCCACGGCAAAAAGAGAGCGGCAAATGGCGCCGCACACAAGCCGGTATGCGATCCGCATAAGGATTCACATCAAAAGGATGGCCCAGTTAGGTCCATCTATGGGCCGAGAAAGCAAGCTCTTCAAAGCAATGCAACACGCCAAATATCCGAACATCACGGCACACCCAAATATAGGGGTGCCGCACACCCCCTGTGTTTCACCGATGAGGTGCTGGATCACGAATTCCTAGCGGATTCAAACCCGTAAACATAGAGGCCTCGACGGAACAACAGACCACAGTCTCGGATTGAGGATTACATCCTCCATACACATGGCTAGAGGAGATGATCTCCACGCTATAAAATACTTACCCCTCAAGCTCAAAGGGCCAGCCCGGCATTGGCTCAAAGGCCTCCCCGAAAATACCATTGGAAGTTGGGAAGAGCTCGAGGATGCTTTTCGGGCAAATTTTCAAGGGACTTATGTCCGTCCTCCGGATGCGATTTATTTAAGTCATATAACTCAACAACCCGGAGAGTCAGCCCGCAAATTCGGAACAGGTTCTCACCAAAAGAACCAAATAGTCGATCGTCCGGACGCCAAGCCTTAGCAGCTTTCAAACACAACGTCCGAGACGAATGGCTCGCTGACACCTCGCCAGAGAAGCCGAGAACCATGGCCGCATTAACAAGTTCTCATGACCCGCTTTGCTGGAGAGGATAGCTGGCTAGCAAGATGCAACACCAACGACCCAAGTACATCCGAGGTCAGGGATGGAAATGGGAAACCACGACGCAACAAGGACCAACGCCGGATTAAAGGGAACGGTCCAAAGAGCGCGACAGTCAACGCCGGATTCAAAAGCTCATGGCAGAACAATAAAAAACTGCCCCTTAAGGACAATAGCGATGAGCTATCCAACTTAAACAAAATCTTGGACAAGATATGTCAAATCCACAGTACTCCCGGGAGGCCTGCAAACCATACCCACAGAGATTGTTGGGTCTTCAAGCAGTCCGGCAGACTCAACGCAGAACGCAAGGGGCTCGACACACCAAGTGAGGATGATGACGAACCCCACAAGCAGAGCACCGGAAAACAAAAGAATTTCCCACAAGAGGTTAAAACAGTAAACTCACTTCACGTGATAAAAGGGAAAAACAGAGCGGCGCCCATTAAGATGCGCGCCGCACATACTACCCTAGCGGCGTACCAACACTGGTTGTCAAAACCAATCACCTTCGACCATCAGGACTACTCCGAAAGTATCCGGAACGCAGGATGGACTGCCTTGATATTGGATCCTATAATCAACGGATTCCAATTTACACAAGTCCTCATGGATGGCGGCAGTGACATAAACCTGATATATCAGGACACAATCCGTAGGATGGGGATAGACCCAACCAAAATTCGCCATAGCAATAGCTCCTTCAAAGGGGTAATGCCAGGCCCATATGCCCATTGTACGGGCTCCCTACTGCTAGAAGTTGTGTTCGATCATCCGACAACTTCCGCCGCGAAAAATTAACCTTCCACATCGCCCCATTTGAAAGTAGCTATCAAGCACTACTGGGGCGTGAAGCTTTCGCCCGCTTTAACGCAATACCGCATTATGCATCTCTTACACTTAAAATGCCCGGTCCACGCGGCATCATCTCATTAAAAGGGAGTATTAAGTGTTACTCAAGCATGGAAGAACGTGAGACTGCCTTGACAGCCCCACACCTATCCGGCTCCGCTAATCAAAGCACCTGAGTAGGTCATTCAAACCCGGACACGGCTAGACGAGTCCGGCGCCTACTAGCAGCATGCCCCCATACAAGGGGCTGCACGCATGTACAACAAGAGACATTAAAGCTCAAATTTATTCACTTTTCGAATCATACTCTGTTTATTTAATATAAAGTACATATTTCGCACGCTCTTTTTTCTTCTTCTTTTCAACTAAGTTCCTCTCTTTTACAGATGAACAACATGCTACACCCGTCCAGGATAAGGCACAACGGAGACACGGGAGCAGACGTGCAGTAGGGACCCGTTGCAAGGATTCTTTTCAGATTAAGACCCTGCGTAAACCTTTTTTACTGTCTCTTGTTGATACACATCCCCTGGTTTCTAGCTATAACCAAGGAGGAGGCTGGTGTTTTGGCATCGGCCGCACTGAATTTTTGCACGCACTGACACCAGGGGCTTAGGGCATTATTCTGCCCATTTTATAAAGACCGAATACCTTAGGGAGTGTTTGGCGCCTCAAGTTAGGCCTTATATGCATCAGCTCCAATCATGTCTTTGGTCAAATGTTGGGTTTGCCCGGCTCCTGTGTTTTGCTGCCTTACGCCCGCTCTATCGCTAACGCGCACTGTGGAGAACTATCATGATTGTGCCCGGTTCGCCGGGCGAGCACCTCAAGAGAGAAAGTCGAAAACTGACTGTCATGATATAGCGAGAGACTGGTCAACCACTCGATGACTCATCGAATGTTTAGAATTCTCCGATTAACGAAGGACCGCTTTCTCGGTCAGCACATACGCACCCTCGAATTCGGGAGAGTGCGGTGCCCTGTGGCTATATAGTAGCCCCACCTCGAACTCCTATGGCTAAGTGAAAGTGATAAAGCATTATAGTCCGGTTGCCTAGTTTTCACGCTACCACCTCCTTAATAGGACCAAGACGTTGGATTATGTGAAAAGCGCCTTCTTTGCAAACACCCCGCACTATGCGTGGGGGCTGAAGTCAAGACTGCCATCTTTCAAAGTTATATATACATATACATCAACGGCCGCACAGGGAGTAGTTTACTACTTGAGCGCACAAGTATAAAAAGCTCTTATATTATATTGAAACATTGTTTTCACAAATCATACATGTCATTTAAACATAATATCCTTCGAGCACTGCGATCTATTAAACGAGCGCCTGCAGACTTCCTCAAAATAGTGCTCGGCGGTACTCGCTTCGTCTCAATCTTGGGATGCAACGTCGGTGGCCTTCATCTCCGCCCAGTATGTCTTGACACGGGCAAGAGCCATCCGCGCTCCCTCTATGCACGCCGACCACCTCATTGCGCCGATACGCGGTACTGCACCAAGGAACTGCTGCACTAAGCCAAAATAGCTCTTCGGCTGGGGTCTGCCCGGCCACAAATGAGTCATGACATGCTTCATGGCAAGCCCGGATAATCGATTCAGCTCGGCCCATTCGGCCAACCGATCGGTCAATGGAAGAGGATGCTCCGGACTATGGAATTGCGACCAATATAGCTCTTCCCTTTGTGCCCCTTCTGGCCTCGGAAGTGCTCCATCGCGTCCGCAGCGCTCGCCGCTAAGTCCAGATAAGCATCCTCCGAACTCCACAACTTGTCCAACTGAGCATACTTCGGATCCGTGAACTTCCTCCGCAGCAGAAAAGGCTTTCCAGCAGCAACATCCACAGCCTGACGCAGCTCCTCCTTTGCAGCTCTCATTGCGGAGCGGCATCCTTGGCTTCGGCGGTGACCTTTTTCAGGTCCTCTTGCTCCACTTGACGTTCTTTTTCAAGAACCTCGCAGCGGTCGGTAGCATTCTTCAACTTTATGGCCATATCGGCCATTTCCTCTTTGCTTAGGCAGTGAGCAGCCCGTTCGGCTTTTAGCTCTTCGGCCGCCCTTAAAGCGGCCGCATTACTATTTTTGGCTTGCTCTTTCGCTCGGGCGAGTTCCGCCCGCAGCTCCTCCACAGCAGCGGCACCGTCTGCATAAAAAGCATACAAGTAGCAAGGAATGGGCGTCAAGCTCCCTTACCAGGTGTCCGCGGAGAAGTCACATACCTTGTGACTCGTCAAACCGTTTATTGACCAGCGCGATGTCCGCATCCGCCTCATCAAGTTGCCGCTTTAGTTCGGCAAATTCATCAGTCCGGCTAGCCACCGGACGCCCCGCCACCTATTTAGGAGCGGCGCAATGTTATAACTGAGATTATGATCCTCGGCACGCTGTCAATTTTGACAAACATACTGAGTCTCAGGGGCTACTATCTATACAAGGCGCATTCTATATGCATAACTGTCAGAAGGTACATCATTTTTTGCGTACCTCGAACCCCGTCAGTAAGCTTCTGACGGCTTCATGCAATCCGCTCTCCGCGGATGCAATTCTTTCAATCACCGTACCCATCAGCGCACGGTGATCTTCGAGATAGCCGCCTCGCCCGAGCAGATCCTTCAGCTCCTCCGATCAAGACGCCCGGTTGGCGCGGACCTTCCGCCCCGCCTGACTGGGAAACCCTCATGCGACGACACCTCGTGGTCGTCCGCCTACATGAAGTTGCGGCAGGTGGAGGCTTTTCGCTCTCCATCATCTCCGGAAGAAGATCCCCCGAAGACGAGCTCTGCTGAGAAGGGCTGAGATCCGAACTACAAGGTATAATTTTGGTTATCTTCAGAAATACATATAGGGATGACCTTTATTACAAGACCCCTTCTTTTTACTTACGGCTCGCTGGAGGGCTGATGCCCTTGGGGAAATAGTGCGGCTCGGGTACTTCCCAGCGCCGGACTCTCTGACGAAGATTTCTTTCCCCTCCTTGAGGCCTTGACCTCTGGATCTTCCGAAGCGGTCCTCTTCTCTCCTTGGAGGGAGGGACTTTTGATCCCCCCTTCCTCGAAAGCCTCCTTCGTGGAGGCAGTGGCTCCCCTGCTCCCCCCTTCGCCTTCTTTAAAAGGCGCGGCCTTCAACATCTTGGTCAGCATGGGATCCGGCGTGGTCTCTGGGAGGGGAGCCGGACACCTTATCAACTTTGCCTTCGCTATCCACTCCTGTTCAAGAAACAGCTCCTTTAAGGGCAAGTTTATGATAAACGAACGGATAGCCTGTCCGGGTACAGGACTACTTACTTGAGTATCTGGGCGATGGCAGCTTAGTCCTGCGTCCTCAGTCAGGTCCGGACACTTTTCTTGTGATCTGAAGAACAGTTTATACATCTCCACGGGCGTCGTGCCCATAAAATGTTGGAGAGCTCGTGGTCCCTCCGGATTAAATTCCCACGGACGGAGGGGGCGACGTTTGTAGGGCAGAAGGCACCGAATCAACATAACCTGCGCCACTGCAACCAGATTGATCTCTCTTTCTTGGAGGTCTCGAATACGGCCCTGCAACAAAGGAACGTCCTTGGACGGCCCCCAGTCGAGCCCCTTGTTGACCCATGACGCCAGCCGCTGTGGTGGACTCGAAAGGTATATGGAAGCGCCACCCATTTGGTGCCCCTAGGAGCGGTGATATAAAACCACTCCGCTGCCACAAACCAAGCTCCTCTTGAAAAGAGCCCTCGGCCACTGAAGCATCAGACACTTGCTTATGACCGCCCCTCCGCACTCTCGCTTGTTGCCCTCGATCATCTTCGCTCCACCTTGAAGGTCTTGAGCCACAATCCAAGTGAGGGGTAATATGGAGGAAGGCCTCACATACGACAATGAATGACGAGATATGGAGGATGGACTCCGGATTCAAGTCATGGAAATCCAGCCCATAATAAAACATGAGCCCCCGCACAAAGGGATCCGTCGGGAAGCCTAAACCCCGAAGGAAGTGAGACACGAACACCAAGCTCTCGCCGGGCTCGGGAGTGGGAATGACCTGCCCTGGAGCAGAGCCTATGCGAGATCTCTCCGGTTAGATACCTGGCGTCTCGCAGCTTTAGCACATCTTCCTCTATGACGGAAGAAGACATCCATCGGCCGAGCTGGTCGGAGCCGGACATCGTCGAAGGTCCGAAGTGCCTAAATCTGGAGCTTTGGGTGTTAGAACTCGAAGCGCGAGGAGAACTCGATGGAGGGTGAAAAAAAGAAGAGGGCCTTGGTCTCATTATAAAGAGGTTGAATACCAAGAGCCCTCCCCGTGGTCGATTAGGACTCGCTTTCGATAGAGGAGGCGTGCCAACGGGCACGGTTGGGTTACCCAAGTCCGTATTGATGAGAATCCCGGAATAAGGGGGCACGATCTACGCTTTGATAAGACGTGCCAAGGAAACCGCCTTGCTAAATGCGCTAAGGTGGAACATTAAAAACCGATTCATATAAAGGCCTGGCCATGGTGTGATGTCACGCCGCGGAATACGTCAGCAGATCTGTGCAAAAGTTATTCTCTCTACGGTGGTATGTGGAACTTGTTTTGCAGAGCCGGACACTATCCTGGTGTTCAAAATCATCTATGAAGTATTCGTAGGAGGAACTCGCCTTGCAATGCCGAAGACAATATGCGCGCCAGACTCGTCGTCATTGAAGCCTGGTTCGAGGGCTACCGAGGAGTCTGGACTAGGGGTGTCCGGATAGCGAACTATCATCGCGGCGGACTCCAAGACTATGAAGATACAAGATTGAAGACTTCGTCCCGTGGCCGGATGGGCCTTTCCTTGGCGTGGAAGGCAAGCTTGGCGATACGGATATGTAGATATCCTACCATTGTAACCGACTCTGTGTAACCCTAACCCTATCCGGTGTCTATGTAAACCGGAGGGTTTTAGTCCATAGGACGAACAACAATCATACCATAGGCTAGCTTCTAGGGTTTAGCCTCCTTGATCTCATCGTAGATCTACTCTTGTACTACCCATATCATCAATATTAATCAAGCAGGATTAGGGTATTACCTCCATCGAGAGGGCCCGAACCTAGGTAAAAACATCGTGTCCCTTGTCTCCTGTTACCATCCGCCTAGACGCACAGTTTGGGACCCCCTACCCGAGATCCGCCGGTTTTGACACCGACAGGGACCATATTGATGTTACAGTTAAATCGTGGTGCCAATACTACATAGATGCGACTATCGCGTGTGATGGAGCCTCCTTTAGGTTCACTGGAATCTATGGAGAGCCATGTGTGGATAGAAGATCGAGGACGTGGGATGCACTGCGCTATCTTCGTACCCAGGATAACCTGCCATGGCTATGCGCGAGCGAGTTCAATGAGGCCCGACGCCAGGACAAGCAACTAGGTGGTAACCCAAGGAACAGAGGACAGATGGAACACTTTGAGGACTGCCTGACCGACTGCGGTTTGGCAGATCTCGGCTTCTCCGGGTACCCGTTTACTTGGGACAATAAGAGAGAGGGTGCAGAGAATATCCAGGTACGGCTGGACTAGACGACGTGCAACGGGGATTTTGCTCAGCTTTTCCTGGGAACTGAAGTGCTGCATGTGATGACGGAAGAATCTGACCATCAGGCGCTAGTTATAAAAGCTTTGAAGACGAACGGGAACAAATGCGCGCGCGGGCAGCGGCCATTTATGTACGAGGAAGCGTGGGCGCGTCATGAGCAGTAGGAGACCATGGTGACCGCTGCATGGGAGGAGGCACATGCAGCCAATCAGGGAGGAGGGCAGCTAGT
The DNA here is from genome assembly GCA_021605205.1 of Aegilops longissima. Classification (NCBI taxonomy): domain Eukaryota; kingdom Viridiplantae; phylum Streptophyta; class Magnoliopsida; order Poales; family Poaceae; genus Aegilops; species Aegilops longissima. The sequence goes on along the minus strand of CM038682.1, from coordinate 754,220,611 downwards.
GACAACATGCAATAGCTTGCGTGTCGCCACGAGATCCATGCAGGAGTGGAGCGAAGGGTTTTTGGCTCAATCAGGAAGCAAATCGGGCATCTCAAAGCGCAATTGGTCGAGGCAAAAGAGCGGGCTGCGAGGACGGGCTACAGACAGGAGATCAAGGAGATTGAGGACCAGCTACATGAGCTATATGAGAGAGCGGAAGTGTATTACAAACAACGTTCATGAGTAGACTAGTTGCAGGAGGGCGATCAAAGCACTAAGTATTTTAAAAACCGTGCCTCACACCGAAAACGGAAGAACACAGTTGAGGGAGTCCCGGATTAGGGGGTGTCCGGATAGCCGAACTATTACCGTTGGCCGGACTCCTGGACTAGGAAGATACAAGATTGAAGACTTCGTCCCGTGTCCGGATGGGACTTTCCTTGGCGTGGAAGGCAAGCTTGGTGATACGGATATGTAGATCTCCTACCATTGTAACCGACTCTGTGTAACCCTAACCCTATCCGGTGTCTATATAAACCGGAGGGTTTTAGTCCGTAGGACGGACAACAATCATACCATAGGCTAGCTTCTAGGGTTTAGCCTCCTTGATCTCGTGGTAGATCTACTCTTGTACTACCCATATCATTAATATTAATCAAGCAGGAGTAGGGTATTACCTCCATCGAGAGGGCCCGAACCTGGGTAAAAACATCGTGTTCCTTGTCTCCTGTTACCATCCGCCTAGACGCACAGTTCGGGACACCCTACCCGAGATCCGCCGGTTTTGACACCGACATTGGTGCTTTCATTGAGAGTTCCTCTGTGCCGTCGCCCATCGCCGTCAGGAAGTATGCCACATCCCGTCTTTAAAGACGATACTATCGCCAAAGGAGCCTTGGCCACTGGCCAGACTCTCCGGCTAGGTGGTTTTCTTATGACCGCCAGCTCGCCATCGCGCCCGACGATGACTTCTCGGTCATCGAAACCAATCTTCACGTTAACTCGAACTTGCGAGCAGTTAGATCCGATCGAGCTCTCCTCCGTAAGCGAGCTCTTGGATCGACGCCGCCTCGAGTCGCCACAGACTACGACCGGATCGGGCCTAAAACTGATCTAAGAGAGATCAACTCTCCCTAGGCTACCCATCATGTTGCTGTGATAGAGGAGCAATGCGGCGATTCTACTTCTATCTTAAGGACTAGCTACGTCCGGATTCTCGATCCCTCCATGCCGGATTCCCGCAGAGGGACGGATGTCGATCAAGCCCTGAACTTAAAGTCAGGCGGCGGGTTGGACTCATTGGATAGCATTCAAAAATCCAAACTTCCGAGTTCGGAAACTTCTCGGCCCCTAGGTCTTAAATTGGACGGGGTTCTGGATCTAGTTCCACCCGCCCACCCAAACATTAGCGATCTATCCCGAATTCGGCAAGAGCCTGCTGAAACAGTACATCATTACTGTGCCAGATTCCTCCTGGTTATGGACAGGATAAAGGACTGCCGAGAGGAGGACGCAATCCCACTTTTCTGCAATAATTGCACGGACAAGGGAATCCTAAACGCCTTAAGTCGTCGTGAAATTACACGCTTTGCTGACTTGGTAACCATAGTACAAAAGTACTGTGCGATGGAGAGTGCTTGGAAAACCGAAAGTAAATTTTGGGATAATCCGGCCCCGAATACATCCGTAGTCCGAAATAAAAGGGTGCATCATCACCATGCACCTGGGTTAAACACCAAAAAACCAAAAACCCCTAAAGGGTACGGAACCGTACTGGAGGGTTGGCTAAACGGACCCTGCAAAATTCATAGCACAGAGGGCGCCACTCCAACTCATAGCCTTCGAGCATGTTGGATACTACGGCAGGTGGCCAAAAGTGGTGAAGAGCTTCTAGCCTCGTAATCCCTGCCCAGAACACCAAGACGGTGTTAACAGTCTTCGAGACTTTCACATCAAATAACATGCAAAACGAACACTCCATAACCTTGCGAAGTCTACCAAGTAGCAACAATAAATCCATGGAGTACACGGCTATTACCTTTAATGCCAGTGATTTAACCTAAATTCGAACAGCCCGAGCACCACCGCATTGGTCCTCAGTCCGATAGTGGACGACTTTCGCTTTACTAAGGTACTCATGGATGGCGGCAGCGGACTAAACCTCATCTACGAGGAAACCCTCCAAAAAATGAAAATAGATGAACCGCATTGAGCGAAGCAGCACCACCTTTAGAGGAATAATCCCTAGCCGGAAGCATGCTGCACAGAAAAATCACACTGGACGTAGTGTTCGCTCACGGACAATTACAGGTCCGAGGAGGTCACATTTCAAGTGGCCCCTGCTCAGCAGCGGATATCACGCTTTATTGGGGCGAGAGGCATTCACAATTTTTCAAGCTATACCCCATTATGGGTACATGAAGCTTAAAATGCCCGGACCTAACGGAATCATCACTCGCTAGTGATCCGAACATAGCACTCACACGAAAACAAGACAGCCGCACTAGCCCTCGAGGCACTATTCAAGCCCTAGCGGCCGAGGAACTCACTGCGATGCGCTCCACGGTGAATAGGGACGATGTGATACTTGATAAAAGATCCAAATCCACCTCTTTTAAACCAGCGGATGAAATAGTCAAATTCCAAGTCCACCCAACGGACCCTGCAAAGACGGCCTCCATTGGGGCACAATTAAACCCTGATGTAGACGCCGCACTACGAGAATTTCTACGAGAAAACTGGGACATTTTTTCCTGGCACCCTTCAGACATGCCAGGAATCCCACGTCGGCTGGCCGAGCACAACCTAAATATCCTAAAAGGATTCAAGCCAGTCAAACAGGCTCTTCGGCGCTTTTCCGAACCCAAGAGACAGGCCATGGGAGAGGAGCTAGCCAAACTTTTGGAAGCCGGATTCATAAGAGATATAAAACATCCGGACTGGCTAGCAAACCTGGTGATGGTATCAAAGAAGGATAAATCCTGGCGCCTATGTGTTGATTTCAAAGACCTTAATAGGGCTTGCCCAAAGGATCCCTTCCCCCTCCCTCGAATTGATCAAATTATCGACGCCACAGCAGGACACGACTCATTGTGCTTCCTCGACGCTACTCGGCTACCACCAAATCAAGATGGCGGAGCTGACCAAGCTGTAACAGATTCATCACCCCATACGCCCATTCTCGCTTTAACACAATGCCCTTCGGCTCAAAAACGCCGCACAACATATCAGCGCATGATTCGTACATGTCCGCAAACCAGATCGGCAAAACAGTGGAAGCATATGTAGATGACGTGGTCCTCAAATCCAAGCATGTAGAAACCCTAGTAGACGACTTGAGGCTCACATTCGACAATCTCCGAAAATACGACATTAAGCTCAATCCGGAAAATGCGTCTTCGGCATTCCAGCGGAAAGCTCCCGGCTTCATTGTGTCCGTAGAGGAATTGAAGCAAACCCAGCCAAGATCCGAGCTCTGTCACAATTGGATATTCCAAAAGACCTCAAACAAATACAAAATTAATCGGATGCGAGCCGCTCTAAGCCGCTTTATTTCCTGTTTGGGAGAAAAGGCGTTACCCTTTACCGCCTCCTCCGTGCACCAACACTTCGAGTGGGCGGATGCCGCCACGGCCGGACTCAAGAAATAAAGGACATATTGGCAAAAATCCGGTCTGGCCGCGCCAACGTGGGCGAACCAATGCTATTATATATCACCGCAACACATAAAGTTGTCGCGGTGCTCGTCGTCGAACGAGAAGCGGACGGACACCGTTCCCTCTTCAAAACCGGTTTACTATGTGTCCACTGTCCTAACTCCATGCAAGTCCCGTACCCACATTATCAAAAGATAGCATACGCGTGTTCATGGCATCCCGGAAGTTGCGACACTACTTTCAAGAGTGTTCGATAACGGTAGCCTCCGGTACCTCTTAACGACATTATAAACAACCGCGACGCGACGGGCCGGATTGCTAAATGGGCCATAGAGCTCCTTCCATTCGACATAACCTATAAGCCACGACGAGCTATTAAGTCGCAGGTTTTGGCCGACTTCGTGGCGAATGGACCGGCGAACTCCCTAAAGAGTACGGCGATACTCCAATTGATCATGCACTTTGACGGCTCCAAAATGTTGGCGGCCTGGGGCTGGCGTCGCTCTAACGTCCCCAACCGGGACACAGTCCAATACGCCCTTCGAGATAATGTATACGGACTCCAACAACGCAGCGAATCTGAGGCCCTTCGCACGGCCTCCGGATGGCAGTCTCCATGGGCATCAAATGCCTAGAGGTGCGCGATTCAACCTCGCGATATCTCAAATAAACAGAGACTTTGATGCCAAAGATCCGAAAATGGCAGCGTACCGCAATGCGGTCCTAAAAATGTCAGCACGGTTCGAAGGGCTTGAATTTCATCATATAGCCCGGGATAACAACCAGGCGGCGGACATATTGGCACGCATCGGTGCAAAACGCGATGCCGTCCCGCCCAACATCTTTCTGGAACGGCTGTTCAAGCCATCCGTACTATGGGAAGGGGAGTCCGGAAATAACAATCCGGACCCAACCGCACTGCCTGACACCGAACACTCTGACACAATCGGAGGCTCTGCCACCGAGATAACACCCTCCGCTCATGAAATAATGGCGGTTATCGCCCCGTGGACGGAACCATTCCTAGCCTACCTAACTAGGCAGGAACTCCCCGAAGACCAAAATGAGGCTCGCTGCATAGTACGACGATCTAAAGCCTACAAAGTCCATGAGGGAGAGCTCTATAAGAAAAGCACAATAGGAGTCCTTCAAAGGTGTATCTCCGAAGAGGAAGGGCGAAACCTCCTGGCTGAAATTCATGCCGGACTGGGTGGGCACCACGACGCAGCCCGGGCCCTTGTAGGCAAGGCCTTCCGTACAGGATTTTATTGACCGACGGCCCGGGCAGATGCGCAGGATTTAGTCCAATGATGCGTCGGTTGCCAGCTTTTTGCTAACCAAAGCCACATGCCACCCACCGCCCTCAAAACTATACCCATCACCTGGCCGTCAGGTCCAGGGGCTTGACATGGTTGGACCCCTTAAGGGAGGAACCCACAAGCAAAAATACCTATTGGTCATGGTGGATAAATTCACCAAATGGATAGAGGCCAAGCTCGTTAAAACGGCGAATCCGGACCGGTGATAGACTTCATATCGGGGTGGTGCACCGCTACGGTGTCCCCACAATATCATCATCGACAACGGCACCAACTTCATGGCCAATGAGGTCAAATTATGGTGCAAAAACATGGGCATCAAGCTCGATTATGCCTCAGTCTATCACCCTCAAACCAACGGCCAAGTCGAGCGAGCAAACGGTCTAATCATGAGTGGCATTAAACCCAGACTAGTGCGGTCCTCAAGGAATCTAACACGACTTTGGGTTGAGGAGCTCGACTCCGTAGACTGGGGGCTGCGGACCACGCCGAATCATACTACCGGATTCACACCATTTTTTATGGTGTACGGCGCAGAGGCAGTCTTGCCTTGTGACATAATTCATGACTCACCTCGCGTGCGCATGTATGAAGAAAGAGAAGCCGAGCTCGATCGGCAGGACAGTTTGGACGCATTGGAGGAGGAGCGCGACATGGCAAAAGCTTGTTCCGCATTTTATCAACAGCGGGCTCGAAGATATCAAAGCAGGGAAGTGCGGGCCAAAGCTTACAATGTTGGCGAACTAGTTCTACGCCTGCCGGACAAGAAAAAGGACAAACTCAAGCCCAAATGGGAAGGTCCTTCATCATCGACCAGGTCCTGACCGGCGGAGCATACCGTCTGCGAAACGCATCGGATAACCGACTCGAGCCGAACCCATGGAACGCAGCCCGCCTACGAAGATTCTACGCCTAAGCGCCGGACTCCAAGTTCGTCTCCTTCCTCCGTCCACATTTTCTATTTTTGCTGTCTTTTATTTCTCTTCTTCCTCCTCCTTCTTCTTGAAGCCTTTAGAGGCTCGTTTGCGCTTTGTTCGCACATATTTGATCGCTGTCCGCGCTCATTATGCCTGGGGGCTTCTTTAACAGAAGCTTATTTATACGGGCTTCATGCCCAACACATGCGTCAAACTTCCGCATGTACCTTTTATTCACCATTATATGCATCAATATGACTTAAGTTTTGGCCAAGCTGGGTTGCCTGGCTCCTGTGCTTACCCCTACGTTCTCGATTGTTCGGCTAGGTGGTAAAGGGAGCACCTCTGCGATTGTTACTGCCGGGTCAGCCGGATGTGTACCTCAGACTGGGTGAAGCCGAAAGCTAGCGTTCTTAAGGGAATATTCGGTCGGTGAACTGAAAGGTGATTTTTAACTATTTACCCATCTGCCCCCAGATGATTTTATGCTTTCCTAGCAGTTTTGACATGCACTTTAGGGCATGCATCCCAGCGAAAGGAACCCTTAACGAAACTATTCTCCCTGGAAGATGTTTCTTACTATCCATGTAATATAACATAACTAGTTGGGCACTTGTTTGATACAGCAATAATGACCCCTACGCCTTGTCTCCATGCATACCCCGGTTCTTATATAACCGCGAAGGTATTCGGACACACTCGGACTATTGGGTCCCGAGGTCGGGCGAAAAGGTCCGCTATGACAAACGATCTACAATCCGCTAGAAGACATTTTTCATGTCATATTTAATTACATAGTCAACTCGACTCATTGTATTCCTCCTCAATGCCATCTAATAGGCTATCTAATTTACAATCTTGCTGGGAATACTTGGCGGCCAATTCTACTTGGCCGTACACTAAGCTTACAGGGATCTCCTTCCCATCAGGCCCCACAGTCCGACCTCGCCATGTGGTTTGGGTCAGCCTTCGTACCGCGTCTTTACCATGGCCCGAGCCTCCTGGCGCCTTTGACGGCAGGCCGATATCTTCCATAGTCGGAAGCGCCGCCGTGCTCCTTGAAGCCGCTCTGCCAGCTCCCCAATACCTTCGGGCAGGGAGATAGATGGCCACAAGGCCTGGCCGACGCCTTTCATCACCTACCGAACTCATTCGTGCAGCTGACGCAGTTCGGGAAGAAGATCACCCAAGAACTGGGCATCTCCCCTTCAGGACGACCTGTGAGCAAACCTACATACATGTTTATGTTAGTCGCCTTCCTCGCCGAACTCTTTCAAAGTTCGCTCAAGCACTTACTGAAAATGCCGCGACGAAGCCGTCGATTCTCCTTTACGGAGTTAGACAACTGGGCACGGACATCCTTTAGTTCCTCACCCAGTTGGGTGTTGGCATCTTGGAGGTTATTTTTCTCCTGCCGCACCCTCGTAAGCACGCCTCGCCGCCTTTAGCTGGCGCAGGAGCTGTTGCTTGTCCGGATCTAGTCCGCGCCATCTGCAATATTATTGTCGATTTACACACACGCCACACTTCATAACCTATTTATCTTTTGAAGCATATATTACCAGAGGGGTCTCTATGGCTCCCCTCAGAAGCGGCTAGTGCGCCTCAAGTTGGGCCTTGCATTCTTCAAGCTCTGGGACAGTCGGGCATTCTTTTTGGTAAGAACTCAGATTCCAAATGATCCCTAAATCAGTTATCCTAACTATTTTAAGTCTCGGGGCTACTGGCATATATAATCACAAATTTCTCACCAGTATGTCCTTTACATACTGCTCCGTGGCTCTGCTAGACCATCTTGAGCGGCACGGAGGTGCGATCTCCGAATTGAAGGCATTCAAGGCCTCTTGGGAGAAACATGCGTCACGAAGAACTGTCCGGCGATGCCTGTGATTCATGGCGCTCTCCACCTCAGAGTTGGTGGCGGACAGCCTGTCGGCATCCTCTGTCGGAGGAGCATCCGACGCACGCCTCGTGCTCGCCTCTGCTTCTGGACCTGGCTTTGGAGCCTGGCTGGCGGAGGTTCGATTGGCAACTTCTCCGGACTCAGTCCGGCGAGCGCTCTTTTTTCTTAAAAGAGCACCAGCGTTAGTACGCCTTCCAGGAATCAATCCTGGGAATATGGTGACACGCCATACCGTTGTGGCGGAGTTTCGATCCGGACCGCACTTCTTTTTAGCTCTGGGCCAGACGCCCCTTGTTGGCTAGCCGCCGCGGGCTCGGCCTCCTGCCTCGAAGGCACCCCCTATGAAACACCATTGGTATACGGTGCTCAAAAAATAAGCACGGATGGGTCATTTTCAGAGTATTGGGACCTCGGTCTCAGTTACCTGTGAGGCTGGGAGTATTCCAGGGTAATCGGCCGTAATGGCAACCAAAGCATTGTCGATGCTAAGTTGGTGGAACACCTCGTCGATCAACTCCACCTTTATATCCGGATCCTCTTCGGAGGCCGGATCGAGGGACCGTTCCGGATCCTCGGGTTGTGGGGGCGGGTTGTGTATCTTCTCCACGGCCCGGCGCATTTCCTGCGCAGAAACCATGAAATGAGATGTTTAACCACGGGAACATGGATCAGACAGGCCACAAAGATATTTGCTTACCCAACTTCGAGGATTATTCGAAGAAACCCGCCGATGGATTGACGCGAGAAAATCCTCCTCTTCCCTTGGTACATGGCGGACAAGGTCTTCACCAGTTCGGTGACCGATCCCGCCCTTTGCGGCCATGGCGGGTGGCATCGCCCTCCCGCTGAAATCCCACATGGGTGGCCCCTATATTGGGCGGCTGCACTCCTCATAATGCAGATTGCCATGACTCCAATCATGGTCAATCCGCATGAGCCATAATCTTATTCGCTCATCAAGTAAAGGACGCCCCGGTCATTTTCCTCCTGGGCTCATGGGCGCCAGCTTAGGCGCTTCTTCAGAGGAGCATTGCTAAACTCCGGAAGGCCGATCCGAACAGGGTCCGCAGCGGGGCGCCCTCCATGTAAAACCATTCAAGGCCAGTCTTGGACGCTTTCTTCAGGTTCCGGATAGATATCCGGTCCCAGCGATGCGCCATAGTTCGGCTCCGCCCACTTGATATATTGACCCCTCATGAGAACGGGGTACTAGGCAGAATAATCTCTTCCACAGCGCAAAATGAGCCTCAATGCCCAAGAACAGTTCACACAGGCCCACGAAGCCCGCGATGTGCAAAATGGAGGCAGGCGAAGGTGGTGCAGCTGGAGGCCGAGAACTCCAAGAGCCCCGGAGAAACGGATGGATTGGAATCCGAGTCCTCTTACTAGATAAGAGAAGAAGCATACCCGCCTCCTTTAGAGGGATCGGGACACTCTCCGCTTGCTTTCCGCCCTTGTAGGTGGCGAGTCCGCTCGAACCGAACCATGAAGGCCGGGAAGAAATCCTTGGTTTGGAGTATAACTAGCTCGCTATGCGGGACTGAGCATCTCTCCCAATTTCCAGGCTGAGGGCTGGGAGCGCGAGAGGAGGAGCCGTGTCGACTGTCCATGATGGAATGGGTCTTTGTCAGAGGCGCTCCGATGAAAACTCGCGGAGGGGGGATGGTGTGACTCATATCTAGATCCTCGTCCCTTTTATAGGCGGCTCATTTGCGCAGCTAGGGGGGTAAGTGTAAAAATACCCTGGCTTTTCGCATTCATTAAAACACGTGGAAGATGGCCATTATTGGGCGTAGAAGCCAAGGAGCGCATCATTTATCAGAAGCCGGACACTATTCGACAAGTATATGGAATTTGGAGAAGAACCCGCCTTGCAATGCCGAAGACAATCTACGCGCCGGACTCATCGCCATTTGAATCCTGGTTCGGGGGCTACTGAGGGAGTCCCGGATTAGGGGGTGTCCGGATAGCCGAACTATCACCGTTGGCCGGACTCCTGGACTATGAAGATACAAGATTGACGACTTCGTCCCGTGTCCGGATGGGACTTTCCTTGGCGTGGAAGGCAAGCTTGGTGATACGGATATGTAGATCTCCTACCATTGTAACCGACTCTGTGTAACCCTAACCCTATCCGGTGTCTATATAAACCGGAGGGTTTTAGTCCGTAGGACGGACAACAATCATACCATAGGCTAGCTTCTAGGGTTTAGCCTCCTTGATCTCGTGGTAGATCTACTCTTGTACTACCCATATCATCAATATTAATCAAGCAGGAGTAGGGTATTACCTCCATCGAGAGGGCCCGAACCTGGGTAAAAACATCGTGTCCCTTGTCTCCTGTTACCATCCGCCTAGACGCACAGTTCGGGACCCCCTACCCGAGATCCGCCGGTTTTGACACCGACAACAGTCAAGGCACTCCGGCGCGAGGATGGGTCGAAGTGTACGGATGATGAGGGGATGAGGAGGATGGCTGCCCATTTCTATGCGCACTTATTTGCTTCTGAGGGCTCGAGGGATGGTGAAAAAGTGCTGCAACACATAGGAATCTGTGACCGAGGCGATGAATGTAAAACTTGATGCTCCTTTCACTGATGAGGAGATAGAGGTCGGTCTCTTCCATATGGGGCCTATGAAGGCGCCGGGCCCGGACGGCCTCCAGGCCATGTTTTACCAATGCCACTGGGAGCTGGTTAAGGATGATGTTTGTGCTGTGGTGCGTGAGTTTCTCGCTGGAACTGCGGCTCCTAATGGCTTTAATGACACGATCATTGTCATGATTCCGAAAGTAAAATCACCTGAATTATTGTCGCAGTTCCGCCCTATTAGTTTATGTAACATACTGTACATGATTGCGGCGAAGGCACTGGCCAATCGCTTGAAGATTGTCCTTCCTTTCATGATCTGAGAGGAGCAGAGTGCGTTTGTGCCAGGCAGACTCATAACTGGTAATGTGCTGGTGGTCTATGAGTGTGTCCATGCTATTAGGAAGAGGAAAAGGAGGAAACCTATCTGTGCGGTCAAGCTGGATATGATGAAGGCATATGACAGAGTTGAGTGGGATTTTCTTGAACACATGTTGTTGAAGTTTGGCTTCTCTCGTCACTGGACAGAGATGGTCATGAGGTGTGTGAAGTCTGCAAAATTCTCAGTGAAACTTAACGGTGGCCTTTCTGAGAGTTCTGATCCCACTAGAGGGCTTCGCCAGGGGGATCCTCTTTCTCCATACCTTTTCTTGTTTTGTGTGGAGGGCTTCTCTGCATTACTGAAGGAGGCTCAACGAGAGGGAAACATCAAGGGGGTGTCTTTTGGAGGTGGTGGACCAACGGTCACCCATCTTCTGTTTGCTGACGATAGCGTGGTCTTTGTGGAGGGTTCAAGGGCAAATTTCGAGACTCTACGCTCCATCTTGCATGTCTATGAAGCTGCATCGGGTCAAAAACTAAACCTTCAGAAATCAACGATCTTTTTTGGCAAATACACTTCGGATGAAGATAAAAACGAGCTAAAGTAGGTGCTTGGAATGACGAAGGAGGCCCCGAGTGAACGATATTTAGGGCTCCCTACGGTGGTGGGGAGGGCTAAGGATGGCACGTTTAAGTACGTCAAGGATAGTGCTAAAGGTAAAGTATCGAGATGGAAGGGTCAAGGCTTATCAAAAAAGGCACAAGAGGTTTTGGTCAAATCCGGACTGCAATCCACACCAACTTTTACCATGAGCTGCTTTCAACTCACGAAGGAAATGTGCGGGAACCTGACATCTATTTCTTCAAACATCTGGTGGGGTGAAACAGATGGTCATAAGAAGGTGCAGTGGATTGGGTGGGAGAAGATGTGCACGCAAAAGCATGAAGGAGGGCTAGGCTTTAGGGATCCGGAAGCTTTCAACCAAACAATGCTTGCCAAAGCAGCCTGGCGCTTGTTCCAAGTGTTGGGGAACGTAGTAATTTCAAAAAAATTCCTACGCTCACGCAAGATCATGGAGATGCATAGGAATGAGAGGGGAGAGTGTTGTCCACGTACCCTCGTAGACCGTAAGCGGAAGCGTTATGAGAATGCGGTTGATGTAGTTGTACGTCTTCACGATCTGATTGGTCCAAGTACCGAACGCATGGCACCTCCGAGTTCAGCACACGTTCAGCTCTATGACGTCCCACGAACTCCGATCCAGCAGAGCTTCACGGGAGAGTTCTGTCAGCACGACGGTGTGATGACGGTTATGATGTTGCTACCGACGCAGGGCTTCGCCTAAGCACCGCTACGATATGATCGAGGTGGATTATGGTGGAGTGGGGCACCGCACATAACTTGGAACAATCAACTTGTGTGTTCTAGGGTGCCCCCTGCCCCCGTATATAAAGGAGCAAGGGGGAGGCCGGCTGGCTGTAGGACCTTGAAGTATGTCTAGAGGGGGGGGGGTGATTAGACTACTTAACCAATAAAAAACTTAACCTTTTCCCAATTTTAGTCTTTGGTAGATTTTAACTATTTTAGCACAAGTCAAGCAATCCTCACACAATTCAAGCAAGCATGCAAAGAGTATATGAGCAGCGGAAAGTAAAGCATGCAACTTGCTAGAAAGTAAAGGGAAGGGTTTGGAGAATTCAAACGCAATTGGAGACACGGATGTTTTTGTCGTGGTTCCGGTAGGTGGTGCTATCGTACATCCACGTTGATGGAGACTTCAACCCACGAAGGGTAACGGTTGCGCGAGTCCACGGAGGGCTCCACCCATGAAGGGTCCACGAAGAAGCAACCTTGTCTATCCCACCATGGCCGTCGCCCACGAAGGACTTGCCTCACTAGTGGTAGATCTTCACGAAGTAGGCGATCTCCTTGCCCTTACAAACTCCTTGGTTCAACTCCACAATCTTGTTGGAGGCTCCCAAGTGACACCTAGCCAATCTAGGAGACACCACTCTCCAAGAAGTAACAAATGGTGTGTTGATGATGAACTCCTTGCTCCTGTTCTTCAAATGATAGTCTCCCGAACACTCAACTCTCTCTCACAAGATTTGGATTTGGTGGAAAGAAGATTTGAGTGGAAAGCAACTTGGGGAAGGCTAGATATCAAGATTCATATGGTAGGAATGGAGTATCTTGGCCTCAACACATGAGTAGGTAGTTCTCTCTCAAAAATGGTAAGTTGGAAGTGTAGGTTTGTTCTGATGGCTCTCTCCACGAATGAAGAGGAGGTGGAGGGGTATATATAGCCTCCACACAAAATCCAACCGTTACACACAATTTACCAAACTCGGTGGGACCGAATCAACAAACTCGGTCTGACCGATTCAATAAACCTAGTGACCGTTAGTGATTTCGGTGGGACCGACATGCAACTCGGTAGGACCGACATGGTTAGGGTTAGGGCATAATGTAATCTCGGTGAGACCGATTACACAAACTCGGCGAGACCGATTTTGGTAATTAGCTAACCAGAGAGTTGGTCAGGTAAACTCGGTGGGACCGATTCGCTCTTTTCGGTGAGACCGAAAAGTTACGAAAAGCAAACAAAGAGTTTACATTGCAATCTTGGTGGGACCGATCGCTCACTTCGGTTAGACCGAAACGTTACGAAGGGAAACAGAGAGATTACAATCCCATCTTGGTGAGACCGAGATCCCTATCGGTGAGACTGATTTGCCTAGGGTTTGTGGCAGTGGCTATGACATCTGAACTGGGTGGCGCCGGATAGAAAGAATCGGTGGGGCCGAGTTTGACTTTGGGTTTAGGTCATATGTGGATGTGAGAAAGTAGTTGAGGGTTTTTGGAGCATATCACTAAGCATCATGGAGCAAGAAACTCATTAAGCAACACCTCATCCCTCCTTGATAGTATTGGCTTTTCCTATAGACTCAATGTGATCTTGGATCACTAAAATGTAAAATGCAGAGTCTTGAGCTTTTGAGCTTGAGCCAATCCTTTTGTCCTTGATATTTTGAGGGATCCACTTTCATCATCCATGCCATGCCATTCATTGAGCTTTCCTGAAATATTTGTCTTGGAATAGTATTAGCTCAATGAGCTATATGTTGTTATGAATTACCAAAAACCACCTAGGGATAGTTGCACTTTCAATCTCCCCCTTTTTGGTAATTGATGACAACATATAGATCAAAGCTTCGACAAATGATAATAAGATTAAAAAAACATCATCGCTTTGAGAAGTATGTGATAAGCAAGAGCTCCCCCTAAATTTGTGCATAGATTTAAGATTTGCTTTGGACTACAAATGCACAAGGAATTAGGCTCATGGGTTACTCTTCCATGTCACATACATCTTGGTGGAGCGCTCAAAATAATAAACATTGAATACATGCACTCACCACCAAGCAAAGTGAATGATCAAATAAGGATAAATAATATAATATCATCCAACAAGCATAAGTGTAGCTTATGATCAAACACATGATCATCAATGTCTCACAGGCAATAGCATAGTATCTCAAGCAAGCAAAAGCAAATAAAGTTCAACCAAGAAGACAAGAGAGAACAAAAGCAAACTCTCTCTCTCTCGGAGCCTATGATCTATACATTTTTCTCCCCCTTTGGCAACAAGTTACCAAAAAGTTCATAGAAAATGCATAGTACTATTTCATCTCTCAGGCTTGGTCTTTAGTTGGTGGAGTAGAGATGGCTCCTGGACGAAGACTTCAGTTGATGTGGATGGAGCTGAAGGAGTTGGTGCTGGAGCTGGTTGCACTGGAGCTATAGCTGGTGCAGATGAAGTGACTCTGGTGTCTATTACTGGCTCTGCAGCTGATCTCTGAGCTCGAGGCACTCTGGCAAATGCATCAGTAGTTGTCCTGCCCTTCCTCTCCTGCATGTCATCCTGTAGCTGCTCCACAACCGATCGAATCTCGCCATTTTTGACATCTAAATCATAGAATTTTTGTTCCATGATTCTTTCCAGTGCTCTCCTGGTTTTGAGTTAGGTGGCCAACCCTTCTCAATCCTCGAGTTGATGCTATCAAGTAACCAAGCTGGTCCTGCTTGCTCTTCAAAAAGTACTCAGATGCCTCCTCTTGAGCTGGCATCTTGGCAGCCTTCTCCTTCTTTGCCTTCTCCTTCTTCTCTTGAGCTTGCACTGAAGATGGTTCATTCTCATTCATCACAACTTGATTGTCCTCAAAGTCTGGATAGAGAACAAAGTGTTCCTTATCCAACAGATATTTGCCTGTGCCCATCTTTGAGTTAATCAACTCCTGAATTTGTGGGGCATATCCACAACTTCTCTTTTGGTCTGCTGCTGTCCTCTTGATAGTCTCAACCATGAGGCTCATGACCTTGAATTTCTGTGGCACATCAAATATGTGTAGCAAATTAATTACATGCCCTCAGCCACATGATGAGCATCATTCTGGTCTGGAATCTTAGGTTTCAGCTTCCTCAGGACTTGTCCTTCATCATCTTCCTCAGCAGCAACTTCAGGCACTGGGGCCTTGTTCTTCTCAGCAGCAGATATGTTCCTGGTATTCCTCTTAGGTGCAGTCTTGGGCTTGGAGGCAGCTTTGGGTGCTTCTTTGGGCTTTGATGATGCAGCCCCTGACCTTATAGCATCACCCATCAGCTTTTGTGCCTTGGGTGCTGGTGCAGCAACCTCTTCTTCTTCCTCCTCTTCCATCATT
The DNA here is from genome assembly GCA_021605205.1 of Aegilops longissima. NCBI lineage: Eukaryota > Viridiplantae > Streptophyta > Magnoliopsida > Poales > Poaceae > Aegilops > Aegilops longissima. The sequence continues at coordinate 754,205,206 of CM038682.1, read as the reverse complement.
GAAGGTTTTCCAACAACTCTGGCCATGGTCTTCTTGACCATTTCCTTCCTTTTCCTCCCTTCTGCAGCAGCCTCTTTGGGTTGGGATTCCAAAGATGCTTGAGTGGAGACTCTGGCTTTGGACATGGGTTGTCTTCCTGCTGGCCTTTTGATCTTCAGCCCTGGCTTAACTGCAGCTGATCTATACTCCTTTTTGAGCACCTTTTTCTTTGAAATGGCCTCATCCTCTACTGCCACATAATCCTCATCCTCAGATTCTGAGGTTCTCTTCTTCCTTGTCCTGGTGGCAGCTTTGGGCAAATTGCTGGGAGTGCTTCTGCTTCCCTCATCTGAGCTGCTAGAGGGACTAGTGCCCTCACTCATGTGAATCTGCTCTTCTTCCCTGTTCTGACTATCACTTTGGTCTGACATGCTGCAAACTCTGACTACTAACCCTGTGAATAGTTATAGATGAGATAGAGTGGATGAGCATCACAAAATGCAGAGATTTTTGCAAAAGAATGATTCAAAAACTTAGTTTTAGTTTTCCATAAAAAGCATTTCGGATCAACCGATTTGTAAACTCGGTGATACCGAAGCAGCTTTTGGAACCTAAACTAGTGATCTCGGTCAGACCGAGTCACAGTTCGGTGGCACCGAGACTGCTAGGGTTTCACTGAGTTTTTCAACTCGGTGGGTTCGAGATGGTTTCGGCGGAAACCTAACCCTAAATTTTCAAATCGCATCTATTCTAAGGATTGTTTTGACTGGATAGAGGTGTTTCAATCGTGGCAAGAATCATAATGAACACAATACGCTAGAGATTGGACGGGGATAGCACTGGTGAAGTAGAACATGACGTTGTCTTGGGAACCCACTTGACCAAGGCCTTAGGAGCTTCTTCAAATGCATCTATCTCCTCTTGAAGCTTGTCCTTGCCTTTGTTCTTGTGGTCTTGTGGTGGAAGATCATCTTGAGCTTGTGTTCCCTTGAAGGAAGTAGGATCATACTTCTCTTGTTGAGGAACAAACTTCGTCTTGGGATATTGATCTTCTTCCCACTCAACTCCATTGGTATTGAACTTTCGTTCAAAACCAACACCTTGATTCTTCCGGTGCCTTCCTTGCTTGCGTACAATTTCCTCAAATTGCTTACTCCCGGCAAGGCTCTTGTATACACCTTTCTCTATAATTCCCTTCAATAAGCTATTTTCTTGCTCAAGTGTAACTTGGCTAAGAGAATCATTAGTGGAATCAAGAGAACTACTAGAAGCAACAATATTAGATTTAACATGATTATTGTTACTACTAGAGGAAGAATCTTTCTTATTCTTGTTAATGGACTTGACTTGAGGCATGTAAGTAGATAAGAGTAAACGCTTGGCAATGTAAGAAGAACTTTTCTTACGGAGATCATCATTGATTGCCTTTAAGAACTCATGCTCTTGCTCAAGATTGAGCTTTTCAAAGCGTAACTTCTCATGAGCCCTTAAGAGTGTTTAGTTCTTTAGTTAGAAGCTCAATCTTCTCCTTATCATTGTCATTCGTTTTATCTTGATTAGCATGATTGATTGACGTTTCATCATAGTATCCATCACTAGAGTTGTCAACAAGTAAATCATCATCACCTAACAAGTCATCTTCGTCACTATTGAAATCAACATACTCGGGGTGTGTTACCTTAGGACCTTTGTCCATGAAGCATCTTCCAATTCCTTCATTTGGTGAATCAAATATGTCGTAGGAGTTGGTTGACACAAGTGCTAGACCGGCAACACCTTCATCTTGAGTATATTCGGAGTCGGAGTGATAGCTTCTCTCGGAGTGATTGTCGGAGTCGGAGCCGGATACCCATTCACCAACATGAGCTTGATGTCTTCGTTTTGTGTAGCTCCTTGATGACTTGTCCTTCCTTTCCGAATCCTTGCTTCTCCGTGAGAGTCTTCGTTCATAACGATAATCTCTACTCCTTCTCTCTCTTGGTGGTGATTCTTATCTTCTACTTCTTCTTTTTGGAGAATCTTCTCTTCTTTTGTAGGGTGCCGTACACTCATTGGAATAGTGTCCGGGTCTCCCACAATTGTAGCAATTGCGCTCTCTACTCGAAGATCTTTTGTCATTGTAGGACCTTGACTTGGAGCTTCTCTCTTTACTTCTACTCTTGTAGAATTTGTTGAAGTTCTTCACCATTAAGCTCAATTCTTCATTGAAGGTTTGTTTCTCGCTTGATGATGTGGGGGCTTCACATGAGGCATTGTAAGCACCACTTGAGTTGTTGTGAAGTTCCTCCTTATCCTTGAGTGACATCTCATGAGCAACAATTCTTCCAATGACTTCCGTTGGCTTGAGATCTTTGTAATTGGGCATCATTTGGATCAATGTGCACACGGTATCATATTTTCCATCCAATGCTCTTAGGATCTTCTTGATGATGAATCTGTCGGTCATCTCTTCACTTCCTAAGCCCGCAATCTCATTTGCGATAAGAGCAAGCCTAGAGTACATTTCAGCGACACCTTCATCATCCTTCATTTTTAACTTGTCAAGCTGAATTTGGAGCACATCCAACTTGGATCCCTTGACGGAGTTGGTACCTTCATGCATATCAATCAAAGTATCCAAATTTCCTTTGCATTCTCAAGATGGCTGATTTTGTTCAATTCTTCGGGGCACAATCCGTTGAAGAGGATATCACAAGCTTGAGCGTTGTATTGCAGCATCTTCAACTCATCTGCACTAGCTTCACGGTTCGGTTCTCTCCCATCAAAGAATTCACCTTGCAAGCCAATACACACAATAGCCCAAACATCGGGGTTATGTCCGAGAATATGCATTTTCATCTTATGCTTCCAACTAGCAAAATTAGTGCCATCAAAGTAAGGACCTCTACGGTGATAGTTTCCCTCGCTAGACGCCATACTCTCCTAGGTTGTGAAACCAAGGCTATGACCACCAAAAGCTATGGAATCAAAGAATATGGAGACCAAAGCACTGATACCACTTGTAGGACCTTGAAGTATGTCTAGAGGGGGGTGATTAGACTACTTGACCAATTAAAAACTTAACCTTTTCCCAATTTTAGTCTTTGGTAGATTTTAACTAGTTTAGCACAAGTCAAGCAATCCTCACACAATTCAAGCAAGCATGCAAAGAGTATATGAGCAGTGGAAAGTAAAGCATGCAACTTGCTAGAAAGAAAAGGGAAGGGTTTGGAGAATTCAAATGCAATTGGAGACACGGATGTTTTTGTCGTGGTTCCGATAGGTGGTGCTATCGTACATCCACGTTGATGGATACTTCAACCCACGAAGGGTAATGATACGTCTCCAACGTATCTATAATTTTTGATTGCTCCATGCTATATTATCTACTGTTTTAGGCAATATCGGGCTTTATTGTCCACTTTTATATTATTTTTGGGACTAACCTATTAACCGGAGGCCCAGCCCAGATTTGCTGTTTTTTTGCCAATTTCAGTGTTTCGAGAAAAAGGAATATCAGACGGAGTCAAAACGGAACGAAATCAACTGGAGAAGTTATTTTTGGAAGGAAAGCCACCCGATGGACTTGGAGTGCACGTCAGGAAAGAAGGGAGGTGCTCACGAGGGTGGGGGGCGCGCCCCCTGCCTCATGGCCCCCCCTTCGGTCCACCGACGTACCCCCTGAACCCATATATACCTACGTATCATAAAACTTCCAGAACAGAGATTAGATCGGGAGTTCCGCCGCCGCAAGCCTCTGTAGCCACCAAAAACCTCTCGGGACCCTATTCCGGCACCCTGCCGGAGGGGGAACCCATCACCGGTGGCCATCTTCATCATCCCGGCGCTATCCATGACGAGGAGGGAGTAGTTCACCCTCGGGGCTGAGGGTATGTACCAGTAGCTATGTGTTTGATCTCTCTCTCTCTCTCTCGTGTTCCCTCTATGGCACGATCTTGATGTATTCCGAGCTTTGCTATTATAGTTGGATCTTATGTTTCTTCTCCCCCTCTACTCTCTTGTAATGGATTGAGTTTTCCCTTTGAAGTTATCTTATCGGATTGAGTCTTTAAAGATTTGAGAACACTTGATGTATGTCTTGTCGTGCGTATCTGTGGTGACAATGGGATATCACGTGATTCACTTGATGTATGTTTTGGTGATCAACTTGCGGGTTCCGCCCATGAACCTATGCATAGGGGTTGGCACACGTTTTCGTCGTGATTCTCCGGTAGAAACTTTGGGGCACTCTTTAAGGTTCCATGTGTTGGTTGAATAGATGAATCTGAGATTGTGTGATGCATATCGTATAGTCATGCCCACGGATACTTGAGGTGACATTGGAGTATCTAGGTGACATTAGGGTTTTGGTTGATTTGTATCTTAAGGTGTTATTCTAGTATGAACTCTAGGGCTGTTTGTGACACTTATAGGAATAGCACAACGGATTGATTGGAAAGAATAACTTTGAGGTGGTTTCGTACCCTACCATAATCTCTTCGTTTGTTCTCCACTATTAGTGACTTTGGAGTGACTCTTTGTTGCATGTTGAGGGATATTTATATGATCCAGTTATGTTATTATTGTTGAGAGAACTTGCACTAGTGAAAGTATGAACCCTAGGCCTTGTTTCCTATCATTGCAATACCATTTGTGCTCACTTTTATCATTAGTTACCTTGCTGTTTTTATTATTTCAGATTACAAATACCTTTATCTACTATCCATATTGCACTTGTATCACCATCTCTTCGCCGAACTAGTGCACCTATACAATTTGCCATTGTATTGGGTGTGTTGGGGACACAAGAGACTCTTTGTTATTTGGTTGCAGGGTTGTTTGAGAGAGACCATCTTCATCCTACACCTCCCACGGATTGATAAACCTTAGGTCATCCACTTGAGGGAAATTTGCTACTGTCCTACAAACCTCTGCACTTGGAGGCCCAACAAGGTCTACAAGAAGAAGGTTGTGTAGTAGACATCAAGCTCTTTTCTGGCGCTGTTGCCGAGGAGGCTAGGTAAGTGAAGGTATATCTTTAGATCTTGCAATCAAATCTTTTTGTTTCTTGTTTTAGCACTAGTCTAGTTTATAAAAGAAACTACAAAAAAAATGGAATTGAGTTTGTTTCATACGCTTCATCTTTTTAATATCTTTCGTGAGTATGATGGAAAGGAAAATTGTGCCAAAGTGTTAGAAGAAGAATGCATTAAATTGTTTGGCACTAAATCTTTGAATGATGAGCATGATTGCAATGTTGTTAGTATGAACTCCTTGAATATCCATAGTACTAATGGTGATTGCACTAGTTATGATGAAAATGCCTCCTATAAACATGTCAATTTTTGTGGAGTGCATTGGGTTTGTAAGTACACACCAAATAGGGAAGATAGATATTGAAAGAGGCATAAGTACTTAGAAACCAAATTGTTGCAAGAAGATCTAGATGAATGTGCTGAAAGATTCAATATTTTTCGTGCCCCTTGTGAACTTTGCAATGAACATGGTCATTTAAAGCTCCAATGCTATTTGTTTCATGATCAAGTCGTGTCCAAATATTGTGATAATTTGATTACCCTTGAACATCATAAAGAGCTTAGCCTTCTTTTGGGGTATGAAGAAATGAAACGTATAACTGAGGGTATTCCAAAATATAATGTTGATAGAATTCTTGATTTTGATCTAGAGAAAATTTATATGTATTGTGCGGTGAATTGCATTGAAAATCCTTATATTGCCAATTACATAAAGAAAGGAAAACAAATAGAAGATGAAGAGAATACTAACGAAAGGGAAGAGACTTCCCAATATTCTTCTATTATTTCTTATGATGAATCAGGTAACAAGGAGGAGCCTTCCATTCAACCAATCTCATTAATAAGGAGCTCCAAAAAGAGGATTGGACCCACACATGATGTGGTGAAGAAGAAGAAAAGAAAAAGGAAGAGAGGGGTATCTCTCCCAAATAAAGTTGCTCCTATTATTGTTGTGCCTCATGAAAATGAAGATGATACACTTGATGATGATCTCGTTATGCCTATTGCTTGTTGTGATGATTATGATTGGGAAGATAATGATACTTCTTATGATCTTGAAAATCTTTTTGGCACTTGCTTGGAAGAATATAATAATTGCTATACTATTGGTGCTATCCACACTATTAATGATGAGAGTGATTATGCTTATGATATGAAAAGGCCCAAGCTTGGGGAAGCTATGTTTGATGAGGATGAAATATTTGAGAATATATTTGCTGCAATTAATGTTTGTCCCAAGCTTGGGGATGCTATGTTTAATAATGAAGATATTTTTAGCCTCTCAAGTTTTGATATGCAAAGTTGTTATAATGATAGCATGCCTTCTACCTATTATGATTCTATTGATGAAAGTGGGTTTGGAAGAGTTTCAACTTTAGGAAGTAATGATCCCACTATTTTGGAGTATGTTGAATCTTATAATATTTATGAAAGTGGATTTTGAGAGGTCATGACTTTATTTAGTGATGTATCCAGTACTTCGGAAGAGGTTTCAATCGATTGTGATGAGAACAAAGTTGCTACTTATGATGATTATTGTGATAGAACTTATGCTATAAAAAGTAGTGATGATTATATGTATAAAACTTGTCATGATTATGATTACCCTTTTCCTGAACATTACTCTTTTAATGTGGAAACAATTTATAGTATTCAAGTCTCTTATGATACTCCCACTATTCCGAATGAGAAGAATTTTGCTTATGTGGAGAGTAATAAAATTTCTATGCTAGTAGATCATGAAAAGAATGCTTTAGGTGCTGGTTATATTGTTGAATTCATTCATGATGCTACTGAAAATTATTATGAGAGAGGATCATATGCTTGTAGGAATTGCAATAATATCAAGTTTCCTCTCTATGTGCTTAAAGTTTTGAAGTTATGCTTGTTTTACCTTCCTATGCAAGTTGATTATTGTTCCCATAAGTTGTTTGCTCACAAAATCCCTATGCATAGGAAGTGGGTTAGACTTAAATGTGCTAGTCATATTCTTCATGATGCTCTCTTTATGTTTCAATTCTTATTCTTTATGTGAGCATCATTGAAATCATAATGCCTAACTAGGGGCGTTAAACGATAGCGCTTGTTGGGAGGCAACCCAATTTTATTTTAGTTTCTTGCTTTTTGGTCCTGTTTAGGAATAATAATCCATCTAGCTTCTGTTTAGATGTGGTTTTGTGTTTTAGTTAGTGTTTGTGCCAAGTGAAACCTTTGGGAAGACTTGGGTGAAGTCTTTATGATCATGCTGTAAAAAACAGAAACTTTAGCGCTCACGAGATTAGCTAGAACTTTTTACTGGAGAGTGATATTTAGTTGATTATTTTTGCAGATGATTACTAGACAAATTACTCAGGTCCACCAATTTATTTTAGAATTTTTGGAGTTCCAGAAGTTTGCGTTAGTTACATATTACTACAGACTGTTCTGTTTTTGACAGATTCTGTTTTCATTGTGTTGTTTGCTTATTTTGATGACTCTATGTCTAGTAAAATAGTTTATAAATCATAGAGAAGTTGGAATACAGTAGGTTTAACACCAATATAAATAAATAATGAGTTCATTACAGTACCTTGAAGTGGTGTTTTGTTATCTTTCGCTAACGGAGCTCACGAGTTTTCTGTTAAGTTTTGTGTTGTGAAGTTTTCAAGTTTTGGGTAAAGATTCGATGGACTACGGAATAAGGAGTGGCAAGAGCCTTAGCTTGGGGATGCCCAAGGCACCCCAAGGTAATATCAAGGACAACCAAGAGCCTAAGCTTGGGGATGCCCCGGATGGCATCCCTCTTTAAATCTTCGCTCATCGGTAACTTTACTTGAGCTATATTTTTATTCACCACATGATATGTGTTTTGCTTGGAGCGTCATTTTATTTTATTTAGCTTTGATTGCTGTTTGAATAAATTATCAAGATCTGAAATTCTTAAATGTTAGAGAGTCTTCACATAGTTGCATAATTATCCGACTACTCATTGATCTTCACTTATATCTTCCAAGTAGTTCTTGTTATTGCTCTAGTACTTCACTTATATATTTTAGAGAATGGTGGTAGTTTTATTTTGAATAAATAGATGAACTCTCATGATTCACTTAGATTATTTTGAGAGTCTTAAATAGCATGGTAATTCGCTTAAATAATCTTAATATGCTAGGCATACAAGATTTGTAAGAATTCTTATGAGTGTGTTGAATACTAAGAAAAGTTTGATGCTTGATAATTGTTTTGAGATATGAAGATGGTGATATTAGAGTCATGCTAGTTGAGTAGTTATGAATTTAAAGAATGCTTGTGTTGAAGTTAGCAAGTCCCGTAGCATGCACGTATGGTTAAAGTTGTGTAACAAATTTGAAACATGAAGTGTACCTGGCTTGTGCATCCTTATGAGTGGCGGTCGGGGACGAGCGATGGTCTTTTCCTACCAATCTATCCCCCTAGGAGCATGCGCGTAGTACTTGATTTTTGATGACTTCTAAATTTTTGCAATAAGTATATGATTTGTTTTGACTAATGTTGAGTCCATGGATTATACGCACTTTTACCTTTCCGCCTTTGCTAGCCTCTTTGGTACCGTGCATTGCCCTTTCTCACCTTGAGAGTTGGTGCAAATTTCGCCGGTGCATCCAAACCCCGTGATATGATACGCTCTATCACACATAAACCTCCTTATATCTTCCTCAAAACAGCCACCATACCTACCTATTATGGCATTTCCATAGCCATTCCGAGATATATTGCCATGCAACTTTCCACCGTTCCATTCATCATCATCATGACATACTTTACTTTTGTCATATTGCCATTGCATGATCATGTAGTTGACATCGTATTTGTGGCAAAGCCACCATGAATTATTTTTCATACATGTCACTCTTGATTCATTGCACCATCCCGGTACACCGCCGGAGGCATTCATATAGAGTCATATCTTGTTCTAGTTTCGAGTTGTAATCCTTATGTTGTAATCAATAGAAGTGTGATGATCATCATTATTAGAGCATTGCCCAATCAAAAAAAAAGAGAAAGGCCAAAAAGAAAAAAAAGAAAAGGCCAAAAAAAAAATAAAAAAAAATAAAAAGGGCAATGTTACTTTCTCTTTTTCCACACTTGTGCTTCAAAGTAGCACCTTGTTCTTCATGTAATGAGTCTCATATATTGTGCTTCAAAGTAGCACCATGTTTTTCATATAGTGAGTCTCATAAGTTGTCTTTTTCATACTAGTGGGAATTTTTCATTATAGAACTTGGCTTGTATATTCCTACAATGGGCTTCCTCAAATGCCCTAGGTCTTCGTGAGCAAGCAAGTTGGATGCACACCCACTAGTTTTCTTTTGTTGAGTATTTATAGCTCTAGTGCATCTGTTGCATGGCAATCCCTACTCCTCATGTTGACATCAATTGATGGGCATCTCCATAGCCCGTTGATTATCCTCGTCAATGTGAGACTTTCTCCTTTTTTGTCTTCTCCACACAATCCCCATCATCATATTCTATTCCACCCATAGTGCTATATCCATGGCTCACGCTCATGTATTGCATGAAGGTTGAAAAAGTTTGAGATTATTTAAGTATGAAACAATTGCTTGGCTTGTCATCGGGGGTATAGAAGTTGGGAACATCTTTGTGTGACGAAAATGAAACATAGTCTAACTATATGATTTTGTAGGGATGAACTTTCTTTTGCAATGCTATTTTGAGAAGACATGATTACTTTGATTAGTATGCTTGAAGTATTACTATTTCTTTTATCAATATGAACTTTTATGTTGTATTCATTTAGATCTGAATATTCATATCACAATTAAGAAGAATTACATTGAAGTTATGCCAACTAGCATTCCGCATCAAAAATTATCTTTTTTATCATTTACCTACTCGAGGACGAGCAGGAATTAAGCTTGGGGATGCTTGATACGTCTCCAACGTATCTATAATTTTTGATTGCTCCATGCTATATTATCTACTGTTTTAGGCAATATTGGGCTTTATTATCCACTTTTATATTATTTTTGAGACTAACCTATTAACCGGAGGCCTAGCCCAGATTTGCTATTTTTTGCCTATTTCAGTGTTTCGAGGAAAAGGAATATCAGACGGAGTCAAAACGGAACGAAATCAACTGGAGAAGTTATTTTTGGAAGGAAAGCCACCCGATGGACTTGGAGTGCACGTCAGGAAAGAAGAGAGGTGTTCACGAGGGTGGGGGCGCCCCCCTGCCTCGTGGCCCCCCCTTCGGTCCACCGACGTACCCCCTGCACCCATATATACCTACGTATCGTAAAACTTCCAGAACAGAGATTAGATCGGGAGTTCCGCCGCCGCAAGCCTCTGTAGCCACCAAAAACCTCTCAGGACCCTGTTCCGGCACCCTGCCGGAGAGGGAACCCATCACCGGTGGCCATCTTCATCATCCCGGCGCTATCCATGACAAGGAGGGAGTAGTTCACCCTCGGGGTTGAGGGTATGTACCAGTAGCTATGTGTTTGATCTCTCTCTCTCGTGTTCTCTCTCGTGTTCCCTCTATGGCACGATCTTGATGTATCCCGAGCTTTGCTATTATAGTTGGATCTTATGTTTCTTCTCCCCCTCTACTCTCTTGTAATGGATTGAGTTTTCCCTTTGAAGTTATCTTATCGGATTGAGTCTTTAAAGATTTGAGAACACTTGATGTATGTCTTGCCGTGCGTATCTGTGGTGACAATGGGATATCACGTGATTCACTTGATGTATGATTTGGTGATCAACTTGCGGGTTCCGCCCATGAACCTATGCATAGGGGTTGGCACACGTTTTCGTCGTGATTCTCCGGTAGAAACTTTGGGGCACTCTTTGAGGTTCTATGTGTTGGTTGAATAGATGAATCTGAAATTGTGTGATGCATATCGTATAATCATGCCCACGGATATTTGAGGTGACATTGGAGTATCTAGGTGACATTAGGTTTTGGTTGATTTGTATCTTAAGGTGTTATTCTAGTACGAACTCTAGGGCTGTTTGTGACACTTATAGGAATAGCCCAATGGATTGATTGGAAAGAATAACTTTGAGGTGGTTTCGTACCCTACCATAATCTCTTCGTTTGTTCTCCACTATTAGTGACTTTGGAGTGACTCTTTGTTGCATGTTGATGGATATTTATATGATCCAATTATGTTATTATTGTTGAGAGAACTTGCACTAGTGAAAGTATGAACCCTAGGCCTTGTTTCATATCATTGCAATACCGTTTGTGCTCACTTTTATCATTAGTTACCTTGCTGTTTTTATTATTTCAGATTACAAATACCTCTATCTACTATCCATATTGCACTTGTATCACCATCTCTTCGCCGAACTAGTGCACCTATACAATTTGCCATTGTATTGGGTGTGTTGGGGACACAAGATACTCTTTGTTATTTGGTTTGCAGGGTTGTTTGAGAGAGACCATCTTCATCCTACGCCTCCCACGGATTGATAAAACTTAGGTCATCCACTTGAGGGAAATTTGCTACTGTCCTACAAACCTCTGCACTTGGAGGCCCAACAACGTCTACAAGAAGAAGGTTGTGTGGTAGACATCAGGTAACGGTTGCGCGAGTCCACGGAGGGCTCCACTCACGAAGGGTCCACGAAGAAGCAACCTTGTCTATCCCACCATGGCCGTCGCCCACGAAGGACTTGCCTCACTAGCGGTAGATCTTCACGAAGTAGGCGATCTCCTTGCCCTTACAAACTCCTTGGTTCAACTCCACAATCTTGTTGGAGGCTCCCAAATGACACCTAGCCAATCTAGGAGACACCACTCTCCAAGAAGTAACAAATGGTGTGTTGATGATGAACTCCTTGCTCTTGTTCTTCAAATGATAGTCTCCCCAACACTCAACTCTCTCTCACAGGATTTGGATTTGGTGGAAAGAAGATTTGAGTGGAAAGCAACTTGGGGAAGGCTAGAGATCAAGATTCATATGGTAGGAATGGAGTATCTTGGCCTCAACACCTGAGTAGGTAGTTCTCTCTCAGAAATGGTAAGTTGGAAGTGTAGGTTTGTTCTGATGGCTCTCTCCACGAATGAAGAGGAGGTGGAGGGGTATATATAGCCTCCACACAAAATAAAACCGTTACACACAATTTACCAAACTCTGTGGGACCGAATCAACAAACTCAGTAACCCCTCCGGCACTCCGGTTTTCTCCGAAACCACCCGGAACACTTCCGGTGTCCGAATATAGTCATCCAATATATCAATCTCTATGTCTCGACCATTTCAAGACTCCTCGTCATGTCCGTGATCACATCTGGGACTCCAAACTACCTTCGGTACATCAAATCACATAAACTCATAATATCGATCGTCACCGAACGTTAAGCGTGCGGACCCTACGGGTTCGAGAACTATGTAGACATGACCGGGACTCGTTTCCGGTCAATAACCAATAGCGGAACCTGGATGCTCATATTGGCTCCTACATATTCTACGAAGATCTTTATCGGTCAAACCGCATAACAACATATGTTGTTCCCTTTGTCATCGGTATGTTACTTGCCCGAGATTCGATCGTCGGTATCTCAATACCTAGTTCAATCTCGTTACCGGCAAGTCTCTTTACTCGTTTCGTAATACATCATCCCGCAACTAACTCATTAGTTGCATTGCTCGCAAGGCTTATAGTGATGTGTATTACCGAGAGGGCCCAGAGATACCTCTCCGACAATCGGAGTGACAAATCCTAATCTCGATCTATGCCAACTCAACAAGTACCATCGGAGACACCTGTAGAGCACCTTTATAATAACCCAGTTACGTTGTGACGTTTGGTAGCTGAGGGAGTCCTGGACTAAGGGGTCCTCGGGCGTCCAGCCTGTTATCTGTTGGGCCGGACTGATGGGCTATGAAGACACGAAGACCGAAGACTATACCCGTGTCCGGATTGGACTCTACTTGGCGTGGAAGGCAAGCTAGGCGGCCGATTATGAAGATTCCCTCTTATGTAACCGACCTCGTGTAACCACTAGATCTCTCCGGTATCTATATAAACTGGAGAGCATAGTCCGGATAGGACAGATTCATTACCATATATTCATAGGCTAGACTTCTAGGGTTTAGCCATTATGATCTCGTGGTAGATCAACTCTTGTAGTACTCATATTCATCAAGATCAATCAAGCAGGATGTAGGGTATTACCTCCATAGAGAGGGTCCGAATCTGGGTAAACATCGTGTCCCCCGTCTCCTGTTACCATCGATCCTAGACGCACAGTTCGGGACCCCCTACCCGAGATCCGCCGGTTTTGACACCGACATTGGTGCTTTCGTTGAGAGTTCCTCTGTGCCGTCGCTAGGAGGGTTGATGGCTTGCCTTGTTGTCAAGGATAATATCATCTCCAGAGGAGCCCTGGCCCCAAGTCAGACCCTCCGTCTCAGCGGCTTCGTCATGACCGCCGGCTTGGCCCTTAAGCCGACGATGACCTCTCAAGTCATCAAAAATCACCTCCGCATTGATCCCGAATACTCCGCCCGCATGGATCCAGTTGAGTTGTCGTCGTTGAATGAACTCGTGGATCGCATGGCCGCCTTGGGGGTCGCTACGGACTACGATCGGGTCGGGCTTAAACCCGACCAGAGAGAAATTAAAACTCCACCGATCACCCATCAGATAGCGGTAGTCGAGGAGCGGAGCAATTCTTCCACTATATTAAAGATGAACTATGTTCGGATCACCAATCTTGAAGAGTCGGATACTTTCCGGCCGAAGGTCATGTCTCTTCCTCCGAACATAAAGTCGGATGATGAGCCTAAAAAATCAGTCGATATCCCGGAGCCCGAACTATCCGGCCCGGTAGACCTCCAAACTCCGGATCCAAAACCAGGTTGGGGTTCGGATTCCATTCCACCCACCCACCCGGACATAGATGCTCTCAGAGGCATCAAACAACAGCCTCAGGAAACGGTCCACCACTTCTGGGGCAGATTCCTCCTTGTCAAAAACAAGGTAAAAGGCTGCCGCGACGAAGACGCGATAGCAGCATTCTGCAACAACTGCGCGGACGAAGGTATCCTTAACACCATCAATCTCCGCCGCATACTAAAGTTCGCTGACCTAGCAACCATTGTACAAAAGTACAACGCGATGGAAAGCGCCTGGAAAACCCATGCAGCTGGTTGGGAATCGTCCTGGCTCCCCTCACAGGCGACAAGGGCGCACCCCCACGGCACACCCAGAGGAACAGTCAAAAAACATAAACCTATTGCGGTGCACGGCACCGTTCTGGAGGGATGGCTCAACGGCCCGTGCAAAATACACACGACGCCGGATACCAGGCGACCCACAGCCTTAGAGCATGTTGGATACCCCGGCAGGTAGCCAAAAGCGGCGAGGACATCCTTACCAAGGGCACCCCACAACAACACCCTCCAGAAAACAACGACAATAGAGTATTGGCAGTCTTCGAGACATTCGCTTCAAACAACAAGCATAAAAGGGCCATGCGCGATCTCGCCGAAGTTTGCCAGGTCGCTGCAATTGACCCCTGGAACGACACGGCCATAACCTTCAACGCCAGTGACGAACCTAAATACAAAACAGTCAGAGCGCCAGCTGCCCTAGTCCTCAGTCCGATCGTGGATGGCTTTCGACTTACAAAAGTCCTCATGGATGGCGGCAGCGGACTAAACCTCATTTACGAGGAAACGCTCCAAAAGATGGAAATAGACAGGAGCTGCATCGAGAAAAGCAACACAACCTTTCGAGGTATCATTCCCAGCCGGGAAGCTCGGTGTGCAGGAAAAATTACACTCGATGTGGTGTTCGGCACGCCGGAAAATTATCGGTCCGAAGAAATAACTTTCCAGGTGGCCCCTTTCAACAGCGGGTACCACGCCCTGTTAGGGCGAGAGGCCTTCACGCGCTTTCAAGCCATACCTCATTTTGGGTATACGAAGCTAAAAATGCCTGGACCTAATGGAATAATCACCCTCGTCAGCGATCCAGACATAGCCCTCCGCGCCGAGAATAAAACCGTGTCCTTGGCCCTCAAGGCATTGTCTACGGCCCTTGCGGCCGAAGAACTAAGCGCACTACGCTCCACCATGAATAAGGACGATGTGATCCTGGACAAACGACCCAAATCCACTTCCTTCAAGCCAGCAGAAGAAATAGTCAAATTTCAGGTCCATCCAATAGACCCGAAGAAGACAGCGTCTATCGGAGCACAGCTCAGCCCTGCAGTCGACGCCGCACTGTGAGACTTCCTGCGTGAAAACTGGTATATATTCTCCTGGCATCCTTCCGATATGCCAGGAATCCCACACGAGTTGGCTGAACATAGCCTCAACATACTAAAGGGATATAAGCCGGTCAAGCAAGCTCTGCGGCGCTTTTCCAAACCCAAACGACAAGCTATGGGGGAGGAGCTAGCCAAACTAATCGAGGCCGGATTCATCTCAGACATTAAACATCCGGACTGGCTGGCAAACTTGGTAATGGTACCAAAGAAGGATAAATCCTGGCGCCTATGCATTGATTTCAAAGACCTTAACAAGGCCTTCCCTAAGGATCCCTTCCCTCTTCCCCGCATCGATCATATCATTGACGCCACCACAGGTCACGACTCGCTATGCTTCCTTGATGCATATTCCGGATACCATCAAATCAAAATGAAGGAGTCCGATCAAGCCGCAACAACATTCATTACACCATATGGGCCGTTTTGCTTCAACACCATGCCTTTCGGGCTCAAGAACGCCGGCGCCACCTACCAGCGCATGATCTAAAGATGCCTTGGGAAACAGATCGGCAAAACAGTGGAGGCTTACATGGACGACGTCGTCATCAAAACAAGACACGCCGAAACACTAATAGACGACTTGCGTCTCACATTCGACCACCTCCACACATACGACATCAAGCTTAACCCAGAAAAGTGCGTCTTCTGCGTCCCCGCTGGTAAACTATTGGGCTTCATCGTTTCCAACAGAGTAATTGAAGCAAATCCAGCCAAAATCCGAGCTTTGTCAAAATTGGCCACGCCAACTGAACTCAAGCAGTTCCAAAAACTCGCTGGGTGCGTGGCAGCTTTAAGCCGCTTCATCTCCAGATTGGGAGAAAAGGCGCTGCCGCTCTATCGCCTTCTACGGCGCATCGACAACTTCGAGTGGACAGACGCGGCGACGGCCGGACTAGAAGAAATAAAAGCCCTTCTGGCGAGCAACCCAATCCTGGCCGCGCCAAACGCCAGCGAGCCAATGCTCTTATACATATCAGTAACACACCAGGCGGTGAGCGCCGTACTCGTCGTCGAACGAGAATAGGACAGACACAAATTCCCGCTCCAGAAGCCGGTATACTACGTATCCACCGTCCTCACACCATGCAAATCCCGGTACCCTCATTATCAAAAAATACCATATGCAGTCTTCATGGCATCCCGAAATTTGTGGCACTACTTCCAGGAGTGCTCTATCACGGTGGCCTCCGAAGTGCCCCTCAATGGTATAATTAACAACCGGGATGCAACGGGCCGGATTGCCAAATGGGCCATTGAGCTCCTGCCATTTGACATCACGTACAAACCACGTAGAGTCATCAAATCCCAGGTACTTGCCGACTTTGTCGCCGAATGGACAGAAGCCGAACTCCCTAAAGAGTACGACGTGTATTCCAACTGGGTGATGCATTTTGACGGCTCCAAGATGTTGGCAGGGCTAGGGGAGGGCGTCGTATTAACGTCCCCCACAGGAGACATCGTCCAGTACGTACTCCAAATATTATACATGGACTCCAACAACGCAGCCGAATACGAGGCCTTGCTACATGGCCTCCGGATGGCCGTATCAATGGGCTTACAACGCCTGGAGGTGCACGGGGATTCAAACCTCGCAATATCCCAAATCAACGGAGACTTTGATGCCAAAGATCCAAAGATGGCAGCTTACCGCAATGCCATTTTGAAGATATCAGCTCGGTTCGAGGGGCTCGAATTTCATCACATCGCCCGCGAAAGTAACCATGCGGTAGATGTCCTTGCTCGCATCGGCGCTAAGCGCGACCCCGTCCCACCTAACATCTTCCTCGAAAGGCTCTTTAAGCCATCCATGGTATGGCAAGGGGGAGATAGCAACGACAGTCCCGTTCCCCAACACAAACACAGATAACGAACACACCGATATCATCGGAGGCTCAACCACTAAAGTAACACCATCGGCCCACATAATCATGGCAGTAATTATCCCGTGGACCTAACCATTCTTGGCCTATCTCAATAGGAAGGAGCTCCCAAAAGATCAGAATGAGGCTCGCCGCATAGTCCGGTGTTCGAAAGCCTATAAAGTTCACGAAGGAGAGCTCTACAAGAAAAGCACCACCGGAGTCCTTCAAAGGTGTATCTCCGAGGAGGAGGGGCGGCAACTTTTGGCAGAAATTCACGCCGGTCTCGGCGAACATCATGCTGCAGCCCGGGCACTTGTCAGCAAGGCCTTCCATACAGGATTTTACTGGCCCACGGCCCGGGCAGACACACATGACCTCGTCCAACGCTGTGTCGGATGCCAACTCTTCGCCAACCAAAGCCATATGCCCCCAACCGCTCTACAAACAATCCCCATTACTTGGCCCTTTGCGGTCTGGGGCTTGGACATGGTCGGACCCCTTAAAGGGGGAAGCCATAAGAAAAATATCTGTTGGTCATGGTGGACAAATTCACAAGTGGATAGAGGCTAGACCGGTTAAAACGGCCGAATCCGGACCGGTGATTGCATTTATATCCGATGTGGTACACCATTACGGTGTACCGCACAGCATCATCACTGACAATGGTTCGAATTTCACAGCCAATGAGGTGAAAACCTGGTGTGCTAATCTGGGCATTAAGCTCGATTACGCCTCTGTCTACCACCCGCAAACAAACGGTCAAGTCGAGCGAGCCAATGGTCTTATTATGAGCGGCATCAAACCCAGACTAGTGCGTTCTTTAAAAGAATCAGACAAACATTGGGTCGAGGAGCTCGACTCCGTACTCTAGGGGTTGCGGACCACGCCCAACTGTACTTCAACGGATGTAGCGGTAAAAGATTCTATTCTTTCTGCGGTCTAGTTACGTCTTTCCACTGGATACACACCTTTTTTCATGGTCTACGGCACAGAGGTTGTGTTTCTCTGCGATATTATACACGACTCACCTCGAGTGCGTATGTACGAGGAGAAAGAGGCTGAGTTGGATCGGCAGGACAGCCTAGATGCCCTGGAGGAAGAGCGCGACGTCGCCAAAGCCCGTTCAGCATTTTATCAACAACAGGCTCGAAGATATCAAAGCAGAGAGGTACAGGCCAAGACATACAATGTTGGCGAACTCGTTCTACGCTTACCGGAGAAGAAAGAGGACAAGCTAAAGCCCAAATGGGAGGGTCCCTTCATAATCGACGAAGTTCTCACCGGAGGAGCATATCTTCTTCGTGACGCCTCAGACAATCGCCTCGAGGCGAACCCCAGGAACGCGGCCAGACTCCGAAGGTTCTATGCCTAGCGTCGAACTCTTTGTTAGTCTCCTTCTCCCCTATAGTTTCCATTACTCTTTCTCCTATTTACACAATTTTTTTTGCTTTAAAGCACTCATTCGGCTTGATTGAACACTGCTGACGTACACATCTTTACATATGTACGCCCATTATACCTGGGGGCTTCTCCAACAGAAGCTTGTCAATATTATTCTCCGAGCATCAAGCTCATCACACATGCGCGTTTTCCCGCATGTCTTTTCTTCGCCATTATATGCATCGATATGACTTAAGTTTTGGCCAAGCTGGGTTGCCTGGCTCCTGTGGTTACCCCTACATTCCCGATTGTTCGGCTAGGTGGTAAAGGGAGCACCTCTGTGATTGTTACTGCTGGTTCATCCAGATGTGTACCTCAGACTGGGTGAAGCCGAAAGCTAGCGTTCTTAAGGGAATATTCGGTCGGTGGATGAAAAGTCTCTTTTGCACTCACTCTATTGTGAACCCCCAGACGTTATACATACTGTGATTTTCACATCACAATTCGGACATGTCTACTAATGCATGCACACCCAGGGAAAGGAACCCTTAACGGAACTATTCTCTTTGGAAGATGTTTCTTACGAATCAAATGTAATATAACATAACTAGGAGAATACAACTTGTCTGTTCAAGCAATTATGACCCCTACGCCTAGTTTTCCCGGCATGCCCCGGCCTATTCGCCCGTGAGGGTATCCGGAAACACTCCGTACCCTTGAGTCCGGAGGTTGAAGCGAAAAGTTCTGCCATGACACGATAGCTAGGCCCGTAGATCCTTCAATTCTTCACCCAACTTAGTGTTGGAGTCCGCAGCTTGTATTTCTCGTCCCTGACGCGGGTCAGCACACGCTCGCCTGCGGCGTGTTGCCTCTTCACCTCTTTTTCTCCCTCTTGGGCGATCTTCAACTCCTTCTTCAATTGATCAGGTGACCCTATTATGCGATCAGTGGCAGTATTAAGCACAGTTGGTACACATTCACTATTCCTCACTAGAGGGGAACGTTACCAGTAGACAACTTCTTCAAATTTTCCAGTTCGGTGGTAGCAGCATTTAACTGCGCCCGACGCTGTTCCAGCTCTTGGGCTAGCAGGTCGTTTTTCTCTGTAAGAACCTGGCAATACAATGGTCCTTAAGTCAGTTGTACCAACTGCTTTCAGTCCCGGGGGCTACTGGCATATGGTTATCTTATTCGAACAAAGAAAACTTACCCACACATCTGTTAAATACTGCTTCGTTGCTCTACTAAGCCCGTTTCCAGCAGTTTGGATATACGCATCGGCCAAGCTGAAGGCATTGAATGCCTCTTCCGAAAACTCAGGGTCTCGTAAAACAGCCCTGCAGCGCCGATGATTCATGGCGCTCTCTACTTCCGAGTTGGTGACGGACATATTCTCTGAACCCTCGGCCAAAGGACAGTCCGACACTGTTCCTATGTTGGCTCCCGCCTTTCCAGCGGGGTCTAAATCCTGGGCGTGGGGAGTACGGCTGGCCGGACCCTCGGAGTTAGTCTGGTGAACCTTTTTCCTGGTGTCAAACAAGCATACAAGTTACAGTTGGATGTGACTGTTGAAGTATACCTTTAAATCCTTACCTCTTTGACGAGGGACCGGTTGTGACTTCACCGACCTTCCTTTTAGAGGCCAAGCTAGGCGCCGGAGCCGCTCTCTTTGGAGCTGCCCCTGGAGTAGTGTGACGCGCTGAACGCCTCCCCTATGGAGCACAAGACAGTGCGATGGGTAAAGCAGTGCGAGGAAGCTCTTTCAAGAGAGGTTTTTTCTCGACGACTTACGTGGGAAGCTGGAAGAAGACTAGGGTAATCAGCGATAATGGCCACTTTCGTGACATTGTAGCTTGCCTGGTAATACACCCCTTCCGCGAGTACCACGAATATATTCGGATCTTCTTCATACCCGGGATCCAGCTCCCGGTTGTGGTCCTCAGGCTGTGGGGCGGGGCTTAACCCCTTGGTGATTCTTCGCCAATGCTAATTATAAACGGATTAGAAGCTTGTCAAAAGTAATCCAGGAAGAAAAATGAGTAAAGCAGAAGGATTGGGACTTACCCAGCTGGGAGGATTATACATAGAATATCCCTCTCTGCGATTGATTCGAAGAAATTCCTCTTCCTCCCCTTTGAACAGCTCGGCCAGTATTTTGGCCAGAGCGGCGGGGGTGCCCGGACCTTTTCGACCACAGCGGGAGGCGTCGTCCTCCCCGTTGTAGTGCCACATTGGGGGCCCTCTGTATTGAAGCGGCTGAACCCCTCGCATTATGGAGGTCGCCATTACCTCAACCATTGTTAATCCGGACTGGGTGAGCATCTTTATCTCACCCAAGAGCTGACGAACCTCCGCACTGTCATCCTCCTCAAGGCTCCGGGGATGCCAACTGTGGCGTTTCTTTAGCGGAACGCTCGCAAATTCAGGGAGACCCTTTCGAACTGGGTCGAGAAGCGCAACGTCCTCGAGGTAGAACCACTCGGAAAGCCATTCTTCAGATGCCCTCCTTGATGTGCCAGATGGGTATCCGGTATCGGCGATGCGCCACACTTTGGCCCCGCCCACTTAAATATTGACCCTTCATGGTTACGCGGGACAAGGCAGAACAACTTTCTCCACAGTTCAAAATGGGCTTCAACAACCAAGAATAGCTCGCATAAAGCAACATAATCAGCAATGTGCAGGATGGAGGCGGGAGTGAAGTTGTGCAGCTGGAGGCCGTAATATTCCAAAAGCCCTCGGAGGAACGGATGGACGGGAAATCCGACGCCCCTCAGCAGATAGGGGACGAAGCACACTCGCTCCCTCCCGGATGGGTTGGGGAAGTCCTCCAACTGAGTCACTCAATTGAAGGAGGCCGACCCTGCTCGGACAGGGACCAAATCCGCGGGAGGAAGAAATCCCTGTGTTTGCAGCTTTGCTAGCTAACTATTAGTCACAAAACACTTCTCCCACTCGCTTCTCTTTGGGCTTGAGCGGGAGGAAGAACTGGGAATGCTAGCCATGTTGGAATGGCTTCTCCTGGCAGTTTCTGGGATTTTATCGGCACGGTATCGCCTGGATCTAAGATCCAGTGCCATTAAATAGGCGTTCTGCCTTGTGTGGCCGGGGTGTTATTTGCAAAAATACCCTGACTTTCCGCGTTCGCTCGACACGTGGAAGACAAAGTTATTAGCGCGCAGAAGCCGAGGAGAACAATATTGAGTCAACAGCCGGATATATTACTTGGAGAAGGGAACCCGCCTTGCAATGCCCAAGACAATCCGAGCGCCGAACACCTCGTCATCGAAGCCTGGTTTGGGGGCTACTGAGGGAGTCCTGGACTAAGGGGTCCTCGGGCGTTTGGCCTGTTATCTGTTGGGCCGGACTGATGGGCTATGAAGACACGAAGACCGAAGACTATACCCGTGTCCAGATTGGACTCTACTTGGCGTGGAAGCCAAGCTAGGCGGCCGATTATGAAGATTCCCTCTTATGTAACCGACCTCGTGTAACCACTAGATCTCTCCGGTGTCTATATAAACCGGAGAGCATAGTCCGGATAGGACAGATTCATTACCATATATTCATAGGCTAGACTTCTAGGGTTTAGCCATCAAGATCAGTCAAGCAAGAAGTAGGGTATTACCTCCATAGAGAGGGCCCGAACCTGGGTAAACATCGTGTCCCCCGTCTCCTGTTACCATCGATCCTAGACGCACAGTTCGGGACCCCCTACCCGAGATCCGCCGGTTTTGACACCGACAGTAGCACACAATGTGTTCCTCCGGTATTCGGGAGTTGCATAATCTCATAGTCATAGGAACATGTATAAGTCATGAAGAAAGTAATAGCAATATACTAAATGATCGAATGCTAAGCTAATGAAATGGGTCAAGTCAATCACATCATTCTCTAATGATGTGATCGCGTTAATCAAATGACAACTCATGACTATGGTTAGGAAAATTAACCATCTTTGATTCAACGAGCTAGTCAAGTAGAGGCATACTAGTGACACTCTATTTGTCTATGTATTCACACGTGTACTAAGTTTCCGGTTAATACAATTCTAGCATGAATAATAAACATTTATCATGATATAAGGAAATATAAATAAGAACTTTATTATTGCCTCTAGGGCATATTTCCTTCAGTCTCGCACTTGCACTAGAGTCAATAATCTAGATTACACAGTAATGATTCTAACACCCATGGAGTCTTGGTGCTGATCATGTTTTGCTCGTGGAAGAGGTTTAGTCAACGGGTCTGCAACATTCAAATCCGTATGTATTTTGCAAACTTCTATGTCTCCCTCCTTGACTAGATCGCGGATGTAATTGAAGCGTCTCTTGATGTGCTTGGTTCTCTTGTGAAATCTGGATTCTTTCGCCAAG
Source organism: Aegilops longissima (assembly GCA_021605205.1). Classification (NCBI taxonomy): domain Eukaryota; kingdom Viridiplantae; phylum Streptophyta; class Magnoliopsida; order Poales; family Poaceae; genus Aegilops; species Aegilops longissima. Next base: position 754,182,334 of record CM038682.1, on the reverse strand, counting down.
GCAATAGCTCCAGTATTGTCACAAAAGATTTTCATTGGACCCGATGCACCAGGTATGACACCTAGATCGGATCTTCATGCAGACTCCTTCATTTACTGCTTGATACGTCTCCAACGTATCTACTTTTCCAAACACTTTTGCCCTTGTTTTGGACTCTAACTTGCATGATTTGAATGAAACTAACCCGGACTGACGCTGTTTTCGGCAGAACTACCATGATGTTGTTTTACGTGTAGAAATGAAAAGATCTCGAATGTCCTGGAAATCCACGGAGGCACTTTTTGGAATTAATAAGAATTTATTGCGAAAGAATTAATGCCAGGGGGGCCACAGCCTGTCCACGAGACAGGGGGCGTGCCCCCCCTAGGGCGCGGCCTCCTATCTCGTGGGCCCCCTGGACCTCCACCGACCTCAACTCCAACTCCATATATTCACGTTCAGGGAGAAAAAAATTAGAGAGAAATTTCATCGCGTTTTACGATAGTGAGCCGCCGCCAAGCCCTAATCTCTCTCGGGAGGGCTGATCTGGAGTCCGTTCGGGGCTCCGGAGAGGGGGATTCGTCGCCGTCGTCATCATCAACCATCCTCCATCACCAATTTCATGATGCTCACCGCCGTGCGTGAGTAATTCCATCGTAGGCTTGCTGGACGGTGATGGGTTGGATGAGATTTACCATGTAATCAAGTTAGTTTTGTTAGGGTTTGATCCCTAGTATCCACTATGTTCTGAGATTGATGTTGCTATGTCTTTGCTATGCTTAATGCTTGTCACTAGGGCCCGAGTGCCATGATTTCAGATCTGAACCTATTATGTTTTCACGAATATATGTGTGTTCTTGATCCTATCTTGAAAGTCTATAGTCACCTATTATGTGTTATGATCCGACAACACCGAAGTGACAATAATTGGGATACTTCTCGGTGATGACCGTAGTTTGAGGAGTTCATGTATTCACTATGTGTTAATGCTTTGGTCCGGTTCTCTGTTAAAATGAGGCCTTAATATCCTATAGTTTCCGCTAGGACTCCGCTTCAACGGGAGGGTAGGACAAAAGACGTCATACAAGTTCTTTTCCATAAGCACGTATGACTATTTACGGAATACATGTCTACATTACATTGATGAATTGGAGCCAGTTCTATATCACCCTATGTTATAACTATTGCATGAGGAATCGTGATCCGCATAATTATCCATCACGATCCATTGCCTCGAGCTTTTCATATACTGTTCTTCACTTATTTACTTTTCCGTTGCTACTGTTACAACAACTACAAAAACCCAAAAACATTTATCTTTACTTTTGCTACCGTTACTATTATTATCATACTACTTTTGCTACTAAACACTTTGCTGCAGATACTAACTTATCCAGGTGTCGTTGAATTGAACTCAACTGCTAATACTCAAGAATATTCTTTGGCTCCCCTTATGTCGAATCAATAAATTTGGGTTGAATACTCTACCCTCGAAAGCTGTTGCGATCCCCTATACTTGTGGGTTATCAAGACTAATTTCTGGCGCTGTTGCCGAGGAGCATAGCTCTATTCTCTGAGTCACTTGAGATTTATATCTGTTGATCACTATGAAGAACTTGAAAGACGCTAAGACCAAGATTTTGCCCTCAACTACGAGGGAAGGTAAGGAACTGCCATCTAGCTCTGCACTAGATTCTCCTTCCGATATTAGTAAGCTTGCGATACCTAAACCTGCTACTGCTACGAATTCTGATATGTCGCATGTTATTGATGATGCCACTTCTGCTATGCATGATGAAACTACTTATGTGCGTGATACTACTTTGCCATTAGGTGAATTTCTAGATGAACAACTTGCTAGAGTTAGGGGGAATGAAAATATTGAAGAACCTATTATTGATGATAGTGATGATGAAGGTTCCCCCAATGATTATGTATTACCTATTGTTCCTATGGGTTATGTTATGAATTAAACAACTGCTATGGAAATTCTTGCTTGCAATGATAGAAATGATCTTAAGAAATTATTAGCTAAATGGAAGCAGCAGTCTCTTAATGCTAGAATGAAACCCGATCCTGCTGTTGCTACTTCACCTGTAGCGACCCGACCTCAGATGGTCAAGTCTCTATGTTCCAGTGTCATTCCTGGATCAGTAATGCTGACACACATAGTACTCGAAGGATTTATAACAGAGTAGCAATCACACACTTATTACATCGAATGTCTCAAAAGAGAACTTATTACAATAATATGGCTTAAGGCCATCTAATGCGATAACAGCGGAAGGCTTGGAAGATAAAGTGAGTCCATCAACTCCAACGGCATAGCTGAGCTGCACGGCAACGACCTAACGAACCTTACTCCTTGTCTGAAAAGTCTGCAACATAATACGTTGCAGCCCGAGAACGGGTCAGCACATGGAATATGCTGGCAATATAACACAATAGAGCAGGAACAGAATAATGCTATCACTACATGCATATTTGGCTGGTGGAAAGCTCTATGGTTATAGTTTTGCGAAAAGCCAATTTTTCCCTACAACAAAGGAATATATTATTGTTTAACTATCATGGTGGTTGAAACATTGAGAAGGTATAACCCCAACTCAATCCCAATTAAAGTAATTAACAACCCAACAATACTAATTAAGAGTGATGAGATACATGTGATAACTCAAGTACTAGATACTCGAAATTGTCCATAACTGGGGACACGGCTAACCATGATTAGATTGTACACTCTGCAGAGGTTTGCACACTTTTCCCCACAAGACTCGATCACCTCCGTTGATTTCTCGCACTACATGGTGTTTGAGAAACGGATGACCGAGACATAGTCTTTCAGAAACATTAACTCTCTACTCCGGGTAGACCATACCAAACCTACAAAACCCACTACCTGCTGATCTACCTCTTCAAGAGCTTCACGTAACTTACTCAACTATGCTAGAGCCCATAGTAGCTTGGGGCTGCACACGGAAGTTTCTAGCATGAATAATCTCAGTTCCCTTTGAGCCTGGGTAGCGGTCCATAGGAAGATCACACGGGTACCCCGTGTTTCCAAAAATAAAATAGACAACACTGGATTCCCCAGGTGCCTCAATCCACCCAGATGTGTATTAAAGTTGCCACCTTAATTTAAATCATTAATTAACAATCTCACATCTGTCATGGATTCACTCAAACCCAACCACGTCTACGAGCATAGCATAGCAATATAAGCAACATGTAGAAGTAACTCCCAAGGGTTTGATAGTAACAGGGCAATAGGTTCTACCTCAACTACTACTTCCCAACCCACAAGTTAATGACATCCTAACCATGCAATGTTTGAGGATTGAGCTAATGCATAAAAACTGGGTATGAAAAGAGTATGATCAAAGTGTTACTTGTCTTGCTGACGATCTGTGAATCCTAGATACTCGTAGTAACACGCTTCGCACTCCGGGAATTCTATCGCAAGCAAACAATAACATACATAAGCAACAAGCAAAGATGCACAAGCAAAACTTCAACTAAAAGAGGCTGACTAGAAAGTTCAACTTAAGAACTCCGGTTCGCAAAAAGAATCAACCAAACGGAACAACGTAACTCAAACGGCGAAAGAAACAAGATCCGTTTACTAATCTTAACTAGGGTCAAATTTTACAGTATCAAAATCTTGTTTAAGTTGTTTAGGTGGAAAGAGGGTCTCGAGACGAAGATCTGGGCGCTCGAATCGCCTGATTCCGAGTAACAAGAGAAAAGATAAACAGAAACTAAGATCGGATCAGAAATCACGATCAGAAAAATCGCGAATAAATCCGAGAAAAAGAAAACTGACGAACAGACTAACGAACGAACGTTCGTTATCTGGATTTAAACGAAGAACGCGTTCGTTAAAACGAACGAACGAGCGAACGCTCGCTAAATAAATAAACCGGAGAAAAACCGATCTATTTAAAAAAAACAAAAACTAGGGTTTTCTAAAAAAACCGAACGGTTTTTCTTAGAAAACCGGGGCGGCTACCTCGGCTCGGCTCCGGCGGGGCTCTGGCGGTTTCCGGCGCGACGGCGGGGCGGTGTGGGGTGGCAGGTGGCGGCGGCGGCGACGGGAGGCATCGGCGGCGGCTCCTAGCGGCGGCGGCGGTAGGCGCGTGCTCGGGGCGGCGGCTCCGGCTCGGGTTCGGGGCGGCGGCGGCAGGTGGTGGTGGTGGTGGTGTGGCGGCGGGGTGGCGGGGTATTTAAGAGAGGGGGGGGGGGGCGGAGACTTGGAGGAGGGGGCAAGGCGCGGCGGAGGCGGAGTCCGGCTCGGACTCCGGTCCGAGTGGCGGCGGGGAACTCTTTTTTTTAATAATTCCACCGATAGAAAAAAATCCTATAAATAAAATAAAAATCTAAAAATGCCAAAACAAAATTTTCACCGTCTAAATAAAATATTTAGAACGAGATGAATATTTTCTTGGCCCTAAAATGCAATTTTTTGAAAACGTGCAATTTTGCTAATGCAAATTAAATCCAAAAAAAATCAAATAAAATCCAACAAATGATTTTAACATTTTTCCTCCAATATTTCAATTGTTTTGGAGAAGTCATATTATCTCCCCTCATTTATTTTTAATATGAAATATTTTTCTGGAGAGATAAATAATTAAAATAAAAAATCCTCGTTTTCGCTATTTGATCAAAATCAAATATGAAAACCGGAAAATACCCAACTCTCTCCGAGGGTCCTTGAGTTGCTTAGGATTTCCAGGATTGCGGAACGAAGATGCAATAAAATATGATATGCATGGATGACCTATGTATAACATTCCAAATTGAAAATTTGGGATGTTACAAACCTACCCCCTTAAGATGAATCTCGTCCTCGAGATTCAAGTTGGCTAGAAAATAGGTGCGGGTGGTCCTTACGAATATCATCCTCTCGTTCCCAGGTGGCTTCTTCCTCGGCGTGGTGGCTCCACTGTACTTTGCAAAACTTGATAACCTTGCTGCTAGTGACTCGGCTGGCAAAGTCAAGAATCTTTACTGGCTTCTCCTCATGAGTCAAATTACTGTCCAACTGAATCGCCTCCAGGGGTACCGTATCTCTTAATGGTATATCGGCCATCTCAGCATGATACTTCTTCAACTGTGAGACGTGGAACACATCGTGAACTCCTGACAATCCTGCAGGTAACTCCAGCTTGTAGGCAACTTCTCCCATCCGTTCCAAAACACGGTACGGTCCTACGAATCTCGGAGCTAATTTTCCCTTAACTCCAAAATGTTTCACTCCTCGCAAGGGCGATACTCGCAGATATGCTCTGTCTCCAATTTCATAGGTTACCTCCTTGCGTTTTGTGTCCGCATAACTCTTCTGCCTGGACTGAGCAATCTTTAATCTGTCACAGATCAGTTTAACCTTCTCCTCCGAGTCTTTGATCAAATCTGGTCCAAACAACTGACGGTCTCCTACCTCATCCCACATCAGGGGTGTTCTACATCTGCGTCCATACAGAGCTTCGAACGGTGCCATCTTCAAACTGGCCTGGTAGCTATTGTTGTATGAGAACTCATGCGTAAGGCAAATTGTCATCCCAACTAGATCCATAATCTAGCGCACAGGCTCTCAACATGTCCTCCAGAATCTGGTTGACTCTCTCTTTCTGTCCATCTGTCTACGGGTGAAATGTTGTACTGCACTCCAATCTTGTACCCAGGGTCTGGTGTAACTGATGCCAAAACTTTGAAGTAAACCGTTTTCCTCTATCTGATACGATGGTCCTCGGAACTCCATGCAAACATACGATCCTGGACATATATATCTTGGCCAACTTTACACTTGTATAAGTTGTTTTCACTGGGATGAAGTGAGCCACTTTGGTCAAGCGACCCACTACTACCCATATTGAGTCATATCTTGCTTTGGTCCTGGGCAATCCGGTGATAAAGTCCATGCCAAGTTTATCCCACTTCCATTCAGGTATCGGCATAGGCTGTAACAGTCCTGCTGGCTTCTGATGCTCTGCCTTCACTCTCTGACATGCATCACATACAGCTACATACTCGGCAATATCCTTCTTCATACTAGTCCACAAGAAACGTTCTTTCAAATCCAAATACATCTTGGTGTTTCCGGGGTGTATCGAGTATGGTGAGTCATGAGCCTCCTGAAGTATTAACTTCCTGATCTCTGGGTTATTAGGCACATAAATTCGATCCTCAAACCATAAGGTATCGTGCTCATCCTCGCAAAAACCTTTGGCCTTTCCTTTGCTCATCTTCTCCTTTATCTCAGCAATCTCTTTGTCTTCCTTCTGAGCTTTTCGAATCTTGTCCAACAATGTAGACTGAACTTCCATTGTTGCAATGAAACCTCTTGGAACAATCTCCAACCGAAGTTCCATGATATCTTCAGCTAACTCCTTCGGCAATCCCTTACTTTCAAGGATATTAGCGTAACTCTTCCAGCTCAAAGTGTCTGCTACGACATTGGCCTTTCCTGGATGATAGTGTAGCTTCATATTTTAATCCTTTATAAGTTCCAACCATCTCCTCTGTCTAAGGTTCAACTCCTTTTGTGTGAAAATGTACTTCAAACTCTTATGATCCGTGTACACATCACAACGGTTTCCAATAAGATAATGTCTCCAAGTCTTCAATGCATGCACTACCGCTGTTAGCTCCAAATCATGTGTGGCATAGTTCAACTCATGGGGCTTCAGTTGTCGTGAGGCATACGAAACAACCTTTCCGTCCTGCATAAGCACACATCCAAGTCCCAAGCGTGAGGCATCACAATACACTTGAAACTCCTTATGTATATCTGGCAATGTTAGCACTGGGGCTGTAGTCAAACGTTTCTTCAACTCCTGGAAACTTGCCTCGCAATCTTCGGTCCATTTAAACTTAGTATCCTTCTTCAGTAATTCAGTCATTGGCTTAGCAATCTTGGAAAAATTCTCAATGAATCTCCGATAATATCCTGCGAGTCCAAGGAAACTGCGGATCTCGCCAACTGAAGTGGGTGCCAACCATTCAAAGGATCGATCGAACCTTCATCGATCTACCGCTATACCTCTCCCGATAAAACATGCCCAAGAAATCCAACTTCCTTCAACCAAAACTCGCACTTGCTGAATTTGGCGTATATCTGGTGTTCCCTGAGTTTCTCGAGAACTAAACGCAAGTGCTCCTTGTGATCATCTTTGTTCTTCGAGTATACCATAATATCATCAATAAACACCACAACAAACTTGTCCAAATATTCCATGAACACCTTGTTCATCATACTCATGAAATAGGCAGGGGCGTTAGTCAGTCCAAACGACATGACCGTATACTCGTATAATCCATACCGCGTGGTGAACGCTGTCTTTGGTATATCCTTCTCTCGAATCTTCAACTGATGGTACCCCGATCGTAGATCGATCTTTGAAAACACCTTAGCTCCTTGCAGCTGATCAAACAGATCATTGATCATTGGCAGCGGGTACTTATTCTTAATCGTTACTTCATTCAAGGCTCGATAATCAACAACCATCCTTAGGGATTTATCCTTCTTCTCCACCAAAAGCACTGGAGCTCCCCAAGCCGATGAACTCCTTCGAATGTATCCTTTCTCCAATAACTCCTTGATTTTTTTCTTAATTTCCTCCAGATCATTTGCGGGCATCCGATAGGGTCTCTTGGATATTGGCCCTGTACCTGGCAATAGCTCTATCAGGAACTCGATGTCTCTATCCGGTGGCATGCCTGGTAACTCTTCTGGGAAAACATCCGGGTAATCCTTTACTACCGGTACTTCCTCCAGAACAACTCCCGTGAGGGCATTCACTTGGCTCCTCCTAGGCACATGCCTATACATACTTAATCCTTTTTCCCTCCGGGGTGGTAAGATAAATTGATTTTCTAGCACAGTGAATGCTTCCTCCATACTTTGACATCCAGTCCATACCTAATATCACATCCAATCCTTGCGACTCCAAGATAATTAGGTCAGACAGAAAAACATGTGTGCCAATGGTTAGGGGTATCTGGTTGCACCATCGGCTAGCCATGTACTCTGCTCAAGGCGAGCTCACTAAAAGAGGGGTCCTAAGGTTTGGGTTGGTTGCTTAAACTTATCCACAAATCCCCTTGATATGTATGAATGCGATGCACCAGTATTGAAAAGAACAAGAGCGCTAAATGACTTAACCAAAAACTTACTTATTACCGCGTCCGGCTGCTCTTCAACTTCCTCCACGTTAACGTGGTTCGCTTGTCCTTTGTTGAATGGATTGGGCTTCTTCCCAGCACTCCCATTTCCGTTTCCATTCCTTCCTTCAGGGCAATCATTGGCATAGTGCCCTGTCTTCCCGCACTTAAAGCAAGTAACTTGACTTAGGTCCCTTTTGGCGGGTGTAGCTGGGTTGGAGCGGTTCTGATTGTTATTAACTCCGTTCCCATTTCCATTCTTAGAACCATTGTGGTTATGCGATCCTCCTCCAGTGTGGTTGTGACCTCCATGATTATGAACAAGTCCTCCCGAGTTCGGGGTTAAGCGGGGCTTCTGTTGAGCTCCTGAATTATACTTCCCTTGTCCATACTTCCTCTTACGGCTCTCAATTTGCTGCTGCGTTCCTTCAATCATAAGGGCCTTGTCTACCAACTCGTGGTAGTTGTTGAAAGTTGCCACCATCAACTGCATGCACATCTCATCATTCAGCCCTTCCATAAACTTCTCCTGCTTCGCGGCATCTGTGGCCACATCATCAGGGGCATAGCGTGATAACTTGCTAAAATCATCCACGTACTGAGCTACAGTACAGTTCCCCTGGCGTAAGTTGCGAAACTCGCGCTTCTTCATCTGCATGGCTCCAGTTGAGACATGGGCCGTGCGAAAAGCTTGCTGAAACTGGTCCCAAGTGACATTAGCTATAGGAAAAGTACCCGTGTAATTCTCCCACCATGCGGCTGCTGGTCCATCCAATTGATGTGCGGCAAAGCGCACCTTCTCAGCATCTGTGCATCCGGCGGTGGTTAACTCCCTTCCGATACGGCGCAACCAATCATCAGCAACTATTGGCTCAGTGCTACTGGAAAACACCGACGGCTGTAACCTTAGGAAACGGGCTAAGTTGTCCACTGGTGGCGGGTTATTGTTGTTGTTGCCCTGGTTCTGAACTAGCAATTGCATCAAAGTATTCTGCTGCTGGATCAACTGGGTGAGCTCCGGTGGGAAAGCAAAACCGGTGTCACGTCTCGGAGGCATCTGATGGGTTTAGATGGAAGAGATTAGAATAGAAAGAGGTCTAATGAGAAAATACTACCCATATGCATATGAGGCAAACCCAATCATTTCACTCAATCAATCAAGCAAGGGCATACAAACGGTCTAGGACTATCGCAAAAGTGCTCAACTACTATTAGATACATGGGGGAAAATACTACTAATATATGGTGGTCGTCTAGAAATTTTGATCGGTGGAAGACTCCATGATGTCTGCTCCAGCTTCATCTTCGTAGTCATCATCACTTGCATCGGAATCGGTGTCGTCGATGATGATGTAGTTGTCCGGGCAAGTGGGGTCGTTGTCTTCTTCTTCCGGTGTTGGTCCTCCCATGAATACTCCGATCTTCTTAACTAGGTCGCCGTCTTCTCCAAAGAGTGTCTTGATTTCCTCCTCATATCCATCGCGTAAACTTGAGTTCTTCCTCCAGCTCGATGATCCTGGTCTTCGCCTTCTTCAACTCCATCACGTCTGCGCACATCTGGTTCTCCTGACGTCGAATGTGCTGGTTTAGATCCTGGATGAAAGCTGCAATGGATCTATCCTTCTTGGTGCTGATTACTTCCCATTGCTCATCTCGGTGCCCACATATTTCATAGATGGTGTCCTTAAGCTCCCTGTTGTAGACTTCTCCAATGCGTCCCATGGTAATGTGGGCTGCCATGCTCTTGCCTAGACTCCAAGTGGGTGCTTCGAAAGAAAATTCTATGGGTTTAGAAGTTGGAGAGAACGTCCTTCCTGGAACTTGTACTTGAATCATCCAGCGCTCCTCTTCTGGTAAGGTGGCGTTGTACGTCCCGGTGAAGCTTGGTATTCCAATGTTCAAGTACCTAGTGACTTCCTTCAAGTGGCGTCCAAAAGGTGTGTCTTCATCCGGTTGTGCAAACTTGTTCTTAATCTCCGTCATCCTAAAGAGTGGAAAAATGGAGAGGAATCAGAAATGAGTAGAGAAGAGTGACCTTATGGTTTATCTTAGTTATCGTGTCCTACACTCAACGTGTGCTCTGATACCATCTTGTAGCGACCCGACCTCAGATGGTCAAGTCTCTGTGTTCCAGTGTCATCCCTGGATCAGTAATGCTGACACACATAGTACTCGAAGGATTTATAACAGAGTAGCAATCACACACTTATTACATCACAGGTCTCAAAAAAGAACTTATTACAATAATATGGCTTAAGGCCATCTAATGCGATAACAGCGGAAGGCTTGGAAGATAAAGTGAGTCCATCAACTCCAACGGCATAGCTGAGTTGCACGACAACGACCTAACGAACCTTACTCCTCGTCTGAAAAGTCTGCAACATAATACGTTGCAGCCCGAGAATGGGTCAGCACATGGAATATGCTGCCAATATAACACAATAGAGCAGGAACAGAATAATGCTATCACTACATGCATATTTGGCTGGTGGAAAGCTCTATGGTTATAGTTTTGTGAAAAGCCAATTTTTCCCTACAACAAAGGAATATATTATTGTTTAACTATCATGGTGGTTGAAACATTGAGAAGGTATAACCCCAACTCAATCCCAATTAAAGTAATTAGCAACCCAACAATATTAATTAAGAGTGATGAGATACATGTGATAACTCAAGTACTAGATACTCAAAATTGTCCATAACAGGGGACACGGCTAACCCTGATTAGATTGTACACTCTGCAGAGGTTTGCGCACTTTTCCCCACAAGACTCGATCGCCTCTGTTGATTTCTCGCACTACATGGTGTTTGAGAAACGGATGACCGAGACATAGTCTTTCAGAAACATTAACTCTCTACTCCGGGTAGACCATACCAAACCTACAAAACCCACTACCTGCTGATCTACCTCTTCAAGAGCTTCACGTAACTTACTCAACTATGCTAGAGCCCATAGTAGCTTGTGGCGGCACACAGAAGTTTCTAGCATGAATAATCTCAGTTCCCTTTGAGCCTGGGTGGCTGTCCATAGGAAGATCACACGGGTACCCCAGGATTTCCAAAAATAAAACGGACAACACTGGATTCCCCAGGTGCCTCAATCCACCCAGATGTGTATTAAAGTTGCCACCTTAATTTAAACCATTAATTAACAATCTCACATCTGTCATGGATTCACTCAAACCCAACCACGTCTACGAGCATAACATAGCAATATAAGCAACATGTAGAAGTAACTCCCAAGGGTTTGATAGTAACAGGGCAATAGGTTCTACCTCAACTAGTACTTCCCAACCCACAAGTTAATGACATCCTAACCATGCAATCTTTGAGGATTGAGCTAATGCATAAAAACTGGGTATGAAAAGAGTATGATCAAAGTGTTGCTTGCCTTGCTGACGATCCGTGAATCCTAGAGACTCGTAGTAACACGCTTCGCACTCCGGGAATCCTATCGCAAGAAAACAATAACATACATAAGCAACAAGCAAAGATGCACAAGCAAAACTTGAGCTAAAAGAGGCTGACCAGAAAGTTCAACTTAAGAACTCCGGTTCGCAAAAAGAATCAAACCAAACGGAACAACGAAACTCAAACGGCGAAAGAAACAAGATCCGTTTACTAATCTGAACTAGGGTCAAATTTTACAGTATCAAAATCTTGTTTAAGTTGTTTAGGCGGAAATAGGGTCTCGAGATGAAGATCTGGGCGCTTGAATCGCTTGATTCCGACTAACGAGCGAAAAGATAAACAGAAACTAAGATCGGATCTGAAATCGCGATCAGAAAAATCACGGAATAAATCCGAGAAAAAGAAAACTGACGAACAGACTAACGAACGAATGTTCGTTATCTGGATCTAAACGAAGAACGCGTTCGTTAAAACGAACGAACAAGCGAACACTCGCTAAATAAATAAACCGGAGAAAAACCGATCTATTTAAAAAAACGAAAACTAGGGTTTTCTAAAAAAACCGAACGATTTTTCTCAGAAAACCGGGGAGGCGGGGCGGCTACCTCGGCTCGGCTCGGCGGGCTCCGCGGGTTCAGGCGACGGGCGGGCGGCGTGGGGTGGCGGCGGCAGGAGGCGCGGGCTCGGGCGGCTCTGGCTCGGGTTCGGGGCGGCGGCGGCGGTGGTGGTGGTGGTGTGGCGGCAGGGTGGCGGGGTATTTAAGAGAGCGGGGGGGGGGGGGCAACTTGGAGGAGTGGGCAAGGCGCGGCGGAGGCGGAGTCCGGCTCGGACTCCGGTCCGATCGGCGGCGGGGAACTTTTTTTTAAATAATTCAGCGGACAGAAAAAAAATCCTATAAAATAAAATAAAAATCTAAAAATGCCAAAACAAATTTTCACCGTCTAAATAAAATATTTAGAACAAGATGAATATTTTCTTGGCCCTAAAATGCAATTTTTTGAAAACATGCAATTTTTCTAATGCAAATAAAATCCAAAAAATCAAATAAAATCCAACAAATGATTTTAACATTTTTCCTCCAATATTTCAATTGTTTTGGAGAAGTCATATTATCTCCTCTCATTTATTTTTAATATGAAATATTTTTCCGGAGAGAAAATAATTAAAATAAAAATCTCGTTGCTTATTTGATCAAAATCAAATATGAAATCCGGAAAATCCCCAACTCTCTCCGAGGGTCCTTGAGTTGCTTAGGATTTCGAGGATTGCGGAACGAAGATGCAATAAAATATGATATGCATGGATGACCTATGTATAACATTCCAAATTGAAAATTTGGAATGTTACATCACCGATCTGTGTTACTGATAAGGATTATGAATTCTCTGTTGACCCTGATATTATAACTTTAGTTGAATCTGATCCTTTTTATGGCCTTGAATCTGAAACTGTTGTGGCACATCTTACCAAGTCGAATGATATAGCCACCCAATTTACTCATGATGAGAAGTCTCGCTATTTATATATCCTTCAGATATTTCCGTTCTCATTAAAGGGTGATGCTAAGACTTGGTATAATTCTCTTGCTCCTGGTTGTGTGCGTAGTCCCCAGGATATGATTTATTACTTCTCTGCTAAATATTTCCCTGCTCATAAGAAACAAGCTGCCTTGTGGGAAATATATAATTTTGTGCAAATCAAAGAAGAGAGTCTCCCACAAGCTTGGGGGAGGCTTCTCCGGTCACATAATGCTTTGCGTGATCATCCTCTTAAGAAAAATGAAATACTTGATATCTTTTACAATGGACTAACATATGCTTCCAAGGACTACTTGGATAGTTGTGCTGGTTGTGTTTTCAGGGAAAGAACAGTCGACGAAGCTAAAATATTATTGAATAATACGTTGACTAATGAAAATAATTGGACTCTTCCTGAGCCAGTTCCTGAAGTAATTCCTGAACCAATTGAGCCAACTCCTGAGCCTATTCCTAACCCCACTCCAAAGAAGAGAGGTGTTTTATTTCTCAGTCCTGAAGATATGCAAGAGGCAAAGAAATCAATGAAATAAAAAGGTATTAAAGCTGAAGATGTTAAGAATTTACCTCCTATTGAAGAAATACATGGTCTTAATATACCGCGTGAAGAACCACATTGTCTTGATAACGCGACACAGGTAGTAAAGGTAAATTCTCTCTACAGATATGATAAAGTCGAAATACCCTCTACTAAATTTCATAGCCCATGCTTAGATGAATTTGACGACTTTATGGCTAGACAAGAAAGTTTTAATGCTTATGTTGGTAGAGAGTTAAAGAATAATGCTTTCGAGATAGGACGCGTAGGTGATAATCTGGCTAGAGTTAAAGATGAAATTCACCGCGTTAGCAAATATGCTTCTATGGTTGCTACCCAAGCAGAGCAAGTACTTAAAGCTCAAAATGATTTGCTTGATTAATTGAATAATAAAAATGACTTTGTTGTTAGAGTGGCTACTAGAACTGGTAGAATGACTCAGGAACCTTTGTATCCTGAAGGCCACCCAAAGAGAATCGAACAAGATTCTCAGAGAAATAATTTAGAGGCACCTAGTTCTTCGAAAAAGAAGAAAAAGAAAAACGATAGAACTTTGCATGCTTCTAGTGAACCTACTATAGACACACCTGAGAATCCCAATGATATTTCTATTTCTGATGCTGAAACTCAATCAGGTGATGAACATGAACCTAGTGATAATGTTAATGATAATGTTTATGTTGATGCTCAACCTAGCAAAGACAATGATATAGAGATTGAACCTGCTGTTGATCTTGATAACCCACAATCAAAGAATCAACATTATGATAAGAGAGATTTTGTTGCTAGGAAGCACGGTAAAGAAAGAGAACCATGGGTTCAGAAACCCATGTGTCGGTGTCAAAACCGGCGGATCTCAGGTACGGGGTCCCGAACTGTGCGTCTACGCGGACGGTAATCGGAGACAGGGGACACGATGTTTTTACCCAGGTTCGGGCCCTCTCGATGGAGGTAAAACCCTACTCCTGCTTGATTAATATTGATGATATGGGAAGTACAAGAGTGGATCTACCACGAGATTAGAGAGGCTAAACCCTAGAAGCTAGCCTATGGTATGATTGTTGTTCGTCCTACGGACTAAAACCCTCCGATTTATATAGGCACCGAATAGGGTTAGGGTTACACAGAGTCAGTTACAATGGTAGGAGATCTACATATCTGTATCGCCAAGCTTGCCTTCCACGCCAAGGAAAGTCCCATCCGGACATGGGACGAAGTCTTCAATCTTGTATATTCATAGTCCAGGAGTCCGGCCAAAGGTCATAGTCCGGCTATCCGGGCACCCCCTAATCCAGGACTCCCTCAGTAGCCCCCGATCCAGGCTTCAATGACGAAGAGTCCGGCGCGTAGATTTTCTTCGGTATTGCGAGGCGGGTTCTTCTCCAAATCCTGTGTACTTGTTGAATAGTGTCCAGCTTCTTGTAAATATCGCGCTCCTTGGCTTCCACGCCCAATAATGGCCATCTTCCACGTGTTGAATGAATGCGAAAAGCTAGGGTATTTTTACTTTTACCCCCCTAGCTGCGCAAAATTAGTTGCCTATATAAGAGACGAGGATCTAGATCCGAATCACACCATCCTCCTTCATGAAGCTTTCATCGGAGCGCATCCGATGTAAACCCATTCCATCATGGACAGTCGACGAGGCTCCTCCTCTCGCCCTCCCAGTACTCAGCCTGGAGATTGGGAGAGATGCTCCGTCCCACACAGCGAGCTAGTGACGCTCCAAACCAAGGGGTTTCTTCCCCCAGCCTTCATGGTCCCAGTTTGAGCCGGACTCGCCACCTATAATGGTGATAAGCAAGCGGAGAGCGTCCCCAATCCCTCCAAAGGAGAGCGGGTATGCCTTGTCCCTTACTTAATAAGAGGGCTCGGATTTCCAATTCATTCGTTTCTCCGGGGGCTACTGGAGTTCTACGCCCTCCAGCTGCACAACCTTACGCCTGCCTCCATATTGCACATTGCTGGCTTCGTAGCCCTTTGAGAGCTGTTCTTGGGCATCGAGGCTCATTTCGCGCTGTGGGAGAAGTTGTTCTGCCTTGTGCCCTATTCTCAGGAGGGGTCGATATATCAAGTGGGCGGAGCCGAACTATGGCGCATCGCCGGGACTGGATGTCTATCCGGAACCCCAAAGAAGGCATCCGAAGACTGGCCTTCAGAATGGTTTTATATAGAAGATGTCCCCCTGCCGGACCCTGTTCGGATCGGCCTCCCGGAGTTCAGTAATGCTCCTTTGAAGAAACGCCTAAGCTGGCGTCCACGGAGCCCTCAGAGGGAGAATGACAGGGACGTCCTTTACCTGATGAGCCGAATAAGGTTGTTGGCTCATTCCGGACTGACCATGATCGGGGTCATGGCCACATGCATCATGCGGGGGGTGCAGCCACTTCAGTATAGAGGCCACCCCATGTGGGATTTCAATGGGGAGGATGATGCCACCCGCTGCGGCCGTAAGGGGCCGGGATCGGTTGTTGTTCTGACGAAGGCCTTGTCCGCATTATACAAGGGAGAAGAGGAGGATTTCCTCCGCGTCAATCCACAGGGCGGATTTTCTATGTACGATCCTCCAAGCTGGGTAAGCGGACACTTCTGTATGCCCATCCGTTCCATATTCCCATAGTTAAGTACCTTATCTTGTGATTTTGACGCAGGAATTGCGCCGGGCCTTAAAGGATATAAACAGCCCACCTCCACAACCTGAGGATCCAGAACGGTCCCTCGATCCGGCCTCCCAAGAGGATCCGGACATATCTGTGGAGCTGATCGATGGGCTATTTTACAAACTGAGCATCGACAATGCCTTGGTTGCCATTACGGCCGATTACCCCGGAATATTTCCAGCCTCACAGGTAATTGATACCGAAGTCCCAATACTTTAGAAATGATCCCTCTGTGCTTATCTTTGACCACCGTATATCAATGGTGTTTTGTAGGGGGAGCCCTTGAGGCGGAAGGCCGAACCTGCGGTGGCTAGCCAACAAGGGGCAGCACGGTCCAGCAG
The DNA here is from genome assembly GCA_021605205.1 of Aegilops longissima. NCBI lineage: Eukaryota > Viridiplantae > Streptophyta > Magnoliopsida > Poales > Poaceae > Aegilops > Aegilops longissima. The sequence goes on along the minus strand of CM038682.1, from coordinate 754,165,707 downwards.
GCTAAAAAGAAGTGCGGTCCGGACTGAAGCGCTGGCGCAATGGTATGGCGTGTCGCCTTATTTCCAGGTTTTATTTCGGAAGGCATACTAACGCCGTGCTCTCTTCAGGAAAAAGAGCGCTCGCCGGACTATATCTGGAGAGGTTGCCAATCGAGCCTCCGCCAGCCAGGCTTCAAAGCCAGGCTCAGAAGCGGAGGCGAACACTAGGCATGCGTCGGATGCTCCTCCGACAGAGGATGCCGATAGATTGTCCGCCACCAACTCCGAGGTGGAGAGTGCCATGAATCACAGGCGCCGCCGGACGATTCTTCGTGACACATGTTTCTCCCAAGAGGCATTGGATGCCTTCAATTCGGGAGATGCGCACCTCCATGCCGCTCAAAATGGTCTAGCCAGAGCCACGGAGCAGTATGTGAAAGACATACGGGTGAGAAAATTTGATGGTTATATATACCAGTAGCCCCCGAGACTTAAAATAGTTAGAATAACTGATTTAAGGATCATTTATTGTGCAGGATCTTACAGAAAAGAATACCCAATTGTCCCAGGAACTTGAAGAGTGCAAAGCCCAACTTGAGGCCAAACAAGCCGCGAGAGGGGAAGCCAAGGAGACCCCCTCTGGTAACATACGCTTTTAAAAGATAAGTATGTTATGAAGTGCGGCGTGTGTATAGATCTGACAATGATATTGCAGATGGCATCGGGGTAGATCCGGACAAGCAACAGCTCTTGCGCCGGTTAAAGGCCGGCGAGAACGTGCTTACGAGGGTGAGGCATGAGAAAAATAATCTCCAAGATGCCAACACCCAGTTGGGTGAGGAGCTAAAAGATGTCCGTGCCCAGCTGTCTGACTCCGTTAAGGAGAATCGACGGCTTCGACGCTGCATTTTTAGTAAGTGCTTAAACGAACTTTGAAAAAAGAGTTCGACAAGGAAGCCGACTAACAGAGTTATGTCTGTACGTATGCTCACAGGCCGTCCTGCAGAGGAAATGCCCGGTTCTACGGGTGACCTTCTTCCCGAAGTTTACAACTGCATTTAACGAGTTCGGCAGGTGATGAAAGGCGCCGCCTGTGCCTTGTGGCTATCTGCCTCCCTGCCCAAGGCCTTGGGGAGCTTGCAGAGAGGCTCCAGGGAGCCCGGAGGCGCTTCCGATTATGGAAGATATCGGCCTGCCGTCAAGGCGCCAGGGAGGCCTGGGCCATGGTGAAGACGCGGTACACGAAGGCTGACCCAAACCACATGGCCGACGTCGGACCTATGGGGCCAGATGGGAAGGAGATCCCTATGAGCTTAGTGTACGGCCAGGTAGAATTGGCCGCAAAGTATTCCCAGCAGGACTGTAAACTAGACAGCCTGTTAGATGGCATTGAAGAGGAATACAATCAGTCAAATTGACTATGTAATTTAAGGTGACATGTAAAATGCCTTCTAGCCGGATTGTAGATCGTTTGTCTTAGCGGACCTTTTCGCTTCAACCTCGGGACCCAATGGTCCGGAGTGTGTCCGAATACCCTCGCGGTTATATAAAAACCGGGGCATGCGTGGAGACCAAGCGTAGGGGTCATTAGTGCTTTATCGCATAAGTACCCAACTAGTTATGTTATATTACATGGTTAGTAAGAAACATCTTCCAGGAGAATAGTTCTGTTAGGGTTCCTTTCTCGGGAGGCATGCCCTAAAGTGCATGTCCTGACTGTGAAAAAGCAGTAAAACATCCGGGGCAGATAAATAAATAGGTAAGAAATCTTCTTTAGTTCACCGACCGAATATTCTCTTAAGAACGCCAACTTTCGCTTCACCCGGTCGAGGTACACATCCGGCTGACCCGCAAGATCAATCGCAGAGGTGCTCTCTTTACCGCCTAGCCGAACAATCGGGAACGAGGGTAAGCACAGAGCCAGCAACCCAGCTTGGCCAAAACTTAAGTCATATCGATGCATATAATGGTGAATAAAAGGTACATGCGGAAGTGTGACACATGTATTGGGCATGAAGCCCTTATAATTAAGCTTCGTGAAAGAAGCCCCAGTACAATGAGCGTTGATAGCGCGTCAAGTGTGTGCGAACAATGCGCTAACGAGCCTTCCAAGGCTTGAAGGAAAAAGGAGGGAGAAGGAGAAAAATAGAAGACAGCTAAAATGTAAAATATGGACAGAGGAAGGAGACGAACTCAAAATCCGGCGCTAGGCGTAGAATCTTAGGAGACGTGCTGCGTTCCATGGGTTCGGCTCGAGTCGGTTATCCGATGCATCTCGCAGACGGTACGCTCCACCGGTCAGGACTTGGTCGATGATAAAGGGACCTTCCCATTTGGGCTTTAGTTTGTCCTTTTTCTTGTCCGGCAGGCGTAGAACTAGCTCGCCAACATTGTAAGTTTTGGCCCGTACTTCTTAGCTTTGATATCTTCGAGCCTGCTGTTGATAGAATGCGGAACGGGCTTTTGCTACGTCACGCTCTCCTCCAAGGCGTCCAAACTGTCCTGCCGATCGAGCTCGGCTTCTCTTTCTTCGTGCATGCGCATGCGAGGTGAGTCATGAATTATGTCACAGGGCAGAACTGCCTCTGTGCCGTATACCATAAAGAATGGTGTGAATCCGATCGTGCGATTCGGAGTGGTCCGCAGCCCCCAGAGTATGGAGTCGAGCTCCTCTACCTAGTGCGTGTTAGATTCCTTGAGGGACCGCACTAATCTGGGTTTGATGCCGCTCATAATTAGACCATTTTCTCGCTCAACTTGATCGTTAGTTTGAGGGTGATAGACTGAAGCATAGTCGAGCTTAATGCCCATGTTTTTGCACCAGAGTTTGACCTTGTCGGTCGTGAAGTTCGTGCCGTTATCGGTGATGATGCTGTGGGGGACACCGTAACGGTGTACGACCCCTGAAAGGAAGTCTATCACCGGTCCGGATTCGGCTGTCTTGACAGGCTTGGCCTCTATCCATTTGGTGAATTTATCCACCATGACCGGTAGGTATTTTTGCTTGTGGGTTCCCCCTTTAAGGGGTCCGACCATGTCAAGCCCCCAGACCGCGAAGGGCCAGGTGATGGGTATAGTTTTGAGGGCGATGGGTGGCATGTGGCTTTGATTAGCAAAGAGCTGGCATCCGACGCATCGTTGGACTAAGACTGATATATCCACGTTGTGTTTGAAAGCTGCTAAGGCTTCGGCGTCCGGACAGTCGACTATTTGGTTCTTTTTAGTAAGGAATCTATTCCAAAATTTCCGGGCTGACTCTCCGGGTTGTTGAGATATGTGACTTAAATCGTCGGCATCCGGAGATCGGACATAGGTCCCTTGAAAATTTGCCCGAAAGGCATCCTCGAGCTCCTCCCAACTTCCAATGGTGTTTTCGGGAAGGCTTTTAAGCCAATGCCGGGCTGGCCCTTTGAGCTTGAGGGTAAGTATTTTATGGCGTGGAGATCATCTCCTCTAGCCATGTGTATATGGAGGATGTAATCCTCAATCCAGACTCCAGGGTCTGTTGTTCCGTCGTATGCCTCTATGTTTACGGGCATGAATCCCGCTGGAAATTCATGATCCAGCACCTCATCGGTGAAACATAGGTGGTGTGCGGCACCCCTATATCTAGGTGTACCGTGATATTCGGATACTTGATGTGTTGCATTGTTTACTGGAGCTTGCTTTCTTGGCCCGTAGATAGATCTAACTGGGCCATCTTTTTGATGCGAATCCTTGTGCGGATCACGTGTCGGCTTGTGTGCGGCGTCGTTTGCTGCTCTTTGGTTGCCATGGGGTCGTCCATCCGACCGGGTGGCCTCTTTGTTTTTTGATTGCGGGGGCTCTACGGCCTCGTCATCAAATTCAGATAGTAGTTTTCGCTTGGGGTAGCTCTTCATTCAGCGACTGTCGCCGTATTTGTCTGCAGTGTTGAGTACTATGCTCCATCTGATTCTAAATGCATCTTCTGCTGTTATGAGCTTCCACTTCTGCTTTTTCAGGCTACGCGCAGTGGCGACGAGCCTTTTGTGGAGGTTCTTCTGCTCCAGCAACTTGTCCGGCGTGAGATCGTCCGGACTGTTATCTTCGTCGGGGACGGGTTGTTTCTCCAGATTGTCCTGTTCGGACGGTTGCTCGATAGCATGTTCGTCGTCCGCCGGTTCGCCCTGCTATATGGTTGGGTCTGTATGGCTGTTGTCTTTGTCGAGGCGGGACTTTGAGCGGCGCTTACGTCGCTGTTTTGACTGCTTTTCGAGGTAGCGATCCTTTGTAGCGTCCCGTTGTTCCTCGTCGTCGCTTCCTTTAGGTGTGTCCACCATGTATACATCGTGAGATGAGGTGGTTCTCCAGTGCCCTATAGGCGCTGGTTCATCCTCCTCCCCTACATCGTTGTCCATACCGTCGATGTCTTCGAAGTTGAAGTCGAGCATGTCGGTTAAATCATCGACAGTGGCTACGTAGTGGGTGGTGGGTGGGCTTTGAATTTCTTCGTCGTCTGTATCCCAACCTTCATGACCATAATCCGGCCAGGGCTCTCCTGATAAAGAGAGAGACTTTATTGAATTCAGGATGTCACCAAAGGGCGAGTGCTGAAAGATGTCCGCGGCAGTGAATTCCATGATCGGCGCACAATCGGATTCGATTGGCGGGGGCGCGGAAGGCTCGGAGTCCGGAGAGGAGTCCGGCGCCTTGAGTCACGAAGCCGCAAAGGACGGGGTAGGTGTACGGCTCAATCACCGTAGAGATCGCAGCCCCCGAGGCGGTGTCCAGCCACCCGTTCTTGATCGGCGCGGTCGGCTCCGAGCTAAAGGTCGGAGCGGACTCTGGTGCGGCCTCCAGGACACTGCTCGCGGCAGAGCTAGATCATGCCCTCGTGATAAGTCTGGCGCGCTTGGCTGTGGCTCGAACCCGTCAAGATCAAGTCTCTGCGACGCCACCGTAGTTCAAGCTACCGAATCGACCTGATGGCCAGGGGCGAACTTTCAATCTGATCCAGATGGCTGCTTAATTGGCCCGCAATGCAAAGCCGCCAATCGAAGATCTGTCCGGGGAGAAAAGTCTCACCCTGGAGCGCATCATTGTTGATGATCGGAGGAGCCATCGGGCCTAAAGAAGACGACACAGAGGAACTCTCAATGAAAGCACCAATGTCGGTGTCAAAATCGGGGGATCTCGGGTAGGGGGTCCCGAACTGTGCGTCTAGGCGGACGGTAACAGGAGACAGGGGACACGAAGTTTTTACCCAGGTTCGGGCCCTCTCGATGGAGGTAAAACCCTACTCCTGCTTGATTAATATTGATGATATGGGTAGTACAAGAGTGGATCTACCACGAGATCAGAGAGGCTAAACCCTAGAAGCTAGCCTATGGTATGATTGTTGTTCGTCCTACGGACTAAAACCATCCGGTTTATATAGGCACCGAATAGGGTTAGGGTTACATAGAGTCGGTTACAATGGTAGGAGATCTACATATCCGTATCGCCAAGCTTGCCTTCCACGCCAAGGAAAGTCCCATCCGGACACGGGACGAAGTCTTCAATCTTGTATCTTCATAGTCCAGGAGTCCGGCCAAAGGTCATAGTCCGGCTATCCGGACACCCCCTAATCCAGGACTCCCTCACCATGCCCTTTCCTCCTAAACCATCCAAGTCAAAGGATGATGAGGATTTTGAGCGCTTTGCTGAAATGATTAGACCTATTTTCTTACGTATGCGCTTAACTGATATGCTTAAAGTAAATCCTTATGCTAAGTATATGAAGGATATCATCACAAATAAAAGAAAGATACCGGAAGCTAAAATTTCCACCATCCTTGTTAATTACACTTTTAAAGGTGGAATACCAAAGAAACTTGGAGACCCGGGTGTACCAACTATACCTTGCTCTATTAAAAGAAATTATGTTAGAACTGCTTTATGTGATCTTGGAGCCGGTGTTAGTGTTATGCCTCTCTCTTTATATCGTAGACTTGAATTGAATAAGTTGACACCTACTGAAATATATTTGCAAATGGCTGATAAATCAACTGCTATACCGGTCAGTATTTGTGAGGATGTGCCTGTTGTGGTTGCAAATGTCACTATCTTAACGGACTTTGTTATTCTTGATTTTCCTCAGGACGATAGTATGTCTATTATCCTTGGTAGACCTTTTCTTAATACTGCAGGGGCTGTCATTGATTGCAACAAAGGCAATGTCACTTTTCATGTTAATGGTAATGAGTATACGGTACACTTTCCGAGGAAACAATCTCAAGTTCATAGCATCAATTCTATTGAAAAAGTTCCAACTATTATTTTTGGAGGTTTTGAATTTCCTCTCCCTACTGTCAAGAAAAAGTATGATATTCTTATTGTTGGGGATTTTCATATCCCCGTTTAGGTAACTTAGTGTTATTCAAAATTTCTCCGATTCCGTGTTATTCGGAATGAGTTTGTTAACAAGACTTGATCAACCTTGTTAGTGAGTTCATTTTGATGATCACGAGATGGATGAAACTAGAAGGCACAACCTTCTGTACCCCCTGTTTATTTGGATAAAGAAGCTATGTTTGATCATCATTTTCTTGAGAGGAATGAACAATTCCTCCATTATCGACTAATATATGACAGCCGCAACGTCGTCCCTGTTACTCTTCCTGCTCCCTAACTTTTTGATCATCAGGTAAAAGGAAGATATGTTGTCACCAGGGAAGAAGCAACTGAATATGAGAGGGGAATGGAGGCAGCTCGCCAACACGCTGCTGCTCAGGAGGCGGTCGCCTCCGCATCTCAGTACTACCCCAGTTTCACTTATGGATATCAGCCAGGCGGTCATTGGTATTAAACCAACTTAGGCCAAAAGCCTAAGCTTGGGGGAGTACGTATTTCTCATCGACTTTACATTCATGTTCACACACTAGTTGTTGGTGCTCATACTCTTTCATTGTATTATCCATGTTAGTTTAAATTTCTTTTTCTAGTTTTCTTCTTGTGTGTTTGATAAACCTTGAGAAAAACCAAAAAAAATTAGTTAGTTTAATTTCCATGCTTGTAGTAGAATTAAAATGAAAACCCAAAAATATTTCTAATTCTTCTTCTTACTTGTTGGGAGCTTTCCCGTGTAAATATTTTCTTTTCTTTTCTTTCTTTTGGGGGTCGAGAAGACCATAATAAAAATGCTTAGTGGCTCTTATATGCATGATTGTTTATTTAATTTAGAGCCCATATTACTTGTCTTCTCCTTGAGTTGAATGCTTGCAGATTCCATCTTAGTCCAATGTACGTGCACTCTTATTATTATACACATCGTTCGGTCGTGCAAGTGAAAGGCAATAATGACGATATATGATGGACTTATTGGGATGATAAAAGCTGGTATGAACTCGACCTCTCTTTGGGAAGTGCCTATAATGCATGTAGTATGGAAGATACAGCCATCTCATAGTTGTTGCGTTCACAGCGATAGTATGCCGCTCAAAATGTTATCCAATCTCTATTTTAAAATCGAGCTCTGGCACCTCTACAAATCCCTGCTTCCCTCTGCGAAGGGCCTATTGATACGTCTCCAACGTATCTATAATTTTTGATTGCTCCATGCTACTTTATCTATTGTTTTGGACTATAATGGGCTTTATTTTCCACTTTTATATTATTTTTGGGACCAACCTATTAACCGGAGGCCTAGCCTAGAATTGCTGTTTTTTGCCTTTTTCAGTGTTTCGAAGAAATAGAATATCAAACGGAGTCCAAACGGAATGAAACCTTCGGAAACGTGATTTTCTCACCGAACGTGATCCAGGAGACTTGGACCCTACGCCAAGGCACAAGAGAGGCGGTCACGAGGGTGGGGGGCGTGCCCCCCCTAGGGCGCGCCCCCTGCCTCGTGGGCCCCCTGTTGCTCCACCGACGTACTCCTTCCTCCTATATATACCTACGCACTTCAAACGACTGAACGGGAGCCAAAACCTAATTCCACCGCCGCAACTTCCTGTATCCACGAGATCCCATCTTGGGGCCTGTTCGGAGTCTCCGTCGGGGGGCATCCACCACGGAGGGCTTCTACATCAACACCATAGCCTCTCCGATGAAGTGTGAGTAGTTTACTTCAGACCTTCGGGTCCATAGCTAGTAGCTAGATGGCTTCTTCTCTCTTTTTGGATCTCAAAACAATGTTCTCCCCCTCTCTCGTGGAGATCTATTTGATGTAATCTTCTTTTTGCGGTGTGTTTGTTGAGATCGATGAAGTGTGGGTTTATGATCCGGCTTATCTATGAATAATATTTGAATCTTCTCTGAATTTTTTATGTATGATTGAGTTATCTTTGCAAGTCTCTTCGAATTATCCATTTGGTTTGGCCAACTAGATTGGTAGTTCTTGTAATGGGAGAAGTGCATGGCTTTGGGTTCAATCTTGCGGTGTCCTTACCCAGTGACAGAAAGGGTTGCAAGGCACGTATTGTATTGTTGCCGTCGAGGATAACAAGATGGGGTATTTATCATATTGCATGAATTTATTCCTCTATATCATGTCATCTTGCTTAAGGCGTTACTCTGTTTTTAACTTAATACTCTAGATGCATGCTGGATAGCGGTCGATGAGTGGAGTAATAGTAGTAGATGCAGAATCGTTTCGATCTACTTGTCTCGGATGTGATGCCTATATACATGATCATACCTAGATATACTCATAACTATGCTCAATTATGTCAATTGCTCAATAGTAATTTGTTCACCCACCGTAGAATACTTATGCTCTTGAGAGAAGCCACTAGTGAAACCTATGGCCCCCGGGTCTATTCTCATCATATCAATCTCCATCACTTTTATACTTGCTTTGTTGTACTTTGCCTTTTACTTTTCACTTTGCATCTTTATACCAAAAATACCAAAAATATTATCTCTATCAGATCTCACTCTCGTAAGTGACCGTGAAGGGATTGACAACCCCTAATCGCGTTGGTTGCGAGTAGCTATCGTTTTGTGCAGGTACGAGGGACTTGTGTGTGGCCTCCTATTGGATTGATACCTTGGTTCTCAAAAACTGAGGGAAATACTTACACTACTGTGCTGCATCATCCTCTCCTCTTCGGGGAAAACCAACGCAAGCTCAAGACGTAGCACCTATCTATTTACTTTTATGTTGAGTCATCATCCCTTCTTATTAAAAAGCACCCGCTGGAGAGCACACTGTCATTTGCATTCATTATTATTGGTTTATATTGGGTATGACTTGTCTGGATCTCTTTTACCATGAATTACAATGTTTAGTCAGTCCTTGATCTTTAAAGGTGCTCAGCATTTATGTTTTGTGGTCTCGGAAAGGGCTAGAGAGATACCATTTTGTTATATCATGTTATGATTATTTTGAGAAAGTGTTGTCATCCAAGTTTTATTATTATGTCTCGCTAGTTGATTATGTTATTGATACGAGTAATTGTGAGACCTGTGTGTTATTGTGAGTATGGTTAGTTCATAATAGTTGCTGAAACTTGAATGCTGGCTTTTCATGTTACAACAACAAGAGCAAACAGAGTTTGTAAAAATTTTTCTTTATCACTTTCAGTTTATCAACTGAATTGCTTGAGGACAAGCAAAGGTTTAAGCTTGGAGGAGTTGATACGTCTCCAACGTATCTACTTTTCCAAACAATTTTGCCCTTGTTTTGGACTCTAACTTGCATGATTTGAATGAAACTAACCCGGACTGACGCTGTTTTCAGCAGAACTACCATGATGTTGTTTTATGTGTAGAAAAGAAAAGTTCTCGAAATGTCCTGGAAATCCACGGAGGCACTTTTTGCAATTAATAAGATTTTTTGGCGAAAGAATTAATGCCAGGGGGCCCATAGCCTGTCCATGAGACAGGGGGCGCGGCCTCCTATCTCGTGGGCCCCCTGGACCTCCACCGACCTCAACTCCAACTCCATATATTCACGTTCGGGGAGAAAAAAATTAGAGAGAAAGTTTCATCGCTGACATCGAAGCAGCTGCCAAGCCCTAATCTCTCGAGAGGGCTGATCTGAGTCCGCTCGGGGCTCCGAGAGGGGATTCGTCGCCGTCGTCATCATCAACCATCCTCCATCACCAATTTCATGATGCTCACCGCCGGCGTGAGTAATTCCATCGTAGGCTTGCTGGACGGTGATGGGTTGGATGAGATTTACCATGTAATCAAGTTAGTTTTGTTAGGGTTTGATCCTAGTATCCACTATGTTCGAGATTGATGTTGCTATGACTTTGCTATGCTTAATGCTTGTCACTAGGGCCCGAGTGCCATGATTTCAGATCTGAACCTATTATGTTTTCACGAATATATGTGTGTTCTTGATCCTATCTTGCAAGTCTATAGTCACCTATTATGTGTTATGATCCGACAACCCCGAAGTGACAATAATCGGGATACTTCTCGGTGATGACCGTAGTTTGAGGAGTTCATGTATTCACTATGTGTTAATGCTTTGGTCTGGTTCTCTATTAAAAGGAGGCCTTAATATCCCTTAGTTTCCGCTAGGACCCCGCTTCAACGGGAGGGTAGGACAAAAGACGTTATACAACTTCTTTTCCATAAGCACGTATGACTATTTACGGAATACATGCCTACATTACATGAATTGGAGCTAGTTCTATATCACCCTATGTTATAACTATTGCATGAGGAATCGCATCCGGCATAATTATCCATCACTGATCCATTGCCTACGAGCTTTTCATATACTGTTCTTCGCTTATTTACTTTTCTGTTGCTACTATTACAACTAGTACAAAAACCCGAAAACATTTATCTTTACTTTTGCTACCGTTACTATTATTATCATACCACTTTTGCTACTAAACACTTTGCTGCAGATACTAAGTTATCCAGGTGTGGTTGAATTGACAACTCAACTGCTAATACTCAAGAATATTCTTTGGCTCCCCTTGTGTCGAATCAATAAATTTGGGTTGAATACTCTACCCTCGAAAGCTATTGCGATCCCCTATACTTGTGGATTATCACTGCTTCTGAAGCAGCTATGTACTCCGTTTAACATGTAGATCCTGCCACGACGCTTTGCTTAGAACTGCACCAACTGACAGCTCCACCGTTCAATATAAACACGTATCCGGTTTGTGACTTAGAGTCATCTGGATCAGTGTCAAAGCTTGCATCGACGTAACCATTTACGACGAGCTCTTTGTCACCTCCATAAACGAGAAACATATCCTTAGTCCTTTTCAGGTATTTCAGGATGTTCTTGACCGCTGTCCAGTGATCCACTCCTGGATTACTTTGGTACCTCCCTGCTAAACTAATAGCAAGGCACACATCATGTCTGGTACACGGCATTGCATACATGATAGAGCCTATGGCTGAAGCATAGGGAACATCTTTCATTTTCTCTCTATCTTCTGTAGTGGTCGGGCATTGAGTCTGACTCAACTTCACACCTTGTAACATAGGCAAGAACCCTTTCTTTGCTTGATCCATTTTGAACTTCTTCAAAACTTTATCAAGGTATGTTCTTTGTGAACTTCCAATTAGGCATCTTATCTATCTCTACAGATCTTGATGCCCAATATATAGGCAGCTTCACCGAGGTCTTTCATTGAAAAACTCTTACTCAAGTATCCTTTTATGCTATCCAGAAATTCTATATCATTTCCAATCAACAATATGTCATCCACATATAATATTAGAAATGCTACAGAGCTCCCACTCACTTTCTTGTAAATACATGCTTCTCCAAAAGTCTGTATAAAACCATATGCTTTAATCACACTATCAAAATGTTTATTCCAACTCCGAGATGCTTGCACCAGTCCATAGATGGATCACTAGAGCTTGCACACTTTGTTAGCATCCTTTGGATCGATAAAACCTTCAGGTTGCATCACATACAACTCTTCTTTCAGAAATCCATTCAGGAATGCAGTCTTTACATTAATTAGCCAAATTTCATAATCATAAAATGCAGCAATTGCTAACATGATTCAGACGGACTTAAGCATCGCTACAGGTGAGAAAGTCTCATCGTAGTCAACTCCTTGAACTTGTCAAAAACCTTTCGCAACAAGTTGATCTTTGTAGACAGTAACATTACCGCCAGCGTCAGTCTTCTTCTTGAAGATCCATTTATTCTCGATGGCTTGCCGATCATCGGGCAAGTCAACCAAAGTCCACACTTTGTTCTCATACATGGATCCCATCTCAGATTTCATGGCCTCAAGCCATTTTGCGGAATCTGGGCTCATCATCGCTTCCTCATAGTTCATAGGTTCGTCATGGTCTAGTAACATCACCTCCAGAACAGGATTACCATACCACTCTGGTGCGGATCTTACTCTGGTTGACCTACGAGGTTCAGTAGTAACTTGATCTGATGTTACATGATCATCATCATTAACTTCCTCACTAATTGGTGTAGAAGTCACATGAACAGATTTCTGTGATGAACTACTCTCCACTAAGGGAGCAGGTACAGCTACCTCATCAAGTTCTACTTTCCTCCCACTCACTTCTTTCGAGAGAAACTCCTTCTCTAGAAAGGATCCATTCTTAGCAACGAATGTCTTGCCTTCGGATCTGTGATAGAAGGTGTACCCAACAGTCTCCTTTGGGTATCCTATGAAGACACATTTCTCCGATTTGGGTTCGAGCTTATCAGGTTGAAGCTTTTTCACATAAGCATCGCAACCCCAAACTTTAAGAAATGACAACTTTGGTTTCTTGCCAAACCACAGTTCATAAGGCATTGTCTCAACGGATTTAGATGGTGCCCTATTTAACGTGAACGCAGCCTCCCAAAACGATAGTGGTAAATCAGTAAGATACATCATAGATCGCACCATATCTAGTAAAGTACGATTACGACGTTCGGACACACCATTACGCTGTGGTGTTCCGGGTGGCGTGAGTTGCGAAACTATTCCGCATTGTTTCAAATGAAGACCAAACTCGTAACTCAAATATTCTCCTCCACGATCGGATCGTAGAGGCTTTATTTTCTTGTTACGATGATTTTTCACTTCACTCTAAAATTCTTTGAACTTTTCAAAATGTTTCAGACTTATGTTTCATCAAGTAGATATACCCATATCTGCTCAAATCATCTGTGAAGGTGAGAAAATAACGATACCCACCGCGAGCCTCAATATTCATTGGACCACATACATCAGTATGTATGATTTCCAACAAATCCGTTGCTCGCTCCATTGTTCCGGAGAACGGAGTTTTAGTCATCTTGCCCATGAGGCATGGTTCGCAAGTACCAAGTGATTCATAATCAAGTGATTCCAAAAGTCCATCAGAATTCTTCATGCGCTTTACACCAATATGACCTAAACGGCAGTGCCACAAATAAGTTGCACTATCATTATCAACTCTGTATCTTTTGGCTTCAATATTATGAATATGTGTATAACTACTATCGAGATTCAATATAAATAGAGCACTCTTCAAGGGTGCATGACCATAAAAGATATTACTCATATAAATAGAACAACCATTATTCTCTGATTTAAATAAATAACCTTCTCGCATCAAACAAGATCCAGATATAATGTTCATGCTCAACGCTGGCACCAAATAACAATTGTTCATGTCTAAAACTAATCACGAATGTAGATGTAGAGGTAGCGTGCCGATGGCGATCACATCGACTCTGGAACCATTTCCCACGCGCATCGTCACCTCGTCCTTAGCCAATCTTCACTTAATCCGTAGCCCCTGTTTCGAGTTAAAAGTATTAGCAACAGAACCAGTATCAAATACCGAGGTGCTACTGCGAGCATTAGTAAGGTACACATCAATAACATGCATATCACATTGCTACCTCTTGAGCACTGCGTTGGTTTTCCCTTGAAGAGGAAAGGGTGATGCAGTAAAGTAGCGTAAGTATTTCCCTCGGTTTTTGAGAACCAAGGTATCAATCCAGTAGGAGACCACGCTCAAGTCCCACGCACCTACACAAACAAATAAGAACCTTGCAACCAACGCGATAAAGGGGTTGTCAATCCCTTCACAGCCACTTGCAAAAGTGAGATTTGATAGAGATGACAAGATAATATTTTTGGTATTTTATGATAAAGACTAAAAGTAAAGAAAGAAAAATAAATGGCAAAAGAAATAGCTTGTTGACGGAAGATTAATATGATGGAGAATAGACACGGGGGCCATAGGTTTCACTAGTGGCTTCTCTCAAGATAGCATAAGTATTACGGTGGGTAAACGAATTACTCTCGAGCAATTGATAGAATTGAGCATAGTTATGAGAATATCTAGGTATGATCATGTATATAGGCATCACGTCCGTGACAAGTAGACCGACTCCTGCCTGCAACTACTACTATTACTCCACACATCGACCACTATCCAGCATGCATCTAGAGTATTAAGTTCATAAGAACATAGTAATGCTTTAAGCAAGATGACATGATGTAGAGGGATAAACTCGTGCAATATGATATAAACCCCATCTTTTTATCCTCGATGGCAACAATACAATACGTGTCGTTTCCCCTGCTGTCACTGGGATCGAGCACCACAAGATTGAACCCAAAGCTAAGCACTTCTCCCATTGCAAGAAATATCAATCTAGTAGGCCAAACCAAACTGATAATTCGAAGAGACTTGCAAAGATAACCAATCATACATAAAAGAATTCAGAGGAAATTCAAACATTGTTCATAGATAATCTTGATCATAAACCCACAATTCATCGGATCTCGACAAACACACCGCAAAAGAAGAGTTACATCAAATAGATCTCCAAGAGAATCAAGGAGAACTTTGTATTGAGATCCAAAGAGAGAGAAGAATCCATCTAGATAATAACTATGGACCCGAAGGTCTGAGGTAAACTACTCACACATCATCGGAGAGGCTATGATGTTGATGTAGAAGCCCTCTGTGATCAATGCCCCCTCCGGTGCAGCGCCGGAAAAGGCCCCAAGATGGGATCTCACGCGTACAGAAGGTTGCGGCAGTGGAAATAGGGTTTTGGCTCCGTATATGATGTTTCCTGGGTATATGAGTATATATAGGTGAAGGAGGTCGGTCAGGAGAGCTACAAGGGGCCCATGAGGGTGGAGGGCGCGCCCCTGCCTCGTGTCCTCCTTGTTGATCGCCTGACGTCCACTCCAAGTCCTTTGGATCACGTTTGTTCCGAAAATCACGTTCCCGAAGGTTTCATTCCATTTGGACTCCGTTTGATATCCTTTTCCTTCGAAACACTGAAATAGGCAAAAAAACAGCAATTTGGGCTGGGCCTCCGGTTAATAGGTTAGTCACAAAAATAATATAGAAGTGTATAATAAAGCCCATTAAACATCCAAAACAGAATATATAATAGCATGGAACAATCAAAAATTATAGATACGTTGGAGACGTATCACACATATACCTTTGTTCACCTTGCCATCCTTCTTATCCGCCAAATACTTGGGGCAGTTCCGCTTCCAGTGACCAGTCTGTTTGTACTAGAAGCACTCAGCCTCAGGCTTAGGTACAGACTTGGGCTTCTTCACTTGAGTAGCAACTTGCTTGCCGTTCTTCTTGAAGTTCCCCTTCTTCCCTTTACCCTTTTTCTTGAAACTGGTGGTCTTGTTGACCATCAACACTTGATGCTCCTTCTTAATTTCTACCTCCACAGCCTTTTAGCATCGCGAAGAACTCATGAATTGTCTTATCCATCCCTTGCATGTTATAGTTCATCACGAAGCTCTTGTAGCTTGGTGGCGGTGATTGAAGAATTCTATCAATGACACTATCATCAGGAAGATTAACTCCCAGTTGAATCAAGTGATTATTATACCCACACATTTTGAGTATATGTTCACTGATAGAACTATTCTCCTCCATCTTGCAGCTGTAGAACTTATTGGAGACTTCATATCTCTCAAACCGGGCATTTGCTTGAAATATTAACTTCAACTCCTGGAACATCTCATATGCTTGTAACACCCCAAAAATTTAACCATGTTTTTATTATTAAAATTTTGCCAGGAAATTAAATTTTTATTTTCTGGATTTATCTTTGATTTCAGAACCTTTCTTTTCTTTGATATTGTGGAGTTTTTGCCCCAAGTAAAAACTTTTCAAAAATATTATTTGGACTTGTATACCCTCTCTTGAAACATTTATTTTATCAGTGGAATTATTTATATAATTATTTTCCCTTAGCTCTATTTCTCTAAAAATGATCTTTTTCATAAGATTTAGGGTTCCTTTTGCACTCCAACCCTTTGATAAATTCATTTAAAAATCCCACCAAAATTTGGGGATGACATGTGATGTCCCTAAATCACTTTTGTGCAAAAATATTACTTAGTAACTTGGCGATTTTGAGTTTTACCACAAGTTTTTAAATCTGATCCAGTTGCACTTTTGCACTAAAACCTATTTAAATATTTCTTTAAAACTTCCACCAAAATTAGGGGATGTTAGTAGGAGTATATTATTCAACTTTATGCAAAAATCCACTGGTGTTATTTGAAAAATTTGAGCAAAACATCCTCTTTTGCTCTCTGGTCCAGTTTGGCTTTTTCTACAGCAACTCTAATTTTTGTTGCTCTAATGCCCATGATCTTCCTCCTGCTTATTAACCACCCTGCAAAACCCTTAAGTCCAGGAGAGTGGACCCATTGGAGTAGATTTGGTCCATGAAACTATGCCCTTTCTTTCTGGCCAGAAATGGTTTTCTCAAAAATTTGCACTAGCAAGTTTTTGTGTTTGACAAACTAACCTTGACACCCTCTTATTCATCCAAAGAGACACTAGTCTGGAGTTTTTGGCCACCCCAAGAATTGCCTAGATGCCCTTGGAATTCTGTCAAACACCTTGAGTGCATGAACAAATTTGGCATGATGTTTAACTTGCATTGTGAACTTGATCCCATGGCCTCACCAGCATGTCCCATGGCTTTACCCTAGCCTATAGCCCCACCATGCTAACCCTCATGTGATTTGGAGCCTCCGGGCAAGCATTGGCATTTTGCCGAACACCTCGCGTGCGTGCTCTGGGCGCACCCAGAGCGCGCGTTTTGCACGTCCGTGCACCCGAGCCGCCGCGTTCGCTCGCCCCGCGCCCCTGGCCTTTGCTCGCCCGCAGAGCCGCGCCCGCCCTCATCCGCTCGCCAGAACCATCCAAGCCCCCATGGCGCCCTGCAGCGCCGCCGTCAGGTCGGCCACAACGGCTAGCGGCCGGCCATAGTGGGCTCCTGCCATGGACGGCGCCGCCCGAGCCACAGCCGCGCGCCAGCTGCCCTCTGGAGCAGCCCGAGCTTATCCAAGCACGCGTCCGCTAGCACCCATCGCCGCCACGCACCCCCTGCTGCAATAGAACGGCGGTTCACCGGCGTTCTTATCCACGGCCGCGGAACCGACCTAGCTACACTATAAATGGAGGGCCCCCGAGCTCATCCAGACACCCACGCAACCTCAAGCCACCCACCTAGCACTCCCATAGCCGGCAATCGACCAGGGAAGGTCTTCTTCCTCGTCTCCGGCCAGTCCGGCCGCCGCCACGTTCCGGTCCCGCTCGCCGCAACCAGAGCCGCCCCCGTCCATCTAGCACCACCATCCTCCTCCCCTCGACCGTGCGGAGCTGCCCAGCCTCTCAAACATGACCGAGAACCACCTTAGCCCAAACCCCCAATTCTCCTGAGGCCGCCGTCCGCCGCAGAGCTCGCCGCCGGCGACTCCCTACATCCCCGTCACCCCTCGACCACCAGGAGGACTGCCTTGGCCTGGCGGATCCATCCCTGCCCTCCGGAGCCCGCGAGGAGCCTCCAATCGCCGGCGTCGATCGCCGGAGCCCCGCCTCTGTTCGGCCAGAGGAGGAAGGAGGCGGGGGCGACCGGTCAAACCTGACCAGTGGGCCCCCTGGACCCACTGTCAGTGACCTAGCGCTGGTCCATGCAGGCGTAAGTGGAGGCGTAAACGCAAAGTACGTCTCCTACGTGTATCTATTCGAAAGGTTTTTTTTTGTTTTTCTGTTTTATTTTAAAAACAGAAAGGTGACTAAACTTTGACTGACTATAAATTTTTAAATATAACCCCAAATGAGTTGATTCTTTTTCCTACCTCTCTCAAATATTGTCTAGTTTATTTTCAGATTTATTTGAAAAAAAATTCAGACAACTTTTTGTACTGTTTTGAAACTATGTGTTAATTTGAATATTTTCAGAAATAGGATTTGTTGGAGAGAGAAGAAAACTTTAATAAGTTTTGGAATGCACCCTGCCTCTCCACAATTTGAAGGCAAGCATTCTGAACTCTGGCATAATATTTTTGTGTGTCGTTTGAATACGGTTACAACACTCCTTGTCTCGGAGTTTTCGTTATTATATGTGATGATATGAACATGCTCATAAGTGCATATTGATGATTCCGTGCTATTAGAATTTGATTCCTTGTGATAGTAATCACCATCGGATGCCTTTCATGCATACCGGAAGGAATCTGGAAAAGCCCCTGTCTTGGGTAGACACGGGCTTGTCTCTAGTCCTCTGTCGGGACGGTTGTGTCCGGTACGGCATGATGAGGTATGACGAGTGGTGATTCTGTATGTTGGTTGAAATATATTTGTTATGGTAATCTTGCAGGGAATACTTAAACCTCCTGAGTCGACCGTAGATTGAGTCTTGCTCCAGTAACCCCCATACTTGTTTCGTACTACCACTTGTCCCTGCCATAGGTAGGGTACGGTTCAGTAAGTTGTCAACCCCTTCCTAGCACACACCGTACAGAGATGCCATGGTGGAAGATACCAGATGCATCCGATAGGCATGCCACCTGGTCCGGGGGCATGGGTGTTTCTGGTTGGGACCGAGAGGGGGCACCCCATAGAGCGCGCGATATAAATTTGATCCCATGCTACGCGAGGTTGTAGCCTCCCCACTTAGAGTTTTGCTTAACAGGTGTCGTGGGTGATTCCAGACACCGGTAAGTTAAGCTGGTGTGTGCGGTCAGGTGTGTTTTCAATTAAAAGACCGTAAATGGAATTAGTCCCGATGAACTAAAGGAATCCGTTACTTGTGGGTAAAGAGTTCACCCTCTACAGAGGTTAAATCTATTCGAATAGCCGTGTCCATGGTTAAGGACTACAGTCTGGGATGGGTCAAGTGCCGGTCTTAGTGTCGGTCTTCGGAGGAGAAACTGCTAAACCGGAACATGGATCATGACTTGTGACTTATGATGATTATGATTATTATTATATTGGACTAACCCTTTTTATTACTTGAATTATTGAGTATCCCTGGGACGGTTCTACCTCCAGGATATTCATTGTGATTATTTTCTTATAAGCTCTTTATGTGGTGTCGCTCAGACACCCGACTGTGGCATGCTTGTTATTTGTTTACTTTATAAGCCCTTTATGTGGTGTCGCTCAGACACCCGACCGTGGCATGCTTGTTACTTTTTACTTTATAAGCCCTTTATGTGGTGTCGCTCAGACGCCCGACTATGGCATGCTTGTTATTTGTTTACCTTATAAGCCCTTTATGTGGTGTCGCACAGATGCCCGACTGTGGCACGTTTGTTATTTGTTTCACTTATAAGCCCTTTATGTGGTGTCGCTCAGACGTCCGACTGAGGCACGCTTTCTGTTATTGTCCTTTCGAGGCGTTGTTTCAGACACCCGATCGGTGCATTTTATTTCTATTCTCTTATTGCATATTCATGTTTTATATGAACAACCTGCTTGCGTGCATCATGAATTTTTATTTCATGACTGATGTTGTGATCATAGAATATTTCAGAGCATGAATATCATTTGTTATGTTATACCCGTGTTCATAATGTTTGCGAGTACATTCAAAAGTACTCACTGGCTTGTCCCTGGCTATTGTCTTGGCCAGATTTGTTGCATGGAGAGGAGCATTGCGCTAACAGCCCCGGAACCTACGCTCTGGTGATAGCAGTCTCGCGAAGATAGGAGTTATCCAGGTCAGCTGTTCCTGTTGGAAATGGAGTCCCATAGACGCTGAAGATCCACAAACCGCTTCCGCCTTCAACCACTAGAAACCATTTGTTGTACTCATAGGCCAGAATGGTCTTGTACTGCATATTATGTACTTTGCTTGAAATTTCTGTATCGAGTTGGTGCCTCATCAGCTAAAAGTAATCCTGGGGCTGATGAGCACAAGGGCCATTTTCTTGGAAATTAATATCCCAAAAATCCGGTCCCCACTCGATTTTTCCAGCCGATTAGAGTTGGTTCGACGTGTATTCATCGTGCCCCCACTCGGCCGAATACTTTGCCCCCACTCGGCCCAGTATTTCTTTATTTTCGGAAGCCCAAGTCTAGATAAGAAGCCCAATATATAAGAAATAGAATTGCTGCGGCCTTTAGCGTACGTCAGATGCCTCCTTTCCCGTGCGTAGTTCCCTAGCTTAATCCAATGGCCAGATTTCACACACACACACACACAGCCAGACATGGGATGGACTTCGGGAAGCCTTGACCTCGCCTCTCACGCCGCCGCGGAGTCATCACATCACCTGCTCGCCGCGGCTAATCGCTGACTTGCCGTCACCGGCCCCTTGCTCCATTGGCGACCATGCACTACTCCATCAACGAACAGAGCTCTCAATACGCAATTCCCTAATTCTACTGACATCAAGGTATGCCATCTAATTCCCTAATTTCTTATCATCAGATCTAATTATTTCGTCTCAAATGGTTAGTCTTCTTTCACATTTGATGAATTTGGTTAATGCTTGAAAAATGAAGTTATTATGCCCTTGTTTTGTTTACATGAATGTTTTTGCCTTGTTGGTTCAAGAATATGGACATTCTTTTTTTTGCCCCCTCTCAGTTTTTTCCTGGGTCCGCCCCTGCCAAGGAGGGGGGGAGTCCTCCTCCTAGTAGGAGTAGGACTCCCCTTTCCTAGTCCAACTGGGAAGAGGGAAGGGGAAAGGAAAGAGAGGGAGAGGGAGAGGGAAAGAGGGGCCGTGCCCCCCTCCCCTAGTCCAATTCGGACTCCTCATGAGAGGGGGCGCGCCACCTCCTGGGCTGTTGCCCTCTCTCTCCCCTCAGGCCCACTAAGGCCCAATACTTCTCCGGGGGCTTTCGGTAACCCCTCCGGCACTCCGGTTTTCTCCAAAACCACCCGGATCACTTCCGGTGTCCGAATATAGTCGTGCAATATATCAATCTTTATGTATCGACCATTTCGAGACTCCTCGTCATGTTCGTGATCACATCTGGGACTCCGAACTACCTTCGGTACATCAAATCACATAAACTCATAATATCGATCGTCACCAAACGTTAAGCGTGCGGACCCTACGGGTTCGAGAACTATGTAGACATGACCGAGACCCGTTTTCAGTCAATAACCAATAGCGAAACCTGGATGCTCATATTGGCTCCTACATATTCTACGAAGATCTTTATCGGTCAAACTGCATAACAACATACGTTGTTCCCTTTGTCATCGGTATGTTACTTGCCCGAGATTCGATCGTCGGTATCTCAATACCTAGTTCAATCTCGTTACCGGCAAGTCTCTTTACTCGTTCTATAATACATCATCCCGCAACTAACTCATTAGTTGCATTGCTTGCAAGGCTTATAGTGACGTGTATTACCGAGAGGGCCCAGAGATACCTCTCCGACAATCGGAGTGACAAATCTTGATCTCGATATATGCCAACTCAACAAGTACCATCGGAGACACCTGTAGAGAACCTTTATAATCACACAGTTACGTTGTGACGTTTGGTAGCACACAAAGTGTTCCTCCGGTATTCGGGAGTTGCATAATCTCATAGTCATAGGAACATGTATAAGTCATGAAGAAAGCAATAGCAATATACTAAACGATCGAATGCTAAGCTAACGGATGGGTCAAGTCAATCACATCATTCTCTAATGATGTGATCCCGTTAATCAAATGACAACTCATGTCTATTGTTAGGAAACTTAACCATCTTTGATTCAACGAGCTAGTCAAGTAGAGGCATAATAGTGACACTCTGTTTGTCTATGTATTCACACATGTACTAAGTTTCCGGTTAATACAATTCTAGCATGAATAATAAACATTTATCATGATATAAGGAAATATAAATAACATCTTTATTATTGCCTCTAGGGCATATTTCCTTCACCAAGTGCCAAACTCGTTGTGTGGACGAGTTCTGAAGGCGCGGTACTTTCCCGATGGATCGATTCTTAATGCAACGTGTCCCGCTGGCGGATCATACACATTCAGAAGTATCTTGCATGGCCGCGACCGATCATACACATTCAGAAGTATCTTGCATGGCCGCGACCTTCTCAACGAGGGCTTGATATGGCGTATTGGAGACGGTTCACGAGTTTTGATTCACCATGATAATTGGCTCCCCAGGAGCGGTAGCCTCAAGCCACTGGGCCAAAGCTACATCGGCGGCATTACGCGTGTTGGTGATTTGCTCGAAGCCGATGGCTTCTCATGGGACAGAAGGAAAGTGCAGGAAATGTTCGCCCCGGATGAAGCTCAAGGATTCTTCAAATACCAGTTGGGGGACCGATGGTGCAAGACTTCCAAGCTTGGAACTATACCAAGAATGGTATCTTCTCGGTCCGCTCAGCGTACCATCTACGCATGAGCCAGAAGAGGGTGAAATCCGGACGGCCGGAGTCCTCATCCTCGGCGGCAGATCACAAGTCTTGGCTGAGTCTTTGGGACACTATTGTGCCGAGCAAAGTTAAAATCCATATGTGGAGGTTGATTCAAAACAGGCTAGCGGTGGGAGCGGAACTATTAAGGAGAAAGATCAAGCAGGGTGTTTTCTGCATTGCTTGCGGTAGAGAAGAAACGAACTACCATAGATTCTGGGGATGCTATCATTCTGTCAAGTTCTGGAAGATAATGCGGTCGGAATTGGGGGTACCGGTGGCAATTCCGCCGGAGTCAGTTTGCTCCCAGAGTGCGTTGTCGAGATGGTTGATGTCGTGGTTCGCGGAGGCTACGGATGACGAGCGAGCGGTCATGGTTCAGGCTGCATACGCACTCTGGCTCGCGAGGAACAATGCACGCGATGGGCAGCGGATCGAGGAGCCAGAGACGATAGCAAAAGGAGTTTTCCATTTGATGGGCGAGTGGCAATCGATACACGGCCGTAAGACCAAGCAGAACATACCGGCGGTGAAGGAGAAATGGAGGCCCCCGGAGGAGGGGTGGGTGAAGGTAAACATCGACGGAGCCACATCGAAGGGGGGTAACAGCGGTGGAGCTGGGCTGGTATTTCGGAACCATGATGGTACTTTCTTGGGAGGCGTTTGCCATGTCCTTCCATTGGAAAGTGACCTGGCAAGGACATGAACTCCTGGCGTGCAGAAGAGCCGCACAGGTGGCTGAGGAGCTGAACATCGCCAACCTATATATCGAGATGGATTGCAAGGAGATCGTATGCAAACTTAAATGCACGCAAAAGGATTTTTCACTGCTGGTGCCTATTGTGGAGGAGGTCAAGCGTCTGCTGGCTTTGAGGGAGAGTTGGAAAATTTTGTGGGTTAGGCGTGATGCTAATAAAGCTGCCCACTTGTTAGCTAGGGCAGCAGTTTCATCTAAGTTATGCAAGGTGTGGTTGCATGTGACCCCAGATTTTATTTTGCAGACTATTTCGGACGAGATCCCCGTATGGGATGATTAAATAAAGGAGTGGTTGAATTTTAAAAAAAGAAAAAATCGGCGCGTGCAGTGCAGTGTGCGCGTCCGTTGCTTAGATTTACGGAAATGCTAAAAAATCCGACGTCTGATCTTTAGACATGACAAATCAAATATTTTTCATAACAATTTATATTGATGTGAGGATGGCTAATTTAGTTTGTAAAAGCGCAGCCTTCTAGTCTAGAAAAAATAAATGAATTAAGATGGATTTGTCATGCTCATCAACTAAATTTTGCCATCCTCGGCGAACATAATTGCATGAAAAACATTCGATTTGCCATGCCTAAAAGTCTGACGTTTGCTGGATATTTGGGTCCTTGATTTATTAGTCGCATTCGTATTTTGGATCAAATTTTGATCATAGATTTGACTAGTCAAATATAATTTATATGTAATAATAAAAGGGTTGTTATCAGCTTTGCCACCTCCCGTGCCATGCTATTTCAGTTTCGCCGCTAAATGTTGTAACTGCTAAAAATGTCACTGTTCCGTTAGGCGCATGCTCAAAAAAATGCAATGACCCTCGTTTCCGCCAGGTGTAAGCATGTTGACCGAAGATAGATAACCAAAATAACCCTGACCCCGTCAGGCTGGTCACAATGGGCAAGAACATAAGCTAGTAACTTACACACTTCCCTAGACTATGTTACTACCTTCATAGTGGGTAGGAACATCTATGTAGTGTCATGCAACGATGTATTTATTAGGTTATAGACTCATTGTTTCTTGGAGTGTATGATGTTCCGGTAAGTTAGCTAGTTACCACAAGCACCTCTCTCTTTATTAAATACGTGCCACATAAGCAAAGTTCTATTGGAGTGTGTGATGTTACTCCTAAGTTCCTCCCCACTGTGACCAGCCTCAGGTCAAGGCACGGGCCCACATGTCTTTGATGCGGGAAAGGAGAAGTTACGATGAAAATAAGTACCGCGAGGTTTCGGTCACAAGACCTAAACCAACACGTTTGCCTCATACGCGCGAGCTAACCATTCAAAACCCTAAAAAATAATACTATTGGGAGCTTCTTTTATGTAGTAATCCAACAACATACTCCCTCTGATCCAAAGTAAATGTGTAGTTTTCAACGTGTTAGTCAAAACTGCGACACTATTATGGATCGCAGGTAGTAATAGGGAAAAGTATATTTTTCGTCGCTTAATTTTCTTTCAAGTATAGAAATGGTCCTTCAACTTTAAAACCAGGAAATGTTAGCCCCTTAACTTTTAAGATAAGTTTAGTCTTGCATACCGCCTAAGGTGGTTTGATGCTGAACGTGGACATGGTTTTAACTAAAACTAAACATGTCGCATAAGTTTGACCGTCATGTCACACAGGTTTGATCGCTACATCACCGTGGCCACCATCATCGAGCCACTGCTCCTGTAGGAACTCGCGGCAACTGGTGCCGGCCAGAGGGCGTTGTGCAGCAGCAGCAGCAGCACCTCCTCGGCATCTCATCAGGAGGCGCCGGCTGGGCTCAGGCGTACTGCTACGAGATTGCGTATGCGTATGTACGTGCCGAAGCTGGCTTGGGTTCCACCGGAAGACAACACACGTACAGTAGAGTTGCTGGATGGATTCGCAGGAGACTAGTTAGCTACGTACTATATACTACTCCGTAGATGGATTTTCGCCGGACGCACACAAGCAACACACGTACGCCCGCCGGAGAGGAGCTCGTGCCTCAGTCGCGTACGCCCGGCGACAAGCACCTGATTGGTTTGCCGTGCGTGGTGGCCAGGTCCTTGAGCAGCCTCGACAATGTGGAGCACGGAGACTGACCGCCAGAGTCGAGCCCGGATGTGGAATCGTCCAGCAGCAGCCGGTAGGGCCGTGCATGAAGTCGCCCATGGACATCGTCCGCTCGCCCCAGGACGCACCGGTGACCCTCGTGTGGCGACGGCCGCAACCTGCAAGGCGTCTCCTTTTCGCCTGCTGCGCAAAGCCGCTCTTCAGAGGCATATATAACGATGCTGGGTGTGGCCTCGGCGTCGAAGAAGGGCCCGCCATAGACCTGCTGTGCGGCCCTAGCTCGATGCCACCGTCCGAAAATGTGGCAAGCGCACGACAGGTGTTTAATAAAATGCCAACGATGGCAACGAAAACCATGTCACCTCATCAACAAAACCACACAAAGTGATATGAGGGACTAAAATTATCCAGTTGACAAGTTGAGAGGCTAAGATTTGCTGGTTTAAGAGTTAAAGGACCATTTCTATATTTTAAAGAAAATTGAGGGACGAAAGCTATACTTTTCCCTAATATTTATGACATACAATTTATATTTGCTAACCATAAACTTGATCCGAAACACGAAAGGGGCCACCATGGGGGTGCCACTGATCACTTGTTCGTTGTTAAATCTCTGACAGAGTTGTAGTTCTTCCAATCGTTGTATATCCACGTGGATAAGCTCCCAACCAAGCCTTGCTTTCAGATCAAATGCACCTCGTGTATCTACACTGAAAAAGAATGATACGTCGCCGGCTTTGAATCCCTTTTGCATAGTTGGCATACCCATAGTTGGGCCATCATCTCCTATCTAACTAATCAACTGCTTAAACACGACCTTAAATAATAAGCCACACAACAACAACAACAACAACAACAACAACAACATAAAATGTTTTTGCCGGCACCCAATTGTTCCACACGTCTTGCTTCATTCATGAAGCAATCGATTCATCAAGTCGAACTTTGTATGTCGAATATTCTCCGAAGAAGGCCAGATTCCATAAATTTTCATCTTCAACTACTTTATTAAGGTTAACATCTCATAAATTGACGAACATCTTAGAGAACTAAACCGAGAGCCCCAAACTCATACTAATGTTATCAATCCAATGGTCACACTCAAACTTTGTCTGAGTGGTGGTTTTCCCACTTGGACACTGCGAAGATGGATGGGCCAAAATTCTTTGACTTCCACCCCCCACCAAAGCAAAGGTGGGTGTCAAAAGGGCACCATCGGGTTCGATGGATGTAGCCTCTAACAACCCTTGTGTTTGGGGCCCATGTAGAAAACACCGCTACCAATTGTAAGTGCCTTCACTGAAGATGCTCCAATTCCAAGGATGCTCAAGAACAATGTTAAGTGAGAGCTCCTATCTAGGGGCGTAAGATACAGATTATCTGGTAAACACCAAAAAGATCCCTATATGGGAAACTTCATATGTTTTATACATTTATGAGAAATGTTTTATTAATACTCCCTTCGTTCATTATTATAAGATGTTCTAACTTTTTTCTGATTAGGATGTGTACAGACGCATTTAAGTGTGTTTGCGCACTCATTTCAGTATGTATGTACCAGTTCATATTAAAATATGTCAAACATCTTATATTTCTGAATGGGGAGTAGATTTAAATCATACTTGCAAAAACAATATAATAAATATTTTAAAAGGTACATTTAAAAAGAGAATTCATGTAGCTCAATGTTGATGTTCTTATAATTGAAATAAAATAATTATATCATGTGTGAATAACAATCCCATTGTACAACAAAATATGCATGTATATTTAAAATTGTTTTCTTTAATATTCATAAATGTTCGAGCAGGTTTCAAATAATGAAAATAATAAATAAATAAGTATGAAAACAGAAATGAAAAATAGAATAAAATAATTAAAGACTGATAGAAAGAGAAAGGACATTCTGAAAGAAATAGAAATAAAGGATGAAATGAGAGGAAAACCTCAAAAGATGATACAATGGATCGAGGCTAACATCTACGGACCAAAAATTGATTAATTTTACTAGAGAAAGCGGGCTACAACACAGATGCACACACATACACACTCACACTACCAAAAACATGCCTACTAAAAACCTAATTGAAATTGCGGAGCATGAAGATTGACAAAGTCACCATGGGTTCCTTGCTATTGACGAAGTGCTACTTCACACCAAAAGAATAATCTGTATTAATGAGGCACCAAATGTTTTTTAGGTTGTAATTATCTGTATGTAATCCTGACTGGTTAATGGCTTTATTAATTTAAAGTCAGACTCTTCTTAAGCCTTTGTTTTAAAAAGAAGAACACCAAAGCATCAAAAACCCAACATTTAATCCCTGATAGGCTAGGAAAACACTGCCATCCTAACCATCCAACCACAGGTTCTTTCCTGATTTCAGATTTGATTGGTCGTCGCATATGGCTCGGAATCCGCTGCAGGGTGTTATCATTCACGTCATGTTGTACTATCTCTACACTTTAAAACATGAAGCGTTCCCTTTCCGCAGGTTTTTTTTTTTGAACGAGATTTCCTGAAACCGGCTGGTTTTCGGAAATTCAGGTCAACCCCGAAAAAAAATGAAACATCATCCAAAAAATTCAAATTGTTTCAATTCAAATAAGTGAACGAGGTCAAACTGGGGTTGTATACACACTTGTTCAGAATTAGTTTCGTGGCCTGTTGGTAGGAAGCCCATTCTAGAAGCAGCGCATATTACGTTTTTTTTAGTTCCTAGTTCCGAGGAACTATATGAAAAAAAACAATTGAACAGGAATCCAATCTGCTCCATTCTGCTTGAGAAGAGGTGTGCTGTCCACCGTACTAGGAATCAGTTCGTGTATACGCAGAGTTAAATTCAATATATTTTGACACTATTTTTTTAATTCAATTTTTGTTTGAAAAATTCGGACAAAAAATTCTGAAAATTCTGAGATTTTCGGAAACCGGTCTTCCTCCCCTAGCCGAAAGAAAACTAGTAACAGAAAAAAAAAACCTTTCCCGTGAGAGGAACGCGTTCTCGTCGTCCTTCATCCGTCCGTCCCTTCCGGCCTCTGCGTCCTCCCACCGGGAGCTCCTAACGGGCGCCGGGGGTATTACATTATTTTAATCCTAGTTCCGAATGAGTTCATTACAGTACCTTAAAGTGGTGGTTTATTTTCTTATACTAACGGAGCTCATGAGATTTTCTGTTAAAGTTTTGTGTTGTGAAGTTTTCAAGTTTTTGGGTAAAGATTTGATGCATTTCGGAATAAGGAGTGGCAAGATTCTAAGCTTAAGGATGCCCAAGGCACCCAAGGTAAAATTCAAGGACAACCAAAAGCCTAAGTTTGGGGATGCCCCGGAAGGCATCCCCTTTTTCGTCTTCGTCTATCGGTAACTTTACTTGAGGCTATATTTTTATTCACCACATGATATGTGTTTTTCTAGTTCACAAAAAAATTGATATGTGTTTTGCTTGGAGCGTCTTGTATGATTTGAATCTTTTCTTTTTAGTTTACCACATTCATCCTTGCTATACACACCTTTTGGGAGAGACACGCATGAATCGAAATTTATTAGAATACTATATGTGCTTCACTTATCTCTTTTGAGCTAGATAATTTTGCTCTAGTGTTTCACTTATATCTTTTTAGAGCACGGTGGTGGTTTTATTTTAGAGAAATTATTGATCTCTCATGCTTCACTTATATTATTTTGAGAGTCTTTTAGAACAGCATGGTAATTTCCTTTGGCTATAAAACTAGCCATAATGTGATGGGCATGCAAGATGTGTATAATAAAAACTTTCATATAAAATGTGTTGAATACTATGAGAAGTTTGATGCTTGATGATTGTTTTGAGATATGAGGATGGTGATATTAGAGTCATGCTAGTAAAGTAATTGTGAATTTGAGAAATACTTGTGTTGAGATTTGCAAGTCCCGTAGCATGCACGTAGGTACTTGTTGTGTAACAAATTTGAAGCATGAGGTATTTATTTGATTGTCTTCCTTATGTGTGGAGGTCGGGATCGCGCGATGGTTATCTCCTACCAACCCTAACCCTAGGAGCATGCGTGTAGTAATTTGTATTGATAACTTGTAGATGTTTGCAATAAGTATGTGAGTTCTTTATGACTAATGTTGAGTCCATGAATTATACGCACTCTCACCCTTCCACCGTTGCTAGCATCTCTAGTACCGCGCGACTTTCGCCGGTACCATAAACCCACCATTTACCTTCCTCAAAACAGGCACCATACCTACCTATTATGGCATTTCCATAGCCATTCCGAGATATATTGTCATGCAACTTTCCATCATTCCGTTTATTATGATACGCTCCATCATTGTCATATTGCCTTGCATGATCATGTAGTTGACATCGTATTTGTGGCAAAGCCACCATTCATAATTTTTTCATACATGTCACTCTTGATTCATTGCACATCCCGGTACACCGCCAGAGGCACTCATATAGAGTCATATTTTGTTCTAAGCATCGAGTTGTAATTCTTGAGTTGTAAGTAAATAAAAGTGTGATGATCTTCATTTTTATAGAATTGTTCCAGTGAGAAAAGGATGATGGAGACTACGATTCCCCCATAAGTCGGGATGAGACTCTAGACGAAAAAGAAAAAAAGAAAAAGAAAAAAAGAGGCCATAAAAAAGAGAAAAGGCCCAAATGAAAATAAAATAAAATAAAATAAAGAGAGAAAAAGAGAGAAGGGACAATGCTACTATCCTTTTTTCCATACGTGTGCTTCAAAGTAGCACCATAATCTTCATGATAGAGAGTCTCTTATTTTGTCACTTTAATATACTAGTGGGAATTTTTGTTATAGAATTTGGCTTGTATATTCCAACGATGGGCTTCCTCAAAATGACCTAGGTCTTCGCGAGCAAGCAAGTTGGATGCACACCCACTTAGTTTCTTTTGTTGAGCTTTCATACACTTATAGCTCTAGTGCATCCGTTGCATGGAAATCCCTACTCACTCACATTGATATCTATTGATGGGCATCTCCATAGCTTATTAATATGCCTAGGTGATGTGAGACCATCTTACTCCTTTTTGTATTCTCCACAACCACCATTCTATTCCACCTATAGTGCTATGTCCATGGCTCACGCTCATGTATTGCGTGAAAGTTGAAAAAGTTTGAGAATACTAAAGTATGAATCAATTGCTCGGCTGAAACTCAGGTTGTGTATGATTTGAATATTTTGTGTGACGAAGATGGAGCATAGTCAAACTATATGGTTTTGTAGGGATGAACTTTCTTTGGCCATGTTATTTTGAGAAGACATGATTACTTTGTTAGTATGCTTGAAGTATTATTATTTTAATGTCAATATTAAACTTTTGTCTTGAATCTTTCGGATCTGAATATTCATGCAACAATATAAAAGATTACATTGATAATTATGTTAGATAGTATTCCACATCAAAAATTTTGTATTTGTCATTTACCTACTCGAGGACGAACAGGAATTAAGCCTGGGGATGCTTGATACGTCTCCAACGTATCTATAATTTTTGATTGTTTCATGATATTATTTTATCTGTTTTGGATGTTTAATGGGCTTTAATATGCTCTTTTATATTATTTTTGGGACTAACCTATTAACCGTAGGCCCAGTGCCAGTTTTTGTTTTTTTTTGCGTATTTTAGAGTTTTGCAAAAAAGGAATACCAAACGGAGTCCAAACGGAATGAAACCTTCGCGATGATTTTTCTTGGATCGAAAGCAATCCAGAAGACTTGGAGTCGAAGTCTGGAACTCCACGAGGAGGCCACGAGGCAGGAGGGCACGCCCAGGGGGGTAGGCGCGCCCCCACCCTCGTGGGCCCCTCGTAGCTCCACCAACGTACTTCTTTCGCCTATATATACTCTTATACCCTAGAAACATCGGAGAGAGCCACGAAACAATATTTCCACTGCCGCAACCTTCTGTACCCGTGAGATCCCATCTTGGGGTCTTTTCCGGCGATCTGCCGGAGAGGGAATCGATCACGGAGGGCTTCTACATCAACACCCACTACAAAAAAAAGACACATCCGTGACATTTTGGGCCGAACGAAAAAAAATTCTGTCATACATATGACACTTCTATGACGATAATTGTGACAAAACCCGGTATCATCATAGATGTGGTGGGCTCCTACTTCTATGACAAAAAGTCATGACAGAAAATGGGTTTTTCGTCCTGGGCGGGCCGGAGACGCAGCTGCATGACATTCTTTGGGCCGTCCATGACGGAAAAACCGTGGTAGAAGCGAGGGGGAGGAAAATTTCGGGGAGTTCCCGGTTACGGTGGGAGGTCGGGGGCCGAGTGATGCGCGTTTCTCTCGTACACGTACGCGCGTGTGTGCGAGGTGTTGGCTCTAATCGCACCCGGCGATTGCCTTTGCAGCGACGCGTTCATCAACTCGAGCGATCGATCGATGGCTGTTAATCGAACCCGATTGAGCGATTCGCCGCTCTGCCGCTAATCAAGCCGATCGATTGGATGAACAGTGAGCGTTGCGGGGGGGGGGGGTTTGGATGAATAGTGAGCGGTGGCGTTGCCTCTGGATGAACAGGACCCCGTGGTGTGGAGGGCTGGATGAACAGTAGACGGTGGAGGGGTGGCCGTGGAGGGGTGGTTGAACAGGACCCCGTGGTGTGGAGGGCTGGATGAACAGTAGACGGTGGAGGGGTGCCCGTGGATGGGTGGTTGAACAGTAGCCGGTGGAGTAGCGCGCGGTGGAGGCTGGATGAATAGGAGCCCGTGGAGGCTGGAGGAGGTCGACGGTAGCCCGTGGAGGCTGGAGGAGGTCGAAGGTGGAGATGAACAGTATCCCGTGGGGTGACGCCACACCCTTCACGATGAACAGGACCCCCGTTTCAACCGTAGTGCTCCAACACAAGTCCGTTTCGTCCGTTTTGTGGTACGCCACACCCCTCCCGATCAACATGACCCCCGTTTCGACCGTAGGAGGTCCGTTTCGTCCGTTTTGCGGTACGCCACACCCCTCCCGATCAACAGGACCCCCGTTATGACCGTAGGAGGTCTGTTTCCTCCGTTTTGCGGTACGCCAAACCACTCTCGATCAACAGGACCCCGTTCCGAATGTAGGAGGTCCGTTTCCTCCTTGTGCGGTACGCCAGGCCTCGTTTCCATTGTCTGTTCCGTCCAAGCCGGTTGGCTCCCACGCGTTCCGTTGCCTCCCGATGAACACGACGCATTCCGTTGCCTCCCCATGAACACGACGCACTCCGTTGCCTCCCCATGAACAAGACGACGACGTTGTTTCTCCGTTCCGACCCAGCCATGTACACGAGCCCTGGCCGTACGTATGCGCGAGTAGGCGTTCGAGACCCCGCCCGTATGTACACATACGTGGCCATATTTTCTTTCTTGCACCCTGGCCGCTGTACGTACGTGTACATGCTATGTGCGCGCCTCTACTACGACACGTGCGCGCCTCTACAACGACCAGTATGTACGTACACGTTCGCGACCAGAATGACAATGCTACGTACGCTTCGACCAGGTGGGTCCCGACTGTCAGGCACTTCCTTCCGTGCGAAGATGTAGCTGATGGGTCCCACGAGTCAGGGGCGAATCTTTTTTTTGCCCAGATGCACTTCCTTGCGTGCGAAGATGTAGCTGGTGGGTTCCAGCAGTCAGGGGGGCGAATCATTTTTTTTTGCCCGGACGCACTTTCTTGCGTGCGAAGGTGTAGCTGGTGGGTCCCAGCAGTCAGGGGGAAAGGTTTTTTCCGCGAAATACGGTGGCCCGTCCGGTGGGTCCCCGTTGTCAGGTGGAGGAATAACTATTTTGCGCGTAATAAGGAGGCACTTCC
The DNA here is from genome assembly GCA_021605205.1 of Aegilops longissima. Lineage (NCBI taxonomy): Eukaryota > Viridiplantae > Streptophyta > Magnoliopsida > Poales > Poaceae > Aegilops > Aegilops longissima. Next base: position 754,132,553 of record CM038682.1, on the reverse strand, counting down.
TTGCTGCGGCCGTGGACCCAGCTGTCAGCGTCTCCACGCACAGTACTCTTCCGATGGAAGTCGGTCGTTGACCACATTGACCACGCCGCGCCGAGAGCACCACGGCGGCGGACGACGGCGAGGCCTAGGAAGGGGATGACACGGAGGCAGGGAAAACAAGACAGTTGTTTCCCACGCTGAGGGGAGTACGACTGTACGAGGGTTTACTGGTTCGTTTGCCGTCGCCGGAGAATAACAACAGGTGTGGGTGAGTAGAGGGATGGCTAGGTGTCACAGCCCCAGATCAGCCTTTGCTTGATTTTTCTTACATCCATGCATCATGTCTAAATTTCTTTAAATTTGAATTGGGGAATTGGAGAGCCTCAGAAATCATTTAAAAAATGATCAACATTAAAAATTGCTTCAAATGTTTCCAAGGAAATGTTCCTTTTCAGCTTTGAAAAATATTGGCAAGAATAAAATGCAAACCAATATTTTTGGAGTGACTGAAACATTTATTTTGGGCCTTTGAATTAATTCAATAACTATTTGCATTGGATATATATTTGATATATAAATAATATATGTCCAATAATACTGGAACATTTTATGTGGTTTGGTATATTTTAGTTCTAGCCACATAACTATTTTCAGTATTTTATAAAATGGTTTAGTATTTTACTAAACTAAAACAACACAGAACAAAATAGGAAAAAACAGAAATAGGAAAATCAGAGAGGAGAGAAACCCTACCTGGCGCTCACCTCTCAGCCCACCTGGCCCAATTCCAGCGGCCCAGCCACCGAACCGCCACCGTCTCCCACCTCGCGCCAGAAGGACGCGAGGCGTGTGGCCACCGCACGCCGGCACGCGCCGAGCCACCTCCTGCTTGCCGCTCTCCCCCCCGACGCTCTGGACGCCTTCCCCGAGCGCCACGCACCCCCCTGACCCCTCTCTCCCTCGCCCGTGGCCTCTCCCCTTCTCTGGCTCTCTCACTCACCACGGAGCGGAGCTCGTCGCCGCCGCTCGCCGTAGCCACGCCTACCGTGCTCCCCTCGCCTCCCCGTGTCGCCTGAAAGCTCCGCCACCATCCATTACACCTCCTGGAGCAAGCCCCGAGCGCCGGACGCCCCAAGACGACCGCCTCGACTCCGTCTTCAAGCTTCGGTCGCCGGTGATCGCCCTCGACGATTCGTCATCCTCAGCACGCCCGCTACCCGAGCATCGCTTCATGATCTACGTGAGCCCTGCCGTCTTTCCCTCTCTTCTCGCTGCGAACGCACTTTCCTCTAGCCGCCCTAGTCACGGAGCCGATTGCTCGCCGCCGCCATGGCGTGGCTGTAGCCACAACCGCGCAAGCTCGCTTCGAGCACACCACCGCCCTCACCGCTTTTCGCAGGAGCGCAAACGCCACCCCACGCGCTCGCCGTGCTCCCTAGCGCCGTGTTCGACCTCGGCCGAACTCCGGCGGCCGCCTAGGTCGCCGCCGGCGCCGATTCTGCCGCCCGAGCTCAATCGACTCCACCAAGAGCTTGGCTCGTTCCTCTCCTCCACCTAGATGCCCTCCGCGCCCATTTGTCGCCGGAGCGCCAAACCCACTCTCACCGCCGCGTTCGGCCTCGCCGGCGGCTAAACGCCGGCGAGTTGACCCCGCTAACCTCTCGTTTGACCACGGGTGGGCCCTGGTTGACTCTCTTGAGTCAATGATAGGTGGGGCCCAGCCCTGTTAACTATTTAGATTAGTTTTAATTAAATTTAGTTAAACTAATTATACTGACACGCGGGACCCACTGTCAGGTTTGACCCGGACCGTGTCCCGTTGAACCGCTGACGTCCACATCGACGTCAGTCGACGATATACCTTTTCTGGATTTATTATAATTCAGGAAATTCCAGAAAATAGCTAAAACTTCTAAAATTCATAGAAATTCAACCGTAGCTCCAAATTAAATAATTTATATATGAAAAATGATCAGAAAAATATGAAGAATCTGTTTATGCCATGATCATGCATGTTTGAACAAGTTAACCTCACTGAATAGGATGAATCATGATTAGGGTAACTTATGAACTAGCATTTGGAGTTGGAGTTTAACCTTGTTTGAATTCCACTTCAATTAACTTGGCTAGATATTGCATTAGGTGAATTCAGTACCTTAACATGACATGTCATTCATGTGAATGTGCATTGAATTGATTGTGTTCTTTCTCAGTTGCCGGTGTTTGTCCCCTCTCGGTAGACATATCACGACGATTGTTCGATGACACCGATGAAGAACTATATTATCTTCAGAAGTGCCAGGCAAGCAAAACCCCCTTGTTCATTCCGATATAATCCCACTCTCTCGCTCCTGCTCTATTTTACTGCATTAGGGCAACAATGACTCATGTGTTACTTGCTGCGGTAGCTGAACCCCTTTATCCTCTGCATGACCTGTCATTCCACAGTAAGTAGATGAAACCCACTAGCATGAGTAGGAGTTGTTTGAGCCCTGATGTGCCTACTCATTCATGCTTGTTTGTCATGCCTTCTATTGCTTAGAGTTGTGTCAGGTCTGATTCATCGGGAATGAATTGGAAAGTGGTGAACATGTCATACTGTGTGTGAGCTAAGTATGTGAACACGATTTGGTAAAGGTAGCGGTGAGAGGCCATGTAGGAGTACATGGTGGGTTGTCTCATTGCAGCCGTCCTCAGGAACTGAGTTCTGTGTTTGTGATCCACGAACAGTCACTACCACACATTGGGTTCCGGTAACTCGACCCCTCTTGACTTATTAATCAACTTGATCTCTGTCCAGGAGTTGCAACTAGTTTCTGGTGTTTGTAGGTAGTGTTAGTAGTCTACCAAGTGGCACCGATGCAGGTGGGCTTGGGACAGACTAGGCACTGATGGCACGGTGTACCAAGTGGCACCGGTTGGTGGCTTGGGAACCCTGCTCACATCGTTTGGGGCCGTGAGCGACACCCCGGCCGGATCTCCTTGCGGATGGAACCTGAATAGGCGATAAACCTGGACGAGAGACTTGTATGGTTAGTCAGGTCGTGGCCGACTCCCTCGCCCGGTTTCCGCTTGAAGGTTGCCGAGGTACATGACGTGTACAGGGCGATAAGTGGCGAGAGCGTGTGTGAAGAAGTACACCCCTGCAGGGTTATCATTATCTATTCGAATAGCCGGATTCCTCGGATATGGAAACTTGGACCCCTTGCATAGTTCATAGACAAGTGAAAGTGGATACTCTAAAACTCGCAAGATAAGCGTGAGTGCTATGGATGGCGTTCTCGTAGGGAGACGGGAGCGGATCCATAGTGGTGTATTGATATGGTGAATATGTGGACTCGTGTGCGCCACCTCAAAAGAGTTACTTGCAGTCGTAGTTCAGGATAGGCACCGAGTCAAAGATGGCTTGCTGCAGTCAAACTCCACCACCCCCTTTTGATAATGATGCATATGTAGTTAGTTCTGATGTAAGTCTTGCTGTGTACAATTGTACTCATGTTTGCCTATTTTATGTTTTGCAGAGAGACGTCAGTCTCGCTAGTAGTTCCACGTGGACTTCGACATTTAGCTTGTTACCTCAGCTACGATCTTGTGCCCTCGGCAGGATCTGGTAGATAGTCAGGCTTCTCAGCCTTTTTCATTTTATAGATGTCTGTACTCAGACATGTTAAGCTTCCGCTTGTGCTTTGACTTGTATGCTCGAGAGTGTTGGGTCATGAGACCCATGTTTGTAATATCTCGCCCCTCGAGCCTAATGAATAAATATTGAGTCGTAGAGTTATGTTGTGATGCCATGTTGTACTTACACATATTGAGCATATTGTGTGTATCTTTGAAATGCTTGGTATGTGTGGGATCCGACAATCTAGTTGTTTATCCTTGGCAGCCTCTCATATGGGGAAATGTAGTTTAGTGCTTCCTGAGCGATAGTAGTCCGCTACAGCCCAGTTCATCGAGTCCTGCTAGCCCAAAGACTACCGCTTTGGACACTTGATGGCGGCATGTGTTTCACTTCGTTCCTATGTCTGTCCTTCGGGAAATGTCACGCGGTGATATTCGGAGTCCTGCCTAGCCTGCTACAGCCTGGGATACCGGAGTCCTGTTAGCCCGGTGCTACAGCCCGAATTCATACGTTGATGACCGACATGCTCGATGTGATTCATGTATGCCTGTCCCCATGGGTTAGTGCCGCCTTGGGTTCACGAATAGCCATGTCGGCCCGGGTTCTTTGTCATATGGATGCTAGCGACACTATCATATACGTGAGCCAAAAGACGCAAACGGTCCCAGGCCATGGTAAGGCGACGCCCATGGGAATACCGTGCGTGAGGCCGCAAAGTGATATGATGTGTTACCGGCTAGATCGATGTGACTTGGAATCAGGGTCCTGACACTAGGCCAGCGATGGGAGTACGGTCGGGCGGTGAGGCCTGCGCGGCAGAACAGCCGGCCGCGGGGAGGAGGGAGCAGGCAGTCCCGCCGGCGCTTGTTTGAGCGGCTGGAGCAGGAAGACCAGAGATTGAAGAAGTACGACGACCGTTGGATGGACATCTAACAGTCACTGCTTGTGCGTCAACCTTTTTTTAAAAGCCTCAAATCTATGGAAAACAGCATACAACCCATCTGCCATTATTTCTAATAATTTACAGCCCATTTGCTAATTCTTAAGGTTTTTCTTGGAGCCCATATTCTTTTTGTTAGCATTACAGCCCATATTGTGGCCACGGTTAAAAAATTATACGAAAATTTTGCATATTTCGGTGCGGTCCGAACTGTTTTTAATCCCGAAATTTTGACTCACATTCTAACTGATTTTAAAAATAAATGTATATCAATATAAAATCCAACAAATTCTCCACGCATAAAAATTAATGTAATTTAAAATCTTGAAATGAAAAAAAAAGATATTTGAAACTAATTGCCGGTTTGATGTGTTTTAAAAATGTACAGCCAATTTCTCATTACTGATGGGCCATTTTCTCGGCCAGCCGAATGAAATCTCTCCTCGTCTTGGAAGATTTGCAGCCCAACAGGCCTGACAAAGCGACTTACTTGGCAAATCACAAAAAAACTGGGCTGTGGCCGTGCAGCTGTCAGCCTCTCCACGTACAGTACTCTTCTGATGGAAGTCATTCCTTGACCACATTGACCACGCCGCGCGGAGAGCACCACGGCGGTGGACGACGGCGAGGCCTAGGAAGGGGACGACGCGGAGCCGGGGAAGACGCGGTAGTGGAAGCCCACGCGGAGAGGAGTACGAGGGTTCACTGGTTCGGCTGCGGTGTGAGGCTGCCATTGTCGCAGGGCCTGGCCAGCGGTGGGAATAGTAGGGGGTGGTGAGGCCTCTGCAGCAGCAGAGCCGGCCACGGGAGGCAGGAGCATGCGGCACGACCGGCGCTTCTTTGGGCGGCTGGAGCAAGAAGACCAGAGGTTGAAGAAGCACTACGGCCGTTGGATGGACATATTGACTAAGTTGACAAAGCCCTTCGTCCCCGTCAACTTAGTAGGCCCACAAGTCATCCTCCCACCAAGGTGGGTCCCAGCTAGCCGGGGGAGTATTCATTTTTTTTTCGTAATAAGGAGGCACTTTCGGTGGGTCCGAACTGACAACGGGGGGAACGTTTTTTTCGCGAAATACGATGCCCGTTCGGTGGGTCCCAGCAGTCAGGGGAAATGATTTTTTTTCACAAAATACTGGTGGCCCGTCCGGTGGGTCTCCGCTGTTAGGTGGAGGAATAATTATTTTCAGCGTAATAAGGAGGTACTTCCTTGCTGCTGCCATGGACCCAGCTGTCAGCCTCTCCACGTACAGTACTCTTCCGATGGAAGTCGGTCGTTGACCACATTGACCACGCCGCGCCGAGAGCACCACGGCGGTGGACGATGGCGAGGCCTAGGAAGGGGACGACGCGGAGCCGGGGAAGACGCGGCAGTGGATGCCCACGCGGAGAGGAGTACGAGCGTTCACTAGTTCGGCTGCGGTGTGAGGCTGCCATCGCCGCAGAATAACAGGGGGTGTGGGTGAGTGGAGGGATGGCCTGGCCAGTGGTGGGAGTAGTATGGGGGCGGTGAGGCCTCCGCGGTAGCACAGCCGGCCACGAGAGGAAGGAGCAGGCGGCACGACCGACGCTGCTTTGGGCGGCTGGAGCAAGAAGACCAGAGGTTGGAGAAGCACTATGGCCGTTGGATGGACATCATACGGTCACTGGAGTATTGACTAAGTTGACAAAGCCCTCCGGCCCCGTAAACTTAGTATGCCCACAAGTCAGCGCAGCAATATGGTGGGTCCCAGCTAGCAGGGGGGTATTCATTTTTTTGGGCGTAATACGGAGGTACTTCCTTGTGTGCGAAGATATAGCTGGTGGGTCTGACCTGTCAGCGGGGGAAATGTTTTTTTCGTGAAATACAGAGGCCCTTACTGTGGGTCCTAGCTGTCAGGTGGATGAATCATTATTTTGCGCCTAATAAGGAGGCATTTCCTTGCGTGTGACCGTGGACCCAGATGTCAGCCTCTCCACGTACAGTCCACTTCCGATGGATGTCGGTCGTTGACCACATTGACCAGGCCGTGCCGAGTGCACCAGGGTGGTGGACGACGGCGAGGCCTAGGAAGGGAACGACACGGAGCCAGGGAATACTCGGCAGTTGTTTCCCGCGCGGAGGAGTACGAGGGTTTACTGGTTCGTCTGCAGTTGCCGGAGAATAACAGCATGTGTGGGTGAGTAGAGGGATGGCTAGGCCAGCGATGGGATACGGTGGGGCCGTGAGGCCTGCGCGGCAGCATAGCCGGCCGCGGGAGGAGGGAGCAGGAAGTCCCGTCGGGGCTTGTTTGAGCGGCTGGAGCATGAAGAGCAGAGATTGAAGAAGCACGACAGCCGTTGGATGGACATCCAACAGTCACTGCTCTCGTGTGTTCACTAAGTTGACAGGGCGTTGCGTGTGCGTCAACCTTTTTTTTATGAAAGCATACGCGTCAACCTGTAGTAGGCGCACAAGTCAGCCTCAAATATGTGGAAAACAACATACAGCCCATCTGCCATTATTTCTAATAATGTACAGCCCATTTGCTAATTTTTAATAATTTTTTTGGAGCCCATCTTCTTTTTGTTAGCATTACACCCCATATTGTGGCCACGGTTAAAAAGTATACGAAATTTTGCATATTTCGGTGCGGTCAACTGTTTTTAATCCAAAAATATCGATTCACATTCAAACTATTTTGAAAAATAATTTATATAAATATAAAATCCAAATAATTGTCCACGCATAAAATCAATGGAATTTAAGATCTTGTAATGAAAAAAATTTGAAACTAATTCCCGGTTTGATGTGTTTTAAAAATGAACAACCCATTTCTGGGCAAACTGAATGAAACTCTCCTCGTCTTGAAAGATGTGTAGCCCAGCAGGACCGATAAAGCAAGTAGGCATTGTTTGGGTATTTCTATTAAAAAATAGAACCGGGCTAGCCATTTTCAGCAAGAAAAAAACACAACTGGGCTCATTATGTGGTAAACATAAATAAAACCCTGGCTAGACGGGCCACAGCCCCCGCACAGCCTTGTTGTTACCCTGATCCGTCGCTAAAACTAGTATAAATAATAACTGCTTGTTCCTCAAAAAAACTGCGCGACTTGCTGGGTCCCTGGTGTCAGCCACTCATAGTGTAATTCTCTCGTTTATTGACTACGTTGACAATGGCGTAAGCCCCAGATGTCCAACCATTAGGAGGAACCATATTTTTGGGCTTGTACTATAGAGGCACTTGCTTGCGTACTGCCATGACGCTGGTGGGTCCCTACTGTCATCCTCTCCACGTACAGTCATCTCCTTGTTCCTCTCGGTTGTTGACGACGTTGACAACGCAAGAGGGCGGCGCACCGCGCACGGCGAGCGAACCAAGGCCGCAAGGTGGAGGAAGACGGTGAGGCCTCGGACGGAACGAACAGGAGCCGTTGAACATGCGTCAGTCCAGTCGCAGGCAGAGGGGAGTACGAGGGTTGACTGGTTCGGGCGCGGGTGCGTGTTGGGGCTGACGTCGCCGGAGAATAACAGGACGTGTGGGGGAATAGAGGGAGGGACTGGCCAACGTTGGAGGGTAAGTACGTTAGGGCGGCGGAGGCGCAGCCAGCCATGGGATGCGGGAGCAGGCGGAGCCGACGGGGTGGTTTGGTTTGGGCGGCTAGAGGAAGAAGAAGACAAGAGATAGAAGATACACGACAGATGTTGGATGTCAATCCAACGGCTGGTAGGCAGAATCGTTTGTTGACTGGCCACCTTGGATAGGCTATTTCCTCACGGGTCCCAACTGTCAGAATCCAAATCTGTCACGGTCATGCATCCTTTCCTATGAAAATTTACAGCCCATTTGATGTGCTAGTTCGAAATAAGTTTGTGGGTGCTGATGGGGGCTAATCACTTGGCTTCTGTAATGCACAGTGAGCTCAAGCAGCCGGTGAGAATGATGTTATTTCCCTTGGTTGAGATTTGTTACAACATTTCACTATAAATTAAACGAATGGCAAGCCATTTGCCTTGTTTCAAAGAAAATATGACAGTCACAGCCGAGTTGAAAAGGGCGGAACATCTAACTCCAGCTTACAAACTGTACAAAAGCACGAGGGTTAATTGTTCATCAGGTTTACAAAAAAACCCAGATTGAAAAGGGCAACAACATCTAACTCCAGCACTGTTTTCGGCAGTCACAGTCAAATGGATCGGTCAGGTGCATAGAATAAACATCCTGGGTCGTAAAATTTACTGGATTATGACCACAATATGTTGTAAATAGAAGCCCGGCACGTTCAGAAGCTCTTTTGCCCACCTAAAACTCCTTTTTTTGCTCTTCGACATACCCATCCGTCAAAACCATGCTGCTGATAAACTTAAGCCTGATGGACAATAGTAACCTCGCATTCAGCAGGAAGAATGTTACAAATCTTGTGTTTGCACGGTTGGCTACATATCATTCTAGCGTTATTGTCTTCAATCGAATCTCATGAGAAGTGAGAAAATCCCGATGCTTACGAATCCACCGATTGTTTATAACTTTCTTACCCCGTCCTGTTGCCTAAATATACATGAAGATTGAAAACAGTTAAGGTCTAAAAGAAGAGTGTCGAAAGAGCAACAGCTGAACGGTTAATTCTAGTAAACTATATGCGGGCTTCCAATGTGCGTGAAATTATCACCTTTATATACAACTTCTCAAGACATGGAAAGCATTGCAGCAAGCCAATAATCTTGTTCAGATCAAAACTATTCATTTGGATATATAAGATCTTGACAGAATCCAACACCATTGATAGGCCATCCATGGAGAAACTCTTCATTGAGCATAGAACATAATATTAGTACAAAATGTGTACTCCAAGATGATATATAAATTATGCTTGAAATTTAAAATGCAGCTTATGGTTACAAGTGTAGATGATAATATAAAGTACTCAAGAACTATGGAGCCAAACACCATATTGAAATGAGCACAGAGATCATGTATTACACCCAAGGTCTCCAGTTTAGGCGCAGAGAGGACGGTTATTTGCAACGGTGAATAACTAGAATCAAGGATCAACCTTTGAAGTGAAGGGGCATCTTGGATGATGAGCTGCCTTCCGTCAAAAGAAATTCCAATTCTTACAAGGTTAGGCGACTTTATTTGGAGACAACCGATTCTAACTGTGAAAACAAGCACCAAGCACTCCAGCGCAGGGCAACTAGAGTGGATGATGCTGTGCAATGAGGCCTCCGATATACGAACCCGCACAAGTGAAAGATTCTTGAGAAATGGGAGTCGAAGGTTTAGTACCAGATTATCTGTAGGTAGCACAACACAAAGGTGGCGGTGTGGAGAGAGGAGGAAACCGCGAGATGGACATCGGTCTTTGAGGGCACAAGTTCATGGCGTTCGGTATGTGGTATGTGATTTCGGGGAATAATAGAACTCAAGCAGCTATAGTTCGTGAATTGAGGGATTTCAGCCAGGCGTCCACCGTGCAGGGCATGGTATGCTTGCTCGGTAGCATGACGGGATCAGAGGCTTTGAGCGGAGCCTGGTGGGAGGAGATGATGGCTCTGGGATTTCAAAATCATCAAGAGAGATAGTGACGACGATCGAGATTAAGGGCACGGCGGCGCCATAGAGGGCGCCACCGAATTGAGAGGACTTGGGTGCGGCAGCAATCCTTGGTGGGGAGAAGCGAGATGATCTCCCCAAGGACGGCGTCCGGGAGATCGCTGATCACGGTCCACCGAGATTCTCTGAGTTCCTGGGATCCGGTGGGGCGGGTCACCGCTTCTCCCAGCTGCTGCCGGGTGCGGGATCTACAACAGGCGTCGCTGCTGGCGGGAGCCTCATCTTCTTGGCGCTGGGGTCAGCCAACTCCATTTTACTCGAGGGCGTTGCGTCGTGCTCACGGATTTGAGCAGAGTAACGAATGACGAGCCTAGTTGTATTGCGAGCGAAGAAGAAGGGGAGCTGGGGGTTTTCTGTAGGAGTGAGGAAGAAGGGGAGCTGGGGTTTTCTGTAGGAGTGAGGTGAGGAATTTGGGGGTACGAGTGGAGCGAGCTGACGTGAGGTGGGTGGGAGCGAGGAGGAAGAAGAGCACCCAGGTTTATTTGGGGGCGGTGTGCTGGGTGTGGGTGTGGGTAGCGCCTCTCATTCAGTAAATATATGGGCTTTTGAATTGATTTTACTATTTACTAGTGTGGATGGGCTGTTTTGTCTTGGGCCCAGAGAAACAATTACTACTAGTACAGTGGAGACACTCTACAGCTACCCAGAAAAACAATTACTACTAGTATAGTGGAGACACTCTACCGCTTCTGGCTCCTCCTAGGTCATTGAAACATCTCCCTCTACTGAATACCGTTATACTTTTGTTCACCGGCATGCGGGCCATGCAGTGTTGGGGAACGTAGCAATAATTCAAAAAAATTCTAAGCATCATCAAGATCAATCTATGGAGATTCTAGCAACAAGAGAGGGAGACGATGAGTGTATCTTCATACCCTTGAAGATCGCGATGCGGAAGCGTTACAAGAACGCGGTTGGTGGAGTCGTACTCGCAGCGATTCAGATCGCGGTCGATTCCGATCTAAGCGCCGAACGGACGGCGCCTCCGCGTTCAACACACGTACAGCCCGGGGACGTCTCCTCCTTCTTGATCCAGCAAGGGGAGAGGAGAAGTTGAGGGAAAACTCCAGCAGCACGACGGCGTGGTGGCGATGGAGCTCGTGGTTCTCCGGCAGGGCTTCGCCAAGCACTACGGAGGAGGAGGAGGTGTTGGAGGAGGGAGAGGGCTGCGCCAGGGAAGGGTGTGGCTTCCCTCTCTCTCCCTCACTATATATAGGGGAAGGTAGGAGGGGAGGCGCCTAGGGTTCCCTAGGGGAGGCGGCGGCCACAGGGGAAACCCTAGATGGGTTTGGGCGCCCCCACCCCCTAGGAAACTTGCCCCCCAAGCCGGGAGGGGCGGCTGCCCTAGGGGTGGCGCCCCCACCTCTCCTGGTTATGTGAGATGGGGTGGGAGGGGCGCTCAGCCCCTTAGTGGGCTGATGTGCCCTCTCCCCTTGGCCCATAAGGCCCCCCAACGCTTGCCGGGGCCTCCGAAACCCCTTTCGGACATGCTGGTCATCACCTGGTACCCCCAGAACAATTCTGGACTCCAATACCCTTCGTCCAATATACCGATCTTCACCTCCGGACCATTCCGGAGCTCCTCGTCATGTCCGGGATCTCATCCGGGACTCCGAACAACCTTCGGTAACCACATACTATTTCCCATAACAACTCTAGCGTCACCGAACCTTAAGTGTGTAGACCCTACGGGTTCAGGAACCATGCAGACATGACCGAGACAGCGGGATCTGGATACCCATGTTGGCTCCCACATGTTCCACCATGATCTCATCGGATGAACCACGATGTCAAGGATTCAAGCAATCCCGTATACAATTCCCTTTGTTAATCGGTACGTTACTTGCCCGAGATTCGATCGTCGGTATCCCAATACCTCGTTCAATCTCGTTACCGGCAAGTCACTTTACTCGTTCCGTAATGCATGATCCCGTGACTAACTACTTAGACACATTGAGCTCATTATGATGATGCATTACCGAGTGGGCCCAGAGATACCTCTCCGTCATACGGAGTGACAAATCCCAGTCTCGATTCATGCCAACCCAACAGACACTTTCGAAGATACCTGTAGTGCACCTTTATAGCCACCCAGTTACGTTGTGATGTTTGGTACACCCAAAGCATTCCTACGATATCCGGGAGTTGCACAATCTCATGGTCTAAGGAAATGATACTTGACATTAGAAAAGCTTTTAGCAAACGAACTACACGATCTTGTGCTATGCTTAGGATTGGGTCTTGTCCATCATATCATTCTCCTAATGATGTGATCCCGTTATCAATGACATCCAATGTCCATGGTCAGAAACCATAACCATCTATTGATCAACGAGCTAGTCAACTAGAGGCTCACTAGGGACATGTTGTGGTCTAAGTATTCACACATGTATTACGGTTTCCAATTAATACAATTTTAGCATGAACAATAGACAATTATCATGAACAAGGAAATATAATAATAACCATTTTATTTTTGCCTCTAGGGCATATTTCCAACATGCAGCGTGCGGGCCCAAATGCCATCCACCAAATTAGAAGGCAGTATGCAGGCGGAGAGTCACCCCGGTCGTAGCGCGGCAGTAACGAGCCGTCGTATCACAAAACCCCACCTCCCCGCAGTCTAAGTTTGATGGACGAAGCAACCATCATTTCACTCTTCGCTGAATCCCCTTCTCCCTCACCGTCTTCAAGAAAGGCAACACTCGCATCTGCCACTGTTCTTCTCTCCGAACGGAGGGAAGGTAAGCGGATCTGTGTTGTTGGTATATTTTCATTCAGAGAAAAAAAAGAACTTTTGCAAAGCAGTAACCGATCCTCACTCTCTTTTTTGTTTCATTGTCATTGCGATTGTGTTTTCCTTTCAGTGGTCTCCTAGTATTCGTTAGTTTCATGATGGACCAAGGAGAACCAGGCAAAGATCTACCGATATTGGAGCAGACGCGGGAGGCTGATCCCCACGAGACAGAGAGCTCCAAGAAGATGGAGGCAACCACCGAGCTGACCCCAGATCGCTCCACGGCCACTCTTGAGATGGTCAACGCCCCGTTTGAGGTTACAGCCCCCGTGGCACTGCAGGAGCAGTTTTCCCCTTCGACGATGTGTCCCCCCGCTGAGCTGCCCAAGGTGATTTCCTTCTTTGCCGATCTCGATTGTGGTTTTTCATCTAAGTATGTGGTGATTTTTAGAAAAGGAAGTATGTGGTGATTAATAATGCAAAATTTTATTAGCTTCGATGCCATGCTATACATAGTGGTTTAAATAACTTGTGTTTCTTATACTGAAAAGTAATTCAGAATTTGTTTCTGTTTCAATTAGAGCCTTGATGCAGACAAGGATTGTGTGGTTGTACATGTCACTCGCTATGAGGCGGACGACCTAAATATACGCACTGGGAAAATAGAGTTCTTAGGCTGTTCGATCCTGGAAGCCATTCGCGGTTATACCAATGAAGAGTTGTATTCCAGCCTCACTGTTGTCAGGCGTGTTGTCCAGGGTGTACTGAAGCACAAGAAGTTCAAAGCTACTCCTTCGTTTGTGAGGCATACTGTTCTTGTCAAGCTTACGCAGGAAGATGACGTGGCATGCCTCCACAAACAAGTTTATCAGTGGCAAGGCCACAAGGTTGTCTTCATGAAGGTTCACAGGATTGAGCTGCTGCGGGACGTCCTCGATGATGTTCATGGCAAGGTCCGTCTTGTGTCCAGCCCAAATTAGATCGAGGCATGAAATAGTTGCCCCAGCTAGTGTTTAATAGTAGTTTGGATTGTGTCTAATTATCCGAACCTTGCCAGTTATCGACCCCTCTGGGGCTAGTACTATGTTTGAGTCTGTCTATGGGAACTGCTGCTACTTTTGTGTGCCTGTGAACCATGTGAGAACCATCATAATTGTTGCCGAAACAGATGCGTCCTCACTAGTTTTTTCATGAATATGGCATGGTAAGACATAAGTTGTCACGGTTTATCATACGAGAAGTGTGTGTTTTGATGAAATAGAGCACTCATTCGAGAACCGTGCCCCGACATATACATAAGTACTTGTAAACACTGTTGGCGCTACCCCACTTGTAAGCAGTTGTGCAAAACACGGCACATTGGCTCAGCTCGCTTCAACACTAGGCTATCGACCAGCTAACAATCAACAATCTGCTGTCTGACATATAAGCAACTATGTATCTTGTTACAGTGGTTCATGCAGTTAATTGAGGCCACAATGTAATAAATTCCAAATGTTCACACGCTAGTTCAGCGCTCATGTGGAACACTCACATTAAACTCGTCTTCATAAAAAAACTTGAAAAGCATAAGTTAAGCAATTTTATACATCTCAATGATTCATAGAACATAACAAACATATACTAGTTCACAGCAAAAGACAAAGTTGTGAGAAGGTTTACAAATCAGGAAAAAACAAGCAAAAGGCTTCTGTGAGCAAAGCGCCTCCCGGCAGGCTTAAATTTCCTGGAGTTCACTCTGGTTTTTTCTTGTCGCCACCATTCAGGGTTAGGTTCTCTCATTCCAGAATAACCAGTTATAATTGTGGTCTCAGCTGGAATGCTGACCTGAACCATGCAGTGTACTGACCAGGTGAAATTCTTGTGCATTCCACTAAATTTAAGCACCGCTATTTGCAGAAATAAGCAGACCACAATGCCTCTTGTCCGCGCACCTGTCCAAAAAACCACCGTGCAGCCGTGCCAACTAGTCCTCGGTCCATGGATGAACTGGTAGAAAGTGCATTCTGGACTAGGATGCAGTTGTTTTCGCTCGTCCCTGCACTGTGATCAGGAAGTAAAACGTACGAATCAGCTTCTTTTAGATTGCGTTGGTCATTCTACCTTAGTTAATACCAATGTAGGGATACCTTGAAGACGGGAGGTTAGATGACGGCAACGAGGGATAGCCATCTCATTTTGCGCAGTTGAACTAAAACTGAGGTGTGTGCTTTTGATTACGCGGATAGAAACGATACAGAGACAGACATCCCGAAACGATATGGAGACAGACATCCCTGTTTGCGCAAATACAAAATACAGTTATTTAAAAAGTGACAGATATTACTACTTTCCCCTGTTTCCTCTTAGAACCAAGTCCTAGATTCATGCTACAGCTTTCCCACTTTCTTCCCTGTTTGAACCAACGCTTTGAGTCGACTATATGAACTAGCTTTACTTCTAATAATAGTAGAATTCTAGGTGGCTTTGGAATAGCGGGCGGAAGTAGAAAAGGATCCACACGAAGGGAGCTGGGGCAGTAGAGCAAGGCAGGTTTTGAAGGAATATATACCTGAGGGTCGTCGGCATGTGGCAAAGACGGTGTCGGGAGGCCGCATCTTGGCCACAATACCACAGGGAGGAACAAGGGGTCGGAGGCCCTCCTGAGCTGGCCCTCTCTCGGAGAGAACGGCACGGCCGCCGATCGGGACGCGCGGGCAGCCGTTGGTCTCCTCTCTCGCCGCCGACGACAGCGTGAACGATGCACCTACACCCCTGCCCCGGTCGAGGTTGTCCGGCCGGATTTGTGACCAGCCGTGAGCTGAGAGTGAGTGTGGCCACCTATGTCTTGCTTAGATCTGGAGAGCATGAGAGAGTGAACGAGAGGAACCCTAGTAAAGCAAGAGCTAAGGCTCCTGCTTTTATATATAGTGGAGTGATTTTGTTGTACCAGCTTCAAAAAATGCGCTCCTATGTGTACCAGCAGTGGGTGTCGAGAGAACTAGTGCGTCGTGCACTGCTTCTCTTCGTGAGAGTACAATATACTATGCCCAAAGAGCGTTACGCATAAGAGTAATAGTATAAGTGTGTGGCGTGTGAGCTAAAATAAAATGTGCGCGCCGTATTTTGTTTTTAGAAGTTACGAGGTAGGGTGTGAAGAGCACATATGTGCGTGGCGTCTACCTGAGATAGGCGGTGGAGTGCGACGTCTTGAGTCTGCGAGAGGACTCGGGACTCGGGAGAGTCGTGACTCGTGAGGGCGCGTGTGCGTGAGAGAGAGGGGGGCACGTATCAATGCAATGCATGTGTCCGTAAATCATTATCCGACAAACGTTCGCCATAAGCCTTTTCCTGACGAACGCCGTAAGAACCGTTAGATCAGCATCCAACAGTGTCAGTTTTTCCATGTCATTTAACAGAACAGCCACTCCTCCTACACACAAATCTTCCATGTGAGTGTTAGCAACTGCCGTATGCTCCCTCCGTTCCGAAATGCAGTGCATATAGGATATAGCTTTATTGAAAATTCGAACCTCGCAAACTTTTACCGAGTTTTCGTTACCAAATTGCACATGTAGAATACCCTATATATATCATTTCATTCATCTTCGAGAGGTAACTATAAAGATGGGTGAGGAGTCTACAAAGAAAGACCATCATATCACCCGCAGCAATTTCAAGCATCCTTTAGTGTCGAGGAATATCATAGGAACTCTATATGATATGATTTTTATAGGATTTTTCCTTTACAGCCAATTGGTTCATATGAATAGATTCATATACTCCACATTTCAAAGGAAATAAACATGATATCATTTCTACAGCTTTAGAGCCACTTGGTTCATATGAATGGATTCCTATACTCCCTTAATTTCAAATCCCTCCTCATAGGAATTGAGATACATGTCATCTCTAGATTCAATAGAAAAGTTCCTATGATGTGAACCAAATGACATCTCTTTTCCAATCCCTACTCATAGGAATTGAGATGCTCCATGTCATCTCTTTCCCTACAACTTCCATGTATACATCTTCTATTCCTAAATAGATAGTACAACCCACTAGTAGTTTTGTTCCAAAACATGCAACTATGGCACAAGAACTATATAGTGTGCCAATAACTTTGAAAGATGGTCGCTGAATGAAGCTAACCCGACAGTGCAGAGATAGGCAAATCCGAGCACTACTGGCCGTTGGATATCATCAACACTCCACCAGATCTGCCACATGTACAATTTAGAAGACTCCATGGTTAAACTTAAGCATAATGCACAAACCTCAAAACACAAGCACTTCTCCTTTGTTCTAAAATCTTCTGTATCATAATTGGTTATTTTTTTCTAAATGAATTGCCATTATTTATTTTTTACTTTATGATTTACAATGCACAACCCCATGAATCTTAACATTTTTATAAAACTAATTTATTTTGAATGAGATGAA
This sequence comes from Aegilops longissima, assembly GCA_021605205.1. NCBI lineage: Eukaryota > Viridiplantae > Streptophyta > Magnoliopsida > Poales > Poaceae > Aegilops > Aegilops longissima. Next base: position 754,115,281 of record CM038682.1, on the reverse strand, counting down.
CTATAAGAACTAAAAGAACATCTACATCATGCATATATGACTCAAAGCTTTACATGCTATAGTGTGTATTTATTCATAATTTGGTTTGAAATCTCATGCGTTCAATACATGTGTACCTTACTAGTTTTGAGTAGAGTAGCAAATTTCACATGCCCCGGGTATATCAAAATGCAGGGCCCATGCATCATTGCCTTCGGTCAAACCTCGTCCACAATTTTTGTACGTACTATATCTCCACTGGTCCCCGAACCCAAAATGTTGCCTCGTTCCCGTAAAACCAAGCGGCCCACACATATTTAAAGGCGTCGACTCGAACCCGTTTACTCGACGTGGCCCATGCGCCGTAGTACTCCTAAAACCCTACCGCCGCACTCATCATCGGTTTTCTTCAAGAGGGCGAGGAGAAGCCGATTTGTAGTGGGCGCTTTGAAAAAGGATCTGTAGTGGAGACCCCTACCTAGGGTGCCCTAGGTAGCTGCCGCACGCATCATTGTTTTCTCTTTTATTTATGCTCTTGCGCCCTGAGTGAAATGATGGTTGCTTCGTTCGTCCAGCACTCCAGCTTAATGCGGGCAAGGTGGGGCTTTGTGATTTGACCCCTCATCGCTCATTTTCTACTACTGCGGCGCTACGACCGGGGTGCCTCCAATTCCAACCGCTGCTCCGAACTGTAATTTAGTGCATCGCACGTGGAACAAGACAGTGGATGAGCCACATGTCGGCCAAATGGGTCCTGTTAAGTGTGTCACCATTTCGTGTGCGGACTGACCCTGCTTGAGTTGCTACGCCAACACGACAGGAGCAGCCTACCACTTGGTTTTGCTCCTTGGTGAATCCCGACTATATTGATCTAAAAAGATACCTACTGAACTACCCTCTCCATCTCGGTTTTTTTATTTTTAGGCGTCTCGGTTTATAGGGCCTGCACGTAGTTCTATGTCACAAAAAGTATATCATTGGATTCTTAAGCGGATGTAGTTGTATTTAAAAGTCGAGGGCGGGGCTTTTCCTGCGCGGTAGGCGGCGGGGCAGTTCCGCCTAGTCGGTTCGACAGAGACACGAGAAGACGAGGGAGTAGGCTGCTGCAAACATAGGGCTGTGTGATTTGACAGCGAGTTACTGCTGGACAGGTGAGGCCCCGTGATTTGACTTGCCATTATCATTTTAACTGCGGTGCTACGACCGGCGTGAGTCTCCCGATTCCTGACCACCTCCATGTGCCTCTCCCAGTGCTCCACCATGTAGTAGAGGCTGGCTCTTGCATGAGAGCCCACTTCTCCACTTTTTCCTTGCCACTCTTTCCTCCACATATGCAAAAATGCCATGTAGTAAAGCGCACTATTGTACTTACCGATGCATGTACAAGTTCATGGAAATTTAGTGGTCATTCATGCATTCGTTCTAATTAATTCCTCGGTAAACATAACTTCTTGAGAAAAACGAGCGTACTAATTACTTGTGCAAACTACGAAATTAATTCGACCACTCACCGTCTACCTTGGTTGGAGAGATTTTGAAATTGAGCCATAAACTGGAAAGGAGGGAGTAGTAACTTTTGTGTCGATTACTATTTGTGGCCTTGTATAGATGCAAAATGTATTTTTTATAGTGCCTTGTATAAGTAAATGGAGGGAGTACTAACCAAAGTATACGTAGTAGGGACGAGGAGTAAACGGAGGGAGTAGTAAAATTTTCTCCTCGTGCTGCGAGCCACCGCGCGCGTGGGCGAGGGAGCGGGCGTAAAGGCGTACAATAGTAGTAGTAGTACTACTACTACTACTCGTAAGCAAGCTTCACCTCATTCTGCGAGCCACCGCGCCCGTGGGCGGGGGAGATGGCATACTAAGCAAGCTTCTCCTCACTCTGCGAGTTGACGGGACACATCAAAAGTACTCCAGTGTATAGAGCCTTGCCTCTAAGGTAGGCCCCACATGGTTTGCCTCTTTTTTTAATTTAACATAACGCGTCAAGTCGCAATTTGTTTGTTCACCCGTGGTAGACGATCCTCCCTCCACCAAGTGGACAACCAGTACACGTGCCAAATTACCACGTGGGCTGCCTTTTTCATACAGAAATGAGCTCCACCATGTACTCGCACGGGTGTGGTTGGGAAAGAGACGAGAGTACGTGCGTCGTGCGTGCACCTCTTCTCTTCGTGCACGTCCCCCACCTACGTGGGTGTGTGTGAGAGAGATACGTACAAACCTAGACATAATGCGTCATCCATCCCCATGCCTCCGCCCAGTACGACCACCAGTCACCACCACGCCCCACTCCTCCTCACCTTATCTCTCATCTTTCTCCCTCCATTTTTATATACAAGGGGCCACTATCAAAATTATAATTTGTAGATATACAAGGCCACTAACACTAATCGATGCAATATTAATGGTGTTTGCCTCGTGGTACTAGCAAAGGAGGACGTTAATTATCCCTTGCATGCATGCGGGAGTTTGTAAAAAAATGCATCTTGATGTTCCGTGCAATGCACGGGCATCTTGCTAGTCCATGAAAACAACACATGGCAAAATTCCACAGCGAGCGAGGATTTGAATCTGTTGGGAGGGGCTGTTTGGATCTTGCCGGGGTAGCCAAAATATTGGCGACCCTTTTGTCCACCGTGCCTTTGCCACCGATGAGCGAGAATGGCTCGGGTGCTCATGCTGTCATGCATCCTCCAGCGCGCACGTTGGAGATGAGCTCGCACGAGCTGTGATTTTTTGTCCCACAACGCCGCCCGAGCCGCCCGCAGACCGACCGGCAACCCGCAAATTATGCCATCCAACCGTAGCCGCACACATTATGACAGCAACTCAACCAACCGGACGAAATTCACGCAAACACGTAGACACGCTGATATTTCATATAAACAACGACGGAAATCATATAAAATACCGGATTTTCATACAAACATGACGGATTTCATTACATTCAAATGAACTACGCGGTGCTAGTTCTGGACAGCACAGGTATATAATACCTGGCCTAAATGGTCGCCCGCCGATCGATTTGTGTTCCTCATGTCCGGCAGCACGATCACCGGACTGCCGGGAGCCCCGGAGGTATATGCTTCAGCGCAAAGGATGGCTCGCTTCCCCACTGCCCAACTGATATCATTGGCTGGTGCCGTAAGATGATGGTGGCCGGCTCCGGTTCGAGTTCATCACCGGCCACTACTTCTCCATGGCCGGCACTGGCTCGAGTTCATCCTAACATTGACCTCTTTCGTGGAGCCCATGCGGGGTCGACGAAGGTCCTCGCAACAAAAGCATCCGGCAAGACACCTGCTGTGTACGCCGGCGTCACCTCCACGGTGGCCTTCATGGGACCCAAGCGGCGGCGGCCTCCCGTGCTCTACTTCTCCTCGATGATGGCGGCGGACGCCGAGGTGCTGGCCACCGACTCGTCGCTCTCCGTGCACCCGGCTTTTGTCACTGCTTGCATGGCGCGGCCGTCGGCATGGGAGTCTCGGCCAGAGAAACGGGAGACGCAGTATCAGGCGGCGGCATGGACGGAAGCAACGACGCCCGTGTGCCACTCCTCGTCGAGCTGGCCTGGAGCGGCGAGTTGCTGAACAGCTGCCCCGCTTGGGGCGGCAATCGCTCCGTCGGCGGCGGGGGGAGGTGGATCAGCGAGCTGCATAGCTCGTATCCGGCGGCTACCCAGCCGGCATGGATGCGGAATAACTACTCTTCATAAGCCATTGTAAGAGTGAACAAAATGGTGGAGGAGATAGGGGAGCGGCGGAGGTGTGCGATTCTTGGCCGGCGTTTGTCCTCGTTTAAATACGAGATTAAATAGACAGCGGACGGGAGGAGCTCGGCCGGTGTTGCGTTTAAAGCCGGCCCGGTCATGAACGGACGTGTGTCCAGAGTGGGTTTCTCGGCTTCCACACGGGTGGGTTTCATGGAGGCGTTTGAATGCGGCACGGAGGTGTGTTCAGCCGGGCGTGCCGCGAGTGGCGCCCTCGACTCTGACCTAGGACACCGCGTCGTTCTTCCACTGACGTGTGGGCTATTTGGGTGCATGGCCTACATGTCAGTGACCCAACGCAGGCAGCGCACAGTAGAGGAACCTTTGGTGGGCTAGGGCGGTCAGAAGCGGGCATTTCATAAACCGATGATTGTTCATTGAGTGTGACGTCATCTTTTTCATGTAGATAAGCCTACTATGTTGATAGCCCGTTTGATACGTTGTGATTCATAAAGACCGCTGCAAACACCAATGTTCTGCTTATCACAGATAAGATTGATTAATACCCGTAACAATCCATGTCCTTAACAAAGGGTGCATGCACGTATAGGTTGAGCATGTGTCTTACGTCGTGTGCTGTGTGCATGCAGGCGTGCGAGTGTTGCGTGCGTGCAAGGGTATGTTTCAGTGTTGCATGCATGGGTGCATACATGCGTGTGTTCGTGAGTGCATGTGTACGTGTCAGTGTTGCACGCCAGCATGCGTGCGTGTGTACGTTATGTGTACGTGTCAGTGTTGCACGCCTACATGCGTGCGTGTCTTGCGTGCGTGCATGTGTACGTGCGGGGTGAGGCTACACGTTAGTCGACTGACTTTTTCATCTCTGGTCATTAGATTTTCCAGCCATTGGATATGAAATAAAGGGCCTCCAGTTTATCATCAAACTCCCCCCCCCTAAGCCGCCAGCCACCACCGGCCGAACCGCCAGTCCCGCCGCCCGGCGGCCCGCCCTCCCGAAACCACTCCCCACCGCGGTCCGTCGCCGCACCGCTATCCTCTAGCCCCCGCCGAGCTTTTTCTCCGGGGATCCCCACCCCACCGCCCAATGAACGCCCCCCCAACCGCCGGTGACTGCCAACCAGAGGTCTCACGACTTCGAATACCCACCGACCACTAATTTATTAACATTTCTGTCCTTCATATACGCGCTGACGGGTGGGCCCTATGGTAATGTGCGCTGCTGAATGTGGATCGTCTGACTGGTCAATTGATCGTGTTATCAACAAATTACGGAGCTGTATGGTGAGCCAGTGACCGTATGATCACCCTAAAATGTACTCCTATTTTATTAACACAGTACAGACTCAAACTACCATTTCTTTCTTTCATATACGGGCTGACAGGTGGGCCCCACGGTTCTGGCGCCCGATGGTGCAACACTAGTTGCGCCCGCGTGGAACGTTGACTGGTCAATTGATTGTGCCATCAATATAATCTGAGTTATGCGGGTGAACCAGTGACCGTATAATCATGACATGTATTTGTTTAACACGGCATGCAGACGCAAGGGCTCATATATACGCGCAAGCACTCACGCTATAAGCGCGGACACGCGAACCCTACCCCTATGAGCACCTTGAGAGAGTGGGCCAGCATATATGATCTTGAGATTTTACGAAGTCACCATAGGTGCCTCGTGGTCGAGTGGAACGTCTCCTCCCACTGAGCGTACATCGCGGAAAATACTGAAATTAACCCAAGATAAATGCGAGCACCGGGACTTTAACCTTGGTGGGCTCGAGAAACCACTGTCCTCTAACCATCCAACCACATGTTGGTTAGCACGACAAAATGTATGTGGTGACCGTGATGAGCTTATTCTGAAGTCCAGTGACCATATCGTGCTTTCGCTTCAAATACAATGACTGTAAGTGTCGTCAACAAAATACGGAGCACGCATCAAATGCAAAGTCCGTCAGTGTCATCAAAAAAATATGGACACGTATCGTGAGCTATATACCGTTGTACTATTGTATATGCTTATTTTCTTAGTGGCCCATTGCGTGTGTGGAGTAGTGGGCACATCATTTCTAGTTGTGGTGGGTCAACATCAAGACTCATGGGTCAGTTCCATCATGCGCCACATATAGGTTGGACTGAGACGTGTTATACGAAGACCCATGTGGAGGACTCGGCGTACAACACGAAGCTACCAGAGTCGCGGAGGACTCTATCCCCACTGGTGATAAGCCGACTATATATGATTTGTAACCCTAGGCCCTTAGTATGTTATACAAGCTTGGGGCTAGTTAAATCGATAGTATACACACACACAATGCCTGGTATTCACGTGTACTTTGTACACACCCCTATCACTAATATACAGTACCAGGAGTAGGCTCTTTCTTCAACTGCAAGGGTCCGATCCGAACTAGGGTAAAACTTTGCCTCGTATTACCATCCAGCCTAACAACCAGGGATATCCTACCGAATGACGATATGATGAAATCATATCTGCCAACTACTAAGAGAGAGGTGTGTCGGGGGGGGGGGGGCAATGTGTGCGAGAGAGGCCTAAAGATAATGTGCGTGCGGGAGATACATACACATATATGTGCATATAGAGGGCTAGTAGAGACCGTGCATGTGTATATATGCATGTGAGAGAAATAGTGTTTTCCAACTGAGATTAGTGAAAAGAGTGGTACATAGTAGCCAGAGAGAGAGAGAGAGAGAGAGAGAGAGAGAGAGAGACAGAGAGAGCATGTGCGTGAGACACCCCGACACCATGAGAGAGATTGTGAGCATGTGTGAAAGAGAAATGCCAATGCATATAAAGTGTGTGCACTTATCGTTAGATAGAGATATATAACGTGTCTGTGAGAACGGGCGAGGCATAGTGCATCTACGTGTAAAAGGCGGTTCTACGCATTACATTAAAATATAAATGGCATTATTATTTTTGGATGAGATAATGAATTTTGCAAATTGCGTATGGACGAAAATCAGTCTATCAGACACCCATACTCTATTGAATTCTAGCATGTGCATGTGTTTATTTCATATTATCGATCCATAGAGTGAGAGCGGTTTGAAATACAGGCAATGGATGCTTTTGCAATTCATATATAAACATTAATTAGTGCACTCCATGTTGTTAGTGTGAAGCACTTTATACATTTGTCACTTGCATGGATACATTTGTCACTTATCGAATTCAACATAAAGGGGGTTTCGAAGATTCGAATTCATAGGAAGTGCATTCATCTATTTGAACCCGAGATAATGGCATTTGTAAATCAGATGTAAAAGGGGGCATCGATCTTTGTTGTGAGTTTGAACATGCTATATATATTCATACGCATATCTAATTTTTATTTTTTTGCAACCAAGGAGATTATATCTGGAACCATGCATGAACTGAGGTAAGTTGCATATTTTTTAATATATACTCATGTACAATTTATATTCAAATGTACCCCCTCCATTCCAAAATAATCGTAGCTTTAGGATTTTCAAGAGTAAAGATTTGTGAAGTTTGACAAATCCTGAAAGTTCAATTCAAGAGAACCGAAAACGTTAATGCTTCTGCTCCCAAATGTTCAACGAAGCGCCAAATAGGCCTCTGGTCACCCGAAACCACGCGAGACTAATGTTTTGGTGGTAGGAAATTACTGTCCTGACTCTGGCCCGTGTAGCCTATCGGCCCAATGTCCAAAGGTCTAAACTGGGGTAGGTTTGTAACTTCACCAAGATGCCAGTCTCAACCGCCTCCGAGAAGCATTCATACGCTATGGGTGCCTAAACACCCATGCGCTCGGCCGAAATCTATCCCGCCCACATTTGGGACACCTGACATGACTGTCCTACCCCCAACCCGCAATATGTCCGAAATTTTAGATGGGGCAAAGTTTGTAACTTTCCCCAAATTTCAAACAAGTGCGTCTCAAACCGAACATTGTTCCCCCTTAGTTCCCTGCCTCCCTCCGTTTCCCCATTCATACTCCATGGGCGCGAAAACGCCCTCTCCACCAGCCGCGAAACCAGAGCCTCCTCCGTCAGTCCGCCCTCCAGCCCATAGCGGCCAATCCACCGCCGCCCTCCTCCATCACACCGGAGCCGGTACCCCGACGTCGTCGTCCAACGCAACCGCAACCGCAACGCCCTCAAGGACTTAGCAGCTGAAGCCGAGGCAGAGCTACCTCCACGACGCCGATGCAGACGTGTGCCGTACCAGAACCACTCTGACCACGCCGTCCTGCCCCTCACTGTTGCGGCTCCACTGTCGCAACCGTCCACCGCACCGGAGCTGTTCCCGCTACGCCGTCGTTCGATGCCTCGGATCTGCTTCCCCGCCGCCGACAGATGGCCACCGCACCACACTCAACAACTTGGCCATGGGTTCGTCCAAGGCTGCACCGTCCTCCACAACTTCTGGTTTCCGGCGAACAACAAGAATATCGTCGGAAAAACAGAAGGAGGACACAGCATTGCCAGCAGAAAGAGGTACTCCTCTTCCCTTATTCGTGCAAATCTTACGTCTCCGCTCACACCGTATTCATCCCACGAAAGAAACTAGTTAAGTGCTTCTTACTGCATCTTCTTTGTGATACTAAATGCACACGGTTTCCTCCCTTTTACTATTTCACCTTTGCTAGAGGTCAGTAGGCCGCCTGGATTTCAATTCAGGGTCAGTCGAACCGCAATTAAAAGAAGCAGCGCCCGCTTAGGTGCGCGGAGCACCTAGTCCGCCTGTTCCCCAGGGAAGCGGCGCATCGGTGTCTATCATAGGGGTGTGGGGCACAGGAGCTGCTTGCGCCTGATCTGGAGGTCGGCAGGGCTTGAATTGATGGCCGGGGGGCGGTGCCAAGCACGGAGGTGCGGTGAGGTCGAGGGGAGGGTGCAGGCAGGGGAGGAATACTGGGCCGGTGGTCACTGGCGTTTCGAGGAAGATCGTCAACACTGACTGGCTGGAGGTAGATGAAGGCGATCTGCCCGTTCTTTGTACATCGGACGGTGCAGAAAAAATGGACTGGCCTATTTGCTTTCAGTCGACTGTTATTTTCATAGAATCCTGTAGTAATTTAGTGTGCCATGCATGTTGTAGAGCTATCATATGTCTCCTATCATTTATTTCTCACCGACCTGCTATCTGCTACCTTTACACTGTACTAATTGTGCACACACTTCACCCATACTCACACTATTGTTTTTTATGCATGGGTATTTCAGACTCTGACGCGGTGTTGATGAATGCAGAAAAGAAAAGACAGAGGTCGCTCCAGTGTAATTAGAAGACAAGCACTAAGCGTTTCAGCGCTCTAATGGGTGCAGTGTCAGCAGTTGGAGACAGTAAACGTAGCTCTGCAGTTGATGATCTCAATTGCCACACATAACCATCCCAAGTGCTTGCTTTAACTTTGCGCTGTCAAATGTGGTTGCATGTTGCATATGGTGTCTAGCTTGTATTGCTTCTAATTTGGTTAAATAGCATCTGCTTACTTTACACATTATACCTTTGATAATGACATGCCTTCCTGTTTTTGATACATACTACATATGTCTATTAATCATGTTCGTACATCAAACTAATGATCTTTTGTATCCCTCGTCAATCACTTATGATGAGACAGTCACCCGGGTGGGTTACTGTGAGACGCCCTACTCGTTTAAAGAGTGCAGTGTCATCCTCCCCACATGATTCTCAAGAAACAACAAGGCTAAATGAAGATAGTCAACATAGCTCTCTAGTTGATCACCACAATTCCCCCACACCACCATCGCAGGTGCTTGCTCTTACTTGGCAGTGTGATATGTGGTTGCATGTTGCATATGGTGTCTACCTTGTAATGCTTCTAATTAGGGTACATTGCATCTGCTTAGTTAACACATTATACCTGTGAATATGACATGCCTTCTTGTTTTTGGTACATACTACGTCTTTCTATTAACCATGTTCTTACATCAAACTACTTTTCTTGTGTATCCCTCATCAATGCTCCTAATTTGTTAAATTGCATCTCCTTAGCTTACACATTATACATGTGAATATGACACGCCTTCCTATTTTTGGTACATACTACATCGCCTATCACACCATGTTCTTACATCAAACTACTGTTCTTGTGTATCCTGCGTCTATAAACTTATGATGAGACAGATCACGCGTGGGTTAATATGAGACGCAATACTCTTATAAAGAATGCAATTTCATCCTCTCTACATGATTCTCAAGAAACAGCAAGCCTAAATGAAGACATTGAGCGTAGATCTGCACGAAGACCGCACTTCCCTACACCACCATCACAGGTGCTTGCTCTAACTTCAGCGGTGTGATATGTGGTTGCATGTTGCATCCGGTGTCTAGCTTGTAATGCTTCTAATTAGGGTAAATTGCATCTTCTTAGTTTACACACTATACTTGTGAATATGACATGCCTTCCTAGTTTTGGTACACACTACATCTATGTATTAACCTTGTTCTTACATGAAACTACCTCTCTTATGTATCCTGCATCAATCACTTACGATGAGTCACCTTTATTCGTTGCATATTGCATATTATTTCTAGCCTCTTGCCATGTATTGCTTCTAATTTGGTCAAATACATTTGTTAGGGCACCCTTTTAATTTGGCAGAGTGATATTGGTTTCATCTTTCATATGGTTTCTAGCTTGCATCGATTCTAACAAGTTCAAGCACCTTGTTCTTAGTTTACATTTTATACATCATACATGTCAATATGTCACGCCGCCCTGTTTTTCATACATATTCCATCCTATCATGCGGCTGCCTTACATGAAAGTAGTGTTCAATCGGTATCATGCATCAATGAGTTACGAAGAGCAAATTTTATTCCTTTTTCTTGTGGGTTTGACTTGACAAGGCAAAATCAAGAAAGAGGAAGGAAAATAGTAAGGAAGGCGATGATGGTGGTCCTCTGCAGCAACGTAAATGGAGCATCTGTACCGATTCTCCTTGTACTGATAGTGCATTACAAGGTCCAAGTCTCCGCTCCCCTACTCCACCATCCAAGGTGCTTGCTCTAACTTGGCAGTGTGATATCTGGTTGCATGTTGCATATGGTGTCTAGCTCGTATTGCTCCTAATTAGTGTAAACTGCATCTGCTTAGCTTACACATGATACATGTGAATATGACACGCTTTCCTATTTTTGGTACATACTATATCTGCTTACGTGAAACTACTCTTCTTGTGTATCCTGCATCAGTCACTTATGATGGGACACCTTTAAGTTGGCAGTGTGATATTGGTTTGCGTCTTGATATGATTTCTAGCATGTATTGCTTCTAATTTGATGAACGCCACCTATGACGAGACAGTTTTAACTTGGCAGAGTGATATTGATTGCACCTTCCATATGGTGTCTTGCAGTGTTTCTAATTTGTTGAAGTGCCTTCTGCTTAGTTACCACATCATAGGTGTGAATATGTCAAGCCGTCCATTTTTTCGTACATATTCCATCCTCGTATCATGACTTTGCCTTTGATCAGAGTAGTGTTCGTCAGTATCATGCATGAATGAGTTCTGAAGAGCGAATGATATTCCTTTTTCTTGTCGATATGACCTCACAATGCAAAATCAATAAAGCTGAAGGAAATTGGCAAGGCATTGGATGATGATGGTCCTTCCGAGCAACTGAAATGGAGGTTCTCTACAGATTCTACTCTGCCATCCTCCCAACAAGATTCGCAAGACAACGCAAGGCTAGACAGTCAACGTAGTTGTGTAGATGATGAGCACATCTCCCCTACTCCACCATAACAGGTGCTTGCTCTAACTTAGCACTATTATATGTGATTGCATGTTGCGTATGATGTCTAGCTTGTATTGCTTCTAACTTTGTTGAATTGCATCTGCTTACTTTACACATAATGCCTATGAATATGACATGTGTTCCTGTTTCTACATCAGACTACTATTCTTGTATATCTCGCATCAGTCACTTATGATAAGGCACCTTTAAGTCGCCACTGTGATATTGGTTGTGTCTTGCATATGATTTCTAGCATGTACTGCTTCTAATTTGTTGAAACACCATACAATTTGAACTTGGCAGAGTGATATTGGTTGCATCTTTCATATGGTGTCTAGCTTGCAGTGCTTCTAATTTGTTGAAATGCCTTCTGCTTAGTTGCCACATCATAGGTGTGAATATGTCACACCATCCTGTTTTTCATACATATTCCATCCTCGCATCATGTGTTTGCCTTTCATCCGAGTAGTGTTCGTCAATATCATGCATGAATGAGTTCTGAAGAGCGAATTTTATTCCTTTTTCTTATCGGTTTGACTTCACAATGCAAAATCATTACAGCTCAAGGAAATTAGTCCGGCAGTGGATGATGGTGGTCCTTCAGAGCAACTCAAACAGGGGGTCTTTACAGATTCTACTCCGCCATCCTCCCAACAAGATTCGCAAGACAACACAAGGCTGGACAGTCATCGTAGCTGTGTAGATGATGAGCACATCTCCCCTACTCCACCATCACAGGTGCTTGCTCTAACTTGACACTATTATATGTGGTTGCATGTTGCGTATGATGTCTAGCTTGTATTGCTTCTAACTTGAATTGCATCTGCTTACTTTACACATAATTCCTGTGAATATGACATGTGTTCCTATTTCTAGAACATACGTGTACATGATGAGCACATCTCCCCTACTCCACCATCACAGGTGCTTGCTCTTACTTGGAACTGTTATACGTGGTTGTGTTTTCCGTATGATGTCTAGTTTGTATTGCTTCTGATTATGTTGAATTGCATCTGCGTAGCTTAAAACTTATACCTGCAACGATCACTTACCCATAAGACACATTTAACTTGGGACTGTGATGTAGGTTGCATCTTGCATTGTCTTCTAGCTTGTACTGCTTCTAATTTCTTGAAATGGCACTTACGACGAGACACTTTTTACCTGATAGAGTGATATTGGTTGCATTCATATGGTGCCTAGCTTTCATTTCTTCTAATTTTGTTGAAATGCCTTCCGCTTACTATTTTTTCATACATATTCCATCCTCCTATCGTACGTGTGAATATGAAACGCTGTCTTTTTTTGTATATATTCCATCCTCCTATCATGCGCTTGCCTTACATCAAAGTAGTGTTCATCTGTATCATGCATCAACCAGTTATGCAGAGCTAATTTTATTCATCTTGTTGTGGTTTTGACTTCATAAGGCAATATCAGAAAATAGGAAGGAAAAGAGTAAGTTAGGGGATGTTGGTGGTCCTCCGCACCGATGCAAACAGAGACTCTCTAGATTTTCCCCTGCTACTGCTAGTGAAGTTGAAGTCCCAAGTCTACATGATGAGTTCATCTCCCGTACTCCACCATCGCAGGTGCTTGCTCTAAGTTGACAGTGTGATAATTGGTTTCATGTTGCATATGTTGTCTAGCCTGTATTTCTTCTATTTTGATTAAATTGCACCTGCTGAGTTTATACGTTATACATGTGCATATGACATGGCTTTCTGTGTCTAGAATATACTGCATCTATCTATCATACCATGTTCTTACATCAAAGTACTGCTGTTGTGTATCCCGCATCAGTCACTCATGATTGGACGCTTTTAACATGGCAGTTTGATAGTGGTTGCATCTTGCATTGATTCTACATTGTACTGCTTCTAATTTTTCGAATTGCCACTTATGACAAGACACTTTTAACTTGGCAGAGTAATATTGGTTGCATCTTTCATATGGTGTCTAGCTTGCATTACTTCTATTTTCTTGAAAATCCTTCTGCTTAGTTTGCACATCGTAGCTGTGAATATGTCATGTCGTCCTGTTTTACTTACATATTCCATCCTCATATGGTTATCTTACATCAAAGTATAGCTTGTCTGTATCATGCATCAATGAGTTCTCAAGAGTGTTTTTATTCTTTTGTGTTGTGGGTACAGCTTGACATGGCAAAGTCAAAAAAGAGCAAGGAAAATAATATAGTAGGGAGTGTTGTTACTCGTCGGGTAAAACGGAAAAGGTTCTGCCGTCGAGATTCTGCTGGTACTTATAGTGCAGTAGAAGGTCCAAGTCCACCGGCTAAATCTACAAACACAGTATCACCTGCTCCACCAGCTGCAGCATCCACTTCAATTGTACCAACATCTCAACCAGTTACTCGTTCGTTTGCTCCGGAACTGGCCAGTTCCCAAGCTGCCTTCACACCTAACACTACTTCCGAAGCACTGCTGACACAACAGGACTTGGCAAGATCAGATGAACCTCATGAGCATCAACACCAAGATGGTACCTGACCGAGTCAAGTTGCATGCTCCTTTATATGTACTCTCACAGTTTGATGTACACTAACACTTTCCATACTCGTTGTTGAACTAGCACCACGGCGCAAGCGGAAACAGACATCGTGGATAATGCTTGATAGATTAACAAAATCTAAAGGAGGAAGAATGGAGATCCATTTTGAGGCAGTTTTAAAAGGCCACGTGATGCTCTGAGTCAGCCAAGTTAGTATCGAGGCAGCCGTTGCCGTTAGGTGTCATGCACGTATCCTCCCAACGTGGATCCATGACAGAATGAGAAAGACAATACCCAGTTTAACACCTTCCTTGACCATTTATCCGTAAGTAATGTTATTCATCGCAATTAGTAATATTGTCTTGCTCTGTCCCATACTTTCTAGCTTCCTCCTAATAAGACTCACATTCTTTCTGCAACAGATGAGGTTCAAGTTGGATCCGAAAGATGATGCAACTAAACAAGCATGCACTCATGTTTTTCAGTCTGCTCTGCGACAGTATCGGTACCACCTTAGAAAATCTCACTTTGAAGGCAAGGCTAACAATGAAATCGCCCAAACATCTCCATTTGAATATATTACAGATGAAGACTGGACAGCCCTCGTTAAACACTGGTCTGATCCAAAGTATCAGGTAGGCTATATGTATTTGATCAGACCACATATTGAACTTGTATTTATATATGTGCCTTACAAGTGTATCTTCTTCTAGGCTAACTGTTTGAAGAACAAAACCAACCGTTCTTAAGTGAAATTCCAACAGACAACGGGATCTCGTAGCTATATTGCACACTGCGAGGCTTTTGTAAATAGCTGCTACTTCCTTCTTCTTTTTTGTGCCATATTATCGTATCTATATTGACTTGTTCCAAATACAGCGGAAAGCCCGTGCGGACCAAAAAGAACCTGAACCGAATGTAGTGCAAATATTCAAGGATTGCCACACCAGCAAGATGAAGGGCATGAGCACACCAGTTCAAGCCGCTGTTGTAAGTCGTTACTCCTCCTACCTTGAACTGATTGGTACTGTGATGTGTTCATTTAACTACTTGGTTTGCAGCCAATGTTAGTTAATCTGTTCACTTTTATACACAGTTGTCTTAACGTATCATTTCACCTTACATGGTTTAAAAGAGATGAAGGATATTCTTTTGGTCTTGATCTGTAATCTAGTTGTTATGTTCACGTGCGCACACAATGATAAAATAGGCTGTTTGTTTTATATCTGTTTGCCCATGATATGAATGATGTCATACTATGTTCATCCTACTTTAAACCATGTCTCTTTATCCTTAGATGTCAACGAATGTGAGGAAATAGACAATACAGTAGGCATGCTACATGGACATATGTTCCGAAAGTGATTTTATTATGTAGTTGGCACTACAATACATGCTAATGTATTATAGTAGTTCACCAAAATAAGTTATGTATAAACGTTTAACCTACTTTGTTTGTTTTTATCTCATTAGTAACTTATCCGGTACACTAATCTACAAGTTCAAACTTTCAGGAAGCTATGGAACAAATGATTGAACAGCCACAACCACCGAAGGTGGCGAGGCTACTACAGGCACAATGTCACCTCTTGCTGCGGTCGTCGGTATCTCTCCACTAACGATTGCAAAAACCACCTTCTGCGTAATTCGGGTTGGTTGTCAAGGTAACCTCGTCCAAATCGCCTCTTGAACAAAATCTTCCTGCTAGATGAGTGATATATCTGTGCTCCGGACACAAGTCCAATCCCTAATGGGCGTTGTTTGGAAACAAGAATAGTGGTTGAGAAATGTCGTCAAGATATGAATGGTTTTGAAACCGGACTATCGGACATTAACCGTTGTTCAAGAACAATGGCGGAAAAAGGTGGAGATCGTCTGCTCCATCAGATTCTACAGACTGAAACATTAGCACTCAGGTCAAATGATATATGCTTCTATACATCGATGGTGCTTTTATCCGAAGGACTGTAAACTTTATGCCAACAGGCCTTTTGTTGTATGGTTGGAATTTTTTTGTTGTGATACAACATTTATGATGCTGCCCAGTGCTGCAGTAATTACGACGCTATTTTTGTATAGTGTAGGTTTATCTTAGTAATGTATTCGGCCCAAAGCTTGGCAGGAGCCCAACATACCAACATTCGTCGGGCCCATTCCAATTGGGATAAAACTGATTACAGGCCGAAATTGACATGTAGCCCACTAAAAATATCTGGGCCTAAATCAGCATAAGCTTTCATATTTTTCTGGTAGGCCTGTGCCCATAGTGGGCCTTTAACAGGCCTAAACATATTTTGGGCCCTCAGTAAAAATAGGCCGTTTACAGGTGTAAATATCTTGAGCCCATAAAAAACATGGACCTTTAATAGACCGAAAGTGAGATTGGGCCCTCATTGTGCCAAATAACCCATTTGGACTTAGCAGGCGAAATGGTGGCCCATTTACGACGGATCTTTGACAGCGAAATTGGACGGGCAGAAATCGCCGACCTAATACACGGCCTTTAACAGCCGGAACTTGGTCGGGCTAGATTATCGTCATTTTATATGGGCGTTAATGGGCCCGATATGACGTTGGGCCACATATGGCCCATGGTTTACGTCCGGCGTTAACGGGCGAAAATGACAACAGGAAGAAAGTGGCCCAAATCTATAGTGGGCCTCTAATAGGCCGAAATTTTTGATGGCCTGTAAATGGGCCCAAATGAAGCCGGACCTTTAACAGGCCGGAAATACCGGGCCATGATTCGGCCCAATTACTTAGCGGACTGTTAACGGGCCAGAAGTGACCGTGGGCCGCGTTGATGGCAAGTTTAGGACAGGCCGTTGACGGGCTGATTTGATAGAGAATGTTGGGCCTTTAGCTGGGCCGGCCCATTATGGTCTGCAGAATCTTGTGGGCCTTTAGCTGGGCCGGCCCATTGTGGTCCGCAAAATCTTGAGGGCCTTTAGCTGGGCCGGCCCATTATGGTCTGCAAAATCTTGTGGGCCTTTAGCTGGGCGGCCCATTGTGGTCCGCTAAATTTTGTGGGCCTTTAGCTGGGCCGGCCCAGGTCCGCTAAATCTTATGGGCCTTCAGTTGGGCCGGCCCATTTAAACTTTGTGGGCCTCTGTGGCGGTCCACGTGTCAACATATCATAGGCCCATCTCGGCCGTTGGATGAGTGACACTGTGCCACGCGAGTCGACGCGTGGATCCGCCGACCAATGAGAATTTTACACGTGGAAAATCGGCATTGGTCGTGGTACATTAACGGGTTATCGGATCCAAAATCCGACCCGATAGCTTAACGGCGTTCCGTTACGGTGGATGCCGCGTGTCGGTCACCCTTGACGAAAGCACTTCAGTAGCAGGATTTATCGTCATGGAAGTGGACACTTCCGTGATGATAATTTTGGTAATGTCATGGAACACTTCTCGACAAAGACAGGTATGACTATCTTGATTCTTTCATAAATTTGTCATGGATGTACATGCATGACAAAAAACGCGACCTACTGTGACAAACACGTATCATCACGGAAGTGTATTTTTTTTATAGTGACCATTGCCTCTCCGAAGAAGCGTGAATAGTTTACCACGGACATTTGGGTCCATAGTTATTAGCTAGATGGCTTCTTCTCTCTCTTTGATTCTCAATACAAAGTTCTCCTCGATGTTCTTGGAGATCTATTCGATGTAATACTCTTTTGCGGTGTGTTTGCCGAGATCTGATAAATTGTGGATTTATGAACAAGATTATCTATGAATATTATTTGGTTCTTCTCTGAATTCTTATATGCATGATTTTATATCTTTGCAAGTCTCTTTGAATTATCGGTTTAGTTTGGCCTACTAGATTGATCTTTCTAGCAATAGGAGAAGTGCTTAGATTTGGGTTCAATCTTGCGGTGCCCTTTCCCAGTGACAGTAGGGGCAGCAAGGCACATATTGTATTGTTGCCATCGAGGATAAAAAGATGGGGTTTATATCATATTGCTTGAGTTTATCCATCTACATCATGTCATCTTGCTTAATGCGTTACTCCGTTCTTATGAATTTAATACTCTAGATGCATGCTGGATAGCGGTCGATGTGTAAAGTAATAGTAGTAGATGCAGAATTGTTTCGGTCTACTTGACACGGACATGATGCCTATATTCATGATCATTGCCTTAGATATCTTCATAACTATGCGCTTTTCTATCAATTGCTCGGCAGTAATTTGTTCACCCATTGTAATGCATGCTATCTTGAGAGAAGCCACTAGTGAAACTTATGGCCCCCGGGTCTCTTTCTTATTATATTGCATCTCTTTTATTTACATCACATCTCGTTTACTATTTTGCAATCTTTACTTTCCAATCTATACAACAAAAATACCAAAAATATTTACTTTACTATCTCTATTAGATCTCACTTTTTTGAGTGACCGTGAACTCGTGAAGGGATTAACAACCCCTTTATCGCGTTGGTTGCAAGGTTCTTGATTGTTTGTGTAGGTACTAGGTGACTTCTGCGTTGTCTCCTACTGGATTGATACCTTAGTTCTCAAAACTGGGGGAAATAATTACGCTACTTTGCTGCATCACCCTTTCCTCTTCAAGGGAAAACCAACGCATGCTCAAGAGGTAGCAATGTTCACCGAATATACAACTTGAAGGCTGAGCTCATCTACACCCTATAAACAGTACAATCAAAATAAATACTATAAAAATTCAGATTTTGTGTGGTGAATGATGATTGAGCATGTGATGCCCGTGCCAAGTTATAGGGCATTCGGATATCTTACTAGCTCTCGGCAAAAAAACCAAAATCAGGTCCGAATTGTACAAAACAGTAAACTTTGTCATGAACACAAAATTTGCCCTTTTCGCTGAGAGCTACTCAGATATTCAAATGCTCTAAAATTTGACACGGACATCACACACTCAAGCAACTTTCACCACTAAAAAGTTTTTTTAAAAAATTTTCTAGTATTTTTAGCGAATTTACTGTTGACTCTTGGGCTCTGGGAGCCAAAACGCCTCGTCCGATGCATTATTCAATTGAAGCGTGGCGCACGCCTCTCTGATCCACCATGACATCATGGAAAATGAATCATGCACATGTGGGCTGCATTATTTATACCGAACAGTAGAGAACAGATGACGTCCAAACTCTCAGTTTGTTAGGCCAACTCCAACGCGCGACCCCAAATGGTTCGGCCGCGTCCATTTGGGGGTAACAGAAACAATAGCCATAGAGACAGCGAGACCAATAGCAGAAACAAATAGCCGGAGACGAAGATCTGCCTGTTGCTGAGCCCGTTCGTGCCCCGCGTTTGCCTCGCGCCTGCGTCCACATCCACACGGAGAGCTCATATGCGCAGCTTCACGCGCCAGGAACCTCCCCGCCGTCCACGCACAGGAGCTGCTGGACTGGCCCATGTACACGTTCACATTTGAGGAAAAATAAAAAAGAACAGAACAAATCGTCAGAAAACAATAAAATCCATGAATTCAGAAAAGTTCATGAACTTGAAAAAAAGTTCATTAAGTTTTTTAAAAAGTTCATCAAATTTGAAAAAAAATTTATCGATTTTGAAAAAAAGCTTAACGAATTTGAAACAATATTCACTAAATTTAAAAAAAGTTCATCAACTTTGCAGAATTTTCTGTAACAATACATCGATTAAAAATAGTTCTTCAATTTTAACAAATTTGAAAAGGTCATCATTTAAAAAAATCACCTATTTTGGAGAAAGTTGATCTAATTTAAGTAAAGAAAAAAACCAAAAAATAAAATTTTAGCTAAACGGGCTGGCCCAGCTTGGTGAGCTCCAGGCGCCCGTTTGCAAAATGCATAGTAACGGACGTCTGAACTTCAAATAGGATATGCCGTCCAGACAGGCCTGGCATGGCATGCCGGGCGGGCACACTTGCCTGCCTAGACAGCCTAGTCATGACCCTAGCTGGGCCATGAAGGCACAACTCATTAAGCCTCGTGTTTTGTGATGACCTGTGACGGGCCAGGCATGCACCGTAGACAGGCAAGTGAAATCCAATCCACGAAATAATTTGATCCATGGACGGCACCGTTGTGGTAAAGGTGGGCTATCGGGCCGGCATGCCAAAACTGGCCCATTTGGCCAAGATTGGTTGGAAGCAGTGGGTATTCTCGCTCATAGATTATCTTTATTCTATCGAGGGGAGCTCCTATACGCCGCTAACTGCGACAGGTAGTCACGGTTTCGCACAGGAGGCTTCTCACCTGTGCCAGCCGATTCGCTTCAAAATTAAAAACCATTTTTTTTACAATACTCAAGCATTTTTTGAATTTGCGAATTAATTTCAAATCATGCACTTTTTCGAATTTGTGCACAAAGTTTGAAAACTGTAGCATTTTTTGAATATGTGACAAATTTTGAAAACAAGAACATTTTTTGAAATCCGCAGACATTTTATAATTTGTGAAAAAAACTAGACATGCAAACAGTTTTTAAATTTGTAAACAAGTTTTGTAACATGAATATTTTTGAATATATGAACAAATTTTGAAAAGGAATTTTTTGAATTTGCGAACAAAATTTTAATTACGAATATTTTTGAAAATTCGCAAACATTTTCCGATATGTGATCAAAATTTAATCATGTGAACATTTTTAGAATTTGTGAACAAATTTTGGAAATGGGTACCTTTTTTAAATAATACTTTTTGGGTGTTCGAACAAAATTTAAAAGGTGAATTTCCGAACTTTTTTGTAAACATGAACATTTGTTGAATTTGTGAACAAAATTTTCAAATCAAGAATATATTCTGAATTTTTAGAACGAATATTGAAATGGAGAACAATTCTGAATATCCCAAATAAATTTCAAACCCGAACATTTTTGAATCTGCGAACAAAAATTAAAAATAAGAACATTTTTAATATGTGAAGAACTTTTCAAAGTAGGAACACTTTGTGGAATCCTGGTCATAATTTGAAAATTTCTGATAAATTTGAATAAGAAATTCCAAAATAAATTGAAAACAAAAACATTTTTTGAAAACATGACCATTTTAAAAATATTGAACGTTTTTAAAAGTATAAACATATTTTTAAGTTTACAAACAATTTTCAGAACATGAACTCTTTAAAGAAAGAAAAATAAACTTGAAAATTATAAAATAAACGAAAAAAGAAAAAAGAAACAGCAAAACGAAAAGAAAAGAAAAAATAAACAGAAAAATGAAAAACTTAAAACCTAAAAGAAAAGAGGAAAACTGGTTCAGGGAAACCAGAAAACCCGGCTGAGAAACTCTAGAAGGTTCCAAAAACCGGAAAACGATTTAAAAGGTTAAAGGGCCCGGCCAAGGTGATCGCTCGATAGCCAACCTCTGTGCGAAAGGTCGACATTTCGACGCAAAGTGCGTCCAATAGGAAAATCCTCTATTGAGCTTACTCCTATAATATTGTTTGAAAAAGGAGGTTTGAAACTAGGCCTCTACATCAAGAAAATGTAGACAACCATTCTTATTAATTATTGTACAGAGTACAGAACAAAAGCAGCCACAGTTGAATCATTATAAGACATAAAAATAACATGTTTGGTTAAGTCAATTTCCTTCACGAAAACGCCTCAAAGAAGGCATAAACGTCATGATACCATCGTCAAGACAGTCCGGACAAAGGTTTCATCGTGCTTTTCCAGACCGGTCAATAGAGTACAACACAACATCAAGTAGACAACGCCGACAACAAGTAA
Source organism: Aegilops longissima (assembly GCA_021605205.1). NCBI lineage: Eukaryota > Viridiplantae > Streptophyta > Magnoliopsida > Poales > Poaceae > Aegilops > Aegilops longissima. The sequence continues at coordinate 754,093,592 of CM038682.1, read as the reverse complement.
CGACGCAATTCCGTTGCCGCTAAGCCCGGCCAATAAAGGCCATGACAAGAATTTTCACTCCGGGCACTGAAACGGTGCTCCAATCGACATCTTGGTAACGCATCGTCCGACAGTTGCATCCGGTAGTACTCCTTGCTGGGTTAAAATGGCGCTAGCAATTTGGGGATGCATTCCCCCTTAGAGCATGAGGTGCATAAGGCAAGGTAGGTATGTATGAATGTGTCCCTTATCATTTTAGGGGATTTTATTGAAGCATCGATAATTCCAGTACTCTATAATAGAGAACCGGGACATTGCATCGCGCCGCAGTATGAATTGGGAAGAGGACGCCTGTACACTTCCCAGTTCCCACCATGCAAGAAGCAACAGCCATGAAATGAACCACGTCCACACATTATTATTCAATTGAAGCGTGACACACGCCTCTCCGATTCACTACTGACTCAGATCTCGGGACCAAATCCGCCTCTGCATCACGGCATGGCACACGAATCATATCACATGTGGGCTGCATTATTTATACTGAATTATAGTGCACAGATCTGCTCCAGACTTATCAATTAGTCACATCACCCAACGACTACATATATCCAGGACAGCCGATCGCGAGCTATCCCAATAGAGCAACACAGAAACAGAGCTATCCCAGTAGCAGCAACAATGGCCGGCGAAGGGGAACTGAAGCTGCTGGGGCTGCTGGTGAGCCCGTTCGTGACCCGGGTCCGCCTGGCGCTGCACATGAAGGGCCTGAGCTACGAGTACATCGAGACGGACGTGCTGGACAAGGGCGACCTCCTCCTCCGCTACAACCCCGTCCACAAGAAGGTGCCCGTGCTCATCCACAACGGCCTGCCGCTCTGCGAGTCGCAGATCATCGTCCAGTACGTCGACGAGGTCTGGGCCGCCGCCGGCAAGCCCATCCTCCCCGCCGACCCCTACGCCCGCGCCACCGCCCGCTTCTGGGCCGCCTACGTCGACGACAAGGTGCGTGCGTGTCTCTCTGCGAGTGTGTGTTTTCCTCCTACTCTGCTTTGAAATGCCAGTGTTAGAGAAGTCATAGTGTCGATCGATCTCGTCTTCTTGCTCTGCTCTGCAGCTGTTCCCCGCCTGGCTGGGCATCCTCCTGGCCCCGACCGAGGCGGCGAGGGCGGAGAAGGTCGGCGAGACGCTCGCGGCGCTCGCGCAGCTGGAGGTGGCCGCGGCCGAGTGCCTGGACGGCGGCAAGAGGCCCTTCTTCGCCGGCGACTCCATCGGTTTCCTCGACCTCGCCGTCGGGTGCAACATGTTCTGGATGGAGGCGCTGCGCAGGATGTTCGGCGTGACTTTCCTCGACGCAGGGAAGACCCCGCTGCTGGCCGCGTGGGCGGGGCGGTTCGCGGGCACCGAGGAGGCGACGGCGGTGGTGCCGGACCCGGACGCCGCGGTGGCGTTCGCCAGGAAGCTTCAGGCCAAATATGGTTCCGCCCCGCCTGCCAACTAAGAAATTGGCTTCTTCTTCATGGACATGGCTTGTCCGCGATGTAATAAAGCCGTGAAGGAGACATGATTTGTCGAGCTTCATGGACATGGCTTACGTTTACGCATTGCTATCTGAAGTTGTGAACCGCGCGCACTTGTTTCTTGAATGATGCATAGCAACTAGCAATCGAGCCAGTCCCTTCAATGTTCAAATCATGGATCCAGCCCAGCCCCTGAGCCCTTATCCAGGCCAACTCACACCACGCCATGTCCATGGTCACCGGCGCCGAAAGCGCAAAGAAAGAGTAGTTATTTCACGCCATTCACGCAAGCATCGGTTGGCATCGGAAGCCAATCTTTGCTTCCGCCTCCCTTTTGTAAGCACCGATGCAAACCAAACTTGGAACCAAAACAAAGTTTTTTTTTACCTATATATATTGTACAGGGCCTAATTGGCGCCTTTAGGGCATCTCCAGCCGTTGGCCCCCCAAGGGGCATCTAAAAGCGCCGCCTGGGGGTGAGCCGACGCAAAAAATTGCCCGGGGGCGAGTCGGTCCTCAGCCATCGGCCCCCAGGGCCGCCCCCAGGCGCGTATTAAAAATAAAGGGCCGTTCGGCGAAGTTATGATAAAAAATAGTTAAATTTCGGCTAAACATGGCAAATTTCGGCGAAATTCGCGCATTTTAATTACATTAACCTAATCTAAAAAAGAAAGGGGCTGAAGTCGTCGCCGCCATCGTCGTCGTCGGCCTTCTCCTCCTTTGACGCGGGCGCCCCTGTTGGACCCGGCGTCGCCATGGCGGATCGGCGGCGGTAGCGTCGTCGTCGTCGTCGTCATTGTCGCATAGGACGACGACCCCGTCTTCATCGCGGCCGCGTCGGCGCTCCTCGAAGCGGCGCAGGGCGGCGCTGGCGCTCCTTCACCTTCTCCCGGCGCGCCTTCTCCATCGCAATGGAGTCCTGGCGCGCCCATTCTAAAATCGCGTCGTCGTCGTCGAACTCCGCCTTCACCGGCGCCAGCCCGCTCCGTCTTCACCGCCCGCCACCCGGCTCCGTCTTTGGCTTGCGAAGCGGAGGAGCCGACGAGGAGGAGGCGCGGCCGCCCTCGTTGATGACGATGCGGCGCTGCGAGTCTGCTGGCCGAGCGGCGACTCCGCCGCTGGCTCGGCCTTGACGCCGGCGGGCCGAGTCCGAGGAGTGCGATGAGGATCGGGAGGAAGAGGAGGAGGAGGACCCGAACCTCCTTGGCGCCCATGGCCCGACGCGTCGGTGCTTTGCGCCGAACGCTTAACGGCGGTCGTTGCCGCCCTCGAGTGCGTGAGCACGCCCTCGAGTGTGCGGCGGGGGCGCCCCCGAGGTGGCGCCCTCGCTGTTACGCCACTGCCGACCACCGCGCGCCGTTGGTGGGCGCCAATCGCTGCTTCTTGGCGGCGCTCGAATACGCCGCCAGGCCGTGTGGTTGTCGGCGGCGTCTTTGGGGAGGAGAGTTAGGCGTCGGTGACGGACGCGCGCGATCTCGACCTCCTCGGCCAATGCCAACCGCCACGCGCGTCGAACAGCGGGGAATGGGCACTCCCGGCCGAGTCTCCACCCGTTGGCGGCGCACATGTCCGGCGGCGCGGGATGTTCGCTGAACAGAGCGAGACTCTGTTCGCGGGCGAACGGCGGCAACCGTTAGCCGCCGCCTCGTCTCCGGGAAGCGTTACGCCATGGCGACGGCGGGCTGGGGCGGGCTCGGGAGAGGTAGAGGGAGGGCTGGACGGCGGCGAGGGGCGGGCGTGGCGCGCGCAGCGAGTGGAGGCCGCCGGCTTTATAGCGGGCCGCACCCGTGTGTCTGCGTCGCGAGGAGGCGTGGCGCGCCGTCCGTGAAGCGCCCGCGTGAGAATCAATGGCAAGGCTGCCATTGATTCCCGCGGAACCGAGGCCGTTGGGGAAGACGAGCGCCGAGTCGCCGACGCTGCTGGCCAGCGTCTTTCGCGCTTAAAACAGCTTCGCCCGGCGCCCGGGCGCCCTCCAGCACGCCAGGTTTGGGCTGGGTCCGCCGGCGCTGTTTTCGGCCCAAGCCGGCGAAAATCGGGCTCCTGGGGGCGCGACTGGGCCGTTTTTTCGGCGCCGGCGCGAAAAAATCGCCTGGGGAGACCTTCCTAGGGGCGCGGCTGGAGATGCCCTTAGCCCCAGCGGCAATTAGTTGCGGTGGTCATGCGAATCTTTCCAGGCCCACAGCACTCGCTCGCGCGCTTCGCGCCTTGCTGGCGCATTGAATAGTTCACAGTGAGAGTTTCTTGTTTTGCGGGTGAAAGAAATTTATTTTTCACACATAAAGTGACTCGACATTACATAAGTCTGGTACCTCATCAGGTCCAGATCCCAACCACACAACCGTGCGTTTATGAATTCTACCAAAGTTTGCAAGATAATGACTCACACCGTTCTGTTCTCTACGGATGTGAACTAGCTTAACCTCCCTTCCTCCTAGCATCAGTCGCCTGATCCGATCAACAAGCAAGGCAAAGCGAGACCTGTCCCTCGTCGTTGCTAATATCACATGTACCGCCACCGCGCAATCAGTCTCCATCTCAATTGGCAAGGGAGTCCATTGAAGTGCCAAGTTGAGTCCCTCCATGCAGGCCTGCAGCTCGGCTTCAAGGGGATCCGCACACATCCGGAGCTCTCTGCACGAAGAAAAAATGATGTCGCCCGTGTCGCTCCGGAGGACCATTCCTGTACCAGCCTCGCCACTAGTTGCATTGTATGAGCCATCGACGTTGAGCTTCGCCCACCCCGTGGCCGGTCGAGCCCAACGCAGCATCGTGGTTGGAGCAGGAGTATCGTGTTGCATGGTCCGAGGAGGGATTACAGCATCCACCACCTGCTTCCCCTTGACTGGATCCGCCTGAGGAGAGTTCTGAACGCCCACCAGAGAATCGACGTAGCTGCTGAGGAAGTTCTTGGATACTTCGATTGGTGGTGGCTTCTTATGATGCACCATCTCATTTCGAACATACCAGCAGCGCCATAATGTCATCATGAGCTCCATCCTCTCTGTGTCCGGTAGCTCGCATAGGGCTTGGGCAAGCCACTCGGTCCCCGTCCGCCGGAAGGAAGTAGCATCAGGTATCCTCCACTGGTCCGCCATGGCCTGCCAAAGTGCAACCGCCATTGGGCATCTGCAAAAAACATGGAACGTGTCCTCCGGCTCCAAGGCACAGAGAGGGCATTTGTCAGAAACCTCCAGCCCCCGGCGGCGTTTATTCACCCAAGTGGGAAGACAATCAGTGAGCAACCGCCAGGTGAAGATTCGAACTTTAGGATGAGCAGGGCACCTCCAAATAAAAGCCCAGACGGCTCGTCGCCCGTCCAGTGCCCTGCTCGCCGCGACTGAAGAGAACCGAAGATGATCCTCGAGAGCAAGTCAATAAGCACTCCTCACGGTGAAATTCCTGCTTCGTTCCGGCTCCCATGCAAGCATGTCTGGACCCAGCCTAGGAAAGGTTTTCATTGTTGCAATCACTTCCGCATCCACCGGCAAAAAAATGCTTCGATCCAAGTCCATATTCCATGTTCCATGGTCATCCAGCAGGTCACATACATGCCGTACCCGGCATCTTCCTTGAGGGGTAGCCGACCTCCCGCTACCATTCCTGGGAATCCAGCTATCGCGCCATATCCTGACCGCTCGTCCATCACCTATGCGCCAGATCAGTCCCTTCTTCAGAAGTTCAAGCCCGTGTTGTATTGCTTGCCAGATAACTGAAGCTGCTGTCGAGAAAACCGTATCCTCCAAGTTGCCAAACGGGTAGTAATGTGCTTTCAGTACCCGGGCGCACAAACTATCCGAGTTTGTAAGTAGCCTCCAAGCTTGGCGTGCTAGAAGTGCCTGATTAAACAGTCATAGGTCTCGGAAGCCTAGTCCACCTTGCGCCTTGGGCTTGATCAGATGAATCCATGCCCGCCAATGCATCTTCCTCTTCCCCTTCTCTACTCCCCAAAAGAAGTTACGGATCATCCACATAAGATCTTCACAAGTAGCCGCTGGTAGCTTGAACACGCTCATGATGTAAGTTGGAATAGCCTGTGCAATGGATTTAATGAGGACATCTCTACCACTTTGCGCAAGTTGATTGCCATCCCATTCCACCATACGCTTCATATATTTCTGCTGTAGGTTTGGAACATGCCCTTGGATATGCGCTTGTTTAGCATGGGTAAACCCAGGTAGCATTCCTCGAAGCTATGCTGTTGCACCTCCAAAGACAGTACCACTGCATCCTGATCTGTTCGCCGGCAATGCTCACCAAGGAGAATGGAGCATTTTTGTGGGTTGATAAGCTGGCCCGTGGCCTGAGCAAAAGTGGCAAGTGCGACTTTAACATGAGAAGCTTCCTGCTCGGTTGCTCTGAAGAACAGCAAGGTGTCGTCTGCAAACATGAGGTGCGAGATGCCAGGTGCACGTGGGCAGACCCGAAGCGGTGTTAGTTGCTGAGAATTGACCCATTGTTTCAAGATTGCCGCTAACTCTTCTGCCACAAAAAGGAACAAGAACGGGGAGAGAGGATCTCCTTGCCGCAGCCACGCGACGGTGCAAAAGAATCTGATAGAGCTCCATTAACATTGCAACAATAACGGACCGTGGTGACACAAGTCATTATCCATCTCACCCACAGATCCGCGAAGCCCAATCTTCTCATCATTTCCTCAAGGAAGGTCCAGTCTACACGATCATACGCCTTGGACAGATCCAACTTGTAAGCACAAAAGGCTTTGTCAGGGTCCTTCTCCTGTTTAATATAGTGGGTGCACTCAAAGGCCATGAAAGCATTATCCGTAGTGAGTCTTCCAGGGACGAAAGTGCTCTGTTCCTCGGATATAATGTCGCCAAGTATTGGTCGCAACCGGTTCACCAAACACTTGGATATGATCTTGTAAATCACATTACACAAGCTAATGGGCCGAAACTCTGACAGACGTTGGGGGTCATCAACCTTTGGGATGAGGACGATGGTGGTGTTATTTACCCCCTTCGGCATTACCCCCGAAACGAAGAACTATCTGACTGCAGCAATAATGTCCTCTTTCACTATGCCCCAATGACGCTGAAAAAACCTCGCCGGGAACCCGTCCGGCCCAGGTGCCTTTAGAGGACCAATCTGATATAGTGCATCACTAATCTCCTTGTCCGAAAAAGCTTCACACAGTTTGGCATTCATCTCCTCCGTAATGACCGGGTCAAAAAGGTTTACTACTGTATGAGGGAGTAAACTAGGATCAGCTTCAAACAAATTTTGAAAGTAACTCATAGCCATACCTGTCATTACAGCCTGCTCCGATTGGAGGATGCCCAAGTCATCCCTCAATCCCTTGATCTTATTTTTCCGGGCTCTCCACCGTGCTTTCCTATGGAAGAACTTTGTATTCCGATCACCATGTTTTAACCACTCCATCCTAGATCGTTGCAGCTACATCATCTCCTCCTTGTATAAAAGCTCATCCATATGATCAGACTCTTTTCGTATCTCACTACGGTCGGCATTCATATTATGCAGCTCCTCCAGCCTCGTTCTGGACTTCTCAATCTTTCTTGTCACGTTGCCAATCTTCTTATTGCTCCACTCATGAAGTTTCATCATTGTAGCCTTGAGGGCGTGGCTCACGCCTCCCAGGTCGGTTTTCACTCCCGAAGCCGTCCAGGCCGCCTCAATCACATCCGCTAGGGATGCCTCACGCTCCCACATAACCTCATAGCGCCTCGCCTTTGTCATCTTCACCTGTGTATCTTGCGCGCACCGGAGGAGAAGCGGTCTATGGTCCGAACGGGGCGACGTAAGGTGGAGCACCGTCGCCTCCGGAAACATATCTTGCCAAGCATTGTCCGTTGTTGCTCTGTCCAGTCGCACTTGCACGTTAGCCCGACCACTCCGTTTATTATCATATGTGAACGGGTAGCCTGAAAAGCCAAGATCCACCAACTGACACACCTCAAAACAGTCCCAAAAAGCTACCATCTGGGCCTGTGGCCTCGCCGTCATGGACATATGTTCACACTCCCATAGCGCCTCATTCAAATCACCGGCCACTAACCAAGGCAACTCAGAAGTGTTTCTTAATCTACACAAACTCTCCCGCATCAGATGCCTGTTTTCCACCCTCGGTTCACCATACACAAAGGTCACTCGCCGGAGAGGTTCCGAGGGAGCCACCCTTACGAAGACATCTATCCACCTCTCATTAACATCCTGGATGCTAACATACATGGACTCATCCCAAAACAAGGCTAGGCCACCACTCTTTCCTTGACTGCTTATGCCCTCAAAGCCACGCAGCCCGAGCCTACCGCGCAGCCTTTTCATCTTTTGCACCTGATTTCTAGTCTCACACAAAAACACCATCCTCGGGGAATTGGCTCTACATAGAGCCTGTAGATCGCGAACTGTACGAGGGTTCCCCGCCCCCGACAGTTCCACACTAGGCAATTCATTTGTTCTGACGGGGCGCCACTGCTGGCCCCGCCAGTTTACTAGCGGCCCCATGGCTAGTTGCCTCCAAGTTTCCTCCCCTTCCCGCGCTACATGCATCATCCTCCGTGTACGGCCTTTCCTTTTTGCCTTTCTTCTACTTGCCACCCTCTGTCCCCTCCCCATACGGCACCAGACCCTTGCCTTCGTGCATCATAGCCTGAACTGGTAGGCCCCCGGTGAGATGTCGTTTCCCCAAAATGGAGTCATTGTAGTCCATGGAATCCACCGCGCTTCCAAATGAAACCTGGAGCGTGTCCAGCCCCCATATAGCAGGGATCATATCCTCTCCCCTTGGCTTGTCACGGATCACAAGTTCCCCATCCTTCTTAACAGCAGCAGATTTTTTGGGCTGTGATGTTGTCTTCTTCTTCCGCGGTCTCACCGAGCCCTTTCCCGCTTCACACTCATGTGCTTCAAACTATTGTTTCATAAGTTGCACTTTGCTGCACTCAGGTTGCTCCGTGCCCAGCCATAGCCGCATTTTCTCAACATGGTTAGCCAATTGGTCGTCCTCCTCTTGCGGTGCCGTCGCCTCATTTTCCTCAAAACCATCCATAGCGTCCACCCGGGTTGGTATTTCATGTGAGGCCTGGCGTCTCTCCCTATTAATCCCTGGTGCGGGTGAGCGCGTAGCCAAGGATGCACTCCCTAGAGAGAAGTCCATACTTCGTTTTGCTCGTGGTTGTCCCGGTGATGGCGTAAAGACAACCCTATGATCAAACTTTTTGAACGGAGAACACCTCAGCGTAGAATCATAGGCCTTGGTGGGTAAACCAACCCTCTTCTTCTCGCACGCCTCCTTATCATGTCCCATGAACCCACAGTGAAAACAAAAATGCGGCACCAGCTCATACTTTAACTGGAACTTCAGTCGTTTAGTGGTGCCCTTTGCATTAAACTCCAGCGTCACCTCCTTCTGCAATCTTCTATTATACGGCAGCTTCACCCTCACCCTGAGAAATTCCTAAGTCCCATGGCCCACCCGTGGCACATCCACCTCCAACACCTCGCCCAGGGTTCCTCCCAAGGCTTCTCCATAAACCCGAGTTTGCTTCTTCCATGGCACATCAAACACTCGGACCCAAACCGGGACAGCTTCAAGCGTAGTCTCAGAGGGCTGCTCATCCCTTTTGAAGGGGGTGACTAGCAGAGCATCACCATCGTATATCCAAGGCCCCCCTCTCGCCACAAACCTAAAGTCTCCCTCCGAGAACAGAGATATGATGTAATAATTGTTCTTAACCGGCTTAAACTCAACCCCCGTCCGCAATTGCCAAATTTTCTCAAAGTGCCCAGATAGGGTTTTTGTGCTTGGTCTCCACTGCGATCTGTAGAGCCCCATCAATCTCCATCTGGGTTTGTCCTTCACTTCTACCTCCTCCTCATCATCATCCAGATCTACTGCAACGAAAGCAACATCGTCCATGTCCACCTCACCTGCAAGTTCACCTTCCACTCCCTCCGGCAGAACTCCTTCTGTTGCTGGACCGTCCCAATTGCTGTTCTCCGGCGCATCCTCCTCCCAAGCCTCAGATGAAACCACTCACCTAGACGCCACAATCGCTCCATCGCCGACGGGCTTCGGGTGAGCGAGATCCTCACCGGATCCGCCTTGACCACCCCCACCCTTCATCTTTGGATCGATCTGCGACATCTCTTCCTTGCGGCGACTCTGAGTCGTGATGTGATCTTGAGGTTTCGTAGGCTTCCCCTGGTCTTGTGCGGTGCAGCGCTCAGGGTCTAGGGTTTTTGTATCCCCCGTCCCAGTCGTGCGCCTTGAGGGCATGGCGTGTTCGGACTCCTGAAAAGGCAGGCTTAGACTCGTAGACACCGTGTACATCGGAATCGTGGCCCGGAAGGAGTCCTCCCGGCGATCCGATTCGCTCCCGTCGGAAGGTTTTGGCGGCGACGGCGGGAGGGCGCCCATCGCTAAAACCCTAGACGAAGCAGACCCTCAGCCACAGTGAGAGTTGACTACTGACATGGACTTTTAGAACTCATGAATTAGAAAAAAAATACAGCGGGTCAAAAAAGGGTCAAAGATTTTAAATTTTTTTACTAATTTTTGAAGATGTTGGTCATTTGGAAAACCTTTTGAATTATAAAAAGTGCATAAATTTCCTAAAGTCACGTTTTTGAAAAAAAAATCACCATTTTGAAAAATTTGATGAATTCAAAAAATGTTCATAAAAATTGAAAAACTTCATGAATTCAGAAAATTTTATGAATCTGAAAAGGTTCATGAATCTGAAAAGGCTCGTAATTTCAAAAAAGGCCCGCAAAATGTTTATTTCACAAATTTGAAAAGAAAATCAAAAAATATAAAAAATTCATAATTTGGAAAAAAGATGTAAATTTGGAAAAAGTTCACCAATTGCAAAATAGTTTTGAAATTAAAAAAAGGGGAAAAGATAGAAAATGGAAAAAGGAAAAGGAAAAACCGGAGAAAAACAAGTGAAAACAAAAACACATAAAAGAAAAAACGGTTGGGAAGCTTTCCAAAACCGTTGGGGCTTCTGAAAAAACAGAACTGTAACGACCTTTACATGGGCTGGCCCGTTAAGAATAGGGTTTGCGTCCTGGATCCCTCTCGTCCAACCAATCAATGCTGCAGCGGTGAATTCGCCGGCACACCCTGTAACCCGTGGCCGCGGGACACCGTCTCTCACGCGAAGAATCGCGGTGGACGGTGGTGCCAATGCTAGTCACACACACAACCGGTAACTGCGTCTGCGGCTACAGCCAGCAGCAAAAGCGACGTCGCCAGCAAATATTGTACTACCGCCAACCACTGATCTCGATCACTTTGATACAATGCAAGCCTCCGTCCGTGACTCGGTGATAATTAAGTCTGTATTGGCATGGTAATTTCAGAGCATATATATGAAGAGAGGATTCTGTAGGAACATTTGAAACGCAGATAGACACAAAGGAATTAGGAGATACTATTATTTCTTGAAAGGTTACTCGCTTCATATCTTGAAAACATTTTCACCACTAGACTAATTTTGCTGCAGCTCCCCAAGTGGCCCAAATTCAATGGAGCCAAGAAGGCCTGGAGATCCTTACATTACAGCACAGCCAACACAATCGCCTGCAGGCTAGCTAGCTGCGGCGCGGTTGCCGGTTGGGGGATAAAGAACGAAACAAAATAGCTAGGGAGCAATTCTCATGGCTACCACGCTAAGCTAGCTGCCTAGCTAGTGCTACATGCGAGCGGCTGGATCTCTGGCCAGCCAGCCGGCCGGCCTACTGCGGCCGCCGGGCGTCGGAGGAGGAGGCGAGCACGAAGCGCGAGGCGAAGGTATAGTGCTGACAGAGGTGTCCGGCGCCGGAGATGTCGTCGTCCAGCCTGGAGCCGAAGCCGTCGCGGTCGAAGTTGAGCGCGTAGCTCAGCGGGTCGTACTGACGGCACCGGGACGACGCGCCCGTGGGAGCCGCCGTGCACACGAGCGTCTTGCTCCGCCTCCGCAGCCTCCGTACCAGCCGGGCCAGCGCCAGCCCGAACCCTGCCGGGCCCCGCCGGCCGTGGCACGACGTTGACGACGAGGACGCGTTGCCCGGGTTCCCCATCTCGATCGACCGCTGCTGCTCCGGTTGATTCCGGGAGAATGTATGTATCTTTTGGGTGGTTGGTTGGACTCTTGGAGGCGTAGGTGGGAGATTCCGTGGTGGTGGTGACTGGTGCCGATTTATAGGAGCTGATCCGGCAGTGAGTGGAGTGGAGCGGTGTTGTAGGAGAAGGGGCGGGGTGGTGACTGGTGACGGCGGCAGCGGTTTTGCGTCTCCCATGTGCTCCGGACGTACGAGCACGTATACAAAAGTACACTCTACTGGAGCGAGCGTAGAGTAGGTGTGCTTCTTTCTTGGTTTATTATTGTACTCTACCTAGATGATAAACCAATCAAAGTGGCTTCAACTACAAGGATAAGCCACGATCCCCCTCTTTGCATCTACTCTACCTAGCCATACTTCAGTAGTCTAGTGAGCAAGTCTCGAGCGAGTAGCTTTCTTGATTGGAAAAGAGAATTAACTGCTGAACCTAGTTAGTTAGTGTAGCTAACACTATGCATGATGATTAGGGAGCAGCAAGCTTGATGAGCTCCAGGAATCAAGGGATGCTGTGTGTGAGCAGCACTGCAGCAAGCTAGCCGGCCCTCCAGCCAAGCATCGATTAAGCATTTCCTAACAAGAAGGGTTTACATTCTACAAACTCAGGACGGACCCATGAATAAACTAAGCGTACGTGGACACGTAGGGACGGCCCGTAGAAGCATGCATGTGCATGCACATTGCCGATGCATGGGACTTGACCGAGAAAATAGAACAGCTCTTCCACCTTTCGCTCGTACCGAGGTGGAGACGGCGGTTGGCAGTTGGCAGTGGGGCGGTGCGTGCGAGCGAGCGCCCGCCGGCCGTGTCCCGCGGGCCTCTGCATGAGTGCATGCGTCCGAGGAAAGGGTGGCAAAGCAAGCGCACTGCCCACGTCGGTCCGATCGAGGCTGACGGACGTGGCGGCCACGAGCCCTAACGCGCCAACCTCGTACGTATCCCAGGGTTCACTCCAACGAGAAGATCACGATCGAGCCCGATGCTGGTCTATCAAGCAAAGGTTACTGCTAGGGGTCACTACACTTCACCCGGTGCGTGTGTGTGGGATTTGGAACGAGGGATGAGGAGATTCTTAATTTGATCTCGTTTCTTTCATGTGCACTGTGGTGATTAACCGGCCGGACGCATGCAGTTCGATTAATGAATTCATTATTGCTTCCCTTAGAGAGTAAATAGCATAAAACTACTACTTTACAGGCTATGGTTTCAAAAAACTACCGGTTTTAAGTTTTTCTCAGATAACTACCAAGTAGGTGGTCGGCTGTTTCAAAAAACCCAAATTTCGCGTTGCGAACTTTTTAAACCGACTTATGACAGGTCGGACCCACTTCTAAACAATCCGTTAGTTGACAGTTTTATTTGACCGTTAACTTATTGTGGGATCCACGTGTAAGATGTCTTCTCTTCCTCCTACCATTTCTTCTCTCCTTATCTCTTTCTTTCCCGTCTCCTCCTCCCGACAAAGGCCCGACCATGGCCACCCCCACCACGCCCCGCGCCCAAGAGCAAGGTCCGGCCGCCGCGAGCCGCCCCCAGGAGCAAAAGCCGCCGCGAGCCGCCGCGCGCCGAGCACATGTTGCCATGAGCAGCGCCGCGCCCAGAGCACCTGTTGCCGCGAGCAGCGCGCCAGCCCAGAGAAGCGGCAGCGGCCAGCAAGGAGCTCCGCCTGGACCCAGCCCGTCGGCCGCCTGGAGAAGCCCCGCCTTTCGTGCTGAGGAACGCTGCGGCCGAGCCGCCTCCTTCCGCCTGGCCCGCAACCTGGACGCCGGTGTTATTCCTGTCGCGACGGAAGGAGCTCCACGCGTCACCCCGGACGGAAGGGAGCTCCACGGCGGTGCCATGGCTGCTGCCCGGCGACCCTCACGCCGGCTGCTGGCGCACGGCCACGGGGAGGGACCCGATTGATTTTTCAAAAGTTTGCAGGGACCCGATTGCGTTTTGAAAAGTTTGCAGGGACCTGATGGCATTTTCAAAAGTTTACAGACACTGGCATGTGGGACCCACATGCCAGTTAACGGTCAAACAAACGGTTAAATAGACGGATCGTTTAGGTGCGGGCCCGATCTGTCATAAACCTGTTTAATTTTTTAACAACGAAGATTTTGGGTTTTTTGAAACAGTCGACCACCCATCTGGTAGTTATCTGAGAAAATTTTAAAACCGGTAGTTTTTTGGAACCCTAGCCTGTAAAGTAGTAGTTTTATGCTATTTACTCTCCCTTAGAGCATCTCCAACAGACGCCCAATATTAACGTAAAATCACAAGTTTAGCGCGCACGGAGTTAAAAGTAGCACTCTAGCGGACGCGGCATAATAAAGCACGCTGTAAAAAGAGTTGAGCGCGCCAGAAGAAACTGGACCGGAAGCTGGATATTTGGGGCGTGAGCTCCCGCGCGCTGAACTTCTCCCTCGCGCTGAACTCCTCGCGTGCGCCTACCGGTAGCCTCCTCGCGTGCGAGCGCCAGCCGGCCACGGGCGGCGGGCGCGAGTCTGCCCGGCCCGACAGCGGCGTGACCGGGGAGGAGCGCCACGGCCACGGGCGGCAGCGGGCAGGGGGAGGAGCACGGCGGCGCCACGGCGGGCGAGCGGAGGAGGAGCAGGCCACGGCGGGCGGGCGGCTGCGGGCCACGGCCACGGCGGCCCGTGGCCATGACCATGGCGGCGAGCATGGCACGGCGGGCGGAGCGCTGCTGCGGGCTACGGCCACGGCGGCCCGTGGCCATGACCAAGGCGGCGAGCGTGCCACAGGCGGCGAGCTGGGTACGAGCGCGTGTGGTTAATTTTGGGCGTTTGCTGGAGATGTCACCGTTGTTAGCTGGGCAGTATATTTTTGGGCGTCTGCTGGAGATGGTCGGTCATGCGGGGCGCTAAAACGCTATTTTGGCGCTGTAAAAAAAGTTTAGCGCGCGGCTTCGTTGGGCGCCTGTTGGAGATGCTCTTATATGCTACTGCTGACCTAGCTAGTTTTTGTCGTTGGAGAGAATAATCAAACTGTCGAGGGATATGGACACAACGGTCGGGAGACAGGGAGCATAGGGCATGTCACTAAGAGAACATGTACAGCGGTGCGCCATAATCCGTCTCAAACGTCTGGACAGACAGCCCGGTCAGTAACCGATCACAAAGTATGCATCCAAACAGGCTTCTTAAATGTGTCGCAAATGTCCTAGTAGATCGGCACCTCTCATATCCAACCCAAATCTAGGGCGGATATGGGGCACCCGGGCGCGTCCGCCATTTCAGACTCACGATGGGGTCCTACAGAGGATCGTTGGAAACCCGGCGGTCCGACGGACGTCTCCTCTGGTGGGTGGGGGGTGTGAACGCCATGTGGCCCTGCTCCGGCTCGTCGCCGGAGGCCAAATTCGGCTATTTAAGCCGGTCTTCCCCAACCCTAACCACATCCACCTCACCTCTCTCTGCGCCGCCAGCCCAAGCCCATCCACCTTTCTCCCGCTCCGCCGCTCTTCCCACGCCCTCCGGCTTTGCCATGGTTCGGCAAAAGAAGACCCGTATGCTATGCTCACGCTGAAGCGACAGTTCCAGATTGAGCAGGATATCTGGGCGAGGCGCGCCGCCCGCATCGCTGCCGGCCTACATATGAACTCGCCGCAGCCGGAGGAGGAAGAGGAAGAGGAGCAACAGCCGGCTCCGATGGAGGTAGCTGATCCAGAGGAGGATGAAGCGGAGCGGACGGAGGAGGAGCTGGCGCCGGCTCCAGGCTTCAACATGGAGGACCTGGTGGCGGAGTTTGAGGGCGACCAAGCGGCCAAGATGGATGAGCAGTAGGCCATTCCGGAGTCCATCCATGATGATGCTTATGTGGAGGTCAACGGGCAGTTCATCCGACAAGAACTGACGGCGACTGACGCGCTCTTCGATGAGGTGGAAGCGAAGATGGAGGCGGAGGCCGACGTGAAGAGCCGAAGGATCTAGAGCTACGGCTGTCGCTCATGTACTCGGAGCCAGGCATAGAGATAGTGTGCATCTCCAACGAGGATTAGGGTATTATAGGTTTTAGTTGATCTACATAGCACGTGGATTTCGTCGTTTGCATGGTTTTCTACTGAACTAAGGTTTGTAGTATGAGGTATCCGAATACAGAAAAACAAATTTGAGACGTGACTGGATACGGCGGGCGTATCCGCCGATATTTGGCGGATATTTGAGGGGTCGAATTTGTTGTCCGCGCGGTAAGATGCTCTAACTATAACGGTGCTCTAGTTTGTCTGTCTGCCTGGCGTTGTTATAAAGCGGAAGGACGAGTCTACGTAGCGGCCGGCTGCTCGCTGCGCGAGCGGCCGGCCTAAAATAGAAATTTTTTATCCGCTAGCGTCTGCTCTGCATAGACATGCATGTGTGTAATTTTTGTCCGCTAGCGCATGTATCTTTTAGCATTTAATACATTCACACCGGTCACAATCAGTTGGAAAAAACAGATCACATATGCATTTGTTTCAGTTTTCAAATTTTCAAAAAGCTATATCTTCCAAACCGTGCGTCGGAATTAAGATCTGTTTTCACCGCTGGAATCCTCGCGACGTGCTCTTCAAAACTATATCCCGCATGGGGATGTTTCGACGAACTAGTCTTCCTGCCAACTAAACATCAATGTGTGTGCAACTAGACTAGGTTGCCGCGCCAACTGAGCATATGTGTGTGCCAAAAAAGTCCTGCCAACTAAACATCAATATGTGTGCAACTAGACTAGATTGCCGCGCCAACTGAGCATATGTGTGTGCCAAAAAAGTCCTGCCAACTAAACATCAATGTGTGTGCAACTAGACTAGATTGCCACGCCAACTAAGCACATGTGTGTGCAACTAGTGTCCTGCCAACTAAACATCAGTGTGTGTGCAACTAGACTAAATTACAAGCCAACTAAGTATATGCGTGTGCAATTAGTCTTCCTGCCAACTAAACATCAATGTGTGTGCGACTAGACTACATTACAAGCCAACTAAATATCAATGTATGTGCAACTAGACTACATTACAAGCCAACTAAACATCAATGTGTGTGCGATTAGACTACATTACAAGAGGAGATTGCACATCGACTTTCGTCGAGGCAATAGACTAGTCGCACATCAAAGTTGTCGTGGTTGCTAGGTTGTAACCTCATACAAAGGCGCAGCTCCAAACATTAGTTTGGAAAAAAGTTGCACGATGTAGTAATAAAGTTGCACAATGCAGTAATAGAGTTGCACTATATAGCTCCAAAGTTGGCATCGAAAAAAATTCGTCAAAATATACCCATGCGGGATCTAGTTTCAAAGATCTCGTCGCGAGGATTTCAATGATGAAAAAGGATTTGAATTCCGACGCGCGGTTTGAAAGATATAGCTTTTTGAATTTTTAAAAACCCGAAATAAATGCAGATGGATCTGTCTTTCTTAAACTAAAGGAGCAATGTGAACGTATTTAATGCCGGAGTTAATGCCACGCCTACATGCACTAGCAGACAAATAAATTACCACATACATGCGCTGTGAGAGCCGGCCGCTCGGTTCGACTAAAAGGTGCGCGGCCACTTTTTAGATTTCAGAAAAGCGGAAATAGGGGCGTGGTAATTTCGGAAAAGCAGAAGATAGTGGCTGCTACTGGATCCAACTGAGCAGCAGTTTACCTAGAAGCACATCATCTCCAGTCGCCGGGGAATATACACGCCGGGTCCATGCGGCCGCACGCACCGATCATGAACTCTCGGTCTCGTCAGATCAGCCATGCATGTGCAAACAGAAACAGTGGGAGCACACATGGTTTCACGAGCCCCGTCACATGCGCGCACGCACATCACACCATCCGTCGTTGCTCATGGCTGACGACATACGACCGCTGAATTACCCTACTCCACATTCTCATCCCTCATCTGATCGATCCGGGTACTGTTTCAGACCCACACCAGGTTCTACAGATCTAGAGACAGGGAGGCGAACGTCTTCCCCACACCACGTCATTTCCGGGATCCCGTCCACGTCGGCC
Organism: Aegilops longissima; assembly: GCA_021605205.1. NCBI lineage: Eukaryota > Viridiplantae > Streptophyta > Magnoliopsida > Poales > Poaceae > Aegilops > Aegilops longissima. The sequence continues at coordinate 754,076,024 of CM038682.1, read as the reverse complement.
AGCCCATTTGTCCTGGTCCAATTTGTAGGTGAGCAGGGTGGCACGCATCACCCCGTTGCTCCACCAGATCAGATCCTACGCCGTTGGCCGAATTTCATACTCCCTCCGTTCCAAATTACTTATCGTGGTTTTAGTTCAAATTTAAGCTAAAACCACAACAATTAATTTGGAACGGAGGGAGTAGCTCATTTGAACTTATGTTGAAATTTATCATTTGATGCATGATGATGTGGTGGGTAGCTAGGCACGTCCACCATTCCTGGTTTTGTGGCGCGTTTGATGCAAACCTTTTTCGGAATTTTGGCCGTTGGCGCAAGCGCGGAAAATTCCTCAACCACATCTCTCTAGCCTATACTGGATGTGGTGGACATGATGAGCCTTGCCTCTTAGACATGGACTCGAGCAAAGCCGGAAATGAAGCCGATTGCATCTTTGTTGTTGTGGCTGAGCGACGGAAACATACTTACAATAACCTTAGTGTGCGTTTCGATGCTGCTCTGGCGAGCCCTACCAAATCACGGAGATGCCAAAAAAATTCGCACACTATCCAACCGCCCTTGTTCCATCCTTAAGTTGGCGGAAAACTAAACTGCAGAAGCGCATGCATTTTGGGCATGCCAAAAAATTGGTTCCCAACCAAACAGGTGCCCCGAGTTCGGTCAATGCTAATTTTTTGATGAGGCATCTATAGGCTCCAATCCAAACAGCCCCTTAGCCCCTCTCATCATTACAATGCTATGGCAAGCAGACATGACTATGTGAGTTATGGCGGAGATATACTAGTTACAAAAGGTGAGCAGATGATGGCGAAATGACATAGTTTGGATGACAGCGAAGTAGAGCGACGACAAAAATTGGGATAGTTTTCACAAGAGGCAAATATATACGCAAGGCGGGGGAAGTTGACACCATGTCTTGTTACATGGCGAGAAGGAGAAAGGACAGTGATGCCTGCAGAGGAAGCAAGTGGGAGAGTGCAAAACACCATTAGGTTGATATGCCTTGCTACGTGAAAATTATTTGAGTACCACTGGCCCAAGACACATGTTCAGAAAATAAAATGACCATTTGATTAATATATTACATGATTTTTTCCCCGTAGAAATGAACGTGCACCCAACTACTAGTACAAATAATTTAGGGCATTGGCGCGTCTTTAGAGCAACATTTGGAACACAACTTTCTTGATGATGTGTTACTTACCAAAAAGAAGACTATGGAACATATTTTTCAAAATGAATTTTACACTTCCCAAGTGGGCAGTTTCTTCCATATGATTTTTTTTTGAGAAAGTTCTGTATTAAATTATTCATGTTCAAAGCTGAAAATGAAATTGAAGGCCACAAATTCAATTTCTTCTGTGGGCCAACTGTTAGGCATATGTGTCCAATCTTTCATGCTACGGATCCTCGTCCCAGCCCATCTAGCGTCACCGATCGATATTTCCAACGCTAAAAACATGAGCCCAGCCCATCTTGCCTCCGTTGGTTTGTTGTTGCAAAGTTGAAACTGTGGTGGCGGGCCCCTGGTGGTGTGCAATGACGGGCAGCAGGTGGTTCGTTCCATGGTCTTCTGCGGCGCCAGCCATGCCTAGTTCTCCTTCATGGTTCTTCGTCAGAGTCCGAGTTGCGCTGCCTGGTCACCTGTGGCTGGGTTTGATGCGGACCTTCATGCATCTCGACACGGCCTCTTCGGTGTGGTTTGGGTTGACGACCGCCTTCGGTGCAGTCGGAGTCGTTTGCTCAGGGTTTAGGGATGAAGATGACGCCTCTAGGGGAGGAGAGATGACGATGACACATGTGTGCTATCTCGACGAGACCCTCTTTGGGGTGCTGTGTGTGGGATCTTATCTGTTCTGCTCAGCCGTTGTGATGATTTTCGCCCGGTTCTCCATAATCAATCGGGCAACATGATTTTTTCGCTCGGTTTTTCCCCAATTAACCGAGCAACTGTTTTCTTCTTAATGAATGCAGGGTAACTACCATTTTTTTCAAAAAGGTGACGAATTACCCTTCCCCGATGAAAGTATTTATAAGAGAAAAAATACGACATGACGAAAGGGAAAAAATAGGTTCTGATGGTTTTCGCCCGGTTCTGCGTAATCAACAGGGCAACATGATTTCCGCTCGATTTTCCCCAATTAACTGAACATCTCTTTTCTTCTTAACTAGAAGAATGCCCCGCGCATTGCTGCGGGAGTTTGTATGAAATAAAAAGTGGTCTGAACTAACCAACCAAGCTAATGGCTTTACAATTTCTCCTAGAAGGATAATTTGTTTATCAATATTTTGAAAATAAATAAATAAATTTACATCTCTATGTGTAAGTGCATAATTGGATGAAAACAAAACAAAATATTATTTGAATTGACTGAATAATTATAATTCAGAAAAGAAAATTCTTTCTTTGGGATTCCTGGCATTCTACGACTCTTTTCCAGACTAATTAGGAATTCTTTTCTTGGTCATTGAGATTCGTGGATAATTTAGAGTACTACTTAGGGATAAATCGTACCTCTTTTTTTATCCCCTCGAACAAATCAAAATGATTGAAGTTTTTCTATTTGGAATCGTCTTAGGCCTAATTCCTATTACTTTAGCGGGATTATTCATGACTGCGTATTTGCAATACAGGCGTGGGGATCAGTTGGATCTTTGATTGAGTCATTTTTTATTTGGCAGTTTTCTGGATGTTAAATACCATTGGGTGGGTTACTTTTTATTGGCATTGGAAACATATCACATTATGGCAGGGCAACGTTTCACAATTTAATGAATCCTCCACTTATTTGATGGGATGGTTAAGAGATTACCTATGGTTAAACTCTTCACAACTTATCAATGGATATAATCCTTTTGGGATGAATAGTTTATCGGTATGGGCGTGGATGTTCTTATTTGGACATCTTGTTTGGGATGCATGCGCCACTTTCTTTCATAGTGCTAGTACTGGACTATGACGCATGCATGCATCAATTTTTAATCGATTAAAACACTCTTTACGCATCATTTACTATATGCACTGCATGCATGCGTTGGTGGCTCTTAATGGGTGGATCCAATGGCTAATTTAGTCCGATCGAGTATATCCAACGGCTAAACTAATTTAGGTGATGTGGCTCAAGGAGAAGCAAGAGAATTCCTAGTAGTGGGGGCTAGCTATTTAGATATAGTAGAGTAGTCCGATCGAGTATATCCAGCGGCTAAACTAATTTAGGTGATGTGGCTCAAGGAGAAGCAAGAGAATTCCTAGTAATGGGGGCTTGCTATTTAGATATAATAGTCTTTTTTTCTTAACTAGAAGCTAATGGCTTTACAATTTCTCCTAGAAGGATAATTTGTTTATCAATATTTTGAAAATAAATAAATAAATTTACATCTCTATGTATAAGTGCAGAATTGGATGAAAACAAAACAAAATATGCATGCATGCGTCACTTTCTTTCATAGTGCTATTACTGGAGTATGAGACACATGCATGCATCAGTTTTTAATTGATTAAAACACTCTTGACGCATCATTTACTATATGCACTACATGCATGCGTTGGTGGCTCTTAATGGGTAGATCCAATGGCTAATGTAGTCCGATCGAGTATATCCAACGGCTAATCTAATTTAGGTGATGTGGCTCAAGGAGAAGCAAGAGAATTTCTAGTAGTGGGGGCTAGCTATTTAAATATAGCAGAGTAGACCGATCGAGTATATCCAACGGCTAAACTAATTTAGATGATGTGGCTCAAGGAGAAGTAAGAGAATTTCTAGTAACGAGGACATAGCTATTTAGATATAATAGATGAGTGCAGGATAACTGCCATTTAAATAAAAGGTGATGAATTACCCTTCCCTGATGAAAGTATTTGCAAGAGAAAAAATACAACATGGCGAAAGGGAAAAAACAACCTATTTGTGTATTTGGAGATGGGAGGTATCGATCCCCCTTCCTCTTATTAGCATACATAAGTGCTCTACCATTTGAGCTACATCCCCAATTTCTATTATGCAAACTAATCTAGAATATTTATATATTAGTGAGCTGTTATTGAGAATTAACCTGCAAGTGCAAATACACATACATTGTTTTTCTCTGGCTACCTTGATCATGTACGTGGAAGCGTGTGTGCAATCGTGTGGTCATGGCCAGTTTGATGATCTGTAGGAGTTGAGCTGTTCATAGACGTACGAATTGTGTTGTTTCCTTTCAGAAAATGACTGAAGGACATCAAAGGAGCCATCAAACTGACAAGTGTGGACCAGTTTCACATCAACAACAATGGGCGCTCCAGGAGCACCTAAACTTAGAGCAACTCCAACGCGTCAACCCATTTCATCCGCGCGCGTCTGTTTAAATAGCGGCGGACAGAAAAATCGGCCCAACGCGCCGACTCAAACGGACGCGCGTCCGCTTTTCATCCGTATTCGCGGCCCAATTTTGAGCCAATTTGCGTCAATGCGGACATGAGACGGACATGCGCGCCACGCGTCAATTACTCCCCCTGACCCGCCTGTCGGTGGCAACGCGTCTACCATTTTTCTTCATTTCCAAAAGACGCTACCGCCCGCTCGTGCTCCCGGCCGTTCGCCATGGACGACGCCCTCGATGCCGCTGCCAAGGTGAAAGAAGTGACTCTCGCTAGCATGATGACGGGGTGGAGATCATGAAGGTGGACCTCAACACCGTGTCGCCGAGGAAGAGGCTGTGGTTCAAGAAGATGCAGGGCAACATGCTCAAGTTCGACGACAAGTGATCTATGGCGGCGAGCGCCATCTCTTTTTGTATGTCGACAAGTGTGCTGGCATGACCATGGTCGAGATGGCCTGGTCGAATTCCCGCCCCTTTTTGTGTGCTGATAAGTGCGCCGGCATGAAGTGTATGGTGTTCTTTGGAGCTGGCATTGCATGCCGGCCGACATGAACTCTGGGCCACGGCATGGCCGCTGGCATGATCTACGGCCGCGGGCCTTTTTAAATTTGTGCGCGGAAATGAAATGGGTTGCGGGCGTTGGGTGCACTGCCGACCCCAATCATAAACAAGATGGACGCCAATCGGGTGGCTGACCCAAACGGACAAAAAACAGACAAAATCGCCGTCTATTTAGGTCAGCGCGTTGGAGTTGCTCTTAGGTGCTTGCGTGCGAGCTCGGCCGCTGGATCAAGATCGAACGGTCATCTGAGCTAGGCCGTTGGATCAAGAGAAATAAAATCTAGGATTTCCTTATAAACGTATTCAGCGGAGTTTTTTTTTCTTCTGCTGACTTGATGGCCTTATCACAAGGCTGCGTTCAAATTGCTCCCACAGATCGTGGATCGTGCTATCCCTGCCGCAGGAACATAAGTCAGCTATTTGTTGTTGAATTCCGAGTCGAATTCTGTTTGGTCGCCAGGTAATACTCCCTCCATTTCAAAATAAGTGTCTTGAGCTTAGTACAAATTTGTATTAGAGCTAGTACAAAGTTGAGACACTTATTTTGGGACGGAGGGAGTACAAGTTGGTTCTGTTTCATCATGGCAGATCATCATGGTGCTAATAGCAGCTGGCCGGACCTTCCGTGGGACCTCCTTGACCGCGTCCTGCAACACCTCGAGCTCCCCGGAGCCCTTGCCGTGTCAGCCGTGTGCACCTCATGGCGCTCCGCCGCGGCGGCTTCCGGCGTCCCTCAGTCCGGCATGCCCTGGCTTGTGTCCCGCGACCGCGATCCTCTCACGAAAACGAAAGGCAGCGAGTTCCGGAACGCCCTCGATCCCGATAAGATACACATGGTTAGTCATCCCCAAGGCCGGCGTGACCTCTCCTGGTGTGGAGCCTCCCATGGCTGGCTCATTGCCTCGGACGAGCTCTCCAACCTTCTGCTCTGCAACCCCTTCACGTCGGCCACGATCCCTCTCCCGCCTATCACTGATCTGGAATGCGTGGAGGGAGTCCACCACGACAACGACGGAAGCATTGCTGGCTACAATTATGGAAACTCTGACAAGCTTATCTCTCCTCCAGATGACATTGGCCGCTGGTTCTACCAGAAGGTGGTCTTGTCATGCGATCCATCTCCATCTCATGACAGTGGTGGCGAGGGTAGTGACTATATTGCACCATGGCCATCTACGGCAATAATCAGATTTCTTTTGCGAGAGCAAGAGAGAACCGCTGGCGACATGCCACGACGTCGACTCCTGGTGAGATGGGCAAGGATTCATACGCCGATTGCGTCCACCGCAACGGCAGATTCTACACGGTGACGATGCGTGGGGTGGTCGAGGCATGGGATCTTGACAAAGGGCCGCCGCATCAACCAAGCAAACAGGCGATCATCGCCGACGGGGACGGAAGACACCGGAGGATTCTCACCCGGTTCCTGGTGTCCACCCCCTGGGGTGGTCTCCTGGAGATACGAACCCAGCGGCACGCCGATCATCCTAGGAGTAGGACTGTAGGAGGGTCATTGTTGAGGCGTTTGAAGTCGATGTCGAGGAGCGCAGGCTCGTCAGGCTGAGCTCTGCCACGGCCTTCCGGGAGCACGCGGTGTTCGTCGGGTTGAATGAGTCCGTATGCTTGGTTGCCAAAGAGTGTCCGGGGCTAAGGCCCAACCATGTCTACTTTGCCACGCCTTGGCTGACGCATGAAGAAAATTTTGGTCTCCAGGGCTGGAAAGGGGTGGTGATTTACGACTTGGAAAGCCAGACGTTCGAGCAAGTTCTTCATGCATCTAAGCATTCTGTATTTTGTCCCCAGCAAGTTTGGTTCATTCCAAATATCTGAAAGAAGACCATACACCTTGATCTCGTCAGGTTGTGGCTGTTCTGCTAAAACTATTACGTAGTTATGTTTGCTTGGTTTTATGTTAGATACTTGCCTCGGCAAACATTACAGTGTTGTTCAGTTCAATGTATTTTGTGGCCATGCTTGTGTCTCCATTTTACTCGGTCGTCATTTTCACGGAAAGAGAAAAGGTAGTGTCACCTTTGTTGGAAATATTAGCACTTTTTCGATTAGATTTATCCACGAGTAAACAGTAAGAATGGCATAAAAGTAGTGTCACCTTTGTTGGAAATATTAGCACTTTTCCGATTAGACTTATCCACGAGTAAACAGTAAGCATGGCATAAAAGGTATGCATCAACCTTCTATGAGCAGCACATATGTACACGAGGGATGAACAGATCATACCCTCCGGTTGGCCAGGCCAACGCGGCGGCGGCAGCAGCAGCCTCAGAGTCGTCTGTGGCCTTCTTCTTAGCGGCGGCGTCGTCTGCCATGGTGTCGATGCAGAGGAAGCAGAGGCGAACGGGTGCCAAGTCCGCTATAGAATTGTTTGTCTATCACTTCGGCAACGCAGGTCATTTCTTTAGAAGATCGATACTGGTAGTTGCTTGCGGTGTCTGAACAAGTTTCGAAAAAACTACTGTGTCTGCATTTTCCTAAAGATTGTTGTGAGGCTGATAGTGATATCTTTCCAATAACTGACTCAGCAGGTTCAATTGAGGTATCATTCGATTGATATTTCGAACCGTGTAGTGGTTAGGATCCTCTTATTGCCGTCAAGGGCTATTTTGGTCGATTCCAGCCAGAGAGTTATGAATAGAAATAGCAGACCTGATTCGAGACAACAGGAAGTTCCCGTTTACAGATCTACATTTCTCAGGTTCAGGCTATTCATGGAGTCGATCACCACCACTTGAGATAGACGATCAACTTCATTAAAGAAGCAGTCATCTCTATACAGGAAGCAGCATGTTTTCTATGGTCCTATGAAAAGGTTCCAGTGGGTTTCTCTTGCTGAATGGTGGTAAAACACCAGCTTTCATTCCTCACTGCAAGCTACTCTTTTTGCTGCTTTTTCTCACTCTTTGCCTGGGCCAACGATAGATTAGTCTCTGGGTCGGTCAAGTGAGAAATTGGCGAGATTAGTTAAGGAAACTGGGACTTCTGATTGTTCGCGAGGGATGGCTGAATAACCTACTTTGCTTTCCATTTAGGGTAATAGGATGCCACTACTTGACCTTGCTTGTCCAGACACAAGATAACCTATAGTTTGGGTACTGCCCTTCGTGGTGCTTGCTTTCCGATAATCCGTAAAGCTTTAGCTTTCAGAGAAGAGATTTCAGTATCCGATTGCTTTTCTGACTGGAATTCTCTAGTTCACTTCACTTCTACGCAATGTCATTTCTTGATTCAAATTACTTATTTTCTGATTGGAATTTCGATCTCTTGGCAACATGTTTCGCTTCTGCTGAGGACAAATTGAACAAGCTACTTCTCAAACCAAGTCCGGGTGGGCTTTTGAATTCAGAGAAGGGAATTCCAATTCTGATTCTAGTCTCTGTGCTCTGTTCAGTTCAGTTCAAGATGGGAAAGTATTGCTTGTTTCCTCTCCCCTTTCTGTCCCAACCTTCATTCCTGCTTTTCCGCCAATTCACTAATTTCATTAGTTAAGATCCAACACTTATATCCCTTATATATATATATATATATATATATATATATATATATATATATATATATATATATATATATATATATTTCCATAGTTCCTGATTTGGTATCTTTCTTGTCGCACTTGATGAAATCCCTTTCTTTTCTTCTTGGCATACAGATTGGATTCTTGTTGATCCAATCGAACTCTTGAATTGAGGGTGGCCGTGAAAGAATCACTGTTTTGATGATATGAATGAAAACAAGAGATTTCATTCTTCATGGCATATTTCAAGACTAGGGTACCTGCATTCTAGGTCTAGGACTTGTTGCTTGGATCAGTTCCTTTAGAAACAGTTTTCCTCTTCTTCAATCTCGAATCCCGAAGGGGGCTCTAGTTGCCAAGTAAGAAAAGATCTCGGTAGTTCAATTCATGCATGTGAAAGCTTATCTGCGGATCTGATGATACTTGCCACTACTTGACCGAAACTAGGACTTGAGGAGGAATGAAATTCTAAGGAAATCAATCAACTAATTGAAATAGTAATATCGGTATCGAACTCGGAGAAGGGCCGGCCTAAGCGCCCTCTTGAGACTTGGACTCGAAAGAGGAAAGATTAGTGGGTCAATAACCAAGTTCCCGATTGGATTCGATGTCTGATCAAGCCAAAGTAAGCAAGTTCGGATTCGAGTTTCCTTTTCATTTGGAATTCAAGTAGGATTCCACATCCACTCGGTATTCTAGCTTTACCAAGTCTTTTCTTCACTCTTTAGAGGAAAGTATGCTTTAGATTTGCTCAGTGATACAGGTATGCTTGCCAACCCTGCTGCATTGTATTGATCTCTCCACAGGATTGAACTTGGATCTGGGAAAGGAGGCTTAAGAAGAATATGACTCCATATTAGTAGTAGTATGTTGCACTAGACTCATATGATTAGGAAGCGATAGAAGTTATCGAAAGCAAAAAGTATAGGGGCAAGAAAAGGGTTTGAAAGTTCATTCTCACCCCTACAAACTTTCTTTTCTTCTTGGCGTACAGAATTCTCTGCCTTTAGTCACCCTTAGCGCGAACCATCTTCTTTTTGAAGGACGGAGTCGAGGCTCCTATCTATTCGTAACACTTGCACGATGAACTATTTGTCCCACTATCTCCCTTTCCATGAGACCTACTGTACCCCTTTTCTACCTATACTTGGCTAGACTCGTGAACCTCGATTTACGTACATTCACCTAATTTACTAACGTTATTGCCTGCAATCGAGCAAATACCAATAAGACATTGATCTCTAAGGAGCTGTTACGAAGTGTCGCAGTCGCTGCTAACGGTAGGATTTTCTATCATGTTTTTTTTCATTAACGTGCTTGCACCCACTAGTTTACTGCTTGCTTTAGCTTAGCTTTCCCGAAACCATCAACTCTAGCTTTTTGAGCAGGTTTTTACCAATCTGGTATCCGCTGCTGATCCATATTCTAAGATACCCGCTTTCTTTACGATAGTATCCTGTATGCTGACAAGATCCATGAAGTAAAAAGGAGGGATATGGACTCCATCCTATAAACTCAATATATAGAGGCTACTCCGGAAACAGGAAGAAACCACACTCAGCATACAACATCGACTCGTCTTAGATAGGCTTTTCTAAATACTCAATTCTACTATTATGTACTTGACTTGCTAGGAATTGGATGAAACTATTAATGCATCCCATTATTTATTTCTTCATTCAGCTATGAGAGCTAGAAATTGATAGAATTTATCCATTCTACTTCCTCCACTTCTTTAAAAGCTTCTCCAATCACACTTATTACAATCTCACACACTTCTTCTTCTTCCTGACCTTGAGCGCAGCGCTGAAAATCCAATATAGATTTCGTGATATATCAGGTATAGTGGTTTGAACCAGCTCATGCTTCAGTCCAAGTGTTTGCCGTACGCCTTCCTTAAAGGGCTTAGCTTAATCAGTAGTGGTCCTATCACGGGTGTCACATTCATTTTGACCTATCCGGGAGACCCTATTTGATTAAGAGATCCATGTGATGCTAGAATCCGTCACTAAAGCACCGTATTGAGAAATAGATACCCAGTGAGGAGTAGATGAGGGCAGTGAAATCCATCTAAAGAATGCCGTGGAAATGCTACTTGTTGAATATCAAAATATAGGATATCGAAGGTGATGCGGCGCTAGCTCATCTTAGAAGTGAGGTGAAAGATTTCTTTGATTTCGCGATCGATCCTATTTTGCTGGTGAGAAAGCAGAAAGGATTGGAAAAAGTACCAACTTCTTGTAATTCTGTATGCCAGCTCCTATCATATGTGCTAAGAGGCGTTAAGCGGCCCGGGACTCTTATTTATGATCTTGTTTAGGATTGGAAGAGTGGAAAAGCTAAGGTACATCAGCATGGGTTCTATTCTCATCTTTCAAGTACCTACCCTGGTATCACCTATGTAGATTGGTGGGGCTTTAGGACGGACTCCAAAGTTGACTGTTGAATCTTAGTATGTATGGCCAAGGCTCACTCATTCAACCCATGAAAAGCGAGTCTTGAGCGAAGGAAGAATAGTTGCAGGATCCTGGGTTCGGTATGATCGTTCCTCCAATTCATACTAGCTATGATCTTTCCCTGCTTAGAGGATCCAGCAGAAGGGACCTACCTATGGCGATAAAGAACCCACCTATGGATGGCTCCTCGAACAGCTTTGAGCTTCGCTTCACCGGTGTAACACAAGTGGTTCCTGGGCTTTAACTAACTAAGTCTGGCAGTGATTTTAGGTTGGTTTCATGGTTTCTTCATTCTTGTAGCCTGTGTTGCATGTGTTTGCAGTAGCTTTGCAGATTTAGGACGATTGGCAACAGCCGTTGACCGTCTATCTTCTTCCCAGTTCCTAGATACAAGATTCTAGGCTTTGAGCAATGCAAAATGATTGATAGCCAGGAAGGCATTTCACTAGGGTTCCTTTGGTGGAACTAATTCTTTCTCTCTTTTCTTCATATCATAATTGAATTGATACCTAAATTCAAAGAAGAAATCAAGAGACAACGTTCCTGTTCCAGTTGGGGTCCAGACGGCTTTCATACACACGGATCTTTCCTTTCTTTTGGTCATGCGCATGATTCAACTCAACTGAATACATTACATAACGTATTTTTGATAGATCGATTCTTCTTGTCCACAAGGGCAATAACGTTCTAAAGATGGGTACGATCGGTTGCACAATCATAACTCAAAATGGAGTATTTCTTGACTACTTATACAACTCTTTTGGGTCCAAAGATACTCTAAAATACTCATCAGGTTCGATACGATATTAATAGTACTTAGCACTAACTTCCTTCGACCGGACACCACCACTGGCTTGTACTTAAGAATGGGTCTTGGCTGAAGGTATCGATATCTGGTGCGAATCAACTTGACACCATGGTTACGGTGAGGAAGGATCAAGTTTTATGCTCGCGCTTAGTGGGAAACCGTACAATTATCAACTCTGCCCCCGTTCCCCCTATTTACCCCTATCTAAGCCCAATCGCGAAACCCACTCCTCAAATGATGGATTAGGTGAAATGAAACATGTACACGTCGTTCTTCAAATCCTTAGAAATCATATTAGAGTCTTGCTGGATCCATTTACACAAACAAGTGCTAGCGTTGGTCAAGTGAGTCCTTCTACAAAACAAATTACCCAAATCTTACAGAAATAGCATTCCCCTACCCTGTGTTAAGCATATAGCTAGCGTTTCTGGTGAACTTCACTTCACACCTATAAAACCCCGATTGGAAAGAGAGAAACTTGACACGCTATAGTGACAGGCGAGGGCGAGCGAACCCCCTTAGCTACAATTCTATATCTTCTTTTTTGACCCCTTTGATTTGCCTTATCACTACAGCCACGGATTGAGCGAAAGCCGCCCAAATGAAGATCAGATCACGAAATCATTCTATGATCGATCGATTTATTCTCTATATCTTTATATAAAATAAGAAGACAGAGAGACTCGGCTTCAAGATGGAGATTGACCATCTGCACCTGCTCATTCAATTATTCTATTCCGAGAAATCCGGACTTCAATCTTCAGACAGAGGGTCCCTTCGATAAACTACTTGTCTCATTGGGAATTCCCTCTTATGGAGAGCTAGATTCCGTAGTGGAGTTGACTTAGCTAAATTAGCAACTTATCGATCTACTGTAGCTTTTCAAATCCACTCTAACCGAACTATGTTAATTATGGAATACCGCCTATCCTTAGAAAATAAGATTGTCCTTGTACTTGCTCTCTCATTCATGGGAGTCCTTCAAGGGTATCAGATCTTGCTTGAAACATGTTTTTCTTTCGCGCTTCCCCTAGCGCAGGCAGTAGTTTGATAGCGAGTTCACCTACCTAGTAACGTTCGCTCATTTCATTCATTCTCATTCAAATCTACTTCTAAGGCATGTGAAGTACCAGTTGTGGACAGATCCCTTGGCAGAGTATCAACTTGAGATTCTTCTTTCACCCTCCAGGAGTTCGGTTCTTTTCTTTCTATATCAGAATACGACGTAGAGGCTGAGCGTGCCGATTGATCAGACTAGCCAACTAAGGAGCCATTCACTTCTATAGAAAAATAGGTGTACTGCGCGAAAGCTTCTCTTTATGAAAACCCCTCTGAGTCGTCTATAGCCGCCAAATCCCTTTTGATTATGTTGTCAGAGGTGCCTTTCAATTTCATTGACCTTGGTACTGCATTTCATAGATACCTTCGCTATTACAGTAACGCAATTCTCCACTGAACCCATTGACCTAGGTACCGAGTCTGTTATGCGTACGTATTTTCGGACTCTTTATTTGTTTGTGGACAACAAAAATACAAACATGAGAAAAGGGGATCATTCCATTTTGAACACACCCATCTATCTCATCTGACCTCTCCGAATTCCCGAGCAACGAACCATGGGCTATAGATGGTTGGGACATATCATCATCCGGAGGGAGTGGTCTTAATACCGATCTCTTTCTTTAACCTTTGGGAGGTCGAACCACTGAACCTATTTCTTTGACCTTGGGACCGATAGATAAGAAGGCAAGGCAGAAGAACCAATTGAATCGCGGAGAACAGGTAGCTCCGGCATGTGAACTTGTCGAACCATTCAACTATATTGTATATCGATTGGCCACATCAACGGATTTCACCTCGGAACTTGTACTTGGAATAGAGCCAGCCTTGAGATCCACCACATCTTCCTTCAAGTCAGAGAGTTGAGATAGAACAGCTTCGCCTTTGACTGGTTTGCTGCTTTCCTTTATACACAAGCCCCTATTATTAAGGTATGGAGGTTTTTTCTGGAATGACCAAAGAACAAGAGAAGATCAATGAGGTGCAAACGCAAGAATTAAAGCAACGAGGACAAGTGCTAGGATAGGATCGAAGGATGGCATGCCTATTCAGCAACGTCAGAAAAGGATGGCTTCACGCAAGAATCTTGATGAACCGGTATGTCTTCTACTAACAGATATGCTATTTGCAATTCCATTGATTCTGCTAGTCTAGTAAAATCTGATGTAGATAGTGGTCTAGTGTTGGGCAGTACAGGAGGAAATTGACAGGTCTATAAATTCTATTAAAGCAAGAGAACTTGCTCAAGCATTTCTTTATGAAGCTGCTCGAGAAAAAGTTAGCTGCTCATGAGAAGGAGCAGTCTTCGATGTCGAGTTAAGCTCGATTCAGAGAATGAGGATATTACTCAGATTGTTGAAGAGTTAGATAATCATAGTACTTGTATACCAGTTGGTGACAAGAACACTACGAGAAGAGCTAAGAGGAGGCATAACAAAAAACAGATACCGCCATGAAGACACTAATCTTGAATGTGAGGGGCTGGCCGTAGAAGGGGCAACCTTCGAAGTGATAGAGTGGCTGGACATAGTTTGTGTACAAGAAACTAAGAGAGAACAGTTCTCAGATAAAGAGTTAATGGCAATTGGTGGCAGAAAGCTTTTCAAGTGGTTTTGCAAGCTAGCCAGTGGTAGTAAAGGTGGAATGCTTATTGGAGTCAATCTGGATGTCATGGATGCAGACCTCATTGGGGAGGATCAATTTCTCCATGGTGTTTGAGTATAGAGGCTTTGTGATAATTGTGCTTGGGTGGATGTTTATGGTCCAACCAAATTTAGGAGCTATGTTTTTGTCAGAGCTCACTAACTTTGTGCAGAGTGTTGATCTACCTTTGCGGGACATGATCAGATTTGCTCATGAAACAATGGAAGAATACATATTAATAGGATGGAAGCTTTTAATGCTTTCATATCTAAAACTGAACTACATGAACTGAGAAGGGTTGGTGGCCTGGACTAACAAACAAGACAGGCCAGTGAGAGAAGTTTTGGATAGAGTTCTGGTTTCTTCAACTTATGAGGATTTATTTTCTAAGTTTTACTATCCCTCTTGCAAGCTGGGTCAGATCATTGTCCTTTACTTCTAGAAAATGGGGAAGATAGGGCTGCCACTAAGTATCGTTTTGAACCATCCGCAAGAAGGGTTTAGAGATATCTTTATTCTGAAATGGCCTACAAGAACTGTTGCAAATGTTCCATTCAGGACTATTGGCAACAAGTTTCTCGGGCTTCGGGAAGTTCTTGAGAGGGTGGAAGGCAAATGATGCTCTTGACAATAGAAGAAGTAAATCAATCCCTGCTTTAGCCTCGCTGCTTATTCACGGCAATCCAACCATACCATTCTTGTCTATCGGATCAGTCTTTCCCTCAAGTCACCTTAACATGCTTCTTTCTTTCCTTCACTATGCAGATACAAAACTAGGTTGCGGATGCATAAAGCCACTTGATACTATTGGTCGAAGTATGATTTGACAAAACTACTACTTTAGCAGCTATCGAAATGGAAGTTTCCTTCTTCTTGCTTGTTTGGCCGTCCAAAGCGGATCTGAAATTGGGGAGAAAGCAGCTCTCGGCGATGGATATCGATGGATCTCGGTTATTTTCATTGATCTGACCTATCTCCATAGCGCTCACCCGAGGAATTCACTCAGCTCGGGCCGCACCCATCTGGTTGGCATGAGAAAGAAGGCAATTCCTTCCTTGGGACAGATCTCCATTCGGGATGGAAGAAAGAAATGATGGTTTGGATGAGCAATTGGGAAACACACACGGGTCATGGATGGCTACCTAATATGAGATGCATGCATTTGGGATAGAATGTCACACTGGCTCTGGAGTGCCCGGGGTGATAGATATATGGATATATAGAAGGAAGGGAACATCGTCTGCGAGCTCTCTCTCTAATCCACTTTCTTATTGCAAAGGCTCCAACAGAGCAAAGTTGTACAAAAAGAAGTATGCATATGGTCGGTCCCCTTCGAAAGGCAATGGAAAGCAAGTGTCCCGCTAGCATTGAGGAAGGAAGCGGTGAGACCAGTTCAGCCATAACCTTGAATGAATTTATATAAGCCAGGATCTTGTACCGGTGCGGAGACTCTCTAGTGATGCTCCCTACCCCCTGCCTAGGGTAATAAGTGGAGTGATAAGCTTAAGCTAATAGCACATAGAGAGCTAATACCATATCCCGCCTGCACCGCCTTTAGCTGACCCAGCCCGGACTTCCCGTTCAAGCGTTCAAGAGTAAGCATGGGAGTCGAATAGAGATGGCACTTGAAACTACCGTTGGTATTTCAGGTTTCACATTGTGCAGAATGAAATCATCGATAGGGCTCGCCCAAGAGAGGATGCCGTGCTTAATAGAAAATTGTTTAGTTTAGGCATTTAGCTTAGCTCAAAATAGATATGTAACATCATGTACTTACATGCAACCACTCCGTCTTCTAGACCGGGGTTATAATTGAACCCACAACAAACCTCAGATGATGTGACTTCTCCACCCTCTAGGCAATTCAAAATTGGTCCCATTAGCTCGAATTTACTAATGTTAGAAAGGAAGACGAAGGTGCCAAAACAAAGCATTTGTTTCAAGCGCTGTCGTGTCCTTGAGCTTCAAAGTCTCCAAAATCTTGATCAAGAAGAGTAAGCATTGCCTGGTGAGGAAGAGCGGAAGCATAGGTTTTTGGATCCTAGCAAAGAAGTTTCAAGCACGGATTACGCTTCTAAAGAGCACTATTTGGCTTGGCCCCTTCCTGCCAAAGATTTGAGATAACTAAAGCGACTCGCAGTCAAAACTGGTGGAGCCAACACCAAAGAGGAAATGTGTAGATAGTAGGTGGCGCCTAGCCCTTAGTCTTCGGATCGGAAGATTCATTGGTTTCATCAAAAGGCTTCGTCTCGTCTTCTTCAAATTGTTGACCGAGGATCAAAGACATTGCTAAAGCGGGCGCCTACCGAGCGGGAGTTCTTGTACCTGCTAGAGCGGCATCTGCTCGAACTTTTGTTTCTTAGAAAAGAAAATATGAACTCACAATGTGCAACAGAAATGTACCCACGGTTGAGAAACCACCATTGTTGGATGATTGCTCGCTAGTAAGACAACTTTGACTCTTCTTGATCGTGATCGGTGATCGGTCACACCCTCTTTAGAGGTTCTAGGCCCTGCCTATTGAGTCATCTACCACAGAAACAGAGTCTCGTGATGATCCTGGTACAAAAGGTTCGTCAGGCTCGCATTCAGAGACTTCTGCCTCAGACTCATATCCATAAAGATATTCTCTCGCTTTCTAGCTATACCCTTCTTTACACCCATCACAGAGGTTAGAGATTTCCCATTATCAACATTGTCCAGGCAGGACTCTATTTTTAGAATGCTCGGAGCCAACCAAACAGTTTGCTATGTCCCTCGAGAAAATCAAAACTTCATCGGAAATTCAAGACCAACTTAGGAAGGCATGGACTCATACTTTGTAAGGTCGAAGTCCACACGTAAGAAAATAACTAGTGCCTAGGAATACCCCCTTCTTCACCAAAGGGTGCGGTTAACTAACCCAATTCACGGGATCGGGCGCTATATCGACATTTAGCTAAGGCGTTATGCTCTTTTGATTGAATTCTAAGATAATTCAATCCCTAATTGGGCGTACCTTCGTTGACATCGAAACGCTCACTTGAAGCCCCTACGGAGGCGGGTTTGTAAGAGAAATAAGAGGTGAATTAAGCGCAGTTAAGAACTTCCTAAGGGCTACCACGGTGGCCACCTCAAATAATGGATCAATTGGAGCTTATTTGTTAAAGCCACCACCACAGTATCACAGATCCAACTTGGTTCAACGAATATAAACAAAATTTCAAGGGATAAATATTAATGGCGCGCGATCGTGTAATTTGCTAATCAAAATTCAAAATTTAAGTGCATTTCAGGTAGCTTGAAAACGAAGTCATTGCTCTGGCTTTAGTATTTTAGAGATTACTCTTGGCAGAATCCACCGACTTCAATAGCCAATTGGACCACCGCCTCCGTCAACAGGAGTAATAAAATGCTTTCTACCGTAAACATTTCTCAGGAGACCAGTCTAAAACCAACCAAAAGGTGAACAAAATAAGTCATAACAGAGGTTTGAGAGTGCCCAACTTCACCACCGCTCTTAGATTCCAGAATTAGTGGCATGAGCTTCATTCATTGATTTATTCGGTGCATTCCTTTCGCACCCGGTTATGAAATTCCGTACTCATTAAGTGATGGCCCCTTCATCGTCGATTTAGGTTCACCGCTAGCATAGCATTCTCAAATGCAGATTGCTCCCGCTTGAGCTACCATACTTTGTTGGATTCTGACGAGACCCCCTATCATAGTTGTCCCTATAGATATAGAGATCGCCTGGTGTTATTAGTACACCTACCCTTAGCTATCAATATCAAAATCCCTACTTGTCTTTGGGTTCAACAATGCACACTAACGAGGATGAAATCTCGCCCGGTAGGGCAGCTGTCCTTGTCCTCGGTTCGATAATGGCGATAGTGGAAATACCTGTTTCGTTCCGGGAATCAGATCGGTTCCTTCCTCTGCTAAGGCTTTGGTTTCATCCTATTGACTACGAAAGGTACGGTGTAGGTTCCCACGATCTTTCCAACGATTTCTACGAATAGATGACTACGACTAACGCAAGAGGGATTCCTGCGACTAACGCTAGAGCAAAGGGAAAGGACAATGAAGCAACAATAAACAGATTGAAGAGCTATTAGTATAGCAAGTATTAGTTCAACAATTAGTTAGTTTGGGAAGACTGCTTTGCCTGGATTGATGGCGAGCCTGTAAGCCTTGCTTCTCCGCTGGGGGCTAATTCCATAAACAAGTTGTTCTATCTCAAAAATCAATTAAGGAAAAAGAATTTCACGTTCTTCCTGAAAGGAAGGGAGGATTAGGAAAGTCCTATTGATTGCTACTTTCTCCAGACCGCCGGGAAAAGCATGAAAAAAAAGGCTCGAATGGTACGATCCCTCCGTCCTTTCTTTCTCTCGGTATCGTTCACCACATGCCTGCGATCTCTCTCAAGCTAGGTTTGGTATCGGTATCGGAGAAGTCCGTCATTGAAGTGGTAAGTGGGCGTAAGGCCTATGTATTTCTTATCAGTGGGATTTATTACCTTGAATTCGATTGATGCTTTTAAAGAGCTTATAGAGCTAGTTTCGCTTGACCCCTCTTGACGTTGCTGGTCATCCCAACTCGTATTAGCTATCGAAAGCCGTGCTTACTTGACATTCCGCATGCCATAAGTCATCCCTACAGAAAGCACCACATGCACATAACGGAAGATGGTCTTTTCTCACTCTCCCTGTAGTCAAGACATAGGGAGTATTATGACCTGTTTCAACGACATCAGCATTTTCTCTCGTCCTTCGCCGCTATCCATCCTAACTGCTCTTACCGCTTCTTCTTCTTATTCACCGGCTTCTTCTTATCTGCTTTCTTCTTCTTTGTCGATGAGATTCTCTCTTCTTATAATCTTTGATCTTCTTATCATCATCAGATTTATGATCTTTTAGATTGCATTTTTCGTTAGATTATTCATTTTGCCTAATATGCGGTTATGACTTTATGGGCAGTAGGATGGATACTATCAATAGAATCCTCTCCTATATGAGGAGGTTTAGTTCCTATCCACGTTCCATCCTCATCGTATACTAATTCTCGCTTCGTACTATTTCCTATCCCAACTACGTACGTATTGATTTTTTTCTCTACACATAAATTTTAGAAATCACGATGAAAGTCAGCTAAACATGAAAATTGTTGTTTTAATGTTGGGTCTGCTAGCTGGTTTATCTAATAATCTTTAGTGATTACCTTTCTAACCGGTCCTTTATGCTTCATGACTATTTCTTAAACTTTACTATTTCGCTAGGTGTTACCATTTCTTCTAGAAGTTCGTTCTGAACAACAATAGATCTGTGTCCATATAATAGCAATCATCCCTTTTAATAAAAGGGTATAACACTATCCTGGCATAGGCAGCAATAGCAGCTGAGAGCTGAACTGCTGTATTAGCTGGCTGCTTTGTTGTCTCCTCCATTTCCTTAAACAAATCATCACTCACTTTGTTTTTATAGGTTACTAGGAACAGATCATCATCTAGATGAGTGGAATCAATAAATCCATCCTGAGAAAGGGCCATTTCCCTCCGTCTTCCTTTGGGCAACGAAGAGTGCATTCTCCATCCAGTATTTGTTTGATGGTTCTCTATGCTTTCTTTCGATTGGAAAGCTAAGCTATTCTCAGTGCTCTTACTTCAAGGATAAAACAAACTATATATCATAAAAATCCTTATCACTACAAGCTCCAATACCATGGGGTAGCGACGAAATGTGAATTAGTACCGTGTCTGCGATACGAATAGCTTCCACTTTAGAATCAGCTAGGCGAGAGCCCTGTTGTCCTACTGAAATGGATTCTAATAAATTCACAAGCACACGGATAATGAATGGAAGCATATAGAACCTATTCAATCAAAAAACGTATTCTAACGCCTGTATTTAGATAAGAAAGGTGAGGTTTCAATGGCTTGGAAGGGAATCTATCATCTGTCGGTCTAACGGGGGTTATAAGTGAAGGAAATATGCCCTAGAGGCAATAATAAAGTTATTATTTATTTCCTTATATCATGATAAATGTTTATTATTCATGCTAAAATTGTATTAACCGGAAACATAATACATGTATGAATACATAGACAAACATATAGTCACTAGTATGCCTCTACTTGACTAGCTCATTAATCAAAGATGGTTATGTTTCCTGACCATAGACATGTGTTGTTATTTGATTAATGGGATCACATCATTAGGAGAATGATGTGATTGACATGACCCATTCCGTTAGCCTAACACTTGATCGTTTAGTATATTGCTATTGCTTTCTTCATGACTTATATATACATGTTCCGGTAACTATGAGATTATGCAACTCCGTTTACGGAGGAACACTTTAGGTGCTACCAAGCGTCTGGCAACGTAATGGGTGATTATAAAGCAGTACTACAGGTGTCTCCAAAGGTACATGTTGGGTTGGCGTATTTCGAGATTAGGTTTTGTCACTCCGATTGTCGGAGAGGTATCTCTGGGCCTTCTCAATAATACACATCACATAAGCCTTGCAAGCATTGCAACTAATAAGTTAGTTGCGAGATGATTTATTACGGAACGAGTAAAGAGACTTGCGATAGCGAGATTGAACTAGGTATTGGATACCGACGATCGAATCTCGGGCAAGTAACATACCGATGACAAAGGAACAACGTATGTCGTTATGCGGTTTGACCGATAAAGATCTTCGTAGAATATGTAGGAACCAATATGGGCATCCAGGTTCCGCTATTGGTTATTGACCGAGAATAGTTCTAGGTCATGTCTACATAGTTCTCGAACCCGTAGGGTCCGCACGCTTAACGTTACGATGACAGTTTTATTATGAGTTTACAAGTTTTGATGTGCGAAGTTTGTTGAGTCCGGATGTGATCACGGACATGACGAGGAGTCTCGAAATGGTCGAGACATAAAGATTGATATATTGGAAGCCTATATTTGGATATCGGAATGGTTCGGGTGAAATTGGGATTTTACGGAACACCGGGGTTACGGAACCCTCCGGGGATAATGGGCCTTAGTGGGCCATGAGGGAGAAGAGGAGGGCGGCCAGGGGCAGGCGCGCCCCCCCCCTAGTCTGAATAGGGCAGGAGAGGCGGCGCCCCTTCCTCTTTCCCTCCCCTTTCCTTCTCCAACAAGGCAGAGGGGACTCCTACTCCGGTGGGAGTAGGACTCCTCGGCGCACCCCTTGGGGCCGGCCGCACCTCCCCTCCCTCCTTTATATCACGGGGCAGGGGCACCCCAGAACACACAAGTTGATCTATGGATCGTTCCTTAGCCGTGTCGGTGCCCCCCTCCACCATATTCCACCTCGGTCATATCGTCGCGGAGTTTAGGCGAAGCCTCGCGATAGAGCATCATCATCGTCCTGCACCATCGTCTTGTGGAACTCATCCCGACACTTTGCTGGATCGAGTCCGGGGATCGTCAGCGAGCTGAGCGTGTGCTGAACTCGGAGGTGCCGTGCGTTCGGTACTTGGATCGGTCGGATCGTGAAGGCGTCGACTACATCAACAGCGTTGTCATAGCGCTTCCGTTCTGGTCTCACGAGAGTGCGTGGACAATACTCTCCCCTCTCGTTGCTATGCCATAACCATGATCTTGCGTGTGCGTAGGAATTTTTTTGAAATTACTACGTTCCCCAACAGTGGCATCCGAGCCTGGTTTTATGTGTTGATGTTATATGCACGAGTAGAACACAAGTGAGTTGTGGGCGATACAAGTCATACTGCTTACCAGCATGTCATACTTTGGTTCCGCGGTATTGTGAGATGAAGCGGCCCGGACCGACATTACGCGTACGCTTACGCGAGACTGGTTTCACCACTGCGAGCACTCGTTGCTTAAAGGTGACTGGCGGGTGTCTGTCTCTCTCACTTTAGTTGAACCGAGTGTTGCTACACCCTGTCCTTGCGAAGGTTAAAACAGCACCAACTTGACAAACTATCGTTGTGGTTTTGATACGTAGGTAAGAACGGTTCTTGCTCAGCCCGTAGCAGCCACGTAAAACTTGCAACAACAAAGTAGAGGACTTCTAACTTGTTTTTGCAGGGCATGTTGTGATGTGATATGGTCAAGGCGTGATGCTATATTTTATTGTATGAGATGATCATGTTTTGTAACCGAGTTATCGGCAATGGGCGAGAGCCATATGGTTGTCGCTTTATTGTATGAAATGCAAGCGCCATGTAATTGCTTTACTTTATCACTAAGCGGTAGCGATAGTCGTAGAAGCAATAGTTGGCGAGACAACAACGATGCTACGATGGAGATCAAGGTGTCGCGCCGGTGGCGATGGTGATCACGACGGTGCTTGGAGATGGAATCACAAGCACAAGATGATGATGGCCATATCATATCACTTATATTGATTGCATGTGATGTTTATCCTTTATGCATCTTATCTTGCTTTGATTGGCGGTAGCATTTTAAGATGATCTCTCACTAAAATTATCAAGGCGTGTTCTCCTGAGTATGCACCGTTGCCAAAGTTAAATCGTGCCCGGACACCACGTGATGATCGGGTGTGATAAGCTCTCGTCCATCTACAGCGGGTGCAAGCCAGTTTTGCACACGCAGAATACTCAGTTAAACTTGGCGAGCCTAGCATATGCAGATATGGCCTCGGAACACGGAGACCGAAAGGTCGGCGTGAATCATATAGTAGATATGATCAACATAGTGATGTTCACCATTGAAAACTACTCCATCTCACGTGATGATCGGTTATGGTTTAGTTGATTTGGATCACGTGATCACTTAGATGACTAGAGATGTGTCTGTCTAAGTGGGAGTTCTTGAGTAATATGATTAATTGAACTTAAATTTATCATGAACTTAGTACTGATAGTATTTTAATTATCTATGTTTGTAGATAGATGGCTCGTGCTGTTGTTCCGTTGAATTTTAATGCGTTCCTTGAGAAAGCAAAGTTGAAAGATGATGGTAGAAATTACGGACTGGGTCCGTAACTTGAGGATTATCCTCATTGCTGCACGAAGAATTACGTCTGGAAGCACCGCTGGGTGCCGAACCTGCTTTGCAGAACAACGCCGAAGTTGTGAGCGTCTGGCGAGCAAAGCGATGACTACTCTATAGTTCGGTGTGCCATGATTTATGACTTAGAACCGGGTCTTCAACGGCGTTTTGAGCGTCATGGAGCATATGAGATGTTCCAAGAGTTGAAGTTAATATTTCAAGCAAATGCCGGATTGAGAGATATGAAGTCTCCAATAAGTTCTATAGCTGCAAGATGGAGGAGAATAGTTACATCGGTGAGCATATACTCAAAATGTCGGGTATAATAATCACTTGATTCAAGCTGGGAGTTAATCTTCCGGATGATAGTGTCATTGACAGAATTCTCCAATCACTGCCACCAAGCTACAAGAGCTTCGTGATGAACTATAATATGCAAGGGATGACCAAAACAATTCCCGAGCTCTTTGCAATGCTAAAAGCTGCGGAGGTAGAAATCAAGAAGGAGCATCAAATTTTGATGGTCAACAAGACCACTAGTTTCAAGAAAAAGGGCAAAGGGAAGAAGAAGGGGAACTTCAAAAAGAACAGCAAGAAAGTTGCTGCTCAAGATAAGAAACCCAAGTCTGGACCTAAGCCTGAAACTGAGTGTTTCTACTGCAAGCAAACTGGTCACTGGAAGCGGAACTGCACCAAGTATTTGGCGGATAAGAAGGATGGCAAGGTGAACAAAGGTATATGTGATATACATGTTATTGATGTGTACCGTACTAGAGCTCGTAGTAGCACCTGGGTATTTGATACTGGTTACATTGCTAATATTTGCAACTCAAAACAGGGACTACGGAATAAGCGAGCAGCCAGGGCGAGGTGACGATGCGCGTGGGAAAGCGGTTCCAAAGTCGATGTGATCGCGGTCGACACGCTACCTCTACATCTACCTTCGGGATCAGTTTTAGACCTAAATAATTGTTATTTGGTGCCAGCGTTGAGCATGAACATTATATCTGGATCTTGTTTGATGCGAGACGGTTATTCATTTAAATCAGAGAATAATGGTTGTTCTATTTATATGAGTAATATCTTTTATGGTCATGCACCCTTGAAGAGTGGTCTATTTTTTAAATCTCGATAGTAGTAATACACATGTTCATAATGTCGAAGCCAAAAGATGCAGAGTTAATAATGATAGTGCAACTTATTTGTGGCACTGCCGTTTAGGTCATATCGGTGTAAAGCGCATGAAGAAACTCCATACTGATGGACTTTTGGAATCACTTGATTATGAATCACTTGGTACTTGCGAACCGTGCATCATAGGCAAGATGACTAAAACACCGTTCTCCGGTTCTATGGAGAGAGCAACAGATTTGTTGGAAATCATACATACAGATGTATGTGGTCCAATGAATGATGAAGCTCGTGGTGGATATCGTTATTTTCTCACCTTCACAGATGATTTAAGCAGATATGGGTATATCTTCTTAATGAAACATAAATCTGAAACATTTGAAAAGTTCAAAGAATTTCAGAGTGAAGTTGAAAATCATCGTAACAAGAAAATAAAGTTTCTACGATCTCATCGTGGAGGAGAATATTTGAGTTCTGAGTTTGGTCTACATTTGAAAAATTGCGGAATAGTTCGCAACTAACGCCACCTGGAACACCACAGTGTAATGGTGTGTCGAGCGTCGTGTCGTACTTTACTAGATATGTTGCGGTCTATGATGTCTCTTACCGATTTACGCTATCGTTTGGGGTTATGCTTTAGAGACGGCCGCATTCACGTTAAATAGGGCACCATCAAAATCCGTTGAGACGACTCCTTATGAACTATGGTTTGGCAAGAAACCAAAGTTGTCGTTTATGAAAGTTTGGGGCTGCGATGCTTATGTGAAAAAACTTCAACCTGATAAGCTTGAACCCAAATCGGAAAAATGTGTCTTCATAGGATACCCAAAGGAAACAGTTGGTTACACCTTCTATCACAGATCCGAAGGCAAGACATTCGCTGCTAAGAATGGATCCTTTCTAGAGAAGTAGTTTCTCTCGAAAGAAGTGAGTGGGAGAAAAGTAGAACTTGATGAGGTAACAGTACCAGCTCCCTTATTGGAAAATGGTTCATCACAGAAATCGGTTCTGTGACACCTACACCAATTAGTGAGGAAGTTAATGATGATGATCATGAAACTTCAGATCAAGTTTCTCTTGAACTACGTGGGTCAACTAGAGTAAGATCCGCACCGAGTGATGCGGTAATCATATTCTGGAAGTCATGTTACTTGACCATGGTGAACCTACAAACTATGAAGAAGCGATGGTGAGCCCAAATTCCGCAAAATGGCTGGAAGCCATGAAATCTAAGATGGGATCCATGTATGAAAACAAAGTATGGACTTTGGTTGACTTGCCGGATGATCGGCAAGCCATTGAGAATAAATGGATCTTTAAGAAGAAGACTGACGCTGATGGTAATGTAACTGTCTATAAAGCTCGACTTGTTGCGAAAGGTTTTCGACAAGTTCAAGGGGTTGACTACGATGAGACTTTCTCACCCGTAGCGATGCTAAAGTCTGTCCGAATCATGTTAGCAATTGCTGCATTTTATGATTATGAAATTTGGCAAATGGATAACTGCATTCTTGAATGGATTTCTAGAAGAAGAGTTGTATATGATGCAACCAGAAGGTTTTGTTGATCCAAAAGGTGCTAACAAAGTTTGCAAGCTCCAGCGATCAATTTATGGTGCAGTGCAAGCTTCTCGGAGTTGGAATAAGCGCTTTGATAGTGTGATCAAAGCATATGGTTTTATCTGAGACTTTTGGAGAAGCTTGTATTTACAAGAAAGTGAGTGGGAGCTCTGTAGCATTTCGATATTATATGTGGGCGACATATTATTAATTGGAAATGATATAGAATTTCTGGATAGCATAAAAGGATACTTGAATAAAAGTTTTTCAATGAAAGACCTCGGTGAAGTTGCTTACATATTGGGCATCAAGATCTATAGAGATAGATCAAGGCGCTTAATTGGACTTTCACAAAGCACATACCTTGATAAAGTTTTGAAAAAGTTCAAAATGGATCGAGGCAAAGAAAGGATTTTTACCTGTATTAGAAGGTGTGAAATTGAGTCGGACTCAATGCCCGACCACAGCAGAAGATAGAGAGAAAATGAAAGATGTTCCTATGCTTCAGCCATAGGCTCTATCATGTATGCAATGCTGTGTACCAGACTGGCGTATGCTTAGCAATAAGCTTGGCAGGAAGGTACCAAAGTAATCCAGAGTGGATCACGGACAGCGGTCAAGAACATCTGAAATACGAAAAGGACTAAGGATATGTTTCTCGTATATGGAGGTGACAAAGAGCTAGTCGTAAATGGTTACGTCGATGCAAGCTTTGACACTGATCCGGACGATTCTAAATCGCAAACCGGATCGTGTTTTTATTAAATGGTGGAGCTGTCGGTTGGTGCAGTTCTAAACAAAGCGTCGTGGCGGGATCTACATGTGAAGCGGAGTACATAGCTGCTTGAAGCAGCAAATGAAGGAGTCTAGATGAAAGAGTTCATTTCCGATCTAGGTGTCATACCTAGTGCATCGGGACCAATGAAGATCTTCTGTGACAATCTTGGTGCAATTGCCTTGGCAAAGGAATCCAGATTTCACAAGAGGACCAAGCATATCAAGAGGCGCTTCAATTCCATCCGGGACCAAGTCCGGTGGGAGACATAGAGATTTGCAAGATACATACGGATCTGAATGTTGCGAGACCGTTGACTAAGCCTCTTCCACGAGCAAAACATGATCAGCACCAAGACTCCATGGGTGTTAGAATCATTACTGTGTAATCTAGATTATTGACTCTAGTGCAAGTGGGAGACTGAAGGAAATATGCCCTAGAGGCAAGTTATTATTTATTTCCTCATATCATGATAAATGTTTATTATTCATGCTAGAATTGTATTAACCGGAAACATAATACATGTGTGAATACATAGACAAACATATAGTCACTAGTATGCCTCTACTTGACTAGCTCATTAATCAAAGATGGTTATGTTTCCTAACCATAGACATGTGTTGTTATTTGACTAATGGGATCACATCATTAGGAGAATAATGTGATTGACATGACCCATTCCGTTAGCCTAGCACTTGATCGTTTAGTATATTGCTATTGCTTTCTTCATGACTTATACATGTTACGGTAACTATGAGATTATGCAACTCCGTTTACGGAGGAACACTTTGGTGCTACCAAGCGTCACATAAATGGCTGGGTGATTATAAAGGAGTACTACAGGTGTCTCCAAAGGTACATGTTGGGTTGGCGTATTTGAGATTAGGTTTTGTCACTCCGATTGTCGGAGAGGTATCTCTGGGCCTTCTCGGTAATACACATCACATAAGCCTTGCAAGCATTGCAACTAATAAGTTAGTTGCGAGATGATGTATTACGGAACGAGTAAAGAGACTTGCGTAGCGAGATTGAACTAGGTATTGGATACCGACGATCGAATCTCGGGCAAGTAACATACCGATGACAAAGGGAACAACGTATGTCGTTATGCGGTTTGACCGATAAAGATCTTCGTAGAATATGTAGGAACCAATATGGGCATCCAGGTTCCACTATTGGTTATTGACCGAGAATAGTTCTAGGTCATGTCTACATAGTTCTCGAACCCGTAGGGTCCGCACGCTTAACGTTACGATGACAGTTTTATTATGAGTTTATAAGTTTTGATGTACCGAAGTTTGTTGGAGTCCGGATGTGATCACGGACATGACGAGGAGTCTCGAAATGGTCGAGACATAAAGATTGATATATTGGAAGCCTATATTAGGATATCGGAATGGTTCGGGTGAAATCGGGATTTTACTGGAACAGAGGGGTTACTGGAACCCTCCGGGGATAATGGGCCTTAGTGGGCCATGAGGGAGAAGAGGAGGGCGGCCAGGGGCAGGCGCGCCCTCCCCTAGTCCGAATAGGACAGGGAGGCGGCGCCTCTCCTCTTCCCTCCCCCCTTTCCTTCTCCAACAAGGCAAGAGGGGAGTCCTACTCTGGTGGGAGTAGGACTCCTCGGCGCACTGCCAGGGGCGGCCGGACCTCCCCTCCCTCCTTCATATCACGGGGCAGGGGCACCCCGGAACACACAAGTTGATTCTGGATCGTTCCTTAGCCGTGTGCGGTGCCCCCTCCACCATATTCCACCTTGGTCATATCGTCGCGGAGTTTAGGCGAAGCCTGCACGATAGAGCATCATCATCGTCCTGCCACGCCGTCGTCTTGTGGAACTCATCCCGACACTTTGCTGGATCGGAGTCCGGGATCGTCATCGAGCTGAGCGTGTGCTGAACTCGGAGGTGCCGTGCGTTCGGTACTTGGATCGGTCGGATCGTGAAGGCGTCGACTACATCAACAGCGTTGTCATAACGCTTCGCTTATGGTCTCACAGTGCGTGGACAATACTCTCCTCTCTCGTTGCTATGCCATCACCATGATCTTGCGTGTGCGTAGGAATTTTTTTGAAATTATTACGTTCCCCAACAATAAGATGGATAATCTCACCAATGCTCTCTGACACAGCATACCTGCTATCCAAAGACCCCACCTATAATGTAAAGACAGCTCTGTCAACCAACGTTGTTTTATAGATCCAACCTTACTAGATGGTGTTTCTCTTATCTTCTCCTGAATGGGTTACTTAACCCAAGCTATATAGGTGGGGCACAAGAGACGGTACCAAGAGCTGGAGAAGCGCCTGGCCCTGTACCTGTGCTGATTGAGTTCGAGAGCACCGGTATTTATTGCATTAGGACAGGTCTTGCATTGCTAGAGCTTTTAGGAAGACGAGTAGCTCTCGAGTACGTTTCTGTTTCAGCCACTCCAAATGAGCGCGTTTCACCATGCTCCACCAACTGTTCCAAACTGGCATCCTTTCCTAAACCCAATGAACTAATTGAGAATTCTTCCCTGCCTGGGTGTGCCCTTAATGAATTGATCCGTTGGCGGCTATAGCGAGATCTGGGTCAGAGTCTATCTCCCCATCCCTCCGGCGAGGTAGCAATGAGCTATCAAACGCCAATAGAGGACATATCCTGTTGTTCGTTTGTTTCAGCACCACAATCTTTGTTCGTTCCTACAGCATCTAAATCAGCACTGGGAGCGGTTCCATATGCACTTTCAGGTGAAGTCCCATCAGACGTTTTCGAGGATGTTCTTGCACATTGCTGGGGTATCGAAACCCATGAAACCGAGGCTACTGCCATTACAATCTGATCGAAGGGATGGCATTAGGTAGACAACAACCTCTCTTGAGCGCCCCCCTTGATGGCTTTGTGAATGAAATTCGAGTAGATGTTGGTTCATCCCGCGTATGTCTAGAATCTTGTTAGGATTCGTCTATTCCAGGTCAGGAAAGAGCTTCTGTAAACTATCGTGATAAGCATAGCCTTCGCCCATGAGTGCTATATCAATGGTTCACCAGGCTCAATTCATTAATGGCTTAGGGCGGTCTTGATAAATAAATCACCATCGGGTGGAGGGGAAAGCCCTACGTCAAGGTCAATGGATTCACCTACCCCAGTCTCAGAACTTTCTAGACTTTCTTACCTGTGTTCTTCTCAACTAAGAGAAGGGCGTGCATCTACAACAGTGGTATTATCTTCCTTTTTCTTTTTACATCTTTGAATCCTGGTGTGTTGGTTAGTACTGAAGCCTCTTGGCTAGTACAGAGTTGTGATTTGATATAGCTACTAGAGAACCTAGAGGCACTCTCTGAAGGTAAGTATTCTTCATATGACATGTGAATAGACAACTCCTGGTATGCTCATTTCATTCCTCTTGGACCTAGATCTTCACTTTCAAAAGTGCAGAATTGATGTATCAAAGGCATTTCAAAGGAACAGAGGGTCCATCTTTGAAGTGAGAGACAATTGGTTTCAACTGTGTCTTAGGGGTTGTATTCTTAGACCGGCCAGGCGGGAGGAACCACTGTCCTGGGTATTGAGCATGTGAATCATGTTATTTTGTAGGAATAGAGATTCTCAGCCATCATATCTTGTTCACCCTTGGCCATGTCTCCTTCCGAGAATGAGTTGGTTTGGGGAGATCATTAGGTTACTAAGATCGAAGTAGTGAGGCTGCTTGAGTGCCATCGAAACCCATTTGAAATTGCAATGACATATTGAAGTAGTAGTTCGTTCAGCACCCGATTAGGTATCCGGAAATAGTTCCTTATCTCTTTTCTAGTTCGTTAATGACCTCAGCGGTTGAAATGGAATTGGATCCCGGCTTGTTAGTTAATAGAATCTAAATGAGATTGAATGGAAATGTTGGCAAACCGAGGGGTGCATCATACTTTTCAATAGATGTTGGGGTTCCTAAACCATAAGGATACTCTTTTCATAGAACAAGGCCTGCCAATCGATCTCCTAGGTTATAATCCGAGGGATAGCTTAACATGCATCTCCTAGATGGAAGTGTGCGATAGCAACTTTGAGCTCCTGTAGTCTTTGATCCTTGATCTGAAGAGGTAGGCAGCTATGATAAAGAAGCCAAGGGATGAAGTGATTGTGGTTGGCGTGCCACATGGAAACTAGATAGGTGGAAGCTATTTTAGACGACCTCGCGGGTCATCCTAACATTGAAATGAAGCTATTCGAGCAGACAGTGAATAAAGCTATGAATGAGGGTAGCTTTACGAGGCATAATGCCGATGTGCACTTTTCTTTTCTCAAACTGTGGTTGATCCTCTCTAAATCAGAGGTCAACATTTCTTTGCAATGAACGTTTATTAGGTCTGGAAAACCTTGGTAGGTGCACTCGTAGGTGAGCTCAAAGCGAGGATTCATGAGTTCTTTCTTCTCAAGAAGACGAAATGATTGCTCGGTATGATATAGATTCTTAGCCAGGGGTTTGGTAGCTTATGCTCCCTAGTTTGCAACGTAGAGCAGAAATGGTTGAAACGGCTCCCAATGTGTGTGGGAATTCTTTCAAATGTGCATGGCCTGGCGACTGACAGGATGCCCCTGCGAGTGCTATTCCATGTGCTGGAAAACCTCTTTGGCACATCTTTCGCGATCTAGTTAACATCACTTTAGTGACTCATGTCTTCTCTTCCATGGCTTAAACCTGCTTATTATACTAGAAACAATGGAATACCTAAAGTTGGATATAGGTGAGGTGGGACTTAAGAATGCCTTGTCTGGAACATCTCTTCAAAGCAAGAATTAGTGTAAGGAAGCATCATTTCCTTTCAGCTGCTTTTAAAAAGTCCCCGGGGATATAGCCCACTTCTCATTTCTCAACACCTGCTTCTCTTCTCTTTTCTTAAGTATAAGAGGGATAGGTACTTATTCCTGGCCGGCGGTATCATTGCCGCTCCCATCCTCAACTCCAATCTCTGAACTATTTTTAGGTAAGTAAAATCTCGCCATGCCATGGGGCGATTTCTATTTTCATTCAACCTTTGAAATCTATTTGTTATTAATAAAAACACTCCGTAGAGAAGTGATAACCTTAGCACAAGTGAAAGAAGCCCGCCCGCCCACTCTTCTCCCCCCCCCCCCAAACCATCCAAGCAAGAAAACCGCTGCTACCTGGCGTGGGGGGCCACGAATTCATTATTTTAAGAACGAATTCTACTTTAACCCAAAGTAGAACTCCCTATTTTGGCTTTTTGAGAGCATCAAAATAAGGTTGAAGAATCGTCCCCCTTACACGGGGTTTTTTAAATCGACTTCAAGATTCACGAGGTCTGATAAATTGTCGCTCGATTGACCATTACAGGTCAGGATCTTTTTCAAACATTTATCGAATCGACCCCACTCACGTGGATTATCGATTTGATTCGCTAAAGGAGCACTGTAGCGCAAATTGCTCCTTAGCTCAGAAAGGAACCACTTATTGGAATAGATACTCTTCTTGATGTCCCAGAATTGCGTCCGCTGAATTCAAAGAAGATGGGTAAAGAGAACGTATATGGGCCAACGCGTCCTATTTTTTTATTTTTTCGTGCCCATCCAACAGTCTATCTTTCGCGTCATTCAATTGGTTGACAAAGTTATCCGGTAGCAGTCGATCATTAAGGTCGATCAAATGCTTTGGAAAATCCCCATTAGCACTCCTTTTCATGAATGACGCCTGCACCGTCCCGGGTGGCGCTTTTTCCGGGAAAGAAGCGCCATTTTCAGGATGTACGAGAATCCCTAAAGTTGTTGTTCGCCCTTTCCAGGAGACTATTTCGTGAATCAGCCCCCCGGCCCCGGTTTCGATGCTCGATATGAAAGCGCCAGGTTGGGGAATTGTCAAAACATGGGTCAGGAGAAATAAAAAATAAAGCCCTAAGGAACCTAAAATGAAAATCCAATGTCTTTCCACACGTTTTTGGTTCTTTCCACTGCTTGAAGTGATTGCGACAACTACGAAGAAACGACGAATCCCAACTATGGATATATAAGAACCGAAACTACTCAGAGCATTCCATCCGGTGTAAGCATCTGGATAATCTGGAATGCGACGTGGCATACCCGAAAGCCCTAAGAAATGCATGGGAAAGAAGGTCAGATTAACCCCGAAAAAAGTGATCCAAAAATGGATTTGGCCTAACGTTTCAGGATATGTCCGAGCAAAGATTTTACCCACCCAATAGTAAAATCCAGCAAATAAAGCAAAAACGGCTCCCATAGAAAGTACATAATGGAAATGTGCAACCACATAATAAGTAACATGTAGAGCAATGTCTAGCCCAGAGTTTGCTAGAACTATTCCAGTGAGCCCTCCTATGGTGAACAAAAAGATGAACCCTACAGCAAATAACATGGGTGTTTTGTATTGTGTCGAACCTCCCCACATGGTAGCGATCCAACTAAAGATTTTGATTCCTGTGGGCACAACTATGATCATGGTAGCTGCGGTGAAGTAGGCACGCGTATCAACGTCTAAGCCCACAGTAAACATATGATGAGCCCAAACTAGAAATCCAAGAACACCTATACTTATCATGGCATAAACCATGCCTAGATACCCGAAGACCGGTTTTCTTGAAAAGGTCGATACGATATGACTAATAATACCAAATCCAGGCAGAATGAGAATATACACCTCTGGATGACCGAAGAACCAAAAGAGATGCTGGTATAATATTGGGTCTCCCCCTCCTGCAGGATCAAAAAATGTTGTATTAAAGTTTTGGTCGGTTAATAACATTGTAATTGCCCCCGCCAGTACCGGAACTGATAATAAAAGTAGGAATGCTGTCACTAGAACAGACCACACAAAAAGTGGTAATCTATGCATAGTCATTCCAGGTCCACGCATGTTGAAGATAGTTGTTATAAAATTGATACAACCTAAAATTGATGAAATACCTGATAGATGAAGACTAAAAATTGCTAAATCAACTGCTCCTCCAGAATGGCTGGTAATACCACTTAAGGGCGGATAGACTGTCCACCCAGTGCTGCTGCCCACTTCTACTAAGGCTGAGCTTAATAGGAGCAAGAGACTTGATGGCAACAACCAGAATGATATATTATTTAATCGTTGAAATGCCATGTCAGGTGCACCTATCAGAATCAAAACAAACCAATTACCAAATCCACCTATCATCGCCGGCATAAACATAAAAAAGATCATTAAAAAAGCATGAGCCGTTATTAAAACATTATAAAGTTGATGATTCCCACCAAGAATTTGATCGCGGGTCAGGCTAATTCCATACTGAATCAAGATGCGGAGAAGCATGTGCCCATCACTCCTGCAATGGCACGAAGATGAAATAGAGAGTCCCAATATCCTTGTGGTTAGTAGAGAAGAGCCATCGAACCATATTTGTAATTTTGTATTTGAGAAATGAAAACTTTCCTTATCAAAGAGGGGCGGGGGCTGGAAGATAAAAGAAAGAGGGCCCGCCGAAAACTGGAAGAGAAAAGAAAGAGGGCTCGGGGCTGGAAGAGAAAAGAATCAGAATTACTGAGCTACCCGCTCTTTTTTGAATTCCTTCTAAGATCCTCCGACTTAAACAAGTCGAGAGCATGCTCGTGCTCAGCTCTTCGAGACTTGCCTTGCTCTTGGGGATTTCTTCCCACGGATCCTCTGTTCCACTTCGGGCACCTCCTTGAGGAGCTTTCCGCCTCAAGGAGATCCGGTTGTGAAACAACATTTGAAAAAACGGATCCTCCTCATTCTCCCGCAGATCTTGATAAGGCGCTTGGAGAACAGTGAAAGAATCGAGTTCGTGAATATGGTCCAAATAGGGCAAGCGCTTCATCGACCAAGTAGGGCTCGATCGGTAGATAAGGCCCTACTCTTTGATAAAGCGCCACAAATTCCTGAATGACATCTTGTCGCATAGAAGAGAGCTTTTCTTCCATTAGGAAGAGCTTAAGCCGCCCAGGTATGTCTTCCAGGGGGGTATTGTGATTAAGCTCATTCTGAATGAACGTAACCCATCCCGGTTCCTGCTCGTAAAGACTCAGATAGAAGTTTAGCCCTGCTAAATGAGCTAGAGCCTGGGGGTCTTGAATCTCCTGCGGGAGAGTGATCAGAAAGGAGGATCCGACGAAGCACAAACTAAAAAGATTGCAAATTGGTATTAGGCATAATATAAAACGACAAAGGAATAAAAATATACAAATCGAAAGTAATATCAAATTATATATTAAGGGAAACTTAATACATAAGAAAAAAATAGGAAGTAGTAAAGCGGGTAGTGGAGAAGAGCCATCGAACCAGATTTGTCATTTGCTTTTCGTTTTGAAAACTTGACTTATTAGTGAGGGGCCAGGGGGCTGGAAGAGAAGAACTTGAATACTAAACGCTGGAAGAGAAGAACCTTAATACTAAACCAAGTTTCGGGAACTTCTTGGTGACTTGATTGGTTCCCTTCCCCCAATTTGCAAAGGATGATTCCCGTGAAGGTGATCTCGATCACCATTCTATGATATTTCTGGATGCTTTTGAGAAGCTTTTCCTTTTACCTAATGCCGGCTACCGACAACTTACTTCATGCTATTACTAACACTTATGACTGAGCCGCACTTGCTTTCCAAAAGAAATTGAAACTATCATGCACGAGACTAGCCAATAGAAGAAAGAGCCACAAGCAAGCCATAACAGCATCCTTTTCTTCGCTTTCTTCAACAATGCGAATCTACCTCACTCCTCATCATAACTCAAATACAAATTCAAGTTCCAAATTGATATTTCCTCACATAAGCAATAAAATGTGAAACCAATATTCATCATGAAACTTCAGACACGATGATTGTGAGGTTACGGAAGAGAGCAGCGTAGGCTGAAAAAAGTAAACAGAAAACCACCCTTAAACTCATTTGCTCAACATTCTTTCCATGGCAACTAGAAGTGGAGAAAATCCAATAAGGGAGGTCCCGTGAATACAAATCAATTGGAAACCGAACCCGCATTCATGTCTCTAACAAGGCTGTCTAAGCTAAGCGGCCATGGACCCATGGACCCGGGGAATCTGAACCATTAGGTAGAGTTTCAGCTGAAAGAAAACCAGGTCAATCTTCCGATCGCGAGTCTTTACAAGCTTGAAACAACTTAAGCACAGGCGGGAGTCGGCCCTTTTAAAGTTAGTATTTATGCGGCGCTGAACTAACGAGCGGATACCTAACCTTCGAAGGAGAAGAGAAGACGGATGTATCTTTCATTCATATCGATCAGATATGCTTTGCTCAGGACTCCCATTTTACCATTGCTTAAGCCATATTACATAAAGCATAGTGAGTGATACGCAATGCTGGTACCACCATGTTTTTTTCCTCACTCTGTGTAGCCACACTCGTTTGTCCATTTCTACTTATTATTTATGTTAAATAGTATCCATTGGTTGTAGAAGCACTGGCGTTCAGGGATTGCAAAATCCATAATATCAAGCGGTAGGAACCTGGCTAACCGATGCGGATAACGCTGTAGAAGAAAGTGGATCAACCAAAGTAGACCTTGATCGAAAGGCACCACAAGGCGAACCAATAGAGTGTGGTGTAGCGGTGAAGCAGAATAGGAGTTGGAACTGCTTGAACTAGAAAAGGCTTCGCTACCGCGCTACCTCGGGAGCTCGGAAGCGGTATACTCGCTTCACTCATCTGTAATGGTATCCTTGAAAGCTAGCTAAAGCGGGTTCTAGACAAAGTTCTCCTAAGCAGGCGGAAGGAAAAACAAGAGCAGTATAGCTCTACATTACGCCGGGGCCTTGTCTTACTCACTCACCTTCTACTAATCGGACCGTGACAAAACAACCAGCCCAGCAATAGGCAAGGACTGGCTGAAATCCCTTTCCGGATGCAGTCTATCCGTATCTGCTGTCCCTTCCGCTTTACGTGTTGATGGAGCTCGGTCAGATAGTTCGGTATTGCGAAGGAGGGCAGCGCATTGCGATCGTCAATCCCTTCGGATCAGTTGTCATATTGAATTGCAAATTCTCGTATAGTAAGAGTTCCTTCGGTTTCCTACCTAGCACATTCTCTGTTGTCTCGCCAATATTTTACCTGCGAGTAGAGTGTGGCTGGCTACATACGGGGAACTCAACCTACCTTCGAAGGTAGACCTTTACAGATGAGTGAAACGAGGATTTAGGTATATAAGGAGACGACCATAAGCGAGCCAGCCTGATACCGACTTTCATTGATAGGCCATGAAACATAGAGAATGGGAACTTGTTACATACGTACCTCGACCGCAGGTCTGAGAATGACAGTGTGCTTTAGCCCACAGCTTCTGTTGCTTAACCGGCTCGTGGTGTTTATGGTCCTGACTCGGTACAGCCGCTAAGCTCATTTTCATTTCAAGTGTTGTTACTAGCCTCGAGAGATGTTTCACAGGATTCACCTGCAACTGATAAACCAGGGGATAATACGAAACAGTCCTTTTTCTGATCATAGAGGAGCCGTATGAAGCTAAGGTTTCATATGCGGTTTTGCAATAGCGATGGGAGCTGTGATGTTATTATCGACTATGATTATCTAACAGTTCAAGTACAGTTGATATAGTTGAAGCACAGCCA
This sequence comes from Aegilops longissima, assembly GCA_021605205.1. Taxonomy (NCBI): domain Eukaryota; kingdom Viridiplantae; phylum Streptophyta; class Magnoliopsida; order Poales; family Poaceae; genus Aegilops; species Aegilops longissima. The sequence continues at coordinate 754,038,596 of CM038682.1, read as the reverse complement.
AAATATGGTTTTTATGGAATCTTTGGCGTCAGCCTATAGGCTTTCTAGTTTTAGAATTTCTTCTTTGGCGAATGTGAAAGATTACCCAGAGGGGGAATTAGTTGCAGGTTATCAAACCGAATATTCCGGTATCAAATATGGTTTCTTTTATCTTGTTTCTTACTTATCCTTATTAGTTTCCTCTTTATTTGTAACAGTTGTTTACTTAGGCGGGTGGAATTTCTCTATTCCCTACATATCCACGATTCTCCCAGTGTAGGAATCACACTAGTTATCTTGACCTTGATTCGTTCAAGCAGTTTTTCCTTACTACACTCCAGTACGAACAGGAAAAGAATCTTTGTAGTCAACGGTGCATTAGTAATTATCTGGGATTTATTTTGCTCTTTAAAGCAAAACGGTGTCTTGACTCTCAAGAATAGTGCGTGTTAATATCCATGTAGATAAAGATAGAGATAGCAACGAACTGGATGCATAGTAAAACAGAAAAACTTGTGACTTGTTCTCGTAGGCTAACTAACCAAATCATAGGATCTAACACGAGACCGGATAAACACCGCGCCCCCGCCGCGTCTATCTATATAAGCTAATCCCTCGACCTTAACCGACTCCCAAATCTCAATTGCTTTGGATCTCTCTCTCCTCCCTTTAGCCGTGTCGCCGTCCAATCAAACCAATCCCAAGTCCCCACCGCTCATGGCGAGCAAAACAAGATGATTTCCCAGACGCGGCCCGCAATGTCGCCGGCAATGTCATCTCCTTGGCCTCTTCCTCTCCCATGTGTAAGCCGCCGCCACCATCCCCCTCGTCCGCTTGTCTAGTCTACTATCTATGGAAGGTGGTTGGTAATTAGGGTTTGATTCTGATGAGGGGGCGCTTGCTTTTTGCTTGTACATGTGCAGGCCGGCGTTCTGGCGGATCATCAAGAACAAGGACGCGGAGGAGTTCAAGTCGGACCCGTACCTAGAGACGCTTTTTCAACTGCATTATCAGTGTTGTGGAGAGCGGAGAGCGGCAGTGGGGAGGAAGCAAGGCCATCTTACGTATGCTGCTGCAACCGTGGGACGTCTCTAGGATTGCATATAATCTCCGTGCACTCCCCTGCAGGAATGCACTCCAGAGCACGAACGTACGGTATGCAACCCAGCGGCCCGATGTCGGCGACAACCAATTTTCTTGCCACCGGAGAACGAGAATTCGACACCGTACGGCGGGGCGTTGGCCTTGGAGAGGGTCACGAGGTAGTCATTGTTCCTAGCATCGACGAGGGAGTCGC